>JADLZK010005161.1:0-1439047 GCA_015847255.1 Hyparrhenia diplandra | reverse complement strand
CTCAAGAAAATGCTTATTGCCAAGAAATTAATTACGTGATACAACTCCTAATATAAGTCAGCAGGTAATCATGCTGCCCAATCCTTGCTCTACTCCTGAATATACGGGAAAAGGGTACAAAAGGACATTCCATCATGTATGTGTAATCGTGTATTGTTATTTCGTTGCGTCCGTGTTCTGCGTGACCCCAAACTATGAAAAACTAGATTTTTACCCCTTAACTTTCAAAAAACTACTCAAATTCCCTAGAAGGCTTTGACGGTGGTTTTGCTATGACAATAGTTTTGTCTTTTTACATTGGTTTATATTATAAACAGATGGAACAAATGATGTGATGGTTTGACAGGTTTGTTGTACATATGAGAAAAATTTCCATATTCTTTGTCAAACAATATATATGACGTACAAAATTTGTTGCTCCATTTGTTTACACATTTTATCAAAGATCTTGGGTCCCATGCGTCATGTTTTTTCTCTCACTAGCCCGTTTGTGCGGCTTCTCAATCAACTTTAGAAGTCGTTGGAGCAGCTCGAGGGTAAAATAAAATGGCTCAGAGATGAAGCCCAAAAAAAGTGCTCTCACGAGCTTTAGTGTGAGAAGAACCCAAATAGTAGCTTCTCCCGCTTCACCTCATCCTACATGGCATTCTATGAGACCATATTTAAGGAATTTTATATGTGAATCCATTTTGCCAAACGATTTACCGTAATGGCCCAAATTTTATATAGAGTTGTTCATGGAGTCAAGCCCTAAAAGCAATTTCACCGGTGAAGTGGAGCCGTGCCAAACGGTTAACTATTCCATGTTGGGCGAGAATGATTTTTGAGTTCCTTCCTCCATGGATGAAAATCCGAAGTCATCGGCGATTTTCCCCAAGGAGCCGTCCTTATAAAACTCAAAGTACTCCCTCTATCCACCAAAAAATGCAACCATAGTATTTGTGTCCATTAAAGTTCTCTAAGTTTGACCAAACTTATAGTTAATAGTATTTATTTATCTCTAAATTGGTATATTATAAAAGTATATTCGTAACAAAACTAATGAAATTTATTTTGTATCGTGAAATGTTAGTATATAATTGTTTTTCAAATTTGAAAGCTTTTTGTTTCTCAAAAATACGAGAATTCCAAATATTGTGAGTGCGTGAGTATAGGTAAGCGTCCATAGACACGTACTTGCACAATCTTTTAATTTGCAGGATTCCATTCTACAAGGTACAGCTCTAGGAAAAGTTCGGATTTTTTTTAAAATTTAGCCCTTTTTTAAAACAAATTTCAAATGTATCCCTAGTTTGAAACAATTTACGCCAGTATCCCTTTGTCGCGCCATCCCGCTGGCGCAATGAACACACATCGCCACCGCATGTGGCGCCGCATCACTACTCGCGGGCGGCCGGCGCTGACCGGCCCGCGCTACGTCGCCAGCGTACGCGATGCGAGCTAGGCTGTCATGCATATAGTGTACAAGTTCTATTCGTTTGGGAAAAAATGCCATGATGACATCGCAGTTTGTGAAATTATTGCCTTCTACACTTCGCTCGTTCGCTGCATTATCGTGACCAAGTATCAATTTTTTTTTTACGCATTTAGTATTTCGGCGTATGTTAGGTCATAGTGAATTTTGAGAGAGAATTGAGAAACTAAACAGGATGGGATGGGCGCAGCATGCAGTTGATGTGACAATACGTTGCCGCCACACGCTGCAGCGCAAATAACAAAATAAAATATACATGCATGCATGCGCCATCCCTATTTAGTTTTCCAATCCTCTCTCCAAAATTCACTATGACCTATCATATCATCTTTTGTTTATGTATGAAACACTAAATGTAGGTAAATAAAAAATTAATTATATACTTGATGCATGGATGAGACGAATCCAGCCTGCTAGTCATGATAGACAATAATTTTACAAACGAAATCGACGCTACAGATGCTTTACGCCGATCGATCTCCACAAATCAATGATGCTTTAGAAGCACCATTTGCATGTAGCACTATGGTTGCATGCACACTGTATGCGGTCATGCATCGCGCCCATTTCTCAATACTCTACTAAAATCGCTATCGTACCTGCTCATATCAAATCTTTTCTCTAACGCATGTAACACCTAAAACGCGTGAGAAAGTACATATTAATTATATAATTTCATGACTGCGATGAGCGACGTAATCTTTTCGTAGCCTCAAGTCAGCACGCCAGAGACGATAATTTCAGCAGCAAAGCGAAAAGTATTCACTATGTTGCTTTTACGCTGGAGCATCCAAAAGTTCTGGACAGTGACTTCTCGCAGCTGACTATTTGCATGGGATCCTTCCTAGCACCACTCTCCCGTCCGACGCGCCGCGATGCGCTGGGCGCCGACGTGCGCGATGGCCCCAGTCAACGCTTACCCCGCCACCTGCATAGACACCCGGTCGCCCGCATCGCGATTGGCGCCACACGCTGTAGTAAAGCATTCACGCCACTTGAGAATTTCGCTAGCGACAAAAGAATCACCCGGCAAAATTGTTTTAAACTAGGGATACATTTGAAATTTGTTTTAAAAGGGCAAAATTTTTAAACCGAAAAAGTTCTGGCTACCTACATGAATTTACGAATTAAACCTAGATCAAACTTAACTTGTGGTCAAATACCGTACAGAGGATACAAACAATTAACAAACTGCTAGCTGCTTGATCAATTCTGCATTCTATGCCAAATCTCCTCGCTCACTCTCGATCTAACACTGACAACAATAATACCAAATCAATCTGTGCCTGCTAGCTCTGAAGAACTATGAACAACAATTAATCTTGAGGAAAGTCAGTCGGCGATGCAGAAGATCAGACATTCATCCACCCTGTGTAAATGAAGCAATTCGACTGCATCGATCATGGTCATCAACTACGTCCTTGTTAGATTACACGTACGCACGCACGGCTTCCGAGGTGTTGTCGCTCAGACGCGGTAGGATGATCTGCGGCTTCCGCCAGTCGTCGGCGGTGACGTACCTGCTCCAGAACCAGTGTCTGCTCCAGACGAAGTTCATCTCCTCGATACGGCGACCCCCTTGGTCTCCGGCAGGAGGAAGAGCGCGATGAAGGTGGTCAGCGTGATGAAACATCCAGCCGGCGAAGAAGCAGAAGAGGCCGAACTTCATGGTGCACAGCATGGTGAGGAAGGACTGGCCGATGATGAAGGTGAGCGTCATGTTGACGCCCACGGCGATGCTCTGCCCCGCCGACCGACCTCCAGCGCGAACACCTCCGACGGGACGAGCCAGCCCAGCGGCCCCCACGACCAGGCGAAGCGGCGACGTAGAGGCAGATGAAGAGCACCAGCAGCCAGGCGTTGGCGCGGGACATCTCGCCCATGGCGGCGGTGCCGAACTGCAGCGCGATGAGCGTGCCCACCACCACCTGCCGCGACGAACATCTGCGTGCCGCCCTGCAGGAAGAGCGCGCGCCGCCCCAGGCGGTCCACGCACACGATATATGGACACCACGGTGGCGAACATGTTGACGAGCCCCGTGGATGACGGCCCGCCATGAGCACGACGCGTCGTCGCCGAACCCGATGGTGAGGAAACAGCACGGGCGCGTAGAACATCACGTTGATCCCCGTGAGCTGCTGGAAGAAGGGACCAGCGTCGCCACCGTGAGCCAGGCCGGTACCGGCGCTCCAGGATGTTCCGCCACGGGTGCTCGGCGGCGCTGGCCTCCTCGCTCGCCGCCAAATTGGCGTCGTCGTACTCGTCGTGCACGTCGTCGGTGCCGCGGATCTTGACGAGCACCGCCCTGGCGTCGTCGTTGAACCCGCGGGGCGATGAGGAGTTGGGCGTGTCGGGAGCACCAGCGCGCCCACCGTGATGATGAAGGCCGGCACGCCGGCGAGCCCGAGCCCGATGCGCCACCCCCAGCCGCCCTCGTGCCCACGGTCCAGAAGTTGATGAGGTTCGCCGCCAGGATGCCGATGGTGGTCATGAGCTGAAGCCGATGTTGAGCATGCCGCGGAGCTTGGCGGGCGCCATCTCCGACAGGTAGAGCGGCACGGACTGGTTGGCCAAGCCGACGCCGACGCCGAGCAGGATGCGTCCCAGGATGAGCATGAGGACGTCGGTGGCGGCGCCGTTGAGCGCGTGATCCCGCCATGAAGGTGAGCCCGCCGCAGAACATGGACCACTTGCGTCCGAAGACGCGCGTGTGACCACGACGCCGCCACGAACGACGTGGCCAGCGCCGCCAGGTAGAGCGACGACGTGAAGAGCGTCAGCAGCTGGCTGTCGAACTTGCAGTACTGGTTGGTGTCCTGCTGGCCTCCGCCTTGGCGTACACGGACGGGAAGAACTGCTTGAGGAACGAGTCCATGGACGTGACGCCGCCGGAGATGCCGGATGTCGTAGCCGAACTGCCGAAAGATGAGCCCGCCGGAGGACGCCGCGGGCAGGTGTGAAAGAACGAACGGCGTCATGCGGCCGGGGTACGTCTTGCCCCCGCCCGCGTTCACCGCCACGCCGCCTGCCATTGCGGCGAGACGAGCGAGCGAGCAAGAAGCAATGCGAGGACCGGACGCCTGGTGGAGGATCGGGAGCAACGCGGGCGACTGTGTTTATATGGAGGGAGGCGGCGGCGATCCCCGTCCAGTGCCGGCACTGACGGAGGAGACGCAGCTGCGATTTCTGATCACCCCTTCTTCCCTTTGCACTACTAAACTGCTAAAAATTAGCGCCTTGTCATGTTGTTCACTTGTACTTGCTGTGTCTGTAATTGGGCGTCATGTTTTATCCATGTGCGGCCGGTCTTGAGCTTTTCAATCCATTTTAGTCTTTTACTTTTCTTCTCGGTCATGCAAAAGATGATTCGTGTTGACCTTCAGCGGACTTTCATGGACAACAATTGAAAACCACCTTGAACAAACGTAACTATCGCTCACTTATCCGTACGTACTTTACCGTTTAAAAGAAGAGATGGGGGACGCGTGTAGTGCCAGGGTGACATTCAGCTTCTTTTCTTTTTTTTTTTTTTTTTTTTTTTTTTTTTTGTGGTTCAAAAAATAGATTAGTGTTGCACACGCTGGCTTCGCCTTCCCACTTGTACCCATATTTGTTCGAGTTTTTCTCCTAAAAAGGGCATTTCTTTTTTATTTGTTGACCACCAATGATTACAGTTTGTGTGCATTCATATAATTAGGCATTGTTTAAATATAGTTGATTTCATATCAATCCACATGTCATGAGATTGATTTTGAGTAGAACTTCACCCTAAATACATGTGAATTGAGGTGAATCCAGCATCTTTAGCACTAATTAGTCTACCTTGAATTCAATATGGTTATAGTCGCGGCAGGTTTAGTTCACCCACACACGGTCACCTATTAGTCTACCCCTACTTATCAGCGCGCGGTTTTCAGCCCCTGGCAGTGTTTCTTACAACAAAACACTTGTCCAGCCAAATCATCAGCCAAAACAGCCCATAAACATTGCGTTATAGAAATGTTTAATACTTTCATCCAGGTTTAATTATCCTGTCGTCAAAAAAGGAAAATAGTTACAGAGCAAAGACTTCATCGTTGTACAATTTTAAAAAAATATCGATTCACATATGTGTACCGAGATCTTCCAACACAATAGCTCAATGCATCCTATACAAAACTCGCAAACAAAGCGACCGAGATCTTCCAACACAATAGCTCGATGCATCCTATACAAAACTCACAACGAAGCGACTGATATTTCTATACACAAACAACAGTGTGAACAGGCTCTTCTCGTCGCGGTGTTCACCAGGGGCCAGGCTAATACACAAGTTGGGCAAATAATAAAAAAATCACCCAACAGCAAAAGGATATGAAATACCATATACCACAAAAAACAAAAAATTCAAAACCAATTCCATCTTGGGCTGTACTGTCCGTAGCTCATATAGACATTGCCATCGGGAGAATCTTCACCAATGGCGTTGGTTGTGGTTTGATTTCCCATGATGCCTTTTCATTCGAACTCTTGGGGAGAATGATGAACGGCTGTGAAATCTCCTTTGATCATCAGATCACCCGCCAGAAGGGGCACTCGCTTTGCTACAGCATCATCCAACTGTGATCTCAGCTGCAGAAACAATGATTGACTGCATCAGCAAAGCAGCTGTAGGGCAAAGCGATATGAGGAATTCAGATATTTGCAGACCTTATCAACTGGGGTTGTGCTCGGAATAGATTCACCATTAACACTTGCCCCATTTTCTTTTGCTGCTTTTTCCTGTCCATCAAGCTAAAGCCGCTTCTGAAGGTCCAAATATTCTCTCAGCCTACAACATGACAAATTCATCCATAAATGATTGGTATAGGACATGCATTAAACAAAAAGCCTGCTATATTGTTGAATGTCGAATGATCAATTGAAGTATTGTAGATAGACTTACTTTTGCAACTGGTTACTGCAACGAGTTACATGTCCAATCAAGCAATTTGCATGGAAGGCATGTCCACAGGGTACTAACACATAAAAAGGGAGCCATGTGTCCAACAGATGTATATGCTTCTTCCTACCTTGGTGTAACCCTCCAACAGTCAATATTTTTCTTTACCGGCAAACCTGTTAGGTAATGGACAGAAGTTAGCATCACAATAGTAGCGCTTTGAAAAGGAAGCATAGATTCATACAAAATCACATCTATCAAAATGGTAAAGAATCCAAAATACAATCTAGGGCAAAAGAAATACAACAGGTATGCATTCCAAATTTAAACACTATATGTTTGAATTTCAAAATGCAAAATGTTGCAGGAAGTAATGAAGAAAGCAACAGGTATAATACATCAACATAAAAGGCTGCGTCAGGTGTACTGAGCATAGAGTATTTTATGTACTACAATCACCAGTGCCTTACCCCACATTCCTGCTCACGATCAATTACGGTATATAAGCTGAGAGTTTAGGCACCAATATCACTTCTGATATTGTCTGCTCCCACGTGTGGCATCATCCATCTCCTGTTTCAGCTGCTCAATCACAGCTATTTGCTTAGTCAGCAGAGATTTGCATATTTCTTCCTGTTCAAGCAGTTCGTAATTATAGAAACGCCAAACAAAGAACAGGGATTTACAGACAAAAGTGACATGAATCTCAAACCAAAGGAAGAACTGAAGAACAAAAGATAATATTTTTTAATAAAGCTAGAAATATAAAGGGATTTCCTAATCTTACTTTGAAATCGTCAATCAATACGAAGTCTAGGAAAAATGGTAAGATATCCTCAATCTTTTAACAAGTTATTGGTCTCTGAAAGGAACTCTATTGCTTTCTTTATATTCTCTCTCTTGACCCCTTTCTCTTTGCTGGAAGTAACATGCTTAGCAACCTTTAAGCCACAACTTCTTCTAAGCTCTTCATCATCTTCTACTTTGTCAGCTTCTGCCTTTGCAAGTTCTAAGTCCACCTAGTGAGAACCAAAACATAGTATAAGAAAATAGGAACACCTAAGAATTAAACTATCAACATGGAGAGGCAAACTACTAATGAGATGAACTTAGGAAGGAATAAGGTGTACCTTCAAAAGCAAGTGCCACAGCTTCCTCATGCATGGACATCATGCTGTAAATACCTAACACAAGCACGCATTCTCTATTTGAAGACATAGGCGGAGAGCATATTTGGGATCGTGAAAAGAAGTCAGGGCCATTTGTCTGTCCTTACCCAAATTTTTGTGTCCAGAAATTGCAAAAGCTGGGATTCATATCCTCCTACAGATAAGTAGATCAGAGTACATGAACATTAGAATGGGAAATGGGTTCATGTATGCAAATATCCACTTAACCTTATGGATATGGTTATCTCTTCCCTCTAAAGAAAACTGAATATGGCATGAATACAACAGATATAATATTGTTACTATGCACAAGCACAGATTATTGTGTCCAACAGACAAAGTAAAAGTTGGACATGTGTTTTGTTTTTGTAGTCTGAAAAGATGATGTAACATCCAGCTGTTAGCATACAGCATGAGGAAAAAAAAATACCTTCTTGGCATATAGTGATAGCAAATAGATTATGCACTCCAGGGTCCTCATTGTTGTTCAAATCTTTCACACAAAACTCCAAGTTATTTAATAACCTCATGCCATTCCCCTGCAAGATTGATACAAACATAAATTCATTTACACCATGCACATTGCAGAAAACCATGTTAGCCAATTTAAATTGCGGTTTGCTCTGGAGCTCAAGAAACAATAAAATAAAAAGTTTTTATGGTTTGATTCAAAAGTTTTGGAAGGACAACTTCGGTTTTAAGTTTAATGGATTTATCTTGCCATCCAAAAGCTACATAAATAAAATGAGAAATATAACAAAAGTTTTGCAGCAGAAAAATATAGGGTTTTCTGACATGATGATTCTTTTTTAGAAAAGCTGTTAAAATATGAAGACCACATGGATGCAATGTTATAATGGAAGAAAGAATGTAAAATAAACTTTCTGCATATCATGGCTTTGCATGTGGTTTGGCTCACATAACGCATCATTGCTGGTATGAGTTTCCTGATTCAACTTGTTTCTTTCATCATCCATGATTCAACAGTCTCATAAGCATCTAACATGATCAAATCCGGGGCAAATTTATACTGAAAGAGAACAAATAAGCAAATTTAGCAAAAATTTTTTTTTAGTTAAAAGCAGATCACTGAAAGAAAAAGAATTGTTGGTGGCTGGACTAACAACCAAAGGTGAGCAACCTGCTCTCACCGCTGCTCTCTCCCTCCTCCCTGATCCAGGTAGAAGAAGAGCAGGAGCTCTTTCTCCCCTCTTCTCTCACACACACACACTTCTTAGATTCAGGTTCAGCCAGCTGGGCTGAACTGAACCAGGCTCCATATTTGCTGAAAGTTTGAGGCAATGAGCTCTATAGCTTTTATTATCTTTTTCTCAAAAAAACATATACATACAGCTCAAGACTAGATGAAGCTAGAGTATAAACTAGCAACCCTTCCATACAGCTCAAGGCTACTCTTGGGGCTAGCTCCCTTCAATCTCTAGCTTAACTTCATAGCCTAGCTAGCACTCAACTAACCTTCCTAATTTTCTAGCTTCAATACACATACAGCTCCAAGGCTATCTGAAGCTAGCACAACACTCCCTAGGTTTCCTAACTAGCTTCTTTTCATACAGCTCTAGGCTATACGAGAAGCTAGCAACGGCATAATATAAACTCTACATTTTGGCTGGCAAACCCTGGACCTGCTAGCAAGCTTACAAAGGAGGTATGCAAGTCCCTATATAGGCTTTGAACCGCCATACAAAAGTTGTCAAATCCAACTTTTACCACTTTACAACTAATGCTTAACTAAGCATTAGCTAGGAATACCCCTTTACAACTCATCGCTAGCTAACTCTTAGAAACATCAAGATCCTACTATTATGATCTTGTACATTCTTCATAGTAGCCAATTTGAACTCTTCTCTATTGATGTATCTCCCACTTTGCTAGAAACATCATGTGTAGATATGTTTCATCAAATGTCAAATTCAATTTGACTTTGTCATCTCAAAAACAAATTAACTTCCAACAAAATTATGTACCACAAGGTCTACGAGGAACATTACCGCCCGTTGAAGCACTTCCAATGTTTTCTTGCTTCTCCTTGCTGACACAATAACAGAAAAAGCATTATTAGACCTTGTGTCTCAACTGAAGCCACTGAGTGCATAGTAAAAGAGAATGATACTCGCCTAAGTACAAAAATGAAATGTAATTGTTTCCAGAAAATTCAATTGACTGTATGCATACAACAGAAATGGATGTAGACTGAAGGGTGTAACTAAGACAGGGCATTCATGCTAAAAAGAACAAAGGTCGCGCTAGTAGAACAATGCACATGTGGTGAGACACGAACAATTTGCATTAACGTTGAGCTGCCAAATAACTTTTTTTCCTTTTCTGTTTACATACGCATAAGGAAAAAAAAAAAAAAAGGTTTAAGAATTATAATTGTTCAAAAGAAAAATACAAAGGAATTGTATTCAAATGGTAAAAAATATAGCGACAATGCAAGATCATTTGCAACCTGAACCCTACCCAAGCCAGGCACAATGCAACAATCACAAACCCGACCCTAACAAGCACAACCAATCTCAGTTGCTTTATGTTAAAACAATTAATGGGATTTACATGCAAAGTCCTGGTTGCCTTTTTTTGAACCTCGAGTAGGCCCCAGCAGCAGAGACGTTATTTATGGGGAGTGTGCTTTGCAGAAACATGATATAACAGATAGTTTGTCAGCTGTGAAATGGATACCTACTACAGTTAAAAAATGTCATATCCTAAAAAATTAGGTTCAATGATTGTAGCCTACACATTCTTGAGATGATAAATGTTCATATAATTAAACACACCTGAATGTAATGATAGACCACAATTTCATACTGCCCCTTCCTCAAACCAGCAAAGTACACTAAGCTCATCCACTCTTCCATAACTGCAAAAAGTTGAAGTGGTAAGTCCAGGGCACCTCATGCAGTACAGGAATGGAATAAATAATCCAAAACCAAAGAAATGGCGAGTATGACACTGTTACATTTATCTATTTATTAGTCAGCTCACATCATTTTTTTGCTGCTAATTAAGTATGCTTACTGAAGAGTGAAACCAAAGTAACAAAGTTCCTGGAGTCAACAGGGTCAAGGAATGTGATAAAACTAATTGTAGAAGCGATCCACATTTTACATTTAATTTTGCATTTTATTTATTCCAAATTTAAGTCATGTACATGTAGTCCTAATATAACTGTATATACAATAAGAGTAAGAACAATAAAATCTAACACAAAGGCGTAATTCTAAACAATGATAGCATACCTTTTCCAAGTAGTCTCATTATTTATTTGCTTCATCTAATACATCTTACTGTCACTAAAGAAAAGCCGCGAATTCATTTACTATCGAGCGATATTCGAGCTATGGCATAGGGTTCTGCTACTGAATTTGTAGTGGTGACAGTAGTATCCTCCAACAGGAGAAGCGTTAATCTACAAAAATTACACAAAAGTGAAGTCGTAAAGATCTGGAAATGCGGCTCACTCAACCCCACACTGAAGCTGGAAAGTGGAACGAGCAGCCACTTTGTCTAAATGTATAGCTCAGTAGCCCAAGCTGAGTATCATTGCGAGTCTGCATCTCGTCATCTTTGAGTGAGGCTATCGAGGCCTTCCTCAATAAAGAGAAAGTTCCTGAGAGCATCCCTGCCAAGTAGACATGGTCCACTGAAGTTTCAGACATAAATCCAAGATGTCCATATCCAGGTCATGGATTTGGGGTGATTGAGTCCAGCCCTCTCCCACTGGGCTGCTATAGTGTTTCTTTGTGTGTTAGAGTGTGGTGTGTTTGGGGGCTCTTTGCTTCCCTTAATCCCTCTGAAACATCTGCGTGTACTCTATTTTCTTGCTTACTTACTGCATGCTTAAGGACAATCCACGATGCTCGCACAAGACATACATAGTGCACAGCTTGAGCACAAGTATGTCCAAAAATCATCAAAGGAAGCTTCTTTAAGTAAAATACACGACCTTAATGTTATTGTATTTATCATTAGCTAACTCCTGGAAATAGCAAATACATAAAATCTTATGCATTGTGATAAAGGATATATGTAAAATGAATTAAATCAACAGAAGTTGATCACGCACAGAATTATAGCAATATATATAGGAATTATGATAACACAAAATTGACTAATAAGGGTACAAGACTAATATGGGTACAATTACCTAGCACTTTCACACACAATAAGAAACATAGCACTCACATGCAATATATATATAGCTGCATTAGAGAGTTTTGAGTACAGTACCTGCTCACTCTATTGATATAAAATTTCAGGCTGATCTCCCTCAAAGCAGTGACAGGATGTAATTTATCTATAACCAAGCAAGAGTGTGTTACCACAGGCCACATGATGTAATTTTGCAGTCTCAATGTATGAAAACAACAAAAATACAATAAATGTCAACACATTGTGTGGGCACAATAAATAATAGTAGATGAGTATCACCTTTGCATAGAAGAGATGCTGCTATGTAGATAGCCACTCTTTTTGCAGCAAATGCAGCATCAGCCTGACAACAAAAGATAATATGTAGAACTTAAGCCATTAACTAATGATCATCATAAAGATCGTAAATAAGAGCGCACTTATCAAAGGGAATATAGAAGCAAAATTGAGCATGTGGGATTCTTATGCAGGATTACACACACACATAAAAGCTGGGCGCCGCATCAAGATATATACCTGAACTAGCAGACTTGGTCACGCTGGTAAGCATACTGGCAACGCGACAAAAGCAGCAGCATAATGATTCGTATATCCAAAGTAAACTTGCCACATGTCCACGTACCCTCATCTGAAAGGAGCGAAACCTAGATACCTGATAGCATTAGGATGCAAATCTAGAAGCATTGATTACATACATGACTCAAAGCAAGAACCCAAAAAGGGGCACCTGGAATATAGAACTCTCACTCATATGCATGCGCAGAAAGTCCTGTAGATGGACTCACTACAGAGGCCAATTATTCCTCTTGAAGTTTCCAGGTGTATCATCAACTACAAAGGTCTTCTACCATCTGCTCTGACTTATTCTGTTCACTACCTAAAAATTTCGGGTTATGCATTGGCTTTGTAAAAGAAATACACACCATAGTGGGAGGGATAGTGTAGAGAAAAACAATACAGGGAAATGGCGAAAGATAAACTCTTTGAGAAACTTATACCTTAATCTTGTCCCCAATCAGAAGCAGAAAAATGGAATTCAGACAAAGCAAAATGACCTTGGTTTAATTCCAGAATCACCCCAATTTTTGAATAGTCAAAAACCCCTTATTCTCCACAAAGTTCTCATCTCCACTAGTAGAGCTGCAAAATCAAAATTGAGTGAGGAAAAACATAGTGAAGAAAAATCAGAAAAATACATTGTGTTTCCTTTTTAATCCAGATGTAGTGGTAGGATGGATTACTAGCACCATGAAAGTCAACCTCAAAAATAACACTGCAAAGAATATGGTGACCTAATTGTGGGGGTGATCTCCAATCAAGCGAGTGACAGAGCTTCTTTTTGAAAAGAGAGACATGTTATTCAATGTAAGCTGGGCAGGGCCTTTGATTCTAACTTGACACAAGGAGCCCTCATCAACTGGCATCCAAGGCAGCTTACCACTTAGCAAAGCAACTAAGGTCAAGTAAAACTAACTTTGGTACTAATCAAGGTAAAGACTGGGGTAAGCACCATCACTTTTCCACATGGCAAGCAAGGTACTATTACACATTAGTAGTCAAAGTTCAATAGTCTGACCATGTATTCCCAAAAGAATACTTGCATTTGCGAATGCAGGGGTAGATTTCATGCGCCTAATGAGCCAGCCAAGGCTTAGCCAACTAAGAGAAACCGATGTGCTAGACTATAGAAGGTTAATTCAGTGGCTCACCTGTGTTGTGCCCCCAAAAATTCAGTTCACCATGATAAATTCCAGATCCAGAAAGCCATCCAAAGTGTTTAGCCCTTCTTTGTTTGATAAAGAAATGTAGTTCACTGGGTGGAATCCAATGGACACATAATAAGTTAGAAACACACAAAACTACTTTTGTATAAAATGCAGCTGCCTACCCTTGATGACTGTAGAAATCACATTGGTTACCTATTAGGTATTTCTCCTGGGAGCTCCATAAAGTGTATGGTCCCGATCGGAATAACTAGCAAAAACAGTCTGTGAAGTATAGGTGTTATTAAAGGCGTCACAAATTCATATAAAACACAATGGAGAAGCCCTTTTCAAAGAAAAAATGTATAGTATGCGTGTTGCGCTCCATAAAGCGTTCATCAAAGTCAAAACATAAGCACTGACACTAACGAGGACATCAAATTCTCAAGCTAGCTAGGAAACTCGCCTTCCCAACTAATGTGAAATCAGGATAATCCCTCAACATACCAATCAAAATGCATGAGAACTAACACTTACTTCTAGTGAACCAATGCCAGTAAAAAGAGTAGAGCAGCGTGGGAGTGAAGCCATCACATAGTATCTTGTGGAATGTCCAACCACAGCAGTCTCCATCTGCACAAAACCAATCGCTCAATCACGCCCACCCCAGTGAAAAACAGTTGAGAACTATGTATTCAGTAGCAGCAATCAACAGTATCTGAAACCTGCAGGTCCTTGATGCCCTCCCTTTGCTCAGTGAGCTCGAGAAGAGCCGCTTGACATACTTCTCCCTCTTGTCAGCCTCATCCACGGCCATCTCGAAGATCTGGCCGCTCTCGGTCTTCCCAGGATCACCTCCTTGGTCGATGCTCGCGGCACCAAAAATCAGACAGATAGACGATGATGATTGAATCGAGAGGAGGTGAGGAGGGATGGGGGATCACCTTCCGTGATGGACTGGCGGTTCCGAGGCGGCAGCATTGACGCAGGAGGCCCGGAGCGAGGGGCTTGGAGTCGCGGCCACCTCGGCGTGGTGGTAGTGCCGTCTCGGCGCCGCCGGGTGGACCACCGTGGCGGCGCAGTGCTTGCCTCGGGGTCCAGGAACACCCGGTGCACGAGTGGTCCCGGAGCGGCCGCTCCCAGGTCGAGATCTGCAGGCGCGTGCGTGAGGCGATGGATGCCGTGCGAAAAAGGGAAGGAGGGGGTGGGAGAGGGAGACGTTACTTACCGTGGGCGTCCTCGAGAGGAGAGTAGTGGCGGGCGAGCGGCCGCGGGGAAGTGCCGGGGCGATGGCGTCACTGCCGGCAGCCATGGAGTCACGGCACGCCGTGGCCCCGTGCGGCTGCAGCGCTCAGGGCCGGAGTCCACGCGGAGAAGAGCTGCCCGCCGCTGGCTTCGCATGGCTGGGATTGGAGGGAGCGGAGCTACGGGGACAGAGCGGAGGGCAGTAGAGGTCGCCCGGCGCGCGTCGCCGGCTACCCACTCGTGAGGCGGCGAATGGCCAGGCGCACGGGCGTCGCGTCTTAACTCCGCCCGAGAGCGAGAAAGACGGAAGCCCGATGGGATGGATCACGGTGCTGGGCTTTTATGGGCTGTATGGGCCGGGCATCCCTGTTTTGAGCCCGTGCCCATAATTCATTTCAGATCACGAAAAGGAAACTGGCTTTGGTAGTGACTAGGAGTGAAAGTAGTAGCTTCTCTTACACCAGTGGCGGACCTAGAAATTGAAACAAGGTAGTCCCTCATCAAAAAAAAAAATTTTACCCAATACAACAAAACTCAAAAAAAAAAAATCGGTAAAATGACTATAAATTAACCAAAATTGGTAAACTTTTTTTTGCCTATACCTCTTAAAAAGAAAATGTATATATTTGATTTCTTCTTGCCTCAAAAAATCATGAAAACTTACAAAATTTAATTCAATTCTAGGCTCAAAAGATGATGATACAATCCCTAATCCTTTTACAACCCCTAATCCTTTACAATCTTATCAATAAACCACTTTTTACTTAAACTCATACTAATAGAAAAAATCATTCTTATCATGACAAAACACAAAAGTAAAAGGTTTCTGCATTTCAAGTATTTGAGCATATTCAAGTACAATAAACTCTAAGGTTTGAGCAGATTCAAGTATTTGAGCAGATTCGAGTACGAACTAGGTTTCTGCATTCAAGTATTTGAGCAGATTACACGAAAATAAATTGCTAAATTGCAGTGATTAGAAATGAATTGTCTTACACTTACAAGGTGAATAGTATAGAAAATGTTTGATCAAAATAAAATTTTTGTATTATGTATACATGGATTTTCACAACAAATGAATTATTGCTAAGAAAAAAGCAATATTAAATACCTTTTACAGATTACACGAGAATTAGCTTACAGATTACAACAAATGTATTATGTAACAAAAAGTACTGAGCTTTCAAAGACAAAAGATTTAGCTTCCCCTGTACCCATGGATCAAAAAGTAAGAGAGGTACTCACATACATGAAGAAGCTAGCTGTACCATGAATATGCAACTAAATAATCTATACAGTCTTGTGGTGGTGTGGTTGGTGACGGACCTATAGTAACCCATAAAAAGAATATAAACTATCTTCTCGGTTTGGTATGATAACTAACATGCGCTGTAATACAATAACAACCTACAGGGTTGTTGCACTAATGAATAAACAAAAATCAGATCCAGGGAAAGGACAGAAAGAGGAACTAACAACCATTGCATTAAATCGATATATGGAAGCTTTTTGAGACTCACGTTCGAAGGTGGCAAGGATCTGAAGGGCCCGGATCTAAACTAGTAAAAATAACATAAAAGTAAACTAGAGTATCTGTGAAGACGAGCGCACCTGAAGACTCAACAAATGTAGAGAACTTAAAGGAAAAATTAATGGTAATGGGACTCAATTAAAGGAAAACCATCGCAACTCTTTACACACCCCCTATGTAGAGAACTTTATTATTACCTTATTTTCCAAAACCATCCAATCCGAGGCCGAGAGACGACCGTGGACTGCGAGGCGGAGACGGAGACTCTCAGTAAGCTCGCGGCCACCACTCCCTCCGCACAGATCCGCCGCCGCCGTCCGCAGAGAGGCTCGCGCTGATGCTCCTCCGCCGAGATGCGTGCCTGGCTCGCCGGTGCCCGCTCCTCCCTCCGCCGCCGAGAGGCTCGCAGCCTCCCTCCTCCGCGTAGATCGCCGCGGCCGGTCCGAGAAAGCGCGCGCCGAGCGAAGGGCAGCCGTGCTCGCCGGTTGCTGCAGCCCGCGAAAGTGGGGAGGCACGGAGGCGGGACGCGCGATGCAGGGGGGGGTTGCCGCGACCGCGGCTCGCGAAGTGGGGACTGGGGAGGCAGAGACGGCGGCTACTGGTGGAGTGTGGAGCGAGTCTGGAGGGATTAGGGAATTTGGGTGGAAGCCTTATAACGAACATATCACTCTTGATAGGTAAGCGCGTAGAGTGCGGGTATGGGCGGGTTGAGGGCCCGGAAGCGTCTTATTTAACTTTGCAGAAGTGAAGTTTTTGCGAGCACAACTCTATGCAGATGCCGTGCCCTGCGAGCCTGGGAACTCACGCCGATACCCGCGCCCGCGCAGGTCTCATGCCGCGAATGCAGCTGATATTTTCTACAGGCTGCCATCGGGAACAACATGGCCGGTGTAGTCAAGTCGGTCAGTGACAGCGTGTCATCGTAGCGAACATCGAGTGCAGCCGGCGTCACGCGAGTCCGGGAGGCTGTCGTATTTGCTTCTCCTCCGCCTCCGGTCCCTCTCTCTCACGAGGTATCCTCAAGACGAGATCGTCAAATCCCATCAGCCCAGGAGCGCCATGTGCTGCGTGCATTGCATTGGATTCTCACGGGCCACTTCTCTCGTGTCAGATCCGGACACGTACTCTCGTGGGCGGTGGTAAAAAGCATCGTTATACTAGGGCGGCGCATCCGTGTCCCGACCTTGAGTACCGCGACACGCACTAGCGGCCAGGCGCATCGCGTGTCCCGGCCTAAGACGGCCCTCCGCGCCCATCGCGTGTCTCTAGCGCCCAGCGCGCGCCGTAAAAAACACGGGCGTGAACTCGCGTAGTAGGAGTATAGGAGAAACGACCTAGTAGCACGCATCTCGATGAAGCTTCGGGGCGTTGGATAATATGAACGCAACCCATAGTTGTTGGAAATAGCCCTTGCAGTTTGGGATAGGGTTCCCTTTTTACGTGTAATGGGGTTTTGGGCCTTGATTAGTTTCAGACGTCGATTAGTTGATTGATTACACCGATCAAGGTGAGGATGATGCAGCCGAGGCAGGGGCTCATCGACAAAATTTTTAGAGTGGGGACTCGGTGGGGCTTCCTTTGTTCGCGTAGCGGTAGGTGGCAGCTTGGGCGGTAGCCCGACGCTAACTCCGTCGTGCTGGGCGGCAGCTCATCTTTGGTATGGTGTTGGAGTCCTGGAAGGTGGAGCTGGACTTGCGTCGAGAGATAGAGGCATCGGGCCAATTTAGTGGGGCTGTGGTGCATCGCAAAAAAGTTTTTGAGGCCAAATTTCAAGGTAGTCCTGGACCTACGGACTATCCACTAGGTCGCCAGGTGTCTCTTACCCGCTCGCTCCGCACTCTTCACTCTCACTCACGCTGCCTCGCTCTCAAGCTTGCAAAGCAGAAGCAGCTTGCAGTAGAAGAAGCCTTCGCGCCGCCGCCGCCGCCGCCGCGCCGCCGACGGCTAGATCTCCGCGGCCGGCGACGACGGACGCCTGCAGCGAGCCAGGATGTGAGTGCCCTCTGCTGATCTCTGCCAGACCGTTGCTGTGTTAGCTATCCAGCGATTGGTTAGAGTTCTATTATAGGGGCCGGCATGCATGCAGCTGCGCCGCGCCCTTCCGATCCTCCCGCACAGATTTCTGGCTCCATGCATGCATGGTTCGATTTGATTTTGATTTTTGTTTTTGGCTTGCTTTTTCCTTCAGGCTTGAGCTAGCTCTACGATTGTAGAGAGCATATATCGATCTGATGCTGTTGCTTCTTCTAGCTAGTTTGGACTTTGGGGATCCTCGCTCCTCCACCATATTTTGATGTATGTGTATATTAGTATATATCTCCCGGCCTACATCAAAGCAGATTTTATACTTTATTTTGATTTTGCAATACTTTTTTACATACAACGGCACATTGACATCTTTCTGGTTTTTAACCTCTCTTTTAATTTTTTCCTCGTGGCCCAGGTTTATTTCATTTTTCGGTTTTATCCATTTCACTTTTTTTCGGACCAAAAATACATCATGCATGTCAGAATCTTTCAAAATATATGTAGACAAAGACCGTACGGTGCTCCTTAATTTTAATTCATTTTTCTTCACCTGTTTTGGAGGATATATGTTTTTTCTTTGGCGTCCTTTTGGTACTGCTTCACCAGAAGCGGAAAAGCCATCGGAAAAGCCTCTATGCCAAACACGCAACCTAATGGTGGTCTTTTTTGTCATTTGTTGACAATTTCTTGGTATAGTTAATAATCAATATTATTTGGCATGTTTACATTTGAAGAAAACGCATGGTTATCTGAATTTAATCAAAGTAGACATATGGTCAGTATGGTGACAGTCATAATCACCATAATCTAGTGTAACCTTGAACCCCACTAGGAAACATAACAAAAAACACCTATTTATTGTGATGCTTCTAGACAGTGATGGATCCAAAGAAAATATAATAGGGAGCTTGAACGAAGGGACGTTGGGCCGTCATAGAGCCCAGCCAAACGTGAGAAGAAGAGGTGGTTGGCTGGCTCACATGGTGACTAGAGCTCCTTCAACCACCAGACACATCTCACGCGATGCAACTTCTCCTACAAAGACAACAATATAACGGTGAACATTTTTTTTTGCTTGGAGGAGCTTAGGGGGCTCCCAGGGTTTGCCGCCGGTAGGGAGGCAGGCCCCGACGCCCCACCGCTAGATTCGTCCATGTGCTCCAGAGAGTCTAAGCACCTAGTAGAATCACCACCGAGAGTGGCGCTTTTGAATAAGACAAATCGATAAAAGCCCCAAAACATCTTCCATTTGAGGATAGAGGTGAGTGCAAACTAACCCTTTGCAAGAAGGAGAACCAAATTTCTTGAGCAAAAACACAAAAACACATGACAAGAATAGGTGGTTGATGTTTTCCCTCAGCCTGACCACAATGAGGGCAACTAGGAGGATGTTGAGAGCACATTTTTGGAAATTGATCAGTTGTCAGCACATGTTTCTAGCAACCAACCACAACCACATGAAGAAATAAATGACACTTCTATTGAGAATAAAGCCTAGACATTTTTATGAATCTGTGAAATACTCCCCATGGTCAACCCGGATCACTCTTTTGCACATAACCATCTCATCCTAAGTACCCAACAAAGATTTTGGATATGGAAATGACAATTCCTCTTGAAGCTCTTTAGGGAGACAAACTATTGGCCAAGCGTGGAAGTGAGCATTTAACCAAATTTGATATCATATATATTTCTTATCTGGGTTGATGATGTCATATCATCAACAATCTTGCCCGGCCCTTATGGCCAGCGCAACCAAATTTTATGCTATGTAAAAGAATTGCCTTGACAAATTTTGGTGCTTGATTTTGTGTGTGATCTAGTCGATTAATGTTTATTGGATGCACATTTTTCGCACATGGAGTTCCCATCACTTTGGATTAGTGCAATTTATTGCATCAAAACCCCAAGTCAATGGGGTTTTTTTTATTTGGCACATGACAGCTCTGGAGCACTAGTTTTCACTCAACCACAACACATATTACCTTCAAACCTCTAGATCTACTTAGGATTGTCATTGCCACACGCAACATGGGCACATAATTAATGGTCGTGCTCCTCATTCCACAAGAACATTCCCAACTTACCGTTCCCATTTCAAGAACATTTACATTATCATAGCATAACAACATTATAAAGTGTCGCTCCGTGTTTTACGTTTCTGTTCCCGTTCTACATTTCCATTCCTTTTTGGGAACATGGCTGCTAAAATCACACCTACAAACTTTTTTCTCAAAAAATGCAAGATAGAGTCACATCATTTGATTAAGAAGAATTTTTTATGCATCGTTTTATTAAAAGAATATCATACATGCAAATGACAATATCTTAGTTAACTTTTGAATCATGTTTTCCAGGGAAGAAAAGGGCAACACTTTGCGCATACTTGTGGCAACGGATTGTCACCTTGGCTACCTCGAGAATGATGAGGTGCGAAGATTTGACTCCTTTGACACATTTGACGAAATCTGCTCATTGGCTGTAAAAACAAGGTATGTAATAAGGAACTTGTCAAAAGATTCTATTTTTTGTGCACCCTCTGTTTTTAATGCACATGCATGTTGCAGTTTATGAAATATTACAATGTTTTTCACATACTAAACTCAATGCATTGCAATGGGTGTTGATAGCTTTAAGCCTTTAAATGACAACAACAAGTCCTATCACAATGCGTCATTCGCTTCACATATGTCATGCTTTTTTTTTTTTTACCAATTGTATTACACACAGTATTTGAGTATATATATGGACCATTTTTAGATAAATAGAACCATGAAGAGTTTGAGGTATATATGACGAACTACAGGTGGATTTCCTACTCCTTTGTGGAAATTTGTTTCATGAGAACAAGCCTTCCAATTCGACATTGGTGAAGTCCATTGAGATCCTGCGGCGCTATTGCATGAACGACTGCCCAGTTCAGTTTCAGGTCATTAGTGATCAAGCAGCCAGCCTTCAGAACAGGTGCAGTAATCCATCATTCTCTCTCAACTCCTGAACGTGATTCTTTCAGATACGGTGACAGGCTGTGTTCCGGACTTTCCTGTCTAATTATCAAGTAGTGATTTTCAGGTTCGGTCAAGTCAACTATGAAGACCCAAACTACAACATTGGCTTGCCCGTGTTTACCATCCATGGGGACCAAGATGATCCTACTGGAGCTGTATGGACATTATAAATTATGATTTTGTTTCCTCTGTGTTTCTCTGCTTAAAAAAGGATAAATAATCTCTCTCTCTCTCTATCTCCAGATATAAGATGTTAACCATTAGTGTATGTTGGATCACATTGTTTGTAGTCATAGCAATAAAATTATAATAATCATACGGAAGCACTTTAAAGTATGGATCCAATAGTATCAATCTTAGGACCAATTTGTGTGGCACCTGTTTCCTCAAAAAAAAAAATTGTGTGGCACCTTGGGAGCCATTTGTACATAATTTTTTTCCCTTCTTAATTGAGCGGTAGAGCTCCTGCCTTTTACTAAAAAAAAAAAAGATTCAGCATTATTACCTCGATGCAAAACTACTCTAGAAACATGCTAAGCTAATTGTTAATCAAAGCTTATCAAATTTGAATTGTGAAATTATTGTGTGCTTTCTAAAAAGAAACAATGGTAGCATTTTTTTTGTTCATTTATAAATTATAATACAATTATTTCTATTATTGTAGGATAACCTGTCAAGAAACGATATATTGACAGCAGGAAATCTTTTGAATTATTTTGGCAAGACAGATCTTGGATGCACCGGTGTTGGTAAAATAAAAATTTGTCCAGTATTTATCAGAAAGGTATATCCACTTGGAGTTTTGTATTGTATTCTGTGAAATGTCAACGAAACTCAGTTATATTACTTATAAGACCCAGATGAATAGTTTGTTTTATTTCAGGGTGATACTTATATTGCCCTGTATGGACTTGGCAACATTAAGGATGGGAGACTCAAGAGAATGTTACATGTACTTCACCAAATAGCTTCCCTAAGATCTGTACAATTTTCATACATTTGTTTACATGTATAATGTATTATTCTTCATCAGGAACCTGGTGCGGTTAACTGGATGCAACCTGAAATTCAAGATGAGAGACTGGCCCCTGACTGGTTCAACATCTTGGTCCTTCACCAAAAGAGGTGCACAATCTCTCATTTAGAAATCATCTATATGACTTATGAAGATTTTAGTTATAACCATTTTGTGATTTTATCTTCCTGATCAGAAGTTATTCTCGGTAATTCTGTAGGACACGCGCAAGTCCTAGAGATGCCGTAAGTGAGCTCCTATTGCCACGTTTTGTGGACATGGTAATTTGGGGCCATGAGCTTGAATGTCTTATTGATCCCCAGGTAACAAGACATGTATTACATATTTTAAAAAGCGGGTGGGGGGGGTGGCGGTGTAAATGCAACATATGCATGTGCATGTTTAGTCAAGTATTCCTGACTTCCTTCTTTATGCATTTTGTATTTATTAAATTTAACTTTGTTTTCCTTCTATCAATGCTATCAGGAGGTTCCTGGAATGGGTTTCCATATCACCCAACCAGGCTCCTCAATCGCTACCTCACTGATCAATGCTGAAGCAAAGCCAAAGCATGTCCTATTGTTGGAAATCAAGGTCAGTACTGACGCAACATGTTTCACTACATTAAAATATCTTTTTTTTATTTCTTTATTTCTCATGTTGCCCTTGAATAGGGGAGAGAGTACAGGTCAACCAAAATACCTCTGCAGTCTGTTAGACCTTTTGAGTATGCAGAGGTAATCTAGTTCTTACTTCATGTCCACCTCAGTCCTCAGTCAAGTGAACTACATCAAGATAATGTCATGCAGGTTGTACTGGAGGACCAGATTGATGTCGATCCTCGTGATGAAGCAACAATTCATGAGCATTTGCACAAAGCGGTAAGTCCCTAACTAATAGTTTGTATTTTTGTAAAAAGAGAATTTTCCATTTTCAAGGATATGTTGCAGTGACTGGTTAAATTACTTCTAGAATAGAATAATCAGATCCTTCAATAATGAAGCTTCAGTTGTTGGATATCTATATAGTACTAAATACTGACAGCAGAGTGGCTTCAGGTGAACAACCTTATTGAGAAGAGTAGGGAAGGAGCACCCACTAGATCAAAGCCTATGCTTCCATTAGTTAGAATAAAGGTAAATCAGGAGCTCTTGATGGCAATTTTGTCCCCCAAAGTTGTAAACATAGAAGAGATTGAACTGTTCTTCAGGTCGATTACACTGGGTGTTCAATGATAAATTCAAAGCAATTTGGTCAACACTATGTGGGCAAGGTATCTCACAAAATAATTATAATGGAATAATTTAGCAATGTGATGCAATCCTTTTTACTACTACTAATATTACAGTGCTTCTGGTTACTACCATTGCCCCTGTAGGTTGCAAACCCACAAGACATCCTTCTTCTCACAAGATCAAGGCAAAAGCATCAAACTATGCAAGGTATGCCTATTATGGTTTTATATGAAAACAATATATGAGAGAGGAATGCAAGGGTACACTCATATGGGACAAGGGTGGTACTCGTGTTGAGTTTCTGTTCTAGAATACTTTTCTAGTTCGCAAATCAATTTATTGTTAAAAAGGCTAAATTACTATCTTATTGCGAGCATATTGACTGTCAACATTGTCGATTGGTTGATAAAAAGTATACTACTAGTTTTCTTGCTAAAGTAAATTCATAGTATCATACCTTTACCACTATATATTAATAGCATGCAGAGGATAAAGTTACATCTGAGAGCCTATGTAAAACTTGAAAAACGTCAAATAAGAAAAACAAGTAGATGAGTGTTTTTCTAATGAAACAGAGACCCTATTGGAAATATATTAACAAGTAAAAAATGGTTACAAGAAAGTATGTGTCCAGTTTAAATATATTAACAAATAGATTAGTGTAATTTTCAGGCTGTCCCTTTTATTGCCTTGTATAGTGGCACTTCTGTTTAATGCTTTGAGACACAAGATTTGGCATTTCATCTTTTTTATATCTATTACTTAATTAGCAAAACCAATCTTGTTACTCAGGTTGAGTAATGTGGCCTATTGAACTTCTTTGTTTCTATATACTGTAGAAAGCTGCAACATTTCTGAAGAGCTTTGTCCACATGACCTCAACCAGGAGACGGTTGAAGCACTCATTGCAGACACTAACTTGGTACTGAAGTTCCTCCTGAGTAATGTGGTCATTCTCTTTTTTTGCATAGGACGTTCACCATTTCATTACTAGTAGACATATAATTGCACGATGAAGGTTGATGCATGCTAACAGAATTCTGTACGTTTTGTTATCCTATCCTTGCTTTTCCAGAAACTGCAGATCCTTTCCTTGGACGATTTGAACAGTGCACTGGATGATTTTGTCAAGGGGGACGACGACAAGCCGGTATTTCAGGCTTGCGTGCAGCAAAAAATTGAGGAAGCGATAGTAAGATATGCTACTGGTTTACATGAACGAATAACTAGGCTGCAACTTGAATGTCCGAATAATGTCCAAACTCCAAACTGTCTAACATTTCTAATTCTAACTTCAGTTTCTATCCAATTTGAATTCTAAAGAACCTCTGGTTGGATAATTTGCAGAAGAAGTTGACTACCACCGAAGACGATTCCGTTGACCAAGAAAAAGTAGGGCATCAACTGATATATATGTCTTTAATTTCTTCAAGCTGACAAGCTGAGTAATCGTGTTGTACAACTTCAGGAAAAGGAAAGGGAATCCAAGGAAAGAACAAGCTCCCAGAATCTGCCGACTGATACACTGAGTGTGTTTGAGAAGCAGAAGTGCTCGACGACAACAGAAGAGCAGCATGTCCTTGACTCGGATGATGAATCCATCGAATCTTCAGTGAGTGATCTCTTCTTCAGCCATCACTAATTCAAGTAAGTAGTAGTGGCAGGCAGTAGGCTTCTCGCCTAATGACACGTGATGTACTGCTCCACGCTCAAGGACCCGGAGGAGAGTGGTAGCCAGCAACAGCAAGCAGGAAAGAAGAGGCGAGCGGCACCAGGCGGCGGCGGCGGAGGATCTGCGGCTGCCGGTGGGAGGAGGAAGACGGACCTGGCTTCTTTCCAGAGGATTCCGGCGAAGGAAGACAAAGCCGGCACGGCCAAGAAACGCCGGGCTCCTGTAAGCTGTCTCCTTCAGAGTTATCAGCTCTGAATGTGAATGACATTGATATCCCTTTTGACTTGCCGTGCAGGTTGCCGCCGGGAGGTACGGGGCTGTGATCAGGAGGAACTGATGAGCTTGATCGGCGGCCGGAACGAGATTGCGTTCCTTTTGGGAGTTGAGCGTTGTGTTGCATTATTGGAGCCAGAATTTCTTTGGCGAACATTATTGTGCCTCTGGGTGAACTGCCTATACTGAATTCATCCAACTTTCGGTTCATGGTTCTACTCGATTCCGCAATGAATTGACTGATCGATCCCGCATTGGTTTTTCCTAATTGACTGTATTCTTGATCCTGAATCGAATAGTTACTAACATCAGTACACTTGGTGAACCTGAATTTATATGGTGCTCTTTTGATCGAGAAGCTCCGCTCTCTTGGGGCCTCGACTGCGGTCCTGCTGCTTCATCCTCCAACGGTGCGGGAGTGGTGGTCAACCAGTGGTCAAGAGCCACCGACAGGTGGGCCCGAGCGTCGGTGTGCGCTGTAGATTCAAGGATCCAACCAGGAAGAGGGTGAGAAGGGAAGGGCGAAGGAGAGGACACTCCGGGTGGGGCCCGGAAAGGAATGTGGCGGTGCTCCGACGGACTGCCCCGGCAGCGGCGGCGCAGCCAACGGAGGAGCCAGGCAGAGTGGCCCATGAACGGGAACCGTCATATGTTGGTGGAACGGTTCAGGTACTCTGCAGGTTTCGTTCCTGATTTTGCTTGTTGTGGAACGCTGGGTTCTTCGGCTTCCCTCGTTCCTACGGCATTTGCCACTTGGATCTAGCCCTAATTCACTTGAGCTATACATGCTGATCTAGTCTACTAGTTTGAACTAGGCCCTTAACAAATGAGTCAAAAACATCAAGGTCCTCATGGGACTCAGATCCAGATTTATCACCGAAACGTAGGTCGCCGGCGGACGGCTGCAGAGGCGTTATAAACGCATGATGCCGTTGTTGCGGAAGGGTCTCGCCGAGCGAAGGCTTCAAGTGGCTGAGGGCGGCGTCATAGAGTTGCATCGCTGGTGAACCAAAGATGTTGTTGAAGAAGTGGACGGGTAAAAGGCCGCCATTCCCGTGAGCCGGGTGGGTGGGTCGCCGAATTGGTGACGGAGGTCTTGAAGCGAACGTTCTTTGAGCCGCTTGGCGGTGGATGATGGTGGAGGCGATGGAGGCAGTGTAGATACAAATGAGGTAGGATGAAGTAAACAAAAAGTAAAAAGAAAAACAAAAAGGAAATACTAAAAAGAAAAGGAAGAGGATAATTCTTGGAGTGGATAAGCACAAAGGACAACACCGCTATGAGTCAGTCCTTGCATGTCCTCCACATAATGATTATGGGCCCCATGGGTCCTACTGCTAGGAGGAGGGAGGAATCAATCGATCGACCACATGCAACTCGACGAAGCTTTATTTGCGGTGCTAAACTCGAAGAGCAATTTGGTGTTAAATTGATTGAAAAGGTTAATATAGAATAAAAATGTCAAACCTTGCTTGATATGAAAAGATCAAGCAATAATGTCATTTCATGAAAATTTAAATATACGAAACTAACCGAGCAATTAAAGCCGAAAGTAATACTAATCTCCTATATTAACCACATAACTTATACCGGGTTTGTTCCGGCATAGATTCCATACCAAACATCATCCGTGATGAAAGATGTTGTCGTCGCCACCACCGGGCGGGGACCACGCCGCTCACCGGGCAGGGACCACAAGCGGCGGTGTTGTTGATTGCCGATTGGCGCCATATCGTAGAGCATCCTCAACAAATTGCCACATCGCCGCAATTGACCACCCCAACCGAAGCCGATCGATCGGCCAGAACCCACAAATACCCCCTTTTTCTCACCATATGGACTGCTTCGGCCAACCATTGCTCGACAACGGTCAAGGATACAACAACGCTAACTTGGTCAGTAAACCCCCGAGAAAAACATCCTAGAGCGAGGCCCCACCGTACTACCAACCAATGGGCGGTGGACAGCGACCAAGATGCTCAACATTGAAGCGGGCGCCATGGGGCCGGCCAATACCGTAGCTCAAAGGGTCTGCATAACAGGGGCCCGTGGGACCCACCTACCAACCACCGTTGATGCGGATCGGGATCGACGTAAAATTTTTCTCGCTACCGGATGGATGCCGTCGGGCCGCGGCAAGGCCTCCCGCTCTACTTTCTTTAATAAGCACAGGCGGGACAAAGATCGGCCGCGTGAGTTAGGTCCTTGCATGTCCTCCACATAATGATAATGGGCCCCATGGGTCCTACTCGCTAGGAGGAGGGAAGAATCAATCGATCCGACCACATGCAACCGACGAAGCTTTATTTTATTTGCAGTGTGTGCTAAATCAAGAGCAATTTGGTGTTAAATTGATTGAAAAGGTTAATCTGAGAATAAAAAATGCCAAACCTTGCTTGATATGAAAAGATCAATCAATAATGTCATTTCATGAAAACTTAAATATACTGAAACTAACCGAGCAATTAAAGCCGAAAGTAATACTAATCTCCTATATTAACCACATAACTTATACCTGGGTTTGTTCCGGCATAGATTCCATACCAAACATCATCCGTGATGAAAGATGTTGTCGTCAGCTCACTGGGACAGGGACCACGCGCTCACTGGGCAGGGACCACAAGCGACGGTGTTGTTGATTGCCGATTGGCGCCATATCGTAGAGCATCCTCAACAAAGCCACATCGCCGCAATTGACCACCCAAATGAAGCGATCGATCGGCCGGAACCCCTGGCGTCCCCTTTTTCTCACCATATGGACTGCTCGGCCAACCATTGCTCGACAACGGTCAAGGATACAACAACGCTAACCTGGCTGTAAACCCCGAGAAAACATCCTAGAGCAGGCCCCCACTGTACTACCAACCAATGGGCGGTGGGACAAATGACCAAGATGCTCAACATTGAAGCGTATGCCATGGGGCCGGCCAATACCAGAGCTCAAAGGGCTGCATAACAGGCCCGTGGGACCCACCTACCTGAACCACCGTTGATGCAGATCAGGACGACAGAAAATTTTTCTGCTACCGTGGATGCCGTCAGGCCGCAGCAAGGCCTCCCGTTCTACTTTCTTTAATAAGCACAGGCGGACAGCACTGCTGTGAGTTAGGTCCTTGCATGTCCTCCACATAATGATAATGGGCCCCATGGGTCCTACTGCTAGGAGGAGGGAAGAATCAATCGATCTGACCACATGCAACTGACGAAGCTTTATTTGCAGGTGCTAAACTGAAGAGCAATTTGGTGTTAAATTGATTGAAAAGGTTAATACAGAATAAAAAATGCCAAACCTTGCTTGATATGAAAAGATCAATCAATAATGTCATTTCATGAAAACTTAAATATACAGAAACTAACTGAGCAATTAAAGCTGAAAGTAATACTAATCTCCTATATTAACCACATAACTTATACCTGAGTTTGTTCCAGCATAGATTCCATACCAACATCATCCGTGATGAAAGATGTTGCCGTCAGCTCACTGGGCAGGGACCACGCTCGCTCACTGGGCAGGGACCACAAGCGACGGTGTTGTTGATTGCTAATTGGCGCCATATCGTAGAGCATCCTCAACAGTGCCACATCGCCTGCAATTGGCCACCCAGCTGAGCTGATCGATCAGCCAGGAACCCACAGCGTCCCCTTTTTCTCACCATATGGACTGCTCGGCCAACCATTGCTCGACAACGGCCGAGGATACAACAACGCTAACTTGGCTGTAAACCCCGAGAAAACATCCTAGAGCAGGCCCCCACTGTACTACCAACCAATGGGCGGTGGACAGCGACCAAGATGCTCAACATTGAAGCAGGGCGGCCATGGGGCCGGCCAATACCAGAGCTCAAAGGGTTGCATAACAGGGCCCGCGGGACCCACCTGCCTGAACCACCGTTGATGCAGATCAGGACGACAGAAAATTTTTCTGCTACCGTGGATGCCCTCAGGCCGCAGCAAGGCCTCCCGTTCTACTTTCTTTAAATGCACCAACCATACCACCACTATACGAGTATCCCTGTATCTGTAGTTTTGTGGTACCATGTTGTTTTGTGTGTGGATGTGAGGCTGGGGTCATGGACTCACTATACTTGCTTGCAGGAATACAAAATTCCATTGTTGCAGGACTCACTATGCCGTTTGCATTTCACAGTACTGGAGTGTTCAGAATGAGTTTACAATGTTGAGAAGAGGAAGAGAAAATGGAATACTGTTGGAAAAAATTGTGAAGAACTAAATTCAAAATTGGTTTTGCAGAACGAAACAATTCATAGTATTGTAGAAACGAAGTCAACTGATGCTATAACCTAGAAATTGGCACTGTATCTTCTCGGCTACTATCCGCCTTCGTTTTCCATATGCGATAAAATTCTGCCTTCATTCTCTCCATTGTGTCTGATGAGCATACGAAAGAATTGCTCTTCTTGACTATTATCCAACAATCCAAGAGATTCTCTTTTCAGCCTTTTGTAAGTCTGAGAACTTACTTTGAGACTGATGTGCCATCCCGTGTCCTTTGTTTAGCGAATGCACCACCAACATTAGCAGCTGCAATATCGCCCATCTTCTTGTTTTTGGACTTAGACCTTTTCCTTTTCTGCTTGCTGTTTTGCTGCTTCGCCTCAATTGAGTTATCTTTGGATGCAGTACGGCCAGCACCAATTGAGTTATCTTTGGAGATCTTCTCCAAGGTACCCTGAGCGTTGTTCTTCTTGGTTTTGTGTTCCTTCTCCAGCATTCTATTGTATCGGACCCTATCACTGTCCTGATCTAGGGAGTTCTCAGACTGTCCAATTTTGTTCCTCCGAGGGGATCCAGATTTTTTTGAACGACTTTCTCCATAAATATCATCGAAATCTATATCTTCATCAAAATCATTTAAGTTTCCTTGTATGCCATCATCTTCCATACTAGTTGTGGACTTGACCGGCTTTTCTTCTAGAGATCTCTGTATTGGGTGCTTACTTTCTGCTACTGTGGTATTGGCAGGTCTCTTTTCTTCAGGTTTGGCAATTCCTACTGCTGTGGAATTGGCAGATCTCTTTTCTTCAGGTTTGGCATTTCTGACTCCTGTGGAATTGGCAGATCTCTTTTCTTCAGACTTGATGGGAACAGCCACACTGCTTGAGTTTGTTGCCTTTGTGACTAGCACGACGTCTGGTGTTGTGCTTGCGTTGTTCATTTGCATAGGAGTGCTCTTGCTATTCACCTCGGTTCTGTCTGGTTTCTTGAAATCTTGGAACTTGGTCTTGATCTCTTCGAGTTCGGCCTCCTTCCGTTGCAGGATTTCCATCAGTGCTGCCATCTGGTCAGGGTTTGAACTCGTGGCTTTCTCTTCCATTTGTCTAATGCGGCTGTTTTTCTCTGAGAGAGCTGCTTCCAACTCTTTTTGAGTGTTGGCAGCATTTTTGGTCTTCTCTTCCATCTGTTTGATGTGTCTGTCTTTCTCTGTGAGAGTTGCCTCCAGTTGTTTTCTAGCATCCTTGAGATTTGTGGCTGACTCTTCCATTAGATTGATGCGGCTATCTTTTTCAGCGAGAGCTGCTTCCAGATCTTTTTGAGTCTTCTTAAGATTTGCAACTGTGGTTTCCAGTCCCTTGAGTTTGGTTTTCTGGTCTATCTTCTGAGTTCTAAGTGAAGATGCTGTTGCTTTCATTTCTTCGACCTTCCTCTTCATCTCTTTGTTAATTGACTTCTCTTTCTGGGAATAATGAAGCAGCAACATTCAGTTTGTTAGATTTTCTTGAATTTTCCTCATATTCTATATCTGCTACAGAGAAAGGTTCTGTAGCACATGTAACAGGGTAGCTATGAAATCGAGATTCTTTGCCTGTTAGTTACAGATGTCATACTATATAAAATGCCTACAAATCGGGTAACCCGAACGCCCAGTACAAACAAGCATAATATAGCTTCACTCCAGCAAAGTCTTTGGGTAAAAATAAGAGATTACTCTTTGGTTTTGGAACTATGTTGTGAGTAATAATTCCAAAAATCTAGTTAAGACTGGAAAAATGGCCAGTTTTTTCTTACAAATGAGATCTTATCTCTCATTATTTTTTCTGATATATCCAATTTTGAGATCAAACTGACTATCTAGTGGTGGTACAAATACATTGATTTGTGCCAATTTGGCAAACTAACTATCATTATTGTAGAGGTCAGCAAATCCTGAAGCACTAATACTTAACAGTATGTCAGTGTTGTGCAAATACATTGATTTGTGCCACTTTGTGGTACCAACATGCAGACAATAGCTAATATCAGCTTCTGATATGCTATGCTATCTTCTTATTTATTTTCGTTTTTTTTTTTTGAAAAATAAAAAGATGGTACGCACTCCTACAAAACTCTGGTTTGCTTCTTTGTTTCTTGAAACAAACTAAACTGAGGAAAATGACTAGTGCAGGTAACTGGAAGTAGAAGGGGTGGGTGATCCATGACCATGACCATGACCATACCTGGAGAAGGATCCGAACGGAGATGAGCTGCCGGTCACGTTCCTGGAGTCGCTCAGCAAAGACATGCTGCTCCCTCACCTTCTGCAGCACAACGATGCTCAGCACGCCAGCTGCAAGGGCCACCAGCAGCAGGAAAACGTAGGGGAGCTTCCTGCCGGCATTGGCCATTGCATAGCCCTTTGATCTGTACTTGCTCCCATCCATCTCCTACCTATGAAGGGTGCACTTACCCTTGTAGTCTTGTCTACTGTATAATAATCCTTCAATTCCTCTGCTTGCTGCTTGCAGGGTCTTGGCCTTGTTTGCTGCAGAAATGTGAACGAGTTGGTGGCGGAGCTATGGCTTCTTTCTTGGGTTTGGGAATGGCAGGGCTTTGCAGAGTTTCTTGTGCTTGGAGGTCACTGGTAAGGACTAAGGAGGGGATACAGCTGAGCCTTTGAGGTAAGGGACTCTCCCTGCTACTCATATGCCAATGCGCATGATCTTGAAGTACTAGCCTATTTTGTTTTTAAAATTTGAGCCACCGAATCAATGTATCAATTTAATCAACAAGATGAAAATGTGGCATTGACTTGCACTTTCAGACTTACTGGAAACAGGATTTTTGACTGCAGGTGCGAAGTGGAAACTGAGTTCTAACTACCGACAACTGCACTTGTGAATGTGTTCTGATGAACCAGGAACCGTTCGATTATGCATCAGACGGTCCAGTGGAGATTGAAGGTTGCGGACCGACAGTTCCGCGGTTTTATATTAAGCAAATCACAGAATTCTGAAGTCAACATCGGTTGTAAGCCGCCAATTAATGAGATGAGATTCTTCTATGTTTCTTCTCGGATCTCCAGGCAGCGATGACCTCAGGATAAGTAATCTATTCGTGCAGGGTTAGTGCTCCACCATGCAGGATCCAATATCCTGGACCTGTAGGGCTCCATCAAAGGACGTGTGAAAATGATAAACTGAAGTGCAAATGGGGTTGCCAAGAGAAGACAGTACACTTGGTGGTACTAGTTCCAACTTAAAGCCATGTGATGGTGGGAAAAGAAGGGGGAAAATTGGGTTAGTTGTGTTGAGGAAACTGATGACTAGAAGAAGAAGCACCTGTTGGTTTTACTTTTTACAGACTACTAGATTACAGAGCAGCAGCTTGATGAAGAAAGTATCCAAAACAAAACGGAGAGCGAGAGAGAGAGAGAGAAGAATGGTGATTGTTTGTGACTTGTTAATTGTGAACACAATCAATGGATGGAGGTTGCCGACGGCAGGTGAGCCTTGATGGGCTTCACGTCGATACCGCCATCCTAGACTAATAAGACTTGAAAACCTGATGGCATGCCATCAACATTCCTTCCTTGCAGTTGCAGCCATGATGAACCAACCTGTCGGCAGGAACTGCTGCCTTGTATTCTATATATATAAAAAGGAATTGCTGCCTTGTTCTTGAAAAGGAAAGGGACGTGAGGTTTAAAGAACAGTTAGCAAGGTGGCCTTGCACACTGCGTGGATATTATCATTTGTTACCAAATATTAATTATGTACACAGAGTACTAAATTAACCTAAGCCTTCATAGCAGACCAACCTGCGGCTCAACACAAATACTCCATTTCAAATTATAAGACATTTTTTGCTTTTCTAGATACATTTCTATGTATCTTTTATTTATTACATTTCTACATATTTAGACATGTGTATAAAGTGCATAGCAAGCTATGTATCTAGAGAACAAAAGGTCTTATAATTTGGAATGGAGGGAGTAGCACGCTGATACTCAAAAGGATTCATTCAGTAATGTAACACAAAGAGCCTCCATCCCCATAGGTGCAGTAGAACCTGTGCAAGTGACAAGAACCCAATCTCTGAATTGGGTTCAGGAGTTCAGGAGCTCACTGTTTGTACTACAAAATTATCAATAAAAGACAAAAATATAAGTGACTCAGAAAGGTAACTCATCAGAAAGACATACAGAATTATCAATAAAAGACAGTTCATGCTGATTTGTCTTGGTGGATCTCAGGATTTCGTCCAGTTTGTACTACAAAATTGCAATCAAAGGCAAAAACAAGCATAAGAGCATCCACTATTGTTATGAGTCTTAGATAATGCTGTGGCATGCTCACATGCCAGCATTCACTCTAAAACATGAGAAGAAGACTGTGAGAGCGGCCCTGGAGAACAACAGTTGGGCCGACGACATCCAGGGAGCGCCGACCACCCAGGTGATCTGCCAGTACTTGCGCGTCTGGCAACTGGTCCGCGGCGTCGCGTTGGACCCGACGCGATCCGATCGTTTTGTTTGGAAGTGGTCGCGGTCAGGGAATTACACGGCGTCTTCGGCATACCGGGCGTTCTTCAACGGTGGCACACTCTTGTTTGGTGCCAAGGAGCTGTGGGCGACCAAGGCGCCGGCTCGGGTGCGTTTCTTCTTCTGGTTGCTCTTGCACCGGCGGCTGTGGACTGGCGACAGAAGGTTCCGGCATGGCCTTCAGGCCGACGACGCGTGTGCTCTCTGCGGGCAGGAGCCAGAGACCTGTGATCACCTGGTGACGGGATGTGTGGTGGCGAGGCAATTGTGGTACATGCTGCTCCAACCGGCTAGCTTACAGGCCACTGGCGCCCGACGAGGAGGAAAACATTGCGACATGGTGGCTCGGGCAGCGGCGGCGTCTAGACAAGGTGCTGCGGCCAGCATTCGACTCCGCTGTTCTCTTAATTGCATGGAGTTTGTGGAAGGAGGCGGAACGCATACGGGTCTTTCGAACGACTCGGCGTCGATCTTGCTGCTGGCAAAGCGTGTAGTGGAGGAGGCCGACTTATGGATACAGGCTGGGTTCAGGACCTTGCTGCGGTGTGGTCGATTTGGTCGCAGCAAACCTTCATGGCTTAGTACAGAGGGCGGTGCACCAGGAACTCCTTCAGGGCCTACGGCCACTCCTTCTCTTTCGTTTTGGCTCATTTTCTTAGCATTTTTTTCTTTCATGCTTTACCAGTCCCTTGCGATGTCCTCTCGACATCTTGTCTATTAGATTGTACTAGGATTTGGATTTGGTTTTCCTCCTCTTAATGAAAACGGGTGAACGGCCCGATCGTGAAAAAAAAAAAAAAAAACTCTAAAACATGAAGAACAACATAACCAGAAAAAAAAAAAAAAAAAGAAGAGAAGAGTAAGAACAAGAGACTCAATTAGCAACAATGTCCAATGAAAACAGATGAGCCCACGACATGAGGCTGTTAGTTCTGAAAGAAATAATATAGTGATGTAGTGCTCCAAATAGAACTGACAACTGATACTTTACCATGTACAGCAGTTACATCATTGATTCGGTGACAATTGGGCCAACTTTATTAAGCGTGAATAACCTACTCCAGAAAGGCCCCCTACTTTAAAACACACAAAGATTACTGTCTATCTTCTAATGCGAGTCTTTTTTTTTTCGTACCGCGCGTTCTTGCCGTATTTCATTAAGTAGAAAAGAGTTCAAACAACAAGAAGCAACGGTAACCAAACCATTACCGATGCAAACCTAACCACTACTTGGATACATCAATTGGGATTACATAATGACAAATTTGCGACAAACCAAACCACCTTCAGGTAGACTAGGTCTCCTCGTCGGGCGATCCCTCAAGATTGAGGTCCATAGCGGAGAGGTCGAAAGCTCCATCAAGAAGTAACTTCGAAGCGGGCGCCGCTTAGCGGGCGGCATGCAGCGCTGAAGATGGACGACCTTCTCCTCAACGGCGGCGAAGCCTCACCCGCGTCCACTTCGGCCCAGCTTCGGAGCAAGAGGTTACGGGCCTGGGTAACGCCGCGTGGCCGCCCTAGGGCCGCGCCGCAATACGGCCGCTACGACGCGGGGGTGTGGGAGGAGGCCGAGTATCGCCCGACGCAAGCGGCCCCGACTTGAGAAGTGGTGATGCCAACGCACGCACACCCTGTCTTCAATCTCTTGCCGCCGGGCGTCAAGCTCGGCCAGGCGGTGGTAACGATGCCTCATCCTCGGAAGGCTCGGAGGCGGCTCCAAGGGGGACAACCTCATCCTCGAGAGACTCCGGGCGGCTGCAAGCGGGCAGCGGTACATGCAGCATGGATGGAGCCACCACGGGCGTCGCCCGACGACGGACCAAAGGCAAACTCGCGCTACGAATCGGCCCACCGGTCGACTTCTTGCCAAAAGCTGGCGGTGAAGAGGGCGTTATGCAAGAGAGCGGCCTGTGAGCACCGGAACCATGCGAGCTCATCAAGCATTGGGTCCTCCCGGCGGGAGGCTCCGCGGCCATCCGCGGGCTTGAACACCAAACGGGTCGATGCAGCTGTACCTCGTGGTGGCAGCCGGCATCGGGGGCGCCTCGCCGGGTGAAGCGCCAACGACGTCGAAGGCGCGGGACAGAGAATCTGTCCAACGAGGAGTGGAGCCGTCGGAGCTGCCTCGTGGCTGGATGCCCCTAGAGCTCCCAGGCCCTCGCCACAACCGACGCGCCCAACGGGCGGAGGTGGAGGGGTGGGTGCGGGTGGCTCCATCGTCCGGCCGACGAGGGGTGCTGGGGTGGGCGACGACGTCGAAGCTTGCAGTCCCCGCCGGTGCCTCTTGCTAAAGCAAAGAAGGCAGCGTGGAAGGGCCAGCGACCGTGCTGCCGCAACGTGACCATCGGGCGAACCCGCTTGAAGCAGCAGGCCGATGAGAGAGAAGGCGGCACCGGCCGCTTACGGCACGGGGGAGAGGTGAGGCATGGCGACGACGACGCCTACGCCGCTGCACGAGAGTGAAGCCATCCGCGTCAACCGGCGGCGGAGGGGCGGGCTCACGGCGGCGATGACCGCCGCCCGCCCGGAGCCTGGCGGCTGTAGCAGAGGCGCTGGTGTGCAGGACACACGCGAGACCGGCTGCGGACCGAGCCGTAAGGATGCGGGCACCCTGACAGCTGTCCATCTTCCAGTAGAACATGCTGTCCATCTTCAATCAAAAGGCCGACCCACCTCCTTTTTGTTTTCCCTGTCAATATATCCTTCGCCTCATTAATCTTTGAAGCAAGGTAATGACTTCCACCTGCATCTGGATGATTGGCCACCATCACTCTTTTGTGTGCTTCTTAGACCTTCTCTGCATTGGCAGTTTCCCTGGAGCCATCAACATAAACAGAGGGCCGCTTAATTAAGAACAGAGAACATACCACAACCCAAATTACAAGGTACAAACGAAAATTGAATCACAAAGCAGTGACACTCCTACAAATGCAAGAATTGATCAGATGGGCACATAAGTCAACTCTATTCATTTGGAAGAGTTAACGCAACATTCAGCTCAGTTACTATGTTCACATCAAGAAGTACAGATGATATGACATACCAAACCTTTCATATATTTGGGCAGGAGGGAGTATTTTTTGGGAGGAAGTGTAAAAAACAAACAAAACAATTGTTGCAAGTAGAGACTGAATTTTAACTGGGAATCAAAACTCTTGAAACAACACTAATTTATAGTTGTTCTGAAGCTATGTATATCCAACACTGCATGCTTATGGGGTACGGCCAACGACAAAATGGGCAGCTCTACAGACACTACCCAAAAGAAATGTTCAATTGTGGATGTTTAAACTTTATATGCAAAAAAGGGCCTTTAGTGACAAACCAGCCCACATCTACCAATCCAGAAGGGGCCACAGATGTGATACCAGGACACTGCAATACTGTATATCCCATCTCAGTGTACCTGTAGGATCATAAGATATCCATATGCATGACGTCATGATATGGTCTCCAAAATGTGGGGCAGCATCTTTGTCACATATATGCTATTAGCACTTAGATTTAAGGATAAGACGACCTTAACCTTAGATGCGTTTTCATCCCACATACCACTGAAGTGCTGTTTATCTTATCTAACTCTGCGAGTTTGTTCCACCTGTCACTTTGACCTCTACTCAGCTCCTCCCCTCTTACACTAGTTCTAAATGCTTCAGTTGCTAATCAAGCCCTCTACTACATTACATATCCTGAATGGTTGATTCTTGACTCTCAGCCCCTAACTGTACAAAGCTAAGGTGCTACATTTGATATGATAAAGATGTCCCATCAGGATTACTCCTTACATGGAAAAGTAAAGTTCATTATGCCTTTTGCAGTTTATCCTGTTGTCAATTAATGAAACACCCTAATGAAACAATAAAATAGATTTATGATAAGGGTGTGTACTGTGGTTTACTGTGTACCATGGACTGTTTCATTTTGTACTTTAATTACATGCCATATCAGCTAAAATTGCACTACGAAATGCATTTTCAAAGTGTTTTGAGCACTTAATTAGAGTATTAAATGGGTGAAATGAAATGGCAGATTGCAAGGAGCCAGATTGGATATGGGAAAGATCCTTGTGTTTGCATGTTTCTTCCACTCGAATTATTGAAAATTGTCTATTTGTCACTTTCAGTAATACCATTTCTAAATCCTAAACGACTAGGTACGGCCAGATTAACATAAACTTAAACGGTGCTTGAGAACAGGATATTGATATGAAAGAAAACACAAAAAGATCATTGGCAGTGATACAGATAGTATGTGATGTGCACCTGACACCAAGGATCAAAGCAGCTTCCCTTCGTGTCATTGTAGGTTGAAAGCCACCTTCATAGAATTTGCGCATCCTTGGAACTACAGGCCGTGCCTTATAAGCATTCCAAGCTTGGATGCTATATCTACCAGCAAGAGCAGCTGCTGCAACCGCAAGTCCTGCTATAAGTGGTGTAGCCTGAAGAAATTGCATATGAGTAAATAGCAATAGCAATAACTTTGCCATCTTGTGTATCAATTGTTTAGCTATTTCCTTCTTTTATGGGGGTACAGTGTATTCATGCATCAAAATGAAATGACAACAGTACTACTGGAACATAAACGTCAAATAATCATACTATACTAATGAGTTAACAAGCAACTACCAATAGGAATATAGGATGCAATGAAACGGCGACAGGAAACAGCGTGTAGATTACACCCAAACCGAACAAGGGATCAGATTAAATATTATTGCGTTGTTAAGTAATGTTCAACATGGCAGAGAGCATGCATTCTTTTCAATTTGGACTTACTGTAAACTTAGCTACAATTACACAGTACCGAAGCATCATTTCATTTCATCTTACAAAGGACAGAAAGATACCTAGGGACAAAAATTAGGGGGGTTTAGCATCCTAATCCTAATAATAATACCATGTCAAAAAGGCTACTAAAGCAGGTAGGAGCGCAATACTTTCAAGCAACGGCGCGATGGTAAACTGTGTAATTACCAGACACGACACTTGCGCCCCAAGACGCAATCTAACTGAGAAAGAAAGGAGAAGAAGCTCGAGAGACTAACCATGGGCAGGGCAGGGGAGAAGCAGCGACCAGCAAGTATGTGGAACTAGTTCACTGAAATCCTTTCGCCCACGCGGAGAGGGAAGGAATCGCCAGCGGATCTGCAAGGTGGGTTAAGCTGGCGTGAGCCGAGGCGGCGGCATCTGAGTAGAAGGAGAGGAGGTGATCGCGGAGCGCGGAGGAGGCGGGACTTGAGGAACCGGGAGCGGGAGGAGAAAGAGCTTTTTCATGGATACCATTATAAAATATCGTGTTCTTATGGATACCACTAAAAAATTCGAACTTTCACAGCTAACATCGTCATTTCAAAGTCTTTCGTGCATGCCATTCCGTCTAGCTGTTGTTTGTTTTTCTCCGTTTGGGTTCCTGACTGGCGGGCCCGGCCTTGGAAAATGACCCAATTGCCCTCTTCTTCTTTCCCTAGTGGCGGTGTCTGTTCACAACAGGGACCCACACCCCACCTGGCCCCACATGTCATAGAAGAGAGGGACAGAGAAAAGACCGTGAGCAAGACCGAGCAGGACCATGAGCGCTTCACCCTTCCCCCCGGCTCCCGCCGATCGTGCGCATGCGCCAAAATAGTCGCGGCGCCATGGCCCCATGGCCGATGCCCGTGCCACCGGCGCCGATCGGCGGGCTGGAGCCCGCGCCGCCGTCCCCCACTAGCAGATCCGCCGCGGCCACCTCCTCCTCGTCTCCATCTTCCCCTCCCTCGATCTACGGGCAATGGCGACCCGATGGACATGGCTGCCGCCGCCGCTGCCCGCACCGAGAGGAGCGCCCTCGCTGCCGGCCGCAATGGCAAATCTAGTGCCGCTCCGGTGCGTGAGCTACCCGGACGGCAGCGGACGCCCAGCGCCTTTCCGGCGGGCTTGAGGGCGTCGGCAGCCCCCGGCGCGGTGGACTACGGGCTAACATGGGTGAGGGCGGCGAGAGCGGGCACGTGGTGTGGGAGGTGAGGGCAGCCACATGTCCACGCATTCGGCGTGGAAGCCGTGGCCCACGTGGGCGGGCCCGCGCGCCTCGCGCCGTCCACGAGCTCCGTCGGGCACACGGCGCGCCCTTCACCGCGGCCTCACCTCCCCTTGTCGTCCGAGCCGTGGCGTAAACCGTGACGGCGGCCGAGAGGCGCAGCGACTCACGGTCGACACCCCAGTGGTCCTCGGCGTCCCACCTCGCCGCTGCCACCGCCGCCACCGGGGTTACGACCGCCCGCCGCCGTCCGTGGAAAGCGCTCGGGCGTCGCCGCGGCGGGACAAGTCGGGTGACGGTCGTGAGGGCTGGCGCCGCCGGCGGGCGGCGGGTGCTCACGCTTAAGTTCGCCGACCACCGCGTTGATATGGGCACCACGTGGATTCATGGGATCGACGGGAGCCCGTGGTACGCTGCGCAAGGCGCGCTACACCGGCGGCGCGCCGCCGAGACATAAGACCCTCCTCCGCACGGCGCATGGATGGGTTCCCGGACCGCGTGCTTTCGCGGGTCGCCGGGGCGGCGAAGCGGTCGACGCGAGAGCGGGTGGCCACAGCCGATCGAGGAGCCATCACGGGGACATGATGGAGGCCGCGCGCCGGTGAGTCGCGACCACCGCCCGCCAAGCCCTCCCTCCCGTCCTCCCGACGCATAAAGCCGCGGCGTGGCGGACGTCCCGCCAGGCAGCCCACGCGCCCCCAAGGCGCGGCGGCGAAGCTCACGAAAGAAGAGGAGAGAGTAGGGCTGATAGGTGGGGCTCGCTTGCGAAGAGAGGAAGGAGGAGGAGAAAGAAGAGGAGGGCAACACGGTCTTTTTGCACTACTAGGCCCACACGTCGGGTCCTCAAACGGGCAATTCTAACACCGTGGCATCGTTGGCATTAATGATGAATTAAAATTTTTCAGTGGTATTGGTGAGCAACCCATCTTTTATAATGGTATCCATGAAAAGACTCGAGGAGAAAGGGGGAGGGACTCACCACGGCTCGCCGGCGGCAGGTGGTGGAGGCTCACGCCGGTCGCCGCTACGCAGCGGGCTGTAGGTGAGAGAACTACTAGTCGACTACCATTTCAACACTGCATATCCGGCCCAATAGGCCCAACACTTGCAGTGGCGATGTTGGATCGGGCCTGTGCAAACTAGACAATCGAACCAGTACAGGTTGATAAGATCTACGATTTTACAGTTGATTTTTTTTTTTTTTATTAAAACCATTTTTACTTAAAGGCTAAATATTTGGTGTAAGTTCTCATTAATATGTTAAGTGGTCAATTTTAATGAAAATTGTTAGGTGATCGCTTAAGTTAACCGTCTTTGAAAGTGGTTTCTACGGAGGGCTGGCTTAAAGAAAACCGTCATAGGAGTATTACCGTTCGATTTGCTTAAAAAGCCGGTCGATTTTGGTTGATTGAATAGTGTTATGAGAGAGAAAAACATGAGAGAGGTTTTGGTTTGAATCCTAGGAAACATAAAAATTTGAAGTGAAGTGCCCTATGTTCATGAGATTGTCGCATTGACAATTAAAAACTACCGCCAATAAAAACAAATACTTTGTATACTATAGTGCCAATATATATCATCACCACAAGTTACATAAAAAAAAATCACGTGCACTATGACCTCCTTATCTGTTACTCTTTGTTGCTTCATTTTGTCTTTAGAAAGAAGGGGAGGGAAAGAAGCATTTGTGACACTGAAACTAGACTAAAAATCAAAAAAGGGGTGCATGGAAATCACGGGAAATTTGAAAAGAGAGATACTCGTTCCTTCACCTTTTTCATTAAAAAATATTTGCATTGCAAGCTTTGTGGGCGGTAACGTACATGATGGTCCATTTCGATATATATACGATGAGCGTGCCAAGCTGTATGGCAATGTAACAACTAAGAGAGATTGTTGCCCTACTCACTTTGAACTTATCAACTATAGTATAATATTTTTTCTCTCACAACAAATTAACATCAGCCGGCTTATCAGCCACATAAACGACAAGCCGAACAGGCTAGGACATACAAACCTTGAATGTGGGCATATGATTTATGGTGTGTTTGGATGGAGGAGCGGACTCAGCAAGTGTGGTCATCTGACACACATCCAGATCCTAGGCTGATGAAATCGACCACCACCTGGCATGTTTGGCAGGAAGCAAACAAACTAATCCTTGATGAATAGGAGGTACAATGCCCTTCCCATTTCTGTAAGGTTTGGTGATTGGCTACATTTTTTTTAAGATAAGGGAATATATTAATATCTCAACTTCTTTGCACATGGTTGTTTGGTGATTGGCCGCATAGATGTATTATCTCCGAACCACATCGATCTATAAAAAAACAAAAATGAGTTGGATCAATTGAACCTCTTCCTTTTTTTAGCAGAGTTTGGAACCTCTGCCTACAGAACTGAGATGATAAGCCGCAGGTGCACAAGTCCATAAGTTTCTACATTTTCCAATATTTACCAAGCACGGATTTTGTATAATCTATCAAGCTCAATTTCCCGTGCCCGCTGAAACGGTCAGCGGTCAGTTACCATTTTTACTCCCTTGCAAAAGAAAACAAAAAGTTTACCTTTTTTCAACTCGAAACAAGAAAATGTCACGTGTAGCTTTGGGGTTTTGCCACTAACTGACAGCATCTTGTTCCGTGGCTGCCAAGCGTGCACACCTTCCTGGACCCCCTTCATTGCCACCTGCATATTCATTCTCTTGCTCCTACCTACAGTACAAATAGCTCAGCATCAGGCGTCTCAGCATCAGAGGATTCAGAACTAACAAGGCAAGGGCGTGGCATCTAAGCTGGTAGTGAGCTGCAGCAGCAATGGTGTACGAGGCAGCTGTAGCCATTGCTGAGAGGAACCAAAAGCCAGCTGCGCAGCCGAGAAAGACAAGCGTGGCGCAAGAACGAAGCCGGCAGCGAAGATCCCGCTGGAGGAGGAAGAGGAGAAGGTGGCGATACGGTGCGGTGTTCTCGAGATCCTTAGGTGGGTTCTCCCGCTCTCCAAGGCATCATCACCGACGTCAGAGAAGAAGTGAATATGGTACTTGCACAGTTGATGCATGGTTCCATCCTTCATGCATGGTTGTAACTTGTTAAACTACTTCCTCAATGTAGAGTAAATATTATGATGTTAATCTTGGGGTGGTGTTGTGTGAGTAGTGTGTTGTAGCTAGCTAGTGTCATCCAATAGTCTCAATTTGTCGATCGAAAGTTTAGTGTGTAAAGCAGCTTTTATTTCTAACCAGGGTAAAATGGTACAAGGGGGGAATTGTAGAGAAAGAGTTCTTTTTTTGACAAGGTAGAGAAAGAATTGAAGACTTCCCCACTATAAATCCCCCCTGCATGTACTTTTTGTGGCAATGAAATAAATATACTATAGAGTTAATTCCTTTTTTTTAGCTCAATAGAGTTAATTCCTCATTGTGAGGCTTGGGTGATAAGGATACTCCTCTTCGGTCTTGCGAACATAACTTCAGCCCCGTGTCGCCCTCCCGCCGCGCGGCGACTCCGGCGGGAACCCTAGCCGCCGCCCCGCAACTCCACCTCCTCCCCTCCCCCCTTGCCTCTCCAACGCCCGGGGGCTAACGGGAAGCCAGCGTGGCTCCCTAGGACGGCGGCGGCGGGGCTCTTCGCCCTAGGCGGGACACAAGCTCTGTGCGGGGGCCTGTCGCTCATCGGCCTCGATCTCCTCTTCCACGACTCCAACTACCTCCGGGCGATCGTAGCCAGAGATCCCGCCTCCTGTTTGACTACCGATCCACCATTTCCACCACTAGATTCGCCTATCGCTCCTCTTCCTCGCCGAGATCCACCTCCCTACACGCCCTATCTACGCCCTCGAGCATGGCTTTCTTGGTGCCGTCGGCCAGCATGCCCGCCGCCTGCGTGCGGCAAGGTGGTGGCAGCCATCCATCTGGCGTCGTGGCCTGGTCCGCGGTTTTCCAACGGTGTGAGGACGGGAGGACAAATTTGGAGGGTGGATGCGCCTCCTTCGTCGGCTCCCGACATATCCCGGGTGCGGCCAGACGCGCCATGAAGTCTTCCTAGGGAGGCTGTGGACACCCCCTGTATTCCGCCGCGATCCTCGGTGATCGGCGCCCTCACCACCTTTTGCGGTCATGTCCACGACTGATGAGCTTCTCGGTGGTACATTGCTCTACTTGTGCGTGTGCGGAGCGGGGTTTGGGCGTGGGCATGTCCGTGGCGGTGGCGTGTGCTCTTTGGTTTCACTTACTACACGTGCATGTGTGATACACGCGTTTGCCCGCCGAAGCTTGCTAGCAAGCCGCTGCTGTCCCCCGTGAACCCTCCCCGCGCCTCTCTTGTCGGGAGGGTAGAGCCGCCATTTATCGCTTAGTGATGGCGTCGCCCGTGGTGGTGGGCGCCGTGGCGTCACCGGAGGGAGCACCTGTGGAGGGTTACGGGTGAAAGCTTCGGTCCAGCTCTCGGTTGGGCCAGCGGCGATGATTTCCTTCTTGAAGGCGTCGTTGAAGAACCTCGTCTGCCTCCCTCTCTTCGGTCTCTAGGCCAATGCTGTTCTCCATGACACAAGACTCGGACGAAAGCTTTGCTAAGCTCCACGCTTGGCGGGCGATGATGATGTTCGGCATCATTCACCTCCTCTGGGGCATCGTCGAGAGAGCTCTTGTTCCATGGTGTTCTTGTTTTTCTCCTTGTTTGTTGTATTTTGTGGGTGTGCCTGCTTTTGCCCCTTACACTAGGGCGTGTTATTGTTTTTCATACTGAAAAAGCCACAAATTCGCCTCTATGCTGGGGTTGTTGTCTTGGTTTTAGTTCAATTTTTCAAAATTAACCGATAAAAGGGGTTTGCCTCGTTCCTAAAAAGTTGATGAATATCAATCTATTCAGGAGAGGATCCCCCACCCCCATGACCGCTAAAAAAGGCTTTGGTGATAATTCGTCAACACAACCAGTCTAACTTGGTTATTAAGAAAATTATGATAGATATTGATATGTGCGGCTGACAAAGAATATGGATAAATGAAATCAAATAAATATGGGCAAAAATTGTCTCATGATTTATATTTTAGTGTGATGAGCAGAACCAATGTTCTAAAATGACTAAAAAAGGTAAAGATGGTTCAATACACGTAAGAACAATATTTTAGGAATTCAAAAAATGCTTGAAACATCATATAGACCATTACATATATCATATGAATTTGAGACTAAATAAACAACCATGTATGCTCTCTAACTCCATGATCATGTGTCTATCATACTTGGAAAAAGTCTACTAATCCTCCCCTTGTAGAAATGGAAGGAAAGTTGAAAGAACCAAGCAATACCTTTTTTGCTCGATCAATGCAAAAAGACTTGTGCGCCTTTGTATTAAGAGAGGGAGTTTGTTACAACATTGGCACCTTATAAATAAGAATTGAAGCCTTGCACCCTAAATCCTTGCAGTGCTTAGCCTAAACATTTGATGTTGATTTGGAGTGGTCAAGGTCGGATCACCTTCCGAAGAAGAAGCACGTGGGTTGCCCACAAAGTTATAAACAGAAGGAGGATGGGCATGCACAAGGTGGGGCCGCCCCTTCCACTCTGAACTACCACTTTGCCTTTTTTGATCGCCGGTCGCGATGGACACTGTGCTGCCTTGTGAGATCTGTCATATTGTTTTTCTTGGATAGGAGCCGCCAAATCGCTACCCGCTAAATCCGAATGTGCTTAGCCATTATTTAACCCATCAAAGGGGAATACTTATTTACTTTTTCTTTACGATTAAAACTTACAGGCTACGAGAAAGAAAGTCTTAGTCAGATGCTATAACCATAGAGCATCTACGGAAGGGGCCAACACACTCCCAATAGCAAAGATCCACGTGAGAGTGGGCCTATGCTAGAACGCCCGTCGGCGACGCTTGGGGGGCCATCACTCTCCTAGCAATGAAGAGTCCGCATAATAGTGGGCCTAGCGACATTGGCGTAAAAGCTTCCGCCTTCCCCAACAACCGGGCGATGATCTCCAAATAAGGTAGTGGGCGAATGAGCTGCAGCGGTGCTCCAATAATGCTTTCAAGAAGGGAATTAACATCCGTAGATGCCAACAATGTTGGAAGAGCACACGAGTAGGACTTTCGGCCCCCGGCTTCCAAACGAGGAAGCTTAGGGCGCCTCCCAAGGAGGTAGATGACGCGACACTAGCGCCACCGCCATCGGCCCAAGATAATCGGGTAGGGTTTTCACCCGATTCTTGCCAATCGGGCGCAGGTCACCTACCGATGTCGCCCGGGGCAACGCGAAGACAAATCAACGAAGCCCCGACGCATACAAGGTTGCAACATCCACTACACCACCATCGCACAACAGGCGTGGGACCCGCCATTCCTAGCCGCCCCAGCCGGCGAGCTTGCTAGCAGCGGCACATCAATGTGAAATGTAGAGGTAGGGCGCGATGCAGACCCTAAGGATCCCAGCCACACTATGCGCTAGCAAAAGGCGAGCGCGGGAGGAAGGATGCACTCGCCCCGGACCGGCCCGCGCTAGATTTGGTCGTGGGGTTCCTCCCCGACCATTGAGACGCCAAGCTACGGAGTTGGAGAGGGGTAGGTGCAAAGGCGGAAGCGTGACGGGGATGGAGGGGGTTGAACCGGTGGATAAATGGCCGTCAACATCGCCGAATCCACCGGTTGAGTTGATGCCACCGTCGACGCCCGGATCTGGCCGCCGAGGCCGGATCCGCCGTCGGCGCGCCGACCCACCGCACCTCGGTGAGAGCGATCACCCATGTCGCCCCGCGGTCGCGGGAGGGCGACCGAGACCTGCTCAGGAGTCTCTCCTCGCATCCGGAAGGCATGGTGCGGGCGTCGCGCCGTGGTGGTGTGACCCTACGGCGGGTGGTGGCGGATCCCTCCTAGGGGGCGGATCTAGCACATGGTTGCCATTGGCTACCGGGCGGCGTCCGCGGTGGGCACGGGTTGCGCCCACACCCGCCAGGAGTCGGGGCCCCGGCGAAGGCACCTCGCCATGGCCTCGGCGCCGCACCGCTCGGACACCAGCAAAGACGGGCCCGTCTTGCGCCAGATCCGGGGTGGAGGGCACGGATCCGGGCCTATCTTGCGACCGGATCTGGCTTCACAGGCTCGCCGATGACCACCCCCAACACCCATTTATTCCACGGGTTGGAGGCTAGGGAAGAAGAAGAGGGGAGGTTTTTGTAGGAGCCTCGCCTCCGCGCCGTCATAGGGAGCCGCCGGGCTTCCCGACAACTCCCTCGTGGAGGCGAGGACTTAAGGAGGAGGGGAGGGGCGCGACGGCAGTGGCGCACGGTTCCGCCAGAAGTCGCCCTGAGAGGAACGGCGGGACGTGTGGACCTCTCTATACCAAGCAATACCTTCAATTGTGCTTTTTTTACTGTGTTTTTCCTCTGTTTATTTATATACATACTCTCACAATCAAACCGCTTAGCTATATAGCATTGTCTCGAAAACAGTTATAAAAAAGTAAAATGAGTTGGATCAATTGGATCGTCCTCGCCCTATAGAGAAGTGAGATAATAATAAGCCGCAGGTACACAAGTCCATGAAGTTTCTACATTTTCCAAATTAATATTTACCAAGCATGGATTTGTATGAGTTATTATCAAGTTGCGCTGAAACTGGGATCGAGTCAGTTACCATTTTTACTCCCTTGCAAAAAAAAAAAAAAAGGTTAATTTTTCCAACTCAAAACACGAAAATGACATATAGGAACCGTTTAGTATAGATACTAGTAGGTTAGTAAAAAACGTTTCCTTGGGAAGCGGCAGAAATGGAGGAAAAGCACAGTCAAAATCAGCTGCATAAACAGTGAACTAGCAAGATTTCTTTAGGGCCGGGATAGCACTGATTCGCTGTCACACGTAGACCTTTGAGGCTTTGACGGTTTGACCACTAACAGTGACAGCACCCAGCTGTTCCGTGGCTGCCAAGCCTGCACACCTTCCTGGATCCACCCTTCATTGCCACCTGCATATTCACTCTCTTGCTCCTTACCTACAATATATAGCTCAGCATCAGGCTTCTCAGCATCAGAACTAACAAGGCAAGGGCGTGGCAACTAGCTGCAGCAGGAGCAGCAACAATGGTGTACGAGGCAGCTGTGGCCATTGCGGCGAGGGACCAAAGCCAGCTGCGCAGCCGAGAAGACAAGCGTGGCGAGAGAAGAAGACGGCAGCGACAGCTGCCGGAGGAGGAAGAGAGGAGAAGGTGGCGGTGCGGTGCGGCGTTCTCGGGATCCTCAGGAGGGTTCTTCCGCTCTCAAGGCATCATCACCGACGTCAGAGAAGAAGAAGTGAATGGTTGCACTGTTGATGATGCATGGTTCCATCCCTTCATGGTTGTAACTTGTTAAAGTACTTACTCAATGTAGAGAAAATATTATGATGTTAATCTTGGTGTTGTGTGAGTAGTAGTGTGTTGTAACTAGCTCGTGGGGTTTGTAATCATCCAATAGTCTAAATTTATTGATGGAAAGTTTAGTGTAAAGCAGCTTTTATTTTTAACCTGGGTAAATAAAATGGTATAAGGGGGAATTTTAGAGACAGGGTTGAAGAACCCCCACTATAAATACCCCCCTGCATGTACCTTTTTTGTGGACATGAAATAAATATACAATAGAGTTAATTTCTTTTTTTAGCTCAATAGAGTTAATTCCTCATTGTAATGGTTCGGTGATAATTCGTCAACACAACCAGTCTAAATTTGGTTATTAAGAAAATTGTGATAGATATTGATATATGTACAGCTGACAAAAAAAAAATGTAGATGAATTAAATTAAATAAAAATGGGAAAATAGTCTCATGATTTATATTTAAGTGTGATGAGCACAACCAATGTTTTCTAATAGAATGACTAAAACGGTAAAGGTAGTTCAGTACACACGTAAGAATAATATTTGATGAAATTTAGAAAATGCTTTCACAAAAGAATGAAGTGATTGGAAAGCGCTAGTGTGTTCATGAATATCCAAATAACTTAACCATATAGATCATTACATATAGCATTTGAATTTGGAGAATAAATAAACAAGCATGTCGTGAAAAACTAGCCCAACAACCCACACCACATCATATATATCATGTCGTACGAGAGGCTAGGCTATGCCATTGAGAATAGGTGTTTCACCCAATTTTCATTTAATGTGATATGTGACTGTTTACAACATCATGAAAGTTACCATTGAAACTGGCCTAAATTATGTCAACTTAGTAAAAAAAACTAAAACTTTAAGATTTAGTTTATTTTAATTAAATTAAAAATCCAATAGCGCAAATTCAATTTAAATCCAATAGAAAGACCACTTTCACACGAGAATCAGAACGAGCTGACCTCCTCGCGAAACCAAATCCCTTTTCAAACGGAATAGTAGAATTCAGAAAGTCATTCGCTGAGCTTGTGAGCCAAGTAGAGTTCGAATTCCACCAGCTAAGCATCAACCCAAAAATCACCCTCAACTAAACACCAATAGTTTTTTTGGCGCTACGCGTCAGCTGTCAAGAAGCCACTAGGCACTAGCCCACTACACTACTCTTTCAAGCAGACGCTACTCTGCTCGTTTGCAACGTGTGCTTTTGACCACTGACTGAGTCACGCAGGATTCGTCAAACCCTGCAGCTGCAGGGCATCTCAGCTCCCAGTTCCTTGGCCGCCAAGCCCGCTCATCCATCTTCTGTCCTACCCTACAAATAGGCCAGCATACCAGAGTCACCAGAGCCAGGATCATCATCACCATCTGTTGTAAGCAAGCAAGAACACACCAGGAGGTAACTACTGCACACGGTTCTTCTTGCATAGTTGCATTGAGCGGCAGCTAGCTTAGCTATCTGCATCATCAATGGGGTACGAAGCGGCGGCGGCCGTCGCAGCAAGAGGCCACCAGCTGCTGCGTGGAGAAGAGAAGAGCAGCGCGAGAAGCCATGGTCGGCAAGTGAAGAAGGAGAAGAAGGCAGCCAAGAGGTGTGGCGTTCGTTCTCTGGATGATCAGGAGAGTCCTCCCGCTCTCCCAGAGCTAGCTCGATCAGGGTCTGGGAACAAATTGAGGAGGTGCAGTGCTATGGTTGTTTGTTGCACTTGCACCGTGATCTCTTTTCTGTACATAGGTGCTCGTTATGTGAATGTGTCAATGTGATACGATCGATCGATCGGAGAGGGTTTTACTTTCATTCCTTGTTGTTTCTCTCTCTGATGAACCAAATACTGTATATACGATGACATGCATGTTGTAGTTTATTACCCAAGGAGGCCAGAGTCTTTCTATCTACTTATGTACATTTAAAAAAAACTTCCATTGAAATGAGTAATATCAGTGAAACAGCTAATCTGCATTTTTTTAAAAGACCCGGTATATTCTTGCATTCATTGAATAAGGAGGATTAAAATTCAGCTTACATGCGCGAGGAGTGCTTTCTCATATTGCAGACCGCTATAAGAAATAGAAATCAACACTAACTACTCACAGAAATATGAACTAAGCTCTTGGGGAATAACTCTTCCTTGTCTAGCTAACGACCAGTTAGAGTGTTCATCCCATATTCTAGATAGAACCTGTTAAATTAGGATCTACTAGGGAGGTGTCCAGTGAGTGTTGTAGATTGTAAATCGGGTACATCATGAACCTATTTAGACGATCTACTAGAGCGTAGAGAGGAGCACCGCAGCAGTAGAGGAGAAGGTGGGGTGGAACATCATACCGCATCCGATACGAGCGGAAGAGCTGGATGCCACCATGGCAGGTTCGTCGATGGAGGTAGTCCGGGCGAAGATGCAAAGGGCGGCGGCGGTGGTTCTTCCGTCAGCACAAGGCCCCCTCTTAGATCGCGGTAGGGTTTTTAAGGTTCGGGAGTGACGGCTCAGGTGAACCTCGTGACAAGTGCACGGCTCTCCACCTATCTATCGTGGGCGGTGGTGACAGGGGCCCACCCGTCATCTTTGGGCTGGACGCCCCGATCGAGTAGCGGGAACCATGGTTGGGCCCGATCGTTGGATCGGGCCTGTGGAGATCAACCTAACAATTCCCCCCCTGATCTCCTCGCACAACCATATCTTCTACATTTACCATTAGCTTGGCAGCGAGGCGGGCGGCAGCGCTTCGGCGTCCATCACGTGGTCGACGGAGGCATCAAGCCCACCAACGCTAGGCGTCTTAGGCAAAGCCGCTTAGCACCGGGTCGCCTCTTTGACCGGGCCGTGCGCACGCACCGCGCCACGGGCGGGCAGCGCCCATGGCCCGGTCCCGCTATCGGGCCGTGCCGCGCGGCCCGGCACACACACCGGACCGGGCCATGCTCGGTACCGGGCCACCGTGTGCGGGGCCAAATGGACAACTATAACTTTAACTCGGAACCAAGTCATTAGGATTGCCACAAGCATTACAATGCCAAAAACTAGCCCAACAACCAACACCACATATAAAGATGGCCACGGATAAAATTTGGCGCAGATACTAGCTCTAGATATTCAAACCCATGAGCAAAAACCTGCACCCGCACCCACGCCCACTAACTGCCACGAATAGAAAACTATGCTCGTGCCGCTATTCGTGAATATTATATGCCCGCGTGCACACCCGTATACCCGCAAAAAAATGAAGGGTTTTTTTTTTCCAAAATGACATATATAGGAACCGTTAGATAGGTCAGTAAAAAAATGTTTCCTTGGGAAGCTGCATAAACGGAGGAAAAGCACAGTCAAAACGCTGCATAAACAGTGAACACGCTAGATTTCTAGGGCCGGGATACAACTGATTCGCTGTCACACGTACCTTTGAGGCTTTGACGGTTTGACCAGCCACTAAGAGTGACAGCACCCGGCTGTTCCGTGGCTGCCAAGCCTGCACACGTTCCTGGATCCCTCCTTAAATCATTCATTGCCACCTACAATACAAATAGCTCAGCATCAGGCGTGTCTCAGCATCAGAACTAACAAGCCAACGGTGTGGCAACCAGCTGCAGCAGCAACAATGGTGTACGAGGCAGCTGTGGCCGTTGCGGCGAGGACCAAAGCCAGCTGCGCAGCCGAGAAGACAAGCGTGGCGAAAGAAGAAGCCGGCAGCAACAGCCGCAAGAGGAGGAAGAGGAGAAGGTGGCGGTGCGGTGCGGCATTCTCAGGGTCCTCAAGAGGCTTCTTAAGCTCTCCAAGGCATCATCACCGACGTTAGAGAAGAAGTGAATGGTTGCACTGTTGATGATGCATGGTTTTCCATGCATCCCTTCATGGTTGTAACTTGTTAAAGTACTTACTCAATGTAGAGTAAATATTATGATGTTAATCTTGGTGTTGTGTGAGTAGTGTGATGTAGCTGCTAGGTACTGGGGTTTGTAATCATCCAAATAGTTTCAATTTACCAATCGAAAGTTAAATGTGTAAATCAACTTTTTTATTTCTAACCAGGGTAAAATGGTATAACCAGGGAAACTTGGTTATTAAGAAAATTGTGATTGATACTGATATGTACGGCTGACAAAGAATATAGATAAATTAAATTAAATAAAAATTGGGCAAAAATTGTCTCATGATTCCTTTTTAAAATGTGATGAGCAGAACCAATGTTCTAATAAAATGACTAAAAACAAGTAAAGGTCGTTCAGTATACGTAACAATAATATTTGGCACGTTCTTGTTCTCTTCAAACTACATAACACGAAGCTACCTTAAGGCTTGTTCATTTGTGGCGGATTTTTTTTTTTTTTTTTTGACAAGAATTTGTGGCGGATTGAAATAGCCCAGAAACAATCCAATGGACTCATTTATCCATTTGTTTGGTTCTGGACCTTAAGATGCGAGGAACTAATCTGGACCTTTTGGTATATAAAATGGGCGAGATTCAAAAAGGGACATCAATCAATCCATCCGGAACTGTTGGTTAACCGAACGCCTATTTTACCACGGACCGGATTCAAAACTAGAACAAATCAATCCGGCTGCCTAGAACGGAGCCATGCATTCTGAGCTAATGGAACAAGGCCTAAGTTGTGTCTACTTAGTCAAAAACTAAAACTTTAAGATTTATTTATTTTAATTGAATTAAAATGGGCCAAATTCAATTAAAATCCAATAGAAAGACCACTTTCACACGAGAATCAGAACGAGTTGACCTCAGGAATATCTTCTCTCTCTCTCTCTCTTTTTTTTTGTGACTAGCCAGGAATATCTCCTCGTGAAACCAAATTCCTTCCAAACGGAGGACTAGAATTCAGAAAGCCATTTCTCAAAAAAAAAAAAAAAAAAAAATATTTAGAATATTTAGAAGACAGCGTATCCTATGCTAACTCGATTCCTATGCTAACTCCGATCTGGACCTCTTGATAAGCATCCGATGGATGGAGACGTAGGTGGGTTAACTTAGCACTTAAATCCTCCCACCATTAGCTTCTCTAATCAAATTTTCTCGAAAGCACCCTACCCAGCGTTAGCCCTCACGTCCGTCATTAGCCCCGACTATAGTGTTTTTAGGGAGGTTAATGCATGACTTGCAGCGTTGTTTTTGGTGATGTTAATGACGGGACGTGAGGGCTAACGCTGGGTAGGGTGCTTTCCAGAAAAATTTGATGAGAGAAGCTAATGGTGGGAGGATTTAAGTGCTAAATTAACCCACCTACGCCTCCATCTATCGGATGCTCATCAAGAGGTCCAGATCGAGTTAGCATAGTTAGCATAGGAATCGAAAGTTAGCATAGGATACGCTGCCTATATAGAAAGCCTTTACTGAACTTGTGAGCCGGGCATGTTTAGTTCCCCCGAAAAGGTAACCCAAAAAGTGCTACAAGATCCGTCACATCGAATTTCTTGTCGCATGCATGGGGCATTAAATGTAGGTAAATAAAAAAAAAAAACAAATTGCACAGTTTCGCTGCTGAAAAGTGCGAGACGAATCTTTTGATCCTAGTTAGTCCACGATAAGACACTAATTATCGAATACAAACGAAAAGTGTTACAGTAGCCCAACCCAAAAATATTTCAGCAACTAAACACACCCCTTCGAATTCCACCAGCTGTTCTCGGCGCTACGCTTCAGCTGCCAAGAAGCCACTATACTACTCTTTTCAAGCTTCGTTTGAAACGTGTGCTTTTGACCACTGACTGAGTCACGCAGGATATATTCGTCAAACCCTGCAGCTGCAGGCAATCTCTCCCAGTTCCTTGGCCGCCAAGCCCGCACATCCATCTTCTCCTTCCTGGATCCCACCTGGTTTGCATCAGTTCTGCTGCTTCTGTCCTACACCCTACAAATAGGCCAGCATACCAGACTCACCAGAGCCAGGATCATCATCACCATCTGTTGTAGGCAAGCAAGCTAGCAACTGAGAGCACTCCAAGAGATAAACAACTGCACACGGTTCTTCGTGCATAGTTGCGATGAGCGGCAGCTAGCTTAGCTATCTGCATCATCATTCATCAATGGGGTATGAAGCGGCGGCGGCCGTCGCTGCAAGAGGCCAGCTGCTGCGTGGAGAAGAGAAGAGCAGCGCGAGAAGCCATGGCCAGGCCACAAGTGAAGAAGGGGAAGAAGGCAGCCAAGAGGTGCGGCGTTCTCTGGATGATCAGGAGAGTCCTCCCGCTCTCTCAAAGCTAGCTCGATCAGGGTCTGGGAACAAATTGAGGAGGTGCCGTGCTATGGTTGTTTGTTGCACCGTGATCTCTGTAGATGCTCAGATCATCTTGTGAATGTGATACGATCGATCGGTCGGAGAGGGTTTTATTCCTTGTTTATTTTCTATGATGAAGCAAATACTGTATATACACGATGGCATGCATGTTGTATCGACTAGTTGTGGTAGCGTTTAGTTGACTCTGATGCTCGATGAAATGTTCTGAAAATAGTTGTAATTTATTTATTACTCAAGGAGGCCAGTTTTGTATTGTATCTACTTATGTACATTTTTAAATACACGTCCACTCAAACATCTATCAGTGAAGCAGCTCTGCATCGTTTTATTTGTTGAGTAGCAGGCTAGCAGCATATATCCTTTTATACCTACAAGCTCATGCTCATCAGCAGGACTGACTGTGGTGGCTTACAGCTGAATAAGCAATTGGAGGCAAATCACAGGGCTGTTTAAATTAGTGAGGCAACAAATCAAGCAGTGCTATTCAGCTATATATATGTTATCCCAAGTTTAGGCGCCCTACCTTGTTGCATTCTCTGAAAAAGCAAATGTGTGCCTGTGCGGCCGGGGGGGATGTTAGGGCGCCGACCGGACCGCGCCGACCACCCCCTGGTGGGCTGGCCCGATGAGGCCCGCATGACCCATGGCCTGCTAGGAGCTCGTGGACGCGCAGCGATAACGACGCCGGAGGCGGAGACGGAGGCCGTGACAACGACGCGTTGAAGCCGGGCGAAGTTCCTCGCGAGGTTAGGGTCGGCGAGCTCCCTCACCCTCTATTCTTGCCCCGGCTGTAGAATCCGGTCGGCCAGCTTGGCCGCGGCCGCCGACACAGGCGGTGGACGGCAGTTCGGCCGGTGGGGGGCGTCGCCGAGCCAGGCCAGGGGCGGACTCATCCAGGCGGGTATGGGTAGGCGGCGGGGGCATCGAGTTCGTCCATGGCGGCGGGGTCGGAGCTCGGAGGCGGCGGCGGCAATGGCAGCTAGGGTTCGTCGACGGGGAAGAAGAATAGAGGGGTAGGGGAGAAGGCGGACGCCGCCGGCGCCCTAGAGCTCGCCGTGTAGGGCGCTGGGCGGCGGGGGCGGGGGAGTCGCGACGCGCGTCTTTGGAGGAGGAGGAAGACGAAGGGAGAGGGGGGGCGCCGGGATGGGCCTTTAGGTGGGCCGGCCCATGCCCGGTGGTCGGTGCCTAGCCCCCCCCCCCACCCCGGGTCCTCTCCATGCCAAAACTAAGCCAGGCAACTACTGAACACTACTGAAAGGTGCACATGCATAGTGAATCTGGACAGATTATAACACTTCTTCCATCCTGGAGTTGCACTCAATGCGCCCCCTGCTTCTTAAAGCTCGATGAGCAACGTACTCAAGGCCTGGAAATAATCCGTCACCAGCTTTCTTGGATGGATGGATGGATTGGTGCCTGTAGTAAAGAACTTTATGCCGACAAATTAATCAGTTATATCCCTGTAATTCGGTTACATATTCCTTCAGAACTTCAGGTCAGAAAATAAGTTATCAGTGTACTAGTTCAGTTGTCAGTGCTATTCAGTTATATATTCTCCAGAACTTGAGGCCGGGAATTAAATCAGCTGTCATTGTTATTCAGTTACATATTCTTCAAAACGTTAGCATCATAGCTATGGCTACTGAAAGCAATGTGCCTTTATACTGTTATTTGTGTGGCAACGCACAAAGTGGGAAGCAGTATATTCCCTGCCCACGGAAGGAGGAAAGCGGAAAAGGCCGGTGAGGGAGATGCATATATCGACAGTGGCTGCTGCATTTGTCGTTGGCTCTCTTTTCTTTAGCCAAATTATTGCCTTTTTCAGTGGGAGAAAAAAAGCATTACCCTGCGTGGCTCCATCTCCAGCGGAGCATGCACTGTTTGAGCTTTCTTTGGAATCTCCTCATGTGGAACTTACATGATCGACCTTGATTTGCAGAACAGGGGAAGTTGTTGTGGTTTGGACTTCCAGATGGCTAGCTCACCATCTGATCGACCATCGATCCAACTACACTTTCTATGAAATATCACGAGGTGATTCTTCAAAAAAAATCACAAGGTGAAGTCAAGAGCCTGTTTCTCCTAGACTGATAAGAGTGCTCTCCAGACTGTCATATATACTAAGTGTACACAGTGATGATCGCTGGCCAGCATGGAGTCGTTTCATTGGTAGTCATTCATATGTCAGAAAAACTTAGATCTTGGCATATGCATCTTAGCGGGTGCAGCAGTGCACATTATTTTCAACATTGTCGATGGCATGTAAAATAATCATATTATTCTTACCGTTCCATTAACAAAAACAACCCGGTTGATTTGATGATCCATGATGATTATAATAGACAAATGTCGCTGTCACTCTTCTTGAACAGTCAAAAGTCTGGCCTTAATTTATACAAGTTGATTGAGTTTTAGTGCACGAAATGTCTTCTCCGTGATAACTGATAAGGATCATTATTCTCAACTAACAAAGCCAGAGAACTTTTTGCAAAGGATAAAGTATTGTATATGCACGTCACATGCACGCCACTGATGAAGCTATATCCAAAACCTGCAGTGTGCGTGTGTCTCTTTTGAATTCTCTGATGCCCCCTTAAGCAAGGATCAAATGCACTGTGGCATCACCACATGTCGTGTTGTTTCTGGATAACTACAACAATTAGTTCTCACACGATAATGATTTTTTTAGTCTCACGATATTAAGATAGGACATTTGTTTTTTTGCTATGGAATTTCGAGAAAATTTGCATATAATTCATAGATTTTGACGAACATACCTTGAATATTAGAACACAACTAACTAATAATTGAAAAGAGACATGTCAATTGGCCACTTTTTGGGAAAATAGAAGAGACTTCCCGCTTCTGCGTCACCGCACATAGCGTCAATTGGCCATCACTTGGGAAGATGTCATCTATACAAGGTGTCCTCTTGAGCATACCAGGAATCGTCCCATGGAACAGCCAATAGGCAGGTTCCATTCCCTGCAGCACCTTCTCATGGAGCACAAGGAATCGTCACCCATGAGCCAAGTAACCAATAGCCAAGGGTTATATGCCGCATCTGGTCATCGTCTCATCAATCACTATACCCTTGCAGCATATCCAGCATTATCCTAAGACCTAAAATTGTTTAACATACTCGGTATTGCCCCCTTTTTTTTTTTCTAGATTAGGTATTAGAGCATGTATGCTATCTTGGATAGTTGTATCACGTTGCATGGCACTTTTGATCCTAATCGAGACAAAGCCACAAGTTTTTTTCTTCACAAGAGCAAAAGGAAAAATGAGAGGGTTCTATAGTGTGCTAGATATGATTGAATATGTATGCAGTTTTGTTACGTCTAACTTGAGTTGTATTGTACTAGGAGTTTGGATAATGAGTTAGCCCGATTCAAACTCAAGACCACTTTGATCTCGACGCCCTATTGAGTTGCATACTAGAATCAACGTGTTTCCCTAGGGTTAGTATTCCTAGGGAAAGGCTGAAAACCGTAGGGAAACGGTTTCCCCTAGGGTATTTGGTAGGGAAAACCCCCTATGGAAGAATTTGACGGGAAAGACAGCGTTTCCCAACGGTTTCGCTAGAAACCCTAGGGAAACTTCCTTAGATGGCCCTACAAGTCTGATGTGGAAGGTGGCCACGTGTGAAGTAGTTTCCTTAGGAGTCTTTCCCTAGGAATTAGAACTCTAGGGAAAGATTATATCATAGAAGAGAACATATTTATATTAAAATTCAAATATTTTGAATTCAAATATACAAATATTTCAAATTCATAAGTGTAAGCTAATGGAGAGAGATGAGTAATTCATTTAAACTTCAACCTAACTATGTACTAACAGTGGATCGTTACCAAACTTACATGGCGTGGCCCCCCCGGCTTCTCTCTTCCACCATGCCTCTCCACCACTTGAGCGGGTTGTCGAAGGTCCGACAATTGCAAGGATAGCGGTGCTAGGGCTATATCTCATTCCTTAAGCAATCATTTCTTTGTCCTTTCTCGCACCTTTGATGTCATGGTGGTGGCACACATTTGGCACACTGGATGAGGGTCTGCTTGGTTCAGGGCCTCCCAGGTAGCTGCCATGCATGTGATCGTAGCCCTAGTACAATCGGACGCATGACAGCACTATCTGGGCCAAGCAACTCCACCTAGAAGAGAACCAAACAGGCTCGACATGTCTTAGATCTAGGCGAAAGCAGCTTGGGGGCTGTCAAATTTGTGTATGTCAAGTTGTGGTGATGACATGTGGCATAGTCAACACGTCTAGATGGCCGGAAGCAATATTGATATGGTTCGAGGGTGATTGCATCTGGACGACGTGAGTTGTGTGCACTTAGTGTGCAACACGCTCAACAAGCTAACGATTATGATGCCCACGAGCATTGTTTCTTTTCTTGGAGTTGTCGGTCGACCCTTGACAGGCCTGTCGAAATTATTACTTCCGACAATATGCATCAGCGTATCACGCATAGGGAATTAGAAGGGTAACACGTGGTACTCTACGTATAGTTTGATATGGATCTTTTGTCTCGTATGCTCAAGTGTACAGTGGTACTGATGTAGCTTGCAATGATCCAATCGGTGGTCCCTACACCTCCTTATATAGTTCGGGACGGGGGTTAGGGCTACAAGATCTGATCGATTTACATATTACATATATATTTCTTAGTTTGGTTACATGATGGAAAGTATAAGAAACTATATATCTTTTGTATCTTCGTAAGGTCAACACCGGTATCTTCTTTGTAGGTTTCTTGTTGATCATGTTGGTCAATATATATACCCTAGTTCGGTCGGCCTCATCCTTATCATATTTGGCCCACTTGATCGATATTGAGTCGATATACATGCGCTACATCGTATTTTGCTCTTTTGACCAATATTGGGTCGATATACGAGCGAGTGAAATCTCCCAAAGACCTCATCCTCCTGTTGTAAGATCTTTCATGTGAAAATCTTATCCACCTAGACCGGTGACATCGTAACCAATTTGTTGTTTCTCTCCTTGGAGACATTATTGTTCCATCCCATGTTTCATCCGATGTTCAATTATAGGTTGTTGCTTATATGTTTTAAGAGGAGAAGCAATGTTCAAATTTTGTATAAGCTTATGTGGAAATAAGAATCTTGACTATTTCTTAAGAGAATGTTGACCATCTGGTCAATTGCATCAATTATCATTTGTGTTTATTAGTTCTTATTAGTTATGTAGTACCAGTTGATTTGTGTTCATAAACATGTCTCATGCTTCAGATATAATGTCTGTCACCTTATTTTGTACTACCTCTATTTCATTATATTAACTTTTTTTGGTACATCTATCTTGCTAATTATAATATATGTCTAGATACATAGCAAATAGATGAACAAAAAAAAGTCAAAGTGACTTATAAATAATACGGAATGGAGAGAATAGGAGGATGGTAGAGTTTATCAACTTTAACTATCTCTCATCGTGGTGCGAATATGATCAATCTCGTATAGTAGTAATTAAGAAAAAATAAATATCACTAATATGATTTCTCAGAAATCAATATCAATAATATCCACACTGCTAACGAGTAAGGATGACTATGCAATGCCACCCAAAAAAGGAAGCATGGATGAAGAACAAAAGCAACATCATTGTATGGTTGATAGGCTGGGAAAAACTGCATGCAAACGTGTAAGGTTGCCTCTTTTTGGGCTCTTGGGGACAGTCCAGAAAAGGGTTGCTCCATCATGCGATCAAATAAGTAGCTGAATGAATCTAGTTAATCTCTCCATGATTATTAATTTTATTTCATCATGCAGGGAATCTCCTTCCTCCTCAATCATGTGCAAGCTCCATGGACCTTAAATCATGCTAGGTAGTACGAAACCTCGTATTTGGTCGATCGAGAACCATATTGTATATAGAAACTGAGAGGCATGTAATAAGTTAAATTGTGAATTAACTGTTAATACAAATAATTGAGAGAACCCTGTTCAAGTTTGAGTATTTTGTTAGAGCTTTGGACTTCCATGGTATGGAGATAGTCTGCCTCCATGGCAGCATGACTCTTTACAGCTCAAATTCTACAGTATTATACCTTAGCTGATCTCTAAATCATAGTTCTAGAATTAGTGATTGCAAGCTGTGTTTGTAGGATTTCTTAGCTTTAAGCAAACCCCTTTCGGATTTTCTTACAGGAGCAATCAGCTTTCCTTAATATGCACTTTAAAAACCTTTGCTAAAAAAATATGTGCTGATTGCTAGTGTACTATGTTATTCTAAATCTTGCATGCTAGTCTTTTCTAAATCTTTTCTGCGTAATCAGCATATGTGTGCAAATCTAGGTTTTTCTACCAGTAGAAAAAAATATCGGCACTTGCCGATAAATGCGATATTTCGGAAATATCGGGTCAAATTTAAACAAATTCAAAATGAATTTTAAAAAATTTGGCATCATCTCACTAGAAAAACTCCCAAATCCATCTTCCATCACAAATTATATAACATGAACGAAACAACACAATATACCACATAAGTTGTGCGGTGATAATACAACGGGCTCACGGTGGGCAACTTGCACAAATTTGCTAGTATCATCTAATGTGTTAGTGAGAAAATTAAATAGATTTGAAAAAAAAAAATAAGTCTTTATTAAGACTAGAGGATATGGAGATTTTAGGATGGTTTGGTGTAATTTTTTGAGTGAAAATGAATTTAGCCAAAAAAATTTTGACCGATATAAAATTTTTTCGGACCTCACCTTGAAAAATGCGATATATCGGAAATTTCTCTGATATTTACCGAAAAAATTTCACAGGTGCAAATTGATCTCTATATCCTCTCAAGCTTCTCTCTATGCATACCTAACCCAAGTATTGAAATGCTCAACATGAGTATGCATCTACCAAGTGGCAATAGTAAAATCAAAGTTCCTTTACTTGTAGGCATGCACTTGAAAGCATATGCCCCTCTATTAAACTTTTACAGCTCAAAGTTACTGTCTTTCTAGTACGCATGAGACCCGGATCTTCTTTTCTACCTCTCACTAGCTAGATAGTTAGATGCGATCATGTGTGCATAATGTCAGCATATATGCACTTGATTAGTTTACTTGTATGCACTTGATTAGTCTACTAGAAAGTGTGATTAGTGCATCCTTAGCTAATTAGGGCCCAGTGATAACATTTACTAATGAAAGCAAGCAAGTTGGCTGCTTCTTTTTAAGGGAAATGAGGTCGCTCCTTATAAACACTTGTACATGGATGGCTTCATGCGTGGGCAAAGTGGTGCTCTTTGGAGACGAATTCTAGAGGCACACATACATAGATGGGGAGCTGCCTTGAACTTCTTGCTTGATTGGTGTATCTTGCTGACCTGACCAGCTGCTCATCCTTGAAGGTACTACTGATCACTTCTCCCCTAGCTAGTTCTCAACCAGTTCATTCAGTTTACTATATTTTCTAAATCTTATTAGTTACTAGTATAGTGAATGGGACTCGAATGATTTTTCTGTTTGAGAGATGTGGAAGTACACATTTTTCATGGCATAGGTTGTAGCAAGTTCTCATACACCACAGGAAACTGACTAAATATATAGGTGGGTTTATGACATACAGAGGATTAATTCAGAGAACTACAGAATTCGTCAGTTTAGTTGTTAGATAAAGCAAATGAGTTTTGATCTGTCCACAAGGCCACCACTAAAAGGTTCGGTTGCCCTTGAAAATAAATCTTTGATTTCGATCGGATTAACCACCATCAAACTAAATTATGTGCCTACTATCTACAATCAGTGTTGCATTTTATAGATAATGACAATCAGTGTTACATGTTACTAACAAGACATGTATTGTTACTTGTTAAAATGTTTTTATCCACAAAGGTAATAGTGGAGTGCTCATGGTGGTGAATGATCGAACGTAATCTTTTAATTTTTTTCAGGAGCATATCTTACTTTAGCCAGGGTATATATTGTTATAAGAACATATCGTTTCCTCATGAAAATAACATAACCTTCTGTATTATTATGAGCTAGAGCAGGATTAAATTAAGCAATCTGCCCCTGAATAATAGGAAAACATGCAATTCTATGCTGGCTATATAGGTTCACTAAGTTTTCTTTCAGTTGGAAGTTCATCTCCTCACAAGTTACCTTTATGTCAACAGTTTCCAATTTCTTTTTTCATAACTTTTGTCTCAATTAAAAATGCCTTGATTTGGTTGATCAGGTGAAGCATGAGATGGAGCTTTACCCTGGATATCTCCAAGACCATTTCAACATCCACAAACTCAGGTGACCATTTCCGGCCTATTTCCTAAATAACCCCTGCTCCAGTGAACTAACTATGATATCTGTTACACAAACTGAGAGGGGAGGAAAAAAAAAAAGCTGAGATGATCTAATACTCCTAACCATATAATATAATGCCACGTATAATTCACTAAATTGTGGAATCTAAGATGGTGTCACTAGCTAGTTCTTTAGAAGACAAGTGGACTAGTGCACCACTCCAAAAAGGCTGGGGCTATGCTCTGCCTTTGGAATCCCCCATCTAGTGGTGCAGCATGAGCGTTATGCGTAAACATGCATTAGACAGATTTTTTTTTTTTGTGCTCATGTAGATTCACCTTACTTGGATAGACATTTTGTTTCGACAAATGAGGTTCCCCTCATGGTAAAGACAAATTGCATATAAGAATCAAAAAGCCACACACAATTGTGTGGCAAGCTTGCTTCCAAGAGAAACTCCACTCTCTGCACGATTGTGTGTGGGGTTGGGGGGCTTCCTTTAAAAATTAGAACAAAGAAGAAGAAAAAAAGGAAGTGGCACAAATATGTCATTATATGTCGTACACCTATCAAAATAATGGTGAAAAATTCATAATGTAGTTTAAACGAACATAAGTTATGGTTTCTCCTATCACCCTCATAAAATCTCATATATATTTAATATCGTTGAGGGGTAGAATGGACCAAATGAAATAGTCGGTGAGGTCAATCAAACCAAAATCTTTATTCCGTGTTATTCAAACTTAAGTAAAGTTTTTTTTTCTTATTTTAAAGAAAATGAAAGTTTGCACACATGTCGTGTCATGAATATGTAAATGAACAAGATACCCTCGAATCGCAAATGGCATCTACAACTTAAAATCTAAGGAGATGATGCGGTCCAATCGGACGAGGTTTGGATCATCGAATGATTCCCCCTAACTTCATTTGGAGTCGTATTTGACCACAATAATATATACTACTTTCATTCCAAATTGCAATCTCCATTCTAATTTTTTAATATATAACCTTTTACCTAGATATAATGTATATCTAGATACATAGTATAAGTTACATATAAAAAAAAATAATGACTTACGATTTAGAATGATAATATATCGTTGGTCTTTGAAAGGGGTCCTAATTCCTGCATTTGTTGTGTGGGCCCCACCCAACTAGTGAGGTTCCATTCAAGGGGGCTTCAATTTCATTCCTGTTGGCCTCTCAAATTCTCGATGCAATGCAAGTGAGGAATCCAAAATAAAGGTGATATCTTTGCGTTGCATTGCAAAGTTGTGACCGATGCATCATCACCAACTAACCCAATATGACCAATGGGGTCTTTCTTGTTTTCCTTCTCTCCACCATGAGTATTAGGTTCGACATCTTTTTTTTGGGGAAAAGACAGGTACATGAACACGGTACACCACATGATTTGTCCCCACCGAGAGAAAGTTTCGGTTACACGGAAAACCGTGTTCTCGATTTATAGATTGGATTCTTTTCATATAGTACTAGTTTGAGGTTTTGTTCTACCGACATTTAGCACACGTTTCATAAAGGGAGGAAGAGAGTTACACGACACGCTACGGGAGAATTCTCATAACACGATTACAAACCACCAAGGCGATGCTAAGCAACTTAGAACAAAGCAAAGCAACAAGAGGAAGAAAGAAGCAACAATGACCCTCAACACCAAAAACCCTACCAAGGTTGAACTTGTGACAATAAGAGACCTCAATGCAATAGTTGTCTATAGAGGGAGTGGCACCCGAGAGAATAGTTTGAGGTTCGAGACATAGCATCATGTATCACAAAATTATTTATTGTCGGGGCACATGACCACCTTTTGGATCACTGAATTTGGGGGGTGTCGTGAAGAAGCGGTTTCAATTTAATTTCTATCTAGCCATATATTGCATCGGGTTGAAAATCTTCTCTCCTACTCACTCTGTCCGCGGGCGACGACCGTCGGGAGTAGCATTTTTGAACGTCCCGAATTCACCGCGGTTTGACATGCATCTGCCCCCCCTTTAGTCCCACGTTCATTGAATGACATATGAACTTGGCCGAGAAGCTACAACGACACACTTAATGGGACGGGGGAGTACACCTAAATTTTGTGTGTTTTTCCCTTTTTCCCTCCTAGACAGGATGCACGGAAAAGAAATAAAACTGAATTTAGGGTAAAACAAATCTCTCACACGTATGTAAGAGGGTGAAAAATTGTGCAATTGTGAAAGGAGAGGGTGGGTGGTGATGCACTTGAGTGGCAAACTTGTTTCCAAACAAAACCTCTAGTGGTGCAAATGGTACAAATATTTTCCATCCGTGTCCAAGTTTGAATCCGTTTAGGAGTTTAGATCCGTTAGTATTTGAGTCTAGACATTTAGTCCGCGACCGCGGTATATCCCCATCCGAATACTCAAAATTGAATAGCATCCACCGCACGCGTTTGAATACTTCAATCGAATATGATATAATGTCAATATCCATTAGTGTATTACTCGACACCGTTTGCATCCGTCTCCACTCTTTGAACCAGCAATTGGGCTACACCGTGAAAAGTAACAACGGTGGAGGATACACAATGTCACCGTCGTGTGAATCGGTGACTTTGGGGAAAGCGCGAACAAGATCTTGGCGCCAAATGAACGGATCAACACTTCCTCCTATAGCATAGAAAAATATCAAAAATTCATGGACAAATAGAATCCCATGGGAATGCCAAGATCGCAAAACAGTTTTCCTCGATGGCGGACCCAAACCTCATTTGGCCATGCATGCATGCACAGCATAACAGTGGAGCATGCAGGACCGCTAAACGATTATTGGTTGCAAAAAGGGATGATCCTGATTCCTGATTCTCGCGTCCACGCGCCCACCCCACTAGCTAGCTACTGAGATTCCCGGGGGCTCCCACGGTGGCCGCTCGATCGCTCAAGTCAAGTGTTGCTTTGCTGATTCCTCTCAATATCTGGCGTATAATGCAAAGGGGGAGATAAAAGGCGTAAACAAGTGCTCACGCACCACTCGATAGTAGATAGATTGTAAAAGGTGTGTGACCTATGCATCGCCGACAACTAACTCATGAAGATCACCCACGAAACCTCCCTTTGTCTCTCCTCCACGATATAGGATGATGATATTTAGGTTAGGTTCCGTTCTCTATCTTTTCACTTTTTCGGCGAAAAGACATGGATCGCGCCCCATAGTTAGGCGGCATGTGTATGTCGTCCCCATTTCTCTTGTTGGAGAAAAAAAAATCGGGAATCTTATTGGAAATGGTTTAGGTGTATGCACCGTGCAGCATGGGTACGGTATACCATGGCCGTTGATCTGTGGCACGAGAAACGAGGAGCTAGTCCATTCTCACCGTCCTAATGTCGGTGTGCGGTGGCGAGAATCGCCTGTTTTGTGGCGCATTTTTAAGTAGTCCATTCCTCTGCAATGTTGTTGCAAATGGTTGGACGCCGCACACTAACAAAATGGTGGAATAACTCACCTAGCGTTTTGAAGTAGTAATAAAACACCCACACTAGTCGTCATAGCATGTAGGATTACTCACTAGGAGGCATTTGGTAGGAAAAATTTATAATAAATATTGATTGCTCAAACATTAGGAGAACTCCAAGTGTTACTTGTTGATTGCTCAAACATTAGGAGAACTCCAAGTGTTACTTGGTCTATTTCAATTTTTTAGTAGCAGCTGCAACAACAGCAGCAGCAGCAAGTAGTAAAGCGAACATGCCCCCAATTTTATGGATGATGAAATGAAGCAGAGAGCGCAGAGGAGAGTGGCAGGCAGGTCCATCGTCCATGCATGTTGGGCTGGCACCGGCGAGTGACGCTGACGCCAGTGCTGACGCTGCGTGCGTGCTACAGCCTACTGGCCTGCTGCTACCATGCATGCATTGGCGCTTTGGCGACTTGGTGGCGGGCGTCGTTGTCACTCGCCAAGTCTCCTCGAGATAAGTTATTCTATGCGTATGCATGGTGATGACTCGTGAGCTGTTGTTGTTGTTGCTGGGGATTTTGAAATGAAATTTTATTAGTGTCGTCCACAGTGGGTCAGTGGCTGTCCACTTCAGGCTCGATCAGGCGACCCCGGCCGGCCGGTGTCGTTGCGAAATGAAACAAGACATATACTATAATAGTTGCCCTGGTTGCGGTGAGGTATAGCGTCGTCAGCCAATTCCTGAACATGCATACTCTGATACTCCGCGCACGCATGCACGTTGCCTTGCATTATTGGGTCATATCTATTCTATTGTGTGTGCACAAGCACACAGTGCGCTAATTGCACGTTCGTACGTTCCCTTGCATTATTGGCTAATTGTTTGCAAACATTGCATATTTGCATGATTACCCCCTTGCCTAGCAACCCCTCCGGCGGAACGGCCGGGCCGGGGGTCCCCGTCCCTCGGAGTAGCGACAAGCTAGGCGACACATTTCTGCTTTCTGCCCCGCGCCGAGGTTGGCTTTGTTGTCGTGTCTCGTGTGCCGGAGCGCCGGACGACGGTGAGGCCCGCCGGCCCGGCCGGCCGTAGCGCCACCCAGACCCAGATCGTTAAACACACCACCACCCACGTCGTCCGATCGGCTCACTCGGTGACTCACTGCTGCTTGTGCTTGCTTGATCAATTCAGTCATCATCAGCCACAGACACGTACACGAGACGACGACAGACACCCAGCTCGAGCCGTCTTCAACCCGGCGTCATCGTCCTCCTCCTCCTCCTCCTCCTACTACATGCCACGCCACTGAAGGCCAGCGCAGCCATATCCCCCACCGAGTACGTCCAGCTGAGGCAACCTCGCCACCGCCGCCATGGCTCGCTCTCGTGACCACTGACCACTAGCCAGCCAGCCAGCCAGTCCGTCCTTCGCCACCTCTTCTACCCGTCTCCTCGGTCGCCGGCGTAATAACCTTCCCCTCCCCTCCCTCCCCTCCCCTCGGCCTCGCTCGCTCGGGCTTGATTTTCTGTCAAGATAGATGCACGCTGAGGCGAGGCGGCGCGCGCTGACATGCTCTTCTTGCTTGTTGTTTCTGCAGTCGCCTGCAGCCACTGGCGACGACCGGCGGCACGGCGCCCGGGCGCTACGTGACGACCTCGGGTCCCGTCGGCGGCGGGGGCGCCATGGGGATCTACGAGCGGCAGCGTCACCAGCTAGTGGCAGGCGGCGTGGGGGGACCCGTTCCGGCCCGACGCGGAGGCCGTGTCCATGCCCCTACCACTGCCCCTGGCCGCGGTCGTCCCCACGGTCACCGTGGCGACGCCAGCGCCGGCGCCGGTGACGCCGCTCGGCGTCGGCGGCGGCGGCGAAGCAGAAGAGGTCAAGTTCGGCAAACGCCTGGTAATTAATTAATCAATCAAGCGGTCTCGGTGTTGTTGGTGATGCCGGCCGCTCAACTCGATCCGATCCTCTGTTTTCTCTCTTCATGGCTTCTGTTCAGATAAATCATCACTGGTGGTGCCTCTTGGTTGGTTGCAGTTGCAGGCGCATCAGGACGACGTCCCGCCGCCGATGCAAGACGACGCGCCGCCGCTGTCGTCGGATAGCTTCGGCCTCGACGACGACGATCCCACCAGGCCAAGAGACAAGGTTCAGAGACGGCTCGCGCAGAACAGAGAGGCAGCGCGGAAGAGCCGGCTCCGGAAGAAGCGTCGTCGTCCCATCGCCGACGAGCGATCGATCCATCACTCTTCATCGCGTGCCGAGCAAATCTTCTTGCTTTTCTTACGCTATTCTCTGTGTCGAATCATCAGTCGAATCAGCACCTCATCACTGATGATGATTATTGCTGCTTTTCTTCCATGATTTCCATCCATCCATTGATACGACGACACCACGCACAGGCGTACATCCAGAATCTCGAGACGAGCCGGATGAAGCTGGCGAAGCTGGAGCAGGAGCTGACCATGGCGAGACGGCGCCAGCATCAGCAGCACATCGCGTACGGCGTCGTGGCACCAACGCCGCCACCGCCACCGCCGCCGGTGGTAGACCCTCGCATCGCGTCGTTCGAGCTGGACTACGCGCACTGGGTGGAGGAGCAAGGTCGTCAGGCGACGGAGCTCCGGCTGGCGCTGGAGTCTCACGCGGCAGACGCGCAGCTGCGTGTGCTCGTCGACGCCGGGCTGGCGCACTACGGCGCGCTGTTCCAGGCCAAGGCGAGCGCGGCGCGGTGCGACGCCTTCTTCGTGCTGTCCGGGGTGTGGCGGGCCCCGCGGAGCGCTTCTTCCTCTGGATCGGCGGGTTCCGCCCCTCCGAGCTCCTCAAGGTGCTCGCGCCGCAGCTGGACCCGCTCATGGAGCTCCAGGCCGCCGAGGTGCGCAAGCTGCAGAACACGGCGAGGCAGCTGGAGGACGCGCTGTCGCAGGGCATGAATAAGCTGCAGCAGACGCTCGTCGAGACCCTCTTGACCGTCGACATCGTCGACTGCACCGGCGGCGGGTACGCGGGGGCGCCGCCGCAGATGGTCGCCGCCGTCGGCAAGCTCGACGACCTCGTCGACTTCGTGGAGAAAGCGGACCATCTCCGGCAGCAGACGTTAAGGAATATGCACAAGATCCTGACGCCGAGGCAAGCGGCGCGCGGGGCCTGCTCGCGCTCGCGGACTACGGCCAGCGCCTGCGCGCGCTCAGCTCGCTCTGGGCGGCGCGCCCAAGGGAGCCCGGCGTAAGCGCCGGCGCCGGTGAAGAGGAGGCCGCATTGCAGGCACGTGCATCTGGTAGGTACGGTCAGCCGGCGTGTTCTGTTGGCTGTCAGAATGAAACCTGAGTCTTCCTTCTAATGGTTACAGTTACAGACTTACAGCAGTGAATTAGGCTTTGGATTTGATGGACAGATGAAAGAAATTACAAGTGTAAATACCAGTATACATACAAAGTTGTTTTGGATAGATAGGAGTAGGACAGGCTTGTATTGTTCAGTTGCTGTTTGTCTCGATCGACCTGTAAACAGATGATGTTGATGCTAAACAGATCCTAGCAGATGAGTTACACAGGCTTGTATTGTATGACAACTATCCCTAGGATCTGTTTAGCATCAACATCAGTAACCTAGTTGCTTCGTGATACAAGAAGCGAACCTCATCTGCTAGTCCGAAAAGAACTTTAACGCCATACCATCATGATCAACTGAAGCATGGTGGACTGAGTCTGGTCGCAAAATGTTTTAACCATGTAGTCCACGTTGAACTTCAGTAGCTAGGACGCCGTTTCTCGAGTTCCTCTTGTTGTAGTTGTTGTTTGTTACCTACCTTCTTCTTCTTTGTTTCGATGTCCACTCGCATCTTTTCGGTAGTTTGTATTTGGATTTGGGTTTTCCTCCTCTTAATGAAACACGGGTGAATGGCCCGATCGCGAAAAAAAAAAATGATCAACTGAAGCATGGTGGACTGAGTCACAACATTTGCATGATCTTAGAAAAATAGTTTAGCTTGTTCCTCAATGTGGCCAACAACCATCTCTGGAGTGGATACACACAAATATTCATAACAATTTATGATAGAAACATGTCAATCAATGTAGCCAAGGGATGGACTAGTTGTTAGCTCACTAGTCCATCAAACCTATCTATCACGGGTTAAATTTTCTATCGATGTGAAAAAGACACCACTTACCCCCTTTCCTAACCGCGTCTGCTCCTCTTCTTCCCCTTTTCACTCAATTTACCTGCATCCGCATCCACCCACCCTGCCCCCATCTTCATCTCGCACACCGCAACTGGCCCTCGGTCCCTTAAGTAGCAGTTCCCCATTGATGGCGCTCCTCATAGGGCTTGCGGTGGTGCATCTTGCATCAAGAGTGATGGACCTCATCATCCACCTCGGCGTTGCAGCCTCCACGGTCAACAATGGTGGTCTCGCTCGCCTCCCCACCTTCTCTAAGCCGTCGCGCCCCATGGCCATCTCATCGCCACCGACCTCCATGGCCGCCTTCGATGATGGTAGCACTCAATAGCTACCTTGATGGCGGTAGCCACCGGCCACATCGATCTAGTGACGTCAACACTCCATTCTAGATTTCCATGGAGGTCGGTGCGCGTGGACGCGGTGTCCCCCATCCCGAAGACGGTGTGGAGAGTGTGCAAGAAAGCAATGGGGAAGAAGGGGCAGCAACACATATGGCGACGAGAGAAGAAGAAACGAAGCAGAGCGGTGCGGATGGTAGCATGGCAAGTGAAGACGTTCATGTGAGTTGTGTAGATGGAGCGTATATTTTTTCCACCTTTAGACGTCTAATTCCAAGCATTACCGAAAAATAAAATAGTGAGAACATATTTGCATTGATCATGTAATTCCCAACTGAGTTTTATTTGGGCCAATACTATAACTGGGCTATTCTATTTGAAGTGAAAAAAGGGAAAAGTCTAAATCACACCCTTACCTATGGGAGGTGGATTACATAACATCCCAACCTATGAAAAACGGTCTATATATCACCCCTAAAACTTTTTAAAACCGGTCAAATTACTCCCTTAAAACAGTTTTTAAAAATCATAGTGAATCATAAAAAAATTATAAAATGGAAAATCCAATTGTGTTGGACTCGAAACTAGTATATCTACACAATAAACATATAATATGATATACTTTAATTATTTTTTTACAGCTATTAAAAAACATAGATATAAAGCTAAAACAAAAAAAAAAATTTACTAAAGCACACCATATTATATACTCATTGTGTAGATCTACTCATTTAGATTCCAACACAATTAAATTTTTTCATTTTATAATTTACTATAATTTTTTAAAACTGTTTTAAAAGATAAGTTGACCGGTTTTAGAAAGTTGAGGAAGTGATATAAACTGTTTAGGTTGGGCCACCTCCCAGAGGTGGGGGTGCGATACTTTTTCCGTGAAAAACTACCGTTTTTGTTAGCCATTGCACGAGAAACGGAGGGCATCCGGTGGTAACTTAAGTCAAGCGTTAGACAATCCACGCTGGCCTCCAACGCCTCGTGTCGTCCTCGTCCTCCTCCCCCGCAGCGCGCCGCCGCCGCCGCCGCCCGCGCATTGCGGGGGTGAGTTCCCGCGAAAGCGAAATATCCCATCAATTCCCATGACGCCGCCGGCGCAAACCCCGCGCAAGCGCCGCCATCCACCCCCACCTCCACCCTCGGCCTCGGCCTCACCGGCCCCGCCCGTGTCGCTCTCGCTGCCGGGCTTCGTCGCCGACCGCGCCGAGGCCGCGGCGCGCGTGGAGGGCCTCCTGCGGTACCAGTTCCGCGACCGCGCCCTTCTCGAGGAGGCGCTGACCCACCAGTCCTTCTCGGATGGCGCGCTCTCCTACCAGCGGCTCGAGTTCGTCGGCGACGCCGCTCTCGGCCTGGCCTTCTCCAACTTCCTCTATCTCACCAACCCCAACCTTGGGCCCGGCGCGCTCTCCACGCTCCGCGCCGCCAACATCTCTACCGAGAAGCTCGCGCGCGTCGCCGTCAGGCATGACCTCTATCCGCTTCTCCGGCGGAAGTGCGCCCGCCTCGACCTCCTAGTAAGCATAATCGATTTCCTCCGTAACTGTGTGAATCTCTGGGCGTTTTGAAATCTCCTAGCGTCGATTTGTTGTTTGTGCGGTTGGCTTGGCTTTGGGGATTAGTCTTTTCTAAGGCCTAGAAGTATGCATATTATCGGTCAATCCACATGTGTGGGGTTGGACTATGTGTTGAATTGAGGTGAACCTTGGTGGATTGGAGTTCCAGCACAGTTCATCTGATTGATATGAATATGACTACATCCAAACACCAAACAGGGGTGTTTGTATTTAGTCCCGGTCACATTGAATATTGGATGCCAATTACGAGGACTAAACATTAGTTAAATATAAAACTAATTGCATAAGCCATGACTAATTCATGAGACAAATTTTTTAAGCCTAAATTAATCCATGATTGACACATGTTTGCTGTAGCATCACATTCGTTAATCATGAACTAATTAGGTTTAGTAGATTCGTCTCACAAATTAGTCCCGGCTTTTCCAATTAGTTTTGTAGCTAGTCTATATTTAATATTCCTAATTAATACCAAACATCCAATGTGACATGGACTAAAGTTTAATCATCCCATACCTCTCACATGTAAGATATTTAGGGGTAGCATGGGGCTGAGTACTACTGGGGAAAGAAGGAGAGTTGATGGTGGGACTCCAGTGGGCCACAAACGGACAATGTCGACGGCCATGTTTGCGACTCACAAGACGCCTGTCTAGGGCGTGTATGTTGTGCCGGTGCTTGCCCTCATATGTAAACTAATGGTTTCAACTGATAAATATATATCAAAAGCATATGTTTTGAAAATTAATATAAGAAATGGTCTCCCCATCGAGTAGCCTCGTCTAGTTTCCCCCCTTCAAAGAGCTGTTAGTTTTTGGCTGTTTCTGATTGTAAAAAATCACTATATGTTGTTGACACAAATGTTGCTTTCAAGTCATCGTGTATGTATACAAGAAAGTTGAAGTACTGTCAGGCTGAGGACATGTATAGAAAAGTTGTACTGGGATCAAGCCATATTCTTTCATTATTACCTATCATCTGCTGTGCACCAAGCAAATGTCATTATATTTTAAAAGTGCAGAAGTAGCATATGCCCACATTTACTTTTTTTATTTGCCAAAACTTCCTGGCTCGACCTGCTGTTTCTTACGTGAAATATGGACAGTTGGACATCTCTGTTTCCAACCTCTTAAACACACATAACTGTTTTCAACATGCCTTAGAACTGTGTGGCACTGTATGTAGAAATAAGAATTAGTCCAGATACAACAAAATGGATTAAATCAAACGTACAATTACTATCTTAACAATACACTAACTTTTTTCTTAAAAAAGGTTCACATCTTTCTGAAACTTTGTGATCTTTTTTTTTAGCAAAAAGCAAATTATCTATAAGCTTGGTACATTGTTCAGTTCTGACTCATGTTCAGAATGAATACACTGTTTTTTTTAAATGTCATGTTGTGAGTATCTTATCTCGACTTGATATTTTCTTTATACCAAATGTTTTGAAGATTGTGTTTTTCTTGGCCATACCATATGCAGGTAGGCCAGTTTATTGATTCAGTGAAACAAGAAGTAATGCATGACCTTTCCACTGCACCCTATGGTGGTAGTGTGGTTAAAGCTCCCAAGGTGCTCGCGGATATTGTTGAGGCCATTGCTGCTGCTGTCTATGTTGATTGCAAATTTGACCTTGAGAAGCTTTGGAAGGTTTTTTTTATTCATTAGTTGTGCTTATTGCTCATTCCATTGATAAACATGTGCCATTTTGGACTTTAACATAGACTCTGAGAAACAACTTTGACTAATACTCCTTCATTCCAAATTATAAGATGTTTTAGCTTTTTCTGGATGCATTGATTCTACTATGTATCTAGACACAAATGTATATCTAGATGCATTAAAAAATCTATGTATGTAGAAATACCAAAACTTCTTATCATTTGAAATGGAGGGAGTAATAGATTAATAAAAACTACAGAATAGAGTGCCTTCTCATTGTTTAGTAAAGCTATCATAAAGGTACATTTGAAATGAAGATGATAAAATTATATATCCTCTGACTTACTACTTTTTTTTGAACTGAAACCGTGGGGTATAAACCCCCGGGCTCTGACATACCTATTGCAGAGCCACACTTGTGATCAGTTTTTGTCTAATCAATAGACTCTAAACAACCATTCTCACTAGCAAGGACCATGCTTTTTTAACCACCATTTGCTACACACATTGGTGTATGATCTTCTATCTAACATGGAGAAGATGGAGTAGAGGAGGCCTTGAATGTTAGTCCTTAGTGTGTCACTTTAAGGATGACAAGTAATCACTTTGTCCATGTAGCATCACAGCCATTTAAAGTGACCATATGTCCCTGACAAGCCTGTGTCTTGTTGGATAGAACCCCTTCTCTGGAACAGGAAATTGCTAAAAGTGTAATTTTGCAACATGTATGTTCTGAAAATTTGTTCAAGAGTGTCGTTTATTCAAAATATATGTAATCCAAACAAAAAATATATTCCTAAATGTTTAATTTCTAATGAAAATATGTCTTGCATGAAATCTTTTACCTACAGTTACAGTCAGAATTTTATCTGTACAATCTTAATATATATACTTTATGATTATGTGTCTATTGTATGGTTCAGGTTACAAGGTGGCTCTTTGAGCCAATTATCACAGCAGAAACAATAGATGAGCAACCTGTGACTACATTGCATAAGTTATGCCAAAAACATGGCAAAGTTGCACAGTTCAAGACATGGCAGAAGGGTGGGATGACCTCAGTAAATGTAGTTGTTGGTGGGGAGATGGTTGGACATGGTTCTTCGAACAGAAGGTAATTGCTAAGCTCAATGCTGCACGAGATGCATTGGGCAAGCTTATCGGTGGTGCAAAGCAGCAAGTGTTGATCAATGGTGTTGCCAATGGATTGGTTGATGATGAGATTGGAGAGCTCAGGGATTGTAAACAGAAACTTACTGAGCAGTGCATCGGAAAGCATTGGCCAAAACCTATCTTTAAGTAAGGTTCTTAACTCATGTCAATTTTCTGGTATGAATCAGTAGTGCACTGTTTTTTTTTTGACTTTTTGACCCTCGTTACTAGCTTCATAAGTTTATTATGTTTGGCAAGTGCATGATATGCATGTGCATTTTCCAAACTCAAATGATATTAGATTGCAGATTAAATATTATAGCAGATTATAAAGATTCTAGTCTTATCAACCTTGTCAATAATTTGATCATTTTATTCTAAACCTTGTCTTCAAATTTTGCCATAGTACCTTTCTAAAACAAACATGGTCATATCATGCAATGCACACCCCAATTGGAAATCTTGGTACTTAATTTAAAAATTAGTACCTAGATGCTTTGAATTGGTTTGAAATTTGGCACACCTATAGGTGAGACTATGTTATAAATCTATGCAGAATTTAAATTTCAAAGTTGATCTAGTTAAATAGATGAAAATGACAAATTTCATGTGCTATGCACTGGAGGGATTGTGTACACACTCTGAAGTGTTTCATTTTTGTATGGAATGGGATTGAATTTGAACTTAAAATTTAATGTTAATGGTATCATTAAATCTTCTAGAGCTATGCCCTATTCCCCCGCCCCCACCCCCCGAAGCTGTGGTTTTTGATGAGCTTGCAAAATTTAATGTTTGTGGTATTTACTTTATAATACAACCATGTTGAGCAAACCATCATTTTGATGGGATTATGCAAATGCCTCGTGGATTTGAGTGACAAATCACTATGAGTCATGGTTTATGAGGTGTCACCTAGGTGACGATGTGTGCTATGGATCCTGGGTGTCAGGGTCGCGAAACGTGCATATTAGATTGTTGGTGGTGGGAAGCATAGGTTGTATGGGAAGGAGGTAGGAGGGCGAGGAATGGGAGATTGACGGCGGCCCGTGGTTGCTGCTGCTAGGGAGGCCATCTGCAGGGCAGCGGCGACAGCTGGGGCGCAGGGGCTTGTGGCAGGGAGAAAGGGAGGCACAGGGGCTGGGAGGCAGAGAGAATAGGAGGATAATTCATCTATTTTATTGTTGAATCTGATGAGTACATGACCTCTGTATTCTCCCAAGAAATCTATAGCTGAGTCCTTATAGATTTGGAATCCCCCTCCTAAACAAACTCAATTTTCCTAAACTGATTTTATTTTAATCCTGTTCCTTTTCCTAATCCTTGTTGGATCTCGACTCCTCTATAAGGGAGGGAGTCGGTCGGGCTAGGGATAGCTACCGCCCCTTCCAGGCACGGTGCCATGGTGCAGCTAGCCCTGGGCCTCGCTGGGCCCTCGTCCTTTGGCCATGAATCAACCCATGACATTACTCTCCCCATTTTCTGCATGATGTTTCTATGTGCATCCACGTGCTGAACCATTGTCCATGCTCCCTCTACAACTGTAGGGGATGTTAGAGTATATTTGGTAGTTAGGGATATTGTAATATTGAATTTATACTGTCCAAGAGTTCAATGTGAGGCATCCATGTATTTATTATTATAGACAATCCTTCCTGCCTTCATATATTATTTTGTATATGGTTATCATCTACATAGTCTGGATTCCCAATCCTTCCTGCTTTCATATATTATTTTATGTGATTATCATCTACATGTTAGTGAGCTTGTAACTATCATAATTCTTTTTTCAGGTTAGAAAAAGAAAGTGGCCCTGTACATCAAAGGAACTTTGTATGTTCTGTTCAGGTAGATACCAAAACTGGCCCTTTTGTAACCATGGGTGATCCTATGTCAAGAGTGAAAGATGCTGAGAATTCTGCTGCGCAGAAGATGGTCGAACTATTGTTGAAATTGTGAGATATGTTCATGTACATGGCTAGATCTTTTGTATATAACTCTTTCTGGAAACAATTTTTTGAGGTACCTATTACGGTAGCTTTGTCAAACTGTGGACTATGACAGCTACTTAAAGACCGTTTATACTTGAGCATTCTCAAATCATGTCGTTTTACAGGTTTGACTATCAAAACCAATGCCTAGTCATCGTTTTGTCCTGTTTTATGTTAACTAGTAAAAATGTCCGTTGCACGGGAGAAAAAAAAAAAAGATCAACGTCGCCTAAAGGCTTGACATCTATGTGTTGTTTTGCCTTGAAAGCTATGTTTTCATTTTTACATCATTGTATTTTTTTTATTGCACTTGACATTATGCAAAAAAAAAAACGTAGGTAATAATTTTGAGTCAATATATTCTTTAGTCGAGTAATCAATTGTTATGACATACCGCAGGGACTCTTACAAACACCAAGGGTCAGGGGCACATGTTTTCACTTCCACTCCTAATTATAATATCAAAGAATTTTTTTTTTGACCAACAATATCAAAGAATCGACAAATGAATCGACAAATGCAAGGAATTTACAAAGTGTTAAGTGTATAATAAGCAATCGTCAACAAGACCAATAGAATACAATTAATTACTGTAAAATATCACTAATAAAGCAGCACCTTTTCTACTTCAAATCTACAAGCAGCTCCAGTGATGGAGATGGAGATGGAAGCTGTTTTGGCAAAACAACTCCTTACAATAGGTAAACATTGTACAATATCCATAATACCCTTTCTTTTATCTATCCTTTTTTCTTGTTTCCTTTCATTCTCTGCTAGCTGGGAGTCACGAGGCGACACCCACTCGGGCCCTAGGCCCTCCTACTTCGTTCGCATGTAAGGTTGGACGAAAAACTCGTAACACGCTAGCTCACTGGTTAATGACTCAACTCACTCGTTTTATAATAAGCCAATTTGTTTTGTATTGAGCCGGATCGTTTTATAACGAGCTGGCTCGTGATCATATAACGAGCCAAGATAAATAACAAATACCATATCAATCAATGGAATTGATTAACGGAGGAGGAATAGATTGTGGTCATAAATGATATAGCATATTTATATTTTCCATCAAAGTTCATATATATTTTGTTTATTTTATTTTATATATTTTTTATGATGTGATTCTCACTAATTTATGGTAATAATCTTTATGTATATGATTTTTTTTTCTCTCAAACACTAATGCAAGCAGCTTTAACAAGCTAACAGCAAGTTGTTTGGTTGCCAATGTATCAAAGCCCAATAGCTTTAGGGGTATTTGGTTATTTTTGTTTTGATATCGGCCGTTGGTTCGATCTCAACTCAATTCAATTGTCGATCAGTGCATGTGCTCATCCCAGACCATGGCATTGGCAAGCAGCAGTTACGAAAATCAATCACGCACCAAAATCAAGGCCTGGCCCAAAATCAAGCATGCCACCACATGCCTCCCAACACAAAAATCAAATCATGACTCGACGCCACGCCATGATTGGCCGCCGGCCACGTATCACGGTGTTGCCGACGAAGTACGAACAGACGATAACAGCGAGCGATGCGCTGAGGACCTGAAGGTAATATTTATCTTTCATTTGTTTTCAAGTCACACACATAACAACGGTCGATCTCTAAATTTTGTTCTTTTGATCTTTCCATCTAGCCATGTCTTCGTGCAAAATCATTCAAGAAAATTTGAATTGCCCCGCAAAAGCGTAAAAAAAATCACAAAGAATAGAGGAATTGATCCAATCTCAACAAAAATATACTACATGCTACATCATGTTGCACATCTTGTCCTATTTTTCTTAAGCTAAGGGCCCGCCTCATTTTTTGGAGGTGAGATTGGGCCTCCAAACTTGATGCGAGGTGACCGCAATTGAGCCATGATAAACTTGATGCTTATATTTTCCATCTAAAATTCATATATATTTTTTAAATTTCTTTTTTTTTTGAGAATTTATTTATTTCATTTTATATATGCGTATGATGTGATCCTCATTAATTTGTGGTTATAATCTTTATATATATGTTTTTACTTTGGCTCGTTTTTCAACTCGAACTCACCCAAACGAGCCGAGCTCGCCTCCATATCCCAGGCTTATTCGCATCAAGCCACTAACGGGTACGCCGCTTGCATTCATTGCCTTCCCCTTCCGTCGTCCGCTGACTCGTGCGTTCTCGCCCCTCTCGCTTTCCGACGGCTGGTACGCCGCCGACGCCGCCGCCCTAAGCGAGGTGCTGAGGCTTTAGTTGGTCATTCGCCGGCGACGAGCACCCAGCAGGTACTTCGACCCCTTCTCTTCCCTTCATTCCCTTCCAGCTGAGCACCGAAACCCTAACCTAAAGCTATTAGCTATTTGACAGGCTGAGCACCCACCAGGATCTGCTCCAGGCGTAGTAGAAAGAGATGGCGAGTCTAACCGGCCTCACCGCGAACGCAAATCCGAACAAGTCATTCGAGGTGCTCCGCTGTGTGAATTTGATGCAGTATTGTGAAGAGTATGCCTCTACTGTAGCATCTCGAATCACCTTTTTTTTTTCTTGATGAAAAAATGCAGATACTGCCAAACCCGGGTGACTCCGTGTCCAGCCTCAGCTTTAGTCCCAAGAGTAATCTGCTTGTAGCAACCTCCTGGGATAACCAGGTAGCTTCCCTTATGCTGTGTAATTTGCAGTTAGCATTTGTTACTGTGATGTATGAATGTATGGAACTTGGGTTTGGTTTTGTGTTTTGTTCAGGTGAGGTGTTGGGAGATTGTTGGTGGCAACAGTCAGCCAAAGGCATCCATATCACATGATCAGCCGGTATGATCTCAGTGTTTTCTTGGATCTGTTAATATATTTGATTGGGTGGTAGGTTGACTGCCATGTTGTAAGTATCTGGTGTCCTGATTGATTTGTTTCCTCTTTTAGGTCCTCTGCTCGGCTTGGAAGGATGATGGAACTACTGTCTTCTCTGGAGGCTGTGACAAGCAGGTCAAAATGTGGCCTCTGCTGTCAGGTGGGCAGCCTCAGACGGTAGCGATGCATGATGCACCTGTCAAGGAGGTTGCCTGGATTCCTCAGATGAATCTTCTTGTCTCTGGAAGCTGGGACAAGACTTTAAGGTGTGCAAGTCCAGCCTGCTGCTCTCTAAGTTGATCTTCTTTACTTGGAAGTTGAATACATATCTCTCATACCAATGGCTGGTTATTACTGTACATGTTATCTAAAAGACATAGTATATTCCCTAAGTTTGTGAGCATCTTGGAAAGTTGAGATGATACTATTAATATTGCCTAAGTTGACTACCGCTAAAGATCCGTTCACCCTGTCCTGTTTTTCTTTCCATTCTAGTCTTTTTGTGCTATAAACCTCCAGATTTTCCTATGACCCTATCACATGTTCTTACATTTCTGTTACAGCTGCAATGGATTATGCTCCTTGCACATTTGAGAAGAAATGGATTATGCTCCATGTTAGCGTTGCTATATTTAAAAGTAACTAGAAGGATTGCCCGCGCGTTGTCGCGGAATGAAGAAAAAAATGTGTTAGGATGTTAATCACTCAACTTGTTGTAGTGTCACTTTCCAATGCGTGAGAAAATAGATTTTAAGATATTTTTTGTGACCGAGGAAACATTGCTTTTATAAAGCAGTTGTGTAACAAAGATATTCAGACAAATCTAATTAAATATACTACTATGTAATTCTCTCATCCATCATGGCTAATAATAAATTGAAGAGAATGATACTCGCCTATAGACATATAATATACTGGTTATATAATAACTATATATATAGTATACGGATATACCATACCTCTCTCAAAAAAGAGAGGAAGGATTCCGTACACAAATTACACTTGCACACAGTATACAGGCACGGGTGAAGATGTAACCTATTTACATTACGAAGCAGGTGCTTGACGGAGAGTACTGGTCGAGTGGTCGCATTACCGCGACACCGATAGTGTGGCGGCGAATGGTAGGGTAGTAGTACTGCGACACCGATTACATCGGGTGACGGGTCCGGCATGATGGAGTCGATGCACTTGCCGGGCGTTGGACGATCCGGTTTTGCCATCGCCGGCGATGGCCATGGAGTCAATCCTGCCTGCGCCGCCACCAGTGCCGTGGCCATGGACAGGCATGTCTCGGCTTCGCCATATGGAAGCAAGGATGACTAGCTATGGAATTGGATTAACAACAGCAACAAAGAGCGGGAGGCTGCAGCCTGTAGGTTCTGGATGGAGGCGTTGGTTTTGTAGGCGAAGTGACCTAATCGGTGGATTTGAAGTCCCTGTCCCTCTAATACGTGACTGTCTTGTGCCAAGAACTGGAGAGACGGGAGGGATGGACGAATAGACAAATAGGATGCGGACAGTCAAAACAACGATTCATTACGTATCAGTTATTGGGAAAACCAATAGTTGGCCATGAATGCGAGACGCTTTGGCTGCCATGCAGGTTAGTGAGTTGTGGCCTGCAGAGCAGAGGGCGGTGTGGGTACGGCAGCAGTTTTTGATGATGTGGCGCAAGGAGAAGTCAGAGAAATAGCTTAGTGGGGTTTGTTCTTATAGGTGTGGTAGATTATTAATTCAGTAGTTAGTTTTAATACAAAGTCTACATAGTTTGATTACTTAGTAGATACTCTTGTCGTTATGCGCTTCAGATTGATTTAGGGAACACTATGCCGTATTGCATTTCTAAATGTATATTTGATTAACATGCATACATTGTGCATTTATGCTCTCTGACTGTGTGTTAATTTTACTTTATCTGTGCCTGTGCCCTTTTGGACCTGGTATATTTCTGCTATGCTTTTTGTACATCTCATTAATTCTCATATACCTTTAATGCTAATCGCTATGCTCTTTATAGGTATTGGGATACAAGGCAAGCAAATCCTGTGCATATCCAGCAACTTCCTGAGCGGTGCTATGCTCTTACTGTGACTTATCCCCTTATGATTGTGGGGACTGCTGATCGTCATCTTGTTGTCTTCAATTTGCAGAATCCTCAGGTGATTGTGTTGTTAAACTGGGCTTTGCATGTGTTGATTCATTCTGAGTTGGGCATTGATGACTTCTGTTATTCAAATGGCTTATTTCATGGCTTCTGTTTGGATTATTAGACGGAGTTCAAGCGAATCCAATCACCACTAAAATACCAGACACGGTGCCTTGCTGCATTCCCTGATCAACAAGGGTTTCTGGTAATGCTTTATTATTGGAATGTCCTTTACTCCCGCATTCATTAAATCTAGCTTCTTCTGTATAAGCCTATTTTTAGTGTGCTTATCAAAAAAAATATTTATTTCTATTTTGTGGCATACCATTTTGTATTTACCAAATACAGATATGAATGAACTCATTTGATCTGTCTTCAGCAAGTTCTTGATTTCTTCACTCCCAACTTTTTCTACACAACATTCTTTACTCAAGTCAGGGGCTTGTTATGGGTGGGTTGGGATTTTTCACCCAATATTAATTTCACTGTTATGGTCTAATGAGTGCGGTGTTTCTATGCATGCAAAAATTCCAACCGCTAAATCAAGTATAAATATTACTGATGCCGTGGTATTTTGAGTTGCTGGGATGACTCTCTGAAGGGGAAAGTGAACCACCGGTATATGGATATGGATTCAATTTTGTAGCCTGTCTCGCCATTAAACTATACCTAAGCTGATCTACTGTCCACTCTTGCCTATTGTTTGTAGATTTACATGTCCATAGAATCAGATCAGGACCCATGATTTCTGGTCGACTGGTCGAACCTGGTCGACCAGGGACCGACAAGCGATTAATCGTGATTAATCGTCGACCAGGAAGATTAATCGGTCCTGGTCGAGCTGGTCGCCCATCTGGTCGTCCAGGGTGTTTTAGGGTATATACTCTAAATATACTATATATATAGCTCTTAATATATACTATATTGTGCACAATAAAGGAAGCATCAAGACTGCATTAGTGTTTAGCTGCTGACTTAGTTGTGGGAGTTATTTTCTTCTCTTAATATATACTATATTGTGCACAATAAAGGAAGCATCAAGACTGCATTAGTGTTTAGCTGCTGACTGACTTGTGGCCCAAGCCGATTTCTGGTCGTCCAAATTGCCTGGTCGGACAATTAATCGCGACTAGTCGACGACTAATCGGACGACCAGGTTTCTGGTCGAGTCGAGCTGGTCGGGTCGGACCACCTAATCGACCCCTTGTGACCAACCAGGACGACTAATCGCGATTAATCGGACGACCAGAAATCAGGGGATTCAGGATGAACTGTACTTCTGAAAACACCATTTTTTTTTTCTAATTTCTAGAACATGAACAGATCTAAAGGCACATCTATATGTAGGTGGTCATTCTGCACACATTACATGTCAGATATGTTTTTTTCTCTAATGAGATGAGATAGTTGCATGAAAGCAGAATTTGAAAAAAACGCAATTAAGCGTGAGACGGAGCCCTGCCATATTGCATATGCCATAGTTGTTCAATTAAACACGAGCCAGTGGTTAAGTGGCACGGAAGTGAGGAAAATCGGGAGTGGGGCAGGCACACACAACTACACAAGCGTGGACAATCGGCAGGAGCATGTGCAAACTTGTGTTACAGCCAATGAAGTGTGGCGCTGGGAACTGGGAAGAGGAAAGAGGTTTGGGTGTGCGGCGCTGCGAGGGAGATGGGTGTAGATGGCTGGATAGAAGGGGCCTAGTGGATAAGGTGGGTTGTGGGTTTTTAATGGGTTTTGGGCCACTTACTGTTTTCTAGGCCGGCGGATATAGTACTGCTGGGCCTATTGTTGCATCAAGGTCCGGTTGCTGTAGCGATGCAATCAGTCATATCCTAGCAGAAAAAAAAAAAGAAAACATAAACGTTAATCGCATTTAATGTACGCTCTAGGCAGTGGCCTAGTGCCTAGCACCTTTTACAACCTTTGTATTAAAGTGCATATTGCTTACCTTGTGTGCAGTATGACAACTAGAAGGCATCTTAGGTTGTTAGAACCAATCTAGATATGAAATCATGCTGCAGGCAAAGAGTAAAGTTCTCTTGGGCTTCAAAATTCTTTTGGTGGCTGTATGACTCCTAATTATTAGTGGTTAATTTGTTTTGCTGATGTATTTCCTTTATTGTGTGTTAGTGTCTTGGATTAAATGTTTGGTACCTGACAGTATATTTTGTTTTCTTTAAATACATTCCATATGACTTCTAGAGTAAATTTGATTTCCATGTGACTGACCCACTGTTCTCATTTAAAGGTGGGTTCAATAGAAGGAAGAGTTGGTGTTCATCATATCGATGATGCACAGCAAAGCAAAAACTTCACATTCAAATGTCACAGGGAAGGAAATGATATATTCTCTGTCAATTCACTCAACTTCCACCCTGTAAGATTTCCCTCTTCAGTCCACACTCATTATTAATAATGTGGAGCTTACTTTTTTTTTATATAACTTAGCACATGTTGCTATGAAGCATACTAATGCAGTAGAGACTTGTGGGGTTTTAGTACCTTGTCTTCATTCCCAATTAATTTGTTGAATACAGTAAGCACAAGTTCTTGAAGTCAACAAAATATCGTAAACTAAAAATGAATGTTATACTGCAGATTTGCAATCATAGGCATACGATTGACACAAAAGTACTCATTATTGTCCGTACAGATTAACAGACTACCAAAACAATTTCAACAGATTATCAGTTTAATTGAGCAATTTTTCTTATATCATATCAGTTGCATCTAGCTATAAGAATAGTGTTGATTATTTGGTGATGCTCTTTTTTGCAAAGTTCATTGGATTTGTATGGCTGGTTAATGACGCTGTATACCTGTTTGAGTTGGTTGTGCTTGTAGGCTGTGTTTCATTGAAACAAGCAGTGCTCACATATGAGAATTTCCATGTTTGTGAATAGCAGTTGGTTCTAAGCTTGGGATCCTAGTTGATGTTGAAATTAGAATTTTCATTTTTATGTTCCATAACTTGCTGCAGGTCCATCACACATTTGCAACTGCTGGATCTGATGGTGCTTTCAACTTCTGGGATAAGGACAGCAAACAGAGGCTAAAGGTAGATCAATTTCCATGGCTTTTTCTGTTGATTTTCACTTGTGTTTAAAGGCTTACTTGTGTTGGTTTCTGTTGAATTAATTGTTCTTGATTTCATGATGGTTTACTGCTTGTTTTTGTGGTGTATTTGTTGGTTGATCCTGTGATCAACCTCAGATCACACATCTTTGCAAGGTTATATGATATTAGTTCGCAGCTGGGATGCCACCCCGGATGGCTTATGAATCAGTGGGCTAAGGGTTGACAGAAAAAGAGACGGGGTAATGGCAAGGGGAAACATGGGGAATGGAAACTATCTTCAACTAACTTCTTCATTATGTCCATCGATGCTGCTGTCTTGCTTGAGTAATCCACCATGGTGGTGGCCTTTTGTTTGTGTGGGGTGAGGGAGATAAATGGGATGGGGGTGGGGGGAGTGAGCGAGATAAATGGGATGGAGAGAGGGGGATAATGAAAGGGCTAAGTTTGAGGTAGGGCTATTATCATGGTCATGAATCTTAAATGAGTTGTCAAGGGATTGGGAGAGGAGGGAGGTGGAAAATTGGAATTTGTCTTTCCCCTCTTCTTTCTCTCTCTCATTTCTTCCAATATATACTATGCGAACATCTTTAGTGAACTTTTAAGAATAAATATTTGTAGTTGATCCATGGACCTGGATTGCTCAACCCTGATTCTTCAGTCATCCAATGTTCCTTCTTTGTGTTTTAAGCCACCCGCAACCTCAATCCCAGGACCTCGTTTGTTGACTCACTTTTTGATTTCCTGGTGACTTTGGGTAGTACCTTTTACTGTCCTACCATATTTTCTGTTTGCACAGTGGAAAATTGAAACACATGGTCAACTTGTGAGCATAATGTTGCAATCTTGAGCAAGAAAATATTTTGGCAGCACGGTGGGGTCCCCCCACTACCCATTTGTCTGAGCTTGTTTTGACAGGCTGTTTTTTTAAGTAGGTTTTCTTTATCTTGGTAAAAGCATGTTGCATTCTCATTTAATTGTCTGAATCCTTTGATGACTGGTCTGCCTGTTTTGCTGGGTGCACTATAACTGCTTGTTATTATTCTGAATTTCTTATACATTACCTTCCATTATTTTGTAGAGGGCATGATTCATTCCATTTCATTTTCATACTATTTCTGTACAGGCTTTTAGTAGATGCCCCCTTCCCATTCCTTGCAGTACCTTCAACAGTGATGGTTCCATATTTGCTTATGCGGTAAGTCTACTGGCAACTTGATGGCTAAATGCCCTTGTATCTGTACGAACAATTATTCCCATATCCAATATCATTTTTTTTTTGGGATCAGTTGAGCTTTTAAAAAATACCTACCTTTGATTGAGACAACTTGACACACAAAATATGCACAAATCAATTCATCCCGTTTCAATGCTAATGGAACAAGTGCTCTAGTTTAATTGCTTAAGATTCTGTCTCTGGTCATAGTTTCAATTTGCTTTCCAAGTAGAGTAGCATGGTCAAAAAGAAAATGAGGAAGCACTAAAAGTTACACAAATTTGTGTCAAATCATGTAGCAATTGATCTGACAAGTTCTATTCCAAGTAGCGTGTAGCAGTTCCAAGTAGCTTGTAGCATGGTCAAAATACTAAATAGGGAACTAGGAAAAATTTAAAAAAAAAATTTGTATCAAAGAACAGATCATGTAACAGTTAATATTGGCAAGTTGTATTCCAAGTAGTGTATCATGGTCAATACAGAAAATGAGTAAGTATTACTCCCTCCATTCTAAATTGATTGTCATTCTGGTTTTCTAGATACATAGCTTGTACGGTGTATTAGGCATAGCGTATATCTAGATGCATAGAAAAGCTATGTACCTAGAAAAACCAGAACAACTTACAATTTGGAATGGAGCGAATATTACACAAAATTTGTGTCAAAGGTACAGATCATGTGGCAATTGATTCAACAAGTGGCCCTTATTGCAGGAGTGGAGAACTACTATGTTCCAGAAGATACTAGAGCATTAAATGGATATGTTTGTTGTCTTGTACAACCCTCCATTCCAAATTATAAGATGTTTTTGGCTTTTCTAGTCTAGATTCATAGTTTTTGTTATGCACTTAGCCAAACAGCTAAATCTCACATAGATTCAGGTGTCGAGCAGGCAAGAATCACCTCTCCTTTTACACTGGGAGGCGGGAGCTAAAAAAACATGCTCCCCACTGCTCCCCATTCAGAACCCACAATATCACTCTAGAATTAATTCTGCTCCCTGTTCAAACCCACAAGAATCACTCTAGAATCAATTCTCACCTGCTCCCCTACCATGATCAAGTAGATCATTCCACTAGAGAATCAAGGAGCAGAGCCAACCCTTAGATCACTCCACTAGATCTATAGTAAAAGCAATGTATGTAGGAAAGCCAAAATGTCTTATAATTTGGAGTGGAGGGAGTCTTGTATCATATCTTTAGTTTTGGAGTGAGTTTTCCCCTTCTACAAAACTACATTTTACATTGGACCCATAAATGTGTGAATGTTGCTAACTTTGCATTTTGTTAGAAAAATTATGCTGTATTATGTGCAAGTTGTAATCTTTTTTACTCTTTTGAAATTTGACATTACTAGTTTGGGCCCTTGTTATGTTTGAACAATTTTATCGTGTTATTCTACTTCTTTCCATGGAGCGAAGTGCTGTTAGCATATTTTAGAAATTTAGATAAATTTTGGCCACACAAACTAGGATATTAGCAAAAATGTGCTAATCTTTATTTGTTATTAGTGCTGTAACTAGTTTTTGAATTTTGATGACTGCCCACCCTAGCTTTTTACGAATCCTTTTATCCACGTTTAACCATCACTACTGGAAAATAGGTCTGCTATGACTGGAGCCGTGGCGCTGAAAATCACAACCCTGCAGCTGCAAAGACATCCATCTATCTCCACAGTCCACAGGTGAGTTCTGTTTGCTGCATTCATTATATTGTGAGATTCATCCTGCAATCTTTATTGTATTATTTCTGCCACTGAGCCTCCTCTTAATAGGAAACCGAGGTCAAAGGAAAGCCACGCCTTACGACAGGCAGGAAGTGATTACATTGCTGAAGATGTACATGGCTGATGTCATTCACCAGTTTTGTTATGCCCCCCTCCTGTCTTGGAAGTCTGGTAGATTGTAAATTTCAGCTTACTTGTAGGAGACAATTATAAGGTTTATGTTGGTAGTCTTAACATGCTGTAGTACCTGTTTGTGGTGTCTTCCAAATAGATTGTCTGAGGAGATTCTGTGATCATCCTATTTTGGCGGTAAAATCAATGTACCAAAGAGTTGTGATGTAAATTTTTGTTCTTATAAATCGATACTAATGGAGTTGTAAGTTCACATATAAATCCCGTTCTGGGTTAGGATGGGCATGGAGCAATCCATGGATATCCACTGACCCAATATAGTTCAATAACTCCATGGACTAGTAATAAGGTAGCGTTTCAGTTGAGTGATGAAAGGTTCGGCAGTTTAGGGCACGTTTGGGACTGTTTCCCTCCATGGTCTATTTTTAGCTCAGCTCCATGTTTTTCAGCAAAACATGTGCAGCTCTATGAACTCTTCTAGGAAAAAAAAAAAATGGTTGTGAGAGCATCTAAAAGGTGCTTCAGAAACTTAAAATTTTTGTGGACTTGTGTGAAGCTGCTTCATGGAAAACAGGCCCTTACCCAGAGCATGTAGGTGGACCTTTATTTCTAGGCTGGCTTTACTGACGCAATGAGTTGATTTCCTTGTTCCAATTTGGCGCCTCGTAGCTTGGAACATCATCTTTGATGCGGAGCTTACGGAGGCCACATGAGGCAGCAGGGTGCATGAATCTAGCGACGCTGGGTACTTTGTAGGGAAGTCCCTGAGGCATAGGTTATGGAGGTTGCATGATGGGTGCCTAATGGCACGGTCGCGTAAACAAAAAAAAAAAAAAAAATGTGCCTAATACAAACAAAAGCTTAATATGTATCCAGTACAGGCAAATGTAAATGTGCCTTTATTGTAAGCTAATTAGAATCTTATAACTAGTATACAAACCACACCAAAGCTACTAGCTCATCTGCAATCCAGCGCAACACAAGAAACATAAAGTGGCACAACTTTTTTTTTTTTTTTGATCCAACATACCTGTATTACTGATTTAAGGAAAGTACAAATACAAGACCGAATACAGGTACGCCAAACTGAGGTAGACATGAGACACGTTCATCGGCCAAATGCCCATGATCGAAGCAGCCAACCCATCGATCTCATGCTGACTTATACATCATTCTAGTTGCTGCTACCACTGTCATCTTGATGCGCCACTTCTTTTCCCTGCTTTCTTCTTCCTCCTTATCAGTTTGCTCCTCTTCTTATCATGTGTCTCATCCTGTTTGGAAAAACAAGATGAGGAGTTTGATGGGGAAAAAATGGAGGTCACATCACATGAATGTAGAACTAACTGGTGCCTTAGTGGGCCTTTCATACCTCTAGTTCAGTCTCTCCATTGATACCTCTCTAATTTGCCAAAGTTTGAGCCACTCGTCCAATAACCCCTCCAAAATTTGATTCCGCTCCCTCAAATACTAGAAGAGAAGAGACAAACTGTTTAATTGAACGGCCAAGTATATGCTAAATGGAAGAAATATGTACGTGCCTAGTACGAGTACTTGAACAGCCAAAATGGAAGAAAGGAGTATGTGGTTGTAGCAACTGAGAGGTTAATGGAACCATCAATGCCTGCTGTTCTGTGAGGGGACTTACAGATTCAAAATGTCTGCATGTGTCACGTGCTCTTTCGAACGTGGCAGTGGGGCGGTTGGGAAGTGTCTCGATGGCGGCATTAATGGCTCTTGAAATACATCGTATAGTGTCATCATGATCATCTTCCAATGGATTGTAGTTTCTGTCATACCTACCCCTGTTGCCAAAAATTATGATGTCAACCTTGTTGAGAGACGAGAGGTGCTGGATGCCCAAACTAAAAGGACCATTCAAGCATTCCATCTCATGCGCACGAAACTCAAGCTTCACCAGCTCAAGCTTTGACATTGATCCCGCTTCAAACTCCAGCGAGGTCCCACAATAAACGATATGTAGGGAGAAGTATTTCAGACTTCTAAATCCGCTGTTGCCAGGGAAGACGATCTTTCCGCTAGTGCCCCCGATAGTGACTAGGTTGAGAAAAAGCAGACTGGGTATTTCTCCAAGGATCTCAACATCTTCTGGTCTCACACAATAGATCGTCAGTTCTAGCACACCAAGGTTTCCAAGTGAGCCCATCCAATTTGGCACCCTATAGATGATGGAAAGTCCTTTAATGCAAAGCTTGCGGATGCTACAGGAAGCTACAGGGTGCCATGAATGTAGCGCCAGTGGGTATGTGGGGAGCGAATCGTTGGCATATGTAAGATTAAGGAGGTTGCATAAAGACAATAAATTTCCAACATAACTATGAATGACCTCGGCTTGGCATCTTCCTTCCGAGCCATCTGGTAACTTAAAATTGTGCATAATTTTTAGTGTCCTCAGCTTGGTGAGTTTGCTTAATTCTTTTATGGACTTCCCTTCTTCGTAAGATTGGACTCCATACTCTCTCAGCGCTTCCAAGCTATGCATCTTTCCTATGGTTCCTTCTGGAAATCTAGCATCCCAGTCAACATATAAATGTGCCAGTTGTTGAAGTTTCATGATAGTTTGTGGTAGTTCTATGCTCCCGGTGCCTCGCACATCCAGTGTCTGTAGATGCTGTAGTTCACCAACATTCTCTGGTAGCTTTCTTATTAAACGTGAGCACAGACGCAAGTACTTTAGATTAAATAAGTTTCCAATACTTGCAAGATGATGGTCTTTCATGCCTGTGCAATCTCCTAGGTCCAACACACGAAGAGCGGTGGAAGGCAACAAAGATATTTTCACAGGCTGTCCAAATATTGTAACTGACCGGATGTGAGACAATAACTTGGATGCCCATAAAGTAACATTTTCTTCGTTGTGGTTGCTGACACAAAGCCTACGAACCCTTCTGGTATACTCATTTTCTGAAGTACATACAGGCTGTACAACATCTAATGAAGTTACAAAATTCTCTTCAGCAGCCTTGCATTTGATGTAGTCAAGGATGATGTCATGCACTCGACATGCCTTTGCCTGGCCATCCTTTACTTTAACAGGTTGGATCATGCTTCTATTGATCAGATCATTGAAGTAACCCTCACCAACTTCATATTTAGATTGACCTTTTTTCCTCATGAATGAACCCTTCTGCAATCCACCTGTTGATCAAACATTGCTTCCCAATCATATAATCTTCTGGAAACATGCTCAAGTACAACAAACAAGTTCTTAGATCGTGAGGAATATCAAAGTAACTCATAGATAATATGGCCGTCATATTCTCAGCACCAGGATTCTTAGCAAGAGCAGAACCAATACCATTTAGCACTCTATCCCATTTTGCTTTTGAAAACTGATTGGATAATATGCCAGATAGAGTAACAATTGCCAATGGTAGACCATCACATTTTCTTAATATTTTTTCTAGTACATCTTCCAAGTTGGGATAAGATGAATTATTCTCACAACCAAATGCTCTTCTGAAGAACAACCTTTTTTTGGAGTCATCAAAACTTAGAACCTCCATTTCATAAACTTGAGAGGAACAACATTTTGCAACTGTAACACTACGTGTCGTTGTGATTATTCTGCTCCCAAGATCATTATTCGGTAATGCAAGTTTGATAAATCCCCAATCTTCTTCGTTCCATACATCATCAATCACGACAATATACCTGCCACACATTATTTTAACAAAGATGCAATCAGTGATCAAAGACTACAACGTTAAAATTGTGTATGCATCAGAAGCATCAACTATGGCTGATAGGTTGATGATGATAGGAACCTAGATAGAGATGATACTCCTGCACGTCATAAGAAGTGACATTTTATTGTGTGCAATAAAATATTATAAAAAAATTACTAAACAATACCTATATGAATTCCAATATGTACTTCTATTATCAATTTATCATAGACAATCAGGCTACCTTTTATCTTGGAGGTGTTCCCTGAGTTTATCAATAAGCTGCTGCAAATCATCATCTTGTGTGTTAATACCAGTGCACTTGACTCCATCAGCAATGTGTATTAGAATCTTTTTGACATCCGGAGTACGAGAAACCGACACAAATGATGCAGATTTGAACTGGCCTTTAATGGTGTCATAGACCTGCTTTGCAAGAGTAGTCTTACCGAGGCCTCCACAACCAGAAATTGAGACCACTTTAAGTTTTGCGGATGACCCATCCATCTCCATGTTTAACAACTCAATGATATGCTTCTTAGGGACATCGATGCCCACAAGTTTATCAATATCCTCATAAAGGGCCTGCAGCCTTGGATCAACAGAAGAACTGCTGGATTTGTTTCTCAGTTGGGACAGATCATACCTCTTTAGTTGGGACAGATCATACCTCTTGTGCCTCTCGCTTGCCTCTATTACAGATGCCTTGAGTTCTTCGATCTGATTGGCGATCTCATAGCGTGCCTTCAGTTTCTTCAGTTTCTTCAGCTTGTTGAAGAAGCGCTTGATGCATGATGAATGCCCATCAGGCTCGTGGTCAACACGAGCCATGAAGGCATCAATGCAATCTTCCAAGTCATATGACAGCTCACGTAACTTGTCCCTCCATGCCTTCATTTGAGGGTCCAGCTGCTCTGCATCGGCAAGCATCTCAAGCGTGGGACTCATGGCGCTCAACTCGTCTCTCAAAAACTCTATCTGCTTGCGCACACCTTTCAGCTTCACATACTCTTCTCCCAGGAGCTTGGTGAGCTTGGATAGGAGCGGTTTCATCACCCCTGTGGAGACAGTAACTAGAGCAGCCTCCATTGCTCTGCCGCCGACAAGCTCGATCTCGGTTGCAGCTACGACGCGCCTGAGAAGTGTGTGGGGGCGAGCAGCAACGGCGCGATGAGCATCATATCGGAGCCATAGAGGAAGGCTGTCAGGCTCCCTGTATGTCTACGCGAAGCTCATCAGGCTGGAGTGGAGCGCTCAGTGCTGAGGGAGTTTGGGCATTTTCTACGGAAAGAGCACCGAAGAATCTGATGTCTTTGGAAGAGCATATCGATTCTGATGGTGATGGGAGGCGTGGCGTGGATGAGAGCAAAAGACCACCGAGTGGGTGGATGGGTTCCGATAGACGAATTGTTGAGACGCGATCATGGGTCCAGAGTACAGGACAAATGCTAAAGCTGTTGTAACCACTAGTAAAAGTGCTACCGCACATACACTTCATAAAGACATGGAAACGATTTACTAAATAAATGAGGCCCGTGACCCACTAATGTGATTCAGATGAGCTACCAACTTGATTTAAATTCTATCATGCTTTGTCGGCAGCTGGCTTTACCACGGGAAGAACGAAGCATATGATGCGCACTGTCTGGATTAATAATCTTTCTTTCTCGAAGAATAATTGGCATCGCTTTGGCGAATAGTTTAGCCTAATCAGTTGATATGTGCCCTTGTATGTCGATTTATGATGAATGATTACCAGAAAATGATCGGCTTTGTGGTTGAGTGAGATTAACCATGACGTGAGCGTGTATGTGATATGTCTCTCGGTTGTGTTGGTGTGCATGTGTGACAACAACGGAGAAGGTCAAGGCGTGCCCTGCTGATGAAGTGAGAGCCGTGACGTGAGGTTTGGACCAATGGACCAGACTAACCATGGGTAATTGACACTAGAGAGATCGACAAGCAAGTGTATCTGTGAAGAAGTACACCATATGTGGCGGCTTATTAGATGACCTATATTTTCTTCCTGGTTTTGTTCCCGGATGAGAAATTATTATATATACTATATGGGCAATGCTCAGGTACACCTTTTTTACCTTTTAGGAGGTAATATCTCAAATTAATATGGACCATTGAAGTTTTACAATTTAATGCATTACTAACTAAATTAACAAAGTAAAGAAAACAAAAATAAAACCCACGCATCCCCTATTCATGGGAGGGAATCTCGCATGCAGGTTCAACAAATCACCGGAGAGAGCAGCAGCCTGGGTCCTGAGCCTATTTTGGTATGTGCCATTGAACGTGAGTATACACTTTTTTTTTTGTGGTCGCGAACGAACGTGAGTATACATGAACAAACATGGTTCAACGTATCTAAAACTTTATGTGCGTATATATATAAAATTGTGGTATGTTAATTAGAAATAAATACTTCAAATTTGCATTCTGATATATGATTTAACGCAAAAATCAAAAAAATCGGTCACTCAAAAAATGTTCAAAGATCCAAAACTTGGGGACTTGGGGAAATTAAATAGATGCAAGCACGAACAATAGTTACACTATTTGAATATACAAAAAGTTATTTCAGATTTTTTTTTTTTTTGAAAGGACGGCAAAAAGCTTTGCCGCGATTTCTATTAGACGAAAAAAAAAAGAAAGGCAAGCGCCCGCCTAGTTTTTGAGTGGAAACCGGGCGAAAACCACAAAAACAATTGTGGAGGGTACCCTACTCCAACTACACACCTAGGTACCAAGACAACTCAACTTGCGTCACAAAAGAACGCCAACTCAACTCTACTCGACTCCAACTCCTTGCTTAGTCGGATTGGGACATCGACAAAAAGCTTAAGAACTCGGGTCGGATTGGGTCTTCGACACGAGCCTCCACTTTAAACCACTAGGAGCTCCACAACTAAAGCCGCAAGCAACTAAAGACTAGCAAAATTAAAAACACAAAGCAACTAAAAACAAACTAAAAAGCTACTCCACCACCGACACCATCCACGAACACAAATGCGAAACGACGAACTAGCACTTTGCCCAAGACATCCCAACCGAGTCAAGCTCCACAACGATGCCTTCAAGAAGGTTACGACGCCGAGCGCCGCCGTCGTCCGTCCACAGCAGGACAAGGTTCTCACCCATGGGCGTGCTGGGACACGGCGCCCTCAACGGGGAACGACACGCAAGTGTCGCCGTCGCCAGCTTTAAGCCCAAAGAGACCCCCAAAGACGACATTGGTCAAGATGGCGGGACCCCACCAGCCACTAAGACGCCACTACCGGCCGTCCCGAAGAAGCCTTACCGAGGTCGACGCCCGGCCACGCGAGCAGCCGCAAAGCTGCGCCCGACACCCTGCCGCACCGCCCACGAACACCAGCCTCCCGCCATTGTGTGCGTCCACCATCCGCCCGCGCAGCCGTAGCCGCCGCCCTGGCCACCGCTGTTGGCGAGCTCCCGTCGCGACACCGCCACCCCCGTGAAGGTACGGATCTAGAGCGGAGCCCCGACCAGCACCCCCGAGGGCGCCAAGGCCTCCGTCTTCATAACGGGCCGCCCCACGACAGCGAGTAGGAGGCATGGAGGAGGGACGGCATAGACGAAGACCGCACCCCAACGCCCGGCCCATAACCCCAGCCACCACTATGAAGCTGCCACCATCAAGAGGAAGGAGGGGGACGAGAGAGAGGGAGGGAACCCCTCCGCTGCCCCCTACACCCGAAAGGGCAGCAGCCCCAAGACACCCTACCGCCGAACCCCACGGAAAGGAGCGACCACCACCATGCCCGGCACGCGAGACGGTAGCACCACCACGGCACCGTGACCTGCAAAGACAACAGCCGGCCACGCCACCATGGCGTCGCGAAGAGCCGCTCCACCTCCACCGGCGCCCCCACCCCACAAGCCGGCATCTGCCGCCCGGTAGCCAGCTGCGCCCGGCGGCAACCAGCCCGCCACCTATAGCGGCCACCACGCGTGGGGTGGGGAGCGGCGGCGATCGTCGGATCCGCCACCGGACGCCGATCCGGCCACCACCATACGGATCAGCGGGATCGAGCCCCGGCGGCGGAATGCGACCACCGTTGACCCGCCACCAACAAACCAACGCGGCGGCAGCCACCTCGCGTCGATGCCGCCACCTCGCGCCGAAAGGCGGCACCCACCGCCGCAAATGCACCACCGCGCCCGCCCGGCACCGCAAGACGCAGCAGCCCCAAGCCGCCATGGCCGCCCTTCCCACCTGAAAGGGGCACACACGCCCGGTTGGGCGAAGATCCTGCGCCGCCGCCATCCCGGGGAAGTCGCACGGGCCTCCCGGCGCCTCCTCCGGCAGCGGGGAGGGGAGGGATGGACGGAGAGGAAAGGGGTGGCGGCGGGCTGGTTCGCCGCCCGTATCGCCTATGCGGAGGCGACGCGGGGCTTGGACTTGCCGAGTTTTTTTTCAGATTTTTTTGAGAGTAAGTTATTTCATACTAGAACTTCAACATGTATGAGAAATTAGAAAAGACGGATGCATGCATGCCTGCACGAAAGGAAGGAGAGCCGCTAGCTTCTCTGCCCCCGTGATGATAAGGGGATTTGACATGAATTAAATAAAAAAGATTTACCATACCATTTATAGATTACACATCCGCTCAACAAAATATTTAAACCTTTCCTTATTTACCCTATTTATAAAATAATAAATAAATAAATACTATTACCTCCTAGAAGGTAATGAATGATCGTGACCGTTTGATCGAAATAAATGGGCCGGTTCACAGTCATTTGAGAGTACAAAGTAGCAATTGCCGTACCATATAGGTAGCCGGTAGGGATTCGACCGGGGCCTTGACCATTTCAAGGTTCACCACTCCACCCCTAGGCAAGCGAGCTGACGAAAGAGGATGTGGGAAAGCAACTCATGGCTCACGGCCGGGGGTGGCTGATTGTGAACTTGTTCACAAAAATTGAAGTTTAGAAAATACCTTACCGTAGGATTTTCTGCTAATTACTATAGTTTGGTATATATTGGCATAATGCAGCTTTGGTTTTGCTTTGAGGAGCTTTACACGCCACACCTTAGTTCTGCACCTTTCTGCCTAATGCGCGGTACAATTTGTTCAAAGTTTCTTTCTTTCCACTACTACAGAACTGAACTTGCGCGGCGTTTAATTTGCATTTTCCGTGGCGGGTATTTTAAAACCGCCACGCAAAAATAGTTGGCGTGGCAGCACCCGGCCAGGGCAATGCCCGCCACGGTTAATAGTGATTAACCGTGGCGGTTTTTTACAATGCCCGCCACGGAAAAGGCTGGGCTATAAATACAGCCCCAACCTTCTTCTTCCCCCCATCGGATTTCGCCATTTTCTAGAGTTTTGAGCTTCAAAACTCTAGAAAACACCATTTCTAGGGGGAAGGTTTTGCCCTTGGTTTGATTGAAGTTTGGCACCGTTAGGGGTATTTCTCCTCTCTCTCCCCTCTTTTCTCTCCCTCTCTCCCTCTCTCCCCCTCTCTCCTTTTTTTGATGGATGCATGTTTGGTTTGTGCTCTCTCTCCCCCCCTCTCCCCTCCCCTTATCTCTCCCCCCCTCCTCTCTCTTCCTCCCCTCTCTCCCTCTCTCTCTCCCTCTCTTTTGAGAGATCTAGTTTAGATCTCTCCCCTCTCTCCCCCCTCTCCTCTCCTTCTCTCTCTCCCTCCCCCCTCTCTCCCTCTCTCCCCCTCTCTCTCTCTCCCCCCTCTCCCTCTTTCTCCTCCCCCTCTCTCTCCCTCTCAAGCTAGCTCCTCTCCCCTCACCTCCTCTCTCTCTCTCCTCTTTCTCCTCCCCTCTTTCTCCTCTCCCCTCTCTCTCCCCTCTCATTTGAAGTGCACGTGGTCTTTTTCATCGATACTTCGATCTCTAATCATCGATCGTACTCTTTATTTTGGTTTAATTAATTTGAGTAGGCCGACGACCATGGCGCCGAATAGGGATTGGATGTACATGCCGAGGATGAGTTTGGAATTCGTTGATCATGTGCGAAAGAAGTTTATGCCCGTTCTTGTGCGAAGCATCGAATCGGTCGAGGTTCGAACTAATGGTGTGCCCGTGCTACCGGTGCAAGCATATGTTCTTATTCAAGGATGACGATGTCGTGGAGCACTTGGTGCGGTATGGTTTCATCGGGGAGCCGATGTACACCGTGTGGACGTATCATGGTGAAAAAGAACCGAAAGTGTCGCGGCGGTTCATCTCGGAGGACCCCTACCAATCGCAAACGGCGATCAAACAACGGTGGTGAACGGCGACGAAGAAGTTGATAATCGTGATTACATCACCGTAGATGAGCTGGCCAAAGATATACCGGAAGACAATGCGGGTGGAGTTGATGGTGAACAAATGGAGTTGATGACATGTCGCCCGAGGATCTTTGCTCTTTTCGAGGAAATTGCTAACCTCAAAGATGAAGATGACGTGTTGTTTGGCAATCCAAGGTGGCTTGAGAATTTTAGACAGATGAAGCAGCGGCTATTGACCCTCTCTACAAAGACGGCGGCAAATGTCGGAAGGATTGCACGGTGCTACGTTTTAACCTAACGATGTTGATGATGAAGGCTCGCCACGGGTGGTCGAACACGAGCTTCAATGACCTATTACGGTACCTCGGTGACAATTGCTTTTACCCGAGGGGAATAAGGTGCCCGCCAATACCTATCGGGCGAAGAAGATGATTCGTCCGGTGGCGATGAAGCTTAGGAAGTTTCATGCGTGCCCCCAACCACTTGTATTCTATACCGGGTGACTATGCGGACTTGCACAACTGTCCCTCGATGCGGCGCGAGTCGTTACAAGAGGAATGCTTGGTGCCGTGCCACCGGATGAGGAGGGACCGTCGAGAGGGCCCAAGAAGCGTAAACGGGCAAGAAGAAGCGGTCACCACCTCCCGAGGGGCGAGGAAGAAGAGGGTTACACCCGCAGGGAAGATCCTCGCACTATCGGTGTGGTACCTACCGGTGCTCGATCGCTGCGTGCAATTTTTGGGAACCCGAGAGGATGCCAAGTTGATGTCCCGGCATGCATCGGCGAACGCACGAAGGGCGATGGCAAGCTGCGACACCCCTCGGATGCCAAAACGTGGAAACGCATCGATGACATGTTCCCGAGTTTAGGGGCGAGCCCGAACGTAAGGTTCGCTTTGAGTACTCGACGGATGAATCCGTTCGGAGACCTCGATGCTTCGACAAAGACCTGGCCTGGTCACCCCGACCATATACAACCTGCCTCCCTACGAGTGTCCGAAGCGCAAATATCTTCTTCCGCCATGCTCATTTTCGGACCAAAGCAGCCGGGCATTGATATAGATGTCCTCATTGAGCCAGTAATGGAGGAATTGGCGAAACTGTGGAAAGGGGTCAAGATTATGGATGCGTCGGAGAAGAAGAAGTTCACTCTAAAGGCCATGATAATGGTCACCATCGATTACCCCGCTCTCTTTTCATTGTCGGGCGCGATTAAGGGGAAGACAAAATGCACGCTTTTGCATTGAGAATACCGCTCCACTTACCTTAGCGGATCCCAAAAGACGGTGTACATGAAACATCGTCAATTCCTCTCGCAAAGAACACGTGCGGGAAACGGAGATGGATGAGTACTTTGACGGGCGAGCCGGTCGGTGAAACGGAGGAACCGGAAAGGGTAAAGTACGGGCCAAAGGTGTTTGAAATGGTGAAGAACATAAAGAACGAGTTTGGAAAGAAGAAGAAAGTCGGTGAGCCAAAGGCAAAGAAGAAGCGAAGGGAACAAAAAGGCAAAGTGGAAGTAGAAGAAGAAGAAGAAGCGTATGTAACCCAATCCGTCACCGCCCAAAGTCCCATTCAAGAAGCAGTCGATTTTCTTCAAGCACCTGCCATACTGGAGGATGCTCCATACACCTCATGCCATCGATAACATGCATCTACGTAAGAATGTCTTCGAGAGCTTGGTCGGGATTTTCCTAGACATCAAGACTAAGACGAAGGGACGGTGTCAAGTCACGTCGAGGATCTTGCCGACATGGGCATCGTGCCCGAACTTCACTTGACACCCTCGGGGAATAGCGGAAAAGTCGACCTTCCAGCTGCGAGCTACAATCCGACACGGGATGAAAAGAGGGATTTTTGCAAATGGCTCGGGGATGTCAAAGTGCCGACTGGTTTTGCTTCCAACCTTGAAGAGCATTGTATCGATGAAAGACCTCACACCGCCAAACTTCAAGGCCCATGACCGCCATGTCATGCCGACAGTGTTCCTTCCAATTGTGATTAGGTGCATCGCCCGAGTTCGTGAAGATGGTCGTTACACGCTGTGCTACTTTTTAATCGCATCACGTAGAAGGTCATCGCTGAAAACGACCTCCCCGCGACCGAAAGAGTTCATCGCGGACACTATATGCCATTTCGAGATGTGCTTACCACCGCCTCTTTCTTCGATATTATGCCACACCTCATGATACACATGGTCGATCGATAGAAGAACGGGGCCTCTCTACCCGCACGAGATGTGGACGAACGAGCGGTTCATGTCCTCTCTTAACAGATCCGTCCTTAACCGTGCATACCCGAGAGGGCTCTATGATCGAGGCATACACAACACAGAGGCTATTAATCTGCCGCACTAGATACATCCGATGGAAATGCAATCGGCCTACCCGACCACCCGCACGAAGGCAGGACCGCAGGGATGGGCTGCGCGAGGGGAGGAAAGTACGGACCGATATAGAGCAAGAAACAATCGAACAAGCCCATGACAAATAGCTCGAACCGCTTAGTATCAATGGAAGACTAGGTTGAGAAGCATCCGAGGAAATTCGCAGCAAGCATGGGCGGCGCACGGAGGGGTGGGTACGTAGACAACACCGGTTGAATTTCACAACGTGGATCGAGAACGGGGATACCCCTAAACGCGGAGATCAAGAATCGATGCTTGCATACGGCCCAACTAGCCAAATCATCACATGGCAAGGTTACGACATCAACGAATACAGGTTCCACATGAAAGAAAAGGACAACAAGAGCGTCCACGTAACCGCCTGGAGCTCGACCAATCCATTGTCACCCTCTATGCTGCGTGAGTTTGTTTACCGATAATTACGCCGCATACACGACTAATTCTAGCTCTCCGATTCTATATATAATGACGCGTAACCACATGTGCTTGCGGCAGCAAGCATTGGTAGCCAAAAAGCGATGGGTCAACCAGCTTGTGTTTCTATGTCCAACGTATATAGACGCGGGAGGATTTTTCTCATATCCGGATGGAGACCAAGAGGAACGAAGAAGTCAAAAAGCCGAGCAAGGCCGAACAATATGAACACTTTGAAAATTTATGCAATGCAAGAGTTAGAGAGATGGCGCACTACATCCGTAAGTGCATGAAGAAGATCAAAACGACGCCGGTTGTCTCATTGCGCCCAACATATCAAGTAAGTCAAAAGAAATACTTTTAATTTTATGAACACTTGGAATCTATCTCTAATCAAATAAAATGGTGTAGCCTTGCCGGTATACAAACAACGTACACATTGGCCACTGGGATTACTTGGCTAATCTTCCCTCGGGATGGATGTGCCCTTAGGCCGACTCGTTGGATGATACGCCAAAAGGCCTCTACAAACATTTTGAACAGGCCCCGCACCGTAAGTCACGACACTTGTATACTTTGTTTCATACCATAAACTTCGTAAGTCATGACACTTTGTGAGATTTCGTGCGGGGGCATACAAGGATTACTTTGAAAGACCCCGAGTCATACGATCGGAGGATGAGGATACGCAAGGAAAAAAACATAAGGACGAAATGAAGATCGGGGCGAGACTACGAGGTATATGCAAAGATTACTCTCGTTTGCTCGTCCATATTGAATGGTCTCATAATATTCTAACCATTTTCCGGGTACATATATCGCGGCGCGTGCGGTCGGCGTGTAAGCAAAATTTCGGCAAAGAACCTGTGTGGTTTCTATACCTGCGCTCATATCCCGCAAAGGACGTGTACCGTACTACGCGGGCGCGAAATGACGAAGAAAACCACACCAGATTTTTGGACCAAAAATTGGACGAACTAAAGTTCAAGAAACCGGTTGGCGCCATCCGTAGGGGCGTCGTTGAGGACGCGCCAGCTACCTACCGGCCATTTCTTCGACCACGCCAAATGACCTCGCTACAAATCCCGACTTATGGGAACTTAGGGACCGGAGAAACGCGCTAGACATGAAGGACTATTTGTGGGAGGACATTGATTTTTAACCTAGCTAGCTAAACGTGATTTGATCAATCGATCGCTCGATCGAGTTTTGTAAATTGTGATGATGTGTGTGGTCACTTTTAAACTCTAAGTGTTTTAATCGAATGTCCATGTTAGTTGAATGTTACATTGTGATGCATGTTTAAGATTTATGTGAATATTCTCTTATTTTATTATTAAATATGTGGCTTAAATCATAATTTATAATTTTATAATATTTTTGAATTATTTTTTTTTATTAATCCTGAATTAATTAACCGTGGCGGGCTTTTAACAAAAAGACGCCATGGTTAATAGATTAACCATGGCGGGCACGTAACAATGCCCGCCATGGTTAAGATATTAACCGTGGCGGTCTTTGTTAAGCGCCCGCCACGGTTAATCGATATGCATGGCGGGCATGGTGCCCGCCACGGTTAATCAAACGATTAACCGTGACCCTAGGTCCGTGGCGACACAATGCCCGCCATGGAAAAGCAAAAATGCCCGCCACGGAAGTTCCGCTCGTAGTAGTGTTCCACATTTTCTCCAAAGCAAATGGCTTGTTTAGCTTATCTTCATCATCACTAAGAATTATTTAGAGAAATAGCTAAACACTATAATCTTCCATGATTACATACCATGAGGTATGTATTCCCATTAATGTGACCAAGCAAATTGTTTGAAGTCCAATCACTAATTGTAAGATAATCTTTCCCCACAAAAGTGTCCCCACAAAACTTTGTCTGAACTCGATGGTTTCCTTTTCGAAATATAAAAGCAAGGGTGACCTTTCTGCCTAATGCGCGGTACAACATCAATAGAGAGATCCTACACCATTTTCTTATAAGATGCTAGGGGGATCCCCACCCACAAATATGTTGAAGAAGTGTTCCAGCTCCCTACAAAAACACCAATTGCATGTCAAACTGAAGAATTGCTCCTTTGCAAAACAGGAACTCAAATCTTTGGGACATGTTATATCTCCTGATGGTGTCTCTATAGATCCCAAGAAAATACAGATTATAGCTGACTGGCCTGCACCACAAAATGTCAAAGAACTTAGAAGCTTCCTTGGTATGGCTGGATACTATAGGAAGTATGTCAGGAATTTTGGCTTACTCTCTAGGCCACTCACCAACCTGTTAAAGAAGGACATCATATATACTTGGACATCCTTCCAAGCATTGGAGACAACACTAATGACAGCACCGGTCTTTCAACTACCGATTTTTCAAAATCTTTTAAGATTGAAATAGATGCCTCGGACATGGGCAATGGTGCGGTGCTACAATAAGATGGACATCCTATTGCCTTTGTGAGCAGGGCTCTAGGACCCAAGTCTCAAGGTTTGTCAACATATGAGGAGTGTTTTGCAATTTTATTGGTTGTTGATTATTGAGGCCATACTTACAACACTCTGAATTCATCATCAAAAACTGATAAAAAAACTTGATTCACTTGGATGATCGAGATTATCTACACCATGGCAACACAAGGCCTTAACCAAGCTATTAGTTCTTAACTACATAATTGTCTATAAATAGGGAACTTCTAACAGAGTGGCAGATGCCTTGCCTAGAACCACTCATGCCACACCTTATGATATTTCTACAGTTTCTGGGATCAATTCACCATGGGTCCACAAATTCTAGGCAGCCTATAATGCAGACCCAGAGTCTTCCAAACTCTTGCAAGAACTTGCTACTCATTCACCCAATGGCCAGTACACTCTAAACAAGGGTCTCGATCTATTTCAAAAGCGAGAATGCGATTGGAAATTCTAAGGAAATGCAACATCAAATTCTCGTTGCACTACATGCTAGTGCAATGGGAGCCATTCTGGTTTTAAAGATACATATGCAAGAATTAAAAGATTATTTGTCTGGCCTTATATGAAACAAATGATTAAGGACTTTGTTTCTCAATGTGCAATCAACAAGCTAAGACTGAGAGGGTGGCATATCCAGGTCTATTGGAACCATTACCTATACCAGAAGGATCTTGGAAGTCCATCACTATGGACTTTATTGAAGCCTTACCTAGATCCAAATCTTTCAATTGTATTATGGTGGTAGTGGACAAATTCAGCAAATATGCAGATTTTATTCCCCTATCTCACCCATTCACAGCATTGGATATTGCTAACATATTCATGGACAATATATTCAAGCTTCATGGCTTACTTCGGTGGTTGTTTCTGATAGAGACAAAATAGTTACAAGCAATCTTTGGAAAGAGATCTTCAAAATCCTGGACACTCAAACGTAATTTGAGCAGTGCCTACCACCCTCAAACCAATGGCCAATCTGAACCAGTGCTTGGAAACATACCTCAAGTTCTTTGTTCACTCATGTCCAACTAAATGGTCCAATTGGATATCCCTTGCTGAATATTGGTACAATACTTCAGTCCATTCATCTTTGGGCACTACTCCATTCCATGTTTTATATGGCCATCACCCTAGAGAGTTGGGTCTTTCCCCACTGTCCTACTGTCATCTCAAATCTCAATGAATGGCTTCAAGATAGAGACACCACGAACCAGCTAGTGAAACAATATTTGACTCGTGCCCAAAAGGAAATGAAGATCAGGAAATCAAGAACTCACAGGAGGAAAGTGCAAAGTGGCCTGGACAACGGTGGCAAAACCGATTGAGTTCGGCGGACTGGGGATCATTGACCTCAATCGGTTCAGCAGGGCACTCAGATTAAGATGGATGTGGTTCCAGTGGGCGCGCCCAGACCGGCCGTGGGTGGGATCAGAATTACCGACCGACTCTGATGATCTTGCTCTATTCAATGCCGCAACGGTGGTTACTGTCAAGAATGGAATGAGAGCCTCATTTTGGAATTCAAGCTGGATCAATGGACGACCTCCTGCGTCCATGTTCCCTGACCTTTATGCACACAGTAAAAGGAAAAATAGAAATGTATGGGACGCCTTGATAGGAAACAAGTGGATCAATGACATCGCTCAAGAGACCTGGACGACAGACTCATCAACGACTTTTTCAGTCTGTGGAATGCAATTGGGGATCAATGTCATCGGCATAAACTTAGATGACACAGAGGATAATTCAATTGTGTGGACTCTGGAGAGCTCAGGTGTATACTCGGCTAGATCAGCCTACATGATTCAGTTTGAGGGGCAAGTTTTGTCTGACTACAAACGACTCATTTGGAAAGCATGGGCGCCACCGAAATGCAAATTCTTTGTTTGGCTCTTGCTTCAAAATAAACTCTGGACAGCTGCAAGACTGGAGGCAATAGGTTGGGAAAACAAGTACTTTTGCGCATTGTGTCAAAGGAACCTAGAGACCGCAGATCACCTGTTCTTTGAATGTAACTTCTCAAGACTAGTATGGCAACTGCTGGCAAGTTGGGGAGCGTGCAGCTGTATGGACCCAAACAATTGGCATCAGCAACCGAGCCTGGAGGATTGGTTCAGACAGAGTCTTGGGGGGAGGAAAATGGAGCATTCTCTATTGATCTTAGGCCTGTGGACGATCTGGAACGTGAGAAACGGGATAATCTTCAGACAAGAACGAAGAAGGCCGTTGGAGGTTCTCACTGAAATAAAGGACACAGCCAAACCATGGTACTTGGCGGGGTGTCAAGCCCTTAGGCATTTGTTTGTTGTTCCCTTTAGTTAGTGAGCTGTGGCGGAGCCAGCAGTATGGCAAGCTCTGGCGCTTGCCATACATAATGTAACTAAGCCCGACAGCAGCCTAGGCTGGCCTGCGGGAAAGGCGCTTCTTGCGCCAAAACTGTTGTTATGCTCCCTATCTTATTAATATATGCCGGCAATATGTCCGATCTTTCAGAAAAAAAAGGCTGACAAGCATAGATCCTTCAGAAACTTCAAGGTTGACGACTCTGTTTATGTTAAGATCCAACCTTATATTCAAACCACTCTGGCAAGCAGATCTTCGAACAAACTCGCTTTTCGCTGCTTTGGACCATACGCTATTGTTAACAAGATCAACGAAGTGAGCTTCTGTTGCCCCAGGACTGCAAAATACACCCAGTTTTTCATGTCTCCATACTCAAGAGGGCTATTTCTGCTGATCATTGAGTGAGCTCCACTCTGCCTGATCCTACAGTACTGCACCTACACTGCACCTTCAGGTACCTGAACTCGTAGCCATCTTTGCTCATCTGGTGAGCTCGGTACACGCGGAAATTTTGCTCTGCAGAGCACGTCCTCTCAAGCATGCAGCCGTTAGATCTCGTTTTGAGATATGTGCCAACCTTTACGTATACTGCCTGTGTTCTGTATTGAAGCATTTTCTTATCACCGTATTCAACAACTTTACTTTTTCTTCTCTCCTCTCTCACACACGACACTTTCCCAGTTTCTCTCTCCATTCGCTGCAGCATGGCGTCCTTTTCTGCAGTACCGTATCCTTTTTTCCAGCAATCACTCGCTCTCCCTCTCTCCCCAAAATGTCAACGGGGACCCGATCCCCGATTCCCCGCGGGGAATTCCCCTATTAGGGGACGGGGATGGTAGTGATTTAAACCCCACAGGGACTTATACGGGAGGATTTCTATCCCCGTCGGGTTTCACGGGGCCGGGGATGGTTCCCTGTCCCCCGCCCCCGTTCCCAGCGTACCCGTTCCACTGTTAAAGCCCAACAAAGGCCCACTGCATAGCCTAGTATATATATTGAAACCAAACCCTAATCATTCATTCTCTCCCTCACCAGTCACTCTCCCACGCCGCCACTGCTAGCCTGTGGGCACGAGCACAACGTCGCGAGTCCTGCGACCGCGCGTTACGCGGTGTGCCCCGCGTCCTCGTCGGTCAAGAGCCAAGCGGCCCGAGCTCCTCTGCCCAGTCCGGTCCCTTTCCCTTGGCATCTTTGCGCATGAAGCCGAGACGACGACGGTCTCCCTCGCGCTCCCCAAGCACGGCGACAACGACGACCTCTCCACCTCCTTTTCTCCCTCCCGCTCCGGATCCCGCCGCTGGCCGCCAAAGGGATCCCCCGCCGCCGCCGAGGGGATCTCGCCGCCGCCCCCCTCCATGAGCATGCGGGGACGGGGATCCCGACGGGATTTTTCTCACGGGGAACGGGGATGGGGAGAAAGCTTCCCCGTGAGCTTTGACGGGGGACGGACGGGAATTTATCTCACCACGGGGGACGGGGATGGGGAGGCATTCCCGACGGGAATTCCCCGTTGACATCTTGGCTCTCTCCCCCATGCAGTTTGCAAAGAGGTCAACATTATTCCATTTCTTAGCTAAAAAGTTATATCTTCTAAACCACGTATCATAACTAAAATCCGATTACACCATAATGTTTCTTGTAATAAACTCTTCAAAACAAGATCCCACATAGATATATTTTAATAATTTTTTTTTGATGAGCTCTTATCTCATAATAATATTCTATTTACTAATACTAATCGCCAAACATCACATTAACACTATACAAACATCCCCAAAAGAAGCATAAAAAATACTATACAAACAACTTGTATTTCTCTCTACGTTCTAAATACTTAGTTTTATAGCATTTCAATTACATTTTAAATTATATTATAAAACAATTAGCATTTTCTTTTCCATTCATATTAGCTTTGTGTCCTTTTTTAATACGAAATGTATCACCCTCTATTGCTCGAATAAATTGTCCTGTACCTAGAACTTGATCGCAAAAAAAAAAAAAAAAAAAATAACTTATCTGTTCTTCTTATTAATACACAGCAACAGTCACAACTTGCAGCCGATGGTAATGACAAAAGTCATCCAATTAGTCTTAAAAATACTCTATTCATATACTGTATTTTATTCTAGTACTACTTTAGCACCAACAGATTGCAAACAGTAGCCCGGATTCACGTTTGGGTTCGGACGCGTGCCAGACAAATTTCAAACAGTAGCACGGTGTGTTTGCAGGTATCCCGATAAGTGAGCCAACTATTTGCATTCATTCAAAAAGTTTTACCCATAAAACTAAAAATCAAAATTATTTTTCAATTTCACCGTTGTGTTTGTTACAATAAATCCTACAAAACAAGATCACACTTGGGTATATTTAAGGAAAATAACACTAATCTCAATGAAGGTTCTTAAGTCTAATCTCATTGAGCACTTTAAACCCTAATTTCAGTGAATGCTTTCAACATTAATCTCAGTGAACGCTTTTAACTCTAATCTCAGTGAATGCTTTGAACACTAATTTCAGTCAACGCTTTGAACACTAACCTCAGTTCACGCCTTTAAAGCTCAATCCACACCCGTAACACTAATCTCAATCCACATTCTTAACACTAATCTCAACGACCTAAACTCTAATCTCAGCCTGTTAAAAAATATATCCATGTGGGGTTTTGTTTTATAGAGTTTATTACAAGAAACATTTCAAAGCAGTTCTGTACCATTCGGTACTATATGCTTGTTCTTTACTGCGCTTTTATTTTGGTCCACCAGGTTTTTATTGTTTCTTTTGTTGCAAGCCTACAGATCCGTGGTTTCATCCCAATGCTCACTTTGTGTCCTTAAATATATATTTGTGATATGTTATCATTTACTTGTTAAAATTTACAGATCGCTCTCTGGACTACATCTTTGTTCTTAACCACTTTTTATTTTGCTCCAGTGCCAGTAGTACTTAACTTCTTACACCGACATCTTCAGATCTTGTGTGAACCTCTACAAATTACTTCCACTTACTTTTCTAGTTGGCCCCTTTTTGGTAACCCTATTATAGCCGTGTGAACCTCAGTACAATTCTCACTTAAGAAGTCACATAATTCACTAGTAACGAAATGATTTTGCGAGCACTTCCAAAATCTTTTTCCGTGGCGAGCACTTTTTGCCCGTCACGGAAAATACACCGCCACGTGCAGTTTTTTTTTTTTACGTGGCGGGCGTTTTTTTACCGCCACGCAAAATGGGATTTTGCGTGGCGGGTAACCGCGCCGCCACGCAAAAATAAACTATTTTCCGTAGCGGGCGTTAAGATGCCCGCCACGCAAAAATCCATTTTTGCGTAGCGGCGCTTTTAAAAGCCGTCACGAAAAATGCCGAGCCCAATAAGCCCATGGCGAGGCCCGATCCGCCTCTAAGTATAAATACAAGACTTAGGGTTTCGGGTTCACCCTCACCTCTCCTTTCCCCGCCTTCTCACTTTCTCCCGAGCGGATCCAGGCGGCAAAGGCGGGCGGGTGCGGGGCGGATCCCGGCGGCGCCCTCCTTTCCCCGACCAAGGCGGCGCTGAAGCCAGCGGATCCGCGGCGCCGCCCCTCCGTTTCGACCGGCAGCGGCGCCTGGGAGCTCCTCGACCGGCGGCGGCGCGGAAGCTTCTTCGGACGGCGGCGGCGCTTCCTTCTCGCTGCGGGCGCGAGGCGGGATTCAGTAGCGGCGGCGGCGCTCCGTTCGACGGCGGCGGCGCGAGCTCTTCGACGGCGGCGGCGCCCCCTCCCCCTGCGGGCGCGAGGCGGATCTAGGCGGGCGGCGGCGGGCGGCGTGGCTCCCCCCGACATCGAGGCTCGGCGGATTCAAAGCGGCGGCGGCGGGCTCCCGGCACCTCGGCGGGCGACGACGTTCACGACATACAACGACACCGCGACGGCGGCGACGTTCACGACGAGCCTGCGCGCGCTGCGCAAGGTGGAGCCGCCGACGGCGTCGACGAAACCTCTTCATCCGCGGCGGGCGGCGCGTAGATGGGCTCACGGCCCCTAGATGGGCTCGGGCGGGCTCAGAATGGGCCCGGCGGGCTTGTCGTGGTTCTTTTTTTTTTTTTTTTTTTCAAAACACGGGCCGTGACGGGCATTATAATTTGCCCGCCACGGTTAATCTAAATTAACCGTGACGCACGCACTGTCCCGCCACGCTTTATTCAGGCGATTTATCGTGACCTTTCATTAGTGACGGGCTCAAATGCCCGCCACGCAAAAATCAAATTCGCCCGTCACGCAAAAATCATTTGTGTACTAGTGATTTAAAGTTTTATGAAAGCATTTATGATATCAAATAAATATTATTAAATTGATATATTTTTATGGTAAACTTAATTTGATTTATAAACGGTAATACTATTTTTCCTTAAACTTAACCGAACCAAGAAAGGTTTTATTTGTCCCAATCATATAGTTCCATTCCATTTGGTATATAAGGAGCACAATAACTAAAAGCCAACTTAGACATTTTTAAGGTGGTTACAAAGTCAACTTAGACATTAACTAAAAGATGAATTATTATAGTATAATAAAGTTCACTGCCTTTATGTGACTATGTGGAAAAAATTGTTGCGAACGATAAGTACAACTTTATAAATTAGGAACACACATATACATGTAGTAATATAATAAGAATAAATAAATTTGATTTAAAAATGCATTGTTAAACTTGAAAACGTTGCATTCCAAATGCAAGAAAATTGTTACACAACACTATGATGTGATGAAAAAATTGGGTCCCAAATGTAAAAATAATGAAGTACTTAATTATTGAGAAGAGAAATGTAAATAAATGAAGATTAGTAAACCGGATGAAGAACATGCTAAAAAAACTTAACTACGAGTGGTAAAGTACATGAGTTGGTGGGCGGGTTGGGAGGCAGTATGTCTGCAGGTGGGTGGGCCCCGCACGGAGCTGCTGTCTGCCTCATATCGCTGTGCCCTCTGACATATGTGGACCCAGGGTATATGTATGTACTCCCTCAGTTCTAAAACAAGAACTCTAACACAAATGTTACGCTTTTAGTCAACCAACTTTGACTAATTATAGATAAAAACTATTAATAGTTACAATATTAAATAAATATTATTAGATTAATTACGAGATATATTTTCATAATAAAATAATTTAGAGTCATAAATTTGAATACTATTCGCTTAGAAACTTGATCAAAGTTAAGCTACTTTATGTGGCACGCAACCTATAGTTGCAAGTTTTCTGAACGGAGGGAGTACCCCGTATTCACAGGTATTCTAAGTTTTATTGTCTGTATAAAAGCTAGGCACGTATCACGAGACATCTCATCCAACGGCCGCATGTGGCAGAGCATGTGCTCTGCAGAGCAAATATAACTTTGGCCTTGTCCAGATGGCTAAAGTTTCTAACCTTTTCCTACCTTCTTTCATCACATCACATTAAATACACCAAAAGATATATATTTAGTATTAAATGTAGGTAAAAAATAACTAATTACACAGTTTAGATGTACATTCTGAGACAATTCTTTTTGGAGCCTAGTTACTCCATGGTAAGATGATATTTACCACTAACAAACGAAAACGTCTTCTACAGATTAATGCGATGTCACATCGGATTACAAATTTTAGCCATCTAAACAAGTTCTCAGCTCGGTACGTGGAATGTGGTGGTGGTGCTGTGGAGAAGCACTGGTTTCAGATCGTGTTTTTTTTTTTTTTGACAAGACAGATCGTGTATTGTGTGACGTGCAGGCAACGCGCCTGCTTCTCAAGGAAGAGTAGCAGTGGGTGAATCGTTTTTTTTTTTCTGTCCTCTAGATCCGCGAAGAATTATGAACTATTAAGCTTGGCTTTGGGAAAAGAGCCACTGCATACATAGCCATGAAAACATAGTGTGAAATGAGACCCGTGACCCACTAATGTAACTCATCAGATCAGCATCTTGATTAAAATTCTATCATGCTTTGTAGGCAGGCTTTACCACGGTCGGGAAGAAGCAGCATGTGATGCGCACTATCTGGATTAATAAGCTTTCTTTCTCCAAGAACGATATAGGCTAAGCTGGCTTTCCATGCAAATACCAAGGAGACGGTGGCATGCATATTTGAGATCGTCGAGGTTTGTGACACAGGGCACACCGATTTGGTGAAGCAGTTCAGCCTAATCGTTCAGAGAGTATCTGCTGGCCGTCTGGGTGAGAAACCATACTGGCCTAGTGGGTGGCAAATTAGTGTGTTGAGTGATAAAAACTGATAAAGAAGCCAACAGGGAGGACAGGGTAAGTGTGCTGCGCCCGTTGGCAACATGGGAGTTGGGATGATGCCTTGACGACCAAAGTTGCAAATATTAGTGAACTTTCCTTACGCGACCTGGCTACCCCTAGGCAAACTCCTCAGGATAGGAGGAAGACTAGACTTAATAAAATCGGGTTGCCATGTTTGACCATGTTCATGTTCAAACTTCTTTTAAGGTCCTAGGAAAATTATTTTAAGTAAAGAATTTATTATTGGTAAAATGATTAGTTTTAAAAAGAAATTTATGGACTAATATAGTGGGATATTCAAAATAAATGCCATCTGAGCAAGTGTATGCTGAAAATTTGGTTTGTTCCAACCGAAGGTTAAGGGGGTGTTTATAGTTGGTGAAATATTTTGGTTTCGCTACTGTAAAGCACTTTTCGTTTGGTAATTATTGTCCCCAAAGATGGACTAACTAAGAGCAACTCCAAGAGAATTGGTAAAAGTAGATGACTAAACGTGTGATTTAGTCAACACAAAATATAGAAAATTTTGTAAAAAATAGAGAAACCCAACAACCTTTCTATTCTTGCAAGGCTAGATAGTTAGCTCCACATGCAAGCTATATTTAGCAATATTTAGCATGCTAGATTTCAGGAATAACCAACTTGCTATTTTAGAAAAAAAGATAGCAAACATGTTGTAGCTTTGTTTATCTAAGAAAAATTGTAAAAATAGCCTCCATGACTAGGATAGCACATCTCTTGGAGTTTCTCTAAGCTCAAAAGATTTGTTTCGCATTTTCCGCACAAACTGTGCAATTAGTTTTTTTATCTACGTTTAATGTTTCATGCATGCGTCAAGAGATTCGATGTGATGTGAACTGTAGCACTTGTTAGGTTTACTTTTGTGAAGTAAACGGGCTCTAATCTCATTCCTAGACACGTCATGAGCATCGCTGTCCCACCCCATCCACGATGCCCCTCCCGTCCCCGCATGGTCCAATAGGGCGGCACGGACGACCCCCTCACCTTGTACCGTCGACCTTTTCCCCCGGGCTTCCCTCTCCTCACCGGGTCACCCGCAACTTTGGCCTCCCTCGCTCACGCGCTAGAGCTAGAGTCGCCGAAACCCTGTGGGGGGCAAGGAAAGGGCGGCTTGGACTTCTTCCCTAGCATGCAGCGGGGCGAAGTTCAGCTGAGCCAATGGTACCGCAAGGCTGAATATGGCGGTGCTATGGCCTGATCCGTGATGTGCTCGTTATTCGCCGCGCTCCAACAATGGCGGAGGCCCGGGCGATGGCGGGCTGGTGCCTCGCGGCGGTACAAGGCGGTTCCCCCCCGTGGCGCCGTCCGCTTAGATGTCGACTTGCCACATCCGGGTGCGGGTCGGGGTGGCTTCGCTTGCCGTCAGCACCGCTAGGGCCGCCACGCCGATGCAGGCCGGTAGGCGATGGCCGCAATAGGGGAAGTGCCACGGCCGGGCGCGCCGAAGAGCGGCGTCGTGATGCAGATTGAGCGGCGAGGATGGCAAGGTCTGGCATCAGCCGGGCTTCCTAGGGCTTGATCTAATACATTGTGTGGATCCGTGTCCGGCGGTGGTGGCCAACGCAACCTGTTTGAATGGGCATTGCCACGCACGTGGGTGGGCACTATGGCAAAAAGTTGTGTCCCTAGGACCAAGGACGGTGACGCCTTCGGGTGCCGCATTTTTCCTTGGAAGCGTGTATCGATCGACACTCTCCCCTTTGGGTAGCGTATTGTTCCGGGGTGTAATGTCTTGACCTTCTGGTCAGGCGACAATGTTGAAGATAGTGTCACGTTCCTCCTTAGAGGTGTTGCTTTGGAATCCCGTGCTTGTCAATATGTAATGGTCGTCACCATTGTGGCGAGAAACTAGAAAGGTGTAGACTATTGGTCGCCACTGTTGTGGCTAGGAGATTCAAGATGAATGTTGTGTGTGCGCTGGATCTTGGCAGGTCAAGGCCGTTTTGGTGTTTGTGTGAGGCAGCTGCTCTCGCGTTGGATTGTAGCATTCGACTATATGTTCGATGCAGAGGTTAGAGGCTGGGATATTTTAATATATATTCTTTTTTAAAAAAAAAAAAAAAAACTATCGGGAGCGGACAGCGAAGTAGGACTATGGTCGAGCCCCGGCGGCGCTGGAGAAGCTGCCTCAATGGGCGTGAGCATGGGCAGCAAGCAAGAGCGGGAGGATCGTGGGAGGAAGCAACGGAGGTGCACGCTAGGCCCCCAGCTGACTCTCCCCTCCAGGTAGGTCGTGCGCGCCGCTGACAATGTGTTTCAGTTGTTTCAAGCGTTCTAGACTGAGAATATTGCATATTTGGCACTCCAAATCATGTGCTTCACAGATTTGGAACTCAAAACATCAACTTTGTAAAAATACCCTCCAAACGTTGGACTCTTGATTTTCATGAGATTATGTGTATTTTCTTTATTTTTTTATATTCCAAATGCATGTATTTGGAAGACATCCCCTTCTGGGATATTCACGCAGTGCATGGATACAATTAGATAGAGATTGACGTTTCGTTCCTTTCCTTCGACTCTTCCTATGCCGCCTGCGCCTACCCCGACGTCGTAGGCCAGCTCACGTACCTTGTCCCTCCAGTCTCTCATCTGGGGGTTGAGCTCCTCTGCATCCTACTCAGCTCGTCTCGCAAGAACTTGATCCTCTGCCTTCGCACCCACTTGAGCTTGACGTGCTCGTCATTCAGCAGTTTGGCGAGCAAGGCCAGGAGCGGCTTCTACACCACCATAGAGACGCTCACTAGAGCCCACAGCCTCCATTGTTCTGCTGCCAGATGCCCTGTGTTGTGATTTGTGAGGGCAAGTAGGCGATGCAGAGACAGAGCAAGACACCAGACGATACGCAGGTTTGGCGTGTGGCGCATAGGACGGAATTGTCCAACGTGAACGTGAATGGATGGACATACATTGATCATGTATCCGTGTGCTTCAAACATTAAGAACCGAACAGGATTGTGAAATTGAACAGTCAAGCCTTTAATTGCTTGAAAAAAGAGAAATACAAGTCGACGGCTTAATTGACAAGTATCTTTTCAAAGGAAGATAAAAAATAGCTTTCCTGTTGTATTACAAATCAAAATGTAAGATTAGTTTTTGTATTTAAAACCTCCAAACTCTGGTTCATTGGTAAATCTCGTTTTTGGATTAGGTGAATTCAAGAGACAACTAAAAATGTGTGTCTGATACAAACAAAAAGTGTAATATGTGTCCCCACCGTACCAGGCAAATGTGAAGGTTACAAGCCTTTATTGGAAACTAATTAGAATTTTACAAACCATACATTGAAAACCTTGATGGTGTTCGTGACAACTCGTGTCCACTATAATCACACGAGTTTAGATTGGAAAGCAAATCAAATGTAAAGTTCATCCTAGCTTGAGTTTGAAACCCCGATGGAAAAGGTAAACCTTGTTCTTGATAGCATGGATTCAAATGGTTATAAAATATGTGCGTCAAACACACACAGAAGGTGAAGGCTCTTACAAGCAATGGCGAACAAGCATTCATCGTGTGTCAAGGCTTTATTTCAAAGCTAACTCGAATCTGCAACCAGCACAAACCTCACCAAAGCAAATCCCAAATACTCCAGCATAACGTTAAAACACAGAACAGCAAACTCTGTTTTTGCTGAACCTGAGGCAGACAGCATCATCAACCAGAACAGGTGACATACTCTTAACGCATTCTAATTGCTGCTGCAGTGCTACACCATCCTCCTGCTGCCCACTTATTTTTCATCAGTCTCTTCCTCCTCATCAATCGTCTGCTCCTCTCCTTCCTCTTCGCCAGTCTTCTCACCAGCCCCCTTCTACTTTTCTTTCTTCTCATGCGTCTGATTCTGTGTGGAAAACAAACATGAGGAGGGTTAGTGGTGAAAATGGAGGGGTGACAAGGAAACGTAGGGCTGACTATAGGACCCTTGTGGGGCCTTTGGCACCTCTAGTTCACTCTCTCCATAAATAGCCTAGCTTCTTTCATCACCAAAAGTTAGGTTGGCCTCCTTTCTTATTTGCAGAAATTCGAGCCACTCGGATATTTGTCCTCTATAGAACTTGGCATTCACCTCCCACAATAACTATAAAAGAAGCGTTAAAAAATTGTTCAATTGGATGACCACGTACACATGCTAAATGGAAGAAATAAATATACATTTGCCACAGCTAGAAGAGAAGTGTAAGCAAAACATAATAAATAGAAGAGTCCAAAGTAAGTACTCGCTATGGAAGAAAGTAGTATGTGGTTGCAGCAATAGAGTGGTTGGTAGAAACCATTATGTCTACTGTTCTACTATGAGAGAACTTACCGATTCAAAATGTTGGCAGTTCGATTCAAAATGTTGGCAGTTCCAACCAATGCGACTTGTACGGAAGCTGACAGTGGGATGGTTGGGAAGTGTATTGATGGCAGCATTGATGGCTCTTGAAACACATCTAACAGGGCGATCATCATCGTCTTCAATTTGATGCCTAAAATAAGTTATTATATCTACCTTTCTGAGACCATAGAGGTGCTGGATGCCCAAAATAGTTGGAGGACCGTTCAGGCACTCCTTATGCACAGGGAACTTAAGCTTCACATGCTCAAGCTTTGGCATTGATCCTGCTTCAAACTCCAGCGAGATCCCACAAGCAAAGGTATTCAGGGAGAAATATTTTACATTTCTGAATCTGTTGTTGCCTTGTACTACGATCCTTCCATTGGTGGCCCCGAAAGTGCCCAGTTTTAGAAAAAAAAAACTGGCACATACACCCGTGCGCCGGCGACCTAGGGTTCCGGCGAGCGCCCCCTTCTTCCCCAACTCCGGTACAGATGTCGGCCAGTCGTGGGAGGTAGGTTGGACGGGGGGTGGGAATGGTGGATGGGTGGCTTATGGTGCCATAGCGGTGTAGGGGGCGGTCGGGCCAGGTCGAGGCGGGGGCGGGGCTCGACGGTGAGCTTCTCGCCATGGCGGGGCGTCGGGGTCGATGGTGATCTTCGCCGTGGCGGCGGCGGACCGGTGTGGGGAAGGGGAAGAGGGCCACCGCTGGGCTAAGGCACACCGGTGCTCGGGCATGCCCTTGCGCCGTCCGTGGCGGGGTGGTGGCCTTGGGCGGCGGATCGCCGCGAAAAGTAGATGGAAGAAAGAGCCGGGGAGGGGTTGGTCAAATGAGTCCTAGGTTCCGACCAGGCTCCGGGACCTACCACGCCTCCGCCGCCACCCCCAGCATCGCATCCGTGAAAGCCCCCGCCCCCGTACCTGGCCAACCCCGACGCCCGGCCAGCCTGCACCGATCCCTGGCAGACACAAGCGCCAAAACGCCGGGTAGCCAGCCCAAAAACATGCTAAAGGCTAGCTCTAGTTCTAGAATCACACCCGCACAAGCTCACTAACCGAGCGCTGCCGCTGTATTTAGGGGATGCAAGTGGGGCTAGCCCACCTAACCCACATATAGGCTAAACTTTCGCGGGTTATTGCGCAACCCACTCAATTAAACCTATATGTAGGTTTCATGGGCCGCCGCTTGCATCCCTAATTGTATTTGTGCTTGAGATTGATTTCGTTAGCAATTTTATGGTAAGCTCTCAGTTTGTTGAGCCTGCAAAGGAGGCTGAATCCCATAGGTGTACGGTGCTGATGGTCGACCGTACCTTGGACATGAATGAGTCGATGCAGTCCTCGACGTCGTAGGCCAGCTCACGTGCCTTGTCCCTCTAGCAGTCTCTCATCCGGGGTTGAGCTGCTCTGCATCTGCAAGCATCTGGAGCGTGGCCCTAATCATACTCAGCTCGTCTCGCCAGAACTTGATCTGCCTTGGCACCCACTTGAGCTTGACTACGTACTCGCCGTTCAGTAGTTTACCGAGCTTGGATAGGAGCGGCTTCTACACCACCGTGGAGATGCTCACCAGAGACCGCAGCCTCCATTGCTCTGCTGCCAGATGCCCTGTGTTGTGATTTGTGAGAGCAAGCAGGTGATGCAGAGACAGAGAACAAGGCGCCAGACGCTACGCAGGTTTGGCGTGTGGAGTGGAGGACGGAATTGTCCTACGTGATCGTGAATGGATGGATATACATTCATCATGTATCCGTGTGCTTCAAACATTAAGAACTGAACAGGATTGTGAAATTGAACAGTCAAGCCTTTAATTGCAAGAAGAAAAAAAAGAAAAAGACAAGTCGACGGCTTAACTGACAAGAAACTTTTCAAAGCAAGATAAAAAATGGCTTCCTGCTGTATTGCAAATCAAAATGTAAGATTAGTTTTTATATTTAAAACCTCCAGACTCTGGTTCATTGGTAAAATCTCGTTTCTGGATGAGGTAAATTCAAGTGACAACTAAATATGTGAGCCTGATACAAACAAAAGTGTAATATGTGTCCCCACCAGGGCAAATGTGAACATTACAAGCCTTTATTGAAACTAATTAGAATTTTACAAACCATACTTTGAAACCCTTGATTGTGTTCGTGACAACTCGTGTTCACTATAATCAGACGAGTTTAGATTGGAAAGCAAATCAAATATAAAGTTCATCCTAGATTTTATTTGAAACCCCTCGACGGCATAGGTAAACCTTGTTCTTGATGACACAAATTCAAATGATTACAAAATATGTGCGTCAAACACATACAGAAATTGAAGGCTCTTACAACCAAAGGCGAACAAGCATTCATTGTGCGCCAAGGCTTTTATTCAAAGCTAACTCGGTTTCTGCAACCAGCAGGAACCTCACCAAAGCTCATCCCAAATATTCCAGCATGCATAACGTTGAAACACAAAATGGCAAGCTCTATTTTTGCTGAACATGAGGCAGACACCTTCATCAACCAGAACAGGCGACATACTCGTAAGCATTCTAATTGCTGCTGCAGTGCTGCACCATCCTACTGCGGCCCACTTATTTTCCATCGATCTGCTCCTCTCCTTCCACTTGCCCAGTCTTCTCACCAGCCCCCTTCTCCTCATCAGTCTGCTCCTCTTCTTCCTTGTCGAGCGTCTGATCCTGTTTGGAACATAAACATGAGAAGTTTGGTGGTGAAATGGTGGCAAGTGACAAGGAAACGTAGAGCGGACTACGACCCTTGTGGGGCCTTGGGCACCTCCAGTTCACTCTCTCCATAAGTAGCTTGGCTTCTTTCATCACCAAAATGTACGCTGCCTTCCTTTCTAATTTGCAAAAATTCGAGCCACTCGGATATTGCTCCACCAAAAAGTTCTTCATTCGCCTCCCACAATGACTATAAAAGAAGTGTTAAAAAATTGTTCGATTGGATGTACATGCTAAATGGAAGAAATAAATATGCATTTGCGGCAGCTAGAAGAGAAGTGTAATCAAAACATACGAGGGTGTTTAGTTGGTGAAATATTTGGGTTCGGCTAACGTAGCACTTTTCGTTTGTATTTCGTACTTATTGTCCCACCAATGACTAACTAGGCTCAAAAGATTTGTCTCGCACTTTCTAGCCAAACTGTGTAATTAGTTTGTTTGTATACCTACATTTAATACTCCATGAATGCATCAAAAGATTCGATGTGGTTTATTTTTTGTGAACTAAACATGGCCTAAATAGAAGAGTCAAAAGTAAGCATTTAATAGAACAGCCAAGTACTACGTACTAGTAGGCTACTTGCTATGGAAGAAAGTAGTACGTGCTTGCAGCAACAGAGGTTGGTGGAAACCACATCAATGTCGACTGTTCTAGGAGAGAACTTACCGATTCAAAATGTCGGCAGTTCCGACTACTATAATCTGTATAATCTGTATGGAACCTAACAGTTGGATGGTTGGGAAGTGTCTTGATGGCAGCATTAATGGCTCCTGAAACACAGCTAACGGCGTTACCATCACTGTCTCTTGTTTGAAATGTGATCTCTACCTTGCTGACAGCAGAGAGGTGCTGGATGCCCAAACTAGATGGAGCACCGTTGAAGCATTGCATCTCATGCAGAGTGAAGTTAAGCTTCACGTGCTCAAGCTTTGGCATTGATCCCACTTCAAACTCCAGCGAGGTCCCACAAGCACTGATTTTCAGGGTGAAATATTTCAGATTACTGAATCTGTTGTTGCCTTGTACTACGATCCTTCCATTGGTGGCCCCCACAGTGCACAGTGTTAGAAAAAGCAAACTGGGTATTTCTCCAAGGATCTCAACATCTTCTGGTCTCAAACAGATTATCAATAGTTCTAGCACACCGAGATTACTAAGTGAGCCCATCCAATTTGGTACCTTATAAATGACAACTTCTTTTATGCAGAGCTTGCGGAGGCTACTGGAGGCAACAGGGTACCAAGAATCTAGTGACATTGGGTACCTCCTTGTAGAAAAGTCCGAGATACATAGATTATGAAGGTTGCACGAAGATAACAAATTTCCCACATAATTGTAAATTTCCTCGGCCTGGCTTCTTCCTTTTGGGCCATCTGGTAAAAACGCAAATACAATATTATTTCCAATGTTCTCAGCTTGGTTAGTTTACTGAATTCATGTAGGGATTGCCCTTGCTCATAGGATTGAACTGCATACTCCCTCAGCTCTACCAAGCTAAGCATCTGCCCAATAATTCCGTCCGAAAAACTAAGATATGGACTCACATAAAAGTGTGCCAGTTGTTGTAGTTTTTTTATACTTCCTGGTAGTTCTTTGATTAGGGTGCGTTGCATATCCAACGTATGTAGATGTTTTAGTTCACCAATATTCTCTGGGAGCCTAGTTACTGGAAGTGAGCTGAGACGCAAGTACTTGAGATTAAACAACTTCCCAATACCTGCAAGATGATGGTCTTTCATGCCTCTGCATTCTCCTAGGTCCAACACAAGAAGAGCAGTGGAAGGCAAACAAGAGATTTGCACAGGTTTTCCAAATATAGTAATTGACCTAACCTGAGACAATAACTGGCCTGCCCATAACTTAGCATGTTCTTCGTTGTGGTTGCTGACACAAAGCCTACGAACCTTGTATTCTGAAGTATATACAGGCTCTGCAGCATCTAATGAAATTACAAAATTGTCTTCAATAGCCTTGCATTTGATGTAGTCAAGGATGATGTCATGCACTCGACATGCCTTCGCCTGACCATACTTTTACATTAACAGGTTGGATCATGCTTCTATTGATCAGATCATTGAAGTAACCCTCATCAATTTCATATATAGTTTGACCTTCTTTCTCATGAATGAACCCTTCTCGCAATCCACCTATTGATCAAACATTGTTTCTCAATCTCAAAATCTTCTGGAAACATACTCATGTACAACAAACATGTTCTTAGATGGTGAGGAATATCAAAGTAACTCATAGATAATATGGCCGTCATATTCTCAGCACCAGGATTCTTAGCAAGAGCAGAACCAATACCATTTAGTACCCTATCCCATTCTTCTTCTGAAAACTGATTGGTCAATATGCCGTAAAAGAGTAACAATTGCCAATGGTAAGCCATGACATTTTCTTAATATTTTTTCTAGAACATTTTCCAAGTGGGGAGAACATGAATTATTCTCAGAACCAAATGCTCTTCTGAGGAACAACCTTTTGGAGTCATCAAAACTTAGAGCCTCCATTTCATAAACTTGAGAAGAACAACATTTTGCAACTGTAACACTACGTGTCGTCGTGATTATTCTGCTCCCAAGATCATTATCCGGTAATGCAAGTTTAATAATTCCCCAATCTCCTTCATTCCATACATCATCAATCACAACAATGTACCTGCCATACATTATTTTAACAAAGATGCAGTCAGTGATCAAAGACTACAACGTTAAAATTGCGTATGCACCAATAGCATCAACTATGACTGAAAGGTTGATGATGATAGGAACATAAGAAGTGACATTTTAGTGCGTGCAATAAAATATTTAAAAAATTGCCGAACAATTAATATCTATATGAATTCCAATATGTACTTCTATTTTCAGACAATCCGGCTTACCTTTTATCTTGGAGGTGTTTCCTGAGTTTATCAATGAGCTGTTGCTCACCATCATCCTGTGTGTTAATACGAGTGCACTCCACTCCATCAGCAATGTGTATTAGAATCTTTCTGACATCAGGAGTTCGAGAAACGGACACGAAAGCTGCACATTGGAACTGTCCTTTGATGGTGTCATAGACTTGCTTTGCAAGAGTAGTCTTTCCGAGGCCTCCACAACCAGAAATTGAGACCACTCTAAGTTTTGCGGATGACCCATCCATCTCCATGTTTAACAACTCAATGATATCCTTCTTAGGGGCATCGATGCCCACAAGTCTATCAATATCCTCATAGAGCGCCTGCAGCCTCGGATCAACAGAAGAACTGCTAGATTTGTTTTTCAATTGAGACAGATCATACCTCTTGTGCCTGTCGCTTGCCTCTATAACAGATGCCTTGAGTTCTTGGATCTGATTGGCAATCTCATGGCGTGCCTTCAGTTTCTTCAGTTTCTTCAGCTTGTTGAAGAAGCGCTTGAAGCCTGATGAATGTCCATCAGGCTCGTGGTCAACACGAGCCATGAAGGCATCAATGCAATCTTCCAAGTCATATGACAGCTCACGTAACTTGTCCCTCCATGCCGTCATTTGAGGGTCCAGCTGCTCTGCATCGGCAAGCATCTCAAGCGTGGGACTCATGGCACTCAACTCATCTCTCAAAAACTTGATCTGCTTGCGCACACCTTTAAGCTTGGCATACTCTTCTCCCAACAGCTTGGTGAGCTTGGACAGGAGGGGTTTCATCACCCCCGTGGTGACACCCACAAGAGCTGCCGTAGTAGCCATTTTTGCTCATCTGCTGAGCTCGCTGGAATGTGGTGGTGGTGCTGTGGAAAAGCACTGATTTCAGATCGGGTATTGTATGAGGTGCAGGCAACACCCACTAGTTTCTGTGGAAAAGCACAGAAACTAGAGCAGCCTCCATTGCTTTGCCGCCGCCGAGAAACTCGATCTCGCTCGCAGCTAGCTACGAGGCGCCTGAGATGTGTGCGGGGGCGAGCGGCGATGGCGAGGTGAGCATCATAGCGGAGCCAGAGAGGAAGGCCGTCAGGTTCTCCCTACATCACGCGAAGATCATCAGGCTGGAATGGAGTGCTCGCGCACTCGAAAGAAATGGGCATTTTCAACAGAAAGAGCATCGAACCTGATGTCCTTGGAGGAGCACTCGCGCCGGTTAGCAAACGGGCAGCGGACACGATCGGTTGCCTCCAGGAAGGCGGGCGAGCGCGGCGGCGATGGGAATGGGAGGCCTGGACGATGCAAGCGGAAGAAATGCAGCTGCAGGAATGAAATGCAGGGCAGGCGGTGATGGGGAATGGGGATTGTTGGACGGTGAGCGGCGTTGGAGATCGTCCGAATCAATTATTGGCAAGATGAATTATTGGAGGCCCGAGTCCAGAGTCTAGTACTACTGTGTACTCGCACATGCCAATAATTGATCAAGATACTGTATTGGACATGCACAGGACAGGACAGGACAGGACAGACTCTTTACTATCGACTTTAAACTTTTGATTTGAGGTGTGTAGACACAGTGTCACGGTGCCCTGTCCAAAAGCAGGTCCTATTTACAATGGCTTAATGTTAGAGTGTTGGTGTAATAATTCAGATTTACCTTTTATCTCTAACCGAAGTTTCTTGTCCCCTGAGCAACACAGTTCTAAATAATCTCAGCAATAATAACTTTGTTTACATTTTCACTATTATTTTGTATTACTGAGTTCAAGTTTCAAAACATGAACAAGACATCGTGTCCTCAGCTCGTTGCTCCGACGAGATCCATCTTCTTGGGGTACTGCCCTTGTTTACACGTTAGATCCCATCTTTTTTTTTTTATGGAAGGAAGTAGTTCCAATTGGTCTGCCATCTTCGTCGTCGTTTTATTGAGGGTCCAAGCAACAGCACCTCCTCTTACCGTTAGCCTCCCATGTCTAGATCATCGCCCCTGGACAATGCCACAATCTTGTGTTTGTTGTGGTGGTGGTCGAGCTGGCCACGAAGCCAAGAACCATCTCGATCCACACCGGGAGGCCGCTAACGAGTTGTATCGCATACATTACTAGAGGACACCTCTAGCCGGTAAAAATCTTGGCTCAGTTTTGGTAATAGAGCACTCTTGGTAATAATGTGTTCCATGTGAGATGAACACGCACTTAATCCGCAAGTAACTAGCTAGCCAGTGTGGGTAAGTGGCTTGTGCATGATGCAAGTGTTCAACTAGTAGAGTTGGATGAGCTTATTGGACGATATATATGACATGGTGACAAATGGCTAGGTGGAGAATGTCAAGAGGCAAGGCTTGGCTATGAATGACCAGGTTTGCAAGTGTGATGGTCATCAAGGCGGTGAAGTACAATTAGAGGGCTTGGTGCAAATGGACAGAGGCAACGATGAAGAATAAGCGAGGTTGCGATTGACGAACGGTTAAGGCCATCTAAAGCGACGAAGTGGTAAGAAAATAAGCATAATATCAAACTGGAGCACTCAATGAGGACTACAACTTTCCCTACTATTGAAATGATTTTACGTGGACGTTTTTTTTTTTTTTAGTTTTACGTGGTCGGCATTAAACCGCCACGCAGCCTAGGGTCACGGTTAATCAGCCGATTAACCGGGCGGTTTCCCCGCCGGCCACGGAAAATGTCGATTAACCGTGGCGCTCATTTAACAAACACCGCCACGGTTAATAAATAAATAATAATAATAATAAAAAGAAAATCCATGCGAAACCCTAACAGCCCAAATTGGGCCGCCGCCCAGATCCGAGCCCATTACGGTTTTGAAGTCTCGCGACCGCCGGCCAGCTCGCCCCATCTCGACCGCCGACCCGGGGCGCCCCATCTCGACCGCCGGCCGCCGCCCCCTCGCAGCGCCGCCGGAGTTGAATGGGGAGGAAGCCGCCGACCCGCCGCGCCGCCACCGGATCCGGCTCCGCCGCCGCCGGAGCTGAAGAGGGAGGGGGAAGCCGCCCCGCCCGCCGCGCCGCCACCGATCCGGCCGCGCGCCGCCGGAGTTGAAGGGGCAAGGGAAGTCGCCGGCCCGCGCGCCGTCGTGGAGAGATGGCCGGGCCACGCGCCCGGAGGAAGGAGGGTGTTGTGTGCCGGGGGAAGGGAGGGCTCTCGGGCGCCCGAGGAGGAAGAGGGAGGGAGGGAGATGCTCTGCCTCGAGTGAAGAGGAAGGGAGGCTCGGCGCCCGCCTCCATAATTACGGAAGAGGGAGGGCTCGGCCTCGAGCGAGGGTGGAGGCCTACCGGGGGAGGTGAGAGAGTGACCGAGTGAGGTTGAGTTAGGGTTTGTGGTGCTATATATACGTGAACGTGTTAACGGGCCATTTGGGCTTTTCTAACTATAGTGGGTGGTGGCTTTTAACCGTGACGGGCTTTTTATAAAACCGCCACGGTTAATCGATTAACCGTGGCGGTTATTTTACCATGCCCGCGACGGTTAATAGAGATTAACCGTGGCGGTTTTTTCCCCGGCCGGGGTGTCCGCCACCTATTTTCCGTGGCGCTTTCTCAAATGCCCGCCACGGAAAATAAAATCGAATACCACGTAAAATCAATCCCGTAGTAGTATTTATAGTCAAATATTTTTGACTTGGAAATTGCTCACCACGGAATATTGAAAACGCCCGCCACGTAAAAAAAGAATTTTGTAGTAGTGATCAAAACATTCTACAATTTTATAGTTCAAAAGTTTTTTATTTGAAAACGTTTTGTTTATAGTCGTAAATATGTGTCGTATAAGTTTAAAAATTTGGAAATTCAGAATTTAGAGTTCCTACCTTAAATGTTTACATGGTTGGAACCAAAGTTGTAGTGGACGATTTTATGTACTTTTTGTCTATTGATAAGTGTTCGATTTGAATATTTTTAAGGTCTCGGGTATTTGCTTTAAATTCATAAGATTCAATTTTTCAAAATATTCAAACAATATAGGATGGAGACATCCTTCACTGAAATTTGTAGCGCTTGACAAGATTTAAAACTTTGTAGTAGAAACTTTTTGCATTTGATGAGTTCATTTAGTAGCCAAAATATTTATGCATTTTGACAAGTGATTTAGTGGTGTAGTGGTAAGATGGTGTACGTGTTGAGTTGCATCACGTGGGTTTGAGTCTTAGGAATGACATAATTTTTTGGTTCACCATTACCCAGGGCACCGGCTTCATTTCATACTACCTCCGCGGTAAATCATCATAGTAATTTTGGCTTTCTGAAAGCCACGGCAGCGAGGGAGGAAGGGTCACGGAGGCAGCAGTGTGAATGGCTGGGACTAGGAGACACTGCATGTGTACTACGTACGGCGTGACAGACACTTCATGTAAGCCTGCCAGAGAGGCCCCGCCGGCCACTGCAAGGCCGACGACTTGACCGCACGCGCCAACACTTGCCAGCCGGGTTCCAGCAAACCGATGGGATCCATTCACACTGGATCCACGCTTATAATCAAAGAAGTAGGAAGAAAGATCAGACTTTCATGACCAGGATCAACAGCAGCGGTATCAAGCACTGTAATTAGTTCTAGGAACCGGCTGCGACTAAGCCTGGGCATTCGGGTTACCCGATTTTTTCGGTCGGGTAATTCGGGTAATTGAAAAATCGGGTAATAAAAATTGCTACCCGATATTAGCTCTGAAAAAACACTATCCGAAATTTCGGGTTCGGGTTCGAGTATATACCCAATCTACCCGAATTTACAAAAACAACAAACTGCAGAAAAATTTTATTAGCAATTTAAACATAATATCACTAGCAATTTGTGTACAATTTTAACAACAAATTGTGGAAAATAATATATTATAGTCACTCATTTAAACCAAGATAATTTTATTTTGATAAAATGATAATTTCAAGTGTTCAACTAACAATAAGTGATAAATATAAAGATGAAGGTAAAACTTTGGGTAGTTCGGGTAGTTTGGGTACGGAGTGTATTAATCTCGATTACCCAAACTAATTTCGGGTAATTAAAATCACTATCCGAATTTAGAATCGGGTTCCTTGGGTTTGGGTAGGGTTCGGGTATTTCGTGTTCGGTAATTGGCGACCGCGACGTAAAAACCTCGCGCCACCCATGTCCACAACAATCATGAAACGAAACCGAAATAGACCAAAAACAACCGCATACCCAACAACAAGAACCGCATCTAGGATACTCAAATGGGGCTACCAATTACCAAATCAACATCACGCGGTATGACGAACCCTAATCAGTTCTAAGAACCGGCCGCAACAGATACCCCCGCGCCACCCATGTCCAAAGCAATCATCGACCATTACCCTAAAGCTCAGCAACAGATCGACCAAAATAAAGCGCAAACACCAGTAGATTGAGGCCATCCATTCCGGGAAATAGATTTGGGTGTGTACCAGTGGCCCAAGAAGTTTACCAGAAGCGACGGCGAGGCTCACCGCCACCGTCGAGAACGAGGAGGACGAAGACGATTCCGACCATAGGATGGGAGAGCGCAAGCGAAGCGCGAGAGAGAGCGAGCTGCGCCGCTGGGAGCGAGTGAACAAGGCAGGAAAACCCCCAGGGGGGGTGAGGCTCCCTTTTATTCGGTGGCTCCAGCAGGCCACCCGGGCCCACGAGTGGAGCTAGGCCGCCACAAGCACCTGGAGCCGTGCCCGAAAAATGACCGACCAGGTCGTTTTCTGGGAGCCTGGCCAACGGGTGTACGATAGCCCGTCGAGGCCTGGCTAAAGGCCCAGCCAGGGACAACCAAACACTAGATTTTGGCCCTAGTAAGCCTGGTTGCCCTAGGGACAGGTAACCAAACAGCCCCACACTGTATACCATTGCCTATCTATGGCATGCTACGGACGGTCTCTATAAATTGGTATAGTTAGTTAGCGACTTACGGTCCATCACTGTAGATATATAGTGTTCGACTTCTTGTGTCACTAATAGTAGCCATGATGATGTCGGCCTGGAGCATGTGCTCCATTGATCGCCACCGTGCCATTCAAACTGCATCAGTCCATCGAAACCCATAAATATGTGTTGTTTTTGCTTTGCACCTGTTCAAGTTATTTCTCCATTTTGTGATGTATTACATCATTAACACTAACTATGTCTTTAATCCATGTTAAATTTCTTCCTATGCATGTCACCTGTTGCCACATGTAAATCAAGTAAACAACGATTGGACATGGAAAATAGAAAAACTTTTCTTGGTTAAAGGAACAGATGATTCGATCGATTTCTGCATATACGAGCGGTGAGTGTGTCGGGACGGGAGGCTACAACGGGAGCTGCGTGTGGGTCACGCTTGCAGAGATGGATGGTGGCGGTGGGACTGGAGGGTGGTGGCTGTGGGAGGCAAAGATTGGAGAGGCTATGTTTTCCAAAGGTTGAAGAGGGCTTACCTAAATTTTTTAGGTGCAAATTAAGGTAAAGTGTCATGACGTTTTTGGTCCTCCAAAGTCCAAATTGTAGGCATGAATCAGGAAAGTATGGGCATAATCCAATGTGCCGACTGACCAGTGGACCCAGCTAATAAGCTTTACTTACCGATAGTGTAACGGTAAATCAAAATAAAAATACCATCCAACTGTCAGCCAAAAAAATAAGATATATCAACCAACCACATGTTAATAAGTTATACCGACCGACTGTGTATTTCAATCTTTATACGGACGCAATGTTGGACGCTACTTTGGGCTGCGTATAGTCACGACTACTGTGGTGAAACCTGCTCGCATCTCAACGTGCACAAAAGGTAGTGTGTGTGGGAGCAAGCAGCGTCGGACCGATGGCAGTGCTAAGCTTTTTAGGAGCAGAAACTGTTTACTACTACTGTACCTCCAGAGTACCAGTTTCATTTCATTCCACCGTCACATCAAAATGCAGGCACATGTATCGAAAGTACTAAATGTAGGTAAAAAAATAAAGTAATTGCACAGTTTAGATGCACGCTGCGAGACGATTTTTGAGCCTAGTTACGTCATGGTAGGATAATATTTATCACTAACAAACTAAACGTGATACAGTGTCGATGTGACATGGTACAGAATTTTGCACCAAATTTTTTGTGTTTAGCACCCAAAAATTTAGCCAAAATTTTGGGCCGGATGGGACATGCATGTCACATCGTATTAATCGTATCACGCGTTTCGTTTGTTAGTGGTAAATATTATCCTACCATGGCGTAATTAGGCTCAAAAGAATCGTGGTCGCAATGTACATCTAAACTGTGTAATTATTTTATTTTTTTACCTATATTTAGTACTCGATACAATGTGCCGGAATTTTGATGTGATGGAGAATCTTCTTTTGATGTGATGAGATGTGATGGGAGTGCAGAAAAATTTTGAAGTGAATTTAGGGCTCTAAACACACCCGTCACGGAGGCAGCAGTGTGTGGATGGCTGAGCGGGGGGTAGTGGGGAGTGACAGACACTGCATGTGTACTCGGCGTGACAGACACTTCATGTGAGCCTGCCAGAGAGGCCACTGCCCAGCAGTATGAAAGGCCGCGCCGGCCACTGCAAGGCCGACGACTTGACCGCGCGCGCCAACAATTGCCGGCCGGCGGCCGGGTTCCAGCAACCGATGGGTGGATGATGCTGCGCGAGGCAATGCATGACTGGACCAATGATGCAAGCCGAAACGAATTAGCACAGCACGGGAGCGGTTATCAACTCCAGCTGCACGTGTCGACACCACACTTGGCACTTGGCAGCTTAATTAGCAGATGGCTTGGCACTTGGCAGCTTAATTAGCAGATGGCAAGTAGGGCTTCTCCAACTGATGCTAGCGGTTACTACATAGTTTGTGAGCGGCCCTCGCAAGGAATGTCTATCCAAGAGACTGATGCTAGTGGTATAAAGTTTGCAGATGTGGTGGATATCTTGACCTCAACACGTGTGACTGACAAAATTTAGTATCCATGGTGGTGTATTAAACCGTACATTGAAAACCTTGACGGTGTTTAATTTGTGGCAACTCACGTCCACTGTATGTACTCACACAAGTTTAGGTTTTTTTTAAGAAAAGACCCGGAGATCAAGGCAAATGTTAATCCTTTCGTTGATCAAGACACTATAGAGAGTGATCACATTTTGAATAGATAGCCGACTATCAAGAGGGAATGCCACGGCTAATCCGATGATGAAGTGCCTCTAGCTTTATATTGATTTGCATATGCATTTAGAATCTAGTGCACTAATTTCGCCTTTGAAATTGGTTGTGAAATTGCTAACACACATGCATATGGAAATTTACACTTGGTGGTGTTGGCATATTTGCAAAGGCGGCGTGGTTTGCGGGGGTTGAGTTGGATTTGAGTACCACATCCTCCCGCCGAGCTTGCTCGGCGGGATTCGGGCGCTTTTGAGAAAATAAGATGCCTATTTTCTATTGCGCCGGATGCAATTTGTCGGAGATATCTTGTTAACCCTCGTGCTCAAGTTGGTATACTTGTTAGGCAGCAAATTGGAGCAAAGGCGACAACAAATCGACAAATCACGCAGAACCGGCGACCGGACTCGCGATCGGACGCCGAGCCCGACCAGGCGTCCCGGCCGACTAGGTCCTGGTCGATTCCGAGAGATATGGAATCGACACTTTGCGACCGGCGCGTCCGGCCGGGCGACCGGACGCTAGCTCGGGCTTGTCAAGAATGGGTGAAGATCTCTAGTTTGGTTTTGGATAATTAGTGACACATAAGGACTAATCTCTCGATGCTAAGTGTTTGACTAGATTGGAGATTGGTCATGATAAGCTTGGAGCATGATGATCATGGAGGATGGATTGAGGTGATCCAAAAGGTGATCAAGTGTCCAACTTGGATGGATTTGGAGATCAATTGAGCCCAAGGCAAAGGTATAACCATAGGGCCTTTTGATTTCACACTCAAGACACCATAGAGGGTGTGAGTGATTTAGGATCGATAAGCCGCACTATAAAGAGGGAAAACTTATCGTACATATCGGTCCTCCGAAGGCCTTTAGGTTCAAAATTCATATGCATGCATTCTAACCTAAAGAGCTAACTCCGCGCTTGATGAAAATGGTTTTCAAAATGCTAACATATGGTGTCGGGGTGTTCTTCGAAGTGTTAGCAATAAGAAACAAGTGACGGAAGTCGGTTTGAAGTAAAGGCGAAGGAACGACAACGAAACGACGGAAATTCTCAAATTTCAGGCGACGGACCTCGGTGATCGGACCCACGACCGGACGTGGTCTTTGACCGGGCGCTCCGGTGGGTGAGTCCGTCCGAGACTTCCAAAGAGCATGTTTTTGGGGTCTCGGCCGAGGATCGACCGGACGCACCAAACGGAAGCTCGACCGACGCCGAAGCAGGGGGTCGCAGCCGTTCGGATTTGATCGATCGGACCCATCGACCGCACTCACCGGGCGAAGTCCGGTGGCCGGCGCCCGGCCCGGCCGGCTCGCGTAAATCGCGGATTTCACCCCAAACGGCCACATTTCGTGGTGTGGCCTATTTATACCCCCCCCTGGTCGCCTCTTGCTCTCTCTCTGGTCATTTGAATCATTCCTAGCACCCTAGAGCCGAGCAACAAGCCCCTCTCCTCTCACATTCTTGATTGTGAGCTTCATTCTTGAGCTTCATTTAGAATCTAGTGCACTAACTTCGCCTTTGAAATTGGTTGTGAAATTGCTAACACACATGCACATGGAAATGTTTTTTTTTTTTGAAAGAATCTACAGGAAGCCCCCTACCTTCTATTTTTGCTTTTATTTATTTATATGGTGAAAAATACAAGAGAATGAAATACAAGGTCATCAAGACCCAAAATGCAAAAAGAAGGCTATACATTAGGTTCTATTCTCGCACCAGGTTTTTAGGGGAACGACTATTTTGCTCCTTGCTTTTATGCAAGCCAAATTTAGCTCTTCAAGGAGTGAAGTGTACCAAACACTTACTCGACGCCGCTTTTTGGTCGAAGATAATGCCATTTCTCATTTTCCGATTTCCCAACAGGCAAGAATGAATATTTCTCTGAAGATAGCGAGATCCAAAGTCTTGCCTAGCTTTATCGAGCATGTCAACCGGCAAGAGTGAAAGATCCCAGCTTGATGTTGATTGAGTTCCAAAGAGAATTACCGCAAGGACACTCAAAAATAGGTGTGCATGACAAGTTTCCTCAACACCCATATTACAAAGAACACAGGAGTAATCTGGGATGATCATATTTTTCCTTTTTAAGAGGTTTCGAGTGCTTAGTCTGTCTCTTACTAAAAGCCAGGCTAAAAATTTGTGTTTACCCAGGTTACCTGCTTTCCAAACCCATCTGAAAATTAGAGATGCTTGCTCAACTCCTTGTAAATGCTTATAGGCTTTCTTTGAGCTGTATTTTCACACCAATCATAAGTCTAGATATCATTTGAACTATCATCTCCCCGATGAATAACAAAGAATTGATCAAGTTCCTCAAGTTGTTCGTAAGCTATCCCCTCGTTAGAGGTAGAAAGAAAGATCTGTTGAGATCTTTTTCAATGAAAAAACTTGATAGAACAGTTCTTTTGGATGGAAAAAGAAAAGAGCTCTGAAATTTAGTCTCCATGGGTATATCAACCCATTTATCCTTCCAAATAGATGTAGCAAAGCACCATTGTTGGGGGTGATAGAAGAGAAAGAGTGAATTTATCAAACCGACTAATAACATCCCTCCACCGGAATGATCCACAAGGATATCCGAGCCGTGGTGGAGTCTTGTCATTCTTATACGCTTGTTCCAAGTCGAGGGTAACCCAGGGAATGTCTGCATGGTTGAAAAATTTGTCTAGGTGTTTCATCAACAAAGCTGAATTCTGATTCTGGATGTCTATGATCCCAAGCCCACCTTCTTCTTTTGATCTACACATTGGCTCCCAAGCGACTAAACATGTGCCTCTTCTATTTATATCACCTTGGCTCCAGATGCAATGCTTTCTATATCTGTCAACACTATCAATCACTTGTATGGGGAATAGGAGAGTACACATAAAGTAAGTTGGGAGAGCGAGAAAAACGAGTTAACCAATAACAATCTGCTATGGTAAGAAATAAATCTGGCCGATTCCGCACAACCTTCTTTCCATTTTGGAAATCAGAGGAGTAAATTCCTGAACAAAGGGCCCGGTTGTGCCTAAAGGAAGACCCAAGTAGGTAAATGGGAGATTACCCACGAGGAACTCAAGTCATTAGCCAAGTCGGTCATCTTTTCATCAGCAACATTAATAGGAATCAAGCAGCTCTTCTCATAATTCACATTCAAGCCTGTGCATTCTGAAAATTCTTTGAGTATCTCTTTTAATGAGAGCAAGACAGAAGATTCAGAAGAAGAATAAGCAATGTGTCATCTGCATATTGCACAATAGGGTAAAACTCCTCAAAATCATTGCTTAAGGGATGACCGATTTCACCATCTTTCCAAGCTTTATTGATGATAGATTGCAATAAATCCACAGCAAGCACAAAGAGCAAAGGGGAGAGGGGATCACCTTGTCTCACTCCCCTCTCTTGCGGAGAATGGTTTACCAGAATTCCATTGAGCAAAGATCGAGGAATTTCCCCGAAGAGAGAATACCTTGTACCCGCTAGTTAAGCCATCTAGTTGAAAACCCTTTGTACTTCATTATTTCCAAGATTGCCTGGTGTTCAATTCTATCAAATGCTTTTTCAAAATCCAATTTAAGGATGACAATTTCCTTTTTTGACTTGTGACAAATGTGGAGATATTGGAAGGCCCAGGCAAGACAATCCCCGTATTGTTCTACTCTTAATGAAACCATATTGGTTCTTGTGAATGAGACCAATGATAACTTCCCCTCGCAATCTAATTGAGAGGAGCTTGGTGATATATTTCATTGAGTAGTTAAGCAGAGAGATGGGCCTATAGTCGTTGACAGACTCTGGATTCTCCTTCTTTGGAACCAAGGCAATAAAAGAATTATTGATACTTGTCAAATCAATATTATTGCTGAAGAAATCACTGAACAATCTAATAAAGTCATTTTTAATAATTGGCCAGCACTTTCTGATAAATTTTCCATTGAAGCCATCAGGGCCAGAGGCATGATCCATGGGTATGAGCTTAATAACCCTATGAAAGTCTTCTAGAGTAAAAGCCGCATCAATAGATGAGAGGTCATTTTGAACCAAGTGTTGACACTGTTATCACTCATTTTTATATGTCAACAAGAGATGAAATAAGGACATAATTTAAATAAACATTTAGAATAGAGGTTTATACTAATGATTTCCACAAGTTTTGGTGATTTATGTAATTTCAGGGGACTTAATAGGTAATTGCAAAGTGAATAATGGAGAAAGTTCCTAATATACAAGACCTATGAAGACCGACTTGACCGTGAAGCAACTCAATCCGAAAAGTGGACTAAAACAATCTAGAAATCACCGTAAGACACCGGAAGAAACCAGAGGCCGAGGGAAGGAAGGCCACCGGCGGCCGCCATGCCAATCCGCCGCCGCCAGGTGGGTCCCTCATGTCGACCTCGGACTTCTAGGTCGGTTTACTACCGACTTTGAGGTTGTATCTACGCCGTTGTTGAAGGTCGGTTTGATCCAAGGGTTGACGTTCATCGCCAAGTACTATATAAGGAGACCCTCTACCCCCAAGGCCTAGCAATGAATTTCATTTGTAATCATTATTAGACAGTCGAGTCAGTAAATAGAAGAGAGAGTTACCACCGAGAATAGGATTAGCTACTAGTTCTAGTTCTAGTTCATCCAAGTTGATTAGCGTATTGATACAATTAGAGCCGGGTGTGTCTACCCGCAGTTCTTGATCATCAAATACTTTGGTATGATTTATCTTATATCTATTACTTTGTTCTTAATTATTATTATGTGTTTGTTTGGTATGTTCTTACTTTATTCTAATAGTATGATTGATATAGATTTAGTTTATGATAGATATATGTATCTATTTGTAGAGCGCTAATTCAATACTCGAGTGGGTTAGGTGGTAGAAATTATGTAAGCGTGGTGCTTATATATGATTTACCCGCAAATGCACCTTATATTCTGGGTCGTGTGGTAGATCGCGGGGTGACAAAACCTTGTTGAGTCCTTTGGAGTCCACCCTCGAATATAAGACACGTGGACATTAATTATGGGGAATATCTTGTTTCGCTCTTGAGTTTCCTTGATAGTCGTCCTGATACATGATCTAGAGTTTACTAAGCTATAGATGATAATATATGCCTTAGAATAAATGTAATGACTTAGTAGATTAAATGCTATAGATGAATTCCCGTCTCTTAAAGTAGTCCTATGTTAAGTCTAACTTAGTAGTTATTTCCATCTCTCGTGAGTAATGCCTCCGCCTACTTTTATCTATTATTATTATATCTTTATTATCGACTTACCCCTCGCTAAAGTTAGCACTAATAATGTAACCTCTCATAAGTATGCTACTTATTAATAATGTTAGTGCCCATCTTTAGATTATTCCTCCCCGTGGTAGAATATAAATGACAAAACCTCGATTACACCCGTGAAATGCTACAAAGTGGTATTTATATCTCGTATGCGCTTATGGATAGACCTTTTATATTTATTTTATTAGATTGCATATAACACATATCACAAGTATCACCTATGCATTTCCTAGCATTGTTTGTTGGGGATGACAACCTAGCACATAGTAGTGTTAAGAGATGAGCCACATTGAGTTTCTCTAATGACATATGGCCTAAGGTGAGATTAACTCCACCTTATGTTATAGTGACGTTAGATTTACCAACAAGCATTTCGTGGGTGCTGTTCTTGGGAGGAAATAAAAGTTAGCTAGACATATTAATAAATGGAAACTTATGAAGAGAATCTAAATTAGGAAGCTTCTTTAGCAGGCTTACCCCTTGTTTTTCTTTTGTTTATTTTATACAGGGTTTATCAAATTAGAAATTTATTCACTTTATTTATCGAATCAAATCAATCAAGAGAGCATATATCAGTTATTAAAGCTATGGTCAAAAATCCCTACGAGTTTTTTCGCCCTAGCACCGAGGACATTCGTGCAGGACCAACACTTCAACTTAAAGATCTTGAGTTTGAGCTCAAGCCAAGCCTCATCAACATGATACAAGCTACTCCATTTAGTGTAAGGATTTACGAAGATGCACGCTTACATCCGCAGAATTTTTTTGGAGATTGCCAACACTTTTTCACCCAAGGATATTCCCCCAAGATATCATATTACTCCGCTTATTTCCATTCTCATTGAAGGAGAAAGCAAAGTTATGGTTCTATGCCAACAAAGAAGAAATCAAGAATTGGGATGAATGTTCTATAGCCTTCCTATCAAAATTCTTTCCCACGGGTAAAACCAATACCCTACGAGGAAAAATTACCAATTTCCAACAAAGAAAAGGAGAATCAATCCCAAATGCATGGGAACGTTTACAAGAATATATATTAGATTGCCCTCATCATGGAATAGAAGATTGGTTGCTTATGCAAGGATTTTATCATGGATTAACACAAAGAGCACAAGAGCAACTAGATGCAATCGCTGAAGGATCATTTTTATCAATCACTCTTGACAAAGTTTGAAGCAATCATGAACAAGATATCGAAAAAATCAAAGGTGGAATCAAGACACTCAACATTATCATCAGATTGAAGAAATCCCGGAAGAAGTAAAAGCAATATCAACTCAAATGGATGTGTTATTAAATTGGCTTGAACAACGAGCCAAAGATAAGCAGGAAAGACAAGATTTACAAGACTATATTGATTCTCAAGTCAAATTCAAGCATGGTCACAACAATTCTACATCAACTCAATCACAAGAACGAAGATTACAACAAATTTATCAAACTACCTGGGTAAGTATCAAGGTAAAATTCCTAGACAACCCCTTTTAAGAGAGTTAGTTCAAGAACAAACTAAGCTTTATGAAACTCTTTTTCTCGAGAAGTTTGTTGCTAATGATAAACTTTTAGAAGATATATCTCTTAAAATGAATAATTTTTCTATTGCTTTTAAAAATTAACATCTTTTTAATAAAAGGGTAGAAAGTCAAATAGCAAAGTTGTTTGTGCAAAAATCTTTTGCCACTAACCATGAGCAGGTAAATAATGTTACTACAAGAAGAGGTAAATCTACACGTGATCCCGTTGACCCAAGAAGGATAATAGAAACAAAGAAATGGGACACCAATCGCAAAGACCAAAGAACAACAACAAGACCTGTGGTACAACCAATCGAGAAGAAGAGAATAATGACATAGAAGATTTGACTCAAGAACCTCAAATGACGCAAGACTTTCATGATACAAATCTCTTACCATATCCAAGAAGAAATCGTGGACCCCAAGTGGATGATCGGTTTACAAAGTTTGTGGAGGTGATTCAGAAATTATACATCAACATACCTCTACTAGATGCTATTCAAGTTCCAACCTATGCAAAGTATCTCGTAGATATTCTCAACAAGAAAAGACCACTACCCACTAAGGAGGTGATCAAGTTAATGTAAGAATGCAAAGGTCAGCCTATCCTTAATATTTTGCCACATAAGATGACCGATCCAGATACCCAAGAATTAATTGCTCAATTGAGATCATCAATTCACAAAGATTGTGTGACCTTGGAGCAAGTGTTAGTGTAATGCTCAAGACTGCCTTTGACAAACTCAAGTACACAACACCGGAGCCTACTTCAATATCATTACAATTGGTAGATCAATCAATCGATATCCCTCGGAATTGCGTAAAAATGTACCAGCTTAATATCGAGGGATTCTTTATACCTGTGGATTTTGTAGTTTTGGATATGCCACCGCACTCGAGTGTCAATCATTCTTGGACGACCTTTCCTAAGTACAAAGAAATGCAAATATCAATGTCACAAATGGAGAGATTACATTCAACTTAAATGGAAAGGAAGAAAAGTTCGCATTTAAACCTAGATCGAGCTCAGCTTGATAGCAAATAAGATTGAATCGAAATTGAAGAAGAGCCATCATCGCATCATCTCCTGAACCGGAGGAAGCATCCGATAATTAATCAAATTGGGAAAGTCTCAGTTCGAGGACTTTAACTACTGGACATTTATCCAAGGTAAGTTAGTAATTATTTATATTTACTTTATTACGCATTTACTTACAAATTCTAATGTCCCATATAAATAATTTTTACAAGTTGTTTCATAACCTGTGAAAATATTTATTGTGGAGGCTCAAAAATATTTATTCTTACATTATCATTTTTACTCCTGCATTTTTATATTGAAAATACAAAAATAGAGTCACTAGGTGATGGGTTCCACTTGTCATACACTAACTTCCATATTACACCTAACTTGGACAAGACATTTATCACTCAAACTCACCGCCACCATGCACCACTCCCCGCCAATCTTTTCCACCGAAAAAAATCCACTCAAAACAAGGGCATTGGAGTGAGCAATATGCTTGCATGAAGGTGAGTGGGAGAAGGCCCACCACCATGGCGGCCGGCGCCATCACCACCGGCGGCCGCCAGCCCTCGAGCTCCTCTATAAAAGCCCCCTCATCCCTCGCTTCTTCATCACACCCACACCGCTTTGATTAACATTTCAGCTTACACTTCGAAGTTCTAGTATCCAGAGAGCCTTGAGCTTAGTAGTAGAGAGAAAGAGAGAAGTGAGAAGGAAGAAGGAAGTGCTTAGTAGTAATAGAAATATTTTCTTGAGAGAGGAGAAGATCTTGAGAGTATTAGAGTAAACTAGAGAAATTAGTGGAGGTGCTGTCCTAATGGAGTAATCAAGATAAAATTTTGCTAGGGGAAGTTCTGCCAAAATAAAATAATTTGCAATCTTTCTTTTGGACGACTAACCCCTGGATGACTGACTTTGGACAAACTAACTTCTAACTTTTATTCTAACCCCTCCATTAGTCTCTTGTTTGTTTTGTTTGTGTATTAATCTTTTGCGTGATGAGTTTTGAAATCATTCAAAGTGGGAGAAGATCAAAACGTCTTCGTGAAGCAAGGAGAATCATCTTCCGAGCTCCATCGAAACAAGTTTTGAGCCAGAGCAAGATGTGCCCCCACATCTAGCTCCTGCTGCAATGAGAAGGTTAACTTCTGATTCACACCTCAAGTTTCATGGCCAATATGAGAGAGAAAGGTACAATCAATTGAAGGGACGTAAGTTCACTCACACTCCTGTGATCGATCCCGATCTTCTAGCCCAAACAGTATGGATTCTGAATTTGCTCATATTTTTTTTCGTTTTTTGGGTTGGGAAACTTTTGCGAACATCACGGAAGAAGGTTCTAAGTATTTGACCATGGAATTTCTTTGCACTCTTCGTTGCAATCGACGAAGGAGTCACATTTAGATTCTTCCAACAACAATATTCTCTCACTTGGAGAAATTTAAGTGATGCACTAGGTTTTTCTACATTCTTGTGTCATGGATTTAGACATAGCATTGGTTGATTTCAATCGGGGCAACTGCTTGGAAAAGATTTGACCAATATAGATGCATTCTTAGATGCAAAAAGCCGAGACTTACACTTACCCACTTTCCGCTTCTTTCATAAGTGGATTCTTTTCACTCTTTTGCCTAGGAAGGATGGACACAATGTTAGAGTAGGAGAGTTGCAATTGATCTATGCAAATATAAAGAGAAGGCAAATTTCACCGATATACATGTTAGTTCAGCACTGATAGCCGTACCAACTCTCCGGGAAATGTTAATTGCACATCACCGATCACTAGAATTGCCAACCATTTAGGACTTTTAGATGATAATGCTCATGTCGCTTTTCTAAGGGATGATAGGCCATCATAGGTTTTGATTTCTTTAGTAAGGGACGTATTTTTGAAGAAAGTAGGAAGCACTTATGTCATGATTCATCATACTATTGGGGAGATTCGGTTGCCTAACCCCGATCTCTCTATATACAATGTGCAATCCCTATTTGTTGAATATGCAGCACGTACCAAATGTACAAAGACCCATGCCCATGCCGGCGACACGCACGCACCCATGATCCAATTTGGACCGGTGCTGACCCAAGACCACAAGAACCAGCATTTGGAGGATACCAGTCATGGACCTATCCCCCACCATCACAATCGATTATGGTCGACCGATCGGTCCCCCCGGATATGAACAAGGAGGCCCAAGTGAGCAAGGAGGAGATGCACATATCCGTCGAGAACCTTATCATGGAAGTGGTTATTTCCATGCAACTCCGTGTACCTCTCAATAAACTCCCGAACCAGCTCGCAGTTCTTTTGGTACGAGTACGAGGCATATCGTTTCAAGGGATGTACAACACCATCCAAGACATGAGATACGACCAAGTCAACTACTATAATTATCGGAGATTGGAACACCCGCATGCGACGTAACATCACCGATCTTCGAGACACCGCCGAAAGCGCCAGAATGAAGAATTCGATTACCATGCATGGACGCCGCCCGTCGTGGCGTCGCCGAACCCCCCGAACCACCACCGGCTTGGGGGAGTTATCCCCGCTTGGCCAGGTAAGTCTCATCAACCCGGCGGTTATCTATTTTTATATTTTTATATTTCTATATATAATTTACTATTATAGTTTGTTTAAATTTGCTTTGTTTTGTTTGCTAAAAAAAATGCATAATCATGAAAAACCAAATAAAAAGAGTGTGTATAATTAAGTTTGCTTTTTAGTCTGTTTTAAATAAATAATTTAGTAGCTAGCTCTTGGAGATGATGAATAGTTGCTCTGTTTTAATTTCTTACGAGTACTTATCATTAGTTTAGAATTCTCCCATGCTATAAAAATTGTTTAATTTTGAGAAAGATCTAAGCTAATCTAGGTAATTAATTGATATGATATGAGATAGTCTCGAGCTACTATTTATCTTACTCTTAGTTACATTAAATTACGAGGTTTGATTTGTGAAAATTTAAAAATTTCATGATGAGTTTCCTATATGACCTGAGAGTTACAAAATCCTACCACAGCCATATATATGTTGCTAGAATAAAAAACTCTTTTACTACTTGCTTAGTATTGAGTTTAGTCAACTATTGAGACCCCTCGAACTTGTCATACAATTTCACGCACACCACTCACATACCCTTCATCCATTTGCTAGCCATAAAATATTTCTCATCTCTATATAAATATTCTCTAAACCCCATTTATGCTCCATGTGTTTTAATTGTCTCTCAATCGTTCATTTGACAAAAAGAAGAAACCTATGGCTATGCTTGAAAAAGAAAATAGGGAGATGAAAAATGGACAAGTGTCCTACTGGACGAGTAGAGCCTACCTCCCTAAAAAGAGATAAAAATGAACACAAGTTCGAGGGCGAGTAGAGCCCACATCTCTAAAAAGGAGAGAGAAAAATGGACAAAAGTCCAAGGGTGAGTAGGACCCACCTCTCCAAAAAAGAAAAGAAAAAGAAAAAAATAAAGAGAGTAAAAAATGGACAAGTGTCCAACCTGAAAACAATGGGTACTTAGATGCCCGCCTCTCTGAAAAAAAAAAAAAAAAAAGCTAGCCCAAGTTCTCTTTTATGTCTTTATAAAATTTAAAAGAGAGATCAATTATTCAAAGGAGCATAGTAGAATTAGAATCATATATCCTATCATCACCATATATCCACCTCACAAGTACATTCTATACACTCACATTGTATGACTTGTTCCTTTGGATCCGTTGTTTGACTTTACAATATATACTTTGCAAGGTATATGCTATCTCCCACCTATGAGCTCCAGATATAATCCTTAGTAGATAGGTTGAGAGAAGGTATGATACATTTGCCATTGTTTCAAAATACTATCTTGAGAGAAGGCATAGCTTCATTTGCCTTAGTAAGGATCCAAAAATACCATATATGAGAGAGATTTGAAAGAGTCATACAATGGAAACTCTGAGTTTTATTTTTGAAAAATTATAAAACTCGAGAATAGAGGTGAATTAAAGAGTTTGAGACATAGTGCTTGACTTGATTGTTCTATCTTTCAATTGCTTTAGATAAAAGTGCGTAAAAGTTCCATATTTTTCGAATAAAAGAATGATGAAAGATTAGAATAATTCACCTTTTTTTTTTGGAGGAGAATTCTAAATTGATGACATGTGTATTTGTGAGAAAATAATTCATTGTAGCAACTCCCGATCTACTCAGAAAAGCTTTGCTAAGAGACTAGCAAAGGTTAAGCTTGGGGGAGCTTGTTGACACACATTATCACTCATTTTTATATGTCAACAAGAGATGAAATAAGGACATAATTTAAATAAACATTTAGAATAGAGGTTTATACTAATGATTTCCACAAGTTTTGGTGATTTATGTAATTTCGGGGACTTAATAGGTAATTGCGCACAATAATGGAGAAAGTTCCGAATATACAAGACCTATGAAGACCGGACTTGACCGTGAAGCAACTCAATCCGAAAAGTGGACTAAAACAATCTAGAAAATACCAGAAGACACTGGAAGGAACCAGAGGCCGAGGGAAGGAAGGCCACCCTTTGCGGCGCCATCTTGCGACCGGCCGGCCGCCGGGGGGTCCCTCATGTCAGCCTCAGACTTCTAGGTCGGGTTTACTACCGACTTTGAGGTTGTATCTACGCCGTTGTTGAAGGTCGGTTTGATCCAAGGGTTGACGTTCATCGCCAAGTACTATATAAGGAGACCCTCTACCCCCGGGCCTAGCAATGAATTTCATTTGTAATCATTATTAGACGTAGTCGCGTAAGTAGAAGAGAGAGTTACCACCAGAGAATAGGATTAGCTACTAGTTCTAGTTCTAGTTCATCTAGTTCTAGTTCATCCAAGTTGATTAGCGCATTTATACAATTAGAGCTGGGTGTGTCTACCTAGAGTTCTTGATCATCAAATACTTCGGTATGATTTATCTTATATCTATTACTTTGTTCTTAATTATTATTATGTGTTTGTTTGGTATGTTCTTACTTTATTCTAATAGTATGATTGATATAGATTTAGTTTATGATAGATATATGTATCTATTTGTAGAGCGCCTAATTCAATACTCGAGTGGGTTAGGTGGTAGAAATTATGTAAGCGTGGTGCTTATATATGATTTACCCGCAAATGCACCTTATATTACGGGTCGTGTGGTAGATCGCGGGGGTGACAGCCCCGTTGAGTCCTTTGGAGTCCACCCTCCGAATATAAAACACGTGGACATTGATTATGGGGAATATCTTGTTTCGCTCTTGAGTTTCCTTGATAGTCGTCCTGATACATGATCTAGAGTTTACTAAGCTATAGATGATAACATATGCCTTAGAATAAATGTAATGACTTAGTAGATTAAATGCTATAGATGAATTACGTCTCTTAAAGTAGTCCTATGTTAAGTCTAACTTAGTAGTTATTTCCATCTCTGTGAGTGCAAGACTCCTAATGGATCTATTCATCATCTAAATCTTCCTGGAGAATGGCAGCAGACACATCACTAGGATGTATCTGGAGGAACCCTGAAGCAATGCCTTCCACCACATCTTTGGTCGGATGAGGGGCAGGAGCAGCTGGAGCTTCAGGAGTAGGAGCGGGGATGATGGCAAGAGGCACTGGATTGGTGGTTCCTTTCACCGAGGTTTTGTATCCACCATGCTTGGAGATGTTCCTCTTGCTGCGCCTCAAAAAGCGATCATCAAGCTGTTCCTTCACTCTTCCAGCCCTCTTCCTCTTGTTTGGAGTGAACTGATCAGCTTGTATCTCCAACAGGTCTTTTTCCACCACAGCTTCCAACTCAGCTCTGGTTGGCCTTAACTCATCAGTCTGATCAGGAATGAGAAATGCAAGCCAAGCCAGGATTAGGAAGTCACAGAAATAAGCTGGTATAATGATATCAGGGTCCATAACAAGAGAGTTTAAGAAAGAGAAACTGTTAGAAGGAAGAGAAAAAGGAATGAACGATGTAACTACCTTAGAGCCATCAGGAAGCAACAGGGAATTGGATCCAGGGAAAAGCTCTCTCTTTATACACCTGTTTACAGGCACCAGGGGCATTAGTCTCATCAACTGTCACAACAACTGACTTCAGTTTCGGTTCAGGCTGAACTCCTTCTAGAACAGGGATATAGCGGTCCTCAATTCATTGACCTCCAAACCAGCAGTAGCAGGTGTGCAGGGAATGCAGATGATGTTTAATGCAAATGTTCAACAATCTAATTTCTGACTTGGATTTATTGGAAATTCCTTTCAGTGGAAGAACCTTCACCTGGAGTAATATGCAAAGTGACCCTTTGTTAATCAAATTGGATTGGGTCTTCTGTTCCCCCATCTGGAATTCCTCCTATCCTGATACAACAGTCCAACCCCTTTCCAAACTAATCTCAGATCACTACCCTTATGTTATCACCTTTGGCAGTCACATCCCTAAAGCCAATATTTTCAGATTTGAAAATTACTGGGCTGATCATAAAGATTTCCTCAAGACAGTGGATCTTCATTGGAACAGCACTGCTTTCTATGTAAATGCTACAAAACGTTATTTGTGAAATTCAAACAAGTCAGACATGGTCTAAAAAGCTGGAGGAAGGGCATGCTCAATTTCAACAAATTGTTGTTTAATTGTGACTGGGTTCTTCTCCTCCTTGATGGCTTAGAGGAACAAAGGCCACTGTCCCCCCTTGTGTGTGTGCTCAGAAAAGTTGGTCAAGAACCACATCCCCTTCTTATTGGAATCCAAAAGAATTTTTTGGAAACAAAGAAACACAGTCAGATGGGTGAAGCTTGGGGATGAAAACACAAAATTCTTTCATACCATGGCTACAATCAGTCACAGGAAAAACAGTATAGCTAGCCTTACTATGGATGGAGGTATTTTAGTCACTAATCATGCCCAAATGGCTAGCATTCTCTGGGAATCATTCAAAGGAAGAATGGGGATCTCAGAATTTACTGGGATTTCTTATGACCTAGCTAATTTGCTGGTTCAAAATGACCTCTCATCTATTGATGTAGCTTTTACTCAGGAAGACTTTCATAGGGTTATTAAGCTCATACCCATGGATCATGCCCCCGCCCCCGATGGCTTCAATGGAAAATTTATCGAAAGTGCCGGCCAATTATTAAAAATGACTTTATTAGATTGTTCGATGATTTCTTCAAAGAATAATATTGATTTGACAAGTATCAATAATTCTTTTATTGCCCCTGGTTCCAAAGAAGGAGAATCCGTGAGTCCGTCAACGACTATAGGCCCATCTCTCTAACTACTCAATGAAATATATCACCAAGCTCCTCTCAATCAGATTGCGGGGAAGTTATCATTGGTCTCATTCACAAGAACCAATATGGTTTCATTAAGAGTAGAACAATACAGATTGTCTTGCCTGGGCCTTCCAATATCTCCACATTTGTCACAAGTCAAAAACGGAAATTGTCATCCTTAAATTGGATTTTGAAAAAGCATTTGATAGAATTGAACACCAGGCAATCTTGGAAATAATGAAGTACAAAGGGTTTTCAACTAGATGGCTTAACTGGGTACAAGGTATTCTCTCTTCGGGAATTCCTCAAGATCTTGCTCAATGGAATTCTTGGTAAACCATTCTCCTGCAAGAGGGGAGTGAGACAAGGTGATCCCCTCTCCCCTTTGCTCTTTGTGCTTGCTGTGGATTTATTGCAATCCATCATCAATAAAGCTTGGAAAGATGGTGAAATCAGTCATCCCTTAAGCAATGATTTTGAGGAGTTTTACCCTATTGTGCAATATGCAGATGACACATTGCTTATTCTTCTTTGCTGAATCTTACGTCTTGCTCTCATTAAAAAGAGATACTCAAAGAATTTTCGAGAATGCACGTGCTTGAATGTGAATTATGAGAAGAGCCGCTTGATTCCTATTAATGTTGCTGATGAAAAGATGACTGACTTGGCTAATGACTTCAGTTGCTCTGTGGGTAATCTCCCATTTACCTACTTGGGTCTTCCTTTAGGCACAACCCGTGGCCCACTGTTCGTGAATTTACTCCTCGATTTCCAAAATGGAAAGAAGGTTGTCTAGAATCAGCAGATTTATTTCTTACCATAGCAGATTGTTATTAGTTAACTCTGTTTTCTCTGCTCTCCCAACTTACTTTATGTGTACTCTCCTATTCCCCATACAAGTGATTGATAGTGTTGACAGATATAGAAAGCATTGCATCCGGAGCCAAGGTGATATAAATAGAAGAGGCACTTGTTTAGTTGCTTGGGAGCCAATGTGTAGATCAAAAAAGAAGGTGGGCTTGGGATCATAGACATCCAGAATCAGAATTCAGCTTTGTTGATGAAACACCTAGACAAATTTTTCAACCATGCGGACATTCCCCGGTTACCACGACTTGGAACAAACTGTATAAGAATGACAAGACTCCACCACAGCTCGATCTCCTTGTGGATCATTCTGGTGGAGGGATGTTATTAGTCGGTTTGATAAATTCAGCTCTTTTCTCTTCTATCACCCCCAACAATGGTGTTTGCTACATCTATTTGGAAGGATAAATGGGTTGATATTCCCATGGAGACTAAATTTCCAGAGCTCTTTTCTTTTTCCATCCAAAAGAACTGTTCTATCAAGTTTTTCATTGAAAAAGATCTCAACAGATCTTTCTTTCTACCTCTGACAGGGATAGCTTCTGAACAACTTGAGGAACTTGATCAATTGTCGTTATTCAGTCCGGGAGATGATAGTTCAAATGATATCCGGACTTATGATTGGGGTGAAAAATACAGCTCAAAGAAAGCCTATAAGCATTTACAAGGAGTTGAGCAAGCATCTCCAATTTTTAGATGGGTTTGGAAAGCGGTAACTTGGGTAAACACAAATTTTTGCCTGGCTTTTAGTAAGAGATGACTAAGCACTCGAAACCTCTTAAAAAGGAAAAATATGATCATCCCAGATTACTCCCGTGTTCTTTGTAATATGGGTGTTGAGGAAACTGTCATGTACCTATTGTTTGAGTGTCCTTGCAGTAATTCCTGCTGGAACTCAATCAACATCAACTGGGATCTTTCACTCTTGCCAGTTGACATGCTCAGTAAAGCTAGGCAAGACTTTGGATCTGCTATCTTCAGAGAAATATTCATTACTGCCTGTTGGGAAATCTGGAAAATGAGAAATGGCATTATCTTCGACCAAAAAGCGGCGTCAGTAAGTGTTTGATACACTTCACTCCTTGAAGAGCTAAATTTGGTTTGCATAAAAGCAAGGAGCAAAATAGCCGTTCCCCTAAAAACCTGGTGCGAGAATAGAACCTAATGTATAGCCTTCTTTTTGCATTTTGGGTCTTGATGACCTTGTATTTCATTCTCTTGTATTTTTCAGCCATATAAATAAATAAAAGCAAAAATATAAGGTAGGGGGCTTCCTGCCGATTCTTTCAAAAAAAAAAAAAAAAGGAGTACTTGATTCAGATGTCAAGATCCATGCCGTACTTGATTCAGAGTTTGGACATTCAGATGTATATTTTACAAACTCTGAATTCATCTGAATCAAGATGCAAATTTGTTCCTGCCGTACTTGATTCAGAGTTTGGCAGATCCATGCCTCTTGTTCCTGCCGTGTCAGACCTCAACGAGCGCTGTACATACTTCCATTCATGCTCAGAAGGCTATGGTGAATGAATTCAAGGAACGGCTGAATCAAGTATGGCCACGGGGATCTGTAATTCTTTTGGCCACTGTGTCCTAGCAACTAGTAAACTGTAAATTTCAGTCTGCATATATTATCACTAATGTCTTACCGGTTACTGCATAGTATGTGAGCGGTTTCTAGCCCTCACAAGGAATGTCTAACGAAGAGACTGATGCTAGCAGTATAAAGTTTGCAGATGTGGTGGATATTTTGACCTCAAGACATGTGACTGTAACGAAAACGAAAATGAGCATCAACAGTGTAGTAAACCGTACTCCCTCTATCCCACAAATAAACACAATTTTTTATGCAAATAATAAAATAAATAAATCATTATAAAAATATCTCTAACGAAAAATAAGTCATAACAAAACAAATAATATTTATAAATATTTTTAAATAACACAAACGGTCAAATAAGAATCGCAAAAGTCAAAGAATTACGTTTATTTGTGGGACGGAGGGAGTACATTAAAAACCTTGACAGTGTTCGTGGCAACTCACGTCCACCGTACTCACACGAGTTTAGATTGGAAAGCAAATCAAAATGTAAAGTTCATCCTTGAATTTGAAAACCCTCAACAACATAGGTAAACTTTCTTCTTGACCAGATCAATTCAAACGATTGAAAAACGTGTGCATGAAACACATACCAAAGTACAAGGCTCTTATAGGGAAAGGGTGAACTGTGAACAAGCATTCATTGTTTGCCAAGGCTTTATTGAAAGCTAACTATAATCTCCAGCCAACACACCAAAGCAAATTCTAAATAGAACATAATATTGCAACATAAAACGGCAAACTCTATTTTTGTTGAACCTGAGGCAGACACCCATACATAGACTGGTGAGGCACTCCAATTGCTGCCCACTTATTATTTTTCATCGGTCTCTTCATCCTCATCAATCTTCATCGGTCCTCTTCTTCCTCTTCACCAGTCTTCTCACCAGCCCCCTTCTCTTCTTTCTTCTCATGAGTCTCATTCTGTTTGGAAAACAAACATTGGGAGGTTAGTGGTGAAAATGGACAGGTGACAAGGAAACGCAGATCTGTCTAGGACCCTTATGGGGCCTTTGGCACCTCTAGTTCACTCTCTCCATAAGTACCATGGCTTCTTTCATCACCACAAAGTAGGTTGGCCTCCTTTCTGATTTGTAAAAATTCGAGCCACTTGGATATTGCTCCACCAAAGTAATCTTCATTCACCTCCCACAGTTTCTATAAAGGAAGTGTAAAAAATGTTCAATTGGACGACCAAGTACTTGCTAAATGGAAGAAATAAATATGCATTTGCTGCAGTTAGAAGATAAGTGTAAGCAAAGCATAAACAGAAGAATCGAAAGTAAGTATTTAATAGAACCGCCAAGTACGTACTAGGCTACTTGCTAGAAGAAAGTAGTACTCCCTCCATCTCAAATTATAAGTCGTTTGACTTTTTTGGCTCCAAGTTTAACCATTCGTCTTATTCAAAAAATTTGCATAAATATAGTCAAATTCAAGTCATTCTTTAAGAACTTTTATTAATAAAGAAAGCCACAGTAAAAAAAAAAGTGATATTTTGAACAAATTTTTGAATTCAAGGCATTCTTTAAGAACTTTTATTAATAAAAACTTTTATTAATAAAGAAAGCCACAGTAAAGCAAGGTTGGTGGAAACCATCAATATCTACTATTCTATGAGAGAACTTACCGATTCAAAAGGTTGGCAGTTCCAACCACTATAATCTTTACGGAACTTGACAGTGGGATGGTTGGGAAGTGTCTTGACGGCAGCATTAATGGCTCCTGAAACACAGGTAACGACATCTTCACTGTCTTCCGTGCCATGAAATGTGATCTCTACCTTGCTGAGAGCAGAGAGGTGCTGGATGCCCAAACTAGATGGAGCTCCGTTGAGGCACTCTATCTGATGCACACGGAACTTAAGCTTCACGTGCTCAAGATTTGGCATTGATCCCGCTTCAAACTCCAGCGAGATCCTACAAGCACTGATATTCAGGGAGAAATATTTCAGATTTCTGAATTTAATGTTGCCTTGTACTACGATCCTTCCATTGGTGGCCCCACAGTGCACAGTTTTAGAAAAGCAAACTGGGTATTTCTCCAAGGATCTCAAAATCTTCTGGTCTCAAACAAATCATCCATAGATCTAGCACACCGAGATTACTAAGTGAGCCCATCCAATTTGGTACCTTATAAATGGCAGATCCTTCTATGCAGAGCTTAAGGAGGCTACTGGACGCAGCAGGGTACCAAGAATCTAGTGACAGTGGGTACACCGCTCCATACTCTTCCAAGATATATAGATTCTGTAGTTTGCATGAAGATATCAAATTTCCCACATAATTGTAAATGCCTTCGGCCTGGCTTCTTCCTTCTGAGCCATCTGGTAATAAATCCAAACACAATGTTATTTCCAATGTTCTCAGCTTGGTCAGATTATAGAATTCATGTAGGGATTGCCCTTGCTCATACGATTGAACTCCATACTGCCTTAGCTCTACCAAACTCAACATGCCTTCGCCTGACCATATTTTACATTAACAGGTTGGATCATGCTTCTATTGATCAGATCATTGAAGTAACCCTCACCAATTTCATATTTAGTTCGACCTTCTTCCTCATGAATGAACCCTTCTGCAATCCACCTATTGATCAAACATTGTTTCTCAATCACGTAATCTTCTGAAACATGCACGTGTACAACAAACAAGTTCTTAGATGGTGAGGAATATCAAGGTAACTCAGAGATAATATGGCTGTCATATTCTCAGTACCAGGATTCTTAGCAAGAGCAGAACCAATACCATTTAGTACCTTATCCCATTCTGCTTTTGAAAACTGATTGTTTAATATGCCAGATAGAGTAACAATTGCCAATGGTAGGCCATCACATTTTCTTAATATTTTTTTCTAGTACATCTTCCAAGTTGGGATAACATGAATTATTCTCACAACCAAATGCTCTTCTAAAGAACAACCTTTTGGAGTCATCAAAACTAAGAGCCTCCATTTCATAAACTTGAGAGGAACAACATTTTGCAACTGTAGCACTACGTGTCGCCATGATTATTCTGCTCCCAAGTTCATTGCCTGGTAATGCAAGTTTGATAAATCCCCAATCTTTGTCGCTTCCATACATCATCAATCACGACAATGTACCTGCCACACATTATTTGAACAAAGATGCAATCGATCAGTCATCAAAGACTACAACGCTAGAATTGTGTATGCATCGGTAGCATCAACTATGGCTGATAGGTTGATGATGATAGGAACCTAGATAGAGATGGTACTTTTACACATTATAAGAAGTCAAATTTTAGTGCGTGCAATAAAATATTTCAAAAATTTGCCAAACAATATCTATATGAATTCCAATATGTACCTCTATTAACATAAACAATCGGCTTACCTTTTAATTTGGAGGTGTTTCCTGAGTTTATCAAGGAGCTGTTGCTCACCATCATCCTGTGTGTTAATACCAGTGCACTCGGACTCCATCGGCAATGTGTATTAGAATCTTTCTGACATCAGGAGTTCGAGAAACCGACACGAAAGCTGCACATTCGAACTGGCCTTTAATGGTGTCAAACACTTGCTTTGCAAGAGTAGTCTTGCCAAGACCTCCACAACCAACAATTGCGAGCAATTTATGTTTTGCAGATGGCCCGCACATCTCCATGTTTAACAATTCAATGATATGCTTCTTAGGGCCATCAATGCCCACAAGTTTATCAATGTCCTCATAGAGCGCCTGCAGCACTGGATCAATGGAAGAACCGCTAGATTTGCTTTTTAGTAGGGCCACATCATACCTCTTGTGCTTGTCACTTGCCTCTATTATAGATGCCTTGAGTTCTTCGATCTGTTTGGCGATGTCATAGCGTGCCTTCAGTTTGTTCAACTTATCGGAGAAGAGCTTGAAGACTGAACGCCCAGCAGGCTCATGCTCAACACGAACCATGAAGGCATCAACGCAGTCTTCCAAGTCATAGGCCAGCCCCCTCGCCTTGTCCCTCCATGCCTTCATTTGAAGGTCGAGCTGCTCTACATCCGCTAGCATCTCAAGCGTGGGACTCATGACGCTCAGCTCGTCTCTCAAAAACTTGATCTGCTTGCGCACATCTTTAAGCTTCGTATACTCTTCTCCCAGGAGCACGGTGAGCTTGGACAGTAGGGGTTTTAGCACCCCCGTGGAGACAGAAACTAGAGCAGCCTCCATTGCTCTACCGCCGTCAACAAGCTCGATCCCGCTCCCAGCTACGACGCACTTGTGGGGGCGAGCGGCGACGGCACGGTGAGCATCATATCGAAGCCAGAGAGAGGTTGTTATGCGAAGCTCATCAGGGCTGGAGTGGAGTGCTCATTGCTGAGCGAGCATGGGCATTTTCTACAGGAATGTCTTTGGATGCGAGCGAAAGAAACAGCTTGGATGGGTCCCGATTGATGAATTATTGAGAGGAGCATGGGTCCAGATTCAGAGTCCACTTACTGTGTACTCGCACATGCCGGAGATATTGACAGGACAAGACAGGCTCTTTGCTCGTAATATTAAACAAGAGGATCGGGACAGAACTCGTAGACTCGTCATTATCCAGGTCCTTTTGAAAAACAGGCCGTATTTAAGCATTACAAAGGCTTAATAATATATTAGAGTATAGTATTGGTATAGTATACATCTCTAGAAAGACTTCTTCTCCCTCGAACAATGTACTAGTTCTAATGTTGTACTAGATATGTGCCCGTGAGTTGCACCGGGTTGCACACCGATCATAGATCACGTAACCACTACACTACATGGTCTATTGCCATCCTCGCTCTGGCAAGATCAATGGACAGCGAAAGCTGACCAGCCACTACTAATCTGCAGCAAACAATCAAAAGGGGGCAGCAAATTATTTTACAAAGCTTATAATGCTAACAGGGGTGAAAAAAGATTGTGATTGAAGCCTACATTTTTTGCTTTGTGAATGCCACAGTAAAAGAAACCGCTGTATGCAATTCTCACAATTTGTTTTCCTCTCATTTCGCTTGGCATGATGATTCCGTGAACTTCCCGAATATGTTGTCATGCCTAGCACTTTTCTGCAGTTCAAAGATCCGCAATGACAATCTTGAGCTGCTCCAAACCGAAAAACTATACTTGAGACATCAAAGAAAGCAAAACAGTTATGCATACACCAAATTAAAGATCTAAATGGATGAAATAACTTTGTTAAAAAGTAAAAGGATTACTGAGAGATATGATCACCGGGACCGAGATGGACATACTTATAGTTATAAGTTAGCTCCTCCCCTATATTTATGTCACGGAGTGCAAAAATTCCAACCTGGGTCTCTCCATCAACAGTCCTGATTCCCGAAAAAGCATGATGATAGTTTCATGAATCATGTTCATCAATAGAGATCACGTAAAACAGAGCATATGTATGGGGTATAACTAACCATTTCTTCACCTCTCGTGTTGGTTCACAACTATGGTTTACAAATCAGGACAAGTTTCCCTTGTTTGTTGCATCAATGACCATATTACTACCGACCTCACAAAGGTTGAAGAAGTCAGTGCCATGCAGTCTTTTCATTTTCCATTGTGTTTCCTCACATGTTCTATGATCAATAACTAAAAGAATTGGCACAATATGTGAATGTCGGTTTCATTGTTTAGCGTCCAATGGATATATGCCTCCGGGAAATTTATTTACTTGCTCACAATACATTTAAACAAAACCAAACCTTCTCGCTACATACTCAAAAACAAATTCTCCTTTTCTTTATTCATCATCAAGAACCAATCCATGACCACATTTCTCTGCGAATAAAATAATAGTCTTTTCAGAACTAACAAAATATGAAATCCTTCATTTAGCAACTAGTCCTATTAAGAAGACAACAAACAATATCATAAGGAAAAACATTATTGCTGAATGATATGTAACAAATGGTAAAAGCTATTGTAATCATTAATCAAACTATTAAAACAAATATTACTACAATACAATTCCAAGTTCCAACAATACAAAGTCAGTTCCTCGTGTCACGGAGAGGACCGAGATGGACATACTTATAGTCACAGTCGGTTCCTCGTGTCACGGAGTGCAAAAATTCCAACCCCTGGTCTCTCCATCAACAAAGATGAAAAAGCATGATGCTAGTTCCATGTATCACTTTGATCAATGGAGATCACGTAAATAGAGCATATATATAGGTATAACTAACCATTTCTTCACATGTGTATGATTCACAACTATGGTTTATAAATTGGGACAAGTTTCCCTTGTTTGCTGCATCAATGACCATATTACTGACCTTACAAAGGTAGAAGAAGTCGATTATACACAACCTTTTCATTTTCCATTGCCTTTCCTCACATGTTCTATCATAACTAAAAACATTTGCACAATATGTGAATGCCAGTTTCATTGTTTAGTGTCCAATGGATATATGCCTCCATCGAAATTTATCACCACATTTTCCTTTTATTTCATCATCAGCAATCAACCCATGACCACATTTCTCTGCGAATAAAATAATAGTCTTTCAGAACTAACAAAATATGAAATCCTTCATTTAACAATTACTCCTATTAAGAAGACAATAAAAAAAGCATTGTACAGAAAAAAAAAAAAAAACATCATAAGGAAAAAAAACATTTTTGTTGAATGATATATATAACAAATGGTAAAAGCTATTGTAATCATTAATCAAACTATTAAAACAAATATTACTACAATACAATTCCAAGTTCCAACACATATCCAAGAAAACGCAACCAGTCATGGGTGTGATTGGTTTGTTTGCCCTAACTAACTGGTATGGGAAGGAAAATGATCGAACTATTAGAATGCACCAGATATGCCATGCGAGGGGAAGTCTTCAACTATACGTGAATTGTACACCCTCATTAGCTTAAGCTTTAGGTGCAACTAGACATGGAGCTGGATTTGGATTGTCCAAAGTTCAATTGGACTTTTCCTTCATGGATTGCATTGGATTTCTTTGGACTTGGATAATACCCCGACCTAAGATCCATACAAGATTTTGGATGGTGGATACCGCGCATGCAAACTCCAAACATCCACTGGATCGGTATATGTATTCTCCATCTGCCTCCTCATCACCACTCCCTTCGTCCGTCTGTCGCCCGCGGAAGCGTGTCACTCGTTCGCTCCTCAGCCATGCACCTCCACGCCACCAGCTAGGCCAATTACTCCAGTTACTGGTCGCGTCGCACAGCGCGCCGTCATGCTGGTGCGTCTCGTGACCTTCCCGGAGGAGACGCTCAAGGCCAGCCAAAGTGGCCTTCGTTCCAGGCAGTTCATGGCAAACTGCCTAGCTCGCCTATTTGTCCTGCCCTTTGCCTGGCGAGTTCTACCAGCACTGCCATGTCCAAGAGCAGGAGGCCGCCACCGCACCCTTCGGACTCCTCAACTGCACACGCTGCTGCCTGTGTGTATGTCAACATCACCAAGGCTCTCATCTCCAACTCCATCTCATGAGCTGGGCGAAGGGACCTATGAGTACAGCTAGCCTCATCCTGTCTAGAGGTAGAAGACGTTTAATTTACAGTTCAGATTATGGATGGACCACGAATGTCAAGATATTCGATTGCATTGGATTTCTTATGCTTTAAACTAGACTTGACTGGACGTGGATTCTTCGCATTTCGATTTTCCTTGGATTCCTTTAGTTAGATTTGGATTTCAAACCATTACCAGGTGTATGTGCAACTAATTAGGATATTTATGTTCTTTACAACGTTTAGGACTGGCCACTCTATGGATGTTTAAGTTGTTTCTGTATGCAACTCAATAGTGTCAACCAAAAACCAGCTTGAAGAAATTTTCTGGAAAATGTATGATGCATATTGACAGGTAAGCTTTGTCAGAGTAGTAGAATACGGTTAAGATGCACCGTATTATTCTGACATATTATATTACAGAGCATGTTTTCCTTTGGAGTAGCAATATTTTCTAATCTTGTTCTACTTTTTTTTAGATAATGGATAAATATATCCGGCCTCTACATCCAAGGATGTACACAGCCAATTATTACACAAACTTTCAATGAAAGAAAAGAGAAGGCCATGGTCTTATAGATCGACCAGGAAGCTAGTCCAAACAATATAAGTGATTCCATCCTTTATTCGAAATCTCTAAAGCAATAATTTCTAATTTCTTGCTAATCGTTGATATTGCTTCCTTGGCTGTCTCGTCACGCTGCAGTGGGCCCAAGAGCGTAACCAATACGCTCCTCTGAAAATTATCTCAAAAATGGAGTTGGATTTTATTTGATTAAAAATAACATCATTACAAATCTCCGGATAGCCCAACACATGGCAGCCACCCCCACCCAAATCAAATTTCTAATCTTTTTATCTTGTTCTACTGTGATGTTCCTTTAACAGATAGAGTAATCACCAATCCCCTTTTAGCGCATATAGTGCCCCACATAACATAGAAAATAGAGATTTTCTATAGAAGGCCCAACGAGGTAAAAAGATCTCAAATATAACATTCATTGCATTATACCACCAGCAATTGAAGACTGCTAACATCATTTTCCCCTGAATGTCATATAACTATGAAAACTTGAATCAATATCACAGCAACGATCTTACCTTAATCAGTTTGGTTTTCTTAATTAAGAGGTCTGTGCTGGAATGATTTATTGGCGCACATGTTATCCATTCACATTGCGATGAACAACAAGAGAAGAGCATGCTGCATCAGCAAAGTTTCAGCATGTAAGAATATCTCAATATAATGATAAAATTCAGAGGTGCGATAATCCAACAGCTAATAGCTACATATATTTTTTTGTATCCAATTGTCTGTGCTCCACGATATCAGTGATAAAAAAGATATGCAGTTAGAAAAAGAAGACTGAAATTAACCGCTATCAATGCTCAAGTGTGTGTTACAAGTTTGTGTATGCATGTCCACAAAGAAATATCCAATTGAATTCATGAACAAAGTGGATTCATTACAAAGAAAAAAGGGAAAGGGGTTGGGGACAAATTAAAGACAGATAGCAAGAGATCTGAAATAGAAATATTCCAACATAATACCCTTTTATTAGAGATACAAGCATGGAGTTCATAAAAAATTTAGATTTTAGGATTGTATAAAGCCAGTAAATATTTTGCCACAGTGCGAGGCAGAGGAAGCTTACCCACAGTTGCAGTCTCTGTCACACATACTGATGAACCAGGAGAAGGCCTACAATAACAGAAAATGTCATAATCTTCAAGGTGTCTCTTAGTGCAATATACACCTTAATAGAATTAAGGGAAATAGAAATGTGGACATGTCCATAAAAAGGCACATATTAAAATTCACCAAAGTAGAGTAATATTTACATTTCTTTAACTCAGAAGCTAGAACAATAATTTGACACCACTCGCAGAAAGAAAAAAAAAAGAGCCATATGACATTAAGACACATTCCTATCGTAATCACAACATTGTTAAATATAACCAGTTGTCTTCCTGCACTGATTTCTACTTCAGTCAAGGACTATGTAATGTAGCCAAGATACAGAATCTGTTGGACGAAAGACTACACCTGAATGATAAAAGAGGCATAGAATAGAATGTTTGAATATGTTAAACAAGAACATATCAGGATACAGTACTTGAATGACAGTTATTAGTATGAATTATAATGAGGCGAATGTGTAAATAATTTATCTTAAAAAAACAATATTACAGATAGTTATACTCCGTTTAATTGGTTGATAGGCATAGAAGGCTAACACATTCAATTGTTTCAACATGGGCCGGGGACAAACCCAACAGTAATCTGAGACGGCGGGAGAGATTTGGGTATTGAATGAGAGCGAGAAACTAACAGTTACTAATCAAATCCACCGCCGAACTGGAGCAGGAGAGACGGGTTTCTTCTCACATATAGCAGAACTCCGCTCTGTTCTGGTCCAATCCACCAGGAAGAGGTAGAGGAGTGCTGGCACGGGCCGAGGAGGGGTGGCGCTCCAGAAGCTGGTGGTGGTGACTTAGGCGGAGGGTCACGCTACCTCCACTGCCGAGAGATACAGATGGCTGGCGTCGCTGCGCTGCTCTAGGTCGGCGAGCACGCTGCGGCGGCGACGAAACAGAGGTGAGGAGAGAGCGGCGAGCCGGCGAGCGAGTACGGGAGGGACAGCGCATAGTGGTGGCCTGCTGGGCCAAATTGGGCCTCGGAGGAGCAGGCGTCAAGACATTTACAGGGTGGGCTTTACTCTGGCCAAAGTTTTCAGATCCATTTTTGAAAAAAATCTCGGAGCCCATGGAATTTGACGAAATTCAGAAAATTCAGACCGGTTCCCACACAAAATTTGAATGAAATTTGATCAAATGTGAGCAAAATTTCCCCAAATGGTCAGAAGTGGCAGTGGGCATGGAGAGGATGTATGCAGGGTCAGCGTGGAACTCGTACGTGGTGAGAAAGATGGCGATGGAGTAGTGCCGGTGCAGATCGCAGCGACGACATGTCAGGGGTGGCGACGCCGTGATGATGGGCGCTGCAGGGGAGCAGCCATGGCACAACGACGGCGTCGAGGAGCATCCATGGGCGAGCTCGGATGTTGGGGGAAGCGGCCACGACACTCGCGATGGCTACGGCAGCGTTAGGCGCAGCCGCGCAGGCGGCCGGGAGAGGACGCTGGCGGCGGCTTGCAAGCGTGCGGCGTAGGCCAGCCTACCCGACGTCGAATCATGGAAGCCCTGGGCGCGCCGGCTTGCCAACAACTGACGGCCAGCCATGCCCAGACCGATCCCTGTAGAAACAAGCGCACGAACGTCGGGTAGCCGGTCAGCCCAGAAACATGCTAAGGCCATGAATGAGTGATGCAGAGATGCAGTCCTCTCTGGGGTTTGAGCTCCTCTGCATCTGCAAGCCTCTGGAGTATGGTATGGCGCTCATCATCTTACTCAGCTCGTCTCGGAAGAAGCCGATCTCAATTCGCACCCACTTTTATGTGCTTGACGTAGTCGTCGTTCAGCAGTTTGGCGAGCTTCTACACCACCGTGCAGACGCTGATCAGAGCCCACAGCCTATTGCTCTGCTGCCGGATGCCCTGTGTTGTGATTTGTGAGCGCAAGCAGGACTAGACGATACGCAGGTTTGGAGCAGAGGACGGAATTGTCCTACGTGAACGTGAATGCATGCATGGACATACATTGATCATGTACACACGCTTTTCTTTAGGCAGCGTGTAATCTTGATGGAGATACATACATTGATCATGTACACGCGCTCGCACCTGCTCTCTCTGTTAATCAAGTAACATGACAGACTCTGCCACCGGCAGTGACAAGGGATTTCAAGTTAAAATTGTAATTAATTAAATTCAGCATGGAGTGGACACACAACTTGCCAGCACCCACAAAGGCCAGTGGGGTCAGGGGAAGACTCTTATGGTCTGCCTCTCCGTGTGCTTCAAACATTACAAAGCAGAAGAACCCAACAGGATTGTGAAATTGAATGGTCAAGCCTTTAGTTGCAAGAAGAAAAGAAAAAGACAAGTCGACGGCTTAATTGACATGAAACTTTTCAGAGGAAGATAAAAAATGGCTTCCTGCTGTATTACAAATCAAAATGTAAAATTAGTTGTTGGAATTAAAACCTCCAGACTCTGGCTCATTGGTAAATCTCGTTTCTGGATGAGGTAAATTCAAGTGACAACTAAAAATGTGTGCCTGATACAAACAAAAGTGTAATATGTGTCCCCACCAGGCAAATGTGAACGTTACAAGCCTTTATTGGAAACTAATTAGACTTTTACAAACCATACTTTGAAAACCTTGATGGTGTTCGTGACAACTCATGTCCACTATAACCACACGAGTTTAAATTGGAAAGCAAATCAAATGTAAAGTTCATCCTAGCTTGAGTTTGAAACCCCTCGACAACATAGGTAAACCTTGTTCTTGATGACATGAATTCAAATGGGTATAAAGTATGTGCGTCAAACACACACAGAAGGTGAAGGCTCTTACAAGCAAAGGCGAGCAAGCATTCATTGCATGCCAAGGCTTTATTCAAAGCTAGCTCGAATCTGCAACCAGCACAAACCTTTTTTTTTTTTAACCGAAGTCAGCAAGGGAAACTCTAGCCTATTTTTTTAAATTTTTTAATAATGCAAACCTGTTTAAATTCGCTCCCACGGGGAGTCGAACCCAGGTCTGTTGGGTGCTACTCAGGCGCTCTAACCACTAGGCTAGAGACCCTTTCACACCAGCACAAACCTCACCGAAGCTGGTCCCAAATACGTACTGCATCATAACATCGAAACACAAAACGGCAAACTCTCTGTTTTTGATGAACCTCAGCCAGACACCTTCATCAACCAGAACATGCGACATACTCGTAACACATTCTGATTGCTGCGACAGTGCTACACCATCCTCCTGCTGCCCACTTATTTTTCATCGGTCTTTTCCTCCTCATCAATCTGCTCCTCTCCTCCCTCTTCGCTAGTCTTCTCACCATCTCCCTTCTCCACATCAGTCTGCTCCTCTTCTTCCTTCTCATGCGCCTCATCCTGTTTGGAAAACAAACATGAGAAGTTTGGTGGTGAAAATGGGCAGGTGACAAGGAAACGTAGACCTGGGACCCTTTGTGGGGCCTTTTGGTACCTCTAGTTCACTCTCTCTATCAGTAGTTTGGCTTCTTTCATCACCAGAAAATAGGTTGATGTCCTTTTTGATTTGCAAAAATTCGAGCCACGTGGTTATTGCGCCTTCAAACTCATCTTCATTCATCTCCCACAGTTTCTATAAAAGAAGTGTAAAAAAAAATTGTTCAATTAGACGACCAAGTACATGCTAAATAGAAAAATTAAATATGCATTTGCTCCAGCAAAACATAAACAGGAGAGTCGAAAGTAAGAATTTAATAGAACCGCCAAGTACGTACTGGCTACGTGCTATGGAAGAAAGTAGTATGTGGTTGCAGCAGTAGAGAGGTTGATGGAAACCATCAATGAGAGAGCATACCGATTCAAAATCTTGGCAGTGCCATTTACAAGATTTTGTACGTAACGTGGGATGGTTGGGAAGTGTCTTTATGGCAGCATTAATGGCTTCTGAAACACATCTAACGGCAATATCATCATTGACTTCCCTGACACGAAATGTGATTTCTACCTTGCTGAGAGCAGAGAGGTGTTGGATGCCCAAACTAGATGGAGCACCGTTGAGGCATTCCATCTCATGCACAGGGAACTTAATCTTCACGTGCTCAAGCTTTGGCATTGATCCCGCTTCAAACTCCAGCGAGGTCCCACAAGCATACATATTCAAGTAGAAATATTTCAGATTTCTGAATCTGTTGTTGCCTTGTACTATGATCCTTCCATTGGTGGCCCCCACAGTGTGCAGTGTTAGAAAAAGCAAACTGGATATTTCTCCAAGGATCTCAACGTCTTCTGGTCTCAAACAGATTATCGATAGTTCTAGCACACCGAGATTACTAAGTGAGACCATCCAATTTGGTACCTTATAAATGATAGCTTTTTTTATGCAGAGCTCGCGGAGGCTACTGGAGGCAGCAAGGCACCAAGAATCTAGTAACAGGGGGTACCTCGTCATAGTGTTGTCCAGGATATATAGATTATGTAGGTTGCATGAAGATAACAAATTTCCAACATAATTGAAAATGCCCTCAGCCTGGCTTCTTCCTTTTAAGCCATCTGGTAATAAATCAAAATCCAATTCTATTTCCAATGTTCTCAGCTTGGTTAGTTTACTGAATTCATGTAGGGACTGCCCTTGCTCATAGGATTCAACTCCATACTGCTTTAGCTCTACCAAGCTAAGCATCTGCCCAATAATTCCATCCGGAAAGCTAACATCTGAATCCACATATAAGTGTGCCAGTTGTTGTAGTTTGTTTATAGTTTGTGGTAGTTCTACGATGTTAGTGCCTCGCACATCCAACATCTGTAGATGTTGTAGTTCACCAACATTCTCTGGGAGACAAGTTATTGAATATGAGCGGAGACGCAAGTACTTAAGATTAAACAACTTCCCAATACTTGCAAGATGATGGTCTTCCATGCCTCTACATTCTCCAAGGTCTAACACAAGAAGAGCAGTGGTAGGCATACAAGAGATTTTCATAGGTTGTCCAAATATAGTAATTGACCTAACCTGATACAATAACTGGCCTGCCCATAAATTAGCATGTTCTTCGTTGTGGTTGTTGACATAAAGCCTACGAACCTTGTATTCTGAAGTACATAAAGGCTCTACTGTATCTAATGAAGTTACAAAATTCTCTTCAGTAGCCTTGCATCTGATGTAGTCAAGGATGATGTCATGCACTCGACATGCCTTCGCCTGACCACACTTTACTTTAACAGGCTGGATCACGCTTCTATTGATCAAATCATTGAAATAACCCTCACCAATTTCATATTGAGCTTGACCTTTTTCCTCACGAATGAACCCTTCTGCAATCCACCTATTGATCAAACATTGTTTCTCAATCTCGTAATCTTCAGGGTACACACTCAAGTACAACAAACAAGTTCTTAGATGGTGAGGGATGTCAAAATAACTCAAAGATAAGATATTGGTCATGATCTTAGCACCATCTTTCATTGCAAGTGAGGAACCAATAGCATTAACTACCCTGTCCCATTCTAGTTTTGCAGACTCTTTGGCTAATATGCTAGATACAGTAACAATTGCCAATGGTAGACCACCACATTTTCTTAGTATTTTGTCCGGAACATCTTCCAAGTGAGGATAACATGAACTCTCAGAACCAAATGCTCTTCTGAAGAATAACCTTTTGGAGTCATCAAAACTAAGAGCCTCCATTTCATAAACTTGAGAAGAACAACAATTTGCAAATGTAACACTACGTGTTGTCATTATTATTCTGCTCCTAAGATCATTACTTGGTAATGCAAGTTTGATGGATCCCAAATCTTCTGTGCTCCATACATCATCAATCACAACAATGTACCTACCACACATTATTTTAACAAAGATTGAATCAGTGATCAAAGACCACATCATTAAATTAAATTGTATGCAACAGTAACATTGACTATGGTTGTAGGTTGATGAATGAATGGCGATAGGAGCCTAAATAGATATGGTACTCTAGCACATCATAAAAGTGAAATTTTTAATGTGTGCAATAAATTTTTTCAATAAATTGGCAACAATATCTATATCATTTATGATATGTATTAAAACTATATATAGGGATGAAACTGCCGAGAACTCTCTTTGCTACACTATTTGGACTTACAGACAAAACTGCCAAAAGTAGCTTAAATTTGGCCATACTATTAAATATTAATAATTTCTTTGTAGTTCATGAAGCTTTATAATTTGGAATCTGAACTTAAAGACTTACCCCAACTTTGGGATATATAAAACAACAAAAAATTGTATCCGACAGGATATGTTGAATATGTAGAAAGTAATTCGTGGTAGATGCACACAATTTAAACATAACATGGAAACATTACCATAGTTGACTAGTCTTACCTTTTGTCATGAAGGTATTCCCTGAGTTTATCAATTATCTGCTGCACATCATCAACCTGTGAGTTAATATCAGTACACTTGACTCCATCAGCAATGTGCATTAGAATCTTTCTGACATCAGGAGTTCGCGAAACGGACACAAAAGTTGCACATTTGAACTGGCCTTTAATGCCCTCATAAACTTGCTTTGCAAGAGTCGTCTTACCAAGACCTTCACAACCAGAAATTGAGAGCACTTTAGGCTTTACTGATAAACCATTTGCCTCCATGTTTAACAACTCAATGATATGCTTCTTTGGAGCATCGATGCCAACAAGTTTATCAATATCCTCATAAAGTGCCTGTAGCCTGGGATCAACAGAAGAACTACTAGACTTGTTTTTCAATTGGGACAGATCATACCTCTTGTGCCTCTCACTTGCTTCTATTACAGATGCCTTGAGTTCTTGGATCCGATTGGCGATCTCATGGCGTGGTTTCAGTTTCTTCAGCTTGCGGAAGAACCCCTTGATGAAGCCTGAATGTCCATCACGCTCGTGGTCAACACGAGACATGAAGCCGTCAACACAGTCTTCCAAGTCGTAGGACAGCTCCCTTTAGCTTGTCCCTCCATTCCCTGGTTTCAGGGTCGAGCTGCTCTATATCGGCAAGCATCTGGAGCGTGGCACTCATGGCGCTCAACTCATCTCTCAAAAAAACTTGATATGCTTCCGCACGCCTTTGAGCTTGACGTACTCTTCTTCGAGCAGCTTGGTGAGCTTGGACAGGAGAGGCTTCATCACCCCTGTGGTGACACCCACAAGAGCTGCCGTAGCCATTTTTGCTCATCGGATGAGCTCGCTGGGATGTGGTGGTGGTGCTGTGGGAGATGAGCACTGATTTGAGATCGTGTATAGGGTGCAGGTAACGCCTGTTTCTGAAGGAAGAGTAGCAGTAGGTTAATTGTTTTTTTTTGTCCTCTAGATCCGCAAAAAATTATGAACTATAAAAATTAGCTTTGGTAAAAGAGCTACTGCATCTTGGCATGTGATGGGCGCGCGGTGGCATACTGGCCTGCATGCATGTATGATATCATCGAGGTATATGGCACATGGCACATCGATTTGACAAAGTAGTTCATCCAAATCAGTCAAGATGCTAACTGGCAAGTTGATTTGCAGTATGCTTTTGCTCGCAAGTTGCTGTCATCTACTCAAATTAATCAGTCTAAAAACTCTTTCGTTACAACTGGCAGCCGCTGTGCTCTGGATCTGGATCAGATCAACTGAGAAACCACAATGGCCTATTGGGTGGCAAATTATTATATACAGAGAGTATAAAATGCAGAGATGAAAGTAGACAGAACCAAGCTAGAGGCAAATTATTAAATGCGCCCGTTGGAAACTTGGTAATTAGGATGTCTTTACAGGCAACGTTGCAACATTATTTACCATGTTCTACGTGTCCTGGCTTTACTAATTAACGGTCTGCAGTTTGGATGGGCTAAAAGGAATTGGCGAATTGAGGTATTGGCCAAAATTATTTTAAGGTCTCAGGTATTTTGCTTGAAATTCAGAAGATTCAATTTTTTCGAAATATTCGAAAAGTATCGGATGGAGTCATCCTTCACCGAAATTCTAGTGCTTGACAAGATTTAAAACTTTGTAGTAAAAACATTTTTATTTGAATTCATTTAGCAACAAAATTTTTCTATGCATTTTGACAAGTGATTTACTGGTGTAGTGGTAAGGTGGTGTACGTGTTGACTTGCAACACGTGGTTTGAGGCTTAAGAATGACATAATAATTTTTTGGTTTTGGGTCCTCTAGACACCATTACGTGATGACACGGGCACCGCGCCACTGTAAATAATGGGGATTAACTGTGACTCTTTGTAGAATGCATTACCCGAGCGGGACACCTTAATAGTAATACACCTGGAAGCAGTTCTCAAATACACCCGTTCCATTAATCGGTTTGGTAATGACCGCTTCTGTACATGGCACTTAAGACAGACTAAGCTTTGTTTGGAGGAGGGGCAGCAGCCGGTGGATGTTCTTGCCCGATATTATGTAATTGTACCGTGAGTTGAACATATTATTACAGCTGCTTCATTTTTTCCACGCCACGACACAACACTACTGTTGTGGTGAACCGTGTGTGACCCCGGTGACAAACGGATGTAAATGGACGGTGACAAGGAAACAGAGAGCTGACAACGAAACAAACATGAGGAGGCTAATTCTGGGGCCTTTGGCACCTCTAGTTCACTCTCTCCATCAGTAGTTTGGCTTCTTTCATCACCAGAAAGTAGGTTGGCCTCCTTTCTGATTTGCAAAAATTCGAGCCACTCGGATATTGCTCCACCAAAAAGTACTATGTTTGCGTCCCACAATTCCTATAAAAGAAGTGTTAAAAAATTGTTCCATTGGATGACCTTGTACATGCTAAATTGAAGAAATAAATATGCATTTGCCGCAGCTAGAGAAGAGTGTTATATGAGAGAACATACCGATTCAAAATGTTGGCAGTGCCATTCTCTAGATTTTGTACGTAACGTGGGATGGTTGGGAAGTGACTTTATGGCAGCATTAATGGCTCCTGAAACACAGCTAACGACATTATCAGTGTTGTCTTCCGTGTCATCCCACCTGCCACGAAATGTGATCTCTACCTTGCTGAGAGCAGAGAGGTGTTCGATGCCCAAACTAGATGGAGCACCGTTGAGGCATTCCATCTCATGCACAGGAAACTTAATCTTCACGTGCTCAAGCTTTGGCATTGATCCCGCTTCAAACTCCAGCGAGGTCCCACAAGCATAGATATTCAGGGAGAAATATTTCAGAGTTCTAAATCTGTTGTTGCCTTGTACTACGATCCTTCCATTGGTGCACCCCCAAGTGCCCAGATTTAGAAAAAGCAAACTGGGTATTTCTCCAAGGATCTCAACATCTTCTGGTCTCAAACAGATTATAGTTAGTTCTAGCACACCGAGATTACTAAGTGAGCCCATCCAATTTGGTACCTTATAAATGAAAGCTTTTTTTATGCAGAGCTTATGGAGGCTACGGGAGGCAGCAGGGTACAAAGAATCTAGTGACATTAGGCCCCCCATTCCATATGACATGTCATTGATATATAGATTATGTAGGTTGCATGAAGATAACAAATTTCCCACATAATTGTAAATGTCCTCAGCCTGGCTGCTTCCCCTAAAGCCATCTAGTAAATCAAAATGCAACGCTATTTCCAATGTTCTCAGCTTGGTTAGTTTATGTAGGGACTGCCCTTGCTCATAGGGTTGAACTCCATATTGCCTCAGCTCTACCAAGCTAAGCATCTGCCCAATAATTCCATCTGGAAATCTAACATCAGGACCCACATATAAGTGTGCCAGTTGTTGTAGTTTTTGGATAGTTCGTGGTAGTTCTTTGATGCTAGTGCCTTGCACATCCAACGTCTGTAGATGTTGTAGTTCACCAACATTCTCTGGGAGACAGGTTATTGAATATGAGCCGAGACGCAAGTACCTAAGATTAAACAACTTTCCAATACTTGCAAGATGATGGTCTTCCATGCTTATACATTCTTTTAGGTCCAACACAAGAAGAGCGGTGGAAGGCAAACAAGAGATCTTCACAATCTGTCCAAATATTGTAATTGACCTAACATGAGACAATAACTGGCCTGCCCATAAATTGGCATGTTCTTTGTTGTGGTTGCTGACATAAAGCCTACGTGAACCATGTATTCTGAAGCAAATACAGGCTCTGCAACATCTAATGAAGTTACAAAATTTTCTTCAGTTGCCTTGCATTTGATGTAGTCAAGGATGATGTCATGCACTCGACATGCCTTTGCCTGACCATTCTTTATTCGAACAGGTTGGATCATGCTTCTATTGATTAGATCATTGAAGTAACCCTCACCAATTTCATATTTAGTTTGACTTGCTTTCTCATGAATGAACCCTTCTGCAATCCACCTATTGATCAAACATTCTTTCTGAATCTCATAATCTTCTGGAAACATACTCATGTACAACAAACAAGTTCTTAGATGGTGAGGGATGTCAAAATAACTCAAAGATAAGATATTGGTCATGATCTTAGCACCATCTTTCATTGCGAGTGAGGAACCAATAGCATTAAGTACCCTGTCCCATTCTAGTTTTGCAGACACATTGGCTAATATGCTAGATATAGTAACAATTGCCAATGGTAGACCACCACATTTTCTTAGTATTTTGTCTGGAACATCTTCCAAGTGAGGATAACATGAACTCTCAGAACCAAATGCTCTTCTAAAGAATAACCTTTTGGAGTCATCAAAACTAAGAGCCTCCATTTCATAAACTTGAGAAGAACAACAATTTGCAACTGTAATACTACGTGTTGTCGTTATTATTCTGCTCCCAAGATCATTACTTGGTAATGCAAGTTTGATGGATCCCAAATCTTCTGTGCTCCATACATCATCAATCACAACAATGTACCTACCACACATTATTTTAACAAAGATGGAATCAGTGATCAAAGACTACATCATTAAATTAAATTGTATGCATCAGTAACATCGACTACGGTTGTAGGTTGATGAATGAATGACGATAGGAACCTAAATAGACATGGTACTCTAGCACATCATAAAAAGTGAAATTTTAATGTGTACAATAAATATTTCAATAAATTGGCAACAATATCTATATCATTTACGATACGTATTAAAATTAGATATAACGATGAAACTGCCGAGAACTCTACTGCAACACTATTTGGACTTACAGACAAAACTTCCAAAAGTAGCTTAAATTTGGCCATATTGTTAAATATTAATAGCTTCTCTGTAGTTCAAACAGCGAGAGCTAGAGTAAATTGTGACTATGAAGCTTTATAATTTGGAATCTGGAACTTAAAGACTTACCCCAACTTTGGGATACATAAAACAACAAAAAATTGTATCTGACAAACCAAATACATTGATGAAGGTTTATGTGACAGGATATGTTGAATATGAATACTTACTTTGTTCCACTTTTATGTGAATGTATAAAGTAATTCGTTGTAGATGCACACAATTTAAACATAACTTGGAAACATTACCATAGTTGACTAGTCTTACCTTTTGTCATGAAGGTATTCCCTGAGTTTATCAATGATCTGTTGCACATCATCAACCCGTGAGTTAATATCAGTACACTTGACTTCATTAGCAATGTGCATTAGAATCTTTCTGACATCAGGAGTTCGAGAAACGGACACAAAAGCTGCACATTTGAACTGGCCTTTAATGCCCTCATAAACTTGCTTTGCAAGAGTAGTCTTACCAAGACCTCCACAACCCGAGAAATCGAGAGCACTTTAGGTTTTACTGATGAACCAGTTGCCTCCATGTTTAACAACTCAATGATATGCTTCTTTGGAGCATTGAGGCCCACGAGTTTATCAATATCCTCATAAAGCGCCTCCGGCCGGGATCAACGAGAAGAAGTGCTGGATTTGTTTTTCGGTTGGGCCAAATCATACCTCTTGTGCCTCTCGCTTGCCTCTATTACGAGATGCCTTGAGTTCTTCGATCTGATTGGCAAGGTCATAGCGTGCCTTCAGTTTCTTGAGCTCGTGGAAGAACCGTTCGAACACCGAAAGCCCATCCCCGCTTGTGGTCATCATGAACCAAGAAGACATCAACGCAATCTTCCAAGTCATATGCCAGCTCTCGTAGCTTGTCCCTCCATTCCCTGGTTTCAGTGGTCGAGCTGCTCTGCATCTGCAAGCATCTCGAGCGTGGCACTCATGGCGCCCAGCTCGTTTCTCAGAAACCTGATCTGCTTGCTAACGCCTCTGAGCTTGACGTACTCTTCTCCAAGGAGATTGGTGAGCTTGGACAGGAGCGGTTTCATCACTCCTGTAGAGAGACAGTAACTAGAGCAGCCTCCATTGCTCTGCCACCGACAAGCTTCGATCTTGCGGCAGCTAAGACGCGCTTGAGATGTGTGTGGGAGCAAGCGGCGATGGCGATTAGCAATTTCAGGCGTGGATGCAAGCGAAAGAACAAACTGAGGGGTGGATGGTGAGTGGATCAGTTGGAGATAGTCGGATTTGAATGAAATGCGGTAAGCATAGAAGTAGCATGCTAACTGCGGCTACCTGGGGGGGTGTTAGTGGACTAGTATTCGCACTTGCCGAGGAATTTTCTTTGGGCTGGACTTGGACAGGGATGGTTACAGGATGCTGGATTTTTTCTTTGGGTCGGATTTTTCTCTGTGGAATGAGTACTGGTGCGGTGGGACATGGTGAAGAAGTATGCTGGATTTTTTCTTTGGGTTGGACAATGGCATGGACAGGCTCTCACGATCGCCTTTGAACTTTGATGTGTGTTGACATGGTTGTCCGGGATTTTTCTTTGGTTTGGACTTGGTCATTGGAAATTTGAGTAAATGGAGGACAATACAACATAAGTGTCGCAACCAAGCCAGTCCACAGCGGTGGTTTAATCGCCAGCCATCATGGCATGGAGAAGACGAACAAGAAATTGGGGCAGCGCGACAAAGACAACCATGACTTGCTCGCGCGGCCAACGACTTGAAAAGGCAAGGCCTGGTCGACTCTCCACTGTCGACGAAATGGATCAGACCCGCGTTGCCGACTCGCCTTGTGGTCATCGGTGGCGAGTTGAATGAAGCTAGGAACATTGGGAGTGAGCGACACATTCACACATACTCACCTCAGTCAGCACTCACCAATTTCAAATTTATTCAGTAACCAAGGACCGGGTTACTGAGCAGAGCGTGTGATTAGACGCGAATACTTTTTCACGATAATTATTGGCCTATATCCCAATTAAATTTCTAAATAGTATTAAAAAAAACATTTCTAATATACAACTTTCCTAATTAACAGAGGGTGGCTGCTTCTGTTGAACATTAGGAGACGAATTAAGTAGCTAAGAGCAAACTTAAAAACCGAGTAATGATTGATTGATAGATTAGCAACTGTAGCTAGAAACGGACCATTTATAAATCTGCTGAACCTGTAGTGTGCTACTGTAAATCCCAAAAGAAAAGCTTACCGAATACCGAACTTACCTGAACTCTGCTTGGCCCTCCTGCTGTCCTGCTTACCTGAAAGTTGGTGCCAAGCTGCTGCTGTGCTGATACTAGTATACTGAACCTGCAACACCGTCTGAGACAAAGATTCTAGACAAGTGAGCAAGCTGACGTGAAAATTCAGGTTGAAGGCACAGCTGCAAAAAGATGAAACTGAAAGCAGCAACTTGCTACGGCGAAACAACAGAAGCTGTTCTACACACCTGTTGACGCCGGGTTAGGGCTTCGCACCAAACACACACCGGGAGGGCCTTGGACGCCCACGAAGGTTGCACTCAACCTTGTAGCAGCGAAAACCGCAGCGTGACCGACCACAAACGATCAAGAGATCGCTAGGGCCGATGTAGAGCTCGGTAGACGGCTGGAAGACCTTCGAACGCACCTCCGGGAAGACCCGTCGGGAGGGCGCACGCAAGGGTTGCCCTAGGAGCAGCGGATGCACCTAGAACGCCGGCGAAGAATGCGGAATTCGTCGTCGAACAGTAGGGTATGAGGTTGGAAGAGATAAAATTAGGGTTTGTGTAGTAGTTGGGCGATTTGTTGATAGATGGGATCAAATCGGCCATGAACCCCTTCATTATATAGGGAGGGTGGTCTTATCCTTTTAGGAAGGCGTCCTAGGACGTTTTCAAGCCACAAAACCGACCTAAACACGATTAGGAATCAAATCGGTTCGGAATCAGAGTTTTCCAACTCGCTGGAAAGTAGAGACGAAAATTTCTGGATACCACGCACATGTCCGGGGTCTCGCCTCTGGGTATTGTCTTGGGTCCAAAATTCATCCATCCGACTCCAAATAGGGCGATCCACATATGTTTTTCGATCAGCGCGGACGAGAGGAACGCAATGGTGAAGTCCGTTACTGCTTTTGAGGAACTTTTTATTCGGACAAATTTGGATGTCAACAACACCTGAAGAAATCAGAGAGGCACGCTTTTCCGCTCAAGATAACCGAATATGAAGCGCCACTGCTGATGCTGCTGAATGGCCATGCATCGTGTTGGAGACATTATTTTCACAACGGCTAGTTACAGAAGCCAGCGGTGATTGCATCTTATCACCACCGGTTGCAAACTAACAGTGATGACCCCAATTATCTCCAAGCAAGAATATCGGCAGTGATATGGTCAAGAGCCTGCTTGGATAGTGAATAGTTATTAGGCTCCTGCAGGCAAAGGAGGATAAGCATTTGCCGTGGCAAAGCTTTACTGGAAGCTAATTACAGTCTTAAAACAAGCACGATCCTCACATATTGGGTAAGCTCTGTTTTTGTTGAACCTTGTGGCTGTGACAACTTCATCCACCGATTGACCTAAATCAAAGTGGCTAACACATGGATCATATCTAGGGTGATTACAGCATTCTGACTGCTGCAGCCACTGTCTTGGCACGCCATTTCATCGGTCTCTTCCTTCTCATTAATCTGCTCCTCTCTTCTTCCTCTTCATCTGGCGAAGGGGAGATCCACAGCATTCAAGCACAACAACAAAATGCAGGTTGCCAAAATTGCATGCAGTTGCAACAATATCAGACATGAAGCTCAGCATTGTCCCTTTTCTCTGCTCAACTTTCTACCTCCAAGTGTATCCATCTGAAGTTTAAACTGCGTGAATAATGAACACATCAGCAGAAAAATAATTAATATTATTGAAACTCTTGTGTCGACTATGGACAAGGTACTAGGAGCAAGCTATTTTTTTTTAGAAAAAAAAAAGAGTGCAAGCTCCAATCAAGCAAAGCGTAATACTATTTTGACAATATACGAAAGACTGCCATGGAACCAAAATTTATAGAATAACAGAGCGAACAAGTTCTGTAAAAAGGTGCTAAATCCATATAACACCTCCCTGTTTCTCTTCTCTTACATGGCCAACCAAGACAGTTGTCGCTTGATCCTTCTTTTCTTTATTCTTTTATCGTCCTCATCAAGCGGACAACAGCAAGCTATCTCCATGCTGAGCTGCTCTAGTATTTACATGATTCTCTACCATTGGCAGTAAGAAGAAATTCCAATCGAAATTGTAAATTAAATTTAGCATGGAGCAGACACAACTTGTCAGCACCGACAAGGCCACAAATGTCACATTTTGGTCCCTCATGCGCTTCTCATGGACTAGAATCCCTGTTCTAAATAGCGCTTTTAGCGTCCGCTATAGCGCTATTTAGCGTCTGGGCAAGTCCATCGCTAAGCTATGGCAAATTTCGCGCTAAATGGAAGTTGCCGCTATTAGCTGCTAAAAGCTCGCTAAATGACGCTAAACTGAAGTGCTTTAGCGCCGCTATGAGGCCAAACTCACATGGGCTTTCACCAAACTCCGGCCCAAATCAGTTGCCGGCCTAAATCAAGTTGCGGTGAAGGGCTGGGGTGATGAATTTGCTTCCATTGGCAAGTGGCGAGCTGGTGACCATGTCCAACCATGCAAATATTATCATTAGTTAATTGGTATTGATATTATAATGCCGATCATGCGTAAAATTACCTTATGATTGACGTACTTTTTACTCAGCCGCTAAATGGCTTAGCCCGCTATAGTAGCCCGCTATAGCCTGTTATAGCCTTTGAAAAAGGCCGCCGCTAAGAGGCTTAGCCCGCTATTTAAAACAGGGACTAGAATAGAAGAAAAATATATGGTCTGCCCTTCCGTGTGCTTTCTGCCTGTACAGCTTCAAACAACACAACTCCACAAGAATAGAGGAACCAAACAGACCGTGTAATTGGAAGTCAACCGTTTAATTGCAAGAAAAAAGATAAGTCAACACCTTTAATTCTGACAGGAAACTTTTTAAAGCACGTTAAAAAGTGCCTTCTGAGTTCTCACAACAATGCAAATCAAAATGTAAAATTAATTTTTGGATTTGAAACCTTTGCTTTATTGTATCACAAATTTCATTTTGGATGAGACAAATTCAAGTGACAAAAATGTGTGCCTAATGGCACGGTCGCCAAAAGAAAAAATAATATGTGCCTAATACAAACAAAAAGCTTAATATGTGTCCAGTACAGGCAAATTGTAAATGTTCCAAGCCTTATTGGAAGCTAATTAGAATCTTACAACTAGTACAAATCACACCAAAGCTACTAATCTGCAATCCAGCGCAACAAAAAACAAAGTGTTGTAGCTTTTTTTTTATTCAACCTCGAGGTAGACATGAGACACGTTCATCAGCCAACCCATAAATATCATTCAGACTTATACATCATTCTAGTTGCTGCTACCACTGTCATCTTGATGCGCCACTTCTTTTTCCCTGCTCTCTTCTTCCTCCTTATCAGTTTGCTCCTCTTCTTCCTTATCATGTGTCTCAATCTGTTTGGAAAAACAAGACGAGGAGTTTGATGGGGAAAACGGGGGTCACATCACATGAATGTAGAAACAATAACTGCTGCCCTAGTAGGCCTTTGATACCTCTAGCTCAGTCTCTCCATTGATAGCTTGGTTTGTCTGCTCCTCTCTAATTTGCCAAAGTCTGAGCCACTCGTCGAGTAACCCCTCAAAGTCTTCATTATACGCCCTCAAAATCTAGAAGAGAAGAGACAAACTGTTTAATTCAACGGCCAAGTATATGCTAAATGGAAGAAATAAGTATGTATGCACCACGTATCAGTACTTGAACAGCCAAGTGACGAGTAATTTAGCTGTTAAAATGGAAGAAAGGAGTATGTGGTTGCAACAAGTGAGAGGTTAATGGAACCATCAATGCCTGTTGTTCTGTGAGGGGACTTACAGATTCAAAATGTCTGCACTCGCGATATAATCTTAAAAATGTGGCAGTGGGACGGTTGGGAAGTGTCTCGATGGCGGCATTAATGGCTCTTGAAATGCATCGTATAGTGCCATCATGATCATCTTCAACTGGATTGTAGTTTCCTTCATCATACGAATCCCTGTTGCTATAAATTGTTATTTCAACCTTGCTGAGAGACGAGAGGTGTTGGATGCCCAAACTAGAAGCACCATTCAAGCATTCCATCTCATGCGCACCAAACTTAAGCTTCACGTGCTCAAGCTTTGGCATTGATCCCACTTCAAACTCCAGAGAGGTCCCACAACTATAGATAAGTAGGGAGAAATATTTTAGACTTCTGAATCCGTTGTTGCCAGGGAAGACGATCCTTCCGCTAGTTCCCCCGGCTGTGTCTAGGTTGAGATAAAGCAAACTGGGTATTTCTCCAAGGATCTCAACATCTTCTGGTCTCACACACAAGATAATCAGTTCTAGCACACCAAGGTTTCCAAGTGAGCCCATCCAATTTGGCACCCTATAGATGGGAAATCTTTTAAAGCGAAGCTTGTGGATGCTACAGGAAGCTGCAGGGTGCCACGAATGTAGCACCACTGGGTAGAATGAATAGCTGGTATATATAAGATTATGGAGGTTGCATGAAGATAATAAATTTCCTACATGACTGTGAATGTCCTCGTCTTGGCTTCTTCCTTTTGAGCCACCCCTAAAAACTACAGAGATGTTTAGTGTCCTCAGCTTGGTAAGTTTGCAGAATTCTTGTATGGACTTGCCCTGTTCGTATGTTTCGACTCCATACACCTACAACTCTTCCAACTTGAGCATCTTTCCAATGGTTCCTTCCGGAAATCTAGCACCCATGTCAACATATAAACGTGCCAGTTGTTGAAGTTTCATGATAGTTTGTGGCAGTTGTATGCACATGGTGCCTCGCACATCTAGTGTTTGTAGATATTGTAATTCACCAACATTCTTGGGTAGCTTTCTTATAAAATGTGATCTGACACGCAAGTACTTTAGATATAATAAGTCTCCAATACTTTCAAGATGATGTTCGGTCATGCCTGTGCAATCTCCTAGGTCCAACACACGAAGAGTGGTGGAAGGCAACAAAGACATTTTCACAGGCTGTCCAAACATTGTAATTGACCGGATGTGAGACATTAACTGATCTGCCCATAAAGTAACATTTTCTTCCTTGTGATTGCTGACACAAAGCCTACGAACCCTCCTGCTATACTCATTTTTTGAAGTACATAAAGGTTGTACAACATCTAATGAAGTTACAAAATTCTCTTCGGAAGCCTTGCATTTGATGTAGTCAAGGATGATGTCATGAACTCGACATGCCTTCGCCTGACCATACTTTACTTTAACAGGTTGGATCATGCTTCTATTGATCAGATCATTGAAGTAATCCTCACCAATTTGATATTTAGTTTGACCTTCTTTCTCATGAATGAACCCTTCTCGCAATCCACATACTGATCAAACATTGTTTCTCAATCTCGTAATCTTAAAAACATGCTCATGTACAACAAACAAGTTCTTAGATGATGAGGAATATCAAAGTAACTCATAGATAATATGGCTGTCAAATTCTCAGCACAAGGATTCTTAGCAAGAGCAGAACCAATACCATTTAGTACCCTATCCCATTCTGATTTTGAAAACTGATTGGTTAATATGCCGATAGAGTAACAATTGCCAATGGTAGGCCATCACATTTTTTTAATATTTTTTTGGAACATCTTCCAAGTGGGGATAACTACATTAATTCTCACAACCAAATGCTCTTCTGAAGAACAACCTTTTGGAGTCATCAAAACATAGAGCATGCATTTCATAAACTTGAGAGGAACAACATTTTGCAACAAGAACACTACGTGTCGTCGTGATTATTCTGCTCCCAAGATCATTATCCGCTAATGCAAGTTTGAGAAATCTCCAATCTTTATCGTTCCATACATCATCAATCACGACAATGTACCTGCCACACATTATTTTAACAAAGATGCAATCAGTGATCAAATACTACTATGTTAAAATTCTGTATGCATCAGTAGCATCAACTATGGCTCATAGGTTGATGATGATAGGAACCTAGATAGATATGGTACTCTTGCACATCATAAGAAGTTTCATTTTAGTGCGTGCAACAAAATATTTCAAGAATTTACCAAACAATATATATATATATGAATTCCAATATGTACTTCTATTATCATAGACAATTAGGCTTACCTTTTATCTTGGAGGTGTTCCCTGAGTTTATCAATGATCTGCTACAAATCATCATATTGTGCGTTAATACCCGTGCACTTGACTCCATCAGCAATATGTATTAGAATCTTTTTGACATCCGGAGTACGAAAAACCGACACAAATGATGCACATTTGAATTGGCCTTTAATGGTGTCATAGACCTGCTTTGCAAGAGTAGTCTTACCGAGACCTCCACAACCGAAATTGAGACCACTTTAAGTTTTGCTTGAATGAACCATTTTCCTCCATGTTTAACAACTCAATGATATGCTTCTTAGGGGCATCGATGCCCACAAGTTTATTAATATCCTCATAGAGTGCCTGCAGCCCGGGATCAACGTAAGAACTGCTGGATTTGTTATTTAGTTGGGCCAAATCGCCCTCTTGTGCCTCTCGCTTGCCTCTATAACAGATGCCTTGAGTTCTTGGATCTGATTGGCGATCTCATGGCGTGGTTTCAGTTTCTTCAGTTTGCGGAAGAACCTCTTGATGAAGCCCGAATGTCCATCACGCTCGTGGTCAACACGAGACATGAAGCCATCAACACAGTCTTCCAAGTCATAGGCCAGCTCCCTTAGCTTGTCCCTCCATTTCCTGGTTTCAGGGTCGAGCTTCTCTGCATCGGCAAGCATCTGGAGCGTGGCACTCATGGCGCTCAGCTCCTCTCTCAAAAACTTGATCTGCTTCCGCACGCCTTTGAGCTTGACGTACTCTTCTTCTAACAGCTTGGTGAGCTTGGACAGGAGAGGCTTCATCACCCCCGTGGTGACACCCACAAGAGCTGCCGTAGCCATTTTTGCTCATCTAGTGAGCTCGCTGGGATGTGGTGATGGTGCTGTGGGAGAGCACTGATTTCAGATCGTGTATTGGGTGCAGGTAACGCCTGTTTCTCAAGGAAGAGTAGCAGTGGGTTAATTGATTTTTTGTCCTCTAAATCCGCGAAAAATTATGAACTATAAAACTTTGCTTTGGTAAAAGATCTGCTGCACACAGACATGAAAACGTACTATGAAATGAGACCCGTGACCCACTAATGTAACTCAGAGAAGCATCTTGATTAAAATTCGATACTGTCTGGAATAAAGAAGCATGTGATGCGCACTGTCTGGGTTTATTAATCTTTCTTTCTCCAAGAACAATATAAGCTAAGCTTTCCATGCAAATAATGAGGAGGAGACGGTGGCATGCATATATGAGATCAAAGTAGTTATAGATGGTCGCATGCATCGAGGTATATGGCACATGGCGCATCGATTTGACAAAGTAGTTGAGCCAAATCAGTCATAGATGCTAAATTTGCAATATGCTTTTGCTCGCAAGTTGGTGTCATCTACTCAATTAATCAGCCTAGGGGAAGTAAAAAAAATCTCTTTTTGTTACAACTGGCAGCCGCTGTGCTCTGAATCTAGGTCAGAACTCAGAAACCACAGTGGGCTATTGGGTGGCGAATCATTATATATATACAGAGTATAAAAAGCAGAGATGAAAGTAGACAGAGGAACCAAGCTAGAGGACAGGGAGGGGTGTTACACACAAGTGGAGACAGTAACTAGAGCAGCCTCCATCGCTCTGCCGCCGCCAACAAGCTCGATCTCGCTCCCAGCTACGACGCACATGTGGGAGCGAACGGCGACGGCGCGGTGAGCATCGTATCAGAGCCAGAGAGAGAGGCTGTTATGCAAAGCACATCAGGCTGGAGTGCTCGGTGCTGAGCGAGCTTGGGCATTTTCTACGAAAGAGCATCGAATCTGATGTCTTTGGATGAGCATCGAATCTGATGGCGATGGGAGGCGTGGTGTGGATGCCAGCGAAAGAAACAGCAACTATTGGATGGGTCCCGAAAGATGAATTATTGAGACGACTAGACGAGCTGTGTCCAGATTCCAGAGTCCACTTACTGTGCACTCGCACATGCTGGACATGACAGGAAGTCAGGCTCTTTGCTCGTAATATTAAACAAGAGGAGCGGGACAGGAGTCGTAAACTCGTCATTATCCAGGTCCTTTTGAAAAGCAGGTCGTATTTAAGCATTACAAAGGCTTAATAATATATTAGAGTATAGTATTGGTATAGTATATCTCTAGAGAGACTTCTTCTCCCTCAAACAATGTACTAGTTCTAATGTTGTACTAGATATGTGCCTGTGAGTTGCACGGGGTTGCAAACTGATCATATATCACGTAACCACTACACTACATGGTCTATTGCCATCCTGCTACGGCAACATCAATGGACAGCGAAAGCTGACCAACCACTACTAATCTGCAGCAAACAATCAAAAGGGGCAGCAAACAATGAAAAGAAGACAACAAAAGACATCGCATTTAAAAAAAACAATATCATAAGGAAAAACATTATTGGTGAATGATATATAACAAATGGTAAAAGCTATTGTAATCATTAATCAAACTATTAAAACAAATATTACTACAATACAATTCCAAGTTCCAACAAATATGCAAGAAAACGCAAACCAGTCATGGGTGTGATTGGTTTGTCTGCCCTAACTAACCGGTATGGGAAGGAAAATAATCGAACTATTAGAATGCACCAGATATGCCATGCGAGGGAAGTGTTCAAATATACGTGAATTGTACACCCTCATTAGCTTAAGCTTTAGGTGCAACTAGACATGGAGCTGGATTTGGATTGTCCAAAGTTCAATTGGACTTTTTCTTCATGGATTGCATTGGATTTCTTTGGACTTGGATAATACCCCACCTAAAATCCATACAAGATTTTGGATGGTGGATACAACGCATGCAAACTCCAAACATCCACCGGATCGGTATCTGTATGCTCCATCCGCCTCCTCATCACCACTCCCTTCATCCGTCCGTCGCCGCCTAAGAAGCGTGTCATTCGGTTGCTCCTCGGCCATGCACCTCCACGCCACCAGCTAGGCCAATTACTCCGATTACTTGGTCGTCGCTGTATCGCCGTCCGGGTAAGGTTTGTCGAGTAGTAGAATACGGTTAAGATCCACCATATTATTCTGACATATTATATTACAGAGCATTTTTTCCTTTGGAGTAGCAATATTTTCTAATCTTGTTCTACTGTGCTGTTCCTTTAACAGATAGAGTAATCACCAATCCCCTTTTAGCACATATAGTGCCCCCACATAACATAGAAAATAGAGATTTTCTATAGAAGGCCCAACGAGGTAAAAAGATCTCAAATATAACATTCATTGCATTATACCACCAGCAAATGAAGACTGCTCACATCATTTTCCCTGAATGTCATATAACTATGAAAACTTGAATCAATATCACAGCAACGATCTTACCTTAATCAATTTGGTTTTCTTAATTAAGAGGTCTGTGCTGGAATGATTTATTGGCACACATGTTATCCATTCACATTGTGATGAACAACAAGAGAAGAGCATGCTGCATCAGCAAAGTTTCAGCATGTAAGAATATGTCAATATAATGATAAAATTCAGAGGTGCGATAATCCAACAGCTAATAGCTACACATATTTTTTTGTATCCAATTGTGTGTGCTCCACGATATCAGTGATAAAAAGATATGTATTTAGAAAAAGAAGATTGATTACAGAATTAACTGCTATCAATGCTCTAGTGTGTGCTACAATTTTGTGTATGCATGTCCACAAAGAAATATCACATTGAATTCATGAACAAAGTGGATTCATTACAAAGAAAAGGGAAATGGGTTGGGGACAGATTAAAGATAGATAGCAAGAGATCTGAAATAGAAATATTCCAACATAATACCCTTTTATTAGAGATACAAGCATGGAGTTCATAAAAAATTTAGATTTTAGGATTGTATAAAGCCAGTAAATATTTTGCCACAAAGGCGAGGCGGAGGAAGCTTACCCACAAAGGGCAGTCTTCTCACACATACTGATGAACCAGGAGAAGGCCTACAATAACAGAAAATGTCATAATCTTCAATGTGTCTCTTAGTGCAATATACATCTTAATAGAATTAAGGGAAATAGAAATGTGGACATGTCCATAAAAAAGGCACATATTAACATTCACCAAAGTAGAGTAATATTTACATTTCTTTAACTCCGGCTAGAACAATAATTTGACACCACTCACTGTAAGAAAAAAAATGAAGAGCCATATGACATTAAGGCACATTCCTATCATAATCACAACATTGTTAAATATAACCAGCTGTCTTCCTGCACTGATTTCTACTTCAGTCAAGGACTATGTAATGTAGCCAAGATACAGGATCTGTTGGACGAAACACTACACCCGAATGATAAAAAGAGGCATAGAATAGAATGTATGAATATGTTAAACAAGAACATGTCAGATACAGTACTTGAATGACAGTTATTAGTATGAATTATAATGAGGCGAATGTGTAAATAATTTATCTTAAAAACAATATTACGTATAGTTATACTCCGTTTAATTGGTTGATAGGCATAGAAGGCTAACACATTCAATTGTTTCAACATGGGCCGGGGACAAACCCAACAAAGTAATCTGAGACGGCGGGAGAGATTTGGGTATTGAATGAGAGCGAGAAACTAACACTTACTAATCAAATCCACCGCCGAACCGGAGCAGGAGAGACGGGTTTCTTCTCACATATAGCGTAACTCCCGCTCCGTTCAGTCCAATCCACCGAGAAGAGGTAGAGGAGTGCCGACGCTGGCGAGGAGGGGTGGCGCTCCGTGCCGGTGGTGGTGACTTAGGCGGGAGGGTCACGCCTACCTCCACCGCCGAGATAAAGATGGCTGGCGCCGCTATGCTGCTCTAGGTCGGCTAGCACGCTGCGGCGGCGACAAAGCGTAGGGAGGGAGCCGGAGGGAGGCGCGGCCGGGCGGCGAGTACGGGGGGAGCGCCACGTGGTGGTGGCCTGCTGGGCCAAATTGGGCCTCGAAGGAGCAGGCGCCAAGACATTTACAGGGTAGGCTTTACTTCGCCTAGGTTTTCGGATCCATTTTTGAAAAAATCTCGAGCCCATGGAATTTGACGAAATTCAGAAAATTCAGACCGGTTCCCACACAAAAAATTTGAATGAAATTTGATCAAATTTGAGCAAAATTTCCCCAAATGGTCGAAAGTGGCAAAGTGGGCATGGAGAGGATGTATGCGGGGTCGTGGTGGAACTCGTGACGTGGTTGAGCTCCTCGCATCCGCAAGCCTCCTGGAGTATGGTATGGCGCTCATCGCCTTACTCAGCTCGTCTCGCAAGAAACCGATCTGCCTTGGCACCCACTTTCACTCATCGTCTTACTCGTCGTTGAGCAGTTTGGCGAGCTTCTACACCACCGTGCAGACACTGACCAGAGCCCACAGCCTCCATTGCTCTGCTGCCGGATGCCCTGTGTTGTGATTTGTGAGCGCAAGCAGAGACAGAGACCGAATGCATGGAATCTTGATGGAGATACATACATTGATCATGTACACGCGCTCACACCTGCCCTCTCTGTTAATCAAGTATCATGACAGACTCTGCCACCGACAGTGAGAAGGGATTTCAAGTTAAAATTGTAATTAAATTCAGCATGGAGTGGACACACAACTTACCAGCACCCACAAATGTCACACACAAAGGCCAGTGGGGTCTGGGGAAGACTCTTATGGTCTGCCTCTCCGTGTGCTTCAAACATTACAAACCAGAAGAACCGAACAGGATTGTGAAATTGAATAGTCAAGCCCTTAGTTGCAAGAAGAAAAGAAAAAGACAAGTCGACGGCTCAATTGACATGAAACGTTTCAGAGGAAGATGAAAGATGGCTTCCTGTTGTATTACAGATCAAAATGTAAAATTAGTTGTTGGAATTAAAACCTGCAGACTCTAGCTCATTGGTAAATCTCGTTTCTGGATGCGGTAAATTCAAGGGACAACTAAAAATGTGTGCCTGATACAGACAAAAGTGCAATATGTGTTCCCAGCAGACAAATGTGAACGTTACAAGCCTTTATTGAAAACTAATTAGATTTTACAAACCATACTTTGAAAACCATGATGGTGTTCGTGACAACCCTTGTGTCACATGAGTTTAGATTGGAAAGCAAATCAAATGTAAAACACATACAAAAGTTGAAGGCTCTTACAAACAAAGGCAAATAAGCATTCATTGTGTGCCAAGAAGGCTTTATTCAAAGCTAACTCGAATATGCAACCAGCACAAACCTCACCAAAGCTAATCCCAAATACTACGCATAACGTTCAAACACAAAACAGCAAACTCTGTTTTTGCTGAACCTGAGGCAGACACCTTCATCATTCAGAACAGGCGACATACTCGTAACACATTCTAATTGCTGCTGCACTGCTACACCATCCTCCTGCTGCCCACTTATTTTTCATCAGTCTTTTCCTCCTCATCAATCTGCTCCACTCCTTCTTCTTCGCCGGTCTTCTCACCAGAGCCCTTCTCCTCATCAGTCTGCTCCTCTTCTTCCTTCTCATGCGTCTGACCCTGTTTGGAAAATAAACATGAGAAGTTCGTTGGTGAAGCGGGGGCGCAAGTGACAAGGAAACATAGAGCTGACTATGACCCTTGTGGGGCCTTTGGCACCTCTAGTTCACTCTCTCCATTAGTAGTTTGGCTTCTTTCATCACCAGAAAGTAGGTTGGCCTCCTTTCTGATTTGCAAAAATTCGAGCCACTCGGATAATGCTCCACCTGACTCATCATTCAACTCCCGCAGTTTCTATAAAAGATGTGTTAAAAAAAATTGTTCTATTGGACGACCAAGTACATGCTAAATGGAAAAAATAAATATGCATTGGAGAGGAGTATAAGCAATTGGGAGCAAGTAGTATGTGGGGCCTTTGACCGATGGAGCTAGAAGAGAAGTATAAGCAAAACATAAACAGGGGAGTCGAAAGTAGTACTATGTGGTTGCAGCAGTAGAGAGGTTGGTGGCCATCAATGAGAGAACATACCGATTCAAAATGTTGGCAGTCACAATCAAAATCTGTATGGAACCTGACAGTGGGATGCTTAGGAAGTGTCTTGATGGCAGTATTAATGGCTCTTGAAACACAGCAAATGGTGTTATCATCATTGTCTTCCCTGTCATCCCAGCTGCGACAAAATGTGATCTCTACATTGCTCATAGCAGAGAGGTGCTGGATGCCGAAACTAGATGGAGCACCGTTGAGGCATTCCATCTCATGCACAGGGAGCTGAAGCTTCACGTGCTCAAGCTTTGGCATTGATCCCGCTTCAAACTCCAGCGAGGTCCCACAAGCTCTAATTATCAGGGTGAAATCTTTCAGATTACTGAATCTGTTGTTGCCTTGTACTACGATTCTTCCATTGGTGGCCCCCACAGTGCACAGTGTTAGAAAAAGCAAACTGGGTATTTCTCCAAGGATCTCAACATCTTCTGGTCTCAAACAGATTACCAATAGTTCTAGCACACCGAGATTACTAAGTGAGCCCATCCAATTTTGTACCTTATAAATTTCAAGTTCTATGCTGAGCTCAAGGAGGCTACTCGAGGCAGCAGGGGGCCAAGAATCTAGTGAAAGTGGGTACAGCAGTCCAGACAGGTCCAAGATATATAGATTATGTAGGTTGCATGAAGACAACAAATTTCCCACATAATTGTAAATGTCCTCAACCTGGCTTCTTCCTTCTGAGCTATCTAGTAATAAATCCAAATCCAATGTTATTTCCAATGTTCTCAGCTTGGTTAGTTTACTGAATTCATGTAGGGACTGCCCTTGCTCATAGGATTGAACTCCATACTGCCTCAGTTCTACCAAGCTAAGCATCTGCCCAATAATTCCATCTGGAAATCTAACATTTGGCTCAACATATAAGTGTGCTAATTGTTGTTTTTTTTGATAGTTCGTGGTAGTTCTTTGATGCTAGTGCCTTGCACATCCAATGTCTGTAGATGTTGTAGTTTATCAACATCCTCTGGGAGCCAAGTTATTGAATGTGAGCCGAGACGCAAGTACTTAAGATTAAAAAAAAACTTTCCAATACTTGCAAGATGATGGTCTTCCATGCCTCTACATTCTCCTAGATCCAACACAAGAAGAGCCGTGGAAGGCAAATAATAGATTTTCATAGGCTGTCCAAATATAGTATTTGACCTAACCTGAGACAATAACTGGCCTTCCCATAAATTAGCATCTTCTTCGTTGTGGTTGCTGACACAAATCCTACGAACCTTGTATTCTGAAGTACATATAGACTCCTGCAGCATCTACTGAAGTTACAAAATTCTCTTCAAGAGCCTTGCATCCGATGTAGTCAAGGATGATGTCATGCACTCGACATGCCTTCGCCCCACCATAGTAAACTTGAACAGGTTGGATCATGCTTCGTTGATCAGATCATTGAAATAACCCCTCACCAATTTCGTATTTAGTTTGACCTTTTTCCTCACAAATGAACCCTTCTCGCAATCCACCTATTGATCAAACATTGTTTCTCAATCTCATAATCTTCTTACACACTCAAGTACAACAAACAAGTTCTTAGATGATGAGGGATGTCGAAATAACTCAAAGATAAGATATTGGTCATGATCTTAGCACCATCTTTCTTTGCAAGTGAAGAACCAATAGCATTAAGTACCCTGTCCCATTCTACTTTTTGCGAACGCATTGGCTAATATGCTAGATACAAAGAATAATTGCCAATGGTAGACCACCACATTTTCTTATTATTTTGTCGAACATCTTCCAAGTGAGAATAACATGAACTCTCGAACCAAATGGTCTTCTGAAGAATAACGTTTTGGAGTCATCAAAACTAAGAGCCTCCATTTCATAAACTTGAGAAGAACAATAATTTGCAACCTGTAATACTACGTGTTGTTGTGATTATTCTGCTCCCAAGATCATTATCCGGTAATGCAAGTTTGATAAATCCCCAATCTTCTGCATTCCATACATCATCAATCACGACAATGTACCTACCACACATTATTTTAACAAAGATGCAATCAGTGATAAAAGACCACATCATTAAAATTGTATGCATCAGTAACATCAACTATGACTGATAGGTTGATGAATCAATGACTATAGGAATGAAAATAGATATGGTATTCTAGCTCATCATAAAAGGTGAAAATTTAATGTGTTCAGTAAAACATTTTAAAAAAATTAGCAACAATATCTATATCGTCTATGATTTGTACTAAAACTATATATACCGATGAAACTGCCGTGAACTCTACTTCTATATATACTATTTGGAGGTTTCTATGTCAGGATATGTTGAATATGAATATTTACAGTGATTAAGGTTTCTCTGACAAACCAAGTACAGTGATGAAGGTTTCGTGACAGGATATCTTGAACATGAATAACTTTGTTCCACTTTTATGTGAATGTCTAAAGTAAGTCGTGGTAGATGCGCACGATTTAAAAATAACTCGAAACATTACCATAGTTGACTAGTTTTACCTTTTGTCATGAAGGTATTCCCTGAGTTTATCAATGATCTGCTGCACATCATCAACATGTGAGTTCATGTCGGTGCACTTGACTCCATCAGCAATGTGCATTAGAATCTTTCTGACATCGAGTTCGAGAAACGGACACAAAAGCTGCACATTTGAACCGGCCTTTAATGCCCTCATAAACTAGCTTTGCAAGAGTCGCCTTACCAAGACCTCCACAACCAGAAATTGAGATCACTTTAGGTTTTCCCGATGAACCATTTGCCTCCATGTTTAACAACTCAATGATATGCTTCTTTGGGGCATCGATGCCCATAAGTTTGTCAATATCCTCATAGAGTGCCGCAGCCTGGGATCAACAAAGAATTGCTAGATTTGTTTTTCAGTTGGGCCAAATCATACCTCTTGTGCCTCTCGCTTGCCTCTATTACAGATGCCTTGAGTTCTTCGATCTGATTGGCAAGGTCATAGCGTGCCTTCAGTTTCTTGAGATCGTGGAAGAACCGCTCGAACACCGAAAAGCCCATCCCGCTTGTGGTCATCATGAACCAAGAAGACATCAACGCAATCTTCCAAGTCATATGCCAGCTCGTAGCTTGTCCCTCCATTCCCGGTTACGGGTCGAGCTGCTCTTCATCGGCAAGCATCTCGAGCGTGGCACTCATTGGTTGCAGCTCGTCTCTCGAAACTTGATTCGCTTGCGCACGCCTCGAGCTTGACGCACTCTTCGCCAAGAAGATTAGTGAGCTTGGACAGGAGCGGTTTCATCACTCCCGTGGAGACAAAGAACTAGAGCAGCCTCCATTGTTGTGCCTCCAATAAGCTCGATCTTGCCGCAGCTAGGACGTGCGGTGCGCCCGAGATGTGTGTGGGAGCAAGTGGCGATGGTGATTAGCCGATTTCAGGCGTGGATGCAAGCGAAAAGAACAAACTGAGGGTTGGATGGTGAGCGGAGTTGAGATCGTCGAATGAAATGCAGAAGCATGCAAGTAGCAGGCTAACTGCAGGGGTATTAGTTACATGATTGACAGAAAATGCAGGTCCGGACCAATGCCACAAGTTGGTCTGGACACACGAATTATTGAGACGACGAGCTTTGGAGTAGTACTTGCACATGCTGGGGATTTTTCTTTGCGTTGGACTTGAACATGGATGGTTACAGGATGCTGGGTTTTTCTTTGGGAAGGACAATGGCATGGACAGGACAGAACAGGCTCTCACGATCGCCTTTGAACTTTGATGTGTGGACATGATTCGTAATTTCCGGGATTTTTCTGTGGTTTGGACTTGGTCATTAGAAATTTGAGTAAATGGAGGACAAATACAACATAAAGTGTTGGTGGCCTCAGTGACAAAAAAGAGGATATCATACAAAGACGCAGGGTTGTATCCTTTGATGGGTGAATTATCATTAGCGTAGCAACTCGCCTAACCTGTTTCTGGTTCTAGGACCATAGTGTTTTGGCACTAGGGGGTGCCTTTTGTACCAAAAAAAAAAATCACCCTTACTTAATTGAGCGGCAGAGCTCCTGTTTTTTTATTTCAAAAAAAAAAAAACATAAAGTGTCGCAACCAAGCCAGTCTAGAGCAGTGGTTTAATCGCCCGCCATCATGGCATGGAGAAGACGAACTAGAAAAATTGGGGCAGCGCGACAAAGACAACCGTGACTTGGGCGCGTCGCCAATGACTTGAAAAGGCAATGCTAGGTCGACTCACCACTGCCGACGACTTCGAAATGGATCAGACCAGCGCTGCCGACTCACCAATGGTCATCGGTGGCGAGCTGAATGAAAGCTAGGAACATTGGAAGTGGGTGACACATCCACACATGCTCACCTCAGTCAGCACTCACCAACACTTTCAATTTAGTAGCGAAGGACCGGGTTTGCGACTAGAGAAGATGATCAGAAGCGAATATATTTTTCACGAAAATTTATTTCCCTATATCCCAATTACATTTCTAAATATACAACTTTCCTAATCAACAGAGGCTAACTCCTGCTGTTACCTTCTCTGAAACGAACCACACATCCACGCAAGAACCTGAACACTAGGAGACGAATTAACTAGCTACGAGCAAACCTAGAAACCAAAAATATATGATTACTTGAAAGATTATCAACTGTAGATAGAAAAGGACCAATCATAAATCTGCTGAGAACATGAAGTGTGTTACTGCAAATCCTAAGAGAAAAGCTTATCGAGCTCACCTGAGTTCTTCTTGCCCTGCTGCTGTCCTGCTTACCAGAAAGTTGGGGCCAAGCTGCTGCTGATACGACTGAACCTGCAACAACGTCCCAGATAAAGATTCTCTACAAGAAAGTATGCAGCTAAAGTGAAAATTCAGGTGGAAGGCACAGCTGCAGAAAGATGAAACTGAACAGCAGAAACTTGCTACGGCTAAACAACAGAAGCTGCTAGTACACACCTGAAGAAATCAGAGACACGCTTTCCCCTCAAAGTAACTGAATACGAAGCGCCGCTGCTGATGCCCTGAACTGAAACCTGAATATGAATAGCCAGTAGCCACACAAGGTCAAGGTGCAAGCCGAAATGCTCAGTCAGTCTGCTTTGAACATTACCTAAACGAGTTAACTCAAATCCGATTTGACAAATAATTTGAAGCACAGCCTTACTGTATCACTGAGACACTTAAGGCCAATAAAAAAATCAGGAACTCCCACGAATTTCATTAAATCCGTGAAAATCCTAATACAAGACCAATTTTGGCCACATCCAGGACTGAAGAACAGCTAACCTGCATCATCTTCATCAAAGTCAGCTTCCTCTTCAGCCCCATTATCGCTGTCATTCCATGTTCCAAGTTCACTTTCACTCTCATTTTCATCAAATTCATCCTCCCCATCTTCAGTTGCCCCTTTCTTTCTTTTTTATCATCCACTAGTCCAGCTTTTCCTCTCTTTCTCTTTCGATGAAGCTAAAACAAACTAATAGTACCACTGCTCAATGCAGCTAAATTTAGACTCGTGGGTACATACAATTTGAAAGCATACTGTAAAATAAAGAAAATATGAACAATAATGCCAGTTATTAACTTACATATTTTTTTAGTAAGAAATGTCAAAATATTGTTAATTCTCATCATACACTTGACATTTGAGTTCCACCATCTGATCTTAAGTGCCAAAAACATTAATACAGTTAGCCATCCAGGGACAAAAAGGAAATCAAATGAATGTTACATTAATGTTTTAAAAAATACATTTGCATTTTGGCATCACACTTTCCATGTACTAGGCAGTCAGAAAATGCAAGTGAAAAACAATCCATCATGAAACCTAAATGACGATGCATCGAAGGCAGCTAACACAATGGTTCAATCCATTGCTGAGTTGCACATCACAGGTAGAGACAAAGGAACAAGTTACTGAAAGTCGACACAAAGGAACAGGTTACTGAAAATTTGGAACTGCACTAACAGAGGATCTTGGTATTCAGAGAACAGAGCATGCACTCTGTATCGACTCTTGTGGACTGTAGTATGTTCTCTCCCAAAAAGACGTTGAGGCTGAAAAATTTACATGTACTAACCTACCTACTAGTAGGTAGCATAGAATCAGAGTATAGAGTATGATTATTCCAGACATTCATTCAGGCAGCCAGGGAATCCTCCTCGCCATCTTGGCTCTCCTTCTCATTCTGCACTATCTACTAGACTAGAAACTGGTAACCAACTAGCTAAGTAGCTATCCTATCCAAAACCAACAAGGCAAGAACCAGACCAACAAAGGAGAAGACTAGTAGAAACAAATCGTACCATTGTTCTGGCCATCGCTACCCTTTCCTACAGGAGCTTCCCTGCTGGCTGGTCCTCTTGATGCGCCATCATCTCTTCCCCTCCTGTCATCCATGTACCTGCACACCAAGTGTCAATCAGTAAGATAAGATATCAAGATAGTAACTTGTCGAGGATCCACACACCAAGAGCTGGACGAGAGGCGAGAGGAGCGGTGCACTTACGAGCTTGTCGACGGCTGGCGCAGGGGAGGCCAGCGAGGTGACAGCGTAGGGGAGGACGCGGGCCGGGGCTGGATGGGGCGGAGGCAGGTGCCAGGCGGCGGCGGCTGCTGCTGAGAGCTGTTGAGGAGAGAGAAATGAACTAGAAATGTGCGCGGCTTTGCCGCTTATGGCCAGTATGTGTATCATTGGTTGTCAAGGATTCAATGCTATGAGCAGTGAGAAAATTTTACAGAACACACTAATTAGAATGTTGGTATTGCAGTAAGTAATATAATATGCCTTAGTAGAGGCGGCGATTTTTTTTTTTTTTTGTCTCAAAGGTAGAGCTTTGATAACCTAGTGGTTGGATCATCTATAATCTATTTTGTTCCATATTACACAATAAGAGCATTAGGTAGCTAAAGTTGTATCCACAACTGTAAGCAAAAAGCAGTCTTCCACATTGTTGTACACCAAAATATCCTACCCTTTTCTTTTCGCTACTGCTAGTTGTCTTGATCTGCCATAGAGAAGAAAAATAAGGAAGCATATATATAAGTATGGTAATTGGTATAATAAATCATTAAAAAGTAGACAATCACTGAATTAGGACATATGTCCAAGTAAATTAGTGGGATCAAGATGTGACTTGGCAAATATGGAGAATCAGATGGTGTATAAGTCTGATCGTGGGAATTAAAAAGTATAATCGGTAGAAGGTAACTTTAATATAAAACTAAATGTTATCATTAGTATGGAGAAGATGGTTTAATAATATTATTGCTGTATTTAATCATGTTGCTCAAGGTTTTTTTTTTCTCATTCCACAGTATACACAGTTTTGCTTATGAGGATAAGAAAAACAAGGCAAACGAGCAACGAGCAATGTGCTAGTGTAGTAAGGAATGTCTTGTCCAGAGACACCCCCATGATGTCGGGACCATAAATAGAACTGAAGGTATAACTGGTTCCTAGGCTGTACTATAATAATGGAAGGGAGTGAGAAATAGAAACTAATTTCTCATACATCAGAATTGTCAAAATAACATAAATAATGCAATGAATTGTCTCCGACATTCTGTGGTAGGTGGAAATGATGTGATTGAACTATCCAGCCAAGAGTTGAAATCAAGTCAAGAAGGAAAAAAAAGGAAAAATAAAAAAAAAAAAAAAGATAGGTAGAAATTGTAGGGGTAACTTACCTCTGATCATTTGCTAATTTTTGGCTTCTTCTTCGTCTGTTCCTCATGCTCCTTTTCATCGTTATCATTGAGATTAGTAAGCATTATCACCTTGAATATAGCAGCAATTTAACACAAAGGTGATCATTTGTTTTTCTTGTTTTCGAATTACATGGATCCCCTGTAGTGCACAGCACATGACAAACCTAGTGGGTTGGGCGTGGGCAGGTCTGATAAAGCTAGTATGTTCATCGTGGGCATTTTTTTTTTTTTCCTCTCTTGGCTTGGCATTTGACCGAACACCTAAAATGCATAGCAGGCATACGAACGGCCTGTGCTCCTGCCACGTTCATTTGCCATATGCCTTTGGATCGAAATCTGATGCCTGATATAGACCAGGTGACGTGGCCCAATGGTTTGGCCTCTTTTGGTGCATGAATCGTTTATAAAAGATTTGCCACCACTAAGGATACCAGCTCAGGTCACGTATTGATGGGTAGGAGTTGCTGGGCTGCAGAGACTATGTTGGGCCAAAGAAAAATTCAAATTGGGCGAATTTTTTTTGACCGACATGGGCTTTTATCGGACCAGGCCGATAGAAACGAAAATCGCCCGAATTTCGGGAATTTCGGGCCGAAATCCAAAACTTTGGAAGAGCCTATGGAGGCCGCAGGAGGCAGCAAGGTGCCATGATGAATATTTTGTAGGGAAGTCTTTCAGATATAAGTTGATCGCTGAAATAATAATAGATAGGGTAGAGGTAGAAACTATCAATTCTTTTTCGAAATCAGAATTATTAAAAGAAATCTACGGACTTATATGGATTCTACCTATTTTGGCCCTGGAATCACAATAGAAGTACTCGTAATTGTGTGGTTAGAAAGAGAAATATCCACATCGATACAACAACGTATTGGTCCTGAATATGCTGGCCCCCTGGGACTGCTTCAAGCTATAGCAGATGGAACTAAACTACTTGCATCGCACGTATTGTAAATACCCCCTGAGTTTGACTTCTTTTATCTCCAGCAGGGCCCCCCGGTCCTCAATCCTAGGGGCCCTAAAGAAAACCCTCATCCTATTTTGAGAGCCGAAGAACGAAAAATTCACTCGACCAGGCCTCCCGCTTCGCCCTCGATCCTAATGATATATGGGTCATATTTGTCGGTGTCTATTGGCTGAATTTGTGGGGCCTAATTTAAGGGCTATTTCTAAGTAAGAATAAAAAATCCAAGACCTCCAAAAAAGGGAAAACTCTCAAATCAACAGTAGGGACTTAAGTTTGAGGGTTGGTGGTCGAGATGCTCTAAGTGAGTATAGTGACATTCTGGTACATCTCTTTTCTAAAATCCTATCAAATTTCTAGCGTCCTCAGCTGGGTTGCTTGGACTCCGTGCTCTATCAGTTCTTCAAGGCAGTAGTTTAACGCCTGCTCTCTATCTATCAACCGAGTAACATGATAGACACTTCCAAAATTGTAGCAGCTCAACGCCTGCTCTCTTTCTTTTTCTTTTTTATTTAATGTAACGCCTGCTCTCTTTCAATCTTTAACATGACAGGCACACGTCCCTTCTCTTACAAGGTCAACCGTTGCTCGATCCTTCTTTTCTTTTATCCTCCTCAAGCCCACATAATTCTCGGTGGCAACTGGCAATGAGGGTGGGGCCCAAAGTTAGCTCTACCGCTGTCAGTAAGAAGAAATTCCAATTCAAATTGTAAATTAAATTCAGCACGGAGCAGACACAACATGCCAGCACCCACAAGGCCACAAATGTCACATTTTGCTCCCTTGTGCGCTCATGATAAGCCTTATGTATGGTCTGCCCTTCCGTCTACTCTCTGCTTGCTCTGCTTGTGCAGCTTCAAACACCACAAGAATAGAAGAACCAAATTGACCGTGTAATTGAACAGTCAACCCTTTAATTGCAAGAAATCAATACATGCCAACACCTTTAATTCTGAGGAAACTTTCTAAAAGCATAATAAAAGTGACAACAATGCAAATCAAAATGTAAAACTAAATTTTGGATTGGAAACCTGCTAACTCTGGTTCATTGTATGATAAATTTCGTTTTTGGATGAGATAAATTTTGAGTCACAGAAAAAATGTGTGCTTCATACAACAAAAGCTTAATATGTGTCCACTACAGGCAGATGTAAATGTGGCAAGCCTTAATTGAAAGCTAATTAGAATCTTACAACTAGTAGAAACCACACCAAAGCCAATATGCAATCGAGCGCAACGCAGAAAACATAAAGTGCCACAGATCATTTTTTCCTTGAACCTCGAGGTAGACACAAGACACGTTCATCAGCCAAATGCCCAAGATCAAAGTAGCCAATCCATGAACCTCACGCATACTAATATGTCATTCTGGGCCTGTTTGGTTGGTGTCCAATTCTTGCCAAACCAAAATCATGGCATGTCAAAAGTTTGGTCATCAATTGGTTCATTGCCAAAGAATTGGCATCACCAATTTTTAAGCCGAAGTTTTGGCAAATCTCTAGAATGTTCTTAAACTACATGTGAAAGAAAAATTTGGCAAGCCTTTATTTTGGCAATCAACCAAATACACACCTATATTTTTTGCCCTAACTTTGGCAATCCTTATTTGACAAGCCTAAGTTTTGGCTTACCATGAATTTGGTTGGGCAAAAATTGGTAGCCAACCAAGCAGGCCCTCTAAGCACTGGTACTACGTACTGTCCTCTTGATGCGACACTTCTTTTTCATTGGCCTCTTCATCCTTATCAGTCTGGCTGGTCCTCTTCTTCCTTTTCATGTGTCTCATCCTTTTTTGAGAAAAAAAAGAAGATGAAGAGTTTGATGGGGGGAAATGGGTCACACGAATGTAGAATTGACTGATACACTAGTGGACCTTTATATGATACCTCTAGTTCACTGTCTCCATCAATAGTTTGGTTTGCCTGCTCCTCTCTAATTCGCCAAAATTTGAGCCACTCGTTGAGAGATCCCTCATAATATTGATTCCACTCCCTCAAAGCCTAGAAGAGAAGAGACAAACTGTTTACTACTGAACGGCCAAATATATGGTAAATGGAAGAAAGAAGTATGCATTGGAAGCAACAATTTATAGGGCCTTCTCTTTGTATTCTTTTTGTTGTTGTAATCTTTTGTGACATCTGTTTTTCCTTTCAATAAATTACTGTAGGGACTCTGGTCCCTCCAGATTCGTCAAAAAAAAAAAAAAAAGTGGAAACGAAAAATAAATAAGATAGTTATAATGAACTATTTAATTGAACAGCCTGATAGATGGAAGTAGTATGTGGTTGCAGGCTTGCAGCAAACTGAGAAGTTGAGGGAACCATCAATGCCTGCTGTTTTGTGAGGGGACTTACGGTTTCAAAATGTGTGCATTTGTCACCACGTGCACGTCCGAACCTTGCAATGGGGCGGTTGGGAAGTGTCTCGATGGCAGCATTGATGGCTCTTAAAATACATTGAAAAGTGTCATCATGATTATTTTCCGCTAGATTGTAGTTTGACCCATCCCTGTCACTGACAATTGTGATGTCAACCTTGTTGAGGTACAAGAGGTGCTCGATGCCCAAACTAGAAGCACCATTCAAACACTCCATCTCATGAGCATTAAACTTAAGATCCACATGCTCAAGCTTTGACATTGATCCCACTTCAAACTCCAGTGAGGTTCCACACATTTCAATATACAGGGAGAAATATTTCAGACTTCTAAATCCTGTGTTGCCAGGGAAGTGGATCCTTCCGCTAGTGCCCCCGGAAGTGACTAGGTTGAGAACAAGCAAACTAGGTATTTCTCCAAGGATCTCAACATCTTCTGGTCTCACACATATGCACGCCAGTTTTAGCACAGCAAGGTTTACAAGTGATCCCATCCAATTGGGCACCATATAGGTCATAATATTTTCAATGCAGAGATTGCGGATGCTGCAGGGTGCCATGAATGTAGTGCCAGTGGGTACTCTAGGAAGTCCCAACCATTGGTATATATAAAATGATGCAGGTTGCATGAAGAAAATATATATATTTCCAACATAAGTGTGAATGCGCTTGGCTTGGCTTCTTCCTTCTAAGCCATCTGGTAAATCAACATCCCATTTAATTTTTAGTCTCATCAGCTTGGTGAGTTTGCTGAATTCTTGTATGAACTTCCCTTGCTCGTAGGATTGGATTCCATACCTCCTCAGTTCTTCCAAGCTGTGCATCTTTCCTATTGTTCCTTCCGGAAATCTAGTTCCCGAATCAACATATAAATTTGCCAGTTGTTGAAGCTTCGTGATAGTTTGTGGTAGTTCTATGATATCGGTGCCTCGCAGATCCAGTGTTTGTAGATGTTGTAGTTCACCAACATTGTCTGGTAGCTTCCTTATTGAATGTGAGTCTAGGCGCAAGTATTTTAGGTTAAACAGGTTTCCAATATCTGTAAAATGATGGTCTTGCATGCCTATGCAATATCCTAGATCCAACACACGAAGAGCAGCGGAAGGCAACAAAGAGATATTCACTAGATGTCCAAATATAGTAACTGACCGAACCTTAGACAAGATCTGGTCTGCCCAGAAAGTAGCATTTTCTTTGTTGTGTTTGCTGACAAAAAGCCTATTAACCTTGTATTCTGAAGTGTATATAGGCTCTACAACATCTAATGAAGTTACAAAATTCTCTTCACCAGCCTTGCATTTGATGTAGTCAAGGATGATGTCATGCACTCGACATGCCTTCGCCTGACCATACTTCACTTTAACAGGTTGGATCATGCTTCTGTTGATTAGATCATTGAAGTAACGCTCACCAATTTCATATTTAGTTTGACTTTTTTCTTATGATGAATGAACCCTTCTGCAATCCACCTATTGATCAAACATTGTGAATATTGCATAGGCATAGTAATCCTGAATATTCTTCGATGCCTTCCCTTGAGCTCCACCGGTCCCCTTTGTAGCCAGCGCAAGCCTATCCTCCTTGGACCCACATGTCAGTGATCCTAACATTCCCCACCGCTTAAAATGCAGCTTGCCCTCAAGCCGTGGCAGAAGATGAGCTTGCATCGACCAATCCAGTAGGACGCCCTTCCGACGGTGTAGAGCACCTGAGGTCTTACCGAGCTTGAAGGCAAGCTGTCCAGTGACGAGCGCCAGCAGCAGGATCCCCAAGCCGAACACACGTTCGTCTTCTCTGACGTCGTCCCTGCGGAGAAGGTCCTGGGCGCGGTGTGAAGGCCAACCAATAGTGTAAATGTGACTGTTCACCAGCACACACTGGAAACAACCTCCTGGATCCCAAAGCGTGTGTATGAGCTGTATACCAAGGAGCTCAGTGAACTGAGCAGTACCAGGACTGCTAGCATAGTAACCTGCTGAATACTGCAACAATAGCTTCAACATTTTAGCATGTCCATTTTCTGCAACAATATGTGTCAGCGCCCCAGCCTTGTTGCTGACAATGACAACCTCAGCATCAGACTTGCTACTGCCATCAACGAACCATGCTCTGTATTTCCAGGGTTAAACCTCTCAAGCAAAGAAGTCTGACAAACACCATCAACATTCTGTCTCGTTAGCAGAATACAACCCATTGAGGACACTAACTCCAGGCAAGCAGACACTGAACTGAAACCTTTGGAAGCAACTGCAGAAGAACCTTGTAAGAATGGCCACCCATTACTATTGTCGTATTCTGGTAGATTTAGAGCTGCAGATCTTGGCAAACAACAATTCGATTGAGATGAAACATTGCATGTTCCACACACATGATTCTGAGGCACATGAATATATGAACTGGAGCCATACCACTTGATAGACATTCTGACATTCTCCTCTCCTTGAATTGCGGCTTGCCCCCAAGCCGCGTCATGTTGTGCCAATTGAAATCCGTGATTGGTGCACTGATCAGCAACTATGAGCATGAGGTTAATCACCAAGTCTCTTGAGAGCAGCAGCTGGAGCTTCAAGTTCAACACAACAATAGAAGACTGGTAAGCAGTTTCAGCTAACTGATGATCAACCAACTTCTGAAGAAAAGGAGCAGGTATACACTTGACTAATGTCCGATGTGAAGTGAACCATGGGGGTTTCCAAATGCGAACATACCAACCTGTAACAGAGCACCTGTCAATCATGCTGAAATACAGCCATGGTAAAGGACGCAGCCCAGCATCAACCGTCATCAACCTCAGTTCGTCAGGTGGTTGCCATGGTGTTGGCCAAAGTGGAAGAACAGCAAGCTGAGGCCATGAATGCTGCAACTGAATAAGACTCTCCTCGTGCAATGCCAAATCCATAGAAGCAAGCCCGCTGGCGCGAAGTGCTGTTGCAGTAGGAGAATTGCTGCTCCACATTCCATCAAACATTTGTGCTGCAGGAATAGAGAGAATACCATACTTGCCCAAATCCGCAGCCAGGACCAGCCAGAACGCCTCTCGTGGTGGAGTAGGGATCGGCCCAACCGTAGCCGCATCCTGTGGTGGCAGGAGAGTCGGCACTGCAGAGTGGCAGCGAGCTTGGGCGCGTCGTGGAGGCTGGCGATGGACTGCGCCATGGACCCCATGGAGATAGGTGAGGCGTCGCGGCGTTTCCGCGGTGACGGGGAAGACAAAAACGCCATGGTGTCGCCGAAAGCGGCGAGTTGGAGCTGCCCACCACCTGCGGCGCCGACGGCATCTGCGGCGGAGCGCAGCACCCGCTGCGCGTGCCTGGCCCCGTGACGGATCGACGGGTCGGGTCCGGTGGCGTCGAGGTGGGCGAAACCGAACTACGGGCCGCCGTCGAGGAGTCATGGTAGCCGCCGAGTGGTGCGGCGTGGAGCGCGCACTTGACTGGGGCGTGGCGGTCGCAGCGTAGAAGGCCGGGTTGGCTTGGTCGGTCGCTGATGATAGGGCGTTGCCGTGACGGTGGTGGCCGTGGGCGCAGGTCTGGGAGGTGCTTTGCGTATGCCACGGAACGGGCGCGCCTCGAGATGACGAACACGAACATTTAACACGCCGCTTCCGTGTGCGCGCGGCGCGCCGTAGACGCTGCCCAACGACGGGAGAGCACCGCCGCGCACGCCGCATCCTTGACGGGGAGGCAAGAGACGGCGTCGCTGGAGGAGCGCGTGGGGGAAGGAGGCCGAGGCGGTCGACAGAGAAGGCCTGGCCGTGGACGCATAGCCAAGGCCTTCTCCGTACCGCTGCTGACGAGGTACTCGTGAAGCGCCGCCTCCTCGCTGTGTGACCGCCTTCATCGGATCCGGGTCGGTGGACGCGAGCCCTCGGGCGAGAGACGGGTTGATGGAGAGGGCGCTCCGCTAATGTGGATAGTCTATTCAAATCCCTCCCCCAATCGCTCGAACCACCATAGCATCGCACCATACAGCAAGGATCCGGCCCGGTAGACCTTGCGGGCCTCATCGCTGTTGGCGGAGACAGCCACGCCCCGGTGCCGCAGAGCTTCGAGCCGATGGTGACGATGGGCGCGATGGAGACACCCTTCTCGGATGCGGGCGGGCGACACGAGGCGGGGTGGTACTGATGTCAAGTGGACCGCAGGATTGCGAGCTTCCGGCTGCGTCCGTTTACGCGTGGGGTCGATGGAGGTGAGGCCGTATAGGCCTCGTCGGTGGAGGCGGTGGTGCATACGGGCGCAAATGCGCAAATGGTGGTGCTGATGCGGTCGACCGAAGCCAACTCGAACTCGTCCGAACCTCCCGCTCATCGCGTCGAGGAAAAGTCCGATCTCGTTGTAGACGAGGCCGAGGGAGACTCCATGGCTCGATACCAAATGTTAGCAACAATCGCTATGGTGATCGCGATAACTCGAATCAAGTAACAAGGGTACAAGATCTCACTGACAACCTCGTCGTCAAGCACCTCGTCGTCTCCAGCAAGCTCGTCCACATCGTCTTCGGTAAGCAGAACCTCTACATCATCGTCCTCCGTGAGCATGTCGACATCCATCTCCGGCGAGCGAACGTCTCCTGAACTTGTACAATTTGTCGGCGCCCGGCACAAGCGGCGCCATGGTTGCTCACCGAAGGTGAAGTTCTAAATGTATTTCAATGATCCATGTTTAATCTAGTTGATACCGGCGGTCTGGCGGGGCTGCCCTCGTCAGTCTGATAACGGCCATGTGGTGCATCGGCGGCATAGAGGATTAATGGAGGCCGTGATCAGAACCCGACGGCGGCGGCAGAGCCCGGCCAACACTTTAGTGACTAGTGAGCAAAGTCACTCAATCTCGGTCCGTGAGGGGCAAGGGGTGGCTTGAGGATGAAAGGTTAGTATAGTAATTTGTCTTCCACCACCCACGGACTTGGGTGTCAAAGCCACCCCTTGCCCCGGTGGTGGAAGACAAATTACTATACTAACCTTTCACTTAAAAAATTAATTAGCGCTAATTATTTGCTTAGGAGCAGTAATACCCCCAATCACCGTAAAACAACTCAAATTATGGGTATGCCGGTGCATACCTGCCATACCCCGTGGTTCCGCCACTCACGCTTACCTTGATGGAGCAGCGTACAGCGTGCCCATGCAACCGACCCTCGGATTTGGCCAGGGAGGAGTCCACATGGAGTTGTGTTATTCATATGGGCACCCATATTTAGATATGGAGTTTTAAATGGGGTCCCGTTGAAGTTACTCTAAATAGTGCACAATTCTACTAATTTTAGCTAGCTATTTATTAGAGCAACTCCAGCATCACTACTTGAGTATTGATTGGTAAATACTAGCCCATCAACCCGTGCTCTCGCACGGGTTTGAATCTTAAGAGATACAAACTAATAAAACTTGAATTAGATATTTTTAAAAATTCTAATGTTCCAAAACCATAGCTATATAGGTACTCTATGGTGTATATCCAGTTATGACATTCTATCAATTATTGATTTATTTGTATTTTCAGCTATATCTATTGTTTTATTGCACAACACTTTTATGTATCTGCAATATACATTTAGTTGATAATTTTCTTAAACTGCAATTAATTTATCTATATATGTCTTTATCTTGACGACATGAACCCAAATTTTGAATTTTTTTTTTCTCTAAATTATAAGCTTATTAATTTATCACATACAATGACTATTATTTACAATGGTGTACTGATTTGATTGCACAATGTTTCAGATTTTTTTGTAATAATTTTAGGTTTTTGTCTTTTTTATTTCTAGTGGTTTCATGAGTAATGATTTGTAGCATAAATCTTTTTTCCAAGCGTGATATGTATTTGATTGAAACAAAAACCTAAAAGTGTATGAACTCTTATTTCATTCTTATATGTGATATATATCATGAAAATCTATATTTTAAATTTCAAATTTTGATGTAGTTGTTGTAATATTTTATACTTAGATAATTTGAAATTCAAATGCTTATTGTATCATATATTCAAAATCTTCATTTTTTATTTTAGTAAAAAGAATATTCTAGGTCTAGACTACCCTCTTAATTCTTGCAATGGCATAAATAGTTATTTCGACATGCACCATGGCATTGAAGATGTTGAATATCTTATATCATATTTATATTGTTTATTAGAAACAAATTACTAATATTCATATGACATAATGTTTAATCAAAACATTCAAACATTTTTTTCAAGATAATGACTTCCAAAAATCATTATTGTGACTATTAATATAAGTTAAATTAAACTGAATTTTAAGTGTCATTACTATGTGGTTTCCTAAAGATATTTTTGCCACACTTGATAATCAGCTAATTAAATAATTTATTCTAGACATGTCAAAACTGAAATTGGTTTCTTCCATAATGATAGAGGTGGATAATTTTTCAAAATATTATGGGATTAGTTCAACTATCTTTCAAAAATTGTGGGGTTTGAGTTCTCCATATATGCTTTATTGCTAAGTCAATGGTTCATTGTCCTCTAACTTTTTAGCATCATTTGCATTTAAACTCGATGTAACCCAATGACACTACTATAACATGAACAAAGGAAAATTCATGATGAACAGTAAGCATTAAAGCAAGACATTAAAAATGAAATGAAATTATACCTAATACTTAATACTTAACAATTAAGGATTGTTTGATGACTTATTTGTTCACCACAATCAAGATTTACTAGCGGGGCCCCGTGCTTCAGACGGGCAGCAATCTGAAATCTGTAGTACATCGTATGATTATTCATCATGGAGTGAAAAGATTAGGAAAATTAATACATAGGATATACAAATGTTTTATTTATTTTCTATAAATCGAAGTTAAATTTGTGGCATATACACCACGGCGACAAACATTTTGGAACAGAGGGGTGCATATGTCGTGAAATTCTTGTAAAGATGGCTAGAATAAATTTGGGAATTATTTGTAGAAATTGGGTGGATGCAACTGTGATGGAAACGCAGGGGTATGTATTGTTAAGCTTCTGTGTACACTGATCGGGTGCGCGCAGCAATTTCAATGCTGTTTGACACGTAGGTTCAGGCCCTGGGCTGCCCGCACTGTACTTGTGGTTTTGGTGCTGGTTCAGGTCCTGGGCTGCCCGCACTGTACTTGTGGTTTTGGTCCATAGCTGGTGCACCGATCTGGGCCTTGGAATTCTCCCTCTCTTTATTCATGTGGGCCAGGTTCATGGAAGTGAGAGGAGAAAAGGATAAGGCCATAGGATGCCTGTTGCCATGTTGGTCACGCACGAACAGTCTCGGTGTTTTCGATCTGATTCTTAGGAAACAGAATGGAGGCGGAGAGGAGGGGCGATGGTGGCGGCAACGGCTGGTGGTGGGCGCAGCGTACGCGGGCGTGGCAGCTCCGGCAGGGGCAGGCGGCAGGTGGGCACGGGGGGCACAGGCAAGGCCGGGCTCAGAATGGTGGCGAAAAGGGACGGGTGCGGAGCTGGGTAGCGCGTGGATTGGAAGTGTGGCGGCACGACGGTAAGATGGGCTCCGGCCGCGTGGTGGCGATGGCGAGCGGCAGCACTGAAGTGCGAGGCGGCGATGTCGAGGAGCGAGCCGTGAGGGATTTGGGAGTGGTGAGGCGAGGGTGCGGGTACCTTCCAGATGCAGAAGAAAACGGACGGCAGGATTTAACCCACGTGTGGGAACGGACGATCCAGGTTCTAACGGGTCGTACTGTAGATTCTACAGTGGTTTGAGTCTTAGTCCAAAACGGGTCTACTGTAGATAGCGTTCACCAGGTTTAAAGGGAGTATATAGATGCCATACTATTGTGGCTTTACCTTTGTTTTTTCATAATTCCTTTTTAGGACAAATGTTACTTATGTTTTATTGACCATGCCAAAATTGTATAACCCAATGAAATTAATAAATAAAAAAATTGTATCTAATAGTCAATAAGGGTTATATTAAGACTTATTTGTTCAAACTAATTCGTGGCCTTTAAAACTAAATAAAAAATTCTACCTAGTGGTGAATAATGAAATATCATGACTTATTTGTTGGCCACAAAGTATGATTGCATTCCATACTCCTGTCACTCTTGCTTTGATTTGTTACAATTCTTTTCTCGGTGTGATCCCACATAAAGTTTTACTTTAAAATTTTTATGTCATATAGATGACAAATTTAGTTGTAATATAGGTAATATGGGTTCTAGCAAGATGGCGGAACATAATAGTACATTATATGAGAAAAAAAATTAATTATGGGATCCATCTAGATGGCCATACCTTTACTCGTTGATGTAGATGTCATGGACGCCGGACGTCTTGCCATCATGGATTAAGTAGATTGCGGTAGCGTTGTAACACCCACTCACTCCTGTCGTTTTCGTCCCTAAGATGCTCGACACACCCGTCATGGGCCAAACATTGGTGGATTTGCATGGCGGACTCTCTTTCCTCCATCTCTACGCTCACGTGCTTGATGGAAATTGCCGCCTTGTTTAGTTGTTGATAGATGATAGATTGTCTTCATACCAAGATCTTAGGGTCTTTTAATTGGAGGCTGTTCAATTGGGTGAAGTTACCATTGGAAACGCCTTTCCAGTTGCCTCGTCACCAGCTAAAAGTCCTGCCTTGATGAGTAGTAGAAGCTTACTCACACTTCAAGGATATAAAAACACCCAAGCTACTAAGCAACTAAAGTTTTGTAACTTGATGTACAGTATAAGATTCATGGATGCATTACATTGATGACTCGAACCATGTATACACTCATTGTGAATCAAGCATTATATATCCTAGGCCCAAGATCTCTAATCCTCCTATTTTATGTCATGTTTGCATCGAATTTTGCATGAAATAGGAAAAATGAGCATAAGATAGTAATGCAACATGTTATCTATAAAAACACTATTTTACTGATAGAGGAAGTGGGCACAACAAAGTTGTCATGGTTGGTCTGGATGGGTTTTCTCAATCAAACCAAGCTCCCAATTTGCGCCATTACCCACTGGTGCGTCTTGCCTATCTGGAGCAGGTTGATGTGATGCATAGTGATGCAACCTTCAGATCAAGCATATGAATTTCGGTAGTAGAATGGAATGCCTTTGACAAATAAATAATAGAAGTCTTGGATGATGATTGAAGATACTCATCTGTGCGAGCCAACTGATGCCAACATTCAAAGATTTATGCACATGTGTGTGATTTTGTCTGTCCAGTTTAAGAGGTTAGTAATGCATTCGCAAGTTTTTCATGCACACACCTAGCGACGTACCGACAGGTCTTGCCCATTTATCTTTCCAGCGACCATCATATGAAGAGCAAATTTTCTGCAACAAAAATTAAAGCCAGAGGTCACTAATGCAGGTTAGTGTCAAATACCCATGCAATGATTTTTGTACTAATCATATATGTCCGATGGATACGTTCAAACTTCAAACTCTAGATTAGATTTGTAGCATCAGAGAATATACAGTCCAGACGGAATGCAAGCCGTAAAGGAAATTGCTTCGTTACAAACTCTCTATGTTTCTCTTCTAATTATGTTCAACCATTGTATGGATACAATCCGAAGGAATAAAATTAAAGCAGCATGAGAAGCAATCAGAATAGGCAGTGTTCTCTGCATGGCATGCAATATCAATATGGAAGATCACCTGCTACAAATGTGCGGTGCTGACGACGACAACTCCTTCGTCCCCCACGCCACCGGCCGACGACATCTCGTGAACCCCAAGTCCTCGCATGTAACCCTTGGTGATCTGTTGCAATCGGCGCCGATGGCAGGTGTGGGATAGACTCAACGCTGGATGAGAATGTGTGGCGCGGCGTCGGAATTGGGGCTTCGCGCGAGGAAGAAAGCACGCGCCGACCAAGCACGGCGCGCGGTGGTAGGTAGATTGGGTTGGCGCTGCTAGTGTCTTTTTTTTTTTTTGGAACGAAGAGAAAATGTGATGCCTTAGGTTAGATGAGATCGGTTGTGCCTGACAGGAAATCACACGTAAAACTCCAGGATTCTATGATCTCCGGCCACAAGTTTTTTTCTAAAAAGGTTTTTTTTTTTTTTCAGGGAAGGTTTTATTTAATATAATAGACGGAAAACACACGTAAAACTCCCGGATTTAAGATTGCCGGCCAAAAGTTTCTTTTTTTTTTTTTGAAAAAAGTTTTAGTTAATATAATGGCAGAGGTGGGTAATTTTGTAGAAAACAAAATAGATCCAACGGTTGTTGATGTCTAAGACTTTTGATTGGATGGTCAGATGTTTCTGATTAACGTGAGATTTTCTAGTATTTTATCTTTTTTTATAGCGCGTTTGGTGAGGATTAACATGGAGCCTCCGTTGGAGCCTTCAATTAATAATAGTAAGATAAGATGGGGCCAAAAATTGTGCTCCAACAGGTTAATAGGACGATCAAATATAGACGGGCACCTAAATCCTCCCCCGCCCTTTATTCTTGAGGGCTCTAGACCAAGCACACAAATCACCGTTTTGGGCAGTAACTTCTCCCAGCGCACGCCGCACTTCCCTGCCCCTTCCACAACAAGAGACAGCAAGCCCGACAATGCAGCTACTGATAGAGTTAAGCATAGCTGAGAAGCCGAATCCGCTTGGTCAGGTTCATATTCACTGCAACTGTGTAACTGAAACAAATCCATCACCATATCTGTAGCAGATAAAGTTGCACAGTCAGGGGCAACGGTGGCCTCACGACCATTTTTCATCACGTCTATCACAGAGCACACGAGCGCGACAGTATGTACAGAGAGCAGACCAGTTACCTGGCATTGGACGAGCAGTAGATGTAAAAGAAGTGAGTTACAAGAAGTAGCGAGGACATGATTGTATTGACAGACTTTATTAACTGGAGCTATTACTTGATTCCTTTCTCTGAATCGAGTTCGGGTATCAGGCAAGCAATTGATATACACGCAGGCAGGCAAGTGAGACACGCCTCTCTTCCGCGACTAGGCTGGGGCCGCCTAGTTGATCCACTCGTCCGGATCCATCTTGCCTTTGGCTTCCTGTTGACCATCCGACAATACCGTTGCCGGTTGAGGCGTGACACATCATCCCTGTCACCACGAATTTTGATCTCAACATTTCTGACAGCGCAGAGGTGCTGGATGCCCAAACTAGAAGAACCACTCATACACTTCTCATGAGCATGGAACTTAAACTTGAAGTGCTCAAGCTTTGACATCGATCCCACTTCAAACTCCGAGGCAGCCCTACTACTGATACGCAGGGAGAAATATTTCAGACTTTTGAATGTGTTGTTTCCATGTACTACCATCTTTCCGTTGGTGCCGCCAACAATGCCTCAGTTCGAGAAAAGGCAAGCTGGTATCTCCAAGGATCTCAACATCTTCTGGTCTTACACAGATGAACTCTAGTTCAAGCACACTGGGATTAAATCCGTTATGAATGAGTCGATGCAGTCGATGATGTCATAGGCCAGCTCACTTACCTTCTCCCTCCAGTCTCTCATCTGGGGGTTGAGCTCCTCTGCATCTGCAAGCATCTGGAGTATGGCGCTCATCATCGTACTCAGCTCGTCTCGCAAGAACTTGAGCTTGACGTACGTACTCGTCATTCAGCAGTTTGGCGACCTTGGACACGAGCCCGCAGCCTCCATTGTCCAGCTGCCAGATGCCCTGTGTTGTGATTTGTGAGAGCAAGCTGGCGATGCAGAGACAGAGAGCAAGGCGCCAGACGATACGTATGTTTGGCGTGTGGGGGCAGAGGACGGAATTGTCCTACGTGAACGTGAATGGATGGACATACATTGATCATGTATCCGAGTGCTTCAAACAATAAGAACAGAACAGGATTGTGAAATTGAACAGTCAAGCCTTTAATTGCAAGAAGAAAGAAAATATACGGTGGAAACCACATGCTAGGTGGAAACATGGAAACCAACTCAAAAAATCATATCCGAGAAAAGTTTCAAAAATTCTGAAATTTAGCACACCCATACTACATACCAATATGTAATCACATGCAAAAGTTGAGATGCAAACTTACTTACTGAAAAATTACATGAAAATAGCAAGTTTCAGGTGTGTGTGCACTAAAGGACAAAAATTGAAAGGTTTTTGTCTTTTAGTGCACATGCACCTGAAGTTTGTTATTTTGTATGAATTTTCCTAGTTTGAGTTGATATCTCAATTTTTGTATGTGGGCACATATTGGTATGTAGTATGAGTATGCTAAATTTCAGAATTTTTGAAACTTTCTAGATATGATTTTTTTGAGTTGATTTCCATGTTTCCACCTAGCATGTGGTTTCCACCATATATTTTCCCCAAGTCCGACGGCTTAATTGACAAGAAACTTTTCAAAGGAAGATAAAAATATAGCTTTCCAGCTGTATTACAAATCAAAATGTAAAATTAGTTTCTGTACTTAAAACCTCCATACTCTGGTTCATTGGTAAATCTCGTTTTTGGATGGGGTAAATTCAAGAGACAACTAAAAATGTGTGTCTGATACAAACAAAAAGTGTAATATGTGTCCCCACCGTACCAGGCAAATGTGAAGGTTACAGGCCTTTATTGGAAACTAATTAGAATTTTACAAACCATACATTGAAAACCTTGATGGTGTTCGTGAGAACCCTTGTCCACTATAATCACACGAGTTTAGATTGGAAAGCAAATCAAATGTAAAACACATACAAAAGTTGAAGGCTCTTATTACAAACAAAAGCGAACAAGCATTCATTGTGTGCCAAGAAGGCTTTATTCAAAGCTAACTCGAATCTGCATCCAGCACAAACCTCACCAAAGCTAATCTCAAATACTCCAGCATAACGTTGAAACACAAAACCGCAAACTCTGTTTATCCTGCACCTGAGGTAGACACCTTCATCAACTAGAACAGGCGACATACTCGTAACGCATGCTAATTGCTGCTGCAGTGCTACACCATCCTCCTGCTGCCCACTTATTTTTCGTCGGTCTCTTCCTCCTGATCGATCTGCTCCTCTTCTTCCTCTTCACCAGTCTTCTCACCAGCCCCATCGGTCTGCTCCTCTTCTTCCTGTTTGAAAATAAACATGAGAAGTTTGGTGGTGAAAATGAGCAGGTGACAATCAAACGTAGAACTGGACCCTTGTGGGGCCTTTAGTACCTCTAGTTCAGTCTTTCCACCAGTAGCTTGGCCTCTTCCATCACCAAAAGGTAGTTTGGTGTCCTTTCTAATTTGTAAAAATTCGAGCCACTTGGTTATTCGGCCATGATACTGAATTCTATTCAGCTCCCAAAGTGCCTATAAAAGAAGTGTTAAAAAATTGTTTAATTGGAGGATCAGACGCTCGTGGTGATGAAGTGTCGTTGGTGGTCGCCGTCTTGCCGCCGGGCGGCTATTCCGTCTTTGCTCGCGAGGAGGAAGAGGAAGGCACGGGTACCACGGGTCTAGACCGTAACCAAACCAAATCATACCTGGCCTCCAGACACGGTTTGAAATGGGCTGGTTCCCGGGTTGGGCCGGTTTGTGACCGGACCATGTACAGGGTTAGCGAGTTGTGGTGGTCAAAGCGACCGTCACAGATTGTGGCCGCCAAAGACCACGCGCGGCGGGGACCAAACAACTCAGTATTACACGTGTCATCTTCCTCTTTATTAGCAATCATACTTTTTCTAGTCAATTATTTTTAATTACATCACTCCCAAAAAAGTTATGTTTTTTTAAAAATATTTTCTCTTATTTATATATTTATGTTGAAACATTTCTAATATGGACGCCACAAACTGTGCTCCAGCAGGTAAATAAGCGCTCAAATTTTTGGATGGGCACAAGTAAATAAGACGCGAGGGAGCCACAAACGGTGATTCTTGGGGGCTCTAGACCAAGCACACGAATCACCGTTTTGGGCAACTTCTCCCTCGCGTCTTCCTAGTGCACGCCGACAGTTCCCTCCCACAACAAGAAAAAGACGGCAAGCCCGACAATGCAGCTACTCATAGAGTTAAACATAGCTGAGAAGCCGGATCGGCTTGGTCAGGTTCAGATTCACTGCAACTGTGTGTAACTGAAACAAATCCATCACCATATCTGTAGCAGATGAAGTTGCACAGATGTCACGCCCCACTTTTAATGGGACCTTAATCTCGCGTATTGGCGCCAGGATCACGCTACCAATACGTTTACCGAGTAACAGTAAATGGAAATCAGTTATAGATGAACTATTCCGAGCATATATTGACATAGGATAGAAGGTCTTACAAATGATGATGAAGACACCACTGATTATATTGATCGGAGTAGCCAACCGTGAAGCGAAGGTTTTATACGCGGACGGTCCGCTAAGGTGCTAGACCGTGCAGGCACAACTCCCTCGTTCCACGAGGCAACTTGAGCGGATGGAAATCCCGGGTTTCTACGTCTTTCTCCTAAGCAACATCTTGCGGACTCCTACATCGTTGGTCTCCTACTTCGACATCGACCTTACCTTCGGATATGCCGATATACGTAAAAATCAGAGGGGTGAGTACAAAGGTACTCAGCAAGTCCAAACCGGGGGTGGTTTGGTATATTAAGGGTTTTGGGCCCTAGCAGAGTCTCTAAAACTGCTCTCGCTAGTTCCCGAGGTTATCTCATATCATCACCTTCACATTATCACAACGGGTTAGTTAAATCTAATCATAGATGTTCAGGCCTAGCATTTGCCCATTCCAAGGACGTGGCTATTCGAATAGATTCAATAAAACTCTGCAGAGATTGTACAAATTTCCCCACACGATGGACTCATCCTCTTCCATGATCGATGGGTCGACGTGAGGTCCAACGAGATCCGTACCCGCTTGGGTGCTACCCTAGGTATATTGGTATAATCTTCGCCATGACTTCTCGAGGGGGTTGGAAGGATGGCGCATCATCCTAGACAATATGGTGATACCAAATCACCCACGGCTTTACAGGTAATACCTTATTACCTAGCCTATCTTGCCACGCAACACACCCAATCATTAATCATAAATATGTGCACCTAGCACTGCGCCATCGCGCCCAAACACTTACGTGGAAGACCACTCAAAGATCCACGCCAACCGACCATGGGGCCACTCTCCCCATGTTCGCTCCCCCAATAGGTCGTTAAGCCTACTCCGGCCACCTTGGCTCCCAATTATACCTCAACCCAACGGGGTGTGAATCAAACCGTCCCATCTCGGCGTGTGGGGTCAGACGAAATATCGCACTAGGTAGAAGGTCTATGAACCGGTCCTTAGGGAGGCGAGTATCTCTCCGCAGAATCCCTCACGGCGATTCCCCCGTAGTAATCCATCTCACAATGGATTACTATCACCCACCTCTTTTGTTGGTTAGGGTTCATTAGGCGATCTCACGTTATTCTTAATTACAACGTATGAGCATAGATAATGTGGATGATTACGTCATCCGGCTTAGCTCCATAGCTACGCTATCAGGCTCATACCACTATATAATAATCCGATTATCCATGGTGATGCATCGTGTCTATCGTCATCATTATCTCATCTTATTACTTAAGGTCATGATTAGGGGGTAAGGACTTGCCTCGAGGTTCTTACGAATCGCACGCGTCGAACGCTCTTAGCTTTGCTCCAAACGGGGAAGCTCCTAATCTTAAATCGAAAACCTCATTTGCGATCAAGGTAAACCTAGCTTGAACTATAGCACACAAAACAAACATAGAACATTATGGTGGCAATGGGTTAGATGCATAGAGCTAGATTTTTAGATGAATTATGGAAGTCGCTTCACGCGAAACGGAGTTAAATTGCATGAGATATGGATTTTTATAATATTAATCCCTAATTAAATCATTAGGGTAATATTATAATATAATTTTATCATGTAATAAAATGGAACTAATTACATGATAAAATTCTATAAATCAAATAATGAATTTACAAATTTTCTGGGAATTTTTTTTCGGTGACGGGGAAAAATGGAATTTTTAGCCTCCTGTGTACGCTGCCACGGGTTCGTATAGCAATTAGGTACTGGCTGACACGCGGGACCCAGTCCGTCAGTCAAGGCTGGCCGGACTGTGTTGGTGCACCCATGCACCGATCTGGTGAACAGCTCTCCTATCCTCTTTATACTAGTGGACCAAGTCTATTTAGAGGAAGGGGAGGTGGGTGCTTTCTATGACGCGTGGGCCCATGTGGAAAGGATAAGGCATGTCTGCTTGCTCACGGGGATCCCGTTCACGGCCTCTGCCCGTCCGTCGTATTCCCCCAATCCTCAACCACGCGAGAGCACAGAGGAGTTGGGCAGAGTGGAGGGATGCCGATGGAGCAGCGGCTGCGCGCTGGCGACGGTGTTCGGTGGCCTCGGCTCCGGCGATGAACTGAGGGCAGGGCAGTGCGGTCTTGGGCACGGGGCAAGCATGGCGATGTGAGGCTGCACGACGGTGGTGCTTGGTGGGTGTGCGCGGCGGCGGAATTGGGCTGTGGAGGGGAAGCGGTGGTGAGCAGCTGTGGTGAGCATGGTGAGCGGCAGTGGCTAGTGGCTGCAGCGCCGGCGGGGAACGCGGCGGCGGGTGGCGAGCAGGGGAAGGAGGGCGGCGGTGCGCGTCCACGGCGAGAGCGAGCAGGGCAGCAAGGGGAGGTGGAGCTCCAGCGTGGCAACCGAGCGCGGCGGCGGGCGAAGGGCGAGCGCGGCGACGTCGTCTTCTTCGTCCTCGACGCAGCGTCCGGAGGGGCTGGCGGCGCCGAACTTCAGTTGGCCGGCGGCGGCACGAAGGAGGCAGGGCGCCGTGCACCCATGCAGGCATCGGCCTCGGCCGTCCCGGCGCTAAGCTCGGTGTGCCGAGCTCGGGGTCTGGGGGTGGCTATTTATAGGCGGCGTGGGGGACGGCTCGCCGGAGATATTTTTCCGGCAGCCATGGTGAGCTGTCCGCGGTGCCGCTGTATGCGTTGACGAGGAGAAGGATGGCGACGCGGTGGCTTCGGCGCTGTCCCTGAGCTGGCAGCGGCGAGACATAGCGGCAAGGACAGCCTAGCTACTGTGCGGAGGTCGCCGGCTTCAGCGACGGCGGCTGTGCGATGGTTGATGGGAACAGGAGCACTGTTGTCGCGCCCAGAAAATATCTGGAGCTGCTCCCGTGCATGAAGAATGGAGGGAGGTAGGGTAAGGGTATGACGAATGGGGCCCGCACGTCATAGAGATGGAAGAAGGAGCTGGGCTGCTGCTGCTTTGGGTTGCCCCGAGCTGGGCTAATTGGCCAGGCCGGCCCATTCGCTAGGGAGAGGAGGAGGCAGGCTGTGGGCCGGAATGGAGAAGGGAAATGAGCCCATGCGGGATGTTTCCACTTTTGCAATTCCTTTCCTATTTTCATACATATATATACATATACTTTAGGTATACATACGCTTATATATCTTTGGATTCGAATGTATTACACTTGCACGGGTATAAGTGGCCATGCAAGCTCACGTGTATGTATTCCCATGTGTATTAATGTATATGTATTTACGTATGTTCAAAAGTAGCTCCCCATTTTCCATCTCGTGGGGCATTCTCATGTGTGTATATATATATATATATATTATAGATATTTATACAAGCACAATTATATTCCCATGACATTTATTTGTTGAGAATATTTATTAGTTGTGCTTGATTAAAATATATATATATATATTGATGCACACGTGTTTTGTTTATTTTATTCCCAGAGAAAATTCATAAATCATTTCTCATGCAATATTTTCCATAATTAAAATCTAGAGCTTACCTCGCATCCTTTGCGACCATAAAAAGCTCAAACAAGCATCAAACAAGATTTCCCTATTTTCTATATGGTGAGAGTTTGAAATGCAGGTTTTCGAAAACAAGGGTTTTCGATTTAGAAAAAAATAAATCAAGCTTTAGTTGTAATTCGAAAAGTTCAAATTTTTAGTGAATTTTAAAATGATGCAAAAAACACGGGTGTTACAAAGAGTCGGGGCAACGATGGCCTCACGACCATTTTTCATCACGTCTATCACAGAGCACACGAGCGCGACAGTAAGTACAGAGAGCAGACCAGTTACCTGGCATTGGACGAGCAGTAGATGTAAATGACGCGAGTTACGAGAAGTAGCGAGGACATGATTGTATTGATAGATTTTATTAACTGGAGCTATTACATGATTCCTTTCTCTGAATCGAGTTCGGGTATCAAGTAAGCAATTGATATACACGCAGGCAGGCAAGTGAGACTCGTCCGGATCCATCTTCCATTTGGCTTCCTGTTGACCATCCGACAATACCGTTGCCGGTTGAGGCGTGACACATCATCCCTGTCACCACGAATTTTGATCTCAACATTTCTGACAGCGCAGAGGTGCTGGATGCCCAAACTAGAAGAACTACTCATACACTTCTCATGAGCATGGAACTTAAACTTGAATTGCTCAAGCTTTGACATCGATCCCACTTCAAACTCCGAGGCAGCCCTACTACTGATACGCAGGGAGAAATATTTCAGACTTCTGAATGTGTTGTTGCCATGTACTACCATCTTTCCGTCGGTGCCGCCCGCAATGCCTGAGTTCGAGAAAAGGCAAGCTGGTATCTCCAAGGATCTCAACATCTTCTGGTCTCACATAGATGAACTCTAGTTCAAGCACACTAGGATTAAATCCGTTATGAATGAGTCGATGCAGTCAATGATGTCATAGGCCAGCTCACTTACCTTCTCCCTCCAGTATCTCATCTGGGGGTTGAGCTCCTTTGCATCTGCAACTGCAAGCATCTGGAGTATGGCGCTCATCATCGTACTCAGCTCGTCTCGCAAGAACTTGAGCTTGACATACGTACTCGTCATTCAGCAGTTTGGCGACCTTGGACACAAGCTCTACACCACCGTGGAGACGCTAACAAGAGCCCGCAGCCTCCATTGCTCTGCTGCCAGATGCCCTGTGTTGTGATTTGTGAGAGGAAGCAGGTGATGCAGAGACAGAGAGCAAGGCGCCACACGCTACGCAGGTTTGGCGTGTGGGGGCAGAGAACGGAATTGTCCTACATGAACGTGAATGGATGGACATACATTGATCATTTGTCCGTGTGCTTCAAACATTAAGAACCGAACAGGATTGTGAAATTGAACAGTCAAGCCTTTAATTGCTAGAAGAAAAGAAAATACAAGTCTGACGGCTTAATTGACAAGAAACTTAAAGGAAGACAAAAAAATAGCTTTCCTGCTGTATTACAAATCAAAATGTAAGATTAGTTTTTATATTTACAACCTCCAGACTCTGGTTCATTGGTAAACCTCGTTTCTGGATGAGGTAAATTCAAGTGACAACTAAAAATGTGTGCCTGATACAAACAAAAAGTGTGATATGTGTCCCCCACAAGGCAAATGTGAACGTTACATGCCTATATTGGAAACTAAGTAGAATTTTACATACCATATTTTTTTGAAACGAACGAATTTTACATACCATATTTTGAAAACCTTGATGATGTTCGTGACAACTCATGTCCACTATAACTGCACGAGTTTAGATTGGAAAGCAAATCAAATGTAAAGTTCATCCTAGCTTGAATTTGAAACCCCTGGACGACATAGCTAAACCTTGTTCTTGATGATATGAATTCAAATGATTATAAATATATGTGCGTCAGATGCATACAAAAAGTTGAAGGCTCTTACAAGCAAAGGTGAACAAGCATTCATTGTATGCCAAGAAGGCTTTATTCAAAGCTAACTCGAATCTGCATCCAGCACAAACCTCACCAAAGCTAATCCCAAATACTCCAGCATAACGTTGAAACACAAAAACGGCAAACTCTGTTTTTTGCTGAACCTGATGAAGACACCTTCATCAACCAGAACAGGCGACAAACTCATAAGCATTCTAATTGCTGCTGCAGTGCTACACATCCTCCTGCTGCCCACTTATTTTTCATCAGTCTCTACTCCTCTCCTTTCCCCTTCTCATCAGTCTCCTCTTCTTTCTTCTCATTTGTCTCATCCTGTTTGGAAAAACAAACATCAGAAGTTTGGTGGTGAAAATGGGCAAGTGAGAAGGAAACGTACAACTGGGACCCTTGTGGCGGCTTTGGTACCTCTAGTTTGCAAAAAGTAGGTTGGTGTCCTTTCTAATTTGCAAAAATTCGAGCCACTCAGTTATTGCACCATCACAATCATCTTCATTCAGCTCCCACAATGCCTATAAAACAAGTGTGGAAAAATTGTTCGATTGGATGACCATGTACATGCAAAATGGAAGAAATAAATATGCATTTGCCGCAGCTAGAATAGAAGTGTAAGCAAAACATAAACAGAAGAGTCAAAAGTAAGTATTTAATAGACCGTCAAGTAAGTATACTAGGCTACTTGTTATGGAACAAACTAGTAGTATGTAGTTGCAGCAGCAGAGAGGTTGGTGGAAACAATCAATGTCTACTGTTCTACTATGAGAGAACTTACCACTTCAAAATGTTGGCACTTCCAATGATAAGCATATTCTGTATGGATCCTGACAGTGGGATGGTTGGGAAGTGTCTTGATGGCAGCATTAATAGCTCCTGAAACACAGCTAATAACGGCATTATCCTCATTTTCTTCCGTGTCATCCCACCTGCCACGAAATGTGATCTCTACCTTGCTGAGAGCAGAGAGGTGCTGGATGCCCAAACTAGATGGAGCACCGTTGAGGCATTCCATCTCATGCACAAAGAGCTTAAGCTTCACGTGCTCAAGCTTTGGCATTGATCCCGCTTCAAACTCCAGCGAGGTCCCACAAGCACTGATTTTTCAGGGTGAAATCTTTCAGATTACTGAATTTGTTGTTGCCTTGTACTACGATCCTTCCATCGATGGCCCCTGAAAGTGCTCAGTTTTTTAGAAAAAGCAAACTGGGTATTTCTCCAAGGATCTCAACATCTTCTGGTCTCAAACAGAATATCAATAGTTCTAGCACACTGAGATTACTAAGTGAGCCCATCCAATTTGGTATCTTATAATTGAAAGCTAATATGCAGAGCTTAAGGAGGCTACTGGAGGCAGCATGGTACCAAGAATCTAGGGACATTGGGTACCCCGTTTCTCTAGAGTTGTCCGTGATATATAGATTATGTAGGTTGCACAAAGATAACAAATTTCCCACATAATTGTAAATGCCCTCAGCCTGGCTTCTTCCGCTGAGCGATCTAGTAAATCAAAATCCAACGTTATTTCCAATGTTTTCAGCTTGGTTAGTTTACTGAATTCAGGTAGGGACTGCCCTTGCTCATAGGATTGAACTCCATACTGCCTCAGTTCTACTAAGCTAAGCATCTGCCCAATAATTCCATCTGAAATCTAACATTTGAACCCACATACAAGTGTGCCAGTTGTTGTAGTTTGTTGATAGTTCGTGGTAGTTCTTTGATGCTAGTGTCTCGCACATCCAATGTCTGTAGATGTTGTAGTTCACCAACATTACCTGGGAGCCAAGTTATTGAATTTGAGCCGAGACGCAAGTACTTAAGATTAAACAACTTTCCAATACTTGCAAGATGATGGTCTTCCATGCCTCTACATTCTCCTAGGTCCAACACAAGAAGAGCAGTGGAAGGCAAACAAGAGATTTTCACAGGTTGTCCAAATATAGTAATTGACCTAACGTGAGACAATGACTGGCCTGCCCATAAATTAGCATGTTCTTCATTGTGGTTGCTGACACAAAGCCTATGAATCTTGTATTTTGAAGTACATACAGGCTCTGTAGCATCTAATGAAGTTACAAAGTTCTCTTCGCAGCCTTGCATTTGATGTAGTCAAGGATGATGTCATGAACTCTACATGCCTTCTTCGACCATACTTCACTTCAACGGGTTGGGTCATGCTTCTGTTGATAAGATCATTGAAGTAACCCTCACCAGTTTCATATTTAGTTTGACCTTCTTTCTCATGTACTAAACCTTCTACAATCCACCTATTGATCAAACATTGTTTCTCAATCTTATAATCTTCAGGATACACACTCAAGTACAACAAACAAGTTCTTAGATGGTGAGGGATGTCGAAATAACTCAAAGACAAGATGTTGGTCATGATCTGAGCACCATCTTCATTTGCAAGTGAATAACCAATAGCATTAAGTACCCTTTCCCATTCTACTTTTGCAAACACATTGGCTAATAGGCTAGATACAGTAACAATTGCCAATGGTAGACCACCACATTTTCTTAGTATTTTATCCGAACATCTTCCAAGTGAGGATAACATGAACTCTCAGAACCAAATGCTCTTCTGAAGAATAACCTTTTGGAGTCATCAAAACTAAGGCCTCCATTTCATAAACTTGAGAAGAACAACAATTTGCAATTGTAACACTACGTGGTGTCGTGATTATTTTGCACCCAAGATCATTTTCTGGTAATGCAAGTTTGATAAATCCCCAATCTTCTACAGCCCATACATCATCAATCACGACAATGTACCTACCACATTATTTTAACAAAAGATGCAATTAGTGATCAAAGACCACATCATTAAAATTGTATGCACCAATAACATCAACTATGACTGATAGGTTGACGAATGAATGACGATAGGATCCTAAATAGATATGATACTCTAGCACATCATAAAAAGTGAAATTCTAATGTGTGCAATAAAAAATTTTTAAAAAGTTGGTAACAATATCTATAATCTATGATATTTATTAAAACTAGATATAGCAATGAAACTGCGAACTCTACTACTATACTATTTGGACTTAACGGACAAAACTTCCAAAAAGTAGCTTAATTTGGTCATACTATTAAATATTGAGGACTTCTTTGTAGTTCAAACAGAGAGACCCAACCTAGGAGGAACTAGGTGGTTTTTAAGTTAAGAAGAAAAAATGAAGCGCGTAAATCCGTCTCCGATGGGGATTGTACTCGAGGAGTGGTTGCTTCCACACCTGAGAAGCCAACCACCCGCCTATCGCCCGTCCTCTTGTAGTTCAAATAGCAGGAGCTTGAGTAAATTGTGACTATCAAGCTTTATAATTTGGAACCTAGAACTTAAAGACTTACCCTAACTTTGGGATACATAAAAATAAGAAAAATTGTATCCGACAAACCAAGTATAGTGATGAAGGTTTCTATGACAGGATATGTTGAATATGAATATTTATTTGTTCCACTTTTTATGTGAATGTCTTAAAGTAATTCGTGGTAGATGCACACAATTTAAACATAACTTGGAAACATTGCCATAGTTGACCAGGCTTACTTTTTGTCATGAAGGTATTCCCTGAGTTTATCAATGATCTGCTGCGCATCATCAACCTTGTGAGTTAATATCGGTACACTTGACTCCATCAGCAATGTGCATTAGAATCTTTCGACATCAGGGAGTTCGAGAAAACGGACACAAAAGCTGCACATTTGAAGTGGCCTTTAATGCCCTCATAAACTTGCTTTGCAAGAGTCGTCTTACCAAGACCTCCACAACCAGAAATTGAGAGCACTTTAGGCTTTCCCTGATAAACCATTTGCCTCCATGTTTAACAATTCAATGATATGCTTCTTTGGAGCATCGATGCCAACAAGTTTATCAATATCCTCATAGAGTGCCTGCAGCCTGGGATCAACAGAAGAACTACTAGACTTGTTTTTCAATTGGGACAGATCATACCTCTTGTGCCTCTCACTTGCTTCTATTACAGATGCCTTGAGTTCTTCGATCTTATTGGCAATCTCATGGCGTGCCTTCAGTTTGTTCAACTTGTTGGAGAAGCGCTTGAAGACTGAACGCCTCGGCTCATGGTCAACACGAACCATGAAGGCATCAACACAGTCTTCCAAGTCATAGGCCAGCTCCCTTAGCTTGTCCTTCCATTCCCTGGTTTCAGGGTCGAGCTGCTCTGCATCGGCAAGCATCTGGAGCGTGGCACTCATGGCGCTTAGCTCATCTCTCAAAAATTTGATCTACTTCCGCACGCCTTTGAGCTTGACGTACTCTCTTCTTCTAGCAGCTTGGTAAGCTTGGACAGGAGAGGCTTCATCACCCCTGTGGTGACACCCACAAGAGCTGCCGTAGCCATTTTTGCTCATCTGATGAGCTCGCTCAGATGTGGTTGTAGTGCTGTGGGAGATGACTGATTTCAGATCGTGTATTGTATGAGGTGCAGGCCACGCCTGCTTCACAAGGAAGAGTAGCACAGTGGGTGAATTATTATTTGTCCTCTAGATCCGCGATGAATTATGAACTATTAAGCTTAGCTTTGGGAAAAGAGCTACTGCATACATAGCCATGAAAACGTAGTGTGAAATGAGACCCGTGACCCACTAATGTGACTCAGATCAGCATCTTGATTAAAATTCTATCATGCTTTGCCAGCAGGCTTTACCATGGGAAGAGAGAAGCATGTGATGCGCACTGTCTGGGTTAATATTTCTTTCTCGAAGAACGATACAAGCTATGCTTTCCATGCAAATAATAAGCTGGAGACGGTGGCAGGCATATATGAGATCATCGTGGTTTATGGTACAGGACGCACATGGTTTTGGCGAAGTAGTTGCGCCTAATCGGTCAGAGATGCTAACTTTGCTCAATTTAATGAGGAAACGGTGGCAGTATCTGGCCGTCTGGGGGTGAGAAACCATACTTTGCCTAGTGGGCGGCAAATTAGTCTGTTGAGTATACAAAAATAGAGATGAAAGCTGATAGAGAAGCCAACAGAGACGACAGGGGAGGTGTGGTGCGCCACGGGAGTTGGCAACTTGGGAGTTGGGATGCCTTGACCAAGCTGCAACCCTAGGCAAACTCTTCAGGATGAAGCTTGACGTACTCGTCGCTAATTAGCAGCTGGGTGAGCTTGGACAGGAGCACCTTCAAGCCTTCGACTCCCTCGTGGAGACGCTCACGAGAGCAGCCTCCATTTTTCTGCTGCCGCCGGATACATACTCCGTGTTGTGAATTGTGAGAGCAAGCAGGTGATGCAGAGACAGAGAGACGCGAGACGATAGGGAGGTGGAAACAGGGCAGGTTTTGCGTGTGGGGCAGAGGATGGAATTGTCCTACGTGAACGTGAATGGATGGAGATACGTTGATCATGTATACGCGCTGACCGCTGACACCTCCTCTCTCTCTATATCTTTTTTTCCGAAAGCGTACGGATGTCACGTATTGCATTAAGGGAAGCTAGAATTTTTTACACGTCACTCATTTTAGCCAAAGCAATTAGCCGAAGTGGACGAAAGCACACATACAAAAATCACCGGCTTGAGCGGTGGTGTAATATGGATGTACTAAAAACTTAAACCACTGCCCGACGAGGGTGGGTGAACGGATTGTCCGTGGCTACGCACCACGTGAGAATCCCCCACGGTGCCGCCCATTTGCTGCACCAGGGCGCATCATGGGGAAGATCTCACGCAGACGCTATCTCTTGCCAGAAGATACGTCACAGCCAAAGTGCATCCGGAGCTTGCTCGCTAGCTCGGGGACTGGAGTGCATGATGCCGCCTAGACCGGGCGTTCCTCAAGCTTGCTGAGCATTACCAACAACGCCGTCCCCTCCGTAGTGGATCACGCTTCTCATGTTTCGCGATCGAGACGCCCGCCGTCGCCGTACGACCCACTTATCATCGCGATCTTGGACGAAAGGAAGGTGGGTAGGCCCGGCCGAGGACTGGCCTCGTCGTGCGGGAGGGTGATCGACGCTAGGAAGTCCCGGATGGAAGCAAAGAAGTGGGCCTGGATCGGGGGTCCCAGATCCCCCCATCGGGCGACGCTCGCTGGCTGGTGTGGAGCGGAGGCGCGGGTGGCGCTCACCGCAGCAGCCTCCAATTTTCGTCTGCTCCAATATTGTCGGGCGTTTCGAGGAACGGGCGGTGCCTCGGTGCCGGTAAAAAAATTTGTAGGCTGCGTGCCTCCTCCCTCGATGGCGTGAGCGCTAAGATGGACACCTGACCGCGGTTTATCCCCGTTCGTGCCAACGGGCCCTACGCCCGCCGGGGTGGGCCACGCCAGGTTAACTCGCTACCAAAGGTGAGCTTGCATTAGGGGGTTACAGCGGTCGTGTGGGAGAGAAGCGGTCTCAAGCCCCACGATCGTGGGTTACGGTGGTAGTGGTGAGCAGTTTTTCTCCGTGGAATCGGAGTTGAATGGGGTCAATCCTCCTTAATGAGGCATTACTCCCCTTTATAGGAGAAGGAGAGAGATAACGCTTACACCGTGGACACCTAGGTGGCTAATTCCCGAGGCCGACCGGTTGTGATGTGCGCCGCCGAGGGGTCGGCCGGCTTGATGTCGCTGGACGGCGACACGCTGCCCCGGATCCGGCGGTGGACGTGTCGCCCTCTCGGGCGCTGCCCTCGAAGCCCCGTGGGAGGCGCCCTCACACCGCATGGCGAGGGGCGCTCCTGGCCGTTGCCGGCTATGCGCGTGTCGTGCCCAGGTCCGCCCTTAACGGGCGCTTTGACGGTGCTTTGGGAAATGAACAAAGGTCACCATGGTTTCCTCGCCGGTGGCGAACACGCCATCGGTTCAAATTTTGCCCCCATCACGGATCGGGAGACGATTCGGCAGCTTTTGATTTGACCGGCGTAATCGATGGCACCGGGCGCCGCTGCGCCGTATCACGCATTGAATGCGCGTTTTTCCTTCCTCTAGACGAACCTCCCACGCTCGAGGTGCGCTGGCCCCCTCGATGGGCGAGCTTTACTCGCCGGTGATGGAGAGAGCCGGCCCCTCGCAGGCGGAGTTTTGGCGCCGAGGGTGGTGGTGAGCTAGGCCCCTCGGGCCAGGCGAGATTTCTCGGCCGGTGTGAGCTAGGCCGTCTGACCTAAACGGGAGATGTGTGGTCGAGTCCGAGCCATGGGTTGGGCCGCCGGTCGATGTGGAACGCCATGGTTCGTTGTTTGGCGGAGGTCCTTGACCTTGTCCTTCGTGGCGTGGTGAGCTCTTTACGCCGTGGTGACTTCATTTGGGCGCTTTGTGGGCGTCCGTGGCCGATTCCGCCGCCATGTGAGCGTCGTGGCCAATGGCCTGGTCCATCGTTCGTCGGGCCGCCCCTCCGTGCGGGGTGATAGCAGTTAGGTTTTATTGGGCCTTGGCAGGCCGGCAAATTCTCATAGTTTGAGAATGTCTCGAGGCCCAATATTTAGGTCCCCGGCAGTAGCCCCCCGAAGCCAGTGAGGACTCGCCCGGGTTCCGCTATTCCCGCCGCCGGTTGTTTCTCCGTGGTGGTTCGTCTACAATGGGTGCGCTACGAGCTTCCATTGGGTGTGTAACCCCGAGGCCTCGAATGGAATGGCGGATTCCTTCGAGGTCTTTTATGTCTCGCATCGCCGGGTAAGACCGGGAAATGCTCTTAAATTGCGCTTTGTTTGTGCGAGCGTGTTTGTTTTGCGTGGGCAGCCGAGGCCCGCTTATTATGTGCGCAAGGTCGACCCAGCCTCCTCGACTTTGATCATATGCTCCTCCGCCGCCCTCCCTAAAGGGAGGAGGAGGGGAGACACGCCACAATGCCCCGTAGTTTAATGTGTGCATGCCCGTGGCGTTGTGGCGGGTTTGTTTAAGCTGGTGCCCGTGCCCTTGCCGGAGCAAGGGTCGGCTATGTGATCCATGATTCACCCCATGAGAACCTCAAGGATCGCTTAGCGTATCCCGGGGTTTGGGCGACCAACCCCCAGGGCCTCGTGGGCCTCCCACGGATGGGACATCTCTATAAGCGGCACCAGCGGCCTTAAACACGCTCGTTAAATCCAGAGCCCCGTGGGGCCCGGGTATAGCTGGTTGTGCATTTCCCTCCCCGTCCCCTCGCTCGGGTTATCCCGAGGCGCATCGAAAACCCATGTGGGCCTAGCCCGCAACCTGCAGAACGTGAGGTGTGTCGGCCCGAGGCTCGTTTGGTTTCGGGCCGGGCGGGAACCGCTAACGGATCGACTTTTTGCCCTCGTGGTCGGGCGCTGGCCGATATGGGTGGCCGGACGGTTTTACCCTCGACCGAAGACGAGGCGCCTAGTCGCCCCCGCCCCAGGTGGCGCGGCCCGGCAGCCCGATGGACGCTGCCTTACGTCTTCTTGTCGGCGAGGAGATCGTGGACTCTGCCGAGCGCATTAATGCGCTGACGGTCCTAATCCGCGCGGCTTGGCCCCGTGGATGAGCGGTTCTCGCTCCATCATGGAGCCGTCCATTCCAGAGTCGGGTTTGGTTGCCCAAAGCCGGTTTGCCTTCCCTTCCCTATAAATATGGGGATACGGGCGGCGTGATAGTTGCTCCTTTGTTTCTTTTGCCTTAGCCTTCTTGCCTTCTCATTTGCGGCAATGTCCGGGAGATAGAGGGAAAGAGTAGGAGAGATTGAGGGAGAGATTCACTTGCCTTGCGCCGTGTGATTGGGGTTGCTAGCGGTTGCCACCCGCCGCCTCCCTTTCATCCATGGCGCAATGTAGCGTGACGGGCGCGAGGGAGGTGCTCGATGTCGAAAGCCGTGGCCGAGGACGACGGGCGACGGAGGAGAAGCTCCAGCGTCGCCTCGTTGATGAAGGGCTTCTTCGCCCCCGCGACCGATGAAGCGCCGCCGAGTGGATTGCTCCGGATTGGACCGAGGAGGAGCCTAACCCTCCCCGATGGCTACGTGGTGAGCTTGATGGATCTTCACCGCGCTGGTATGCCTAGTAGGCCGGTTCATTCGGCGATCCTCCACTACTATGAAATCGAAGCTTCACCACCTGCCCCAATTCGATCTCCTAGGCCGCCATCTTCGCCACCCTCGTGAGGGATTCCCGGGGATCGAGCCGCATTGGGACCTCTGGTTGTGGTTCTTCAAAGGCGGACCTTTACTATCGCATCGCTGGCGCAGGCCAGCCACGGAGGGTGCTTGCGCGCTGGTGGTCGCAAAGGCCCAAGTCCACTACGGAGCGCACGAAGCCGAACCCGAAGCCGGGGTACATCCATCCAAGCTCACCTCCTCGAACAAAAGGGATGGCAGGATCGGTGGTTCTACCTCCGCAATCATGAGAACGCTGCTTCCAGCGTACACCGGGCGGGTCCTTAAGCATCGCCCCGCGAGGTGAACTGGCCCCCTCGGAGGATCATCATCGGTTGGAGGGCCTAAGGCGGGCGGTCCCGCGACTCCGGGGGCAGGATGTGAATGCCGCCGCCCGTGGTCGCCGCTTTTCATCGGCGTCGGGTGTTGCCGCTGATGGCTCGCCCCTTGCTTATGTGCAAGATGACTCTCGAGGCCCCCGGTCTTTAGTGCGTCCCGATGTCGCCTTTCGCTTTCCATCGTGGTTCTTTGCCAAGCGGGTGAGGGATGCGTTGGGGTCCAACACCCCCGTCACACATCCCGGAGATCCCTATGCACCCGGCCAGGGTATATTTCCCCTGTGAGTGCTTCTTGGCTTCGGTGTCCTTGCATTGCTTTGGTGTGTTGTCGCCATGGCGGTTCTCACTTTTCCTCCTCGCGAGGGTCGTATCAACTACCGTGACTCCTTCCTCCCCGTACAGTTTGGGCGCCGGCCGGCCGGGCGCTGCGAACCGCGCTCGAACGAGCCGCGCAGGGCCCCGCAATCAAGAAGGAGGAGAAGAAGAAGAGGAACGTGGCTCGCGAGAAGCCGCGGGCGAAAGCAAATGGGAAGAGGGGCGAAGTCGCCCGATACCTCTCGACCACCGAGGAGGATGACAACCCGGAGGATGAGTTTTATGTGAACTCGTCGATGACGATATGGGGGCTCGGATGGACGAGCCATGGGACTCCGACCCGGGGGCTCCCCTATGAACCCGAGCCCGAGCCCGGCGGCGGGGATCGCCGACACCGCGGCGCGCCCAGGGCTCTTCCGCCGAGTCCTCGGGACCATTGGCGTTGGCCATGTAGGCTCGGCGTCACGAGGTGTGGCCGAAGGAGGAGTCGGCCGCCACATCGCGGGTACGGCGCCGCGAAACACGGTTTGGGCGGAGCGGCGGCGACCCCGTCCCGATCCGGCCCCGTGCGCCGCGAATGTCGTGGGGAGCGGCTCGCGAAATCCAGGAGTCGCGGCGCCTGGGTCCACATTCCCGAGCCTCAACCACGCCTGGCGTCCCTCGGGCCATGAGTTTCTTTTTGCCTCTCGCGATCTTGATCTTCTTCGGCACATGATTGCTTTGTCGACCGCGTTCTTGACTCGAGGAAGAGGGCCACTTCTGCAGCTCTGCATCCCAAGAAGGCCTTGAAAGCTAGTGCTCCCGACCTCGGGCGGGGCCCCCGGGCGGGTCGCCCGGCCAAGAGATCGTGGCGCGCCGTTGAATCCTCCGTGGCGCCCGACCCCGAGCCCAGTGGGCTCGGACCAGCGGGGCTGCGAGGCCACCCGAGGTGGTGCGGGCCACGGTGGCGATGGTGGGTCGGCCCTTTCGGCCCGATGGTGGTCGACCGCGGAGAGCCGGTGTGGCCCATGATGTCGGCTTCGGTCTTGGAGCGGATGGCGCCATTCGAAAGTCGTGGCGCCTTCCGCCCATCCCAGAAATTCGGGCCTTTGTCGGGAGTTCTCGCTAAGAAGAGCTCTTCATGGCGGAGGCAGCATAAGTCCCAGCTTCTGCGGCCCGACCCTCGACCGGGGTTCGGCGTATAACCGGAACTTCAGCTACTCACGTGTCGGTTTCGACCCTTGGCGAAGCGTCGTCGCGGGCGGCGGGCGGGGCGGTACGTGGTCGGTTCAAGGCCCCACGGACTGATGCGGGTTCGGAGGCTGGGAGATTACCGGTGGAGAGATGTATCCCTCGAGCGACATTTGGGTGATCCTGTGATACTGGGTAGCGCGCCGGGGCCGGCAGCCGCGGTGGTCGGCGACCGCGAGGTCTGGGTGGAGAACCCACGCGCGTATCCGCGATGGAGCGTAGGGGCTTGGCGAGGATCGGGGATGCCATAAACGGCCGACTTGCGCAGGTCGCCGCCGTAAGTGTCTTGATGGTCATCCCCCGCCGCATGTCTTCTGTGCTTGTGTCTTGATGGGTAATGTCGCCGCTGCGCACTCCGCCGCTTTGCCCGAAAAGTCCGGAAGCCTTCGCCGAACGTTTCGAACTAGAACGCCCTTGGTCAAACTTCGGGTAAAGTTGATCGAGGCCCGGGCGACCTCCTCGGCCGCTACCCTTGCCGAGGAGAGAGGGAGTCCCAACGGCGGACTCTGAAGGCCGAAGCTCGTCAAGGCCAGTCCGGTAGCCGAGGAAGATGGCGGTCGACATGGCTCGGGATGAGCCATGATTTTGAGGAGGCTCGACCCGGTCCCTCCGTATCCTCGAAGGAAGCTCAAGGCGAAGGACGGCTCCGGGGAGGAGGCGAAGAAGGCGCGGAGATGTGCGACGCCTTTGAACACCGCATCGGCGAAGTTGGTGTCCGAGGGCGAGACCCTCAAGAAAGAGAAGGAGCTGCTCAGTCGCCACGAGAGGAGCACAACGATCTTTGTCGGGTTGGCGGTGAAGTGCCGTGGTACGTCTTCTTCCTTAGTAAGCTTTTTCACTCTTTTCGTCTTGCTTTGCTAACTTGGCTTGAGCTCCAATTGCCGATGAGAAGGTCCGACCGAGGCCGTGAACACCGCTGCCACGCCGGGCGAGGGGCCGAGCAGAGCGGGCGTCGTACCGGGAGGCGGAAGAAGCTTTGTTATTTCGCTTCACGCTTTGTGCGGACAACCTAGAGGTTGGCCCCTCAAAGACGCACCGCGAGCGCCGTGGGTGGCTACCAGTCCGAAGCTCCGAACGCTTTCCGTCCGGACGATGCGGACATGTATGGCCGCCTTCCCCGCTTCTCACTTCCGATGGAGTCAAAGGTGGCCGGACGGCGCCGCGAAAAGGCTTCTTCCTCGGCTCCGGCGGCGAGGAGGAAGTTGATCCCGCCGAGGGATCTTTGCGGATGCCGCTAAGACTTCGGCGGCAGACGACTTTGTGGGCGGCGCTACGGCCTGTTGGCCTCCCCGCTTTGAGGATGAAGTGTGTCCCCCGTACTCCCCCATAGAGTCAACCTATGAGGCGGACACGGAGATGGTGGGCCGCCTAGTCCGAGGATCTTGTGGCGGGTCCGCCGCCTCCCTCGGGGAAGCGGTTGTCGAGGTGTTGCTCGGCGCCGGTGCTTCCTCGTCGGCCGACCGTGGCGCAAGTGGATGAAGCCCACCCTGCCCCTGACCTCCTCCTGTATGAAAAGTTGGAGCCCGTGAGATGGATGTATATAAACAATGGTGCCGCCCGAGGTCTATGGCCTTGGCGGGTGTATTTATGTTTATGTTGCGTTTCTCGAATTTGTTCGTTTATTGTGTGGCCGGGTGGCTTGCTTTCTCCGCTCGAGATGATAACCGTGGATGCCAGGGGGCGATCCATACGGATGCCGCTAGGGCGGTCCGTTTGCCTCGGTTATCTTGCTTTGGATTTGTGCTTGGCGACCTTCGCAGCTTAAGCGATTGTTTCGAGAATGCGCAAGAAAACTTTTTAAAGTTGAAGAAAAGTTTTGAAAAAAGAAAAAGGGAGGGGGTCCCCCGTAGCCCCCGAGGGAGTTTTAGTCTTGTCTTTGGGCGAGGCTAAGACTCCCTTAAGGTTTGCACAAGAAGCACTTTTTCGTAAAAAGATGTAGATCTTTTATTGAGTGAAAACGCCGATGCTTGACTTCTAGTCTTGGAATTTAAGGGTAGAAGCGGCGTAGCTGTTCTATGTTCCAAGCATTGGAGTAGACTTAAGCCCTTCTCGTTCTTCAGACTTGTAGGTCCTGGGCCTTAATATTTCGGCAATGAAATAAGGCCCTTCCCAAGGTGGCGTGAGTTTGTGGCGCCCCTTGTTGTCCCGTCTTGAGCTCGAGCACGGGGTCGTTGACTTGGAACTCCCGAGGCTTCGGCCCGCTTGGCGTGATACTACTGCGAGCTCGGTATCTTCTTGCTGAATGCGGGGAGTGCGACATCTCGGGGCCGTCAACTTGATCTCACTCTGAGTTTTGCCTCTTTGCTGGTTGCCTTGCTCGCGTGTAGGCTCGCGACCTCGGGGACCCATATTCTATGTCCGCGGGCGGGATCGCCTCCGCCCATAGACCGAGAAAGAATGGGGTGAACCCCAGCCTTTCGGCTTTTGTCGTCGAAGGCTCCATAGAACCGATGGTAGCTCCCGGTACCACCTTTTCCCCGCATCTTGGTTGATTGAAGATTCTTGGCTTGAGCCCTTGTAGGATCATGCCGCTGGCACGCTCCACTTGACCATTGGTCTTTGGGTGTGCTACGGCCGCAGGTATCAACCCGGATGCCATAGTCGTCATAAAAGTCGGCGAATTTCTTCCCCACGGTTGGTTCCGTTGTCCGCGATGATGGAGTTCGGGACTCCAAAGCGGGAGATGATATCTGTAAAGAATTTCACCGTTTCCCTGGAGGGCTCACCACGGGTCGGGCTTCAATCCATTTGGAGAACTTGTCGATGGCGACTAGGGCGTGAGTGTGTCCTCGGCGCCCTTTTGGGGGCCCGATCATGTCGAGTCCCCACACCGCAAAGGGGCCGCGTAAGTGTGGTATGGTTTCTGCGCGTTTGAGCCGGGAGGTGCGTCCTCGTGCGTGGAATTGGCACTCCTTGCACGCGCGCATAACTTGGTTCGGCGTCGCGTCTTTGGGCCAGGGCCAGCGAGAAGCCTTGCCTAAAGACTTTACCGACTAGAGTCCTCGGGGCGGCGTGGTGACCGCATTCCCTCGGTGAGTGTCCTCGGCGGTTCTTTGCCTTCAAATGGTGGTATGCATCGCATGTACACTCACGAGGCTCTCTCTTGTAGAGTTCCCCTTTTTTTCCAATTAGCGCAAAGGACTTGGCCCCTTCGGGGGCCACCTGGCGAAGCTTCGGGTCTTGTCCTCGGGCAGCTCACCTCGAAGGCGAGGCCTCCCAGCAGTGACTTCCTCCCGGTCGGGGCGGTCGACCGGCCATTGCCGGGTGGCTGCCACAGGCGCCTTCTTGAGCCCCCAGGTATTTCCAAAGAAGTGCGTACTTGACCGGGGTTCGCTGAGATCTCGAAGATGAGTACGTTTGAAACAGTACTCGGGTTCCCGCGACCTTTGGCGAACGCCTATCCGCCGCCTCATTGTAACGCCCGGGTGTGTGTTTGTGTCAAGTCCGTAAAATTTTTCCTCGACTTACGCACTTCACCGTGATGATGCCTCCTCTTGGTCGTGGCACGCCGAGGCCTTCATGACTTGTCGATGACCGGCCGCGAATCCCCCTCGGTTTCCGACCATCGGATTCCCAAGTCCGGCCGCGATCCGGAGACCATAAACCCGGCGCCTCGTATTACTGCGGCGACGCTGTTGGAGGCGGAAAATGCAGCGGATGGCATACCTCGTGTGATCCCGAGGGGTGAGATGAAGAGCAAACCAGCCCCGCGCCTGCCTTCATCATGGATCCATCGAAATACATGGTCCAGCACTTCGGCCCGGATGGGTGCGGGGTAGGCGTGAATCGGTCCATTCAGCCACAAAAGTCGGCTAGGACACGGGACTTGATCGCCTTTTGGGGCGGCGAACGATATAGTTTCGCCCATGAGCTCCACCGCCCACTTCGCCACTCTTCCCGCGGCCTCTCGGTTTTGGAGAATCTCCCCGAGGGGAACGAGGACACCACGGCAACGGGGTGCGCGAGGAAGTAGTGACGAAGTTTCCTTCGCTAGTTAGTAATGCGATGGCATACGGTGGTTTCTGCATCTGCGAATACCTGCGTCTTGGTGTCGGAAAGCACTTCACCGATGAAGTAAACGGGCGTTGTACCGGCAACGTGTGCCCCTCTTCCGGCGCTCCCACTACGACCACCGCGCTGACCACACGGGTAGTGGCGGTGGCGATAAGAGCAGGGTTTCTCCCCGGATTTGGCGGTACGGGGACCGGTGGGTTTTTGTCGGGGAGCTTCTTGAGGTTGCCGAGGGCCTCTCCCGGCCTCGGGGGCTCTCCGTGTGTTATGCGGCTGCCCTATCAAGGAGATGCCGCAGGCCTTCCCCATCGTCTTCCCTCGGCGGTAGAGGGCTCGGGCATCTCGGCATTACCAACATGGGCTGCTTTGCCGCTACGTTGAGCTTGCTGCGGTTGAACGGGGCTGCTATGTCGGGGAAGGTGTGGCGCTCCATTGGCGTTGCAATCGCCGCCTCGGGGGGCCTGAGGTGCTCTCGGGGCGGCCTGTGGGCCTGTTCCGTTGAATGTTCCGCTCCGATCGTCGAAGTCGCGCGGATTCCGCCCGAATCCGGTTACGCAAGTCTTGCGGTTGGCGTTCGGCCGGCGGGCGTGGCGCTGCTACCGGCTGGACGAGGGGCGGAAGCCGTTAGTACCGAGGCTTCGCCGTGGCGGCGCGTCCACGTCGTCCTCGCTGAACACGTCGGTGAATCCGACCATCTTCGCGGCGGGACCTCGGCGTTGAAGCATTCCCGCGTGGGGTCATAGTACTTCGTCTTCATCGTCGGGTGCAAGGGCGCCGAATGCTTGGATGAAGTTCCTGTTCTCACAGGCGGTAGAAGCGAGTCCCTTAGCTCTCGCCCGGGCCCCAATCGAACCGGAGGAGGTGGCATGGCGGGGGTCGCATCCGCATCCTCCGAAGGATCGCTCCTCTGAAGTGCATATCCATGGGGTAGCGTTCCGTGGAGAACGGGAGGCCTGGCCCGTGCTCTCCCTGGCGAGGCTTTCGGCTGGGTTTCGCGCGCTGCCGTGGATTCACGGGACTCCCTCGGTATGACGGAGGCGGGGCGTTTTCGATGATTAGGGTTTTGGGGCATCCTTCCATGAGTGGACGCCGGGTCGCGGATCTTCCCGAGCCTAGGGTTCACTGGAGCCCTTCGCGTCGGCCCGAGGGAAATGCTCGGCAGTTCGAATCCATTGCACAGAAGCGCCTTGGCGGCGCCGGTGGTTTCGCTTTGCCGCCTCGTAGCGGCGACCGTGATGGTGGGCGCGCCCGTGGTGGCGATGCCGCTCTCCCTCCGGCCCGTAGATCCGGCGGAAGATCATCTCGTAGTCGTGGCGGCGCCCACGTAATGCCAGCGTTCCAAAGAACGGTGGAGTTCAGCGGGAGCCCGTGGGTCGGCAAAGGGTGGGAAACGGGCGGAAACGCCATGAGGGTTGATGGAGATGATTGCACACGGCGCTCCCCTACCCGCGCGCCAGCTTCGGCGTTTCGAACGGGGGTGCCTCGTGCCGCAAGCAATAAAAATTTGTAGGCTGCGTGCCTCCTCCCTCGATGGCGTAGCGCAAGATGGACACGGGGCGGTTTTATCCTGGTTGAGGCCAGCGGGGCCCCACGTCCGGCGGGGTGTGCGCCACGCTCGTCGCGCTCAAAGGTGAGCCCGCGTAGGGGGTTCGACCCGGTCGTGTGGGAGAGAAGCGGTCTCAAGCCCCACGATCGTGGTTACGGTGGTAGTGGTGAGCAGATTTTCTCCGTGTGAACCGGAGTTGAATGGGGTCGAATCCTCCTTAATGAGGCATTACTCCCCCCTTTTATAGGAGAAGGAGAGAGATAACGTTTACACCGGTGGACACCTAGGTGGCTAATTCCCCAGGCTGCACCGGTTGCATGTGCGCCGCCGGGGGTCGGTACCGCTTGGATGTCGCTGAGCGAAGACACGCGTCACGATCCGGATGGTGGGCGTGTCGTCCCCGGCGCGGCCCGAGGGCCCCGTGAGGCGTCCCTCACAGATTCGCATGGCGAGGCCGGCCCCGGCGGTTGCTTGCTATGCGTGTCGTGCCCGAGGGTCCGCCCAACGTGGCGTTTTGACGGTGCTTTGGGAAATGAACAATGTCACCATGGTTTCCCGTCGCGGGGTGGCGTAACACGCCACTCGGGTTCAGCTTTGCGTCCCATCGGTCGGATCGGGAGACGATTCGGCGGTTTGATTTGACCGGCGTAATCGATGGCACCGCCTCGCCTGTCGTACGCGCCGCATTGAATGCGGCGGTTTCCTTCCCTCTAGGCGGAACCTCCCACGCCCGGGTGCGGCGTCCCCTGGATGGGCTAGTTGGGCTTACCTCGCCCGAGGATGGAGAGCCGGTCTCCCTCGGGCGAGGCGGAGTTTTGGCGCCCGGGGTGGTGAGCTAGGCCCCCCGGGCGGGGCGGAGATTTCTCCCGGGGCTGGTGAGCTAGGCCAGCCTCGGACCTAAACGGAGATGTGTGGTCGAGTCGAGCCATGGGTTGGCTCTTTGTCGATGTGGAGCGTCATGGTTCGTTGTTTGGCGGAGGTCCTTGACCTTGTCCTTCCGTGGCGTGGTGAGCTCTTTACGTCGTGGTGACTTCATTTGGGCCGCTTTGTGGGCCGTCCGTGGAAGCGATTCCGTCGTCATGTGAGCGTCGTGGCCAATGGCCTGGTCCATCGTTCGTCGGGCCGTCCCTCCGTGCGGGGTGATAGCAGGCTAGGTTTTACTGGGCCTTGGCAGGCCGGCAAATTCTCATAGTTTGAGAATGTCTCGAGGCCCAATATTTAGGTCCCGACAAATATACTCCGTGTTGTGATTTGTGAGAGTAAGCAGTGAAGCAGGTGATGCAGAGACAGAGCCACGCGAGAGGATACGGAGGTGGAAACAGGGCAGGTTTGGCGTGTGGGGCAGAGGATGGAATTGTCCTACGTGAACGTGAATGGATGGAGATACATTCGTCATGTATACGCGTTATTTAGGCCGCAGTGGAATCTTGATGGAGATACATTGATCGTGTATACGCGTTTTTCTCTCTCAATCAAGTATCAAGTAACATGACAGACGGCTTATCGTTGTTAGCTGACAACAAGAAAGCCATATCGATGTTGAGATGCTCTAATCTTCACATAATTATCGTTGTTAGCTGACAACAGCAAAGCCATGTCGATGACAGACACCTCAGCCATATTGCAAATCAAAATGCATAATTAGTTTTTGTATGTAAGACCACCAGACTCTGGTTTATTGATAAATCTCGTTTTGGATGAGATAAATTCAAGTGACTCAAAAAATGTGTGCCTGATACAAACAAAAGCATACTATGTGTCCCATCCTGGCAAATGCAAATGTGCCAAGCCTTTATTGAAAGTAATTACAATCTTACAAGCAGTCGCAACCACTGAACCACACCAAAGCAGGAACCATCAAATTCCATAGCTGTTTTTTTATTGAACTTCGTGGTAGATACGAGGCACGTTCATCAGCCAAATGCCCAAGATCGAATGAAGTAGCCAACCCATCAGCCTCATGCAGACTAATAATATGTCATTCTAATTGCTGCTACTAGCACCATTGTTCTCTAGATGCGCCACTTCCTTTTCATTGGTCTGTTCCTCATTTTTCTGCTACTCTTCTTCCTTGTCATGTGTCTCATCCTGTTTGGAAAAAGAAGATGAAGAGTTTGATAAGGAAAAATGGGGCCACATGAAGGTAGAACTGACTGGTGCCCTAATGGACCTTTAATTTATCTGATACCTCTAGTGCAGTAACTCCATCAACAGCTTGGTTTGTCTGCTCCTGAGTAATCTGCCAAAGTCTGAGCCACTCATTGAGGAACCCCCATTTTCTTGATTCCACTCATTGTGGAACCGCTCACTTGCTTCATTCAACAGCCTCAAATTCTAGAAGAGAAGAAACAACTGTTTAATTGTTGAACGGCCCGGTATATATATGCTAGATGCAAGAAAAGAAGTATGCAAAAATGGCCAAACAGGAAACACGAAACTGACTGGGGCAATGTTTTGGCCTCGGTACCTCTTGATGTTCAGTATCTGAATCAGTAGCTTCAGACTCCTCACTAATTTGCCAAAAGTTTGAGCCACTCGTTCAGTAACCCGTCCTTATATTCATTCCACTCCCTCAAATACTAGAAGAGAATAAGCAAAATGCTCAAATGAATGTTCCAGTATATGCTAAATGTAAGAAAGAAGTATGCATTGGCTGCAGCTAGAAGAGAAGTGGTAACGAAATACAATACAAACAAGAGAGTCTAAATGAACTATAATTGAACAGCCAAGTAGGACTGTAGGAGTATGTGGTAGCAGAAACTAAGGTCGATGGAGGGGACTTACGGATTCGTAATGTTTGCAGTGGTCAAAATCTATTTCGAACCTGACAGTACGGTTGGGAAGTGTCTCGATGGAAGCATTAATGGCTCTACAAATACATCGGATACTGTCATCATGATCATCTTCTTCTGGATTGTAGTTCCCGTCATACCAAGTCCTGTCGCTACGAATTTTGATCTCAACCTAGCTTGTTGAGAGACGGGAGGTGCTGGATGCCCAGACTAGAAGCACCATTCAAGCACTCCGGCTCATCATGTGCACTGAACTCAAGCTTCACGTGCTCAAGCTTTGACATTGATCCTGCTTCAAACTCCAGAGAGGTCCCACAATAAGAGATACACATTGAGAAATATTTCAGACTTCTGAATCCATATTTGCCACAGAAGACGATCCTTCCACTGGTGCCCCCGTAAGTGACTAGGTTGAGAAAAACCAAACTGGGTATTTTTCCAAGGATCTCAACATCTTCTGGTCTCACACACATGATCGTCAGTTCTAGCACACCAAGGTTTCCAAGTGAGCCCATCCAATTTGGCACCCTATAGATGGCAATTTTTTTAATGCAGAGCTTCCAGATGCTACAGGAAGGTGCAGGATGCCATGAATGTAGCGCCAGTGGGTACTCTATTAGGAATTCCCGATGCACGGTATATATAAGGCTATGGAGGTTGCATGAAAATAATAAGTTTCCAACATAGCTGTGAATGCCCTCAGCTTGCCTTCTTCCTTTCGAGCCATCTGGTAACTTAAAATTCCATTTAATGCTTAGTGCCCTCAGCTTGGTGAGTTTGTTGAATTCTTGTTTGGACATCATTTGTTTGTAGGATTGGATTCCATACTCCCTCAACTCTTCCAAGCTATGTATCTGTCCTATCACTCTGTCCGGAAATCTAGTATACCAATCGATGTATAAATGTGCTAGTTGTTGAAGTGTCGTGATAGTTCGTGGTAGTTCTTTGATATGGGTGCCCCGTACATCCAGTGTCTGTAGATGTTGTAGTTTACCAACATTCTCTCTGGCAGCTTTGTTATTGAATGTGAACTGAGACGCAAGTACTTGAGATTAAATAGGTTTCCGATACTTGCAAGATGATTGTCTTCCATGCCTCTGCAATCTCCTAGGTCCAACACACGAAGAGCAGTGGAAGGCAACAAAGATATTTTCACAGGCCGTCCAAATATTGCAACTGACCGGACATGAGACAAGATCTGGTCTTCCCAAATAGTAACATTTCCGTCATTGTGGTTGCTGACACAAAGCCTACGAACCTTGTATTCAGATGTGTATGCAGGCTCTACAGCATCTACCGAAGTTACAAACTTTTCTTCAGTAGCCTTGCATTTGATGTAGTCAAGGGCGATGTCATGCACACGACATGCCTTCGCCTGACCATACTTTACTTCAACAGGTTGGATCATGCTTCTATTGATCAGATCATTGAAGTAACCCTCACCAGTTTCATATTTAGTTTGACCTTCTTTCTCATGAATGAACCCTTCTGCAATCCACCTATTGATCAAACATTGTTTCTCAATCTTGTAATCTTCTGAAACATGCTCATGTACAACAAACAAGTTCTTAGATGGTGAGGAATATCAAAGTAACTCATAGACAATATGGCCGTCATATTCTCAGCACCAGGATTCGTAGCAAGAGCAGAACCAATAGCCTTTAGTACCCTATCCCATTCTGCTTTTGAAAACTGATTGGTTAATATGCTAGATAGAGTAACAATTGCCAACGGTAGGCCATCACATTTTCTTAATATTTTTTCTGGAACATCTTCCAAGTGAGGATAATATGAATTATTCTCAGAACCAAATGCTCTTCTGAAAAATAACCTTTTGGAGTCATCAAAACAAAGAGCCTCCATTTCATAAACTTGAGAAGAACAATATTTTGCAACTGTAACACTACGTGTCGTCGTGATTATTCTACTCCCAAGATCAGTATCCGGTAATGCAAGTTTGATAAATCCCAAATCATCATCATTCCATACATCATCAATCACGACAATGTACCTGCCACACATTATTTAAACAAAGATGCAATCAGTGATCAAAGATTACAACGTTAAAATTGGCATCAGTAGCATCAATTATGGCTGATAGGTTGATGATGATGATAGGAACCTAGATAGAGATGATACTCTTGCATGTTGCAAGAAGTGACGTTTTAGTGCGTGCAGTAACATATTTTAAAATTTTGCCAAACAATATCTATATGAATGCCATTGTGTATTTCTATTATCATAGAAAATCAGGCTTACCTTTTATCTTGGAGGTGTTCCCTGAGTTTATCAATGAGCTGCTGCAAATCATCATCTTGTGTGTTAATATTGGTGCACTTGACTCCATCAACAATGTGTATTAGAATCTTCTTGACATCTGGAGTACGAGAAACTGATACAAAAGCTGCACATTTGAACTGGCCTTTAATGGTGTCATAGACCTGCTTTTTGCAAGAGTAGTCTTACCGAGGCCTCCACAACCAGAAATTGTGACCACTTTAAGTTTTGCAGATGACCCATTCATATCCATGCTTAACAAATCAATGATTTGCTTCTTAGGTGCATCGATGCCCACAAGTTTATCAATATCTTCATAAAGCGCTTGCAGCCTAGGATCAACAGAAGAACTGCTGGATTTGTTTTTGAGTTCGGCCAGATCATACCTCTTGTGCCTCTTGCTTACCTCTATTATAGATGCCTTGAGTTCTTCAATCTGATTAGCCATCTCATGGCGTGTCTTCAGTTTCTTCAGTTTCTTCAGCTTGTTGAAGAAGCGCTTGAAGCCTGATGCATGCCCATCAGGTTAATGGTCAACACGAGCCATGAAGGCATCAATGCAATCTTCAAGTCATATGCCAGCTCACGTAACTTGTTCCTCCATGCCGTCATTTGAGGGTCGAGCTTCTCCACATCCGCGAGCATCTCAAGCGTGGGACTCATGGCGCTCAGCTCGTCTCTCAAAAACTTGATCTGCTTGCGCACGCCTTTAAGCTTGGCATACTCTTCTCCCAGGAGCTTAGTGAGCTTGGACAGGAGGGGTTTGAGCACCCCCGTGGAGACAGAAACAAGAGCAGCCTCCATTGCTCTGCCGCCGACAAGCTCAATCTCGCTCGCAGCTACGACATGCCTGAGATGTGTGTGGGGGCGAGCGGCAACGGCGCGGTGAGCATCATATCGGAGCCATAGAGGAAGGTTGTCAGGCTGTCACTATATGTCTACACGAAGCTCATCTGGCAGGAGTGGAGCGCTCAGTGCTGAGAGAGTTTTTGCATTTTCCATGGAAAGAGCACCGATATCTGATGTCTTTGGAAGAGCATATCGATTCTGATGGTGATGGGAGGCGTGGCGTGGATGAGAGCAAAAGACCACCGAGTGGGTGGATGGGTCCCGATAGACGAATTATTCAGACGCGATCATTGGTCCAGAGTATTAGGACAAATGCTAAAGCTGTTGTAACCACTACCACTAGTAAAAGTGCTACTGCGCATACTCAGCCTGTTCATGGTCCGGTTCAAACCGGGACCAACCCGTAAACCGACCCATGGTAACCCGCGCTTGCTGGGTACATCCGGGTTGGTCTGGGTCAGGTTCCAGGCCGCTGAACCCGTCGAACAGGTGAGGTATGCCAGCCCGTGCGCCACCGCGGCGGCCATGGTCCAGGCGTCAGCAGCGTACGTCTGCGTTCTTGCTGCAGTGCAGCTGGCCAAAGCCCCGGTGGCCGGCCGGCGACTCAATCCATTCAACAGCAGCCAACAGCCTTCTAATCTTCATCCCGCGCCGCCATGGATCCTGAGTTCAGTGTCGGCACGGCGACGCCATAGAAGAGCACCTTCGCCGGACATCACGCACTCCTTCGTACATTATCTTCAAGACCAAGTTCAAATTCCATAGGCCATAGCAGCAGACCAAGTCACCAAGCTCAGATTCCATCGGGCTCAAGTTCAGATTCCATCGGCCATAGCAGTAGACCAAGCTCAGATTCCATCGGGCTGCTTCATACATAATCTTCAAAGCAGAGCGCCACCACGGCGGCTGCGACGAAGGGGCAGCAGCAGCGTCACAACGCGCCGCCGCCGCCGCCGCCCACCTGGGCGAAGAGGTCTGTCGCCGGCTCGCCGCTGCGCGTCTTGCGGACGAAGCGCGCCAGCACAACGGGACGGTGGCAAGGATGATGACGACAACGTAGATGGCGACGCCCACGGCGGCCGGTCGATCTGCCCACGGACTGGAGGAGGAGGTGCAGTGCATCGGCCCGACGAACCCAACGCCTCGACACCACGGGCGAGCGAGCGTGAGGAACACCTTGGATAAGATGGGAAACCGCTGACACTCGTGGTACCCGTGGGTTACAAACCGGTGGAAGATAAATTGTACGGGCTTGGTTGGGTTGTAACCAAAACCGGATAAACCGGACCATGATACACTTCATAAAGACATCGAAACGATTTGCTAAATAAATGAGGCCCGTGACCCACTAATGTGATTCAGATGAGCAACTTGATTAAAAATTCTGTCATGCTTTGTCAGCAGCAGGCTTTAGCACGCGAAGAACGAAGCATATGATGCGCACTGTCTGGATTAATAATCTTTCTTTCTCCCAGAATAATTGGCATCGATTTAGCGAATAGTTTAGCCTAATCAGTTCATATGTGCCCTTGTATGTCGATTTATGATGAGTGATTATCAGAAAATGATCGGCTTTGTGGTTGAGTGAGATTAACCATGACGTGAGCGTGTATGTGATATGTCTCTTGGTTGTGTTGGTGTGCATGTGTGATAACAACAGAGGTCAAGAGGCATGCCCTGCTGAATGCTGATGAACTGAGAGCGGTGACGTGAGGTTTGGACCAATGGACAAGACCAACCATGGGTAATTGACATTAGAGACATCGACAAGCAAGTGTATCTGTGAAGAATTACACCATATGTGGCAGCTTATGAGATGACCTATATTTACTTCCTGGTTTTGTTCCCGGATGAGAAATTATTATATATTATTATATATACTATATAGGTAGCCGGTAGGGATTCGACCCGGGCCTCGACCATTTCTAGGTTCACCACTCCACCCCTAGGCAAGCGAGCCGACGAAAGAGGATGTGAGAAAGCAACTCATGGCTCACAGCCAGGGTGGCTGATTGTGAACTTGTTCATAAAAAAATGAGGCATGTGTTCCCATTAATGTGACCAAGCAAATTGTTTGAAGGCCAATCACTAATTGTAAGCTAATCTTTCCCCACAAAAAGTGTCCCGCACAAAACTTTTGTCTGAACTCGATGGTTTCCTTTTTGAAATATAAAAGCAAGGGTGACCTTTCTGCCTAATGCGCGGTACAACATCAATAGAGAGATCCTACACCGTTTTCTTATAAGATGCTAGGGGATCCCCACCTGCAAATATGTTGAAGAAGTGTTCCAGCTCCTGTAAAAACACCAATTGCATGTCAAACTCAAGAATTGCTCCTTTGCAAAACAGGAACTCAAATCTTTGGGGCATGTTATATCTCCTGATGGTCTCTCTACAGATCCCAATAAAATACAGATTATAGCTGATTGGCCTGCACCACAAAATGTTAAAGAACTTAGAAGCTTCCTTGGTATGGCTGGATACTATAGGAAGTATGTCAGAAATTTTGGCTTACTCTCTAGGCCACTCACCAACCTGTTAAAGAAGGGCATCATATATACTTGGACATATGAATGTGAAGCATCCTTCCAAGGATTGAAGACAACACTAATGACAGCACCAGTCTTTCAACTACCAGATTTTTCAAAATCTTTTAAGATTGAAATAGATGACTCAGACAAGGGCAATGGTGCAGTGCTACAACAGGATGGACATCCTATTGCCTTTGTGAGAAGGGCTCTAGGACCCAAGTCTCAAGGTTTGTCAACATATGAGGAGTGTTTTGCAATTTTATTGGTTGTTGATTATTGGAGGCCATACTTACAACACTCTGAATTCATCATCAAAACTGATAAAAAAAACTTGATTCACTTGGATAATCAGAGATTATCTACACCATGGCAACACAAGGCCTTAACCAAGCTATTAGGTCTTAGCTACATAATTGTCTATAAATAGGGAACTTCTAACAGAGTGGCAGATGCCTTGCCTAGAACCACTCATGCCACACCTTATGATATATCTGCAGTTTCGGTGATCAATTCACCATGGGTCCACAAATTGCAGGCAGCCTATAATGCAGACCCAGAGTCTTCCAAACTCTTGAAAGAACTTGCTATTTATTCACCCAATGGCCAGTACACTCTAAACAAGGGTCTGATCTATTTCAAAAGCAGAATTTGGATTGGCAATTCTAAGGAAATGCAACATCAAATTCTGGTTGCACTACATGCTAGTGCAATGGGAGCCATTCTGGTTTTGAAGCTACATATGCAAGAATTAAAAGATTATTTGTCTGGCCTTATATGAAACAAATGATTAAGGACTTTGTTTCTCAATGTGCAATCAACAAGCTAAGGCAGAGAGGGTGGCATATCCAGGTCTATTGGAACCATTACCTGTACCAGAAGGATCTTGGCAGTCCATCACTATGGACTTTATTGAAGCCTTATCTAGATCCAAATCTTTCAATTGTATTCTAGTGGTAGTGGACAAATTCAGCAAATATGCACATTTTATTCCCCTGTCTCACCCATTCACAGCATTGGATATTGCTAACATAATCATGGACAATATATTCAAGCTTCATGGCTTACCTCTGGTGGCTGTTTCTGATAGAGACAAAATATTTACAAGCAATCTTTGGAAAGAGATCTTCAAAATCCTGGACACTCAAACATAATTTGAGCAAAGTGCCTACCACCCTCAAACCAATGGCCAATCTGAAAGAGTAAACCAGTGCTTGGAAACATACCTCAAGTGCTTTGTTCACTCATGTCCAACTAAATGGTCCAACTGAATATTGGTACAATACTTCAGTCCATTCATCTCTGGGCACTACTCCATTCCATGTTTTATATGGCCATCACCCTAGAGAGTTGGGTCTTTCCCCACCTGGTCCTACTGTCATCTCAAATCTCAATGAATGGCTTCAAGATAGAGACAACCATGAACCAGCTAGTGAAACAACATTTGACTCGTGCCCAAAAGGAAATGAAGACCAAGGACTCTGCCTATGTTAAGATCCAACCTTATATTCAAACCACTGCAAGCGGATCTTGAATCGAACTCCGCTTTTCGCTACTTTGGACCATACACTATTGTTAACAAGATCAACGAAGTGGCATATGAGCTTCTGTTGCCCCAAGACTGCAAAATACACCCAGTTTTTCATGTCTAATTACTCAAGAGGGCTATTTCTGCTGATCATCGAGTGAGCTCCACTCTGCCTGATCCTACGCTGCACCTTCAGGTACCTGAACTCGTGCTAGATCGCCGTATGCATATGCACAACAACCACTCTGTGTCCCGTGTGTTAGTCAAATGGTCTGATCTCCCCGAAGAACTGTCCTCATGGGAAGATGAAGAAGCATTGTGCTAGGAGTTTCCATATGCTCTGGCTTGGGGTCAAGCCGTTCCTCGTCGGGGGAGGGATGTTACCAACCAGGGGTGCAACCGAGGAGCCCCTGTGACTTTTCATCCGGCGGCGGGCAGGCAGGTGGGAATCAGAGGAAGGGCGCGAGGACCAGGAAGATCAGCGTTCTCAACTCCCCCTCATGGCGATTTTGCGTGGATTACCGCGCGTTGAACCAGCAGATGGTGAAAGACAAGTTTCCTATCCCTATCGTGGAGGAGTTCTTTGGACGAGCTCAAGGGCACCAAGTTTTCACGAAGCTCGACCTCAGCTCCCGGACATCATCAAGTCCGGATGTGTGCCGCTAATGTGGAGAAAACAGCCTTCCGCACACACGAGGGACACTTTGAGTTCTTCGTCATGCCGTTCGGCTCACCAACGCGCCAGCGATGTTCCAGAGCCTCATGAACTCGGTGCTCCGCCCGTTCCTACGTAAGTTCGTCGTGGTGTTTTTCGATGACATACTAATCTACAGCCCAACTTGATCGTCCCATCTACAACACCTCAATGCGGTCCTCTCGGCGCTTGGGGAGCATCACCGCGACTCAAGCACGCCAAGTTCGCGTTAAATACACGCCGTCCGTGGCGGCGCCACGTGATCTCCCGCAGCCGGCATCGCCATGGACAACGAGAAGGTGGCTACGGTGACGAGCCGGCCCAGCCGCGCCGTCGCGGGGGCTGCGTGGGTTCCCGGCCTCGCCGGCTACTACGGTGCTTCATCCGCGACTATGGGGCGATAGCGCCCCGCGACCCTCCTTCGCATGGACCGACGACGCCACCAACGCCTTCCAGCCCTCAAGAAGGTGCTGTCGACCGTGCGGTGCTTCACCAGCCCGACTTCCAGCGCCGTTCATTGTGGAGTGTGACGCCCGACCGGTTTTGGTGCGGTCTTGCACCAAGGCGAGGGCGCTTTGGCCTTTTTCAGCAGGCCATTCGCGCGCGCCATCACAAGCTCGCCGCCTATGAACGCGAGCTGATCGGCCTCGTGCAAGTTGTTCGCCATTGGCGGCCGTATCTATGGGGACGCCACTTCACCGCACGTCATGACCATTTTGCTTTGAAGTTTTTGCTCGATCAACATTTGTCGACAGTTCCACAATACCAATGGGTGAGCAAGCTGTTCGGGTACGATTTCGCCATTGAGTACCGCCCGGCCGCTTGAACACGGTGTCCGATGCCCTTTCTCGCCGCAACGCCGACGACGTCCACATTCATGCTTTGTTCGGGCCTTCGCTCCACCTCTACGACGACCTCCACGCCGAGTACAACCACGACGCCAGCGCCATGCGTTCCCATGTCTCGGTGGCCATGGAGCGCGGCGCCCCATGGCGGGTACATGACGGGTTTCTACCTCCCGGCGACCTCAGCGCACCTCCAACCCGTCCTCTTGGCGGTTCATGAAGCCGGCCACGAAGGGGTCCAGAAGACGCTTCAACGTCGACGCCTAAACTTCGTTGTGGACCACGACCGTCGCCTCCACCCGGCGGGCCTGCTGCAGCCATTGCCGATCCCGACTCGCATCCGGGGACGACATCACCATCGACTTCATCGAAGGGCTCCTGCGCGTCAACGGCAAGAGCGTGATTCTCACGGTGGTGGACCGCCTGTCCAAACAGGCGCGCTTCTTGCCGCCAGTCACCCTTACACGGCTGCCTCCGTCGCCAAGAGCTTCTTCGATAGCGTCGTTCGCCTGCACGGCTTTCCGATGTCCATCGTCTCCGACCGCGACCCTGTCTTCACCGCAACATTTGGAACTACCTCTTCAACCATGCGGGCGTCAAGCTGCGCGGATGAGTACCGCGTTTCACCCGCAAATGGACGGCGGTCCGAAGGTCGTCAACCGAACGATCACCATGTACCTGAGATGTGTCTGGCGACCGTCCGCGTTCCTGGTTGGAGTGGCTCCCGTGGGCCAACATCGCTGCAATACTTCCTACCACTCCTCGTTGAAGACGATGCCGTTCGAGGTTCTCATGCGGGCGGCCACCGCCTGCCTTGCCGCCAGACACGCCCCGCGCCGACCGACGCTAGTGGACATCATGCTTCGTGATCGTGACACTTTCCTCGCCGAGGTGCGTGATCGTTTGTTGCAGGCTCAAGAATATGCGAAGAAGCACTACGACGCCCACCACCGGCCGCTGGAGTTCGCCGTCAACGACTGGGTGCTCCTACACATTCTACACCAACCAGCTCAGTCGCTTCTGCCGAGGCGCTGGGGCAAGCTCGCTCCACGGTTCGCGTACCACTTAGCTTTCCCAGCCAGAGCTCGCATCCACGATGTCTTCCATGTGGGCGTTTTGAAGCCGTTCCGGGGCCTCCGCCGTCAACGACTCTAGCGTTGCCTCCACTACACTATGGCGGCGGGTGCTGCTCGAGCCCGAACGCTGTGTGGTCAACTTCGCCGGAGCGCCTAGCACGTTTGATCCAGTGGAAGGGCATTCCTCCAGCTGAAGCTACATGGGAGCTCGTCAACGACTTCAAGACAACCTTTCCCGACTTTCAGCTCGAGGACGATCTATTTGTCGAGGGAGGGAGAGGTGTTATGACCAACGTAGTATACCAGAGGAAGGAGCCCAGGCGTGGCTAGCGCCGCGCGACGTGGGAGCGCGGCCACCACGTCGAGTTCGGGGCACGCTATTGCCCAATCCTAGATTCTAGGATGTTTATCTAGTTATTGAATTATTTGTCATTCATTTTGTAATTCCCAAAATAATAATACCAGTTGGTTTAAATACCCAGGATTGGATTAATGATAAGCTCAGCCAAAGACTGAGATTAAACTCTCTCGCTCCTGGTGACTACTGTTCACCGTCATCCCATTTTCACCTGTCCCGTTCCAGGTGTCGAGCACGGCGCCGCAGCCTCGCCACCGGGGCTATCAACCTCGGCCACCCTCCAGTCACGAGTATCCCCTCCGCAACCTAGCTAGCCACAACAAAAACTCTGTGAACAAGTCCAGGATGGACTGAGAGGTAACCGCCCAGGTGGATTTAAAAAATAAGGTCCAAAGCCATCTGGCCTCGGGCTCGCGTTGTTGTCCAAAGCCATCTGGCCTCGGGCTCGCGTTGTTGTACATCCTATGGATCGCCAGCTTTATCTCCTCAGGTTCAAACGTTGCACTAAGCTGGCTCAAAGGGAGGGGATCATCAGGGTAAATGTCATCAAGACTGAAACTCCAGCTTGTTGGTCTGACAGAGCCCATCAATTCTTGATAGAAGGTGTGGAGGATGGCAGCTTTCTGCTCGTGGCCAAAGAACTCTTGGCCATCTTGTTCAATCAGCTGGATCTGGTTGCGGCGACGTCTTTGAGTTGCGAGAGCATGGAAGTAGTGTGTGTTCTCATCCCCTTCTACAATATATCTGGCTTTGCTTCTTTGCTTCCAAATGGCTAGTTTTGATTGGGTGACAAAGTGCAACTGCTTAACAACAATGGACCGGAGGATGAGCTCAGGATTGGTGAGGTTCCGACGCTCCTCAACAAAGTCCAAAAGATTAATAACTATTTTGCAGTCCTTTTCTTGCTGGGATATATGGGTAAAATTCTTTCGCCAGGTTTTCAACGCTGCTCGAGTCCGTTTCAGGTTTGCGGCAAGAGAGGCAGCACTGTTCATGGTCTAACAACCAAGCTCCAGAAACAACTTCATTGAAACCCGGGCTGCGAGCCCAGTAGTTCTTGAATCTGAAGAGAGTAGCATGGGGGATGGTTGTAGAAATGCTGAGCTGAAGAGGCACATGGTCAGAGGTGGAACGGGTGAGGGTAGCAAGAATGGTGTTTGGAAGGATCTCATCCCATTTCATGTTTATGAAAACTCGGTCAAGGCGCTCTAGGGTGGGGGTATCCATCCTGTTGGACCAAGTGTACTGACGATCGATCAGAGGCAGCTCAATGAGACACATTCCATTGACACAGTCGTTGAAGGACTCGGCCTCAGCATGGCAAAAGTTGGCGTTGTTTTTCTCATGTGCATACCGGATCATGTTGAAGTCACCAGCAATCATCCACAGGGTGTTTGGAGGAGGTGTAATGGAGCTTAGCTTGGTAAGGAAAGCAGGCCTGATCTCAGGCACCGAGGGAGCATAAACGTTTGCGATGAAGAAGGAAAGGTTAGAGGAGGAGGAAGCAAGGTGGACAGAGAGAGTGTGATCAGTGGATTCAGAGGAAATAAGATTGAAGAGAGAGCCAGTCCAAGCAGTTAGGATTCCACCAGAGCTCCCATCAGCGGAATAGAAACAGAAGGAGTTGTGGCACCGAGGGAGAAAGGAAGCGAGCTTAAGAGGGGAAATGTGAGTGAGTTTGGTTTCTTATAAGAGGGCGATGTCAAGCCGAGAAGACAATAATTCAGAGAGCACATGACCACACTTTTCTGGATCACCAAGTCCTCTCACATTCCAACTGCAGGATGTGAACTTTTGATTCATGAGGGAACAGTTACAACACCTTCTTCAGGGTAGTGGACACAACCCACTCCCTTGAACTTTACATTAATCCTCAGGTACTTGCCTGGGCTTCCGGACCGCGCGCCGGGCATGCTACAAGGTGTTGCAACGTTTGCAAAGAGAGACACAGCCATACTAGCAACAGCAAAAACAACAAAAGAACTAGACCCCCTACAAACACGGACAACTCTAGATGTAGTGGCGCATCGGTATTTAGGCCGCGGGGAGACGGCGATACTGTCCGTGTGCAGAACACTGATGGCGTGATTCATTCTTCCCCAGTCGGCGCACCCACCGCACCAGAGATGGACTCGACGTCCTCCTTGCTTGCACCGCACGCCTCAGCAATCTCCTTGAGGGAGGCATCATCACCTGAGGGGTGGTAATAGGGGTCAGATAAAAGATAAGAACGAGAGATGGCTCTCCTGAGGCGGGAGATGCACCAATGTAGTCGAACTTGGCTGCCTGGACGCGCGCGGCCTTCTCCTCCGGCTGCTTGAAGCTGGGTCCTCCTTGGCCTGGAGCCTGGAGCTCCTGCGGAGCTTGCGGTGGGTGTCCTTGGCGCGCTTCCTTTGCGCACGGCGCTTCTGGGAGTGGGTGACGTGCTCGTCGTTGCTGCACCCGCCAACAGTAAACCTAGCCGACACGTCTAGGGTGAGTCCTTCCATCGCAGCAACAGCAGCAGCAACATCTCCTTCATTAGCTTACATAGCTTCATTCTCCATCTCCTCATCCTCTCCTTCTTCACCGCCACCAATCGTCATCACAGCATCCTCATTGACCTCATGCTCAAGGATGCCACCGGTGCCATACCAAGGAAGAGCAAGAGCAGCAGGAGCGCGGTCGCTGTGAGTTTTTTGCAACGGAAGCTTTTGTGACCGGAGCAGAAGCACTTGCTGCATTTTATAGGGTCGCGGCAGTCCTTCACGAGGTGATCAGAAGCCAAGCATTTGAAGCACTTCTTAACTATCTTGTTCCCTTTGCTCGAAGAAACCTGGTGTTCCGACGTTTCACAGCAGGCGCCATGGCAGAGTCGCTGCAAGCCTCGGCAACGACGGTGAGGCTGCGTGTCCGGCGCATGCCAACCTCGGTGAAGCGGTGGCAACAGGATTTAGAGGTGACCGTAAGAAGGGAGGGTGAGTAAGCATGCTTGTCAACATCGCTCGTCAGACTAGTGAGAGGCAGCTGAGGAGTAACGATGGGAGATGAGCTGTAGTAGGCCGGTGCAGAGTTGCAGAGGTCAGATAAGGAGAAATTGACTGATCCATTATCATCGGAGATATCGAAGTTACCCCTGGTGCGACACGTCGGCGTGGTGGTTTCCAGCTGCTGGCCACTTTCCTGATCTTGCAAGTGGACGGGGCCAGGGGTCCTTGGAGGGCCGAACAGGAGATCATCGATTCAAAATTTGAATCGTTGCCCGCTCCAACGTCTCCTGCCTCACATCTGACGTCAGCAATGGCCGATTGAAGGTCACCGTGGATGTGAAAGATGGTGCCATGGATAGCGAAAACTTCGATCCGAATGAGATGGGCCTTGACCGAGATGGAGGCGACAGAAGAGGAGAAGATAAACGGAAGAACAGATTGAACGGTGAAGGATTTGGGAGGGGCGCAGAAGTGGAAGTTCAGAGCAGAACGGACAAGGCATTCGTCACAGGGACTAGTGCCATTGGTCTGGGTTACCCAGACGGGGTGAGAGGGGAGGCGAGGAACTAGAGGCCTAACGACAGGGCACAGGTAGTTTGCAAGAACAAAATTTTGAAAGTGCGGACCCAGCTCATAGAGGAACGCAGGTTGACCGCCCAATGACCGCCGCTCCCGCTCGTCGCCGCCGGATGACTGCCGGGCGGTCAGCTCGCCTCGAGGCGCGTCGCGCTGCGCCTGCCCTCCTGGGCGTGGCCTTGGACAGCAGGGCGAGCTGAACGTTCTTAAGGGGCATTTCGTCGAGCAGGTGCCGCGCTGCCGACATGGACTTCTCTCCGCTACCGGCGCCAAACCCCTGGTTGGCGGCCCGCCGCTGTTGACCGTCGATTTCGCCGTGGGTTGCAGACGGATGGGGGCGCGCCCCGCACTGGCGCGCCCCGAGGGGGCTGGTAGGGAACTGGGGAGGTGCCTGTTAGGCAGCAGGAGGGTGGGGGAGCGTCCCGAAGCAGAGTGGCTGCAGCGGGCGAGCCCATGGTTGCCGAGCCGAATGGGGCGGTGGAGGTGGCGGCGGTCACTGCCGTCGAGGAGGGTGGACGGCGGTGATAGGGGCGTGGGTGGTGGCGGTGGGCATGGGAGCGGTGGTGGGAGGGAGCGGGGCGCCGGGAGCGGGGTCATCCTTTCTTCTCTCAATTTCTCTCTATTTATAATTAACCGATATTGATCATCTGACTACATGATGACTCCACTTGGTCATACTCTGTCATAGGATTCGCCAAAGGCTGTTCTTTATCCATCAACTGAGTAACATGACAGATTTTTTTAAGATAATGGATAACAAATATCCGGTCTCTACGTCCGAGGGATGTACACAGCCCAAGTAACATGACAGATACCTCCCTCTCCCTGTTTGTAGCAGCTCAACGCCGGCTCTCTTTCAATCAACTAACTTGACAGACACCTCCCCTGTTTCCCTTTTCTTACACGGCCAACCAAAGCAGTTGTTGCTCGATCCTTCTTTTCCTTTATTATTCATTTATCCTCCACGTCAAGCCGACAATAGCAAGCTATCTCCGTGCTGAGCTGCTCTAGTCTTCACATAATTCTCTACCACTGGCAGTAAGAAGAAATTCCAATTCAAATTGTGAATTAAATTTAGCACGGAGCAGACTAAATTTTCCAGCACCCTCAAGGCCACAAATGTCAGATTTTGCTCCCTCATGCGCTTCTCATGGACTTCACTAAAGCCAATATATGGTCTGCCCTTCAATATGACATAAATTTAAGTGACAAAAATGTGTGCCTAATATAAACAAAAGCTTAATATGTGTCCAGTACAGGCAAATATGTGTCAGGCAAATATAAATGTGCCAAGCCTTTATTGGAAGCTAATTAGAACCTTACAACTAGTACAAACCACACCAAAGCTACTAATATGCAATCCAGCGCGCAACACAACAATCATAAAGTAGCACAACTTTTTTTTATTCAACCTCGAGGTAGACCTGAGATACGTTCATCAGCCACAAATGCCCAAGATCGAAGCAGCCAACCCATCAATCTCATGCAGACTTTTTACGTCATTAATTCTAGTTGCTGCTACCACTGTCATCTTGATGCGCCACTTCTTTTTCCCTGGTCTCGTCTTCCTCCTTATCATGTGTCTCATCCTGTTTGGAAAACAATATGACGAGTTTGATAGGGAAAGTGGGGGTCATGTCACATAAATGTACCCTAGTGGGCCTTTGATACCTCTAGTTCAGTCTCTCCATTGATAGCTTGGTTTGCCTGCTCCTCTCTAATTTGCCAAAGTTTGAGCCACTCGTCCAATAATCCGTCAAACCGTTGATTCAATGCCCTCAAAATCTATAATAGAAGAGACAAACTGTTTAGTTATTGAACGGTCAAGTACATATATGCTAAATGGAAGAAATAAGTATGTACTAGTTAAATGCCCGTGCGTTGCTACGGGATAATTTAAATTTTATATAAAATCATGGATCGCACGATACGATAACAATACTATGAAAATAAACAATAATATTAAAGTAACATTTTTTCTTCCACGTGATTATTAAACGGAAATCTTATGATTGTCTTATGTTCTTAAAAACAAAACCAAGCAAATAGATATGCACCATGCACAAGCGTCGTGATATACGCCATGTAGAAGTAGTCGATAAACAGATCGATACACCATGCATCAAGCGTTGAAAATATAACATGTACATATGATTTTACATTCATGTATTATATATAATAACGCTCCACGTAGTGTCTCGATAGACCATTTAGAAGTACCTAGGAATATCAACGAATATTGGTGTTAGTTAAATAATATTTCACAATATAGAATGAAATACAAATACATTGTATGTGTTACTAATCTTCAATTACCTTGCTTATTGTGTTAGAATGACTCCACGTAGTGTCGTTTATTTCTTTCATCCCTTTCTTCTTGAGTCATTGCTTCTCGTCGTGCTTTTTCTCTTTCCCTTTTACGCTTGGCACGTTCATCAACATGCGCCTGTGAATCTAATGAAGCTGTCTGATTACTTTTTGAAAACAGATGGATAGATATTTAATTGTTGACCATAAATAATACAATTGAAAGTCCAAATAGACAAGCAATTAATTACCTCCATTGATGTTGTTTGTCAAGTCTCCAAATGGTGTATGGCCTTCATTATTTTGCATAGGTTCCATTACGATGAAACTGATCCAAAAATTAACCCCTAGTTAGCAAGCATATAATACATGTCCACCATTGTAATTATATAATGTTTCTCAAAAAGTTATTAACTTCGGGGATAAGATATTTGTGACTTTGAAGCCAGAGATTTGGTAGTTTCCTTACTATTGATGTCAAATTCAAATGAGCTGCAGCACGTATTGACATCATTTATTGAGTTAAAGTATACAATTGATTAGGTATTTTCACTTCTTTGGACCCCTCTTCCTTTCTTTGATATGCTTCCCAATATATAATACATAACTTTCCAGATATATCTAATTCTCTATTGGGCTAAACCCCTACCAAATCTGACCAGACTTCCTGGAGTATTTTTCTCTATTGGGGCTAAACCCACATCTAAACACCAGACTCATCTATGGACATTGGACATACTCCATCATAGTAGAAATGCAAAACATTAACGAAATCAAAGCTTCAAAGAAACACATTCAGGATAGGCTGAATAGGATAAAAAATTACCTTCGATCAGAAGAAACAATTTTTAGAGTTGGAAATTAGCTCTTCCGATCCTTTCTAGCCTCTTTATGTGGTCTTATTAAAACATGTGTTTACAATCAATTAGAATAACAGTTCACCAAAAATTGTTCTTAATTTATTATACCCAAAGGTAGCATAGCAGGTTTGATTGAGATCTAGTTCACTCAAATAATATGAACCATGCCGTTTAATATTTAACATGTCCCCAAAACATACCACACACATTGTATATAAAAATAAAATCTGTTGTCATGCTCAAGATTAAAAACAAATAGTGGGTAGTGTCTCTAATGTTCAAAATCAATATGCAAGTTCTTAGGTCTCTATTAAATTAGCATGACATGTAAGCTACAGACATGCAGTGTAGGACTCAGACTTGGGAAAAAAACTTGGGTGAGGCCAGGGCTCACTGGCGCTCGGGTGCACCCCTCCTGTAGATGGAAGCCACATGTCCAAGCTCCCCATCAGATGGTTGGTCTCGCGATGCAGTTTTTGCCTGGTGCGCGGTTCCGCATGCGCCGCTCGGCTCCGCTCCACTCACGTGTCTTGCTAACTACAACCTTAACTGACGAAAGTCACTACATATGAATATGCCAATGCAGTCCACAGGTTATTTCCACAAGATTTTTTTTGTGGATATGCAGTGCACTAAAAATTCTATATAGGTAAAAGAGGGCTCATGAGTTACTTTCAAAAAAAAAAAGAGGGCTCAGGAATCAAAGTTAATTAAGTGGAACAGTAGGATCTCTTTTACAATTGTACTATGGAGAAAATAGAGATAGGAATAGCATCTGTTTTCAGTTTTTTCTTGCAAACAAGTAGCACCTGCATTCAGTTTTGCAATTGTCGGACTGCTATAGTTTTATCATGCAAAGAGGTACTACATAATGTAAAAAGCGAAATCCATATCTTTCACCTTTGGATTCCATCCTTTAGTTCTTTATAGTGCAGTGAAGAACAAGTCTGAGACACTTAACTACCTTGTGCAAACAATTCAAAATAGCTTTAATTGGAGGTGGTGTGCACGCAGAATTGTTTCCTGGTACATGGAAGTTGCAGTCATTAGATTACTGTCAGTTTACAAACTAAGACTCATATCAGTTTATAACACATTTTTCCATATCAATTAGAAAATATAAATTGAGCACCTTATGATTAAAAACTACTTTCATCCTTACAAATATAAGCAACTACTCATGTGGGCATCCACCTCATTGTTAATCCCATGTGCTTTGAAAGACAGTAAGTACTTGACCACATGATATTTGGTAGGATCACAAATAAATAGGAGCTCAAGGCCAGTTGGTGCTAATTAGAACTCTCAGAAGCATTGTCAATACAATAGTGCAGAGCATTCTGTTCTTTTAAAATAGTCACTGAAAATATACTTCTATTAGGAATTTTGATTTATCTGACAATGGTAGTGAACTAAAGACACTGCAGTTCTCACTCTTCCCACAAATTTAAAATACAAAAGGGGTTGTTTTTATTCCTTCAATATAGGTTACTTTTCGGATTTTAAAATTCTCAAGGAATTGAACAGGACACAGGCATATAATTTGGTAGCTAGGGCGTGTTTATCAATCAGCATGGGATTCAAATTGCCAGGGAGTTGTTTTTGGCTAAATCATCAATAATATTTACTATTCTATCATAAAACTGAGGTGTTGAGATAAAAAAAAAAAACTAAGGTGTTCAGACTTGAGCTTAAGCTATTACTGATGATGAAAGGCTTTCAACCCAAAGACTGAACGTCTGTAACATCTAGTATATCCCATGTTGCAGATATCAAAGAATGAATGTCCATTGACACAAAGGGCAGAGCTTCACGAAAATAATGGAAAAATAAGTTTGAACAGAGTAGTAAACTAAAGCTGGCGTAAAGCAGTTGGCGCAAGGCCTCAAATCAGTTCACAGACATGGCATCTGCATTTTGGACAATAAATCGGGTCCCCAATATATCGAACTTTCAAAAACCGAGAAATCTGAACAGAACCTGAACTTGCTAGAATTTGTTGCTACTCTGCAACACAAATACAAAACCCACAGTCCCTCACTGATTTGGATTTGGCCTGTAATTGGCCTGAGAGGAGCAAGCCTCTGCCTAAATTATCTTCAGTAATGGAGAACTTCAAATGAATATTCATCATTAGGCAAAAAAATATCAACATGGCAAGACGTAGCCAGGGCAAGATTGGCCACGACCACGCCGTGGACGACAGGGAGCGTGGCGTGTGGGCGGTGCCGGAGGCGGAGATGATGGTGCAGAGGGGTAGGGCTACGACGATGGTACCTTGTTGAAGCCGATGTAGTCGCCCGCTCGCCGCTCGTCCCTGCCGCCCGTTGTTGTCCGGTACCGCCAAGGGGCGCGTCCCCCTGCCGCGTCGGGTTCGCGTTCGCGGGCGCCGTCCCTCGCCCCACGCGGCGGCGCGCCGTTGGCGAAGCGTTAAAATCGGTGACGCCGCCCCTCGCCGCCGTAGTTGCCCGTGCACCCCGCCCGCGCGCGCTCGTCCCTGCCCGGGGCGGCGCCGTTGCGAGGGTTCGCCGGTGACTGCCGCTGCAGCACGCCCGCGGCGGGCGCGCCCGGGCGGTGGGTGCCCCGGGCGGGGGCGTTCGCGATGGTGCGATCCGGGCGATGGCGATGTAGGCGCGCTCGGCGGCGAGCGAGACCGGCTGGGTTCGTCGTACTCGTCCGCGAGGCGAGACGGGCGCAGTTCCAGTTTTGGGGAAGGGCGCGGGATTTGGGAGGAGCGAGGGGAAGGGCGCGAATTTGGTAGGAGCGAAATTAGGGGAAGTGGACATACTGTTACCATAACGGGTAGGGGGATGGCACGGGGAGGAGGATTACGAGCGGGAGGGGAGGGGGTCGCATGAGGTGAGGGCAGGCGGACAAACCAAAAAAATTATCGCGCATCATTAGGTAGTCTTCCTTTCGTCCTTTTATGTAGTAGTAAAGATGCGCCATGTAATGAGTACTTGAACAGACAAGTAAGGACTACTTTAGTTGTTCTAAATGGAAGGAGTATGTGGTTGCAGCAACTGAGAGCTTGATGGAACCATCGATTCCTGCTGTTCTGTGAGGGGACTTACAGATTCAAAATGGTCGCACGTGCGACATTGGCTTTTGAACGTGACAGTCGGAGAGTTGGGAAGTGTCTCGATGGCGGCTTTAATGGCTCTTGAAATACATCGTAGAGTGTCATCATGATCATCTTCCACTGGATTGTAGATTCTCTCATACCCAAACCTGTTGCTATTAATTATGATTTCAACCTTGCTGAGAGACGAGAGGTGCTGGATGCCCAAACTAGAAGTACCATTCAAGCACTCCATCTCATGCACACAAAACTCAAGCTTCACGTGCTCAAGCTTTGGCATTGAACCCGCTTCAAACTCCAGTGCAGTCCCACAACAATCAATACACAGGAAAAAATATTTCAAACTTCTGAATCTATTGTTGCCTGGGAAGACGATCCTTCCCCTAGTGCCCCCCATAGTGACTAGGTTGAGAAAAAGCAAACTGGGTATTTCTCCAAGGATCTCAACATCTTCTGGTGTCAGGCAGATCATCATCAGTTTCAGCACACCAAGGTTTCGAAGTGAGCCCATCCAATTTGGCACCCTACAGATGACATGTCCTTTAAAGCAGAGCTTCCTGATGCTGCAGGAAGCTGCAGGGTGCCATGAATCTAGCACTAGTGGGTATGTGAAGAGCATATTGCTGGTATATATAAGATTATCGAGGTTGCAAGAAGATAATAAATTTCCAATATAACTCAGAATGCGCTCGACTTGGCTTCCTATTTCCGAGGCATCCGAGGCATTTCGTAACTTAAAATTCCATAGAATCTTTAGTGTCCTTAGCTTGGTGAGTTTGCAGAATTCTTGTATGGACTTCCCTTTTTCATAGGATTGGACTCCATACTCCCTCAACTCTTCCAAGTTGTGCATCTTTCCTATGGTTCCTTCCGAAATCTAGCATCCCCGTCAACATATAAACGTGCCAATTGTTGAAGTTTGATGATAGTTTGTGGTAGTTCTATGCTCCCAAAAGGCTCGCACATCCAGTGTTTGTAGATGTTGTAGTTCACCAACATTCTCGGGTAGCTTCCTTATTGAATGTGAGCAGAGACGCAAGTACTTTAGATTAAACAGGTTTCCAATACTTTTAAGATGATGGTCTTCCATGCCTCCACAATCTCCTTGGTCCAACACACGAATAGTGTTGGAAGGCAACAAAAAGAATTTCACAAGCTCCAAAAATTGTAACCGACAGGACATGAGACAAGATCTGGTTTTCCCAAACAGTAACATTTTTCTTCATTGTGGTTGCTGACACAAAGCCGACGAACCCTTCTGGTATGCTCATTTTCTAAAGTACATACAGACTGTACAAAATCTAATGAAGTCACAAAATTCTCTTCAGCAGCCATGCATTTGATGTAGTCAAGGATGATGTCATGCACTCGACATGCCTTTGCCTGACCATACTTTACATTAACAGGTTGGATCATGGTTCTATTGATCAGATCATTGAAGTAACCCTCACCAATTTCATATTTAGTTTGACCTTCTTTCTCATGAATGAACCCTTCAGCAATCCACCTGTTGATCAAACATTGTTTCTCAATCTCGTAATCTTCGGAAACATACTCATGTACAACAAACAAGTTCTGAGATGGTGAGGAATATCAAAGTAACTCATAGATAATATGGCCGCCATATTCTCAACAGCAGGATTCTTAGCAAGAGCAGAACCAATAGCATTTAGTACCCTATCCCATTCTGCTTTTGAAAAACTGATTGGTTAATATGCTGGATAGAGTAACAATTGCCAATGGTAGACCATCACATTTTCTTAATATTTCTTCTCGCAACATCTTCCAAGTGGGGATAACAAGAATTATTATTCTCGTAACCAAATGCTCTTCTGAAGAACAACCTTTTGGAGTCATCAAAACTTAGAGCCTCCATCTCATAAACTTGAGAAGAAGAACATTTTGCAACTGTAACACTACGTGTCGCCGTGATTATTCTGCTTCCAAGATCATTATCCGTAATGCAAGTTTGATCAATCCCCAATCCTTTTCGTTCCATACATCATCAATCACGGCAATGTACCTGCCACACATTATTTTAACATAGATGCAATGAGTGATCAAAGACTACAACGTTAAAAAGTTGTGTATGCATCAGTAGAATCAACTATGGTTGATAGGTTGATGATGATAGGAACCTAGATAGAGATGGTACTCTTGCACGTCATAAGAAGTGACATTTTAGTGCGTGCAATAAAATATTTCAAAAGTTGCCAAACAATATCTATATGAATTCCAATATGTACTTCTATTTTCATAGAAAATCAGGATTACCTTTTATCCTGGAGGTGTTTCCTGAGTTTATCAATGAGCTGTTGCTCACCATCAACCTGTATGTTAATACCAGTGCACTCGACTCCATCGGCAATTTGCATTAGAATCTTTTTGACATCCGGAGTACGAGAAACCGACACAAATGATGCACATTTGAACTGGCCTTTAATGGTGTCAAAGACTTGCCTTGCAAGAGTAGTCTTACCAAGACCTCCACAACCAGAAATTGAGACCACTTCAAGTTTTGCCGATGACCCGCCCACCTCCATGTGTAACAACTCAATGATATGCTTCTTAGGGGCATCAATGCTGACAAGTTTATCAATATCCACATAGAGCGCCTGCAGCCTGGGATCAACACAAGAACTACTAGATTTGTTTTTTAGTTGGGCCAAATCATACCTCTTGTGCCTCTCGCTTGCCTCTATTACAGATGCCTTGAGTTCTTCAATCTGATTGGCGATCTCATGGCGTGGTTTCAGTTTCTTCAGCTTGCGGAAGAAGCGCTTGAAGCCTGAACTCCCATCTGGCTGTTGGTCAACACGAACCATGAAGGCATCAACGCAATCTTCCAAGTCATAGGCCAGCTCCCTTTAGCTTGTCCCTCCATTCCCTGGTTTCAGGGTCGAGCTGCTCTGCATCGGCAAGCATCTGGAGCGTGGCACTCATGGCGCTCAGCTCATCTCTCAAAAACTTGATCTGCTTCCGCACACCTTTGAGCTTGACGTACTTTTCTTCGAGCAGCTTGGTGAGCTTGGACAGGAGAGGCTTCATCACGCCCGTGGTGACACCCACAAGAGCTGCCGTAGCCATTTTTGCTCATCTGATGAGCTCGCTGGCATGTGGTGGTGGTGCCGTGGGAGAGCACTGATTTGAGATCGTGTATAGGGTGCAGGTAACGCCTGTTTCTCAGGGAAGAGTAGCAGTGGGTTATTTTATTTTTTTTTCCTCTAGATCCGCGAAGAATTATGAACTATAAAACTTGGCTTTGGTAAAAGAGCTACTGCACACAGACAAGGAAACGTACTAATGTGGCCCAGAGCAGCATCTTGATTGCAGTTCATGACTTGGTACTACGTATTCAATTAACAGATACCATTATGTCATCAGTGGCCAGTGGGTTAATCATTTTGTACCCTTGGGATCCACGCATAAGAGTTGGCAAACGCTGGCTAACTGCAGCATGGAATTTTTTTCCATCTAATGTGACTCAGAAACTTGTTTAAAGCCCGTCACACTAGTCGACCGAAGAGGCATGTGATGTGCACATTATAAAGTAATATGTTCACACAAAAGTTAAGGTAGCCAGGATCAGCTCCTGATGCTTTGTATCAATATTGAAGATCAACCTCGCTGTCCATTCCCAAGTATTCGCACGTACAGAGTGTCAGTCTGGCAGTGAGACAAACTCTGTTTAATTAGTGAAAGATACTAGCGTTGGACAGCTGTTAACTGTACTAATTAAGATCAACTGTCAAGAAGGAAAATAAACACCCCATCCCTGAATGTACAGTAACACTAGGTTTATTTCCCCACTTCTCACATTTCAGGTGTTTGCCTTTTTGTTATTGCTCAGGCAATAGGATATTTTTATCATTGCTTGACTATAGAAAAAATTGTGAATAATATCTTGTGAGGTTTCATTTTAATTGTAGTTAGTTGTTCGCAAAAGATTGTTACCTAAAGTCGTCTCAAATTTCCGAAATATAAGATGTCCCTTATTTCCTTCTTTTTACGCCATTCATTTCGGTACGGTGTAGTCATTTGGGTCATGTTGAAGTTTGGAAAACAAAACGGCAACAGTTTGAAACTTTTGTTCTTGGATCTTCACACAACCCACAAAAGATGCGAGAGATACACGTGCTAACCTGTACCAAGATATCCCACGCCTTGTATTAGGCACACGAGATCACCCGAGAAGCGATGGAATCAAACTCGTGAAGCGATGACAGAAAACAGCACAAGACAGCTCAAAAACAGCACAGGCTCGGACTGTCCGTGGCATCCTTGCGGACTGTCCGGAGGCACAAAATGAAAAGCAATGGTAACTGGAAGACACAATGTACGCTGCTGAAAAGTGAATTTCAGACTGTCCGGGGTAAGAGGCAGACTGCCCGTAGTTCAAAACAAAGAAAACCGACTTCAGAAACAAGTTCTAGACACTGCTAAAATAAATGAACTGCGAATAGTCCGCCGCTCAAAAGCAGTGAACCAAAAACTTCGGAAATAGCTTATGCTCGCAGGGGATGACTCAAAAGGGGCAAACTGTTTGTGCCTTGGGGCCTGACTGTCCGGGGCAGAATTGGAGACTTGGCTTGCCTGTGCTCGGCCCCGATGGCCGATGTCCGTGAGTCGCCAGTCAGCATGAACAGCATGCTCCGCAAAATCGCCTCCCTCGCCAAAATCGATGAAAACCGATCAAATCAAAACCAACCGCCACCAAATTTGGACCAAATGATCTCAAGGCAGTGAATGATCATCGCTCATGACCGAAAGTGAATCGACGGAAAATGAAATCGCATGAAAACATTGGTTTTTGTTCTCTAAAACTTGAATCGCCCCATCTATGAGCTCGTAAGGAATTGGATGAATTCCTTCGGTAGAAAGCTTCAACTCATGTCCTAGTCCATTCCTATGCAATCTGTTTGAATCAAAACATCTCAAATCTCAAGATTCAAGCTTCAAATGTGAGAGATTCAAACGTAGATTTTCGTGCATAGATGATTTTGAATGAAAACATTGTTAACTATAAAGTTGCATAACTTTTCAAGATTTACCACTTATCTTTTGGTCATTTCTCTGTCTGAAATCATTTGATAAATTCAAATATTTAATGTGTGACATTCAAACGTCATTTTTTCATGCATAGATGATTTCAAATGAAAACCTATCGATTATTTAGTCACTATTTCATCATCATTTAAAGAAAAAAATTTAAATTTACTATGAAGTTCCTAATTTTATAGGTGTGTCTCTAAAAATCGATTTGTAGAGGTATTTGAAAATAGAGGTGACTCTAAAAAAGGGTCATTTTTGTAGAGATGGCTAGTGGCAGCAGTTGTCACTATAAATGCATTTGTAGAGGTGGTTCGGTTTTTGGAAGCCAATGTGGATGTATAGTGATCTGCCTCTAAAAAAGCTCTGGTTGCTCAAAATCAATTTTGTAGTAGTGAGTTTTACTCCACTTGCTATAGATCTATTTCTTATCCAAAGCATGTCTAAAGTGTAACGAACAAATTGTTAGTGACACCTCGAATAAAGTTTGTAAAATGGGTGGTAAATTATTGCCACCATCCAAGCACCCTCTTGCTTCCGGTTCTACAGTGACGTGCATCCACAAAGCAAAACTCTGACTTGATGATTAGCTAACATAGATATTTTCCTAAATCAAACAGTGTGTTTTGTTTCCTCTACATTCAGACAAACCAAAGCATCTTGCTACCAGAGTAGGACGCAGTTCTGAAAGAGCTAACCAAGTAAAACTGCATACACTGTACAGTGCTTTAAATTAAATACCTGCCACAAGGTATTCTTGGCCAACTACTTGTGTTTAATCGGTCAAAATAAGATGTTGTAAGCAGATTTCTTTTATCTACGTTGGGAATTTCCTGTTAATTTATGGGGCGGTTGACGCGCGACTAATCGTGCGGTTGGGAAGCCAATGTATTGTGACAAATTAATCGAGCGGTTTGGAAACCAATGAATTGTTTGTAATCGCAGTGGTTTAAAAGAGCTAACCACTGCATTCCATGAACACCTATCAGAACATATATGACCCAGCGAATTGTTCGCAAGCTAATCACGCCTTGTAGGCAAGCTAATTAATAAATCAAAGAGTATGGACTAATCTTTCTTTCTTCAAAAGTCAAAACAATATGAACTAATATTTCTTTTTTACACAAGAGGCGGCATTCACGAAGCTTCGTGGTAATGCCACACAGAGAACGTTGATTTTGATCGGTAAATAAACTACTTCAGTTTAATTGGTCAGAGATGCTGGAAGATAATACTTGTTTTGGTTCATAATTTCCTGCTGATTTAATCTGATGCAATTGGAAGTTTGTTTACTGCATGGTTGTTCCAAGGCAAGATGGACCAGAGTGCATGATTCAATCAATAATAGCCATCAGATCAATTTTATTAAAAAAATTACCCACCTTTGTCATTATAAAAAGATATAAAATAACCCCCTAAATCTATGTATAAATTACCCACCACTGCTATTACGAAAATGTAAAATAAATACCCATAAAATATACATAATATTTCATATATATTATTATATAAATAATTCATGTAAAACACATTAAAATATATCCTTCCTCCGATACCTCCTCTTTGCCCTATTGCGTGTGCGTGGAATCAGATTAGGCCGCCGCCGCTTTTCATCTTGCAACTACACGTGTTTTCAATCTACAAAAATAAGGTGATTCCACTCTTCCTCTCAAAACATCAATCAACGACATTAGTTGTACGTATGTTTGTTGCCTGATCTTCAATCTGGAGTAGTAGCAATTCGTTTGTTTCTGGATGTCATACAGGCAGCGCGGGCCACAACATCGTCATTGTCCACGAGCTGGCATAGAAAAACACAACCTACGTACGGTTGAACTTGCCGAGTTATTATGTCCTTCATCAGCATGTAGATCACTGCTAAAAGCTCATTCGAGCCGACGGCTATGTCAACAAGGATGACTCATGATATGTATGGACAGATAAGAGCTACCAAGCTGCACCCCCTTGCCCGGTCCTGTAACCGTGTCACCTAGAATAACAAGTAGTTGGCGACAAAAATTAAGAAGAGTTTTGGTGTGCTCAAGGTGTTGTTGGGATGCGTCATGACTCAATACAGGTAAAGAGCTCAATTCTGAATGCAAATCTCCTTTCCAGCATCATTTAGTCTACAACTACTTTAATTATATACCTATATAAAAGTGTTTCGGTTCACCACCTTTCCAAAACAATCAACTAGAAATAAAAAATTGAAAATATATATAGAAGGGTTAAGTCACTTTTAGGCCCATCCACTCTTGCATTTGTCTACTTTTAGCACTCCCGCTACAAAACTATCAAACTTTTTTTATTTTCAAAACCAATATCAAAACATTCTGATTTTCACTCGAGACCATGTCAAAACCACTCTAAAATACCTTGAGGTCAAAATTAAAATATTTTTGATAGTTCATCTATTATACAAAAAATTAATCATTGATAAATATTTATATAGACAAGGTAAGAGTTCACGGGGCAAAGTAGCTTAGTTCAAAATATATTTATGAAAATTTAATAAATTTTATATATTAAATTTAATCATTGATGAATATTTTTATGTCTAAAATAGAAATATTCATACTTTATGTATTTTTTATCATAAAAGTAAATTTTCAAATTGTCACAAAAACTTTGGTACCATTTTTTTAAATGAAATCTATCTCATTCTAATCTACATTTTTTTGTTAATTTGGATTATCTCTCCACCTAAGTTCGTTTTTGAACAATTTGAAAAGGTAAATTTAAAAATATGAAAACACGTGTTGTAGATCTCATAACTTCATAGTTAGGGTGAAAATTAGATAAAGAAAAGAGTTGAGGGGCTAAAAGTGGTCCTTTGTATGGTATATGATTCTTATTTCCAAGAACATAAACCATAACACACCTCTGATTGGCATTATATTCCCTTAATAAAATGATCGTATTTCAAGAAATGCATAATGTTATGGTCAACTATAGTTATTGATGAATATTGTCAAATAAAATGATGCACATGAGTGGAGAGTGTTTTTCTCAGCTATTATATGACCATCAAATTCATAAACTATAATCATCGTTAACAATATTAGTCATTAGATCGTATTCCACTTTAAAACGTTTTAAATATTTAAATATTTGTAACTTCATTTAAGTACTCTATGTTCTATAGAATCATGAAGGCTCCATGTTAATCCTCACCGCACACGCTAGAAAAAAAAAAAAATATCCTATAAAATCTCACATTAATCAGAAACATCTAGCCATCAAATCAAAACATATAGCCATTTGCAACCATTGGATCTATTTTATTTTTTCCAAAATTACCCACCTCTGCCATTATCTAAATAAAATCTTTTTTCAAAAAAAAAAAACTTTGGCCATGTAGAAAAATTCTTTATTTGTATTGCAATCATTTTTTTTCAGGGTTGGTTAATATAAACTATTATTAGATTGGCATATCTATCATGTCAAAACCATTGGATCTATTTTATTTTGTACAAAATTACCCACCTCTACCATTATACTAAATAAAAAAAAATCTTTATTTAGAAAAAAAGAAACATTGGCCATATAGATTTTCTTATTTGCATTGCACTCGTTTTTTTTCACCGTTTGTTAATATAAATATTTGATTGTCCTATCTATCACGTCTACTTGGTTAATATATTATATTAATATTAATGAGATACAAAATATGAAAACCTATCACGTGTCCACCATCGCCATCTGCCACAATCAATCCTGATGTTTTACATGTGTTTTCCCATAAGGCAAGAACCCATCTAATCTCACGTTCCTCTACAGGACATTACAAAATACCAGTGGTCGTCAATCTATCGTTGACCATCCGATCCCTAGCCCCCGATCCATGCTAGCTATTGTTGCCTTCCTTGGTTGGCCCGCAAGGTATTCCACGCTGCGGCCTCGACCCTAGAGTCTATCCTGAACTGCCTACTGTTATACTCTCAAGCAGTACTTCGTTTTTTGGCTTGGATTTCATCTATACACGCCGTGACCTATTAATCGGACAGATGAAATCTCAAAGGTAATGGCAAAGATTGCAATTGCATTGTGCCTATGGCAGCTCTTAATCCAAGACGCTTCCTTTTTAGGTACGTATTTGTCTCGGTCATTGTTTTCTACTACATCGCATGGACTTGATGTCGACCTCCAAGATGGGCAAGATGCACCAATGGCTAAATTGTGCAAATTGCAAGCTTGATTTGTTTGAGAAAATCGATCCAGGCTATTTGAATTTTTCTGGTACACTCCCCAATCCGTGAAATATTTTTTCCCATTACTCTCTTATGCTTATTTTTCTTATTTATGGCAATAGTTGACACAAACATGATGTAAGTCCAAAAAAGATTAAAGCTTGCGCGTAGGATATATGACGCTTGATTTGCAATGAGTTTACATGGTCCCGGCCATCAAGGTATCTGAAGTATTCAGTTTTCTCTTTCTTGGAGAAAAGGAAAAGGACCTACTTATGAGTTATCTGTAGGTAAAAATAATTAGAGCTTGAACAACCATGGAAGAAAGTGGCTTTACCAACATTTGTATCTCCAAATAAATTTGTTAAAAACTAGATTCAAAGATTCTTCCAATGACAATAATTATGTATTATAAATATTAATATTTTTTAACACATATTTAATTGAAATTGTTTCTTCGGAAGCATAAACAATAATTATTTAGAAGTATAGGGAGTATTTGTCAAAGTCATTGTTTTCTACTACAGAAATTCTAATGCTTGATCTGAATGCTGCATAGTAGATTGCATGGAATTGATGTCGACCTCAAGATGGGCAAAATGCACCAATGGGTAAGTTGTGCAAATTACAAGCTTGATTTTTTAGAGAAAATTGATCCAGACTATTGAAATTTTTCAGGTGTGTTCCCCTATCAGTGAAATAAATTTTTCCTGTTACTCTCTTATGGTTATTTTTCTTATTTCAGGCAATATTCGACACACACTTGATATATAAGTCAAAAGAAGATTAGAGCTTGTGCATAGGGTATATGATGCTTGATTTGCATTCATTGTACATGGTCCCAATCATCAAGGTAATGTATCCATGTATCTCTACATAAATAATGTATCTAAAGTATCCAGTTTTCTCTTTTTAGGAGAAAAGAAAAAGACCATACCTTTGAGTTATTTGTAGGTAAATATAATTAGTTAGATCTTAAAAACCTTGGAAGAAAGTGGCTTTACTAATCTGTAGCCTAACAAATAGTCCCATCAATCCTAAAGTGAATAGTGCAAGTAGAGAATCTCTAATTATAGTTACATATCTGTCCTTTTAAATCCTTAACTTCTATATGCAAGAAAAGTGCTCTCCAATAGTTTCTCAATCCAACATATCATATTTGGTTATATCCTAAATCTTGTGTGTTATGTTGTTTGAATTTGGGGTGGCAATGACATACAATCCACACTATATATGTTATCTGAGATAGGGGGGATGTTGGGGAATATAAATATAGAATTTTTTTTAGGTGGACCCCATCTGGATTAAGTTTAGAAGGGCTCTTGGATGTGCACATTCTGTTTTATTTGTGGCTTAAAATTAGAACATCATGAATTTTAGTTAAACCACTTATGAAACTATAAAACATATGGTCGTTATTGTGTTTTTCTACCCTATACATGAGGATAAGAAGGATTAAGTTTAGGAAGACTGTTGAATGTAAGGAAATATAGCCGTCTTTACTTTATATTTACAAATGACAATAGCCAAGACAAGCCATTTGGATAGATGACATTAGGAATGGGGATGATTTCATACAAACATTGCAAGTCATACCTAAATGAAGGAGGTCAAATATTGATGATGCTCATTAAAAGCACTCATTTAAATATGACTACTATTATGACTATAATTCAAAAAATACAAATATTTGTATCTAGGAAATTAACATATGTTATTTAAAAAGATATATAATATGTTAATATTGCTATACTCACGGTTCAAACAAAGGATGGGAAAAAACAAAATGTGGAACCAAATTTATTTTGAAAAATATTAAACTTTGTTTCTATTGTTAAATTGTCACATAGTTGGCCCATACATAAGAATCTAACCCGTCTTGTAGCACGGGTTGATGGACTAGTGTACAAAATGCAGAAACAGCTCGTCCAGCCCCCAAATGTGACGGACTGCTCGTGGCGTGCCCTCTTCGACGAGAAGCCTTCCTTCCAAGCCTCATGCTCTGTGCCTCCACTCCATTCTCCCTGCTCTGCTTGTGCGGAAAACAGAAAAACAAGATTTGTGTGGTTCAACAGGTTTTCTCACAGGGCCCACGGCCAAAAAAGACAAGCTAACGCCTTTAATTCTCACAGGACACTTTTTTTAGAGAAAAAAAGATTGAAAATACCTGCTGACTGCAATGCAAACCAAAATGTAAGAATTTGGAACCTCTGAATAGTGCTGCAGGTTCATCGATAAATTCCGTTCTAGATCAGATAAATTCGGGTGACCAAAGACGCCTGCTCGACACGTTTACAAAAACTGAATATGTGTCTCCATAAGATACATGCAAATAAGGTGAACGACACAGGCTTTACTTTGCAGCTAATTAGATCATACAACCAGTAGCAACCACGACATATATAATCTGCGCAACACAGAAAACATAAAGTTTCATGGCCTTTTTTCTTTTCCTTGAACCTCGAGGCAGACATGAGACACGTTCAATCAGCCAAATGGCCAAAATCGAAGTAGCCAACATCAATGCAGACTGATATGTTATTCTAGTTGCTGCTACCACTGCCACTATGAATCTAGCGATGGTGGGTACTTTGTCCGGAAGTATTTGAGATATAGATTACAGAGTTTTCTTTTTTTTCTGATAAAGGACCAATACTCAGGCCTCTGCGAACGCACACAAGCAATAGATTACAGAGGTTGCGTGATGAATGAACATAATAAATAAATTTCTCACGTGACTGTAAATGCCTTGGGTTTGACTTCTTTCTTCCTTTTGAGTGGGTAAATTGACTATCCGGTTCTGGTACATTTCTAAAATCCCATCTAATTTCTAGCGTCCTCAGCTTGGTCAATTTACTGAATTCTTCTTGCAATGGCTTCACTTGGTCATAGGATTGGACTCCGTACTTCGTAACATGATAGACACCTCCCTAATTGTAGCAGCTCAACGCCTGCTCTGTTTCAGTTTCAGTCAACTAACATGACAGGCACCTCCCTGTTTCTCTTATCTTACACGGCCAATCAAGACGTGGGGCCAATAACAAAGCAATCTCCATGCTCAACTGCTCTATCCCAACTATGCTCTGCCATTGACAGTAGGAAGAAATTCCAATTCAAATTGTAAATTAAATTCAGCACAGAGAAGACACAACTTGCCACCACCCACAAGGCTACAAATGTCACAAATGTATGGTCAGCCCCTCTGTACGTGTGTTTTCTGCTTGCTCTGCCTGTACAGCTCTAAACACCACAAGAATATAATAGAAGAACCGAATAGGCCATGTAATTGAACGATCAACCCTTTAATTGCAAGAAAAATAATAATTCAATGCCTTTAATTCTGACAGGAAACTATTTAAAAGCAGAATAAAAGTGCCTTGTGAGTTCTTACAACAATTCAAATCAAACCGTGAAACTAAATTTTGGATTTGAAACCTCCTCACTCTGGTTCATTGTATGGTAAATTTCGTTTTGGATGGGACATACTCAAGTGACAAAAAAAAAAAAAGTGTGCCTGGTACAAACAAAAATCTTAATGTGCGCCCAGTACAGGCAAATGCAAATGTGACAAGGCTTTATTGAAAGCTAATTAAAATCTTAATATACTACTAGTAGAAACCACACCAAAGGTAATCTGCAATCCTGCGCAACGCAGAAAACATAAAATGACATTGCTTTTTTATTTGTTCAACCTCGAGGTAGACTTGAGACAGGTTCATCAGTCAACCGCATGCAGACTGATGTCATTCTAGTTACTGCTTCCACTGTCAACATGATGCGCCACTTTTTTTTTCACTGGTCTCTTCCTCATCAGTCTGCTCCTCTTCTTCATTATCATGTGTCTCGTCCTGTTTGCAAAACAAGATGAGGAGTTTGATGGGGAAAATGGGGGTCACATCACAATAATGTAGAACTAACTGGTAGCCTTGTGGGCCTTTGATACCTCTAGATCAGTCTCTCCATCAGTAGCCTGGTTTGCCTGCTCCTCTCCAATTTGCCAAAGTTTGAGCCACTCGTCCAATACCCCCTCATAATCTTGATTCCACCCCCTCAAAGTCTAGAAGAAAAGAGACAAACTGTTTAATTTTTTGAATGGCCAAATATATATATGCTAAAGGGAAGAAATAATTATGTATGCGCCACGTACGAGTACATGAACAGCCAAGTAAGGAGTACTTTAGTTGTTAAATGGAAGAAAGGAGTATGTGGTTGCAGCAATTGAGAGGGTGATGGAAACTCTTTGCATATGTTCTGTGAGGGGACTTAATGAAAATGCCTGATGTTCTGTGAGGGGACTTACAGAGTCAAAATCTTCGCATATGTCATTTGGTCTTAATGAAAACGTGGCAGTCAGATGGTTGGCAAGTGTCTTGATGGCCGCATTAATGGCTCTTGAAGTACATCGTACAATGTCATCATGATCATCTTCCGCTGGATTGTAGTTGTAGTGATCCCTGGGCCTGCTGCTATAAATTGTGATTTCAATCTTGTTGAGAGACGAGAGGTGCTGGATGCCCAAATTAGAAGCACCATTCCAGCACTCCATCTCATGTGCAAAGAATTGAAGCTCCATGTGCTCAAGCTTTGGCATTGATCCTGCTTCAAACTCCAGTGACATCCCACAAGAACGGATCCACAAGGAGAAATATTTTAGACTTCTGAATCCGTTATTGCCAGGGAAAACGATCCTTCCGCTAGTGCCCCGAAAGTGCCCAGTGTGAGAAAAAGCAAACTGGGTATTCCTCCAAGGATCTCAACATCTTCTGGTGTCACACACAAGATCGTCAGTTCTAGCACACCGAGATTTCCAAGTGAGCCCATCCAATTTGGCACCCTATAGATTTCAAGGTATTCTCTAAAGCGGAGCTCGCGGATGCTACATGAAGCTGCAGGGTGCCATAAATGTAGTGCCAGTAGTGAGTAAGTGATCGAATGGTTGCTATATATAAGATTATGGAGGTTGCATGAAGATAATAAATTTCCAATATAAGTATGAATGCCCTCGGCTTGGCTTCTTCGTTCTGCTAAGCCTAGTGGTAAATCAAATTCCTGCCGAATTTTTAGTGTCCTCAGTTTGGTGAGTTTGTTGAATTCTTGCAGGGACTTCCCTTGTTCGTAGGAGTCGATTCCATACTGTTTCAGTTCTTCCAAGCTATGCATCTTTTCTATTGTTCCTTTTGGAAAACGAACAAATAGATCAATGTATAAATGTGCCAGTTGTTGAAGTTCCGTGATAGTTTCTGGTACTTCTTCGATACCAATGCCTCGTACATCCAGTGTCTGTAGATGTTGTAGTTCACGAACATTATTTGGGAGCCTAGTTATTTCACCCGAGCAGAGACGCAAGTACCTCAGATTAAACAACTTTCCAATACTTGCAATATGATGGTCTTGCATGCCTCCGGAATCTCCTAGGTCCAACACACGAAGAGCACTGGAAGGCAACAAAGAGATATTCACAGGCTCTCCAAATATAGTAACTGACCGAACATGAGACAAGACCTGGTTTGCCCATAATGTAACATTTTCTTCATTCTTGTTGCTGACACAAAGCCTACGAACCTTGTATTCTGAAGTATATACTGTCTCTGCAGCATCTAATGAAGTTACAAAATTCTCTTGTTGACGATAAAATCGGTAACACACCAAAACAAGAGCTAGATCGCTCTACGTAGGGCAAGCCGAAATCGGGGATCGGCAAGCGCCTAGGGATGTCCACACCTGGACCTTGTGCCTCCAACGATGAGCGCGATACGCAAGACACGGCGTCGGAGGAGCCTCGGCGGGAGCGCGGGTACGCAAGACACGCCGGCGGTCTCTTGAAACCCGAAACCCCACACGCCCGGGACGGACCCCGTGAGGGCGTGCAGCAGTTATGGGCTGCCCTAGCCGGCCTGACCGCTAGAGGGCGTTGTTGTCGCCGATCTTCCGCTCATGGCATCGGGCGGCGAAGAAGGAGGGAGGATGACCTACAAGCAAGACGGTAGTAGATGTGTTTTTGTCGATTGGATGTAGATAGGATCAAATCGCCATGAACCCCTTCATTATATAGGGAGGGTGGTCTTATCCTTTTAGGAAGGCGTCCTAGGACGTTTCCAATCACCAAAATCGCACCAAACAAGTTTGGAAACAAACCGATTTGGATACGATTCGGATCAGCCCGAAATCGGGCTGACCGACGCTTGCTACAGTAGCACCGGACGCACCGGTCAAGGCGCCCGCGTAGAGGTCTGCAGCGCGACCGACCGACGCGCGGACTGACGACGCTGGACCGGACGCACGGGCGCCGTCCGGCCGGTGTCCCGGCCAGCCTTACTTCGCAGCGCCGACCCGACCGGGACGCGACGACGACGCTGGACCGACGCCGCCCGAGTCCGTCCGGTGAGTCCGTCACCTTCCGTAAAGCCGCTTTCCCCTCCTCGAGAATTTGGCTAAGTCTGGAAATTTGCGGTGACTTGGACCTCCAAAATATGGCTAAGTCTGAATTTTGCGGTGGTTTAGCCTATGCCATTTTTGGGTGTCAACATCTCTTCAGCAGCCTTGCATTTGATGTAGTCAAGGATGATGTCATGCACTCGACATGCCTTTGCCCGACTATACTTTACATAATAAGGTTCGATCATGCTTCTATTGATCAGATCATTTAAGTAACCCTCACCAGTTTCATATTTAGATTGACCTTTTTCCTCATGAATGAACCCTTCTGCAATCCACCTGTTGATCAAACACTTTTTCCCAACGACATAATCTTCTGGGTACACACTCAAGTACAATAAACAAGTTCTTAGATGGGGAGGAATGTCATAGTAACTCAGAGATAGGATACTGGTCATCGCCTTAGCATCAGGTTTGTTTGCAAGTGTAGAACCAATAGCATTTAGTACCCTGTCCCATTCTGCCTTTCGAAACTCACTGGTCAATAAGCCTGATACAGTAAGAATTGCCAATGGTAGACCACCACATTTTTTTAATATTTTGTCTGGAACATCTTCCAAGTGAGGATAACATGAAGTCTCAGAACCAAATGCTCTTCTGAAGAATAACCTTTTGGAGTCATCAAAACTAAGAGCCTCCATTTCATAAACTTGAGAAGAACAACAATTTGTAACGGTAACACTACGTGTTGTCATGATTATTCGCTCCCAAGATAATTATCTGGTAATGCAAGTTTGATAAATCTCCAATCTTCTGCATTCCATACATCATCAATCACGACAATGTACCTACCACACATTTTTTTAAGAAAGACGCAATCAATGATCAAAGACCACATCAATTAAATTGCATGCATCAGTAACATCAACTATGGCTGATAGGTTGATGAATGTATGACGATAGGAACCGAATAGATATGGTACTCTAGCATATCATAAAAAGTGAAATTTTAATGTCTGCAATAAAATATTTCCAAAAAATTGGCAACAATATCTATATCGCCTATGATATGTATTAAAACAAGATATAGCGAAGAAACTGCCGAGAACTCTACTGCTATACTATTTGGACTTACAGACAAAACTGCCAAAAGTAGCTTAATTTGGGCATACTATTAAATATTAATGACTTCTTTGTAGTTCAAACAGCGAGAGCTAGAGTAAATTGTGACTATGAAGCTTTATAATTTGGAATCTGAACTTATTGATTTACCCCAACTTTGGGATACATAAAAACAACAAAACTTGCATCCGACAAACCTAGCTAGTACAGTGATGAAGGTTTCTGTGACAGGATATGTTGAATATGAATATTTACTTTGTTCCACTTTTATGCGAATGTCTAAAGTAACTCATGGTAGATGCACACAATTTAAATATAACATGGAAACATTACCATAGTTGACCAGGTTTACCTTTTATCTTGGAGGTGTTTTTCTGAGTTTATCAATGAGCTGTTGCTCACCATCATCTTGTGTGTTAATACCAGTGCACTTGACTTCATCGGCAATGCATATTAGAATCCTTCTGATATCAGGAGTTTGAGAAACAGACACAAAAGATGCACATTTGAACAGGCCTTTAATGTCCTCATAGACTTGCTTTGCAAGAGTAGTCTTACCAAGACCACCACAACCAGAAATTGAGAGCACTTTAGGTTTTGCTGATGAACCATTTGCCTCCATGTTTAACAATTCAATGATATGCTTCTTAGGGGCATCTATGCCCACAAGTTTATCAATATGCTCGTAGAGCGCCTGCAGCCTGGGATCAATGGAAGAAGTGCTAGATTTGGTTTTTAGTTGGGCCAGAGCATACCTCTTGTGCCTGTCGCTTGCCTCTATTACAGATGCCTTGAGTTCTTCGATCTGATTGGCGATCTCGTGGCGTGCCTTCAGTTTCTTCAGCTTGCGGAAGAAGCGCTTGAAGCCTGAACTCCCATCTGGCTGGTGCTCAACACGAGCCATGAAGGCATCGATGCAATCTTCCAAGTCATATGACAGCTCACGTATCTTGTCTCTCCATGCCGTCATTTGAGGGTTGAGTTCCTCTGCTTCTGCGAGCATCTCAAGCGTGGGACTCATGGCGCTCAGCTCATCTCTCAAAAACTTGATCTGCTTCCGGACACCTTTGAGCTTGACGTACTCTTGTTCGAGCAGCTTGGTGAGCTTGGACAGGAGGGGTTTCATCACCCCCGTGGTGACACCCACAACAGCTGCCGTAGCAGCCATTTTTGCTCATCTAGTGAGCTCGCTGGAATACGGTGGTGGTGCTGTGAAAAAGCACTGATTTCAGATCGTGTATTGTATGAGGTGCAGGCCACGCCTGCTTCTCAAGGAAGACTAGCAGTGGGTGAATTGTGTTTTTTTTTTTTGTCCTCTAGATCCGCGAACAATTATGAACTATTAAGCATAGCTTTGGGAAAAGAGCTACTGCATACATAGCCATGAAAACGTAGTGTGAAATGAGACCCGTGACTCATCAGATCAGCATCTTGATTAAAATTCTATCATACTTTGTCGGAAGGCTTGACCACGGTCGGGAAGAAGCAGCATGTGATGCGCACTATCTTTTTTTTTTTTTTGACATGGATGCGCACTATCTTTAATAAGCTTTCTTTCTCCAAGAACGATATAGGCAAAACTGGCTTTCCATGCAAATACCAAGGAGATGGTGGCATGCATATTTGAGATCGTCGGGGTTTGTGAGACAGGGCACATCCATTTGGTGAAGAATTGAGCGGAAAAGAAGAGAGAAAATTTGGAAATGAAGGGGATCGACAGCCTAATCGATCAGAGATGCTAACTTTGCTCAATTTAATAAGGAAAACGGTGGCAGTATCTGCTGGCCGTCTGGGTGAGAAACCATACTTACTGGCCTAGTGGGCGGCAAATTAGTGTGTTGAGTATATAAAACAGGGATGAAAACTGATAAAGAAGCCAACAGGGAGGACATGGGAAGTGTGGTGCGCCCGTTGGCAACTTGGGAGTTGGGATGATAACTTGACGACCAAAGTTGCAAATATTAGTGACCTTTCCCTACCCGTCCTTGCTACTTAGAACCGAAGGTTAAGGGGGTGTTTAGTTGGTGAAATATTTTAGGTTTGGCTACTGTAGTACTTTTCGCTTTGGTAATTATTGTCCCACTATAGACTAACTAAGAGCAACTCCAAGAGAATGGGTAATAAAGGTAGATGGCTAAACCTGTGATTTAGCCAACATTAAAAATAGAGAACTTTGTAAAACGTAGAAAAATTCAACAACCTTTCTATTCTTGCAAGGCAAGATAGTTAGCGCCAAATGTAAGTTATATCATGCGGGATTTCAGGAATAGCCAACTTGCTATTTTAGAAAACAAGATAGCAAATATATCATGACCCAGGAATTAGGGCCCGAAGGACGTACCCCACCAGGCGAGAGAGGCACGGGCGCCGCCCCACTGGGCTTGCGCGCGCCCTCCTCCCTCCTCCCTCCCTTTCGCGGATTCTTCGGCAACTAATTCGGGAATAAAGGAGGAAAATATCTAGGATTATCTTTAGGCATCTTGGTGTCCAAGGGGATATTCTCATCTATAAGGGAGAACCTTATTAGAAAAATAAATAGGGTATGTTTGTAAAAGGTATTCCAAATCTATAAGGAAACCTTTAGAGAGACTGCTTGAGATACAAGTCCTAGTAGTCGGGCTATATAAGTAAGGGGTCTGTAATCTTTCGGGTAACAAGCAAATAAAGAAATTTATCCCAATCTCCCCTCTCCTCCTCCCCACGCGCGCCGCCCCCTCCCGCCCCCGCACACAAGCCGCCGCCCCCCTGCCGTCCTCTCGGGCGCGCCGCCCCCCCCCCGCCGCCATCGCCACCGCCTCCCTCCTCCCCTCCCTACCATCGTTCTCGTGTCGGCCCCGCCCTAATCTAGCCGGAACCCGACAAAATATGTTGGAGCCTTGTTTTTGTAAGAGAAATTGTAAAATAGACTACATGACCAGGGATAGCACATCTCTTGGAGATGCTCTAAGCTCAAAAGATTTGTTTCGCATTTTGCACCCAAACTGTGCAATTAGTTTTTTTTTTTTTACCTACATTTAATGTTCTATGCATGCGTCAAGAGATTCGACGTGATGTGTACTGTAGCACTTTTTGGGTTTTCTTTTGTGGCCTTTCCTAGACACGTCGCGAGCATCGCGCCCACCCCATCCACGATGCCCCTCCCCGGCCCGCATGGTGCACGATGCCCCTCCCTCTCCCTTGCCGCTGCCAGAGTGCACCGCGGGAATCTTGTGGGCGCAAGGAAGGTGGCGGCGTGGACTTCTTCCGCAGCATGTAGCGGCGAGTTCGAGCGCAGAGCCAATGGTGGCCGTTGGCAGGGCCAAATATGGCGGTGCTATGGCCTGATCCGTGATGTACTCTGGTTATTCGCCGCATCCAAAGAACGGAGGAGGCCCGGGCAAAGGGCGGGGTTGGTGCCTCGTGGAGGCACAGGGCGGTTCCCCTTCCCGGTGGCCAGGTCCGCTAGATGTCGGCTTGCCACATCCGCACGTAGTCCGGGTGGGGTGGCTTCGCTTGCCGTCGTGGCCGCCAGGCTAGCATGTCGGTGCAGGCGGTATGCGGCCTGTGATAAGGGAAGGGCCGCGCTGAACGTGCGCGAGAGAGCAGCGCAGTGATGCAGATTGAGCGGCGACGATGGCAAGGTCTGGCATCAGTCGGGCTTCCTAGGGCTTTGATCTAATGCATTGTGTGGATCCAGGTCTGATGGTGGTGGCCAGCGCAGTGTTGAATGGGCATTGCCGCCGCACAAGGGTGAGGCACTATGGCAAAAGTTGTGTCCCTAGAACCAAGGACGGTGAAGCCTTCGGATGCTGCATTTTTCCTTGAAGTGTGTATCGATCGACACTCTCCCATTTGTGTAGCATGTTGCTCCAGGTGTAATGCCTTGACCTTAATTCTGGTCAGCGACGGTGGTGTCGATGGCGCCACATTCCTCCTTAGAGGCGTTGCTTTGGAATCCTGTGCTTGTCAATATGTAATGGTCGTCACCATTGTGGCGAAAAGGTGGAGACTATTGGTCGCCACTGTTGTTGCGAGGAGATTAAAGATGAATGTTGCGTTGTGTGCGTGGATCTTAGTAGGTCAAGGCTGTTTTGATGTGCGTGTGAGGCAGATGATCTCGCGTTGGATTGTAGGCTGGGATATTTTAATATATATTTCTTTTTTTAAAAAAATCTATCGGAGGCGGACAGCGAAGTAGGACTATGGTCGAGCACTAGCGGCGCTGGAGAAGCCGCCTCAATGGGTGTGAGCATGGGCAGCAAGCAAGCACGAGAGGATCGTGGGAGGAAGCAACGGAGGTGCACACTAGGCGTGTCCCCCTGACTCCCCTCCAGGTAGGTCGTGCCCGCCGCTGACAATGTGTTTCAATTGTTTCAAGCGTTCCAGACTGAGAAAATTGCATATTTGGCAGTCCAAATCACGCGCTTTGGTTTGGAACTCCAAACATCAACTTTGTTAAAATAAAACCTCCAAACGTTGGACTCTTGATTTTCATGAGATTATGTGTATTTTCTTTATTTTTTTATTTTACTAGGAAATATGCCCGTATGTTGCCACGGGTGAATAATATTATATATTTCATAATTTTTTATTCAAGAATGGACTTGTAAATTATTTGTGCTATGGGCACTATAAACTATTTGCATAGAGAGGCACATATGGTGAAAAACTGCAAATTAGCTATCCAAAATATAATAAACCTAGCTCCATCCCTGCTCTGTCCACCGAAGCGCCGCGCCTAACTAAATCAATTGTTCTTTACGAACATGGTTTGCTAGTCCATAAAAACACGTGATGCGATCATTATAATTGAAGCAGCATGGAATCAAATGTGTATATGACTAACCAGCTAAGAAAAGACATGTTGATGGCCTTGCTACTTCAGTTGAACTGCTCCAAGTAAATTAGTAAATTAGGGAAATATTGTACGTTGAATTATCTACTAATGAACAACTACCAAAGCATGTCAAGGTCCGGCAAGTCGGCAACTAAATAAAACAACCATTCCCAAAAAAAAAAAAATCCTGAGTAAATATCGCAAGAAACTGCGATCGAGGAATTGCAACAAGTAGCAAATATGAATTCAGAATTATTGTTTCATTTTAAAAATGTCAGAATCATTGTAGGAAATGCATGTAGCGCAAGCGGCGGGAGTACCAGATTGCTTTCCTGCCTGCTTGAGTGCTTGCAGCAACGGAGGATACAAGACTTTTCGTCGAATCGTGGTCCCTCTGCGGCTTCACCTGCCGGGCAGTCGGCGAGCCCGGCGCAGCTGCCCGCCGTCTCCTGCTTGCGGACGCAGACAGCGTGCTTTAATTGTTTCGAGCTATTTTTTTGTCTGAGTTTGACTCGGTTCAGTTTTGGGCAAGCGTTCTCGTCGGAGCGTTGGAGTCTGGGGGCGAAATCGCAGCAGCCGAAAAGAAATAGGAGGCGGAAAAACGGAAATTGTGGCAATTGAATAGGAGATCAAGTCCGGTTGCACAGGGGTGACCGGTTGGGCTATTGACGGAAAGGGCGGTGAACAGATTAGGCCGAAGGGACGGACAGACAGATTAGGGGCAGATTGGCAGAAATTTTCGTGTTTTATTATTAGGTACAGATATTCCAAATACATGTGCTTGGAGCCTTGAAAGACATGCCTCTTCTGGGATATTCACGCAGTGCATCGATACAATTAGATAGGGATTGACGTTACGTTTCTTTCCTTCGACTCTTCCTATGCCGCCGCCGCCGCCTACCCTGACGTCTTAGGCCAGCTCACCTACCTTCTCCCTCTAGTCTCTCATCTGGGGGTTGAGCTCCTCTGCATCTGCAAGCATCTGGAGTGTGGCGCTCATCATCGTACTCAGCTCGTCTTGCAAGAACTTGATCTGCCTTGACACCCACTTGAGCTTGACTACGTACTCGCCGTTCAGTAGTTTAGCGAGCTTGATAGGAGCGGCTTCTACACCACCGTGGAGACGCTCACCAGAGCCCGCTGCCTCCATTGCTCTGCTGCCAGATGCCCTGTGTTGTGATTTGTGAGAGCAAGCAGGCGATGCAGAGACAGAGAGCAAGTCGCCAGACGATACGCAGGTTTGGCGTGTGGGGCATTGGACGGAATTGTCCTACGCGAACGTGAATGGATGGACATACATTGATCATGTATCCGTGTGCTTCAAACATTAAGAACCGAACAGGATTGTGAAATTGAACAGTCAAGCCTTTAATTGCTTGAAAAAAAGAGAAATACAAGTCGACGGCTTAATTGACAAGTATCTTTTCAAAGGATGATAAAAAATAGCTTTCCTGCTGTATTGCAAATCAAAATGTAAAATTAGTTTCTGTACTTAAACCTCCATACTCTGGATGAGGTAAGTTCAAGTGACAACTACAAATGTGTGTCTGATACAAACAAAAAAAGTGTAATATGTGTCCACACCATACCAGGCAAATGTGAAGGTTACAAGCCTTTATTGGAAACTAATTAGAATTTTACAAACCATACTTTGAAAACCATGATGGTGTTCGTGACAACCCTTGCATGTTCTTCTATAGTAATTGACCTAACCTGAGACAATGACTGGCCTGCCCATAAATTAGCATGTTCTTCGTTGTGGTTGCTGACACAAAGCCTACGAATCTTGTATTTTTGAAGTACATACAGGCTCTGTAGCATCTAATGAAGTTACAAAGTTCTCTTCAGCAGCCTTGCATTTGATGTAGTCAAGGATGATGTCATGAACTCTACATGCCTTCGCCTGACCATACTTCACTTCAACAAAGGTTGGATCATGCTTCGTTGATCGGATCATTGAAGTAAACCTCACCAGTTTCATATTTAGTTTGACCTTCTTTCTCATGAATGAACCCTTCTGCAATCCACCTATTGATCAAACATTGTTTCTCAATCTCGTAATCTTCTGGGTACACACTCAAGTACAACAAACAAGTTCTTAGATGGTGAGGCATGTCATAATAACTGAAAAGATAAGATACTGGACATTGTCTTAGCATCATCATTCTTTGCAAGTGAAGAACCAATAGCATTGAGTACCCTGTCCCATTCTACTTTTGCAAACACATTGGCTAACATGCTCGATACAGTAACAATTGCCAATGGTAGACCACCACATTTTCTTAGTATTTTGTCCGAACATCTTCCAAGTGAGGATAACATGAACTCTCAGAACCAAATGCTCTTCTGAAGAATAACCTTTTGGAGTCATCAAAACTAAGAGCCTCCATTTCATAAACTTGAGAAGAACAACAATTTGCAAATCAGAACACTACGTGTTGTCGTTATTATTCTGCTCTCAAGATCATTACTTGGTAATGCAAGTTTGATGGATCCCCAATCTTTTTTGTGCTCCATACATCATCAATCACAACAATGTACCTACCACACATTATTTTAACAGAAATGGAATCAGTGATCAAAGACCACATCATTAAACTAAACTGTATGCATCAAGAACTTCGACTATGGTTGTAGGTTGATGAATGACGATAGGAACCTAAATAGATATGGTACTCTAGCACATCATAAAAAGTGAAATTTTAATGTGTGCAATAAATATTTCAATAAATTGGCAACAATATCTATATCATTTATGATATGTATTAAAACTAGATATAGCGATGAAAACTGCCGAGAACTCTCTACGCTACACTATTTGGACTTACGACAAAACTGTCAAAAGTAGCTTAAATTTGGCCATACTGTTAAATATTAATAACTTCTTTGTAGTTCAAACAGCGAGAGCTAGAGTAAATTGTGACTATGAAGCTTTATAATTTGAAATCTGAACTTAAAGACTTACCCCAACTTTGGGATACATAAAACAACAAAAATTGTATCTCGACAAACCAAATACATTGATGAAGGTTTATGTGACAGGATATGTTGAATATGAATACTTACTTTGTTCCACTTTTTATGTGAATGCATAAAGTAATTCATAGTAGATGCACACACTTTTAAACATAACTTGGAAACATTACCATAGTTGACTAGTCTTACCTTTTGTCATGAAGGTATTCCCCGAGTTTATCAATTATCTCGCTGCACATCATCAACCCGTGAGTTAATATCAGTACACTTGACTCCATCAGCAATGTGCATTAGAATCTTTCTGACATCAGGAGTTTGTGAAACGGACACAAAAGCTGCACATTTGAACTGGTCTTTAATGCCCTCATAAACTTGCTTTGCAAGAGTCGCCTTACCAAGACCTCCACAACCAGTAATTGAGAGCACTTTAGGTTTTACTGATGAACCATTTGCCTCCATGTTTAACAACTCAATGATATGCTTCTTTGGAGCATCAATGCCAACAAGTTTATCAATATCCTCATAGAGTGCCTGCAGCCTGGATCAACGTAAGAACTGCTAGACTTGATTTTCAGTTGGGACATATCATACCTCTTGTGCCTCTCGCTTGCCTCTATTACAGATGCCTTGAGTTCTTCAATCTGATTGGCGATCTCATGTCGTGGTTTCAGTTTCTTCAGCTTGGCGGAAGAAGCGCTTGAAGCCTGAATTCCCATCTGGCTGGTGGTCAACACGGATCATGAAGGCATCAACGCAGTCTTCCAAGTCATAGGCGAGCTCCCTTAGCTTGTCCCTCCATTCCCTGGTTTTACGGGTCGAGCTGCTCAGCATCGGCAAGCATCCGGGCGTGGCACTCATGGCGCTGAGCTCGCCTCTCAGAAACTTGATCTGCTTCCGCACGCCCTTGAGCTTGACGTACTCTTCTTCCAGCAGCTTGGTGAGCTTGGATAGGGAGAGGTTTCATCACCCCGTGGTGACACCCACAAGAGCTGCCGTAGCCATTTTTGCTCATCTGATGAGCTCGCTGGGATGTGGTGGTGGTGCTGTGGGAGAGCTCTGATTTGAGATCGTGTACAGGGTGCAGGTAACGCCTGTTTCTCAAGGAAGAGTAGCAGTGGGTTAATTGTTTTTTTGTCCTCTAGATCCGCGAAAAATTATGAACTAGCTTTGGTAAAAGATCTGCTGCACACAGACATGAAAACGTACTATGAAATGAGACCCGTGACCCACTAATGTGACTCAGAGAAGCATCTTGATTAAAATTCGATACCTCAGGACGGGAAGAAAGAAGCATGTGATGCGCACTGTCTGGGTTTTTATTAATCTTTCTTTCTCCAAGAACAATATAAGCTAAGCTTTCCATGCAAATAATGAGGAGACGGTGTCATCTACACAATTAATCAGTCTAGGGAAGTAAAAAAAAAATCTCTTTCGTTAAAACTGGCAGCCGCTGTGCTCTGAATCTAGGTCAGAACTCAGAAACCACAAAGTGGGCTATTGGGTGGCGAATTATTATATACAGAGTATAAAAAGCAGAGATGAAAGTAGACAGAGGAACCAAGCTAGAGGACAGGGAGGGGTGTTACACACAAGTGGAGACAGTAACTAGAGCAGCCTCCGTCGCTCTGCCGCCGCCAACAAGCTTCGATCTCGCTCCCAGCTACGACGCACTTGTGGGAGCGAGCGGCGAATGCGCGGTGAGCATCATATCGGAGCCAGGTAGAGAGAGAGGTTGTTATGCAAAGCTCATCACCGAGGGGAGTGGAGTGCTCAGTGCTGAGCGCATTTTCTACAGGATGAGCATCGAATCGATGGCGATGGGAGGCGTGGCGTGGATGCCAAATAACCTTGTTTAGATTGCTAAAAATTCTAACTTTTTTCCACTCTCCCTCCATCACATCACATTAAATACACCAAAGACATATATTTGGCGATAAAATGTAGGTAAAAAAAATAACTAATTACACAGTTTAGATGTACATTAGGAGACAATTCTTTTGAGTCTAGTTACCCCATGGTAGGATAATATTTACCACAAACAAACAAAACGTGCTTTCAAAGGGCTTCAGAGTTCCAACAGCTATTTTTGCAAGTTTTTCTAACATCTAAACAACCTCGTTTAGTTGGGCAAGTTTTTGCCTCCAAGTTCCAAGTTTTTAGACTCCATCTCCATCACATCACATTAAATACACCAAAAGACATACGCTCGAGCAAAGAAATGTAGGTAAAAAGATTAACTAATTACACAGTTCTTGTAAATGACAAGACGAATCTTTTGAGCCTAGTTAGTCCATGATTGGACAATGTTTACCACAAACAAATGAAACGTGCTACAAAGTGCTACGTAAGTTCAAACAGTGTTTTCGCCAAGTTTTTGCCCAACTAAACTAGTACGGGTCCCCATAGATGAATTATTGAGACGAGCATGGGTCCGTTTCCGTAGTCCACTTACCGCCTACTAGCACATGCCGGAGATACTCCCTCCGTTTATATAATACTTGTAATTCTTTGACTCATATAAACCGTGTTTGACCTCTCGTCTTACTCAATTTTTTTTAATAAATATTACCACTTTTGTTATGACTTATTACATCACTAAAGATATTGTAATGACGTTTTGTTTGTTTTATAATTTATATAAAAATTTGAATAAGACGAGCACTCAAACACGCTTTATATGAGTCAAAGAATTACAAGTATTGTGTAACGGAGGGAGTAATTTTTAGTATTTCTTTAGGTTGGACATGACAGAACAAGACAGGCTCTTTGTTTGTAATATTAAACAAGAGGAGCGGGACAGAACCACTACACTACATGGCCTATTGCCATCCTCGCTACGGCAAAGATCAATGGACAGCGAAAAGTCGACCAACCACTACCGACCTGCAAAGAAACAATCAAAAGGGGGCAGCAAAATTATCTTACAAAGCTTATAATGCTAACAGGGTGAAAAAGATTGTGATTGAAAGCCTACATTTTTTTTTTTCTCGTGAATGCCGAGAAAGAAACCGCTGTATGCAATTCTCACAATTTGCTTTCCTCCTTTTCTTCTCTACAGATGATTCTGTGAGCTTCCCGAATACTTTGTCATGCCTAGCACTTTCCTGCAGCTTCAATCTTGAGCTGCTCCAAACTGAAAAATCTATACTAAGACATCAAAGAAAGCAACCAGTTATACATACACCAAATTAAGGATCTAATTGGGTGAAATAACTTCATCAAAAAGTAAAAGGATTGCGAGATATGATCATCGGGGACGAGATGGACATACTTATAAGCTAAGCTTTCCATGCAAATAATGAGGAGACGGTGTCATCTACACAATTAATCAGTCTAGGGAAGTAAAAAAATCTCTTTCATTACAATCGGCGTACCACGTGCTCGAATCTAGGTCGAACTTCGAAACCACAAAGGGGCTATTGGGTGGCGAATCATTATATACAGAGTATAAAAAAGCGAGATGAAAGTAGACAGAGGAACCAAGCTAGAGGACAGGAGGGGTGTTACACACAAGTGGAGACAAGAACTAGAGCAGCCTCCATCGTCGCCGCCGCCAACAAGCTCGATCTCGCCCCCAGCCTACGACGCACTTGTGGGAGCGAGCGGCGACGGCGCGGTGAGCATCATATCGGAGCCGATAGAGAGAGAGAGAGAGAGAGAGAGAGAGAGAGGTTGTTATGCAAAGCTCATCACCGAGTGGGAGTGCTCGCTAGGAGCGAGCATGGGCATTTTGTACAGAATGTCTTTGGATGAGCATCGAACTCGATGGATGGGTCCCGATAGATGAATTATTGAGAGGAGCATGGGTCTGCATTCGAGTCCACTTATCGTGGTACTCGCACATGCCGGAGATAATTTCTTTAGGTTGGACATGACAGACAAGACAGGCTCTTTGCTCGTAATATTAAACAAGAGGAGGGGACAGAGTCGTAAACTCGTCATTATCCGTGTCCTTTTGAAAAGGTGTCGTTATTTAAGCATTACAAAGGCTTAATAATATATTAGAGTATAGTATTGGTATAGTATATATCTCTAGAGAGACTTCTTCTCCCTCAAACAATGTACTAGTTCTAATGTAGTACTAGATATGTGCCCGTGAGTTGCATGGGGTTGCAAACCGATCATAGATCACGTAACCACTACACTACATGGTCTATTGGCATCCTCGCTACAGCGAAAGATCAATGGACAAAGAAAGCTGACCACTGCCACTACTATTCTCAAGCAAAGAAACAATCAAAAGGGGGCAAAGAAATTATCTTACAAAGCTTATATAGCTAACAGGGTGAAAAAGATTGTGATTGAAGCCTATATTTTTTTGCTGTGGATGCCACAAAGAAAGAAACCGATGTATGCAATTCTCACAATTTGTTTTCCTCTTTTTTTCCTTGGCATGATGATTCTGTGAACTTCCCGAATATGCCGTCATGCCTAGCACTTTTCTCGCAGTTCAAAGATCCGCAATTACAATCTTCAACCGCTCCAAACTGGAAAAATCTATACTAAGACATCAAAGAAAGCAAACAGATTATAAAAACACCAAATTAAAGATCTAAATGGGTGAAATAACTTTGTCAAAATGTAAAAGGATTGCAAAGATATGATCACTTTGGGACCGAGATGGACACGCTTATAGTCACAGGTCAGCTCCTCCCCTATATTTATGTTACGGAGTGCAAAAATTCCAACCCCGGTCTCTCCATCAACAAATTCCTAAAAAGCATGATGCTAGTTTCATGTATCAAGTATTATGTTCATCAATGGAGATCACAAAAATAGAGCATATATATAGGGTATAACTAACCATTTCTGCACCTGTGTTTGATTCACAACTATGGTTTATAAATCGGGACAGATTTCCCTTGTTTGTTGCATCAATGACCATATTACTACTGACCTCACAAAGGTTGAAGGAGTCAGTGTCATGCAATCTTTTCATTTTCCATTGTGTTTCCTCACATGTTCTATCATCAATAACTAAAAGAATTTGCACAATATGTGAATGTCAGTTTCATTGTTTAGCGTCCAATGGAAATATGCCTCCAGGAAATTTATTTACTTGCTCACAATACATTTAAACAAAACCAAACCTTCTGCTGCATACTCAAAAAACAAATTCTCCTTTCTTTATTTCATCATCGACAACCAATCAATGACCACATTTCTCGATGAATAAAATAACAACAGTTTTCAGAACTAACAATATATGAAATCCTTCATTTAACAACTAGTCCTATTAAGAAGACAACAAAAGGCATCGTATTTAAAAAAAAAACATCATAAGGAAAAACGTTATTGCTGAATGATATATAACAAATTGTAAAAGCTATTGTAATCATTAATCAAATTATTAAAACAGATATTACTACAGTACAATTCCTGGTTCCAACAAATATCCAAGAAAACGCAACAAGTCATGGGTGTGATTGGTTTGTTTGCCCTAACTAACCGGTATGGGAAGGAAAATGATCGAACTATTAGAATGCACCGGATATGCCATGCGAGGGGAAGTGTTCAAATATACGTGAATTGTACACCCTCGTTAGCTTAAGCTTTAGGTGCAACTAGACATGGAGCTGGATTTGGATTGTCCAAAGTTCAATTGACTTTTTCTTCATGGATTGCATTGGATTTCTTTGGACTTGGATAATACCCCTACCTAAAATCCATACAAGATTTTGGATGGTGGATACAGCACATGCAAACTCCAAACATCCACCGGATCAAGATCTCCGTATGCTCCATCTCGCCTCCTCATCACCACTCCCTTCATCCGCCCGTCTCTCGCGGAAGCGTGTCACTTCGGTCGCCCTCGCCATGCACCTCCACGCCACCAGCTAGGCCAATTACTCCAATTCTCGGGTCGCTGCCGCACGCCAGCCGTCATGCCGGTGCGCGCCTCGCTGACCTTCCCGGAGAAGAACTCAAGGCCAGCCACGTGGCCTTCGCTCCCAGCTGTTCATGGCCAACTGCCTAGCTCGTTTATATGGCCTGCCCTTTGCCCGGCGAAGTTCTACCAAAGACCGCCATGTCCAAGAGCAGAGGCCGCCACCGCACCCTTCCAGATTCCTCAACTCGCACACGCTGCTGCCTGTGTGTATGTCAACATCACCAAGGCTCTCATCTCCAACTCCATCTCATGAGCTGGGCGAAGGGACCTATGAGTACAGCTAGCCTCACCCTGTCTAGAGGTAGAAGACGTTTAATTTACAGTTCAGATTATGGATGGACCATGGATGTCAAGATATTCGATTGCATTGGATTTCATATGCTTTAAACTGGACGTGGATTCTTCGTCGCATTTCGATTTTCCTTGGATTCCTTTAGTAGGATTTGGATTTCAATCCACTACCAGGTGTATGTGCAACTAATTAGGATATTTATGTTCTTTACAACATTTAGGACTGGCCACTCTATTGATGCTTAAGTTGTTTCTGTATGCAACTCAATAGTGTCAACCAAAACCAGCTTGAAGAAATTTTCTGGAAAATGTATGATGCATATTGACAGGTAAGCTTTGTCGAGTAGTAGAATACGGTTAAGATCCACCGTATTATTCTCGACATATTATATTACTGAGCATTTTTTCCTTTGGAGTAGCAATATTTTCTAATCTTGTTCTACTGTGCTGTTCCTTTAACAGATAGGGTAATCAACAATCCCCTTTTAGGCTTTTAGCACATATAGTACCCCACATAACATAGAAAATAGAGATTTTCTATAGAAGGCCCAACAAGGTAAAAAGATCTCAAATATAACATTCATTGCATTATACCACCAGCAAATGAAGACTGCTCACATCATTTTCCCCTGAATGTCATATAATTATGAAGACTTGAATCAATATCACAGCAACGATCTTACCTTAATCAATTTGGTTTTCTTAAGAGGTCTGGGCTGGAATGATTTATTGGCGCACATGTTATCCATTCACATTGTGATGAACAGCAAGAGAAGAGCATGCTGCATCAGCAAAGTTTCAGCATGTAAGAGTATCTCAATGTAATGATAAAATTCAGAGGTGCGATAATCCAACAGCTAATAGCTATATATATTTTTTGTATCCAATTGTGTGTGCTCCACGATATCAGTAATAAAAAAAGATATGCATTTAGAAAAAGAAGATTGATTACAGAATTAACCGCTATCAATGCCCTAGTGTGTGTTACAAGTTTGTGTATGCATGTCCACAACGAAATATCCAATTGAATTCATGAACAAAGTGGATTCATTACAAAGAAAAGGGAAAGGGGTTGGGGACAAATTAAAATAGATAGCAAGAGATCTGAAATAGAAACATTCCAACATAATACCCTTTTATTAGAGATACAAGCATGGAGTTCATAAAAAAATAGATTTTAGGGTTGTATAAAGCCAGTAAATATTTTGCCACAGAGCAAGGTGGAGAAAGCTTACCCACAGTGGCAGTCTCTGTCACACATACTGATGAACCAGGAGAAGGCCTACAATAACAGAAAAATGACATAATCTTAAAGCTTCAATGTGTCTCTTAGTGCAATATACATCTTAATAGAATTAAGGGAAATAGAAATGTGGACATGTCCATAAAAAGGCACATATTAAAATTCACCAAAGTAGAGTAATATTTACATTTCTTTAACTCAGAAGCTAGAACAATAATTTGACACCACTCGCAGTAAGAAAAAAAAAAAAAAATGAAGAGCCATATGACATTAAGACACATTCCTATCGTAATCACAACATTGTTAAATATAACCAGTTGTCTTCCTGCACTGATTTCTACTTCAGTCAAGGACTATGTAATGTAGCCAAGATACAGAATATGTTGGACGAAAGACTACACCTGAATGATAAAAGAGGCATAGAATAGAATGTTTGAATATGTTAAACAAGAACATGTCAGGATACAGTACTTGAATGACAGTTATTAGTATGAATTATAATGAGGCGAATGTGTAAATAATTTATCTTAAGGAAACAATATTACAGATAGTAAGGATATACTCCATTTAACTGGTTGATAGGCATAGAAGGCTAACACATTCAATTGTTTCAACATGGGCCCGGACAAACCCAACAGTAATCTGAGACGGGCGAGAGAGATTTGGGTATTGAATGAGAGCGAGAAACTAACACTTACTAATCAAATCCACCGCCGAACTGGAGCAGGAGAGACGGGTTTCTTCTCACATATAGCAGAACTCCGCCCCTCCGGTCCAATCCACCAGGAAGAGGTAGAGGAGTGCCGCGCACGGGCCGAGGAGGGGTGGCGCCCGTAAGCGGGTGGTGGTGACTTAGGCGGAGGGTCACGCTACCTCCACTGCCGAGAGATAAAGATGGCTGGCGTTGCTATGCTGCTCTAGGTCGGCTAGCACGCCGCGGCGCGACAAAGCGCAGGGGAGGAGCGGCGGAGGGAGCGGCGAGCCGGGCGGCGAGTACGGAGGGGGAGCGCTGCGTAGTGGTGGCCTGCTGGGCCAAATTGGGCCTCGAAGAGCAGGTGTCAAGACATTTACAGGTGGGCTTTACTCGGCCAAGGTTTTCGGATCCATTTTTGAAAAAACTCGGAGCCCATGGAATTGGACGAAATCTTACTATTACTAATTGGAGGCTCCAACGGAAGCTCCACGTTAATTCTCACGAGATGCGCTAAGAAAAAGATAAATCATAGAAATTCTCACGATAATCGAAAACATCCAGCCATCCTTCCAAAAGTCTCTAATAATAATAGCCATCAGATCGGTTTCTTTCCAAAGAAAAATTACCCACGTCTGCCATTATAAAAAAAAAGTAAAATAACCCCTAAATCTCTATAAAAATTACCCACCACTGCCATCATAAAAATATAAAATAAATATGTACGCAAATTTACATAAATATATTCCATATATCAACTACATCCGATACCTCCTCTCACCCCTTTGCGTGTGCATGGACTGCTATTGTATTGATGATATAGCTGCGGCAGCCGCTTCATCCTTCAACCGCACGTGTTTTCAATCTACAAAAATAATGTGAGCCACACTCTTTCTTTCCATGTTTTCATCAATGGCAAGGATGGGCTTCCATGCATTAGATGTACATAGATCCCTTCGTTGCCTGATCTAATGTTAGGTGTAGTAGAAAAATTTATTTGTTTCTGGATCTCAACATCATCGACGAGCTGATGCAGAAACACAACACGCGGCCTAGATGGAGCTCGTGCAATGCTAAAGGGCCTGTTTTGGGACCGCGTTTTTGAAACTCGCTTATAAGCTGAGCAAGCTTTTCAGATACGCCGCGACGTGGAGAATCTGATTCTCAAATAAGCAAGGTGTTTGGTTCTCTTGATTATTTAGGTTAGATTATTTTTTCTGAGTGCAAAAAGACTAGACTACCCCTTATCCAAATGTAATACCCGGTTTTAAGAGCAAAACCAAGTATACACCATATGTGAGCCCTGGAAGTCAAATCTCACATATAGCTACAAAAGAAGGGTAGTATCAAATCAACAATGCTTAATTTATAACAAACATAATATAAAACAAAATAACCTCAGCTAGCAGATAGCGGAACGACACTCCGATCTTCTGGTGTAGACTCCACAGGGAACGACTGACTGGTGGACCACAAGCCTAAACTTCACCTGAGGTGTGGGGGAATAGCAAGAGTGAGTCCATGTCGAACTCAACAAGAATGGCAAGGCAATATCTTACTCAAATACCATGATCACTATAACATAATAATGTAGAGCATAAACAATAAATTATAAACTATTAAACAAACATAGGTCATCATCTTTAATGCAAAGGTTCCAAGGCGCTCATGACCGTGAGCACGGCCGATATACCGGTTTACTCGCTGCAGAGGTGTACACTTTCACCGTGAGCCGTGAATTGCCCTTTTTCGCGGTGGGTGATCGGCCCCTTAACCCTCTTCCTAGGACGATCGGCGGGGTTCACCGTGAAGCCTTTCATAGGTTCTTCTAACAAGTTAGGGCCGCTAGGTATCTTCCGTCGATCCCGGTGATCAACCAGTCCCAAGGATCCTCGGCCTCAAGCAGTCCCCATGTGACACAACCCTACACCGGGATCCATAGTCTGTTTTACCCTAACGCCTTTTCGAACCGCTAACAAGCTAGAAAAGGTCCTAGGTACTGAGCTAAAACCGAGCCATGTAGCCCTCACGGTTGTACTTTGCTTTTCCCGAGACTCTAATACGCACAAGTCCACATGTTGCTAATAGTCATGTTTAACGCTCATTGCATAAACATCGTTGTCATATGATCATGGTTAAAAGTTAACATATCCCAAACAATACTTGCCTTAATATCGATGCTTCTTCAAATCCAAAACTTCCAAGAGAAATCCTTCTTCACTTCCAAAGCTCAAGACAAGTCCTTCTTGATTGACAACTTTTGGATCACCACGTAAAGCTCACCGTCTACTTGATTCCAATTAACAACACACAATCAAATTGGGCCAATCATGCATAACAAGCAAAGCTATAATTAGAACAATACACCAACAGTGGATAAATAAGTTGAAAAGCTTATAAACCTATTCTACACGCCTCTACGATCACACGTACGTAAAGATCACTGAAAACGGAGCTAGAACGGAGAAGATACGCATTTTGCAAGTTTCACGTGAATAAAATAATAAATTAAATTTAAACTTGAATTCTCAAAAGTTTGCAACAAGTTAAAAGTATGATAAACAAGAACGATTTATTCATGCTGGAATTGATTTGTGGATGGAGCAAAAGATACATACGCATATGACACCAAGGATTAAACATTGGAGATGTATTTTGAGCGTATTTCTGGAATTATTTTTATAAAGGAAAACGACAACAAAATTGCATGTAGCATGTGACGTGATGATGGTGTCAACAAGCTAACTAGATCAAATCATGAAGGCAAAGCCGGGCTGCTTGGTTTGCTGTTTTTTGCTTGCTAGTGATATATGTATATGTACAAATATCTTGTATTTCAAGATTTATTGTTCTCAAGGAAAACGGCCAGAAATCATGTTGATGTCGTCATGATGTCATGAAAGCTAGGATTGATGTCATCAATTAAGCTAACTAGCAATTGGAGGAATCGGTTCTGCTAGGAATTGAATTGGAACAGAGTGCTTGCATGGCCGGCGATGGAACTTGACTGGACCTCGATGGAACAGCATACACGCATTGGTTTAACTTAGGAAAGGAACCGGAAAGTAGCAGACGAGGACGACCAGAACTCACCTAGCGATTTGCAACGATGAAAACAAGGCGAGGACGCGTGCAACCCAACTGGGCGGGCGGCGGCGACGCTGCATGTACCGGTCATCCAAGATGATCAAAACAAGGCAATCTTGAAGGTAGAAACAACACGACGACTTCGTGAGGTTGAATGGAAGGTTGACGTGAAACTTACAGGGACGAAGGATGGCAGGAAGCTCGATGCGGCAGAACAATGGAACCGTGCTCGATGGCTTCGTCTAGAGTTTCAGGCGGCTGCTGCTCGAGATAAGGCGGCGGCGTGCAGCTAGGGTTGCCAAGGACGATATGGACGCGAGCACAAGGCTTTTAAAGAGGCACGGCACGCGGCGGCTGGATTTATAGGTTCGGTTACTAGCAGCGCAAGAAAGAAAAATAGGCCGGCTCGGGCTGGAGACAAGGAAGGGGTCCGGAACAACTACCAGGGTGAAGAGAGAGAGAGAGAAAAGGATAAATACTTTTCTTTTATTTGAAACTCAATTTGAAATGCCTTTCAAAGAATTTGAACTCCTTTTCAGCTTTTGGTCAAACCACTCACTCAATAAATCCAATGCAACAGCATGAATGATCAAACATGTGTCTAAATCCTATGATAAATTTTAATTTGACAAAATATTTATTTTCCTATATTTCATGAACACAAAAATTTAAAATAAATCATTTTCTTCTCTATTTCAAAAGAGCTAAATTTCGGTGTTACAATTCTACCCCCTTAAGATGAATCTCGTCCCGAGATTCGAAGAGACTGGATCATGAAGAGAAACATGATAAAGATCTTGTTAACACTTCTCAACTTCATAACTTGTACACCAAACTTGTCAAGTAACTTATGTCTCAAGGTCACAACATATTACTGAAGATTCAACTGAAAAGGGACATGTCTATCTAGATTTCTAGCTCTATTGATTTAGAACTAAAGAGGAAAAGGAAACTCATTCTGCATATACTTCTCGGCTTCCTACACCGCTTCTTCCTTAGATCAGTGGACCTCCATGGTACTCTATTCTTTCTCCCGATGGTGATGTTAAAAACATTGTGTATCGATTACTTTGAATCACTGCTTTGTGTGCACATAACCATCCATTACCAAGAACCACGGAATATTCAATGACTCTAGAACAATGAATGTTGCAAGAATTCTCCCTTGTTTATGACAAGACCGACTTTCGGGCACACTTGATCTGCTCAGTATTTCACCCACTGGAGAATGAACCATCAGTGGTCTCCTTGTTGGGCACTTCATCATCTTATAGTCTTCTACCAACTTGGCGGAGATGAACGAAAGTGTGACGACCGGGGTCAAACAGAGCAAACACTTGTACTGAGCCAACTTGTATATATCCACCCACCACTTTCATCACTCCATGGATGTTATTACTATCCATACTATTTAATCTTCCTTGAACATAGTTTTGCTCCACTTTGTTTCCTTGAGCACTCTTCTTACGGGCCTTCCGTTTTTCTCTTTTAAATCGTTGTGGATTTTGAGTTGGATCAAATGGAACTTGCTCTTCAAGATGATTGTTGTGATGGTGCTCAGCTTCATCATTCTGATAGCATCTCTCACTAGTTCTTGTCATCTGGTGGTCAATCAATGGTAGCACGAGTAAGGACGAATAATCATGAAACATGGATAATCCAAGAGACAAACTCACAACTTAAAGACAACTCATGACTTTAAGATAAGTTTAGAGAAACATGCATGTGAGATTAAGGAACTACCCCCCTTAAGAAAGGATTATTGGGGGAACAAGAAGGGATAGGCTAAGTGTACTCCTCTATGAGTCATCCATTCTAATGACCTTCTGACTTCCAAAAGAAATTCAAATGCATATGAAGAATAAGAAATTTGAAATTCCTCGCGAGTAGAAAAACATCAGCGCAGAAAAACCTCAATATATTCAGTTCTGTTTATCCAATAAGATCGTACTTTACACCGTTGGAAAGCTTATGAAATTCTCTACAACTCTCTTTTGGGACACTTCTCCAGATCCAGCACTTAAATTGGTCGTAAACAGCAAACAATAGAATCTGTTCCAGATTTCTGACAGCACAGTTGCATCATCTTGTGATTTTCATAACTCTCAAACCAGACAGGATATGGAGGTGATTCTTATGCTTCGATAAAGATACGGAAGTCTACTTTTGTCCAGAATTATTTCAAGATTTTTGATGGTCCAAGGGCATAGGTATAAGCCAAAGAAGACAGATTGCTCCGAAATGACAGGATATGGCAGATACAAGGAAACCAACCCGACTATTTATTTCATTAGTCCTTATACCTTAATCCTATAAACTAAATGAAATTGTGGACAAACCAACAAGATCATTGCACTCAATACAAAGATCCAAATCATTCACATGTATAATGACAAATCAACTTAACATTAAAGGATCACACTTCAAACATTGACTTAAGCTAGCGATACTATCGTTCTCTTCATCTTAGGGGGCAAAAGATCCTAAAGGGCAGGTTGAAGTAGATGAAAGGCCTTCGAATTTTGAATAAGGTGAGATTAGAAATCTTTTCTTTTAGTAAAACAACAAAATCAAATCAAGTCCAAGGAGATAAGAAATTTAATAGCTCAAAGGAAGCTATTCAAGGAGGAGACAAATGAAAAGGATTGAGAACTAGTCAATTCAGAGGTCAAGGTTATAGAAAATAGTTTTAGAGCAAAATAAGCTTCCGGAAGCGACCATTCTAACTAGGCTTTATACCCTACAGTCAAAGATCGAAGTCGATACCACTTGTAATACCGGTTTTAAGAGCAAAACCAAGTATACACCATATGTGAGCCCCGAAGTCAAATCTCACATATAGCTACAAAAGAAGGGTAGTATCAAATCAACAATGCTTAATTTATAACAAACATAATATAAAACAAAATAACCTCAGCTAGCGTATAGCGGAACGACACTCCGATCTTACCGGTGTAGACTCCACAGGAACGGAACGACCGACCGGTGGACCACAAGCCTAAACTTCACCCGAGGTGTGGGGGAATAGCAAGAGTGAGTCCATGTCGAACTCAACAAGAATGGCAAGGCAATATCTTACCCAAATACCATGATCACTATAACATAATAATGTAGAGCATAAACAATAAATTATAAACTATTAAACAAACATAGGTCATCATCTTTAATGCAAAGGTTCCAAGGCCGCTCATGACCGTGAGCACGGCTGATATACCAGCTTTTACTCAAAGGCAGGGTGTACACTTTCACCGCGTGAGCCGTGAATTGCCCTTTCGCCGGGTGATCGGCCCCTTAACCCTCTTCCTAGGACGATCGGCAGGGTTCACTGTGAAGCCTTTCATAGGTTCTTCTAACAAGTTAGGGCCGCTAGGTATCTTCCGTCAGTCCGGGTGATCAACCAGTCCCAAGGATCCTCAGTCTGCGGCAGTCCCATGTGACACAACCCTACACCGGGGATCCATAGTCTGTTTTACCCTAACGCCTTTCGGTAACCGCTAACAAGCTAGAAAAGGTCCTAGGTACTGAGCTAAAACCAGAGCCATGTAGCCCTCACAGTTGTACTGTTTTCCCGGAGACTCTAATACAGACAAGTCCACATGTTGCTAATAGTCATGTTTAACGTTCATTGCATAAACATCGTTGTCATATGATCATGGTTAAAAGCTAACATATCCCAAACAATACTTGCCTTAATATCGATGCTTCTTCAAATCCAAAACTTCCAAGAGAAATCCTTCTTCACTTCCAAAGCTCAAGACAAGTCCTTCTTGATTGACAACTTTTGGATCACCACGTAAAGCTCACCGTCTACTTGATTCCAATTAACAACACACAATCAAATTGGGCCAATCATGCATAACAAGCAAAGCTATAATTAGAACAATACACCAACAGTGGATAAATAAGTTGAAAAGCTTATAAACCTATTCTACACGTCTCTACGATCACACGCGACGTAAAGATCACCAAAACGGAGCTAGAACGGAGAAGATACGCATTTTGCAAGTTTCACGTGAATAAAATAATAAATTAAATTTAAACTTGAATTCTCAAAAGTTTGCAACAAGTTAAAAGTATGATAAACAAGAACGATTTATTCATGCTGGAATTGATTTGTGGATGGAGCAAAAGATACATACGCATATGACACCAAGGATTAAACATTGGAGATGTATTTTGAGCGTATTTCTGGAATTATTTTTATAAAGGAAAACGACAACAAAATTGCATGTAGCATGTGACGTGATGATGGTGTCAACAAGCTAACTAGATCAAATCATGAAGGCAAAGCCGGGCTGCTTGGTTTGCTGTTTTTGCTTGCTAGTGATATATGTATATGTACAAATATCTTGTATTTCAAGATTTATTGTTCTCAAGGAAAACGGCCAGAAATCATGTTGATGTCGTCATGATGTCATGAAAGCTAGGATTGATGTCATCAATTAAGCTAACTAGCAATTGGAGGAATCGGTTCTGCTAGGAATTGAATTGGAACAGAGTGCTTGCATGGCCGGCGATGGAACTTGACTGGACCTCGATGGAACAGCATACACGCATTGGTTTAACTTAGGAAAGGAACCGGAAAGTAGCAGACGAGGACGACCAGAACTCACCTAGCGATTTGCAACGATGAAAACAAGGCGAGGACGCGTGCAACCCAACTGGGCGGGCGGCGGCGACGCTGCATGTACCGGTCATCCAAGATGATCAAAACAAGGCAATCTTGAAGGTAGAAACAACACGACGACTTCGTGAGGTTGAATGGAAGGTTGACGTGAAACTTACAGGGACGAAGGATGGCAGGAAGCTCGATGCGGCAGAACAATGGAACCGTGCTCGATGGCTTCGTCTAGAGTTTCAGGCGGCTGCTGCTCGAGATAAGGCGGCGGCGTGCAGCTAGGGTTGCCAAGGACGATATGGACGCGAGCACAAGGCTTTTTTAAAGAGGCACGGCACGCGGCGGCTGGATTTATAGGTTCGGTTACTAGCAGCGCAAGAAAGAAAAATAGGCCGGCTCGGGCTGGAGACAAGGAAGGGGTCCGGAACAACTACCAGGGTGAAGAGAGAGAGAGAGAAAAGGATAAATACTTTTCTTTTATTTGAAACTCAATTTGAAATGCCTTTCAAAGAATTTGAACTCCTTTTCAGCTTTTGGTCAAACCACTCACTCAATAAATCCAATGCAACAGCATGAATGATCAAACATGTGTCTAAATCCTATGATAAATTTTAATTTGACAAAAAATATTTATTTTCCTATATTTCATGAACACAAAAATTTAAAATAAATCATTTTCTTCTCTATTTCAAAAGAGCTAAATTTCGGGTGTTACACCAAATCACTTATCCAAATCACAGTGTTGGGGACGGCATCTCCTAGCTCCAGATCTCGTGAGCCATTTTAACCATGTTGAAAACCACTGAATTGGTATTGCAAATGCACACAAAACCGAAACAGATGAAACTGAATAATGTAAGCCATGCTCGTGATGCAGAAGATCCAATCATCATGCATAACACAAACTCTAAATTAATCTAAGATACATATCAGCAGACAACTCGAACCCTTAGTAGCTTCCTATGCAGGTCGCTTTCATCTGATGAAATATCTACTTGCTGAAGGTCCACTCCACCCCTCGCTTCGGCTTTTGCAATACCAATTCAGTGTTGAGTCCTCGCCGTTCGATGGCTAGCAGGCAGGCCGCCCGGCGCTGCGCTCCACCGGTTCGTGACGAGGGGAGCAGGGACGGGTCGGAGCAGACGGCGGCGTTGCAAGGAGAAGAGGAGGCCGGCAGGCTCGGGGAGGGAGGCGGAGATGGGCGCGGACTCTGCAGGCCGAGGGAGGCGGCCGCGCGACGGAGGGGAAGCAGGAGTCCGCACGGCGCGGCGCGGCGTGGCGGCGGCCGGGGAGTAGTCCGCACGGGGGCGGCGGGCGGCGGCCGGTCGGCGTGGAGGGCGCGGCTGCCGCGCGCGGGGGAGGAGAGCAGCGGGCGGGCTGGATAGCAACGAGGAGAGGAGGGGTAGTTGCGAGAATAGCTGCGAGAATGGGGAGAGGAGCGCTCGCGTTTTTGGAAAGCGACTCCGGAGCCACGTTTCCATAAGCAGTGTTGGGCCGGATTTTCTTGCGATGGCGGTGCCGATAAGCTGGATGAGAAGCGCTCGCATTATTTTGCTTATAAGCTACATTAAGCGTATCCAAACAGGCCCAAAAAGCTCATTCGGGATCCGGCTTCTATGTCAACAAGAACCTCAGCAGATATGCATGGATGACCATGGATGAGAGTTACCGAGCTGCACCCCTTGCCAAGTCCAGTACATGTCCCGCCAACAATAACAAGCAGTTGGCGAGAAAGAAGAGTTTCAGTGTGTTGTTGGGATGTGTCGTGACTCTATACAGGTCAGAGCAATTCTTAATGCAAAACTCCATTCCAGCACACAATTCAGTACGTCTACAGCTACTTTATTTTAGACCTAAAGTATTGAGTTCAACTATCACAAACAATCAAAGTCAAATTCACAAACAATCAACAAGAAAAAAAATGTTATAATATATAGAAGCATTAAGACTATTTTTGGCACATCGATTCTTGCATTTGTCTAATTTGAGCTCCCAACTACAAAAACCGCCAAACTCTGACAACTCAACTATAAAAAAGAATGTTTAATTTTGACACAAAGCCATGTCAAAAGCACTAAAAAATTCCTCATTGTCAAAATTAATTTTTTATAGCTGAGGTGCTTAAGTTAGACAAGATAAGAGTTGAGGGAACAAAATGTACTTTTTCATATAGTTTAGCTCTTTTAAATATCTATTACAAAAATTATATATTAATTTTACTTATTAATGAACAAACTTATGTATAACCATACAAAGAACTTTTAAATTATCATAAATTATACTGTACCAAAATTCTTCTAAAATATGATCTATTTGATCATGATCTAAAAATTTTGATTTAGGCTATTTTTGCACCTATGTTCGCTCGAAGAATATAAAAACTTCAAATTGAATTTTGGGACCATTGAAATTGTCATCAACCACAGAGTTGTAGGTCTCATAGAGATATATAAGATCTACATTTGGTTTTGTCATTCTCCATCCATGTTCATTCAAATAATTCAAAAAATTAAATTCAAAATATAAGCAGTCCAAACAAAGTTGTGGGACCATATATGATTTCAAATGAAAAAAATCATCAACTACAAAATCATCATATTGAAGTTTAGAATAGAATGAGATAGATTATATTTTTAGAAGAAAATTGATAGCAAAATTAAATATATAATGATTTTGAAACTTCTTTTATTGTAAAAGTAGTAAAGTGTAGATAAATATTTCTCAATAAGCAAATTTAAATATACAACTTAGATAGATTTTGTTCACTCATGGTTTGGTGTCTCTCTATCCATATACTCATCTGTCCCTATTTATTTTTCACTAGATTGTGTGCAAGTCAAACTTCTTTAATTTTGACTAGATTTAAAAAAATATTAGTAGCATTTATGTGTCCATATAAATTTATTATTACAACCGCTTCAGTAATCTATCTAGTCTAATCATACTAATTATGTGAGAATGGCACGTAATAAGGGATGGGACAGTACGTATGCACACAAGGGATGAACATGTCAATTTTCAAGCAAAATACATAGCTAAGGTTTCTACTAAACAAATGCCAAACAATTACGAAGGTACAATTCAAGGGTGGAAAAATGAACAGGGATAAAAAAATTTACAAAGTAATTGATAACTCAATACAATGACATGCAAATAATGATAATAAACCACTTATATAAAAATATGAACACATGAGAGAATAACTAACCATAGTCAAATACAAAATGGAGGAGTGCTTCAATATGAATGTGGATGGAAAAATAGAAAAAATGATTGTTTTAAAGCCCATTGCAATATTGATGTGGATGGAAAAGTAGATAAAATGATTGTATTAAAGCCTACCAAAGTATGGCAAAAGAAACAAAAATATTGGTTTTAGATCTAACATAAAAACAATTTATATCTAACACATGTCAAGGTAAGATGCAAAATCAAACAAATATAATTTGAGACAGAAAATATAATATAATACTTGATAATTAAAGTCAATCACAAATATTCACCCTAAATTCTAATTTAGAATTTAATATTTATATATGTCTTCAAATTGTGTCTTAAAATTTGAAATGAAGAGATTTTTTAAGCGTACTTAATATTTTGTACTATTATATATCCTGAAATGTGAGCCGTGCGGGAGCACGGGTTGATGAACTAGTTTGGAAAATTCAGACTGGTTCCCACACAAAATTTGAATGAAATTTGATCAAATGTGAACAAAATTTCCCAAATGGTCAGAAGTGGCAGTGGGCATGGAGAGGATGTATGCAGGGTCAGCGTGGAACTCGTACGTGGTGAGAAAGACGGCGATGGAGTAGTGCCGGTGCAGATCGCAGCGACGACATGTCGTGGGTGGCGACGCCGTGATGATGGGCGCTGGGGAGCAGCCATGGCACAACGACGGCGTCGAGGAGCATCCATGGGCGAGCTCGGATGTTGGGGGAAGCGGCCACGACACTCGCGATGGCTACGGCAGCGTTGGCGCAGCCACGCAGGCGGCCGGCAGAGGACGCTGGCGGCGGCTTGCAACATGCGGCGTAGGCCAGCCTACCCGACGTCGAATCATGGAAGCTCTGGGCGCGCCGGCTTGCCAACACCTGACGCCCAGACCGATCCCAGCAGAAACAAGCGCACGAACGTCAGGTAGCCGGGCCAGCCCAGAAACATGCAAGGCCATGGATGAGTGATGCAGACATGCAGTCCTCTCTGTGGGTTGAGCTCCTCTGCATCTGCAAGCATCTGGAGTATGGTATGGCGCTCATCGTCTTACTCAGCTCGTCTCGCAAGAAGCTGATCTGCCTTCTACACCACCGTGCAGACGCTGACCAGAGCCCACAGCCTCCATTGCTCTGCTGCCGGATGCCCTGTGTTGTGATTTGTGAGCGCAAGCAGAGACAGAGAGCAAGGCACCAGTCGATACGCAGGTTTGGCGCAGAGAACGGAATTGTCCTACATGAACCTGAATGCATGGACATACACTGATCATGTATCCGTGTGCTTCAAACATTAAGAACTGAACAGGATTGTCAAATTGAACAGTCAAGCCTTTAATTGCAAGAAGAAAAGAAAAAGACAAGTCGACGGCTCAATTGACATGAAACTTTTCAAAGCAAGATAAAAAATGGCTTCTTGCTGTATTAGAAATCAAAATGTAAAATTAGTTGTTGGAATTAAAACCTGCAGACTCTGGCTCATTGGTAAATCTCGTTTCTGGATGAGGTAAATTCAAGTGACAACTAAAAATGTGTGCCTGATACAGACAAAAGTGCAATATGTGTTCCCACCAGAAAAATGTGAACGTTACAAGCCTTTATTGAAAACTAATTAGATTTTACAAACCATACTTTGAAAAACATGATGGTGTTCATGACAACCCTTGTCCACTATAATCACACGAGTTTAGATTGGAAAGCAAATCAAATGTAAACACATACAAAAGTTGAAGGCTCTTACAAACAAAGGCGAACAAGCATTCATTGTGTGCCAAGAAGGCTTTATTCAAAGCTAACTCGAATCTGCAATCAGCACAAACCTCACCAAAGCTAATCTCAAATACTCCAGCATAACGTTGAAACACAAAACGGCAAACTCTGTTTTGTTGAACCTGAGGCAGACACCTTCATCAACCAGAACAGGCGACATACTCGTAACGTCATTCTAATTGCTGCTGCAGTGCTACACCATCCTCCTGCCGCCCACTTATTTTTCATCAGTCTCTTCCTCCTCATCAATCTGCTCCTCTCCTTCCTCCTCTCCAGGCTTCTCACCAGCCCCCTTCTCCTCATCAGTATGCTCCTCATCTGCCTTCTCATGCGTCTCATCCTGTTTGAAAAGCAAACATCAGAAGTTTGGTGGTGAAAATGGGCAGGTGACAAGGAAACGTAGACCTGGGACCCTTGTGGGGCCTTTGGTACCTCTAGTTCACTCTCTCCATCAGTAGTTTGGCTTCTTTCATCACCAGAAAATAGGTTGGTGTCCTTTCTGATTTGCAAAAATTCGAGGCACTCGGTTATTGCGCCATCAAACTCATCTTCATTCATCTCCCACAATACCTATAAATGAAGTGTTCAAAAAATTGTACAATTGGACTACCAAGTACATGCTAAATGGAAGAAATAAATATATATGCACTAGCCGCAGCTAGAAGAGAAGTGTAAGAAAAACATAAATAGAAGAGTCGAAAGTAAGTATTTAATAGAACCGCCAAGTACGTACTAGGCTACTTGCTATGGAAGAAATTAGTACGTGGTTGCAGCAGCAGACGGGTTGGTGGAAACCATCAATGTCGACTGTTCTATTAGAGAACTTACCGATTCAAAATGTTGGCAGCGCAAACCATATTTTCTACAGAACCTGCTGACAGTGCAATGGTTGGGAAGTGTCTTGATGGCAGCAATAATGGCTCTTAAAACACATCTAACGGCGTTACCATCATCGTCTCCATGAAATGTGATCTTGACCTTGTTGAGAGCAGAGAGGTGCTGGATGCCCAAACTAGATGGAGCACCGTTGAGGCATTCCATCTCATGCACAGGGAGCTTAAGCTTCACGTGCTCAAGCTTTGGCATTGATCCGGCTTCAAACTCCAGCGAGGTCCCACAAGCATAGATATTCAGGGAGAAATATTTCAGATTTCTGAATCTATTGTTGCCTTGTACTACGATCCTTCCATTGGTGCACCCCAAGAGCTCAGTTTTAGAAAAAGCAAACTGGGTGTTTCTCCAAGGATCTCAACATCTTCTGGTCTCAAACAGATTATCCATAGCTCTAGCACACCGAGATTACTAAGTGAGCTCATCCAATTTGGTACCTTATAAATGGCAGGTTCTATGCAGAGCTTAAGGAGGCTACTGGAGGCAGCAGGGTACCAAGAATCTAGTGACAGGGGGTACCACGAGTTAGCCTTGTCCAGGATATATAGATTATGTAGGTTGCATGAAGATAACAAATTTCCCAGATAATTGTAAATGCCCTCAGTCTGGCTTCTTCCTTCTGAGTCATTTGGTAATAAATCAAAATCCAATGTTATTTCCAATGTTCTCAGCTTGGTTAGTTTACTGAATTCATGTAGGGACTGCCCTTGCTCATAGGATTCAACTTCATACTGCCTTAGCTCTACCAAGCTAAGCATCTGCCCAATAATTCCATCCGGAAAGCTAACATCTGAATCCACATATAAGTGTGCCAGTTGTTGTAGTTTTTTGATAGTTTGTGGTAGTTCTTTGATGTTAGTCCCTCGCACATCCAAAGTCTGTAGATGTTGTAGTTCACCAACATTCTCTGGGAGACATGTTATTGAATATGAGCCGAGACGCAAGTACCTAAGATTAAACAACTTTCCAATACTTGCAAGATGATGGTCTTCCATGCCTCTACATTCTCCTAGGTCCAACACAAGAAGAGCAAAGTGGAAGGCAAACAAGAGATTTTCACAGGTTGTCCAAATATAGTAATTGACCTAACCTGAGACAATGACCGGGCCTGCCCATAAATTAGCATGTTCTTCGTTGTAGTTGCTGACACAAAGCCTACGAATCTTGTATTTTGAAGTACATACAGTGCTCTGTAGCATCTAATGAAGTTGCAAAGTTCTCTTCAGCAGCCTTGCATTTGATGTAGTCAAGGATGATGTCATGAACTCTACATGCCTTCGCCTGCCCATACTTCACTTCAACGGGTTGGGTCATGCTTCATTGATCGGATCATTGAAGTAAACCTCACCAATTTCATATTTAGTTTGACCTTCTTCCTCCCGAATGAACCCTTCACGCAATCCACCTATTGATCAAACATTGTTTTTGAATCTCATAATCTTCTGGGTACACACTCAAGTACAACAAACAAGTTCTTAGATGGTGAGGCATGTCGAAATAACTGAATGATAAGATACTGACATTGTCTTAGCATCATCGTTCTTTTGCAAGTGAAGAACCAATAGCACTAAGTACCCCTCGTCCCATTCTGCTTTTTGCAAACACATTGGTTAATATGCCGATATAGTAACAATTGCCAATGGTAGACCAGCACATTTTCTTAATATTTTGTCTACAACATCTTCCAAGTGAGGATAACATGAACTCTCGAACCAAATGCTCTTCTAAAGAACAACCTTTTGGAGTCATCAAAACTAAGAGCCTCCATTTCATAAACTTGAGAAGAACAACATTTTGCAACTTTAACACTACGTGTTGTCGTGATTATTCTGCTCCCCAAGATCATTGTTCGGTAATGCATGTTTGATAGATCCCCAATCTTCTGTTGCTCCATACATCATCAACCACAACAATGTACCTACCGAGAGATTATTTTAACAAAGAATGAATTAGTGGTTAAAGACTCCGGCATTTAAATTGTATGTATTAGTAAACATCAACTTTGGTTGATAGGTTGATGAATGATGATAGCGACAGAACTGCAGAGAACTCTACTTGCTATACTATTTGGACTTACGGACAAAAACTTCCAAAAGTAGCTTAATTTGGCCATACTATTAAATATTGAGGACTTGTTTGCGGTTCAAACAGAGAGACCCAACCTAGGAGGAACTAGGTGGTTTTTCATTAAGAGAAGAAAATGAGGCGCGTAAATCAGGTCACGATGGGGATCAAACTCGGGATTGGTTGCTTCCACACTGAAGCCAACCACTTGGGCTATCGCCCACTCCTCTTGTAGTTCAAACAGCAGGAGCTTGAGTAAATTGTGACTATCAAGCTTTATAATTTGGAACCTAGAACTTAAAGACTTACCCTAACTTTGGGATACATAAAAACAAGAAAAATTGTATCCGACAAACCAAGTACAGATGAAAAAGGTTTTTGTGACAAGAGTATATGCTTAATATGAATATTTGAAGTACTTCGTGGTAGATGCACACAATTTAAACATAACTTGGAAACATTGCCATAGTTGACCAGGCTTACCTTTTGTCATCAAGGTATTCCCTGAGTTTATCAATGATCTGCTGCGCATCATCAACCTGTGAGTTAATATCAGTACACTTGACTCCATCAGCAATGTGCATTAGAATCTTTCTGACATCAGGAGTTCGAGAAACGGACACAAAAGCTGCACATTTGAACTGGCCTTTAATGCCCTCATAAACTTGCTTTGCTAGAGTTGTCTTACCAAGACCTCCACAACCAGAAATTGAGAGCACTTTAGGCTTTCCTGATAAACCATTTGCCTCCATGTTTAACAACTCAATGATATGCTTCTTTGGAGCATCGATGCCAACAAGTTTATCAATATCCTCATAGAGTGCCTGCAGCCTGGGATCAACAGAAGAACTGCTAGACTTGATTTTCAGTTGGGACATATCATACCTCTTGTGCCTCTCGCTTGCCTCTATTACAGATGCCTTGAGTTCTTCGATCTGATTGGCGATCTCATGGCGTGGTTTCAGTTTCTTCAGCTTGCGGAAGAAGCGCTTGAAGCCTGAACTCCCATCTGGCTGGTGGTCAACACGGATCATGAAGGCATCAACGCAGTCTTCCAAGTCATAGGCGAGCTCCCTTAGCTTATCCCTCCATTCCCTGGTTTCAGGGTCGAGTTGCTCTACATCCGCAAGCATCTGGAGCGTGGCACTCATGGCGCTCAGCTCATCTCTCAAAAATTTGATCTGCTTCCGCACGCCTTTGAGCTTGACGTACTCTTCTTCTAGCAGCTTGGTGAGCTTGGACAGGAGAGGCTTCATTACCCCCGTGGTGACACCCACAAGAGCTTCCATTTTCGATCATCCGTGGGCTCTGTGGAATGACTAGTGGTGCGGTGGTTGATGGGAAGAGGAAGTTGATTCTAGTTCATGTATGTGACTTGCTTTGTTTTATATTGTTGTTAATCAGAGTAGTTTAGAAAGCGCTAAGGCAACCGCAACCACTGCGTATACTGCACACTGCCGTGAATGTCGTACCTACCACAACGTATGTGGTCCCATTAATCATATTTCCTATCACAACTTGTTGGAAAGCTAATCAAGTATTGTCCGCAAGCTAATTAACAAATAGAAGAGGCGGCATTCACGAAGCTTCGTGGTAATGACACAGAGAGTATTGATTTTGATCGGTAAATAAACTAGTCCTGCTTAATTGGTCAGAGATGATGGAAGATAATACCTTTTTTTCGGTCGGTAATTTTTTGTCTATTCATGCAAGTTGGAAGTAGAGTATAATGGTTGGCTGGTTGCGACATGTTGGCAAGCTAATCACGCATTGTCAGCAAGCTAATCATGCATTGTCAGCAAGCTAATTAACAAATCGAGGAAGCGTCATTCACGAAGCTTCGTGGTAATGACACAGAGAGTATTGATTTTGATCGGTAAATAAACTAGTTCGGCTTATTTCGTCAGTGATGCTGGAAGATATAATACCGTTTTTTCGGTCGGTATTTTTCTGTCTATTCATGCAAGTTGGAAGTAGAGTATAATGGTTGGCTGGTTGCTGGAAGGCAGTGGACCAGAGACCAAGTGCATTACCCAAACTGCAAAGCAGAATACAGAACGACATGCCAATCTCTGAATGGGGAATTGCTGCAGCTGGCAAACAACTTTGGAGGGGTGGAGTTGTGGCTTTGGTTCGTTTCCTTCAATTACCTTATTTCTTCAACCTCAGTTGTGTAACAATGATTAGTAAACCTTGTTCAATTTGTTTTCAGGTTTTCTCAATCCATGGTGTATTTCAGACTGAAACATTACACTTTTAGTTCAAAATATTCAACTAATCACTATTGCAATGTAATATTTCTAGTTCAGAAGGGCCTATCTGTTATGTCCACACCGAGGTGTTATTCTAATAAAGCGTAGTTCATATGCTAATATAGTGCTAGTACAAGTTTCAGTAGGAAAAAATACATATTATGTTAAAGAAGAGCAATCTTTGCTTTCAGAAATAAAGAAGAGGAGCAATCTGCCTTGAAACCTCAGACAGTACGATATACAACAAGAAGCAGCAGGAGCCTCAAGCCCTCAACAGCAGTAGTAGTTAACTAATCTTCCAAACAATGCGTATACCCAGGCACCAGCATGCATATAACACGTTCACGTCCTAGCTGCTGCTGCAGCCTGCAATTACCCTGGCATTCATCAGTCTCGTCGAGTCGGAACATACTAGGAACGTATCGAACTATATAACAGTGAGGAGGATATATGACAGGGAAGACATGTTGACATGGAACACGCAGGTAGCACAGACCAGAGATAATTCACCCACCAAACAAACAGGTAGCACAGTGAGGCCACAAAGACATGTGTGTACTGCTCGTTCTGTGCGCTCCTATTTCGACCCCAAGCCTACCAATGCCTCATGTTCTGCGCTTCCATTCTCTCAGCTGCTCTGCTTGTGAGGAAAACAGAAAAGCCGAAAAGGATTGCTCTGCTTGTGAGGAAAACAGAAAATTCGCCAGGGGGAAAAAAAGGCAACGCCTTTTAATTCAGGCAGGAAACTTCTTTAAAAAAATACCTGCTGACTGCAATGCAAACAAAACCAAATTATGAATAGGCAAGTACTTGCTCAATGGAAGACAGAATTATGTCATACCATCAATTCCTGCAGTCTGGGAGGGGATTACATATTCGAAATGCCTAGATTGCCTACAGTAGGGGTCAATCGATACTCTGAACCTGACAGTGGGATGGCTGAGAGGTGTCGCGATGGAAGCTTGAATTTGTGTGGGACGGTTGATATATAAGTGTCTCGATGGCAACACATGTGACGGTCTCATCATGGATATCTTGCGTAGGATCTAGATTCTGTCATCCTCATCCCTGTCACCACGACTTATCATCTCAACATTGTTAAGAACAGTGAGATGCTGGATGCCCAAACTATAAGGATCGTAGATTCTGTCATCCTCATCCCTGTTACCACGACTTTTGATCTCGACATCTTTTGTTTGCACACAGATGAGCTTCAATTCTAGCACACTGAGATTTCCAAGTGAGCCCACCCAATTTGCCACGTCATAGATTGGAGCATGATCTTCGATGCTGAGCTTACAGAGGCCACAGGTGGCAGCAAGGTGCCATGATGAATCTAGCGATGCTGGGTACTTCGTAGGGATGTTTTTGAGATATAGATTATGGAAGTTGCAAGATGAATGATGATAACAAATTTCCCAAGTAACTGTAAATGCGTTGATACAATTCTAAAATCTGATCTAACTTCTAGCATCCTCAGCTTGGTTAAAATCTGATCTAACTTCTAGCGTCATAGGACTGAACTGAACTCCATACTCTGTCAGCTCTTCAAGGCACTAGCTCAAAGGCTGTTCTCTATCCATCAACCGAGCAACATGACAGACACCTCCCTATTTCTCTTCTTTTACACGGCCAACCAAGACAGCTCATCCTTCTCTTTATTCTTTTATTCTCTTTATTGTTTATGGAGAGCAAATTGTTTAAGCTGACAATATCAAGTTATCTGCATGCTGAGCTGGTTTAGTCTTCACATAATCCCTGTCATAGGATTCGCTCAACTGAGTAACCTGACAGAGACACCTCCCTGTTTGTAGCAGCTCAACGCCGGCTCTCTTTCAATCAACTAACTTGACAGACACCTCCCCTGTTTCCCTCTCTTACACGGCCAACCAAAGCAGTTGTTGCTCGATCCTTCTTTTCTTTATTCATTTATCCTCCACGTCAAGCCGACAATAGCAAGCTATCTCCATGCTGATGAGCTGCTCTAGTCTTCACATAATTCTCTACCATTGGTAGTAAGAAGAAATTCCAAGACCTTGCCAGTAGCCACAAGGCCACAAATGTCACATTTTGCTCCCTCATGCGCCTCTCATGGACTACACTAGAAGCCAATATATGGTCTGCCCTTCAATATGAGATAAATTTAAGTGACAAAAAAGTGTGCATAATACAAACAAAAGCTTAATATGTGTCCAGTACAGGCAAATATAGGGGGTGTTTAGTTGGTGAAATATTTTGGGTTGGGCTACTTTAACACTTTTCGTTTGCATTTGATAATTATTGTCCAATTATGGACTAACTAGGCTCAAAACATTTGTCTCGTACTTTTCAGTCAAACTGTGCAATTAGTTATTTTATTACCTAAATTTAATGCTCTAAACATGCATCAAGAGATTTGATGTGACGGCTACTGTAGCTACTTTTTAGGTTGCATGGGAAGTAAACACCCCCTAAATTTGCCTTTATTGGAAGCTAATTAGAATCTTATAACTAGTACAAACCACACCAAAGCTACTAATATGCAATCCAGCGCGCAACACAAAAAACATGAAGCTGTGGGACACCTTTTTTGTTTTAATCAACCTCGAGGTAGACCTGAGACACATTCATCAGCCAAATGGCCATGATCGAAGCAGCCAACCCATCAATCTCATGTAGACTTATACGATATTCTAGTTGCTATGCTACCACTGTCATCTTGATGCACCACTTCTTTTTCCCAGCTCTCTTCTTCCTCCTTATCAATTTGCTGCTCTTCTTCCTTATCATGTGTCTCATCCTGTTTGGAAAAACAAGATGAGGAGTTTGATGGGGAAATGGGGGTCACATCACATGGATGTAGAACTAACTACCCAAGTGGGCTTTTTTTTATACCTCTAGTTCAGTTTCTCCATCGATAGCTTGTTTTGCCTGCTCCTCTCTAATTTGCCAAAGTCTGAGCCACTCGTCCGATAACCCCTCAATTGCTTCATTCCACTCCCTCAAAGTCTAGAAGAGAAAAAATTATGTTTAATTGAACGGCCAAGTGTATACTACATGCGCCACGTACAAGTACTTGAACAGCCAAGTAAGGAGTGCTTGAGTTGTTAAAATGGAAGAAAGGAGTATGTGGTCGCAACAACTGAGAGGATGGGACTTACAGATTCAAAACATATGTTTGATGGGACTTCCCTGGTCTTTTTTTCTTCCTCCTCATGTGTCTCATCCTGTTTGGAAAAACAAGATGGGGACTTTGATGGGAAAAATAGGGGTCACATCACATGAATTTAGAACTAACTGGTAGCCTTGTGGGCCTTTGATACCTCTACTTCAGTCTCTCCATTGATAGCTTCGTTTGCCTGCCCCTCTCTACTATGCCAAAGTCGGAGCCACTCGTCCAATAACCCCTCAGTCTCTTGATTCCACTCCTTCAGAAACTAGAAGAGAAGAGACAAACTGTTTAATTGAACAACCATGTATATGCTAAATTAATAAAAATTCCCATTTCCAAAAAAAAAATGTATATTCTAAATGGAAGAAATTAGTATGTATGTGCCACGTACGAGTACTTGAACAACCAAGTAAAATGGAACAATTGAGAGGTTGCATCAATGCCTGTTGTTCTGTGAGGTGACTTACAAATTCAAAATGTCGGCATTTGACACGTGATTTGTAGAACGTGGCCGTGGGACGGTTGGGAAGTGTCTCGATAGCAGCATTAATGGCTCTTGAAATAAATCTTACAACATCATCATGATCATCTTCCGCTGGATTGTAGTTTTGGCAATAACCGCTATACCCATCCCCTTTGCTACAAATATGGATTTCAACCATGCTGAGAGCAGAGAGGTGCTGGATGCCCAAACTAGAAGGACCATTATTCATGCATTCCATCTGATGCACAAGGAACTTAAGCTTCACGTGCTCAAGCTTTGGCATTGATCCTGCTTCAAACTCCAGTGAGGTCCCACAAAAAACGATAAACAGGGAGATGTATTTCAGCCTTCTAAAGCTATTGTTGCCACGGAAGACGATCCTTCCGCTAGTGCCCCCGATGGTGACTAAGTTGAGAAAAAGCAAACTGGGTATTTCTCCAAGGATCTCAACATCTTCTGGTCTCACACACACGGCCATCAGTTCTAGCACACCAAGGCTTCCAAGTGAACCCATCCAATTTGGCACCCTATAGATGAAAAGTTCTCGAATGCAAAGCTTGCGGATGCTACGCAAAGCTGTAGGGTGCCATGAATGTAGTGCGAGTGGGTATGGGCGGAACGAATCGTTGGTACATATAAAATTATGGAGATTGCATAAAGACAATAAATTTCCAACATAACTATGCATGATCTCTGCTTGGATTCTTTGTTCTATGCCATCCAATATCTCAAAATCCAACCGAATATCTAGTGTCCTCAGCTTGGTGAGTTTGCAGAATTCTTGTATGGACTCCCCTTGTTCATGGGATTGGATTCCATACTCTGTCAACTCTACCAAATTGTTCATCTTTCCTATGGTTCCTTCCGGAAATATAGTATGGCTGTCAACATATAAACGTGCCAGTTGTTGAAGTTTCATGATAGTTTGTGGTAGTTCTATGATCACGGTACCTCGCACATCCAGTGTCTGTAGATGTTGTAGTTCACCAACATTCTCGGGTAGCTTTCTTATTGAACGTGTGATGGTCTTCCATGTCTGTGCAATCTCCTAGGTCCAACACACGGAGAGTGGTGGAAGGCAACAGAGATATTTTCACAGGCTGTCCAAATATTGTAACTGACCGGATGTGAGACAATAACTGGTCTTCCCAAAAAGTAACATTTTCTTTGTTGGGGTTGCTAACATAAAGCCTACGAACCCTTCTGGTATACTCATTTTCTGAAGTACATACAGACTGTACAACATTTAATGAAGTTACAAAATTCTCTTCCGCAGCTTTGCATTTGATGTAGTCAAGGATGATGTCATGCACTCGACATGACAATGCCTGACCATACTTTACGTAAAAAGGTTGGATCATGCTTCTGTTGATCAGATCATTCAAGTAACCTTCACCAATTTCATATTTAGTTTGACCTTCTTTCTCATGAATGAACCCTTCTGCAATCCACCTATTGATCAAACATTGTGTCTCAATCTCGTGATCTTCTGGAAACATGCTCATGTACAACAAACATGTTCTTAGATGGTGAGGTATATCAAAGTAACTCATAGATAATATGGCCGTCATATTCTCAGCACCAGGATTCTTAGCAAGGGCAGAACCAATAGCATTTAGTACCCTATCCCATTCTGCTTTTGAAAACTGATCGGCTAATATTCCAGATAGAGTAACAATTGCCAAAGGTAGGCCACCACATTTTCTTAATATTTTTTTCTGGAACATCTTCCAAGTGGGGATAACATGAATTATTCTCAGAACCAAATGCTCTTCTGAAGAACAACCTTTTGGAGTCATCAAAACTTAGAGCCTTCATTTCATAAACTTGAGAAGAACTGCATTTTGCAACTGTAACACTACGTGTCGTCATGATTATTCTGCACCCAAGATCATTATCCGGTAATGCAAGTTTGATAAATCCCCAATCTTTTTTTCGTTCCATACGTCATCAATCACAACAATGTACCTGCCAAACATTATTTTAACAAAGATGCAATTAGTGATCAAAGACTACAACGTTAAAATTGTGTATGCATCTGTAGCATCAACAATGACTGATAGGTTGATGATGATAGGAACCTAGATAGAGATGATACTCTTGCACGTCATAAGAAGTGACATTTTAGTGCATCAATAAAATATTTCAAAAATTTCTTAACAATATCTATATCAATTCCAATATGTTGTTCTATTAGCATAGACAATCAGGTTTACCTTTTCTCTTGGAGGTGTTTCCTGAGTTTATCAATGAGTTGTTGCTCACCATCATCCTGTGTGTTAATACCAGTGCATAGGACTCCATCAGCGATGTGTATTAGAATCTTTCTGACATTAGGAGTTCGAGAAACCGACACGAAAGCTGCACATTTGAACTGGCCTTTAATGGTGTCATAGATTTGCTTTGCAAGAGTAGTCTTACCAAGACCTCCACAACCATAAATTGAGAGCACTTTTATGTTTTGCCGATGAACCATTTTCCTCCATGTTTAACAACTCAATGATATGCTTCTTTGGAGCATCGATGCCAACAAGTTTATCAATATCCTCATAGAGCGCCTGCAGCCTGGGATCAACAGAAGAACTGCTAGACTTGATTTTCAGTTGGGACAGATCATACCTCTTGTGCCTCTCACTTGCTTCTTTTATAGATGCCTTGAGTTCTTCGATCTGATTAGCGATGTCATGGCGTGCCTTCAGTTTGTTCAACTTGTTGGAGAAGCGCTTGAAGACTGAATGCCTAGCAGGCTCATGGTCAATACGAACCATGAAGGCATCAACGCAGTCTTCCAGGTCATAGGCCAGCTCCCTTAGCTTGTCCCTCCATTCTCTGGTTTCAGGGTCGAGCTGCTCTGCATCGGCAAGCATCTGGAGCGTGGCACTCATGGCGCTCAGCTCATCTCTCAAAAATTTGATATGCTTCCGCACGCCTTTGAGCTTGACGTACTCTTCTTCCAGCAGCTTGGTGAGCTTGGACAGGAGAGGTTTCATCACCCCTGTGGTGACACCCACAAGAGCTGCCGTGGCCATTTTTGCTCATCTAGTGAGCTCGCTGGGATGTGGTGGTGGTGCTGTGGGAGAGCTCTGATTTCAGATCGTGTATAGGGTGCAGGTAACGCCTGTTTCTCAAGGAAGAGTAGCAGTGGGTTAATTGTTTTTTTTTTTTTGGTCCTCTAGATCCGCAAAAAAATATGAACTATAAAAATTAGCTTTGGTAAAAGAGCTACTGCATCTTGGCTAAGACGATGGCATGTGATGGGCGGTGGTATATGGCCTGCACATGCATATATGATATCATCGAGGTATATGGCACATGGCACATCAATTTGACAAAGTAGTTCAGCCAAATCAGTCAAGATGCTAACTGGCAAGTTGATTTACAGTATACTTTTGCTCGCAAGTTGCTGTCATCTACTCAAATTAATCAGCCTAGGGGAAGTAAAACAAAAAAAAAAAACTCTTTCGCTACAAGTGGCAGCCGCTGTGCTCTGAATCTGGATCAGAACTGAGAAACCACAATGGCCTAGTGGGTGGCAAATTATTATAGAGAGAGAGAGTATAAAATGCAGAGATGCATGAAAGTAGACAGAGGAACCAAGCTAGAGGACAGAGAGGAGATTAGGACACAAGTGGCCGCCATGTGCATGATGCGCCCGTTGGGAACTTGGGAATTAAGATTTCTTTACAACCAAAGTTGCAAACATTATTTATCATGTTCTACATGTCCTGGCTCTACTAATTAACGGTCTGTTTGGATGGGCTACATGAGCTATTGGCCAAAATTAGCCATTAGCCCATGCAAATGGGTAGAGATAATATTTCTAAAAAAAAATGAAAGTTCTAATTTGTAAGACACATATTTTTTTGTTCCATTACAGGATCTCAAGAGTCATCGGGGAATTTGTTCCCGAAACCATTGGATTTTTTCAAGTCGCCAAAAAATTATTGTAAGTACTAAATAAAAGTTTCTCCAACGGTTTCCAAAAAATCACTCGTAAAATGTAAAGAAAAATGGTTCCATGCGACAACGTCTTTTCTTTCGCGGGGAGAAGTGGGAGATAACAGTTGCATACAAAACTGCCGAGCTAGCAGTTGCGAGCAGAGAGATACCGATACGCTGCCGAGTTGAGAGTTGCGACGGAGCAGGATCCGCGCGCTGCGGCACGGACCACGTGTGGTAGGGGCGCGGCCGTGCGGACGTGGTGGGAGCAGCGCAACGAGCGCGGCCTCGACTGCCAGTTCGACCGCGCGGCCCTCAAGGTGTCGCCCACGCCGGTGATGGTACATATATGTTTCCAGTGGTGTAAAATTTGCCAATGGGTTCCTTTTTTTACCTCATGACATGTGCAAAAACTAGTAGCGACCGTGGTTTTAATAATCCTTATTTTGAAGATCTCCATGGTGTTTTTGACCCATTGCCTCCACTCTGATCAGAAGGTCAGACTGTAAAGCAGATTAATTGCAGAATTCGCTTTTGGATTTCAAATCTTTGTCTGCAGTTTCACAGCTAAATCTCGTTTTGAACTAGATGAACTCAACCGATAAAAAAATTGTGCCCGGAACACATAAAAAAGTTTCAAATGTGTTGGCTCCTACAGCGGTGAACGACTGTTTGCCATGCCATGGCTTTATTGGAAGCTAGTTATAATCTGGCAATCAGCATAAACCTCACCAAAGCTAAATCATCTGCTACTCATCATAATGCAGAGACATGAAGGCAAGCTTTGTTTTTGTTGAACCTTGAGGCAGCCACCTTCGACAGCCGAATGCCCTAAATAGAAGAAGCCAACCCATCAATCTTTTCAGACTGAACACATTTTAGGTTCTCGTCAAATGTAGCTGATGCTACAGCACTGTTCATTTGCTGCCCTGCTTCATTTACATCGGGCTCTTCCTCCTCATTAGTCCGATACTCTTCAAAGTCGTCCTCGTCTTCATATTTTTTTTTCCAAAATGGATGTCCGAATTTCATTACTCACGTAACGAAATTACAAAGTTCAGTATTCGACGCACCTAGACCTTTCAACAGAGTTTCAACCACCCCCAGTCAAGAACACCCAGGGAACTTAACTGGGGGGAAACGTGAGTAGCCCAGAAGAGCACTCCAGCAGACATACCAACTAACCAAAAAAAGGCTACGCCAAACATGCTACTACTGTCTTAACGCTTACACCAAACTTAACGAAAAGCAGTTATACTGCTAACCAACAACTACTTAGACCCAACAAAACAGTCCTTCCTGTCGACTGTCATCAGACTGTGCTTCAGTGTTGGTCCGTCAGTTGCTTCCACCATTGAAGGGCACTAGTCTTCGCTCCTGATTGTGTGCCTGGACATTTTGCTTGAGGAAACGACAGCGCCACCGTCTTGATTACTCCTGCAGCAACCTCCACCTGAGTCTTGATTTCCTCCTGTAGCAATCCTGCCCAATATGTAATGAAGGAGCAGATTAATACCACAATCTCAGTAGGAGATTGCATATGTTTGTTATCAAAACAAATTGAGTTTCTTGTTTTCCAAATCGCCCAGCACACTGCTGCTAGGCCAAACATGTGCATTTTATTTGCCTTGGGAAATATTTTCTGGATCCAAGGCCAGAATTGTTGGAAACCACTTGGTCTGTATGCTACTCCAAATGAGTAAGCTAACAAGCTCCAAATGTATTTAGCTATGCACATTCAAAGAAGATGTGATCCACACTTTCGTTCTCTGGGCAGAAAGCACACAACTTAGAACCCTTCCACTTTCTTTTTTATCAGATTATCTTTAGTTAGGATTGCCTTTCTGAAACACCAGCCACATGAAAATTTTGACTTTCGGAGGAAGTCTAGCTTTCCAAATCTTTTTATAGTTATCCCCAAATTCACCTCTGCTCAACCAATCATAGGTTGACTTCACAGTAAACCTTTCTGACTTTTCTAAGTCCCACTTTGCTTTGTCTTTCTCTGTGTTTAAAACACAACAGAAAATTATGTCATGTAATCTCCTTAGCTGGTTCTGTAATTCTTCATAAAGCCACCTTCTAAATGTCAATCTCCATTTTTTCTGTTTAATGACAGCCACAGATATATTTGCTCATTATTGATTTCATATAAATCAGGAAATTTGTCTGCAAGAGACACCTGACCGCACCACTTATCATGCCAAAAGCTAGTACTTTTTCCATTACCAATTATCACAGTTCTATTTTTGACATAAATGTCTCTAACTTTCGAAGGTCATTCCACACAGGGGAATTTTTTGGACTATATTTTAGATTACTCACCAATCCTTTTTTTCAAATATTTTTTATTTATAATCTCATTCCATATCCTTCTCCATTTTCTACCTTCCACCACCACTTGCATAGCGAGGCTAATGTTCATTCTTTTTAAATCCTTTATCCCCAAACCACCTTTCTGTTTGCTTTTTGTAATTGTAGTCCATTTCACCAAATGGTATTTTATTTTTTAGATTTCCTCCCTGCTAGAAGAATCTCCTCCTAGCAGCATCCATTTTGTTTAATATCATCACAAAGCATAAACATTGACATCACATAAATTGGCAGGTTACTTAGGCAAGAATTGATCAAAACCAGTTTTCCACCTAAGGTAAGTGCACTCCCCTTCCATCCATCTAATCTCTTTAATATTTTCTCATATATTGACAACCAATCTATAACATGTAGCCTATATCCGCATCTGGTACACCAAGGTACTTTATGGGCCATTCACCAATTGAGCAATTGAACATATTTGAGTACAAAATGTTCCTTTCATCATCATGTTGTATCATCATCACTTCACTTTTTGTAAAATTTATCTTCAGCCCGCATATTTTCATACGGATATAAGAGCAACTTTAGATTAGGCGCTTGATTAATGTCATCCTGCAAACACAAGATGGTGTCGCACGCATCTTTGGAGGGGGCCACAACTCCATTTTCTATATATTCGGGACTAATCCCTTAATGAGTTTATTTTTTTTCGAGCCATGTCTATCATTTTTGCCAAAGAGTCAGCTGCAATGTTGAATAAAAAGGGGGACAGAGGATCCCCCTGCCTGACCCCTCTTCTTGATTTGAAATAATTGCCCACAACATTGTTGACTTTCACACTTATTGTCCCCTGTACTCATTACGCACCAAATCCAATCACACCATCTCTTACCAAAACCTCTATTCTCCGGATAAGAAAAACAGGAAGGTCCAATTTATCTTATCGTAGGCTTTTTCAAAATCCAGTTTGAGCACAACACCATTTTTCTTCTTTGATTTTGTATCATGTAGAATCTCATGTAATGCCATAATGCCATCCATTATATTTCGATTTCTCGATAAAACCAGACCGACATCTATGAATGATCCTTTCCATTCTGATTCCATCCTTAAAGTAAGAGCTTTTTGTAAAAATTTTGTATATCACATTTAATAGACAAATAGGTCTATATTGTTTTATACTATTGGCTTCCTTTATCTTAGGCAGTAAGGAAATGACTCCATAATTGAACCTTCCAATGTCCGACTTATTTTTATGAAAGTCATCAAACATAGCTAACAGATCCCCTATAATAATCCCCCAGCAATGCTGATAAAACTCTATGGGGAAGTGGTCGGGCCCCGGGGCTGTATTCTTTCCATTGAGAAAATAACCTTCTTCACCTCTTCTTCAGTAAACTCCTTTTCCAGTTCCCTTTTTTCTTGGTCAGTCACCTTATCCTTAGTCTCCCAACATTCTGGATCTATTTGGAACTCTGTTTGGTCTGAAGGTCCAAACAGTTCCTTATAAAATTCATGGCATGATCAACTAAGGGTCTATCCCCTTCTATAGTTTGACCATTATGATTAAGGGAAAAGATAGTATTTTTCTTTTTTACCATTAGCCATTCTATGAAAGAAAGCGGTGTTACCATCCCCTTCCGGTAACCACTTACTGTTAGCTCTTTGATGCCAATAAACCTCCTCTTCACCTATTAACCTCATAAGTTCACTCTGGATGAAAGACTTCCTGCCAAGTTGGCCTGGATCCAACAGTGTTTCTTCTTCTAATTTTCCCAAAGTTTCTAGCTCTTTATTCAGGATTTTCCTATATTTCCTATTATGTCCCTTCAAACTTTGACCCCATCCTTTAAGAAACTTTTTAACTCTGTCCATTTTGATGATCCAGACATCAATGGCAGATTTAGCTTTAACCTCTTTCTCCCAGATTTCTTGGATTTTTGGCAGAAAATCAGCATGTTTTAACCATATGTTCTCAAAGCGAAAAGGTCTACTCCCCACATTTGCTCAATAATGCGCCCTCACAATCAAAGGATTGTGATCGGACATATATCACGGGAATCTTCCTCACATTCTTTGAGTGGAAACACATTTTCCCGGGAGCTAGAAATCAAAATTCTATCTAGTTTCTCCAAAGTTGGATCAGCTCTATTATTACTCCAAGTGTATTTACCCCCCACCAAAGATAATTCTCTGAGTTCATAAGAATTAATAACCAGATTAAACACATTGGAGAAGTTATTTTCGAGTGAAGCCTTTATTTTTGTCGAACTGAACCTCATGATGTTAAAATCCCCAATTATGGTAGGATATTTAGCTTTGAAGCAAATTATTGATAATTCAGCAAGAAATTTGTCCTTCATATCATCATGAGCAGGGGGCCATATACATTTCTCATGGACCATTTTTTATTCAACTTTTTATCCCACACATTTGCCATAATGACATATTCACCACACTCATAGTCCTCTACTTTAAATCTATCTTTTTTAATACCACTTAGCATACCTCCATATTTACCATTGGATGGAACCCAGATCCACTGAAATTCTTTATTACTATCAATTTTCCTGAAGAATTTATCGTATAGGGAGGACTGTTTCATGGTTTCTTGAATACCAATGAACTCAGTCTTATGATCCCATATTAATTCTTTAATGAAAGTAGACAGGCCTTTCTTAGATACCCCTCTGCAATTCCAAATAATTCCTATCATTGGGAAACTTTGATATTAGTTTTCTTCTTCTTGAGTATAAATCCTGGGCTAACCACAGATTTATCTCCTTTTTCCAACAAGATAGACTCGGTAGGAGTCCTCTTGAATGCCATGGTTTTTCTCCTCTTTTTCTTAGCCGACTTGCTTTTTTTGGAACTTAGACTTCTGATCAAGGATTCTTGTAAAGAATCATCGAATCCCACTCAAGAATATTATGATCGGGATTAGACTCATCATTATCTTCTTCCTCCTTATTGGTAGAATTTTCCTCTGCTATAACAGGCGAGTGGTGTGTTCATTTAATTTTGATCATGCAATTTCAAGATCCTTCAGCAACTCAATTTTCTCAAAGTTCAAAGAATTGTTTGATATACCCATTTTATTAGCAATGTTAGCAATATGAGCATTTGACAGAATTGCAAAGGAATTATGAGAGGGAGAAGGTGGAGCACTACCTTTATCATCATGATGCTTTGCAAGTTTCTCCCGAGCCAACTCATTCACCTTGATTTGAGAGACCCCATTTGCCTTGATTCTTTTACTCTTTTACATCTTGCCACTTGTACCAGACCATTGTTACCTTCCCCGCTGTCTCTCCTTTGCTTCCTCTATTTCGAGTTTTTTGCCGATTCTCCCATACCTCACCACATGTAAGAGATGCCCGGACAGCAGATGTATCATTCTTCATTTTGCTTCATGGTGTTCTCATTGACTTCCACTATTGTAGGGTCGAGATGGGGACTAGAGGGGGGGTGAATAGTCCTTTCTAAATCTAATTGCGTCGGCTAAACAAATATAATGCGGAATTGAAACTATTCGTTTAGCCAAGACTTCACCCCTCTAGCTATGACTCTAAATCACCTCACAAAAGATCCTACACAAAGCAAATGAGGTGATAAGCCTAGCTTGAGCTCCTTCACAATTCTAATGAGCAAAAGCACAAAGCCAACCTAAGCTCACTAGATGCACCAAGGACAAGGCGACACACGCCTAACCCAAAGGCTCAAATTACTTAGCTACACAAACTAAGCAAAGCAACTAACAAGCTACACAAGCTAGTAATTGCAAGAGCTACTCCACAAGCACAAGCACAAGATATATATGAATGTAAATACAAAGCTTGTGATTTGGAGAATGCAAACCACCGAGAAGAGTAGACAAGTTGACACCGGTGATTTTTTTTCCGAGGTATCGGGAAGCTTGCCAACTTCCCCTACTCCTCGTTGTGTCGACCAACACCTTGGGTGGTTCCTTTGGTGTTTCACCTAGATGGTTCTTCGGTGTGACTCTCCGATCACTTGCCTCTCAAGGCACGCCCCGCAAGGCACCGCAAGACACCACTCTCAAGTGAGCCTATCACAAGGCACCGCAAGACACCACACTCACAAGTGAGGTAACTCAAAGACACGCTCTAGTAGTGATGCTCTTGCGATCCCGCAAGGTGAGCTCGAACCTCTCACAAATCCTCCTTCGGAGCACCGCACAATCTCCGTTGCGTGCTTCATGAAGTCTCTTGCCACCAAGCCGTCTAGGAGGTGGCAACCTCCAAGAGAAACAAGCACTCCGGCTTGCAACACGATCACCTAGTGCCACGAATGCGATCTCTCAACGCAACGCACTAGAACTCGATCTCTCACTCAATCGGATGAACGATATCAAGCATATGTGAGTGGGAGGGCTCTCAAGCACTCTCAAGCATGGACACAAAGTCCCCAAGGTGCTAAGCACCAGCCATGGCGAACACACCCTCTATTTATAGCCCCCAAGCCAAATAGAGCCGTTGGTGCTTTCAAACCACGGTTTTCTAAGCCTGGCCGGACGCACCGACGGACTCACCAGCGAAGTCGGTCCAGCGTCCGATAAGCTCCCTTCCGAGCGTCCGGTCGAGCGGACAAGGCCATCGGGCCCACAGCTAACGGCAACCGGCGTCGGTCAAAGGTCCGGTCGTGACCGAAGCATCGGTCCGGTCGGTCGATCGCGGCGTCGATGTGAAAACCGGGCTGCGAGCTCTGCGCGGGCGCACCAACGGAAGCGTCGGTCGGAGAACTGCGTGCTTCGATCGGTGCGTCCGGTCACCGTTTTCCAAATAAAACACCACCGAAACACCGACGCCTTCTCTTCGACATGCTACCCATCAAGTATACCAAACTTGAGCACGAGGAATAGCATGTTTTCACCACCAACTTGCATCCGGCGCAATAGAAAATATGCATCTCGTTTTCTCAAAAGCGCCGAATCCGTCGCAAGCTTCGGCGGGAGGATGAGCGGTTCCCAAACCCAACTCAACCCTGCAATCACCGCCGCCTTTGCAAATGTGCCAACACCACCAAGTGTACATCACCATGTGCATGTGTGTTAGCTTTTTCACAATCATTTCAAAGGCCCGGTTAGCTCTTACCACGCCACTCGATCCTAACACATCGCAAAGTTAGATCGCTCAAGTGGCACTAGATGACCGATATGCAAACAAGTTTGCCCCTCTTGATAGTAATGGCCATCTATCCTAAACCCGGTCATAAACTTCTCTAAGCTCCTCATGACCGGCGAAATGAAATGCCCTATAGGTTATACCTTTGCCTTGCGCATTTCCATTTCGCTCCATCTCCAAGTGCCGATGCAACACATGCACCAACACGATCACCAAATGATATGATCCACTTCATATCATCACGTGACACTATTGGTCCATCGATCTTGACCTCACTTGCTCTTCACCGTTGCGTCGGTCCGTCGGCGCCAAGTCTTGCCCAAGCTTCACCGCCTCGCGGTCCATCGCTTCACTGCCTCGACTTGCCCTTCACACTTGCAACCGGTCCATTAAGCCAAGTCTTGTCTTGATCTTCACCACCTTGGTCACATGACTCCATGTCATGTTTCATATGCAATAAAGCTCCTTCATTGCACCATCACGAGTGAACTAATCTCCTGTGTATTATCTCAATCACACATATTAGTTCACCTAATGTTGACACTCAATTACCAAAAACCACAAGGGACCTTTCAACTATCATATCCTCCTGACTTGAGAAGTCCAATTCAGGTGCTTCTTGGCTTCCTTTGATTGGACTAATTGAGATAGCCCTCACAACTTCTTCTTCCTTTTCCTCCATTATATAGTCTCTAGACTCTTCTTGGAAGATTTTTTGCCAGAATAATCCTCAATGTTAAAGAAACAATCAGATCCTGCAGAGTTGATAGCATCTTTGGCCTCAACTGTCAGAAGAGAATCCATTTTGTGTTTCTTAAGATTTGACCCATATTCATCTATAACCATCTTGTGAGTAGATTCTACAGTGAAGCAACTAACTTTGTTAGTCTGGACTGTATCCATATCCCCAAACTGTAATCTGCCAGTTCCTGGAGAAATCAGGTCTCCCATCCACACATTCCCATAATACAAACCCTTGCTATCATTGGTTGTCTTCAAGGAAGAGCTTTTTGCAGAGTCAGAGCACATCTGCTTCCCTTTACCTGTGTTGCTTGTGTAATTGCTAGGCCCAGCAGTGTCTTGACCTTGAGCTTTGCCCTGATCTGTTTTTTGTTTTTTTGGAGAAGGAACTCCTCTCTCTATATTGTCTCTGTTATTTCTTACCCACTGAGTCCCTGCTTGATTTGCCCTTCTTGTACAACTTCCCTCTGAAAGAAGAAGTCATACCACATGAAATCCAATAAGCCATCAACAGAGGCTGGGACCTTAGTTATGTCCCTGCATCCAATCCTTACTCTTACAAACTCATATTTAGTTAAGTTCTCTTTATCAACCTCTAATGGAACTCCAACCTTAGAGGCTACCAAACACACATTGGCATATGACCTTTTTTCATATGGGATGTTGGCGATTCTGAACCAAGCAGAATCTAGCATTCCCTTAGATCCATTGGTTGGGTCCCACTTCTCCACCTTGATAACTGCCTCACGAACTGTTCTCATCCTCATCTCAATAAAGTGACAAACATCATTCAATGCTTGAGTATTGGGAAATCTGAGCTGATATTTTCCTTCATCCACTTTCTTAGCATACCATCTCCAAGTAGATTGACTCCCTGCTTTCAGTGCAAATACTTGTTCAATTTGTCTTGGGGAAACTTGACCAGCTATTACAGTAATCAAGGCCACAGATGACATATCTCTTATACCCTCATCAGCTTGTGAGCTCTCAATCATATGAAACCCTTGCCCATAAGCTGTTAGTCCAAAGAATGGAGCATTGAACTCCCGGGGCATCTTGTTGTTACAAACCCCGGCCACATGTCCTTCCTTCTTGCATCCGATACAAATTACTGGATTTGGACAGTTTTCATTCAAATGACCAATCCTTCCACATCTCTGACAGAACAGAGGTCTGTCAACATGTTCCACATTCTCACTTTGATTGTTTTGATTCTGACCAGTTCTAGCTGGGATTACATTCCCCACAGGATTAGGATTATTGTTTACAGAGGCCTCTACTTCACTGTGTTCCACTGTCTGCTGATTATGCAAGCCCCTTTGTTGTCCAGTCTGTGCAACTGGCTCCACTGCCCTTGGTTGGTTCACTATCTCCCTATTGCCATAGCCTCTTCCTCCATTGAATCTACCACCTCTATTCATGTCTTCCCTGGGCCACCCTCTCCCACCTCTGTTATCATTCCAGTTGTTCCTTCCCCACCACCACGGTTTCCCTCAAATCGGGGTTGTGACCCCCACCATACGGTCTTCGATTCATTGTTGGATGGGGTTTAGCTGGAGATTGTAGAACCTGCATAAAAGATCTAGTATCACCTCCTATAGTAGACCAGCATGCATCTGGTTTTGCATCTCCACCGAGGGGAGTATGATTCTTATTCAGAGCAACATGAGAAGCCTTACATGGAACTACAATAGTAGATGCAACTCCTACTTCTAAGCTGCGCGACCACAAATGTTCTAATCGCTTGCTGAGATCAGAATCAGGATGATCTCTTACCTCGTGCGGAAGCTTGGGGCGCCAATCCTGTCTTCCCCCCGATTCGCCTCCGTCAGATCCCTGCCCTGTCTCGATTCTACAGGAATCGCTAGGGTTTCCACCACCGAGTCTGTGTTGTGGGGAGGAGATGGATTCGCTGTAACGATTGCACTCAACAGGACTGCAATCGACCCCACTTTCCAGACGCATCCGCCATGGCCCAGAGGTCAGCGACGACGAAGGCACCGCGACATGGGACCCTAGCAACAATGGAGAAAAGTCTCCAAACCTACAGCGAAAAACCGCGAACGCCCCTCGAGCCAGGTTGCAGTTCATGGTTCTCACCGGTCCCGTCGGTGTACACACTGAACGTGTCCGGTCGCCGCCATGGCACGTACTCGTGGTGGGCGTCCCCCGAGCACCCTCGCCGCCCGTCCCGCCCGTGTCGGGAGGTCGGTGACGACCCATCCACCGCCTTCGTCTTCATATGTCTGCACCATTTCCTCCTTATCAGTCTGCTTCTCTTCCTCCTCTTCATGTGCCTTGTCCTGTTCGCGAACGAATCGGATGAGTTTAACCGAGAAATATGGGGTAACAAAGAAATTCTACATTTGTAGCATCCTCAGCTTGGATAGTTTACTGAATTCTCCTTGCTATGAATCCACTTGGTCATAGGATTGGCAGTAGCTTGGCGCCTATTTGTAGCAGCTCAACGCCTGCCGATGCAGTGCAGCTCAACCGAGTAACATGGCACCTCCCTATTTAATTTGTAGCAGTGTCTCAGTTTCAATCAACGAACATGACAGACACCAGGTTCCCTGTTTCTCGTATCTTACACGTCCAATCAAGACGTTGTTGCTCGATCCTTCTTTTCTTTGTTCTTTTATATCCTCCTTAAGCCAACAATAGCAAAACTATCTCCATGCTGAGCTGCCATTGACAGTAAGAAGAAATTCCAACTCAAATTGTAAATTAAATTCAACACGGAGCAGACCGTGTAATTGAATTTTCAACACTTTACTTGCAAGGAAAAAAAATAATTCAACGCCTTTAACTCTGACATGAAACTTTTTTAAAGCAGAAAAAAAAATGTCTTCTGAGTTCTAACAACAATGCAACTCAAAATGTGAAACTAATTTTTGGATTTGAAACCACTTTACTCTGGTTCATTGTAAGATAAATTCGTTTTGGATCGATGAAATAAATCCAAATTACAAAAAAAAAATTGTGTGCCTCATACAAACAAAAAGCTTAATACGTGTCCAATATAGGCAAATGTAAATGTGCCATGCCTTTATTGAAAGCTAACTAGAATCTTACAACTAGCAGGAACCACACAATAGCTAATCTGCAATCCAGCGCAACGCAGAAATTTTTTCTGTTTTCTTGAACCTCGAGGTAGACACAAGACACATTCAATCAGCCAAATGCCCAAGACCAAAGCAGTCAATCCATCAACCTCATGCACACAGGTGTCATTCTAATTGCTGCTACCACTATCATCTTGATGCGCCACTTCTTTTTCCCCGGCCTCGCCTTCCTCCTTATCACTTTGCTCGTCTTCTTCCTTATCATGTGTCTCATCCTGTTTGGAAAAACAATATGACGAGTTTGATGGGGAAAGTGGGGGTCATGTCACATAAATGTAGAACTAACTGGTACCCTAGTGGGCCTTTGATACCTCTAGTTCAGTCTCTCCATTGATAGCTTGGTTTGCCTGCTCCTCTCTAATTTGCCAAAGTTTGAGCCACTCATCCAATAATCCGTCATACATTTGATTCAACTTCCACAAAGTCTATAATAGAAGAGACAAACTGATTAGTTATTGAACGGCCAAGTACATATATGCTAAATGGAAGAAATAAGTATGTATGCGCGTACAAGTACTTGAACAGACAAGTAAGGACTACTTTATGCCATGTTTAGTTACCATGTAACCCAAAAAAGTTGAACCCAAAAAGTGCTACAATATCCGTCACATCGAATCTCTTGACAAATATATGGAGCATTAAACATAGGTAAATAAAAAAAACTAATTGCATAGTTTAGCTGTAAAATGTGAGACGAATCTTTTGAGCCTAGTTAGCCCATAATTGGACAATAATTACCAAATACAAACGAAAAGTACTACAATAGTCGAACCCAAAATATTTCATCAACTAAACACTGTTATAAATGGAAGGAGTATGTGGTTGCAGCAACTGAGAGCTTGATGGAACCATCGTTGCCTGCTGTTCTGTGAGGGGACTTACAGATTCAAAATGGCTGCACGTGCGACGTTGGATTTTGAATGTTGCAGTGGGAGAGTTGGGAAGTGTCTCGATGGCGGCATTAATGGCTCTTAAAATACATCGTACAGTGTCATCAAGATCCCAAAACATGTTGCTATTAATTATGATTTCAACCTTGCTGAGAGACGAGAGGTGCTGGATGCCCAAACTAGAACTACCATTATTCGTGCACTCCATGTCATGCACACAAAACTCAATCTTCACGTGCTCAAGCTTTGGCATTGAACCCGCTTCAAACTCCAGCGAGGTCCCACAAGCATAGATATCCAGGGAGAAATATTTCAGAGTTCTAAATCTGTTGTTGCCTTGTACTACGATCCTTCCATTGGTGCACCCATAAGTGTCCAGTTTTAGAAAAAAAAACTGGGTATTTCTCCAAGGATCTCAACATCTTCTGGTGTCATGCAGAACATCGTCAGTTTTAGCACACTAAGGTTTCGAAGTGATCCCATCCACTTTGGCACCCTATAGATGACATGTTCTTTAAAGCAGAGCTTCCTGATGCTGCAGGAAGCTGCAGGGTGCCATGAATCTAGCACTAGTGGGTATGTGAAGAGCGTATTGCTGGTATATATAAGATTATGGAGGTTGCAAGAAGATAATAAATTTCCAATATAACTCTCAATGCGCTCGATTTGGCTTCTTATTTCTGAGGCATCCGAGTCATCTGCTGACTCAAAATTCCAGTTAATCTTTAGTGTCCTCAGCTTTGTGAGTTTGCAGAATTCTTGTATGGCCTTCCCTTTTTCATAGGATTGGACTCCATACTCCCTCAACTCTTCCAAGTTGTGCATCTTTCCTATCGTTCCTTCTGGAAATCTAGCATCCCTGTCAACATATAAACATGCCAGTTGTTGCAGTTTCACGATAGTTTGTGGTAGTTCTATGCTCGTGGTGCCTCGCAGATCTAGTGTCTGTAGATGTTGTAGTTCACCAACATTCTCTGGTAGCTTTGGTATTGAACCTGAGCTGAGACGCAAGTACTTTAGATTAAATAAGTTTTCAATACTTGCAAGATGATGGTCTTTCATGCCTCTGCAATCCCCTAGGTCCAACACACGAAGAGCGGTGGAAGGCAACAAAGATATTTTCATAGGTTGTCCAAATATTGTAACTGACCGGATGTGAGACAATAACTGGTCTGCCCATAAAGTAACATTTTCTTTGTTGTGGATGATGACAAAAAGCCTACGAACCCTTTTGGTATACTCATTTTCTGAAGCACATACAGGTTGTACAACATCTAATGAAGTTACGAAATTCTCTTCAGCAGCCTTGCATTTGATGTAGTCAAGGATGATGTCATGCACTCGACATGCCTTTGCCTGACCATACTTCACATTAACAGGTTGTATCAGGCTTCTATTGATCAGATCATTGAAGTAACCCTCACCCATTTCATATTTAGATCGACCATTTTCCTCATGAATGAACCCTTCTGCAATCCACCTATTGATCAAACATTGCTTTTCAATCACATGATCTTCTGGATACAAGCTCAAGTACAACAAACAAGTTCTTAGATGGTGAGGAATATCAAAATAACTCATCGATAATATGGCCATCATATTCTCAGCCCCAGGATTCTTAGCAAGCGCAGAACCAATAGCATTAAGTACCCTGTCCCATTCTGCTTTTGCAAACACATTGGTCAATATGCCAGATACAGTAACAATTGCCAATGGTAGACCACCACATTTTATCAATATTTTTCTGGAACATCTTCCAAGTGAGGATAACATGAATTATTCTCAGAACCAAATGCTCTTCTGAAGAACAACCTTTTGGAGTCATCAAAACTAAGAGCCTCCATTTCATAAACTTGAGAGGAACAACATTTTGCAATTGTAACACTACGTGTCGTCGTGATTATTCTGCTCCCAAGATCATTATCCGGTAATGCAAGTTTGAGAAATCCCCAATGTTCTGTGTTCCACACATCATCAATGACAACAATGTACCTGTCACATTTTTTTTAACAAAGATGTAATTAGTGATCAAAGACTACAATGTTAAAGTTGTGTATGCAACAGTAGCATCAACTATGGCTGATAGATTGATGATGATATGAACCTAGATAGAGATGGTACTCTTGCACGTCATAAGAAGTGGCATTTTAGTGCTTGCAATAAAATATTTCAAAAAAATTCCAAAGAATATCTATATGAATTCCAATATGTACTCCTATTATCATAGACAATCTGGCTTACCTTTTATCTTGGAGTTGTTTCCTGAGTTTATCAATGAGTTGTTGCTCACCATCATCCTGTGTGTTAATACCAGTGCACTCGACTCCATCGGCAATGTATATTAGAATCTTTCTAATATCAGGAGTTCTAGAAACCGAAACGAAAGCTGCACAATCGAACTGGCCTTTAATGGTGTCATAGACTTGCTTTGCAAGAGTAGTCTTGCCAAGACCTCCACAACCAGCAATTGAGGCCACTTTAAGTTTTGCAGATGACCCATCCATCTTCATGTGTAACAACTCAATGATATGCTTCTTAGGGGAATCAATGCCCACAAGTTTATCGATATCCTCATAGAGCGCCTGCAGCCTGGGATCAACAGAAGAACTGCTAGATTTGTTTTTAAGTTGGGCCAAATCATACCTCTTGTGCCTCTCGCTTGCCTCTATAACAGATGTCTTGAGTTCTTGGATCTGGTTAGCGATCTCATGGCGTGGTTTCAGTTTCTTCAGCTTGTGGAAGAACCTCATGATGAAGCCCGAATGTCCATCAGGCTCGTGGTCAACACGAGACATGAAGGCATCAACACAGTCTTCCAAGTCGTAGGACAACTCCCTTAGCTTGTCCCTCCATTCCCTAGTTTCAGGGTCGAGCTGCTCTGCATCGGCAAGTATCTGGAGCGTGGCACTCATGGCAGTCAGCTCATCTCTCAAAAATTTGATCTGCTTCTGCACGCCCTTGAGCTTGACGTACTCTTCTTCCAGCAGCTTGGTGAGCTTGGATAGGAGCGGTTTCATCACCCCCGTGGTGACAGAAACTAGAGCAGCCTCCATTTCTCTGCCGCTACCAACAAGCTCGATCTCGCTCGCAGCTACGACGCACCTTGGATGTATGTGGGCGCGAGTGGCGACGGCGCGGTGAGCATCACATCGTAGCCAGAGAGGAAGGATGTCAGGCTCTCCCTACATCACGCGAAGATCATCAGGCTGGAGTGGAGTGCTCGCACCCTCGAAAGAAATGGGCATTTTCAACAGAAAAGAGCATCGAACCTGTTGTCCTTGGAGGAGCACTCGCGCCGATTAGCAAACGGGCAGCGGACATGATCGGGTGCCTCGAGGCAGGCAGAGGCGAGCGATTGCGGCGGCGATGGGAATGGGAGGCGTGGACGATGCAAGCGAAAGAAATGCAGCTGCAGGAATGAAATGCAGGGCAGGTAGCGATAGCGAAGGGAGTTGTTGGACGGTGAGCGTGCGGCGTTGGAGATCGCCGGAATCAATTATTGGCACCATTCACTGAGGTGGGTCTGGAGTCTGGACAGATGAATTATTGAGACGAGCTTGGTGCCCCCGACTCCAGAGTCGAGTCCAGTACTAGTGTGTACTCGCACATGCATTGCTGAAGATATTTCTTGAGATTCACAGGACAGGGTTGGGACAGACTCTTTACTCTCCACTTCAGGTCCTATTTACAATTAATTGTTTGGCTTAATGTTTAGAGTGTTGTGGAATCTCTAACCAAGGTTTCTTGTCCCCTGAGCAACATAGTTCTATATAATCTCAGCAATACAATTAATAGTTTTGTTAACTAAAATTCTAAAAAATAGTTTTGTTAACTTTTTCCCTCCTCCTATATGGTTACCCTGAGTTCAAGTTTCAAACCATTACCAGGACATGCAAATGTGTACTCGCACATGTAAATGCAAGCTGAAGATATTTGTTTGGGTTGGACATGCACAGGACAGGACAGACTCTTTACTCTCGACTTTAAACTTTGACGTGTGTGGTCCGTGCCCTGTCGAAAAGCAGGTCCTAATGTTAGAGTGTTGGTGTAATTCAGACTCTTTACTCTTTACTCACTGAGCAACAAATATAGTTCTATATAATCTCAGCAAAACGATTAATAACTTTGTTAACTTTTCCCCTCTTATATGGTAGCACTGAGTTCAAGTTTCAAACCACGAACAAGACATCGTGGCCACACCAAAGTTCGTATAAAGGACCTTAAATGTTTACATGATTCAATTCATATCAAAGTTGTATTGGTCGATTTTATCTACTTGTTTGTTATTGATAAGTTTTTTATTTGAAGATTTTTAAGGTATCATGTATTTGTTTAAAATTTATAAGATTCAAATTTTTGAAATATTCAAACAATATCAGATGGAGAATCGGAGATACATCCTTCACCGAAATTGTAGTACTTGACAACATTTAATACTTTGTAGTAGAAACTTTTTGCATTTGATTTCATTTTTTAGTAGCCAATGTTCCTTTGGCTAGCCATTCGCTGTAGACAATGGGCGGTAGACCGACGGAGGAGGCATGTCCTGGAGGCGCACGACGCATGTCTCCTTTGCGATCAAGAACTAGAGACGATGGATCATATGATTGTTGGATGTTCATTCACTAGGCAGCTTTGGTTCATGGCGGCCATGGGATTGAACCTGAATCTGCCACAGCTGGCTCGGACTCGCTCTTCTCTCATTGTGTGGGAAACGTGGAAGGAAAGGAATGCCAGAAGTTTCCGAGGAGCAAGCACTGAGGTCCATGCACTCACCGCAATCGTCAGCTGCGCGGGCGGCAAAAATTTTGGGTGTTTATTACAGCGAGTAGTAGAGTAACTTCTGCAAGTGGGTTAGGGCGCAAGGCTTCAATGCTTATTTATAATGCGCCGATGATGTAATGGACCTCTTTTTATAAGAACATGCAAGTCTCTTGCGTGATTAAGAAAAGTTCATTTAGTAGCCAAAATATTATATGCATTTTGAGTTGTAGCACGTGGGTTGGAATTTGAACCCGCTGGAAAAAGTATATATCATGTGCAAGTGCGATGTGGCCGTGATGAAACCTGCTCGCACCTCAATGTGCACAAAAAGATCTCTCAGCTAAACGGCAATGTGGGAGCAAGCAGCGTTTGGCCGATGGCAGTGCTGAATCAGCTTGTTTGGAGCAGGAATATGTCAAGGTAATTGCTTACCTATACTAGAGCACACCAGTTTCATTTCATACTACCTCCGCTGTAAATCATCATAAGATATTTTGGCTTTCTGAAAGCCACGGGAAGAAAGGGTCGCGGAGGCTGCCAGTGTGAATGCCTCGGACTGGGACTTGGAGTGGGAGGTGAGGTGACAGACACTGCATGTGTGATTACTGCTACGTACGGCGGTGGTTGACACCCTTGCGACGTTCATTAATGCCTTCATTATATTTGATGAGGACACAGCTCCGGCATGCAGCCACTGACCAAGCTCGTCCACTTATCTCGACTGTTACCACTGATTCTTGTTGTACATTGGTAAGTGCACAAGTAAGCGTCAGCATGTTTTACACTGGCATGTTGTAAATTGGTCACCACAAACAAGCGTCAGCATGTTTTACAGGGTCTGTAATTCGTTCATTTTATTGAGAAGGCAGAATATCTGTAATTCTTTTGGCCGTTGTGTCCCTTGTAAATTTCAGTAGCATCTGTTAACTATAAATTTCAGTCTGCCTATTATCACTAATGACAGGTTTTGCAATGTCTTACCGGTTACTGTACGTAAGCCGTTTCTAGCCCTCAAGGAATGTATCGAAGAGACTTATGCTAGCGGTATAACGTCTGAAGATGTGGTGTAGTAAACCGTACATTGAAACCCTTGACGGTGTTTGTGGCAACTCACCTCCACTGTACTCACACGAGTTCAGATTGGAAAGAAAATCAAAATGTAAAGTTCATCCTTGAATTTGAAACACCCTCAACGACATAGGTACGTAAACTTTATTCTTTGCGAGACGAATTCAATTAAGCGATTAGAAAATGTGTGCATTAAACACATACCTGAACATCCTGCATTCAACGACCGGGGAATAGAAGTCCCCGTGTACGTGTCATGGGCCTTCAATCTGAGAGACCGTGAATTGTGAGAGCTAGCTAGCAAGTAGTATGAATCATACAACTTCGCATACACGCTTTGTTCATCTCATCAGGGACTGGATCAAACACTGTTTTACCCAAGCCAGTCGAATGACACTAAGGCTGTGTTTGGAAGTTGACATTGAGCTCTGAAATTGGAATTGGTATTGAATGTTGTTGTTTGGATGTCTTCCGACTTTGGAATTGGAATTCGTCCCCAATGCCGAACCGGCATTCACGCCCGGCGCCGCTGCCCTCAATACGGAGCCCGACCCTCGGTATTGCGATGCATTAAGCCCCTCCATCTCGTCCCCGCACCGCTCGCCCTCTCCCTCCTCTCCCCCTCGGTCGCGGGGCCGCACCACCCTCCTCTCCCTCCGTGCCGGCAAGCCGCCCTCCCTCTCCCTCCGCCCGGCGGGCGTGCCGCCCTCCCTCTCCCTCCGTCGGCCCGACTGCGCCGCACTCCCTCCTCCCTCCGCGACCGCCGCCCCTCCTCCTCTCGTACTCTTCCTCGCGGATGTCCTTGTCTTCCTCATGGGCGGCGGCCCTCTTCGTCTTCCTCGCGGGCGGTGCCGTGACTTGAGCGAGGAGGACGGGACCCCGCCTCTTCCGCCCCTCCGTCGGCGAGCCGAGCGCGCGGCTGCTCCTCTTCGCCAGTGAGCCCCTTCACGGCGATACGTGGAGCCTCTCCGCGGCGAGCCCTGTAGCCCCTCCGTAGGTGCTGTGGAAGAGAAGTGGTAAATACCAATTCCATGCTTGTGTACATCCAAACCCAAATTGGATTTGATTGCTTGTTATGATTCCAAAAGGGAATGCAATAGCCATCCAAACAATAACATTTGAATTGTGGCACATTTCAATACCATGGCCAAATTGGTATTGAACTCAATTCAATGCCAAGCCTCTCAATATCTACTTCCAAACGCAGCCTAAAGATCCAAGGAAGGCTAGTGTGATATTGTAAAGTGCCACATCGGATATTCTCGCACACATTTGAAGTACTAAACGTGGAGTAATTATAAAATAAATTATAGATTCCGTTTGAAAATGACGAGGCAATTTTAATTAATTCTATTATTAGAGCATGTATTACTGTAGCATTTAGTGCCTAATCACAGCCTAATCAGTTTCTTTTTTATTTCGTCCAGATTTAGTACTCCATGCATGTGCTACAACATTCGAAGTGACACTTTTGGTGTTTTGAATTTTGCTTTTCTTTCATGCAAAAGTTATTGCATATACTATATATACTAAAATTGCAGGTTTCATTCGTTGAAATTTCTGTAGACGCAATATGCAATTTTTCGGTACTAATAACTAAAAACTCGTTAGACAAAACTATAAATACGACAAAATCTGATTTGTGTTGGCACAAGACAATTAATTAACAATTTACAATTATTTCCATACAAACACAGGAGCAAAAATTAAATATATCATGACATAAAGACAAATAACAAACCACAAAGTAACAATGTACTTGTACTAGTTGGTGATATCACTAGTGCAGGATCCCCTTTTATTCCCTACTCGATAGGGCCTTTAGTCCCGGTTCGGGCCGGGACTACGACTTGGGGAATAGAAGTATACGAACCGGAATAGAGGGAGATCTACTCCCGGTTGGGGGTACCAACCGGGAGTAAAGCTCTGCCGAACAACGTGGCGGCGAGGCTTTACTCGGTTGGAACCTCCAACCGGAGTAAAGATCTTTTTTTTCAGTTCATACGAATTGTTTATTTTAATTCCTTATTTTAATTCCTAATAACATTTTGAATGGTGCTTATTAATTTTTAATCTATATATTACATATATATACATATATTAAAGCACACACACATATATATTAAAAAGCACACACATATATATTACACATATATTACATTAATAATTGTTCAAGCACACATATATATACATGTATCGATTTACATATTAAGATAAGACTAAATGTCCCGATTACACTTTGCGAGGAGGATCCTTTGGCAGCCATTTGTCCTTGGTGTCATTGTAGAACTCGCGGAAGGCTCTAGGATCTGGGTATTAATAAATCCGGCAATACACTCTTGCATGGCTTCAAGATGCGTGTCTTTTTAGGGTTTTTCCATTAACCTCCTCGTCTTCAATTCGAGTAAAATAAAAAGTATTAGTATATATAAGATATGATTAGTTATATGAATATCGACGTTAATAACAACGAGACTTTGATGTACATACGTACCCGTTCATGCTCGGTGTAATTTGTGGAATTTATCCCGATAAACTCGCAACAATATAATCCACATTGATTTGGTCCCCTGTGGTTGTTGTAGACCCCACTTTAAGATAAAAAAAGAGAGTCATTCGTCATATATATGAAGCAATATAGGTACTTGAATTAAAGTAACCATATATATAGTACATACCGGGAATACATTTACATGCGATTTGCGGTTCGCGATCGGTCATATTATGTTCAATTTTTATCGTGCCCAAACCCTGCATAATAGATCAAAATACTTAGACTATTATTTAACACATAAGAAAAGGGCAGAAAAATTCGTATATATATATAATTGAAGAGGTTTTACGCAATTACCCCCTGAACTATATCGATCATATCTTCATACCAATCTCGGGGCCATCTCAACGAGTCAAAGATTGTGAGGCGACTTCTTGGTTGCTCGATGTGAAACAATATCCGATATCCACCGCATGTGTAAACGGTTGAGCTAGCTATAAATAATGGTTATTGCGAAGAACATGATCGTCAATGTTAGGAACACTCACTTGAATCCGTAGGGGAACATTACTACCCTCTTATCGCGGTGTAACTCGAGGAACATCTTTACATTTTCTCAGGTCCCATTTCAAACCATGTATTGTTCACGGGTTTTTGTACACGATATAAGGATCAATGAATCCAATATCGATGCGCTCCTTGATTCGGAAATGTTGAATCCAATGTCTACATATATGGTGAGAAAGAGTATGGGATTAGACACATACATATATTATCGGGATATATTGACGTATTAGTAAACAAAGAAAGAATCACTTACAAACAATACATCTTGAGGATGGTTTTATCGAGGGAGGTCCGGTGGAATAGTTGGTGCAATTCACAAAAATCAACCCACATCACGTCATCGCCCGTTCCCCATTGGTTTCTTAGTCGACACCAAATTTGTCTTCTCCTTTTTTTCACACAAGTCTAGGTACTTCTGTTTAGCTCATACATTTGAGTACCAGGCTAGCATATTTCTCGGGATCCCATAGACTCGCCCAATTGAAAGGTTCTATATTTGTCATCATCTGCGCGTTCTGATTCAAAGATCACTTCGGTCATGTCGACACCACTAGCAATATAGTACTCTAAAAGCTCACTTTGGTATTAACCGATGCACCGGAAGGGAAACTTTATGTACCCCTGTGTTCGAACCGTATTGATCGAACACTTCATTGGAAAGTGGTCGTGACGTATCTCCAAGTTGTGGAACACTCTGACTCTTCTTCCTTCTCTTTGGGTCAATTTCCTTGACTAGAGTGCGGTCAAACTCGAAAGTGGCGAGGGCTTGTTTGAGTCCTTATCTTTCTTTTTCCTAGCTTCTATTTTTTGTCTTAGCACTTTTGAGGTAGAAAGTAGGCCTTGACCTCCGCCGCGCCGCCTCCGCAGCCTTCTTCGGGCACTGCCCGACTTGAAGAATTTTTTGTTTATTTCTTTGACTTGGCGTCCAATTCCTCCTTACTCATTTCACCGGGCAATTTCTTAGGGATGAGCTTTCGTTTCCTGGTCAATATTTTCTTCGCTCTTTGCGTCGAAGACTCTAAGGTTGTCTTCTTAGTTGCCTTTTGTCACGGGAGGAGGAGGCACCGCGATCTGCGTTGGAGGCGGTGATTGCACCTTTGCCGGCGCCGGTGGCGGCCCTGGAGGTGGTGGTGGTGGTGGAGGCTGTGGTGACTGCCTTGGAGATGCGGCCGCGGATGCCGTCGTGTCTTCTACCGGCCCATCGTAACCACCGCCAGGACTACTACGATCCTGCGGGGAGCCATCCTTTGCGGGGGTTGCGGTAACTCGGAGGCAGAGGCGGCGGCGGTAACATCCCAGAATAACAATGTACCTTTTACGCCATGCAATGAATTGCTTCTCAACGTCTCCTAGTTTTTGTATCCCCGTCACCTCCTTCAATTTCAAGATCCACGTCGGCGTAACCTTCAACCACTTTATCCACCGAGGCGGTAGCAAATCCCGTGGTATTATCGTCTCGTGGAGTCTTGGTGTCTTGGTACCTGGTCAATCGGACTAACAACGCAATGGCCACCTTCACCGTCTTCGCCACCCTCCTTTGGGATGTGCGGCTCGCATGGTGTCAACTTTTCGATGATGTCATCCACGGGAAGCGCAGGTCCGTGTCAACAAGACTTGGTCGTTGTGTGGAAGCACAATCTTGCTTCTCACTTGATCGTAGTGGCTACCCGGAGCTGCGGTGGTGCACTAGAAAGCAAGCGCACTCAATTGTAGCCGGACTTGCCTTTTTGACTTCTTCTTGCATTTTTGCTTCCATTTCTTGTTCCTTTTCCTTCACTACATTAACGGCATATTGCTCCAACATGCGCATTTGCTCTAACTCAAGCTCCTTCCTTCTCTCGGTGGGTTCTATAGGTACCGATGTCATCACGGGAAACCAAACTTCCACGGGCGGCCCCTTTGCCTCTTGTTCGACCCGGTGTGCTCGGCGGTCCCAATGGCATATGTAAGCTCATCTCTCTCTCTATTGGGCCTTGAACAAGCCCGGCAGATTTAAAGAAGAATTTCCATCAATCTTTTTGTTGCCTCCTCAAGTTTTTGGCCATGAATTACCTTGCTTGGGTCTGCGGGCACAATTGTCCCCATGACCCGAGGAAGCCACTTTGCTAGTGCGTTCGGGCCGCTTGAGTGTTTACGGTGTGATCCCCTTGCTTTGAGAAGGTCCTCTTCGGTTTTTCTCCACTTAGGAATGGAACTTGCATAGCCCCCGGACCCTAAGCGGTGGTGGTACTCCTTTTTACGGCATTTTCTTGGTTCTTTCTCGAAAGTTCCATTGCCTCCCTCTCTCGAAGTCTTGTACTTGCACAAATTCCTCCCAATACGGCCTCTCGCTTGGAAATCGGAGCTGGAACAAACCAATTTGGAGTTAGGTTCTTCTTGACATATTTATTGTACAAATCCTTCTTCCAGACCGCGAATTGTTTGGCCATGAGCTGCATACTCCAGATTATAAACTCTAGCCACCAAATCCTCATGGGTGATGACATCGTGATACTTATATCATTTTCAAACGTGAATTTCAATGTAACCTCTTTCCGTTATAGCCTTGTCGACATCGAGAGACGTAACTAATATGAGGTGCACTCTTCCTCATCTTCCATAGCCAACATGTGATCGGGATCCTTTCCCTTACAAGGTACCCACGGGTGCGTATATCTTTTGGCATGTTCTCCTAGCACTTGTCCTCTTCCCACATGAAAATGCGATGATATATCGGCCTTCCAACGGCTTAATGGGCCCTCGAGTTGTCTTACTATTGGCGTGGTTGATGTTGATGCGTATAAGGCTGATATACAAAGACATTTCAAATAAGAAGAAAATGTTATATATATATATATATATATATATATATATATATATATATATATATATATATATATATATATATATATATATATATATATATATATTAATTCGAGACATAATGAACACATATATACCTCCTCATCATAATCGGGCCGGGTTGTTACGCACAAAATCCATTAAGTATTGGTCGACATCTCGCATCTTCCATTTCGTTATTATTATCATCGTCAACTTGATCATTGCCACCACCGTGGATAATATTCATCATTAATTCTTCATCGTCCATGTTGATGTTGTCTCTTGGATCGCCATCTATCCCCGAAAAACAAAAAAACAATCTAAGTTTTTATTTTACATGTTACGTTGTACATCGGAACACGTTTGACGTCGCGGAAACCCTAACACATGGATTCGCCGAAGTAAGTTTTTACTTTAGTTCGTCCGAAAAGTAAGATTTTAGTTTAGTTCATCGTTGAGAACACGGACACGTGCATTCGTCGAAAAAGTAAGTTTTGATTTTAGTTCGTTGTCGGAAACCCTAACACGTGCTTTCGTCGGAAAAACTAATTTTAATTTTACATGTTACATTGAACTCTTTGTACATCGATCGGAAAAACGTCTAACGCCGTCCGAAAACCCTAACACATGCATTCATCGAAAAGTATAGTTCATCATCGTCGAAAACCCTAACACGTGCTTTTCGTCGGAAAAACTAAGTTTTAATTTTACATGTTACATTGAACTCTTTGTACATCGATCGAAAAACGTCACGGCGTGCGTCGGAAACCTAACACATGCGTTCATCCAAAATATAGTTCATCATCGTCGGAAACCTAACACACATTCGCGAAAAATCTAAAGTCGTCGGAAACCCTAACACACATTCGCGAAATTTCTAAAGTCATCTAAACCCTAACACACATTCGCGAAAAATCTAAAGTCGTCGGAAACCCTAACACACAATTATTCTCAATTTTTTTACAACATTTTTTTTAAGATTTACTGACATTTGTTTTTTAAATTTTCTTGAATTTTTCTACCTTGCCCGGCCGGGCGTAAGTGCACGCGGGACCTTCAGCCGGTGGCCGGGTGGCGAGTGTCTCGGAGGTCGGCATCGTGTAGGCCGGGGCGGCCGGCTCGTCTGGAGGCGAGGCGGCGTCGAGGAAGGGCCATAGCCGGGGATGGCGAGGCGGCACGGCGAGGGCGCTGAGGAGGGGCCGGGCGCGTCGGATGGAGGCGAGGGCCGCCGGATGGCGGATGCGGCGTCGAGGAGGCTCGGGCGTTGAGGAGGGGCGGTGGCGTGAAGGGACATTAAGGCGCGATGGCCGGAGGGACCCAGGCGCCGCAGCGTCGAGGACCGAGGCGGCGTCGGTGAGGGATGGCGCCTTGAGGCGCGGCCGAGCTGGGAGACTTCGTGCGACGGCGGCGCCGGAGCGGAGGCTTCGTGGCGGGGCGGCAGAAGCGCGGCAAGACGGCGTCGGGGGGGCGCGGGACGGGGGGCGACGCGCGGGCGCCGCAGCAAGGCAACAGCCGAAGGCGAAGCGGCGTCGTCTCGGATCGGCGGAGGGGCGGAGGAAGGAGGGGAACAGGCGCCGAAGTTATATACCATGGACCTCTACTCCCGGCTCCCCTCCACAACCGGGAGTAGATGCCCTTTACTCCCGGCTCCTCTCAAGAACGGGAGTAGAAGTCCCCCCTTTACTCCCTACTGACTTACGGCCCGGAGTAAAGGTGATTTTTTGGCGGGCCACCAAACTCGACCCACACTTTTACTCCCTTCCATTAGTTTAGCGGGAGTAAAGGTGAATTTTTCCCATTTCCGCCACGGTTTCATTCTTTTCGATTTTTTTACATTTTCTTTTCATTTATTCACTATAATTCATTTTTAATATAGCAAATTACATAGCAATTTTAAAACTTTTGAAAAATAAAATTTAACTACACTTTGTTTTACTCCACACTAAAAAAATATGTAACCTAAAAATTTTACCTTTTTCTATTGACTAGCTATGATAATGTAGTTAATAATCAATAATTGATTAATGCAAAATTGTTGCAATTACATAAAATAATTAAATATAATGTATTTTGACAGAAAAATTATCTTTACATTATCAATGCGTAAAAAAATTCTCACATTACTTGTTTTTTAAAAGTATATTCGTAGCATTGTCAAAATTGTCAAATGGAACACACACTAATAAAGGGGGTTATTACATATAGGGTTGTCTCAACATACGATATTAAACAAAATACGATATAATTATTACATATAGGGTTGTCTCAAAATACGATATTAAACAAACACTAAATTAAGTTGGCTTCTATCTTGTCCATGGAGTGTCTTCTTCATTGAGTAAGATGGAGGGATCCTTGCTCACTTTGAAAGGCACAATTAGATTTGCTTCTCATAATCTTCCGACATGTCCGACTTGTCCTCAATTCCTACGATGTTTGATTTACCTGGAAGAACTATGTGGTGTCCGGGCTCATCATTTGTTGGCTCCTTGTTGTTTTTCCCTTTCTTAGGTTTTGTAGCCATGTCTTTGACATAGAATACCTGCCTTACATCTTTGGCGAGGACAAATGGTTCTTCTTTATAATCTGTGGTTTTTAGATCCACTTGTTGTCGATCCATAATCTGAGTCAATCGCTAAAAGCCCCGCTTCCGCCAACTTCACCCACTTGGCACTTAAACAAAGGGACCTTGAAATTACCTCCATAGTCTAGTTCCCATATGTCCTCTATGCAGCAATAATATGTTTCCTTCACCCCATTTGGGTCTTCGGCATCTATTCGAACACCACTTGTTTTGGTTGGTGCTCCTTTTATCTGGGATCTTGTGTAAAATGTGCTACCATTTATTTCATACCCTTTGTATGTGAGGACATGCCACGATGGTTGTGCAACCAACCTATATAGCTGCACTCTGAAGACTCGATCACCTTGACATTTTTTTTTCAACCCGGTAGATAAAACTTGACAAGTGCTCACGCCTAATCGAATCCTCATCCATGTCGAAAACTTTGATCGTATTAGCTCCTTATGTTCTTGGATATACGGAAGCACCGTAGTGCTTGTTTTGCGTAAACCGTGTATTGTGCTTTATCGAAATTATTATCCTCCATACTGATATATGTTCTCTTTCCTAGTGTTCGCTTTCCTAGTATCCCCTTTCCACTTAGCCTCCCCGATGTCGCGACTTCGGGGACACCAATTGGGTCAAGGTCGGGAATAAAGTCAACACAGAACTCAATGACCTCCTCTGTTCCGTAGCCCTCGGCGATGCTTCCCTCGTAGGCGAGCCTGGTTGTGAACATATTTCTTCAAGACTCCCATGAACCTCTCAAAAAGGGAACATGTTGTGTAGGAACACTAGACCGAGAATAGCAATCTCTTTGACTAGGTGAACTAGGAGGTGTGTCATGATATTAAAGAAGGGGACGGAGGGAACACCAACTCAAAGCCGACAAGACAATCAACCACATCATTCTGTAGCTTAGTTAGTTCCTGTGGATCGATTGCCTTCTCGAGATATTTCATTGAGAAATGCACATAGCTTCACGAGCAAATGATGCATTTACTTTTGGAGGTAGAATCCCTCTTAGCGCAATCGGAAGCAAGCTGCGTCATGAGCACGTGGCAATCATGGGACTTTAAGTGTTGAAATTTCTTCTCCGGCACATTTATTATACGCTTTATATTTGAGGAGAATCCGGATGGTACCTTGATGCTTTGTTTAGGCATTCAAACATGCTTTCCTTCTCTTCTTTGGTAAGACTAAAGCTAGCGGGGGCCTAAGTATTGGCATCCATCATCGTCCGATCAAGGCTTCAGTGTGTCCTTATGCTTCCCCGTACAAACCCATGAAGCCTAGCGGGTTGACACAAAAGATTCTTTGTTAGGTGCATCACATCAATTGCAATCGCGAACCTCTAGGAGTTGCCAATAGGGTAGCTCCCAAAATATTGACTTCTTCTTCCACATGGGTGCGTGACCTTCATCGCCGTTTAGAATGTATGCTGCCAGGTCCCTTCCCAAACACTACTTTGACATTGTTGTCCATCTCCATTACATCCTTACCAACCGGTTGCGAGGCTTGGCATTGTGGTCTCATGGTACCGTTGAAATGTTTGCCTTTCTTTCTTAACACGTGACTCTTGGGAAGAAATCGACGGTAGCCGGGTACACGACCTTTCGGCGTTTTTCAAAAAATACCCTTACAATCCGTGAAAACAAAGGCGTGCAAGCATTATATCTCTTGTTTGACTATCCCGAGATATATTACTTAGAGCTGGCCAATCGTTGATTGTTACAAACAACAGAGCGCGCAAGTCAAAGTGTTCCTGTTTGTACTCATCCCACATACGCATACCTGGTTTTTCCACAAAAGAAGAAGTTCGTCAACTAGTGGCCTCGGTACACATCGATGTCGTTTCCGTGCTGCCGGGCCTTGGATGAGTATCGGCATCATAATGAATTTCCGCTTCATGCATATCCGGGGGAAGATTGTAGATAGACGAGAGTAACATGCCGTGCTATGGCTCTTTTTCGATCCCCAAAGGGGTTAAAACCATCCGTACTTAAGGCAAACCTCACGTTTCTTGCATCATCCGCAAAATCCCTTGAATTCGAATCGATTGCTCTCCACTTTGTGACCCATCGGCAGGTGTCTCAACTTGCCGCCTATCTTACGGTCTTCTTTGTGCCATCGCAACAACTTTGCATGGTCCTTGTTTTACGAACAAACGTTTGGGCGTGGTATTATCGGGCGTACCACATAACCTTAGCAGGGGATTTTCACCCGAGGCCTTTAAGCCCTCAACATCACCGGGATCGTCTCTCCCGATCTTATACCGTGATGCATGACATGTCGGACATTCATCCAACTTCTCGTTATCCTCGCCATAGTACAGAAAACAATCATTAGGACATGCATGAATCTTTTTGATTGTTAATCCCAAAGGACATATAACCTTCTTTTTGCTTCGTGCGTGGTGGCGGGTAACTCATTGTCCTTCGGAAGCATCTTCTTTTGGATAGTCAATAACTGGCTAAACGCATTATCATAAACACCATTCTTAAGCCTTCCACCGCGGCAATTCTAGTGTGGTACCCAACTTTTTTACGCCCTGAATCACAGCTTGGGTACAACAACTTCTTGTGGTCCTCTAGCATGCGCTCGAACTTCTTCTTCTCCTTTTCTTTTTTCGCATTCATTCTGCAGGCTTCACGAATAGCCCGATCAAGCCCATCAAGTAGGCTCATCTCCTGCCGGCATCTCCTCTTCATCTTCCTCAATTGCAATATTTTTTATGACATCACCAAATTCAGCATATTCAGCAATAACGTTATTGTCGTCGTCCCCTCCTTCGTCTTCACCTTCTTCCATTGGGACACCGGTCTCTCCGTGCTTGGTCCAACAAACATAGTTGGGCATGAATCCCGACTTGTACAGGTGTAAATGAAGGATATGTGAGTTGGAAAACTCTCTCTTATTCCTACACAAGGCACATGGGCAGCACATAAAACCGTTTAAACGTTTGCTTGGGCCGCACATAGGAACTCATGCACCCCACGCCTGTACTCATCGTCGCGCCGATCTACGTTGTACATCCAATTTAAACTTCATCTGTAATTTTTGAACATAATCATCGTTATGAAAAAAGTACACACCGATACATTTGAGTAAATACACAACATGCATGAATAGTACATTTTATTATTTTTCTGACGGGTAGCCTACAACTTTTGTTTGCCTGCATACAACAAACTCCACTAAAGCAAAGAAAGAAGAAATAGACATCAATTAAAGCGAACATCCTTCGTAGGGCACGCGAAGCAATGAACCTAAGAAACTAATATTTTCGCTGGTATCTCCCCGAATCCCCATTGCTACACCTTGGTCATTGTTATTTGGAATATTTGCACCATGATAGGCCGCCAAAGCTTCAGCTTCTGTGTTGTATTTTTTGTAACAATTTCCTTTGTAGCGATGGACCTGAGCATGGGCATCCGCCAGGTTCGATAGATCCCCGTATGCGCGCCAACATGCACTACGCACCATGCCATGTTTCCTACACATTTAATTAAATTAAATTGATTTCTAATTTAGACTACAAATTATTGAATTACACAATTTGGTAAATTAAGTTAACTTCCTCATTTCTCTAATCAAAAGAAAATTACATAAACAACTATATTTAAATAAAGTTCAAAAACATGAAATGGAGGATGAAAAGGAGGGGAGAGTGCAGTTGCCAAACCTTTATTCCCGGTTTGGTTGGGAAACCCGGAGTAAAGGGGGTTGAGCTGTTTTTTGGGAAGAAAATGCGTTGAAAATTCAAGGGGGCGGAGTATTTATAGGGGGAACATTATTCCCGGTTGGTGGCTTAACCGGGAGTAAAAACTTACTCCCGGCTGGTATTACCAACCGGGAATAGATCTTTATTCCCGGTTGGTGATACCAGCCCGGGTAAAGCTCGTCAAGCCCCCAACCGGGATTAGATCTCCCCGGCGGGGAGGTCTTGTAGCGCAGGGACCCTTTACTCCCGGGAGCTACAACCGGGAGTAAAGATACATTTACTCCCGGGTAAATTTTCAGCCGGGAGTAACCTCGATTTTGGCCTCGAGACTAAAAAGTCACTTCTGTAGTAGTGTATAAAAAAGGGTTGTCTGAAACATTATTGCAACTGGTTTCCAACATGATATGCTCCTGCTTGCACACACATCAGAGTTTGTGCCGCGAAACTGACTTGCGGCTTTTCCATTATCTTATTCCTTTTATTATTCAACAAAGCTCACCACACTACGCAAACGTGCCATCCCACGTTACGCTAAATGCGGCCACACGACAACGCAAGACACAGCACCGAACCCCTGACGGCCTCGCCGTGAACGCGGCCGCAGAAAAAACATACATGTACACACAGATACAAACCACGATAGACAGAAAACAAGTCCGTCACGACACAAATTAAACAACAACTCGACAAGATCATCTCCAGCAGGCACAACGGACTCTGACGACGATAAACGTCTTTATTAAACAACAACTTTGATCTACCTCTTAAGCCTCGTCGTGGTCTCGGCGGTTAGGTAATTCCTGGTTGTGGTGATCATGACCATCAAGCCCACGATTTTTGCGGGGCAGTATGCCACGCAGAGAGAGGGCCAGTTGGGGACGATAGGCTTGGGGCCGCCAATGATATAATCATCAGTTGTACCAGGGGCAAAGTTGATTAGTGCATACTGGTCTCCTTTGAAAATGTAGGCTTCATTTTTACGATGAGAAGCGAAAGCTGCCTCAACTCCACTCTGGAAGATGGTGTTTCTCAAACTATAAAAGCCTTCAACGATCTTTCGTTTGGCGATGAGAGTCTTGGTGTGATAGTTTATAAGTGCATAACTGTCGCCTTTGAACAAGTAAGCTTCGTACCTCGCAGTTGCTGCGAATGCAGCGTCGACAGAGCTCTCAAACTCCGTGCGCTTGAAGAAGGGGAACATGGCAGTGATGGTCATAGGACCATGAAGTATTTTGTCATCAGTCGTTCCCGGAGCATAGTCTATGTGAGCACAGAGATTCCCGGAGAAGATGAATGCCTCCTTGGCATTGTGAATGTCAAAGGCGCAGTCAATTCCGTGCTCACCGAATGCTGTGCCAATAAGCGATGGAAACCCATCGCAGATGAGAAGTGGCCCATTAACGATCTTGTCGTCCGTCGACCCGGGAGCGTAGTTGAGCAGCACATACTCATTTTGCATGAACAAATAGGCTTCGTTGGTGCTGTATGCACGGAACGCAGCATTTATGTAGCTCCCCCAATCCGCCACGCCACCGGCATACCAATCGGCAGGGTCGGCCGCCGCCTGGGCAGCAGCAGTATCTCTTCTCTCTCTCATTTGTGGTCTCCAGATTTTGATGGTTAGGCCAGTCTCAATGGAGAGTTTCATTGCACTCTTTCCAAGACTACAAGATGAAATGAAACTCGGATGAAACACCCTCCCTCAATGCAAAGTTTCATTCTAAAGTTTCATATGCATTTAATTCCATGACTCATAAAGAGTTGGTATGTGTGCCAAGAGAGTTTCACCAAGATGAAACTTTTCCATTCTCTCTCCCTTAATGTGCTGATGTGTCACCCTATTTAATGTGCATGAAACTCCTATGAAACTGCCATTGAGACTGGCCTTAGAGGCGGACGTCTGCCATCAGCACAGTAATCAAATATAGGCCTCCGGATGGGGAGCATCCTGTACGGATGCGTCTGTGGACTGAAATACCCGTTCACTGTTATTGTGGTATCTGCCCTCCTCCATGTTGGATACCTGCATGCAGTGATGGAGTTGCATTGAGAAAAAACAACACCCAGGTACGTACTCTGATTAACTAACAGGGAAGGGAAACTAAATTAGCATTAGCAGCAGAACCAACACGCGCGCGCGCACACACACAGAGAGAGAGAGTTTCTGTAAAGCAAAAGATAAGATGACCAAGTACGTAAGTAAGTTGCAAACTATATATAATTAATATAATAACCTTGAGTTGGGTTCACGAGTGACAGTGAACAACTGAGCAGATCGGACGTATTGAGGTGCAATGCCACGGACAAAGGCAACCTCATCCTGTTCAGGGTGCTGGTATAGATCGCCAAGGGTCAGGTTAACACATATACCACCAGGAGCATAGATCTCATACCGATAGACCTGCATCGATTGCCCAGGCCGGAGACTAGGGTTAGGATGCCAATCACTGGCCAGGGTGGTGCTAACGAAGATATGTGTGGCAGGCCTGTTTGAATCAAGAGGCCTACCGCCATGGTGCACGGAGTGATTCAGATCATAGTAGATCCTATCATCTGTGCCTTCTTGGCGTCTCGCTTGGAACCCATTTTGGAACACTTCTGCGTAGGGAGTCCTGTCCCAGCGAAACACGCGGCGGGTGACATCTGCCTCGCCGTCTCTGGGCCTGTAGATGACGTCATGCAATGGACGATCTGCCAAGATGCAGTTGAAGTAGTAAATAGTTTCCACAAGAAACTGTGCATCAAGCTCATTTTCTACAGGCTGCGGCAAGGCAGCGGCACAGCCTCTCCATGGTGAATCTACTGGGATGGACATGTTTGCTAGGAGTAGTAACAGTTGGAAGGTTTTTTTTTTTTTTTAACAACAGATGGAAGGGTTTGGTTGTTTGAAGGTCGAGCGGTTGGATGGATGAATGCAAGGGAGAAGAACTGAATACTCGTATTTATAGCCTGGAGGAAAGCTTTGGATTTGGCATCGTCATGAATAGTCCCCACACTGTCCGCCGTACGTATTCGCAGTGTCTTTGTCACCTTCCACTCCCCGTCCCACCCATTCACGCCGTTCTCCAAAATATATATACTCCCTCCGAAGTTGGTATTAGAAGTCGCTTTTGGACAAGGTTTAGGTCAAAAATTATTAAGTTTGTAAATGTAAAAATTATATGAGTAGATTTGTCTTAAATATATCACATCTCCATAAATATTTTTTATAATAATAAGATGTCAAAATTGTGTTTGGGAGACCGTGTAAGCTGTCCTAAACGACTTCTAATACCATCCCGAGGGAGTATATACTAGATGAATTCCCAAGGCGTTCTTTCGGGTATGCAAAAATAATTTCAATCAAGTTAAGACGAATGTAAAAATCAATTTCAATAATAAACTAAAGAAAAATAGTGCGTATTTAGGCCAGCCTTTCCCTTGATTGAGGCATCAAAGGGTACTGTTTATTTTGGTACCCGACACCCTCCAACTTTCAAGTTTTTCCACTCTCTCCATCACATCATACACTACTATAGGAATGATTAACCGTGGCGGGCTTTTTTTTTTTCGTGGCGGGCATTGTGTCCGCCACGGGAGCTAGGGTCACGCGTTAATCGATCGATTAACCGTGGCGGACCCCATGCCCGCCATGGAAAATATATAAACCGTGGCGGGCTTTTAACAAAAACCGCCACGGTTAATAGATTAACCATGGCGGCGGGCATCGTTACGCGCCCGCCATGGTTAATGTATTAACCATGGCGGTTTTTATAATATGCCCGCCCGCGGTTAAGAAATTCAGAATTAATAAAAAAAATCAAAAATATTATAAAATTGTAAATTGTGATTTAAGCCACATATTAAATAATAAAATAAGAGAATATTCACATAAATCTTGAACATATGCATCACAATTTAACATTCAACTAACATGCACATTCATTTATACAAAAGCACTTAGAGTTTAAAAGTGACGATCGCATACACATCACAATTTACAAAAAGTCGATCCAACGATCGATTGCTCAAACACGTTTAGCTAGCTAGGTTACAACTACGGGCCATCCCACATATAGTCCTTCATGTCTAGCGCATTTCTCCATCCCGTAGTTCCCATAAGTCCTCGTTTCTAGCAAGGTCATTTGTTAGGGTCGAAGAAATGGCGGTAGGTAGCAACAACGTCCTCAATGACGCACCTACGGATGGCGCCAACCAGTTTCTTGAACGTAAAGGTCGTCAAAGCCTTTCATCCAAAAAAAATCCGTGGTTTTCTTCGTCACCGGCGCCACGTGAGTGCGGTACACGCCAAGCGGGATATGAAGCTACGGTATACAAACCACCGCAGGTTGGTTCCAAAAGGCTACTTACCGCACTTTGCATGCACGATATATGTACCGAAAAATGGTTAGAATATTATGAGACCATTCAATATGGGCGAGCAAACGAGAGTAATGCTACATATATATACCTCAAATCTCGCCTGATCTTCATTTGGTTCCCATGTTTTTGTTTTGCGTATGGGCTGCCTCGATCGTATGACTCGGTCCGCAAGTAATCCTTGTAAGCCCCAATGCGAAATCCCTCGGTGTCATGACTTCGAAGTTTATGGTATGAAATAGTATACTAGTGTTGTGACTTTCATGTTGCAAGGCCTCTTCAAAATGTTTATAGAGGCCTTTTGGCATATTATATAACGAGTCGAGCCTAAGGGCACATCCATCCCGAGGGAAGATTAGCCAAGTAATCCAAAGGGCCGCTGTGTGCCGTTGTTTGTATACCGGCAAGGCTACACCATTTTATTTGATTAGAGATAGATTCCGTGTGTTCAAAAAAATAAAAAGTATTATTGCTTTTGACTTACTTGATATGTTGGGCGAACGCACCATACCGGCCGGCCCTTTGATCTTCTTCATGCACTTGCGGATGTAGTCTCGCCATCTCTCTAACTTTTGCATCGCACAAACTTTTATAGTGTTTATATTGTTCGGCCTTTGCCCCGCTTCTTGAGCTCTTGGTTCCTCCGGTCTCCATCCGTAAATGAGAAAAAATATGCCACGCCTATATACGCCGGACATAGAAACACAATCGCTCATGCATCGTTCGGGCTATCAATGCTTGCATCCCGCAAGCACATGTGGTCACGACATTATAGAATCGAAGAGCTAGAATTAGTGGTGTGAGCGCCGCAATGATCGGGGTAAACAAACTCACGCAAAGATAGAGGGTGACAACGGATTGGTCGAGGTCCCGGCGTCGTAAGCAACCGCCACATTTTGTCGAAGCCTCAGTGGCGCGGAAATGTCCTCCTCCAAGTTAAAGAGCTCTTTAGGAACCCCCGAAATGAAACTCCGTCACCCCCGATCAACCGCATGCTGATATACTAGGTGGAACTCCGAGTGTCCCACTCCTCTTCCTCGATTAGTCGCCCTTGGGCACCATGAACTTGCCAAGCTCAAACCCCCGTCAAGGCCGTCGTCCAGTTTACCCATTGTCCCCGCCGATGGGGTACATAATTCCTATACGTAAGGAGATGTATATTAGCATCATCTAGGTACGTGCGCATATGTAATATGTCCGGCTAAGTTTGGTTGAGATTATCACGCATATACGCCTAATACTGCCGGTCTTCCACGGCCCCGGGTTCGCTTAGCCAATCTAAGGTCCTTTTCTCTCTCTCCTCCGCTAGCTCATACCGCCGCAATCATCTAAGTATTTGGAGGTCGGGGCAAGAACTTCCTCATCTTCTTTTGATAGCTTCTTCTTCTTCGGCGCTTGGGGGGAGCATTCGACCTCATCGTCCTTCTGACTGCTCTGAGGCGGTGTTGAGAATCCTATGCATGTGTATAAGTTAGCCATGTATTTTTTTTGCTATACCGTCACATGTGTTGACATTAGGCACCAATTAATGCATAGTACTGTCACATTTTCTCAAACCTCCTCAACCATTGGGCGCTTGAACGGCGTGGGAGGATGGCGAGCCACCTTGTTAGGAGAAGGTGTCCTCTTGCCTGAGCCGTGAGTTGGTGTCTTGCCACCGTCTTCTTCTTCCGGTTCTTCCGGAGGTGGGTTCGAACGAGGACTTCCACCACCTCGGCCACCATCTTCTCCTTCCGGTGGGTTCGGACGAGGACTTCCGGCACCTCGGCCACCATTGTCATCGTTATCATCATCGTCATCCATCATCGCCACCTGGGAAGGAGGAGGAGACTGCGGCCGCTACTGCGTCGGAGGTGGTGTCGTCGGTTTCAAAGGGGCAATGTCTTCCTTGTTCCATAGGTACTCCCCTCCACCCGAAGGTCCTTGAGTCTTGTTTCTCCTCTTTCACCTAGGATATCAATCTCCTCATCACCAAGGCACCCGGTTCTCTTGATTGCGGAAGAACGAAGGCGTGCTTCGGGTGGGACCGCTCGTTATTGTACAACATATCATGCGTGGTGGACACACCACGGCGGTGTACCTCCTTCTTCTTTCCTTCCTACCAACGGGTATATAGAGAATGCCCACGCGGGTTCGGCCGAGATCGTCGATCGGGTTCTTGCTAGCTCCGCGAGAGGTACTCACACCTTGGATGTTGGAAATACCTTTCTTCGTTAATACCTCTTCTATTTTCTTCTCGACTATGTCCTTTATGGCTTCCTCATAGCCTTGCATCCTAAGGTTATCCTTGTACCTGCGCCTCGTGTGGTAGTTGCCGCGCGGATGCCACGGAATCCACGGTCTTCCGGCTATACCTCGAGCCACGGCCCCGAACTCCGACCCGCGGTGCTCGGGTCTTCCGATTGCCTCGGTTACTTCGTCGTGCTCCCCTCCTAGGTTGGAACTCCCCGCGCTCCTTGGCCTCTTTGACACGCATCACCTTCTTCTCCACCTCGTCAACCTTTGGGTCATTGTACTTAGGCGTGTTGTCCGAGTCTTACGCTTCTTGGGCGGGGCATAGAAGAAGTCACGTGCCCTCTCGGGAAGGGCTAGCAACGGATTCTCTATCCCTTTCTCAAGCGTCCCTCCCTTTCTTTTCGCCGCCATTCACCCTTATGACCGGCATATCCTACCATGCCGAGGTTGTGCCTGAGTTCGTTCTTCTTTTCTTTTGCAGTTCTTTACCCATTTTCGACCTGGCGCATACTCTTCGTTGGTCGTAAGGTTGACGAACTCATCCTGCACCGGTTGCTTTAAGAAGTTGTAGGCTTGAAGTGGTGACTTGCCCATACGCACATAGTTTGTGTACGAGATAGTTCCGTAGGGTGCGGCGCTTTGCTTGCAAACGGACCACACATACTTCTTGCATTTCTTTTTTCTCAAAGCCCGCCTCGGCCTGGATAATGGAAGAGGACTTTCCACGCCTTTCCACACCTTCTTCTTCAGCCCGTCCGAACATTCCTCCGGGCTAGGTAAGTGATGGGCACACTTTCCTTGGCTACAACGGAGATCCGTTTGCTATAAATGGCCCCATATTTTTCGGCTCCATGGGATCTCCATTCGCCCTATCCTCAATATATTACGCACCACCTCGGCTTTACGGTGCCTCCCATGCCGCCTCTTTTCAAGCATGACTTCTTGGAGGTGGTGGTCGAATTGAAGTGCTGGGGGTGGGACCAGATTCACCCCCTCCGTGAGCTCTCTCTTCACCAAACTCTAGACGGAGAGGCTCCAATGGTAAATCATCCACGACAACAGCTAAAATTAGTCGTGTACTTACATGAGGCACAATGCGTTGTGTTTGTCGAATTCTTACCTTTTTGGTTCCGTCGTCATTGCACTCGAGAACCCCCGTGTGTTGGGCTCCTCCTCGCTTGCCGGTCCGGATCAATTTCCTCCTCTCAGGGGGCGTTTCTTCTCGGCCCGGTGGTGGTGTCAACTCTTCGCTCACGTATCCATTGTCGGAGGAAGAATCGGACGTGGAGGCCACGTCCTCCTCGCTGGGCACCCATTGCACGATCTTTTATCGGTTGGTTCGGATGCCATTGGATTCTCTGGGACACACGTAGCAATTTATTATAGTAATTTATAGTGAAAGAGTAAAAGTACAGCAGTGATAGTATGATTACGTATATAGTTTTCCATTTTACATAGAGTAGTTACAAAAAAAAAAAAAAATTTACAAAAAATAGATAAAATAGGTACATATTTTTTCTTTTTTACATAGTACATACAAAAAATACAAAAAATAAACAAAAAATGTGTAACAATAGTAGTATGTAGTATCACAGAGTCATCTCGAAACATTTTATTATTGAATTCCTCTCATGATTACATAGTTTTCCATTTTACATATATAGAGTAGTTTCAAAAATACAAAATGTAAACTAAAAATACAAAAATGTCTACAAATACAAATAAAAATATGCAAAATTACAAAAAATTAACAAAAAAATGTGTAAAATACAAATTTGGCTCGAGAAGTACCCAACTATCCTTATCACATCGCGTCTAAACTGGTTGCTTGTATATGTTATACAAGCCGTCCTCGCTTAGCCGCTCACAAGTATGAGGACATTTCATCATCGCCGGCGCCTCGGCATAAATGTATTCACATCATCGCATATGCCACACCTCGGCTAAAGATTCAAAACATTAACAAAAACCGCCACGGAAGTTCAACGAGTATAAGTGAAAAAAGAACCATATATATGTGACCCCCGCCGTGGAATCGGCTAAGTCCTCCGCCGTTCAAAACTCACCCGAAGGGCTGTCCATAGAACGTAAGCATGTAGTGAAGCAAAATTCATCTCAATTTTGACAAAATTCATCTCAATTTTAGCAAAATTCATCTCAATTTGGGCAATATTCATCTCAATTTGGACAAAATTCATCTCAGTGGCATCATAGGCGTTGGCATAATATATTGCTTTCGGCTAAAAATTCATGTTCAACTTCGGCGTGGGCTAGGGTTTTACATCATAGGCAAACTAAAAAATTCAGTGGCATCATAAGGTAAAAATTTAGTGGAAGCAAAATCCATCCGCGAGCCGCATCGATGCAACCATCAGCGGGACATCAACATGCATCACGGGACATCAATGAGCATCAACGAGGGGCAGCATCGCGGACATCAACATGCATCACAGGGACATCAACGCCCGCAGCATCGCCCGGACATCAACGAGGGCGTACTTTCACCGGAGAGGTGGTGAGGAGGCGCACCGTGAGGCATCATGAGGTTTTCTTTGCATTTACTCGCATTTCCGAGAGGAGCACCTACAAGGTGTGAGAGGCGCAAGACGACAGACGGCGCCATGATCCTTCTGGTGCACGACGGAGGCGCGTGTCAGCGGCGAGAGCAATCGGGCACCTGACTATCGCGGGTTTGGCAAGGCAGAGGAGCACGGTACAAACGACGGGGCGCAAGGCCGGGCGGCGAGAGCACTCCGCGCGCGGGCCGGCGTTGCTCGCATCCTCGCGCGCGGCGGATCGACGAGAGGGCTAGACGGTCGAGAGGAAACGAGGGCGGAAAGCGCGCCGGGCGAAGGGAGGCGGTAATCGGGCGGCCGAACGGGGAGCGGCACGCGGCGGCGAGGTGGAAATCCGGCACCCTTCGGGTGAGTTTGAACGGGCGGGGACTTAGCCATTGCCCGGGGTTGCCCACGTTATATAGGCGGTAATTTTGTGTGGCGGGCATTTTACAATGCCCACCCGCGGTTATCGATTAACCGTGGCGGGCATTGTAAAATGTCCGCCACGCAAAATGGATTAGGTTTTGAATTGTAAAATTCATAACAATTCAAATCTTCATTCTAAAATTACGAAAATTTTTTGTGTGGCCTCCCTATGAGTATGTGTACCCATGAAAAATGTGAAACTTGAATTTTGGATAGTTCTTGCATGATTTAAAAATACAGTCTTTAATTGACAAGTCGGGGGGCGTATCGAGAAAGTCTTGGCGATCTCCAATATATTTTTGGTTCCATTACATAAATGTCGTGACATACATATTTGGTTCCATTACATATTTGGTTCTATTACAAAAGGATCGACTTATTTTTTTGCCGGGCTGCCACCGCTTCTTTTCCTCACCATCCGCGGCGGCACGGGGCTTTGTCTTGGTCCCGAGGACATTCCCCACACGCGTGTCTCGACTTCCTTGATCTTGGTTGGATGATCGGTAAAGAGCGTAAACTCGCTGCGTAGTTGTTGTACTCTTCGAGGACTCGACTCCATCGGCTCCCACGATCCTTTGCTTCCCTCCCACGGCCCTCGCGTGTAGTTGCTTTTTGCCCCGCGATTTGGGCACCGGGTAGTAGGCTACCCGGGCCACGCGACTTGCGAAAGTACCCACTCATCATCTCCAAGATTTCGAAATTTGAATCGGTGGTTAACCCAACTTCGTCCACGCCAACCGCCGTTGGCTTGACCCAATCGCACCTAAAAATGGGTATCCCTAGGTCTCGCCATAATCAAGTTCCCAAATCTCTTGGATTTGCCCATAGTATGTCTTTAGTTCCTTGGTGGCCATGTCCATGCCCTCATACCGAACGCGCTTGTTCTGCGGACGCGCTCTTGTTGTCCTTTTCTTTTGTGTGGAACCTGTATCCATTGATGTCGTAACCTTGCCATGTGATGATTTGGCTAGATGGGCGTATGCAAGCATTGATTGTTCGGTATCCGCGTTTAGGGGTATCTCCGTTCTCTCGATCCACGTTGTGAAATTCAACTTGTGTTGTCTCGGTACCCACCCCTCTCGTATACCGCCACGCTTCTTGCGAATTTCCTCCAGATGCTTCTCGCCCACGTTTCCATTGATACTAAGCTGGTTCGGAGTATTTGCCATGGGCTTCTTCGATTGTTTAAAGTGGTCTATATCGGTTAAAATACGTTCCTCCCCACGCAGCCCATCCCATCGGGTTACGCCTTCATGCGGGTGTTGGGTAGGCGGATTGCATTTCCATCCCGGATGTATCTAGTGCGGCGATTAACGGACTCCATTGTTGTGTATGCCTCGATCATAGAGCCCTCTGAGGTATGCACGCGGTTAAGGACGAGATCTGTTAAGAGAGGACATGAACCGCTTCGTTCATCCACATCTGTCGCGGGTAGAGGTCCCGGTTCTTCTATTTGATCGACCATGTGTATCATGAGGTGTGGCATAATATCGAAGAAAGACGGTGGTAAGCACATCTCAAGCCGGCATATAGTCTCCGTGATGAACTCTTTTCGGTCGCGGGGAGGTCATTTTCAGCGATGACCTTCACCTCGATGCGATTAAAAAGTAGCACAGCGTGTAACGGCCATCTTCAAGAACTCGGGCGATGCACCTAATCACAATTGGAAGGAACACCGTCGGCATGACATGGCGGTCATGGGCCTTCAAGTTTGACGGTTGTCGTCTTTCATCGATACAATGCTCTTGAGGTTAGAAATGTAAAACCGGTCGGCACTTTCACATCCCCGAGCCATTTGCAAAAATCCCTCTTTTCATCCTCGTGTCGATTGTAGCTCGCGGGCCGAAGGTCGACTTTTCCGCTATTCCCGAGGGTTTGGCGTGAAGTTCGGGCCCGATGCCCATGTCGGCAAGATCCCCGACGTGACTTGACACCGCCCTTCGCCTTATTCTTGATATCTAGGAACATCCCGACCAAGCTCTCGAAGAGATTCTTACGTAGATGCATGTTATCGGCAAAGATGGGGTGTATGGAGCATCTTCGGTATGGTAGGTACTTGAAGAAAATCGGGCTTCTTGAATGGGACTTTGGGCGATCTTGCCGCCAGAAGTGGGTTACATACGCTTCTGCCTTCTTCTTCTTCTTACCTTCTGTGTTTTGTTCCTTCCGCTTCTTCTTTTCCTTTGGCCCACCGGCTTTCTTCTTCTTTCGAACTCGTGGTTTATGTTCTTCACCATTTCAAACACCTTTGGCCCGTACTTTACCCTTTCCGGCTCCTCCGTTGATGTCTCCGGGCTCGCCGTCAAAGTACTCATCCATCGAAGTTTCCCGGTTTGTGTTCTTTGCAGAGGAATTTACGATGCTTCATATACACCGTCTTTTGGGATCCACTAAGGTAAATGGAGCGGTATTCTCAATGCAAAAGCGTGCAAAATTTGTCTTCCCCTAATCTGCCCCGACTATGAAAAGAGAGCGGGGTAATCACCGATGGTGGCCATTATCATTGCCTTTAGAGTGAACTTCTTCTTCTCGGACGCATCCATAATGTCAACCCCTTTCCACGTTCCGCCATTTCCTCCATTATCGCTCAATGAGCACATCTATATCATTGCCCGCCGCTTTGGTCCGGAAATGAGCATGGCCATAGAAGATATTTGCGCTTGCACACTTTCGTAGGGAGGCGGGTTGAATATGGTGAGGGTGACCAGCCAGGTGCTTGTCGCGTATTACTTGAGGTCTCCGAACGAATTCATCCCGTCGGTACTCATTGCGAATCTTACGTTCCTAAACTCGTCCCTAAAAATCCGAAAACATTTCATTGATGCGTTTCCACGTTTTGGCATCCGAGGGGTGTCGTAGTTTGCCATCGCCCTTCGTGGCGTTCGGCGATGCATGCGGGACATCAGCTTGGCATCCTCTAGGTTTCCAAAAATTGCACGCAGGCGCGATCCAGGGCGGTAGATACCACACGATAGGGCAGGGGATCTTCCTACGTATTGTAACCATCTTCTTCCTCGTCCCCGGGGTGGCATCCGCTTCTTGCCCGTCTTACGCTTCTTGGGCCCTCTCGATGGTCCCTCCTCATCGGTGGCACGGCGGCCCAAAGATCCTCTTGTAACGACTCACGCCCGATCGCGACAGTTCTCGCAAGTCCGCATAGTTACCCGGTATAGAATACAATGGTTAGGACACGCATGAAACTTCCTAAGCTTCATGGCCACGGGGCTAATCAGCTTCTTCGCCCCGATAGGTATTAGCGGGCACCTTATTCCCTCGGGTAAAACATTGTCACCGAGATACCGTAATGTGTCATTGAAGCTCGTGGTTCGACCACCCGTGGCGAGCCTTCATCATCAACATCGTTAGGTTAAAAACGCGTAGCACCGCAATCCTTTGCCGGACATTTGCCGTCATCGTTGTAGAGAGGGTCAATTGCCGCTGCTTCATCCGCCTAAAAATTCTCGAGCCATCTTGGATTGCCAAACAACACGTCATCTTCATCTTTGAGGTTAGCAATTTCCTTGAAAAAGAGCATCCTCGGGTGACATGTCATCAACTACCGATCGTTCACCATGATCTCCACCCGCATTGTCTTCGCCATGTCTTCAAGCAGTTCATCTACGGTGATGTAATCACGATTATCAACTTGTTCTCGTCCTTCGTCCACCACCGGTGTTTCGTCGTTCTGCGGTCGATGGCGGGGTCCTCCGAATGAACCGGCCGCGACACTCTAAGTTATTTTTCACCATGATACTTCCACACGGTGTACCTCGGCTCCTGATGAAACCATACCGCAGCAAGTGCTCCACGGCGACATCATCCTTGTGTAGAACATATGCTTGCACCGATAGCACGGGCACACCATTTCTTCCGAACCCCGACCGATTCGATGCTTCGTGGCGGCGGGCATAAACTTCTTACGCACATCATCAACGAAATCCATCGCGATCCTCGCCCAGACATCCAATCCCTATTTGGGCGCCATGACGGCCCGCTCAAATTAATTAAACCAAACCAAAGAGAGCGATCGATGATTAGAGATCGAAGTATCGATGATTAGAGAGAGTTAACTAAAGTGCAAAAAGAGGAATACGAGAGAGATCGAGAGAGAGCACATACACTTCAAATGAGAGGGAGAGAGAGGGGGGAGGAGAAAGAGGGAGAGGGAGGGGGAGGGAGAGAGAGAAGGAGAGGAGAGAAGAGGTACCTTTAAGAGGGAGAGAGGGAGAGGGAGAGATCAAAACTAGATCTCAAAAAAAAAGAAAGGGGAGAGAGAGGGGGAGAGAGAGAGGGGAGAGAGAGAGGGGGAAAAAGAGATAAAGGGAGGGGAGGGGGAGAGAGAGGGGGAAGAGAAAGAGCACAAACCACATTCAATTACATCTAAAAAAAGATGGAGGACCATGTAGGGAGAGAGGGAGAGAGAGAGGGAGAGAGGGAGAGAAAGAGGGAGAGAGAGGGAGAGAAAAAGAGGGGAGAAAGAGAGGAAATACCCCCCCTAGCGTGCCAAACTTCAATCAATCCAAGGGCAAAACCTTCCCCCCGAAATGGTGTTTTCTAGAGTTTTGAAGCTCAAAACCCTAGAAAATGGTGAAGTTCCCGTGGGGAAGAACAAGGTTGGGGCTGTATTTATAGCCCGCACTTTTCGTGGCGGGCATTATAAAAAACACCGCCACGGTTAATGGCGATTAACCATGGCGGTTATTTTATAAAGACCGCCCACGGTTAATCGATTAACCGTGGCGGTTTTCCGCCGGGGGCTGCCACGCCAACTATTTTCCGTGGGCGGTTTTCTAAATGCCCGCCACGGAAAAATGAAAAAAATAAACACTTGTGCAAAAATCAAATCAGTAGTAGTGATATCACATATGAATGGAGTAGTAAATGTAGGTAAAAAAATAACTAGTTGCACGTTTGGTTGTAAATCACTAGACGAATCTTTTGAGCCTAGTTAGTTTATGATTGGACAATATTTACCAAATACAAACAAAAGTGCTACAGAGTGCTATAGGAGTTCAAATTCTAACTTTCTAACTTTCTAACACCAACTAAACGAGCCCTCAAATGGTACGATAAAAGGTATTGTGCGATTGCTATATACTAGGGTGCAGAACCTACTCTACTACATTGACATTTATTTTAGGACAAACATTCAAAGCTAAAGCGACATTCATATTGGGATAGAGGGAGTATCTCGTAACATGAATAGGCCTACATGACATTCTTGTATAATCTTGAAATATGTAAATGAGCAAACCAATGAAAAATATAACAATTGCCTTATAACTATGGATGAAAATGGTATGGATATTTATCCGACCGTCAGTTCGACCGAATCTGTCTAATGGGGTACAGATCTATCCGTATCCGAGTCCGGATATTCAACATCCGATACCGTATCCGTATCCGTATCCGAATACTCAAATCGAATATTTGTGATGTCGACATCCAATCGTATCCTATCCTAAGCATGGTTTACACTATTCGTATTCGAATCCGAATCCGACCAGGAATATGAAAACAAATGTAATATCAAGGATAGCCGTTCATATCTGATCCGTTTTTATTCATACTTATAGCTAAGTAAATACTGATGTGGAAGAAAGAGTAGAGGAAGAAATGAGAGTTTGGCTTTATGCAAGTAATAAGCTAAGCACGAAGCATACCCACCAATGTATATGCTTCCGTGCATAGCTTATTACTTGCATGAAAGCCAAACTCTCATTTCTCTTCTTTCTTTTCTTACATCATCAAGATTTACTTAGCTATAAGTCAATTATTATATTTTTAATATTCACTTAGCTATAAGTCAATTATTATAATTTTTATTGGTTTGCTCATATACCTATTTCAAGATTATATAGGAATGTCATGTTGACTATTTATGTTACGAGATATGTGCTTAAAAGTTACATTGGCAGCCAGTGTGAATGGTTGGGACTGGGAGTGGAAGTTGACAGAGACACTGCGAAAACGTCGCAAGCAGCGTTGGGCCAATATTGGCAATGCTGAGCTTAATTTTTCGGAGCAGGAAACTGTTTACTACTAATTGCTTAGCTGCCAGAGTACCAGTTTCATTTCATAGTAAGGACTTGTTTAGATTGCTAAAATTTCTAATTCTTTTCCACTCTCCCTCCATCACATCACATTAAATACACCAAACGATATATGTTTGGATTATAAAATATATGTAAAAAATAACTAATTATACAGTTTAGATGTACATTGCGAGACGATTCTTTTTGAGTCTAGTTACCCATTGGTAGGATAATATTTACCACAAACAAACGAAACGTGCTACAAAGCACTACAGGAGTTTCAACAGTTACTTTTGCAAGTTTTTGTAACATCTAAACAAGATATTTTGGTTTTCTGAAAGCCACGGCAGCGAGGGAGGAAGGGTCACGGAGGCTGCCAGTGTGAATGGCTCGGACGACTGGGACTGGAGTGGGGAGGGTGACAGACACTGCATGTGTGAGTACTGCTGCGTACGGCGGTGGTCGAAGCCCTTGCGACGTTTATTACTGCCTTGATTATATTCACGTGAGCCTGCAAGAGAGTCCGCTGGCCCAGCTCGTACCAAAGCACGGCCACTACAAGGCCGACGACTTGACCGCGCGCCAACACTGGCCAGCACGACATAGCCAGAGTTCACGGTCCTTTCGGCCGGACTAGGTGACCAATGTAATCGTAAGGCCCATTATTCCGTCTGGCTTTCCTTCAGCGAAGAGCCTCGAATCCGAAATTGAACTGAACTAAGCCCACTGTTGGTGTCGGCGATGGTGAGCACAGCGATCCATCGCCATGGCTCGAATTACCGAGACCCTATCGAGTTACCACCTATATATATGCTTAATCAGTTGAGTTCTTGTGTATTTCTCCCAATATAAGCGTCAGCATGAAATCACAAAAAAAAGCGTCAACATGTCCTGACTTGCAGGATCTGTAATTCGTTCTTTTTATTGAGAAAAGAAGGCAGGATCTGTAATTCTTTTGGCCGTTGTCTCCCTTTGTAAATTTCAGTAGCATCTGATAACTGTAAATTTCAGTCTGCCTATTATCACTAGTGACAGGCTTTGCAATGTCTTACCGGTTACTACATAGTATGTAAGCGGTTTCTAGCCCTCGCAAGGAATGTCTATCAAAGAGACTGATGCTAGCTAGCGGTATAAAGTGTGTAGATTTGGTGGATATTTTGACCTCAAGACGTGTCACTGTGACGAAAATTAGTATCCACAGTGGTGTGTAAACAGAACATTGAATACCTTGATGGTGCTTGTGGCAACTCACGTCAACTGTATGTACTCACACGAGTTTAAATTGGAAAACAAATCAAAATGTAAAGTTCATCCTTGAATTTGAAACCCCTCAACGACAAAGATAAACTTTCTTCTTGACGAGATGAATTCAAGCGATTAGAAAATGTATGCATGAAACACATACCAAAGTCGAAGGCTCTTATGGGGAAAGACTCTGAACAAACATTCGTTGTGTGCCAAGGCTTTATTGAAAGCTAACTATAATCTCCAACAAGCACACCAAAGCAAATTCCAAATACAGCATAATGTTGAAACATAAAACGGCAAACTCTGTTTTTGTTGAACCTGAGGCAAACACCTTCATCGACCGAACATGTGTATATACCCATACACAGACTCGTGAGGCACTCCAATTGCTGCCACAGTGATACACCATCCTCTTGCTTCCCAGTTATTGTTCATCGGCCCCTTCATCCTCATCAATCTTCCCTCTTCTTCCTCTTATGCAGTCGTCTGACCAGCCCCCTTCTCCTCCTCGTTGTTTTCATGCATCCCAATCTGTTTGGAAAACAAACATGAGGAGGTTAGTGGTGAAAATGGACGGTGACAAGGAAACGCAGAGCTGACAACGAAACAAACATGAGGAGGCTAGTTCTGGGGCCTTTGGCACCTCTAGTTCACTCTCTGCATCAATAGTTTGGCTTCTTTCGTCACTAGAAAGTAGGTTGGCCTCCTTTCTGATTTGCAAAAATTCGAGCCACTCGGATATTGCTCCACCATAAAGTTCTTCATTCACCTCCCACAATACCTAAAAAAGAAGTGTTAAAAAATTGTTCCATTGGATGACCTTGTACATGCTAAATTGAAAAAATAAATATGCATTTGCGGCAGCTAGAGAAGAGTGTTCTATGAGAGAACATACCGATTCAAAATGTTGGCAGTGCCATGCTCTAGATTTTGTACGTAACGTGGGATGGTTGGGAAGTGACTTTATGGCAGCATTAATGGCTCCTGAAACACAGCTAACGGCATTATCATTATTGTCTTCCGTGTCATCCCACCTGCCACGAAATTTGATCTCTACCTTGTTGAGAGCAGAGAGGTGTTCGATGCCCAAACTAGATGGAGCACCGTTGAGGCATTCCATCTCATGCACAGGAAACTTAATCTTCACGTGCTCCTTTGGCATTGATCCCGCTTCAAACTCTAACGAGATCCCACAGGCACCGATATCTAGGTAGAAATATTTCAGATTTCTAAATTTGTTGTTGCCTTGTACTGCGATCCTTCCATTGGTGCACCCCCCCGTGCCCAGTTTTAAAAAAGCAAACTGGGTATTTCTCCAAGGATCTCAACATCTTCTGGTCTCAAACAGATTATACTTAGTTCTAGCACATCGAGATTACTAAGTGAGCCCATCCAATTTGGTACCTTATAAATGATAGTTTTTTTTATGCAGAGCTTATGGAGGCTACGGGAGGCAGCAGGGTACCAAGAATCTAGTGACATTAGGCCCCCGTTCCATATGACAGGTCATCGATATATAGATTATGTAGGTTGCATGAAGATAACAAATTTCCCACATAATTGTAAATGTCCTCAGCCTGGCTTCTTCCCGCCGAGCCATCTAGTAAATCAAAATGCAACGCTATTTCCAATGTTCTCAGCTTGGTTAGTTTATGTAGGGACTGCCCTTGCTCATAGGGTTGAACTCCATATTGCCTCAGCTCTACCAAGCTAAGCAGCTGCCCAATAATCCCATCTGGAAATCTAACATCAGGACCCACATATAAGTGTGCCAGTTGTTGTAGTTTTTGGATAGTTCGTGGTAGTTCTTTGATGCTAGTGCCTTGCACATCCAACGTCTGTAGATGTTGTAGTTCACCAACATTCTCTGGGAGACAGGTTATTGAATATGAGCCGAGACGCAAGTACCTAAGATTAAACAACTTTCCAATACTTGCAAGATGATGGTCTTCCATGCTTCTACATTGTTTTAGGTCCAACACAAGAAGAGCAGTGGAAGGCAAACAAGAGATTTTCACAATCTGTCCAAATATTGTAATTGACCTAACATGAGACAATAACTGGCCTGCCCATAAATTGGCATGTTCTTTGTTGTGGTTGCTGACATAAAGCCTACGAACCATGTATTCTGAAGCAAATACAGGCTCTGCAACATCTAATGAAGTTACAAAATTTTCTTCAGTTGCCTTGCATTTGATGTAGTCAAGGATGATGTCATGCACTTTCGACATGCCTTTGCCCCGACCATTCTTTACTCGAACAGGTTGGATCATGCTTCTATTGATTAGATCATTGAAGTAACCCTCACCGATTTCATATTTAGTTTGACTTGCTTTCTCATGAATGAACCCTTCCTGCAATCCACCTATTGATCAAACATTCTTTTCTCAATCTCATAATCTTCCGAAACATACTCATGTACAACAAACAAGTTCTTAGATGGCGAGGGATGTCAAAATAACTCAAAGATAAGATATTGGTCATGATCTTAGCACCATCTTTCATTGCGTAGTGAGGAACCAATAGCATTAAGTACCCTGTCCCATTCTAGTTTTGCGCACACATTGGCTAATATGCTAGATATAGTAACAATTGCCAATGGTAGACCACCACATTTTCTTAGTATTTTGTCCGAACATCTTCCAAGTGAGGATAACATGAACTCTCAGAACCAAATGCTCTTCTAAAGAATAACCTTTTGGAGTCATCAAAACTAAGAGCCTCCATTTCATAAACTTGAGAAGAACAACAATTTGCAACTGTAATACTACGTGTTGTCGTTATTATTCTGCTCCCAAGATCATTACTTGGTAATGCAAGTTTGATGGATCCCAATCTTCTTGTGCTCCATACATCATCAATCACAACAATGTACCTACCACACATTATTTTAACAAAGATGGAATCAGTGATCAAAGACTACATCATTAAATTAAATTGTATGCATCGGTAACATCGACTACCATTGTAGGTTGATGAATGAATGACGATAGGAACCTAAATTGACATGGTACTCTAGCACATCATAAAAAAGTGAAATTTTAATGTGTGCAATAAATATTTCAATAAATTGGCAACAATGTCTATATCATTTACGATACGTATTAAAATTAGATATAACGATGAAACTCGCCGAGAACTCTACTTGCTACACTATTTGGACTTCTGACAAAACTTCCAAAAGTAGCTTAAATTTGGCCATACTTGTTAAATATTAGTAGCTTCTCAGTAGTTCAAACAGCGAGAGCTAGAGTAAATTGTGACTATGAAGCTTTATAATTTGGAATCTGGAACTTAAAGACTTACCCCAACTTTGGGATACATAAAACAACAAAAAAATTGTATCCGACAAACCAAATACATTGATGAAGGTTTATGTGACAGGATATATGTTGAATATGAATACTTACTTTGTTCCACTTTTATGTGAATGTATAAAGTAATTCGCTGTAGATGCACACAATTTAAACATAACTTGGAAACATTACCATAGTTGACTAGTCTTACCTTTTGTCATGAAGGTATTCCCTGAGTTTATCAATGATCTCATTGCACATCATCAACCTTGTGAGTTAATATCGCACACTTGACTTCATCAGCAATGTGCATTAGAATCTTTTCTCGACATCAGGAGTTCGAGAAACACACAAAAGCTGCACATTTGAACTGGCCTTTAATGTCCTCATAAACTTGCTTTGCAAGAGTAGTCTTACCAAGACCTCCACAACCAGAAATCGAGAGCACTTTAGGTTTTACTGATGAACTAGTTGCCTCCATGTTTAACAACTCAATGATATGCTTCTTTGGAGCATTGAGGCCCACAAGTTTATCAATATCCTCATAAAGCGCCTGCAGCCTGGGATCAACAGAAGAAGTGCTGGATTTGTTTTTCAGTTGGGCCAAATCATACCTCTTGTGCCTCTCGCTTGCCTCTATTATAGATGCCTTGAGTTCTTCGATCTGATTGGCAAGGTCATAGCGTGCCTTCAGTTTCTTGAGCTCGTGGAAGAACCGTTCGAACACCGAAAGCCCATGTTGCTTGTGGTCATCACGAACCAAGAAGACATCAACGCAATCTTCCAAGTCATATGCCAGCTCTCGTAGCTTGTCCCTCCATTCCCTGCTTACAGGGTCGAGCTGCTCTTCATCTGCAAGCATCTCGAGGGTGGCACTCATGGCGCCCAGCTCGTCTCTCAGAAACTTGATTTGCTTGCGCACGCCTCTGAGCTTGACGTACTCTTTGCCAAGAAGATTAGTGAGCTTGGACAGGAGTGGTTTCATCACTCCCGTGGAGACAGTAACTAGAGCAGCCTCCATTGCTCTGCCTCCGATAAGCTCGATCTTGCTGGCAGCTAGGACGCGCGGCGCGCCTAAGATGTGTGTGTGGGAGCAAGCGGCGATGGCTATTAGCGATTTCAAAGCGCCAAGCGAAACAACCAACTGAGGTTTGGATGGTGAGCGGATCAGTTGGAGATAGTCGGATTTGAATGAAATGCACAAACATAGAAAGTAGCATGCTAACTGCAGGGAGAGGGGGGCGGGGGGGTTTACATGATGATTTGACTGAACATGCTGAGGCGACGGACTAGTATTCGCACTTGCTGAGGATTTTTCTTTGTGCTGGACTTGGACATGGATGGTTACAGGATGCTAGATTTTTCTTTGCGTCGGATTTTTCTCTGTGGAATGAGTACTTGTGCGGTGGGATACAGTGAAGAAGTATGCTGGATTTTTCTTTGGGTTGGACAATGGCATGGACAGGACAGAACAGGCTCTCACGATCGCCTTTGAACTTTGATGTGTGTTGACATGGTTGTCCGGGATTTTTCTTTTGGTTTGGACTTGGTCATTGGAAATTTGAGTAAATGGAGGACAATACAACATAAGTGTCGCAACCAAGCCAGTCCAGAGCGGTGGTTTAATCGCCAGCCATCATGGCATGGAGAAGACGAACTAGAAAAATTGGGGCAGCGCGACAAAGACAACCGTGACGACTTGAAAGGGCAATATGCCAGGTCGACTCACCACTGTCGACGACGTCGCCATGGTAAGGCCAGGCCTGGCCGCGCACGTCCACTTCGAAATGGATCAGACCCGCGTTGCCGACTCACCAATGGTCATCGGTGGCGAGTTGAATGAAGCTATGAACAATGGGAGTGGGTGACACATTCACACGTGCTCACCTCAGTCAGCACTCAGCAATTTCAAATTTATTCAGTAACCAAGGACCGGGTTACTGAGCAGAGCGCGTGATTAGACGCGAATACTTTTTTCACGATAATTATTGGCCTATATCCGAATTACATTTCTAAATACTAGTATTAAAAAAATACATTTCTAATATACAACTTTCCTAATTAACACAGGGTGGCTGCTTCTGTTGAACATTAGGAGACGAATTAAGTAGCTAAGAGCAAACTTAAAAACCGAGTAATGATTGCTTGATAGATTAGCAACTGTAGCTAGAAACGGACCATTTATAAATCTGCTGAACCTGTAGTGTGCTACTGCAAATCCTAAAAGAAAAGCTTACTGAATACGGAGCTTACCTGAACTTTGCTTGCCCGGCTGCTGTCCTGCTTAACTGAAAGTTGGTGCCAAGCTTCTGCTGTGCTGATATACTGAACCTGCAAACACCGTCTGAGACAAAGATTCCAGACAAGTAAGCAAGCTGACGTGAAAATTCAGGTTGAAGGCACAGCTGAAAAAAGATTAAACTGAAAGCAGCAACTTGCTACGGCTAAACAACAGAAGCTGCTCTACACACCTGAAGAAATCAGAGGCACGAATATGAAGCGCCACTGCTGATGCTCTGAACTGCTGAATGGCCATGCATCGTGCTGGTGGCAATATTTCCACAATGTCTAGTTACAGAAGCCAGCGGTGATTGCATCTTATCACCACCGGTTGCAAACTAACAGTGATGACCCCAATTATCTCCAAGAATATCGCCTTGCTCAGCAAATGGTTGTATCGCCTGTTGACAACATTTGTTCCTTGATTGTCGTTTTTACGAGGATGGTACGGGCCCACGGTCCACGCGGCTTGGGGTCTAAGGAAGCCAACTAGTACAAATAACATTTTGGGGATGGCTAAATGGAATATCAAAAAGAATTTAAATCATTTGTTCTTGTTGGCGCAGCGCCTTGTGTTGGTCTATCCGCTCTGCAGAAATGCAGTTGTTTTGAAAACAAACATTTTTCTTTCTTGCGGTACTCTACTCGACCACGCACTGGCTCCGTATGTGGGCTATCCTGCAACGCCTTCTTCCCCCGGAGGTGCTTGTAGCGCCTCGGTTCTTGGAGAGGGTGGCCAAGGACTTTTTCCCAGTGTGCATGGGTGGCGATCTAGTCTTAGGATTGACAGTCATTAGTGTCTGTGGTTATTTAGAACTATCAAAGGTTGTGTGCCCAAGGGCAGAGGCCGGGAATGTTTCAAGACATTGTATCTCCTCGATGTAATCTCTTGAAATTAATAAAAGTTCCCATTTCCAAAAAAAAATGGTCAAGAGCCTGCTTGGATAGTGAATAGTTATTAGGCTCCTGCAGGCAAAGGAGGAAAAGCATTTGCCGTGGCAAAGCTTTACTGGACGCTAATTACAGTCTTAAAACAAGCACGATCCTCACATCTTGGGTAAGCTCTGTTTTTGTTCAACCTTGTGTCTGTGACATCTTCATCCACCGATCGACCTAAATCAAAGTGGCTAACTGTAACACCTAGCCCAAATAAAGGAAATACAAAATAAAATAAAAAAAAAGAAAGTACTATAGCGCAGCTACAGTACCGCGCCGTCTCTCTTTTCTAATTTTAGCCGGACTCCTCCCTGCCGTGCGTTCGCATCCGTGTGACCCTCTCCCCTCTTCTCTAGCAGCCGCCATCTTCTTTTCACGGGAAAACAGATAGGAGAGAAGAGAAGAGAAGAGAAGAGAAGAGAAGAGGAAGGGGAGAGTCTAGGGTTTTGCCGCTGCTGCCATCGTCAACGCCCGTTCGTGGTGTTGTTCTTCGAAGACCGGTTAGGATCTATCTCCTACCTTTGTTTTCCCATCAAATCCCTTGCCTCCCTCACTGTTCATGAGGATTTTACCATGTCCGTATAGATTGAAACGGATACGGTGATAGCAGCGATAATCTTTACGAGTTGGACGGGAGGTTGGAGGGGAGATGATGGAGTAACCGTCGGGGATTTCGTCATCGTGCTCGCTGTGGTTTCCCTAGGTGAGAAGCCAAATGTTAATCCCATTATTTTGATCAAGTTTCATGGATCAAAACACTTGTTTGGATGGGGTTTTAGTGGAATAAATCCCGAAATTATTTTCGTCAATGTTCTGGAATTTCCGTCAGACTGAGCCGTCCCTGTTCATCGTCATGTTTGGGCATCTTAGAGGCTTTATTAAATTTTCTCCTAGTAGACAAAATTGTAGAGGACTTCAATATCTTTCTCTGGACACCGAGAACACTATCATAGCCTTTATATTTTGGGAGATATCGTTGTCTGAATTAGGATATGTTTCAATGACGAAAATCTGGATAGTTGTAGAGCTAGGCTGTTTTTGGCTATTCAAATGAATTAATCAGATGTTTCAACGTGAACAGCAAGTCGGAATTGTATTAAGCTTTCCAGATTGGTAACTTATATATTTTTTTTTATTTAGTAAATCTTCAGTTATGAATTTATGAAGTTTGGTATTCTGTTTTGGTCGGCAGAATTGTTCAGTCATGTTCTGTAGGTAATTACTCTATTTTGGGGAGCCTGCTATGCAAAAATTTACAATAAGAGAATTGTTTATAATGGAGTTTTACATAACCTGGTAAATTTTGGGAATTTTTGAACATGTGGCCTAAAGTTTACAAAAAAGAGAAGAGTTAGTGCTGCTGTCTTGATCGGTAGACAAACGGTAGACGCTTAAACGTCGGGTTTGGGGCGTTATAGTGTGAATTTGTTGTTATTTCAGCTGGTATGTTTGTGCTTGGTACTGAGATATGCTTGTGGTCAGGTGGTGCACCTCCGGATCGTGCTTAGCTCTGACCTTTTGATCTTCGTTGAAGGCAAGTAAATGTAGCGTGGTTTGCTACCGTTTTGACTTGTTGTTTTTATCACCTACAGATTATTGTCTCTAAGAATGCCATACAAATAAATCTGAAATTTGTGATCTTACTTTATTCAACCTGGTTTAATTGCGGTCCTATTTATTGACTCATGGTGATATTGTTATTCCATATTGTTGTTGTGGTTAACCCACAATCATGAAGAAAAGAAGTTGAAGTATCATTGGTGGTATATATTAATTTTATTGCAGCATGCCAAGTGCATTGCATCATTCATTTGCATTGGAAGTTATGTCGTGGACCTATGGTTACGACCGTACGGTATAGCATGATGGGATGCAGCTCCACACCTTGTTGGGTGTGCGGGCAGGAGACATTTGCATTGCATTCATATGCATTCCGAAGTATATTATGAAGTGACTTGTTCATAGTTTCATGAAGCTTTATACTCTTTGGCTATGTTCCAAATTGGAAGTCTCTCATGTTATTTGATATCATATCAATCTCTACATTAAATTGATGTTTAATTCAACTTGTGATTTAAATGGCTAGTCAAAACAAGTTTGCTTTGCTGAGATGTTTCATCTCACCCTTGCTTTACTCAACCCGTGTACTTGATGATTGCTTGGAAGGGAAGGGGATTAGCTGCACGTCACGCACTTCACTTCTAGAGTCATCATATTTTGATAATAAATAACTTGGTTTCGTTCATTAGACTTGAAAGTAAATGTTTAAAGAGTGGTTTATGTTAAATTTCTTATCGGAACACCGCATATTTGTGTTAAAATGTTAATAATGCTAGTTTGCTTCCGTTGGTTTTATGTATGTCTTGTTACCTGTTTGTTCCTTAAAATAGAGAGGAAGTGCTGCCAAAATCTTTATTAGTTATATGTAGCTATTATTGCGGTCTTTAGTAACATCTCGGGGTGTCTGCGTGAATTACAGGGTGTTACGGTTGGTATCAAAGCCTAGGTCATAGGTTCTAGGCATATGTTGTGCTAAAATTTTGATTCACTTTAAAACTTGACACACTTGCACTTATAGGACGGGAGTTGGGGTGTTTCTTAAATATGATATGTTTAGCTTCTTGTCTTGCTGATTCATATATGCAATTACGGTTATCTATGTTTTAATCAATTTCGGCATTATGCTCCTAGCTGTTGTAGGTAACTTTTGAATAATATAAGAGATTTTGTTATAGTTTTGATTCATAGGACCCGAGAATAAGTTTGGAATCCTATAGAGTTGTTTTTGTCTAGCTTTGCAGATGGGTTGAGTGGAGGGCCCCTACAACGCCTTCTCTGCTTTGCTAAGTGAGGTTGACCGAGTGGTAGGTTGACCCAATTATTTGTATTCAAAGTAAATTGTTGAATGACGAATGGGATGGCCTCCATGTCGTGCATTCCAACTATTTGCTCTTGTAATATCAAATGGGTGGGTCATTGAGTGACTTTCCCTATAGATTTGGAGTGGTGACTTTTCAACATGACCTTAGTCGTATAGTTTTTTCCACAACTTAGATTTCATCCTATGGTAGTTGTCAAGATGCGGTGAGAATGAACTAATGTGGAGTTTGTGAGGTTCTAGATATTGAAGTCTAGTGTTGTGCTCGGTGTTATTTTTGGATGCTAAGAATGTAACTTAAAATTGAAGACGCTTTATAGTTGGTGTGGCATGGACTTCATTGAAGGAGTATACCAAGGAATGAAGATGTGATTGTATGTTGGTTTGAGTCTACAAACATAGTGGTAGCTGAGCTAGTGGCTTATGTCGTTAGATGATGCTCGAGTAAGGGGAAGTCTAAGACATGGCTTTGATTTGGAGAAAATTGATGTGGCGTCACTTTGGCATATCTTCATAAGACTTAAGTTCTTTTATTTATAAATCGAGTGGATCTAAGAAAGTAGTGAGGCTAGCTCTTAGCTCAATTTTTTTAGTTGTCATGGAGTTATGATTAGTTGTTGTTCTAAGATCTTTGATGAGAAGGTTAAACCCGGTATTCCTAGTAGTAGACTAATTGGATCAATTTTGATGTCGGATGAATAGACTTACTAGTGAAGTTTTCAGCTGGAGTTATATGAGTGATATGTTCCTTTGATAATGTCGCATCATGTGGTTGAAGCTATAGGCAAATAAAACATACTGTTTGGCTAGTTTTATCCAATGGATCCATAGCGAATTCTTATTCAGTATTATGTTGGCTAGTAGTGAACTAGTGTTTTGCCATTTCTTTCATAAATTTAGAAGCCATGTTTTGGGAGCAAGGATGCTTTAAGCTCTAGTATTAGTAGTAATAGTTGTTCTTTGGGTCATGTTGGCATGAATGTGTGGTTATCGTGCAATTTGTTTGATAGTGAAGGTTGACCTTTGTCACTATGGTTTGAAGATCGTAGTTTGACATGTTATAGAAAGAGAGAATGCATTTTTGTGGTGAACCTAACAAGTGTGATTTCTACAGTTTCATGGTTGATTTTTTTGACAAGTTATTAGCTGGGATGGAAACATTGTTGATCCCAAGAATGATGCTTGTTTGGTGAGGAGAAACTAACTATTGCCATGGTTGTTAGAAGATTTCTTGGACTTGCTGACTACCATCATTAAATTGTTTAGAACTAAACTAATATTTGTAAACTTATCACCAAGTTAACTATGAAGGGTTCTTGATTTTGTCTGCGGTTAGGTGGATTCCCCACTTGTTGCCCGGGTATGGAGAAGAAATATAAGTAGCTCAAAATGTTGACTGTTAAGAATTAGGACATGTATTTGTATGGTGTTGGTAATGTAATTAATGTTAGTGGATGTTTTTTTTCGGATTCTAATATAGACAACTATGTTAGTAAATGATGTGGTTTATTAAAGTAAATAGTTTGAAAGAAGACATGTGACATGTTCTAGCGTATGCTAATATGGACACTTTACATGGAAAGAGAAATAACTAGTGTGGTTTTGCTTTATATGAGATATAAATTACTGAGTTTGAGGTGAGCTTTTGGACTTTAAAAGAACAAATAGATGAGTAATCCTATTTTGGGGTTTTGCGAGAGAGTGGAAAAGAGTTCTACAAAGATATATAGAAGCCTCATGTATTATTAGTATAGGTTGTGCTAATGCGAAAAAAAGTAGGGTGATCTCTTATGCAACTAGGTAGTTGAGAAAACATGAGGTGCTTTTATCTACACATGATTTTGAGTTGGTAATAGTGGTATTTGCATTGAAGTTTTGGATGCATTATCTTTATGGAGAGCCTTCTTATATCCTTATGGACCATGAGAGGATAAAGTATATATTTGATTAGAAGGAGCTAAACTTGAGACAGAAAAGGGGGCAAGAGTTTATTAAGGGTTATAATTTGAATACTTAGTATCATCCAATAAAGACAAATGTTGTTGCCGATGCTCTTATTTAGGGATGAAACCATACTGGATTTAGACGAATACTAGTGATCTTGGGTGATGTCATATTTCTCATATTCTATCCATATTTCTCTTTGATCTTACACCCTTGGATCATTCAGATGTTGATCTCTACATCGATATGAACTACAAATCTAGTGTTGGGTATTTGGAGTCGTATACTATCAAACATTAAATGTTTAAATTCAAGTAGTGGCAATAAATGCAAGGTTTTGATCTTTTTAGAGATAGGCAGAAATTAGGACTTATCCACCTCTTTTTCATCCCAACTCTTAGCAGGACATGTGTTCCTAAAGCAATCATGACATTGATCGATGACCACATAGTATTTCTCTTTGCTATGTTGGTGTTGCACGTGAGGAGACCCATTTTTTTTTATTCAATCACCATTGCATGAGAGGGTGAAATGGCTTATTACTCTAGGCCATTGACAAGTGCATTGAGGCATGTAGACCCCATGAGTTTAGTATGGAGGTTGATGGCACTATTTATTTTAGATTCCATCTATGCGATCCACAGAAGGCTAGGTGAATTTGGATATTTTGAAGGAACCTCATTGCACCAAGATAAGGTATATCTAGGTGAGGCTAAGATGTGTGAGGACTTGAAGCAATTTTTGGTGGAAGTGGATGGAAGTTGATATTGCCAAGTATGTAGCAGCCTGTGGTGTGTGCCAACAAGTGAAGGCTGAGCATAAGAGGCCTGCAGGATTATTGAAGCCCCTAGAGATTCCGGAATGGAAGTGGGAATATATCACTATGGATTTCGTGGTTGGTTTTACCATGTTCTCCTTGAGGTAAAGACGCGAGTTTGGGTTGTTGTGGATAGACTCACTAAGGTGGTTCGTTTTATTCCAATGAAGACCACAGTTACGCTCCGGACTTAGTTCCCTTGTATATGAAAGAAATAATGAGCTTGCATGGTGTGCCAAAGTCTATCATTTCAGATCGAGACTCCAAATTTGTTTCTGATTTTTGAAAGAGTTTTCAAAGTGCTTTGGGGATGAAGCTTGACATGAGTGTGGCTTTTCATCCTCAAACCGATGGTCGATCGAAAGCACTATCCGGACCTTGGAGGATATGTTGCGTGCTTGTGTCCTCTCTTGGAAGGGCAGTTGGGAGGATCATCTAGCTTTGGCGAGTTTGCTTATAATAATAGCTATCATGCTAGTGTAAAAATGGCCTTTGTATGAGGCTTTATATGGTAGAAGATGTATATCACCATTGTTACGGGAAACATTGGGAGAGAGGTCTTTAGTTGGCCCAAATTGGATTCAACAGACAGTGAGAAAGTGCAAGAGATACGTTAGAATATGTTGGCTGCTTTCGAGCCACCGAAAAAAGCTATGCAGATGTTAGAAGGAAAGACCTTGAGTTTGCGGTTGGTGATCAAGTCCTTCTCAGTATCGCCTACCAAGGGTGTTGTGCGATTTGGTACTCTTGGGAAGCTTAGCCCAAGATACATTGGACCTTTTGATATCATAGCCCGAGTTGGTAGCCTGGCTTATCGCTTGCAATTGCCTGAGTCGATGAAGGGGAGTCCATAATGCCTTCCATGTCTCTATGTTGAGAAAGTATCTACGGGATCCCGAGCATAAGATCGACCTAGGGTCAATTCGGGTGGAGCAAGACTTGACGGTGAAGTGTCGCCCCAATGCATATTTTGGATTCATCGATCAGGTGTTAAGGACAAGGATTATCAAATATGTGAGAGTCTATGGATGAATCAACCTGAACGTGAAGCAAGTTGGGAGCTTGAGGAGGAGATGCGTAAAGAATATCCCAAACTCTTTGATACCGGTGAGTCTTATGTGGTTTAGCGCATTTTTTTTAACTTTCCATGGGTTTCTATCGTAGATACGGTAGAATTCGAGGACGAATTCTATAAAGGGGGGAAGAATGTAACACCCAGCCCAAATAAAGGAAATACAAAATAAAATAAAATAAAAAGAAAGTACTACAGTGCAGCTACAGTACCACGACTTCTCTCTTTTCTAATTTTAGCCGGACTCCTCCCTGTCGTGCGTTCGCATCCGTGTGACCCTCTCCCCTCTTCTCTAGCAGCCGCCATCTTCTTTTCACGGGAAAACAGATAGGAGAGAAGAGAAGAGAAGAGAAGAGAAGAGAAGAGAAGAGGAAGGGGAGAGTCTAGGGTTTTGCCGCTGCTGCCATCGTCAACGCCGTTCGTGGCGTTGTTCTTCGAAGACCGGTTAGGATCTATCTCCTACCTTTGTTTTCCCATCAAATCCCTTGCCTCCCTCGCTGTTCATGAGGATTTTGCCATGTCCGGTATAGATTGAAACAGATACGGTGATAGCAGCGATAATCTTTGCGAAGTTGGACGGAGGTTGGAGGGGAGATGATGGAGTAACCATCGGGGATTTCATCATCGTGCTCGCTATGGTTTCCCTAGGTGAGAAGCCAAATGTTAATCCCATTATTTTGATCAAGTTTCATGGATCAAAACACTTGTTTGGATGGGGTTTTAGTGGAATAAATCCCGAAATCATTTTCGTCAATGTTCTGGAATTTCCGTCAGACTGAGCCGTCCATGTTCATCGTCATGTTTGGGCATTTTAGAGGCTTTATTAAATTTTCTCCTAGTAGACAAAATTGTAGAGGACTTCAATATCTTTCTCTGGACACCGAGAACACTATCATAGCCTTTATATTTTGGGAGATATCGCTGTCTGAATTAGGATATGTTTCAATGACGAAAATCTGGACAGTTGTAGAGCTAGGCTGTTTTTCGCTATTCAAATGAATTAATCAGATGTTTCAACGTGAACAGCAAGTCTTGGAATTTTATTAAGCTTTCCAGATTGGTAACTTATATATTTTTTTATTTAGTAAATCTTCAGTTATGAATTTATGAAGTTTGGTATTCTGTTTTGGTCGGCAGAATTGTTCAGTCATGTTATGTAGGTAATTACTCTATTTTGGGAGCTTGCTATGCAAAAATTTACAATAAGAGAATTGTTTATAATGGAGTTTTACATAACCTGGTAAATTTTGGGAATTTTTTGAACATGTGGCCTAAAGTTTACAAAAAAAGAGAAGAGTTAGTGTTGTTGTCTTGATCGGTAGACAAACGGTAGACGCTTAAACGTCGGGTTTGGGGCGTTATAGTGCGAATTTGTTGTTATTTGAGCTGGTATGTTTGTGCTTGGTACTGAGATATGCTTGTGGTCAGGTGGTGCACCTCCGGATCATGCTTAGCTCTGACCTTTTGATCTTCGTTGAAGGCAAGTAAATGTAGCGGTGGTTTGCTACCGTTTTGACTTGTTGTTTTTATCACCTACAGATTATTGTCTCTAAGAATGCCATACAAATAAATCTGAAATTTGTGATCTTACTTTATTCAACCTGGTTTAATTGCGGTCCTATTTATTGACTCATGGTGATATTGTTATTCCATATTGTTGTTGTGGTTAACCCACAATCATGAAGAAGAAGTTGAAGTATCATTGGTGGTATATATTAATTTTATTGCAGCATGCCAAGTGCATTGCATCATTCATTTGCATTGGAAGTTATGTCGTGGACCTATGGTTACGACCGTACCGGTACAGCATCATGGGATGCAGCTCCACACCTTGTTGGGTGTGCAAGCAGGAGACATTTGCATTGCATTCATATGCATTCCGAAGTATATTATGAAGTGACTTGTTCGTAGTTTTATGAAGCTTTATACTCTTTGGCTATGTTCCAAATTGGAAGTCTCTCATGTTATTTGATATCATATCAGACTCTACATTAAATTGATGTTTAATTCAACTTGTGATTTAAATGGCTAGTCAAAACAAGTTTGCTTGCTGAGATGTTTCATCTCACCCTTGCTTTACTCAACCCGGGTACTTTTCGATGATTGCTTGGAAGGGAAGGGGATTAGCTGCACGTCACGCACTTCACTTCTAGAGTCATCATATTTTGATAATAAATAACTTGGTTTCGTTCATTAGACTTGAAAGTAAATGTTTAAAGAGTGGTTTATGTTAAATTTCTTATCGAACACCGCACATTTGTGTTAAAATGTTAATAATGCTAGTTTGCTTCCGTTGGTTTTATGTATGTCTTGTTACCTGTTGTTCCTTAAAATAGAGAGGAAGTGCTGCCAAAATGTTTATTAGTTATGTGTAGCTGTTATTGCCGGTCTTTAGTAACATCTCAGGGTGTCTGTGAATTCTGGGGTGTTACACTAACACATGGATCATATCTTAGGTGATTACAACATTCTGACTGCTGCAGCTAGCCACTGTCTTCTTGCCACGCCATTTCATCTGTCTCTTCCTTCTCATTAATCTGCTCATCTCTTCTTCCTCTTCATCTGGCGAAGGGGAGATCCAGCATTCAAGCACAACAACAAAATGCAGGTTGCCAAAATTGCATGCAGTTGCAACAATATCAGACATGAAGCTCAGCATTGTCCCTTTTCTCTGCTCAACTTTCTACCTCCAAATGTATCCATCTGAAGTTTAAACTGCGTGAAAAAATGAACACATCAGCAGAAAATAAATTAATATTATTGAACTCATGTGTTGACTATGGATAAGGTACTAGGAGCAAGCTATTTTTTTTTTTTAAAAAAAGAGTGCAAGCTCCAATCAAGCAAAAAAAGCATAATACTATTTTGACAATATACGAAAGACTGCCATGGAACCAAAATTTATAGAATAACAGAGCGAACAAGTTCTGTAAAAAGGTGCTAAATCCATATAACACCTCCTTGTTTCTCTTGTCTTACATGGCCAACCAATACAGTTGTCGCTCGATCCTTCTTTTCTTTGTTCTTTTATCTTCCTCATCAAGCCGACAATAGCAAGCTATATCCATGCTGAGATACTCTAGCTTCACATAATTCTCTACCACCGGCAGTAAGAAAAAATTCCAATTCAAATTGTAAATTAAATTTAGCACGGAGCAGACCGACCTTGCCAGCACCCCAAATGTCACATTTTGCTCCCTCATGCGCTTCTCATGGACTAGACTAGAAGCCATTTCTGCTTGTCACAGCTTAAAAACACCATAACTCCACAGGATTAGAGGAAACAACAGACCGTGTAATTGGAAGTCAACTCGTTAATTGCAAGTAAAAGATAAGTCAATGCCTTTAATTCTGACAGGATACTTTTTTTAAAGCACATTAAAAGTGCCTTGAGTTCTGACGACAATGCAAATCAAAAATGTAAAATTAAATTTTGGATTCAATTTTGGATTTGAAACCTTTGGACCTCAGTTTATTGTATTATTAATTTCATGTTGGATGAGATAAATTCAAGTAACAAAAAATGTGAGCCTAGTGGCACTGTCGCGAAAAGAAGAAAATATGTGCCCAATACAAACAAAAGCTTAATACTTGTCCAATACAAGCAAATGTAAATGTGCCAGGCTAATGTGCCTTTATTGGAAGCTAATTGGTATCTTATAACTAGTTTACAAACCACACCAAAGCTACACAATCCAGTGCAACACAAAAAACATAAAGTGGAATAACTTGTTTTTATTCAACCTCGAGGTAGACATGAGACACGTTCATCAGCCAAATGCCCATGATCGAAGCAGCCAACCCATCAATCTCATGCAGACTTATACATCATTCTAGTTGCTGCTACCACTGTCATCTTGATGCGCCACTTCTTTTTCCCTGCTCTCTTCTTCCTCCTTATCAGTTTGCTCCTCTTCTTCCTCATCATGTGTCTCATCCTGTTTTGAAAAACAAGATGAGGAGTTTGATGGGGAAAATGGGGGTCACATCACATGAATGTAGGAATAATAACTGGTACCCTTGTAGGCCTTTGATACCTCTAGTTCAGTCTCTCAATTGATAGCTTCGTTTCCCTGCTCCTCTCTAATTTGCCAAAGTTTGAGCCACTCGTCCAATAACCCCCCAGCCATTTCATTCCACTCCCTCAAAACCTAGAAGATAAGGGACAAACTGTTTAATTAAACAGCCAAGTATATGCTAAATGGAAGAAATAAGTATGTATGCACCACATACAGATTTAGTTGTTAAATGGAATAAAGGAGTATGTGGTTGCAGCAACTAAGGGGTTGATGGAACCATTAACGCCTGCTGTTCTGTGAGGGGACTTACAGATTTAAAATGCCTGCATTCGCGATATTGTCTTGAAAACGTGGCAGTGGGACGGTTGGGAAGTGTCTCAATAGCGGCATTAATGGCTCTTGAAATGCATCGTACAATGTCATCATGATCATCTTCTGCTGGATTGTAGCTGAATTCATACCCAAGCCTTCTGCTATAAATTTCGATTTCAACCTTGCTAAGAGACGAAAGGTGCTGGATGCCCAAAGTAGAAGCACCATTCAGGCACTCCATCTCATGCACACTGAACTTAAGCTTCACATGCTCAAGCTTTGACATTGATCCCGCTTCAAACTCTAGAGAGGTCCCACACTCTTTGACACACATTGACAAATATTTCAAACTTCTGAATCTGTTGTTGCTAGGGAAGACAATCCTTCCGCTAGTGCCTCCAAAAGTGTCTAGGATGAGAAAAAGTAAACTGTGTATTTCTCCAAGGATCTCAACATCTTCTTGCCTCATACAGATGATTGACAGTTCTAGCACACCAAGGTTTCCATGTGAGCCCATCCAATTTGGCACGATATAGATGGGAAGTCTTTGAATGCAGAGCTTGCGGATGCTACAGGAAGCTACAGGGTGGCATTGATGTAGGGCCAGTGGGGATAGTGGGTATAGGAAGGTCAAAAAATACACCTGTTCAATATATATAAGATTGTAGAGATTGCATGAAGATAATAAATTTACAATATGACTATGAATGCTCTCGGCTTTTCTTCTTCCTTCTGAATCATCTGGTAACTCAAGCTTCCATATAATTTTTAGTGTCCTCAGCTTGGTGAGTTTGCAGAATTCTTGTATGGACTTCCCTTGTTCATAGGATTGGACTCCATACACGCTCAACTCTTCCAAGTTGTGCATCTTTCCTATGATTCCTTCCGGAAATATAGCATTTTCGTTAACATATAAATGAGCCAGTTGTTGAAGTTTTATGATAGTTTGTGGTAGTTCTATGCTCATGATGCCTCGCACATCCAGTGTCTGTAGATGTTGTAGTTCACCAACATTTTCTGGCAGCTTTCTTATTAAATATGAGCTGAGACGCAAGTACTTTAGATTAAATATGTTCCCAATACTTGCAAGATGATGGTCTTCCATGTCTATGCAATCTCCTAGGTCCAACACACGAAGAGAAGTGGCAGGCAACAAGAAGAGCAATGGCTTTCCAAATAAAGTAACTGACCGAACATGGGACAAAATCTGTTCTGCCAATAATGTAACATTTTCTTCATTGCGGTTGTTGAGAAAAAGCCGACGAACCTTGTATTCTGAAGTGTATAAAGGCTCTACAGTATCTAATGTTTTTACAAAATTCTCTTCAGCAGCCTTGCATTTGATGTAGTCAAGGATGATGTCATGCACTTGACATGCCTTCGCCTGACCATACACTAAGTTAACAGGTTGGATCATGCTTCTGTTGATCAGATCATTCAAGTAATCTTCACCAGTTTCATATTTAGTTTGACCTTCTTTCTCATGAATGAACCCTTCTGCAATCCACTTATTGATCAAACATTGTTTCTCAATCACGTAATCTTCTGGAAACATGCTCATGTACAACAAACAAGTTCTTAGATGGTGCGGAATATCAAAGTAACTCATAGATAATATGGCGGTCATATTCTCAGCACCAACATTCTTAGCAAGAGCAGAACCAATAGCATTAAGTACCCTGTCCCATTCTTCTTTTGCAAATACATTGGCTAATATGCTAGAGACAGTAACAATTGCCAATGGTAGACCACCACATTTTCTTAGTAATTTGTGCGGAACATCCTCCAAGTGAGGATAACATGAACTCTCGAGAACCAAATGCTCTTTTAAAGAATAACCTTTTAGAGTCATCAAAACTAAGAGCCTCCATTTCATAAACTTGAGAAGAACAACATTTTGCAACTGTAACACTACGTGTTGTTGTGATTATTCTGCTCCCAAGATCATTATCCGGTAATGCAAGTTTGATAAATCCCCAATCTTCTGCCTTCCATACATCATCAATCACGACAATGTACCTACCACACATTATTTTAACAAATATGCAATCAGTGATCAAAGACCACATCATTAAAATTGTATGCATCAGTAACATCAATTATGGCTAATAGGTTGATGAATGAATGACGATAGGAACTTAAATAAATATGGTATTCTAGCACATCATAAAAAGTGAAATTTGAATGTCTACAATAAAATATTTCAAAAAATGGCAACAGTATCTATATGATCTATGATATGTATTAAAACTAAATATAGCAATGAAACTGCCGAGAACTTTAGTGCTATAGTATTGTACTTGAAACAACCAGAGCTAGAGTAAATTGTGACTATAAAGCTTTATAATTTGGAATCTGGAACTTAAAGACTTACCCAAATTTGGGATATATAAAACAAAAAAAAAAATTGTATCTGACAAACCGAAAGTACAGTGATGAAGGTTTCTGTGAAGGATATGTTGAATATGAGTATTTAGTTTGTTCCACTTTAGGGTGAATGTCTAAAGTAATTTGTCGTAGATGTACACAATTTAAACATAACTTGGAAACATTACCATAGTTGACGAGGCTTACCTTTTTGTCATGAAGGTATTCCCTGAGTTTATCAATGGTATGTTGCAAGTCATCAACCTGTGAGTTAATATCGGTACACTTGACTCCATCAGCAATGTGCATTAGAAACTTTCTGACATCAGGAGTTCGAGAAACGGACACAAAAGATGCACATTTGAACTGGCCTTTGATGTCCTCATAAACTTGCTTTGCAAGAGTAGTCTTACCAAGACCTCCACATCCAGAAATTGAGAGCACTTGAGGTTTTGCTGATGAACCATTTGCCTCCATGTTTAACAGCTCAATGATATGCTTCCTTGGGGCATCGATGCCCATAAGTTTGTCAATACCCTCATAGAGTGCCGGCAGCCTGGGATCAACAGAAGAAGTGCTGGATTTGTTTTTCAGTTGGGCCAAATCATACCTCTTGTGCCTCTCGCTTGCCTCTATAACAGATGCCTTGAGTTCTTGGATCTGATTGGCGATCTCATGGCGTGGTTTCAGTTTCTTCAGCTTGCGGAAGAACCTCTTGATGAAGCCCGAATGTCCATCAGGCTCGTGGTCAACACAAGCCATGAAGGCATCAATGCAATCTTCCAAGTCATATGCCAACTCACGTAACTTGTCCCTCCACGCCGCCATTTGAGGGTTGAGCTCCTCTGCATCCGCCAGCATCTCAAGTGTGGGACTCATGGCGCTCAACTCGTCTCTCAAAAACCTGATTTGCTTGCGCACACCTTTAAGCTTCACATACTCTTCTCCCAGCAGCTTGGTGAGCTTGGACAGGAGCGGTCTCATCACCCCTGTGGAGACAGTAACTAGAGCAGCCTCCATTGCTCTGCTGCCACCAAGGTTGATCTTGCTGGCAGCTACAACACGCCTGAGATGTGTGTGGGACAGTGGGAGCAAGCGGAGATAGGGATTAGCGATTTGAGGCGTGGATGCAAGTGAAAGAACAAACTGAGTGTTGGATGGTGAGCGGAGATGGAGATCGTCGGAATGAAATGCAGAAGCATAGAGGTAGCAGGCTATCTGCAGGGGAAAGAGGTTCGTAGGGGGGGGATAGAACATGCTGGGTACGACCAATGCCACAAGTGGGTCCCGACAGAAGAATTATTGAGACAACGAGCTTGGGACTAGCACTCACACATGCTGATGATTTTTTCTTTGGGTTGAAGTTCGATATGAATACAGGATGCTGGATTTTTCTTTGGGTTGGACAATGACACGGGCAGGAGAGGACATGCTCTCACTATCCCCTCTGAACTTTGAGGTGTGTCGACAAGAGTTGTAGTTGTCAGGGATTTTTGTTTGGGTTAGACTTGGTCACAAAAAAATGGAGGACAAATACAATACAAGATAAGTGTGGCAACCAAGACAGTCCGCAGCAGTGGTTCAATCGCCAGCCACCATGCCATTAGGGGTGCAAATTGGTGACAATTAGGTGCACCTCCAAACTTCTTTAGTTCAAGTATTTGTACCAGTTCTTCAAATTTTTGAAAAAAGTAGTACAAATACTTGAACTAAAGAGGTTTGGAGGTGTACCTAAAGGTTACCTCTTTGCACCCTTACATGCCATGAATAAGGCGAATAAGAAAATTGGGGGCAGTGCGATAAAGACAACAGTGACTTCACGCCGCCAACGACTTGGCATGGTAAGGCCATGTCGACGCTCCACTGCCGACGAAGTGGCCATGGCAAGGCCAGACCTGGACGTGCACAGTCGACTTCGAAATGGATCAGACCCGTCTCTGGCTCGCCATGTGGTCATCCGCGGCGAGCTCGAATGAAGCTAGGAACATTGGGAGGGGGTGACACATTCATACATTCTCAGCTCAGTCAGAACTCAAAACTCACCAACATTCAGCGAAGGACCGGGTTCCTGACCAGAGAGGGTGAAAAGAAGCGATTTTTTAAACTATAATTTATTGGCCTACATGCCATCTACAATCTAAATATACAACTTTCCTAATCAACAGTTCAACACAGGGTAACTACTGCTGTTCAACTGTTACGTTCTCTCAAAACGAACTACACATCCACGCAATAACCTGGACGCTAGGAGACGAATAGATGAGCTAAAAGCAAATTTAAAAACCAATTAATGATTACTGTAAAGATTAGCAACTGTATAACTAGAAATGGACCATTTATAAATCTGCTGAATATGTAGTGTGCTACTGCAAATCCTAAAAGAAAAGCTTACCTGAACTCTGCTTGCCCTGCTGCTGTGGTGATACTAGTATACTGAACCTGCAACACCGTCTGAGACAAAGATTCTAGACAAGTAAGCAAGCTGATTCGAAAATTCAGGTTGAAGGCACAGCTGCAAAAAGATTAAACTAAAAGCAGCAACTTGCTATGGCTAAACAACAGAAGCTGCTCTACACACCTGAAGAAATCAGAGGCACACTTTTCCGCTCAAGATAACCGAATATGAAGCGCCACTGCTGATGCTCTGAACTGCTGAATAGCCATGCATCGTGTTAGTCTTGGAGACATTATTTTCACAACGGCTAGTTACAGAGGCCACCGGTGATTGCATCTTATCACCACCGGTTGCAAACTAACAGTGATGACCCCAATTATCTCCAAGAATATCGGCAGTTACATGGTCATGAGCCTGCTTGGGTAGTGAATGGTTATTAGGCTCCTCAGGCAAAGTTGGAAAAGCATTTTCCGTGCCAAAGCTTTACTGAAAGCTAATTAGAGTCTTAAAACCAGCACAATCCTCACTAAAGCTAACCAATATTGCAGCATAACGCAGAAACATGACGTGTAACTTGTAAGCTCTGTTTTTGTTGAACCTTGTGGCTGTGACATCTTCATTGTCCCTTTTCTCTGCTCAACTTGCTACCTCCGAGTGTATCCATCTGAAGTTTAAACTGCATGAAAAAATGAACTCTTGTGTCGACTATGGATGATGTACTAGGAGCAAGCTATTTTTTTTTTTTAAAAAAGAGTGCAAGCTCCAATCAGGCAAATCATAATACTATTTTGACAATATACGAAAGACTGACATGGAACCAAAATTTATAGAATAACAGAGCGAACAAGTTCTGTAAACAGGTGCTAAATCCATATAACACCTCCTTGTTTCTCTTCTCTTACACGGCCAACTGTCGCTCGATCCTTCTTTTCTTTATTCTTTTATCCTCCTCATCAAGCCGACAATAGCAAGCTATCTCCACCATGCTGATCCGCTCTCATTCTCTACCACTGGCAGTAAGTAAGAAGAAATTCCAATTCAAATTGTAAATTAATTTAGCATGGAGCAGATAGAACTTGCCAGCACCCACAATCTATGTTACACGAGTACGGGTACGGGTATCCGATACAATACGCGGATACGCATTTTCTCAAAAGAAAACCCACTAAAATGGTGTAACCGAGTATCCGTATCCGTATCCGCGTATCCGACGAGTATCGGATACGGATACGTCACCCTCCTTGGAGTATCCGTGTAACATAGCCCACAATGCCGCAAATGTCACATTTTGCTCCATTCCGTGTGCTTTCTGCCTGTCATAGCTTAAAACACCACAACTCCAAAAGAATACAGGAACCGAACAGACCGTGTAGTTGGAAGTGAACCCTTTTGACAGTGGTTAATCCCTATCACTAGCACTTGTATCTTACTTTTCTGCAATTTACTTTTGCAAAGTATGGATGCCTTGGCTCTCAAGTTGATCATGAGCTGCCTTGGCTTCCAAGTAGACTAAGCATCTTGCTTTATGCAAGAATATGCTCCAGGGAGTAGTTGGTAGAGGCCCTGCTCTATATAAGCAGCAACCAACCCTTGTAAGCATCAAGGCATTGCATTTCAATTGAATCCAAGCGGCCCATTGGTCAAGCTGACCTCTGGGTGTTATCTAATCCATGTTTGGGCAACAATTGGTATCAAGAGCCTAGCATTCTAGTGTCTTCCCACCAGCCGCCGCCGCCGCCGTCACCACCATGTCCACTTCAGCCGAGAGAGCGCGCCGTGCTGCAGAGGCTGTGAGGATGGCAGCCGCGGGAGACAAGGGGAGCGCGTGGGTTTCAGCCGTGGACGCCAGCGAAAGAAACAGCAAGTATTGGATGTGTCCCGATAGATGAATTATTGAGACGAGCATGGGTCCAGATTCCAGAGTCCACTTTACTGTCTACTCGCACATGCCGGAGATAATTCTTTAGGTTTTTTTTTTTTGACAAGAAGAGATGCTCCCTCTGTTCCACAATACTTGCAACTATGGGTTCCGTGCCATCAAAAGTGACCTATGTTTGACCAAATTTCTACCAAATACTATTCATATTTATGACTTTAAATTAATTTATTAAAAAAATTTCATTTCGTAATGAATCTAATGAGATTTATTTGATAGCATAAATATTGATAGTCTTTTATCTATAATTAATCAAACTTGGGAAACTAAACCGTGACAACTTGTGCTAGAATTGCAAGTATTTTGGAACGGAGGGAGTATTTCTTTAGGTTGGACATGACAGAACAACACAGGCTCTTTGTAATATTAAACAAGAGGAGCGGGACAGGAGTCGTAAACTCGTCATTATCCAGGTCCTTTTGAAAAGCAGGTCGTATTTAAGCATTACAAAGGCTTAATAATATATTGGAGTATAGTATTGGTATAGTATATATCTCTAGAGAGACTTCTTCTCCCTCAAACAATGTACTAGTTCTAATGTAGTACTAGATATGTGCCCGTGAGTTGCATGGGGTTGCAAACTGATCATAGATCACAGAACCACTACACTACATGGTCTATTGCCATCCTGCTACGGCAGCATCAATGGACAGCGAAAGCTGACCAACCACTACTAATCTGCAGCAAACAATCAAAAGGGGGCAGCAAATTATCTTACAAAGCTTATAATGCTAACAGGGTGAAAAAGATTGTGATTGAAGCCTACATTTTTTGCTGTGAATGCCAGAGAAAGAAACTGCTGTATGCAATTCTCACAATTTGCTTTCCTCCTTTTCTTCTCGGCATGATGATTCTGTGAGCTTCCTGAATACTTTGTCATGCCTAGCACTTTTCTGCAGTTCAAAGATCCACAATTACAATCTTGAGCTGCTCCAAACTGGAAAAAAACTATACTAAGACATCAAAGAAAGAAAACAGTCATACATACACCAAATTAAAGATCTAAATGGATGAAATAACTTTGTTAAAAAGTAAAACGATTGCAGAGATATGATCACTGGGGACTGAGATGGACATACTTATAGTCATAGGTTAGCTCCTCCCCTATATTTATGTCACGGAGTGCAAAAATTCCAACCCTGGTCTCTCCATCAACAGTCCTGATTCCTGAAAAAGCAAGATGATAGTTTCATGAATCATGTTCATCAATGGAGATCACAGAAACAGAGCATATGTAGGGGGTATAACTAACCATTTCTTCACCTCTGTGTTGGTTCACAACTATGGTTTACAAATCAGGACAAGTTTCCCTTGTTTGTTGCATCAATGACCACATTGCTACTGACCTCACAAAGGTAGAAGTCAGTGCCATGCAACCTTTTCATTTTCCACTTTGCCTTTCCTCACATGTTCTATCATCATTCATCAATAACTAAAAACATCTCGCACAATATGTGAATATCAGTTTCATTGTTTAGCGTCCAATGGATATATGCCTCCGGGAAATTTATTTACTTGCTCACAATACATTTAAACAAAACCAAACCTTCTGCTACATACTCAAAAACAAATTCTCCTTTTTTTATTTCATCATCGACAACCAATCCATGACCACATTTCTCTGTCTAGAATAAAATAAGTCTTTTAGGAACTAACAAAATATGAAATCCTTCATTTAGCAACTAGTCCTATTAAGAAGACAACAAAAGACATCGTACGAGAAAAAACAACATCATAAGGAAAAACATTATTGCTGAATGATATATTACAAATGGTAAAAGCTATTGTAATCATTAATCAAAATATTAAAACAAATATTACTACAGTACAATTCCAGGTTCCAACAAATATCCAAGAAAACGCAACCAGTCATGGGTGTGTTTGGTTTTGTTTGCCCTAACTAAGCGGTATGGGAAGGAAAATGATCGAACTATTAGAATGCACCGATATGCCATGCGGCGGGAAGTGTTCAAATATACGTGAATTGTACACCCTTAGCTTAAGCTTTAGGTGCAACTAGACATGGAGCTGGATTTGGATTGTCCAAAGTTCAATTGGACTTTTTCTTCATGGATTGCATTGGATTTCTTTGGACTTGGATAATACCACGACCTAAAATCCATACAAGATTTTGGATGACGGATCTGGCGCATGCAAACTCAAACATCCGCCGGGATCGGTATCTGTATGCTCCATCTGCCTCCTCATCACCACTCCCTTCATCCGTCCGTCCCCCCGAAGCGTGTCATTCGGTTGCTCCTCGGCCATGCACCTCCACGCCACCGGCTAGGCCAATTACTCCGATTCTTCGGTCGCGTCGCCTGTCATCCCATCATCTTTGGTTGTTGACGGTAACCAACGACATATTTTTCCCGTCAACTTACTACCAAAAAGGGAGTAGAACTATACCTTTTATACTCATATACATTTATCACTAATAAAATTCCACTTGTAGTGTCTATTATTTTATTTTGCAGATTTATAATAAAAGCAAGTGGAAAATCGATCAAAAGTACGCCATCCGGAAAGCGCATTATTGCAAAACACAAGCCCGAGGAGCAAATCGACCCAAAACATCAAAACGGGCGAGCCAAGCCCGGTCCACAACTTTTCAAGGCGAGGGAAGACACCCCACCGAGACCGGGCCAGGGCGAGCCCGGGGGGCGCGCAAGACCACACGGTGCGGCAAGACCCTCCCCGAGGCGGTTTCGGCCCGCCCCGGGGAGGCGGTTCGTGCACCCGCCAAATGGGGATTCCCGCCGTTGGATGGTCGGTTTGCTCGTAATAGGAAGGTTTACCAGTGTCGGTTTTGGTGTAATTTAGCATTTAGGCCCCTCCTCCAAGTGTATAAGTAGGCCCCCGCTCTCCCTCTCTCAACACACACCACTTGGAGTCCAAAGAAACCCGGCAATCTCTCTCTCTACCACCTCTACCTCTCTCTCTTCTTCTACTTCTTCTTTCTTCTTCTTCTTTCTTCTTCTTCTTAGTTCTTGGTTAGCACTTGGAGTAGAAGAGCTACAAGGAGGGCTTGTCTCCTAGAAGAAAGTGCTTTGGTAATACATCTTCTCTATGGAGCATTCTTCTATTTGCAAGTCTTATATCTATGTTCTTGGCCTAACTTATGAACTAGAGTATAGTCTTGTTTATGTTCTTGTGTTGGTATATGAACTAGCATATAGTTTACATATCATAATCTTGACATGTTCATCTCAGTTCATCATCGATCATCATATGCCTAACTTGATTAGAGGTGGGATAACGGTTCATTGTTCCTTCGGGTTTGCTCTTGTTCTAGTCCGTCCATTCGACGAGTGGGGATCCTGGGGGGACAAGAGTAGTGCTCTGATATGCGGGCATGGTGCTCGGGTATTACGACACCTGCGAATATGAGTGCATGCCACGGTTGAGGGGTAGGCGGCTTGGTCGTGACAAGCCTTGTCCGTCCCCTTGAAATCCCCCACGTTCGTATGTCTTTGTAGGAGTTTGTAAATGCTTCCCATCGGGCCGTATGGCACCCGGGGAGTCTCCCCTGTTATCCTAGACCTAACCATGATTAAATCGGTTTGCATATCATCCTAACTATTCATTTGTATGGCCATGACTAGATACATTAGAATTACTCCATTAGGTTATTCATTTTATTCTTTATCTATTTTCTTTATCCTTTTCTTTGGTGGATTCTTAAGTGTGTGTCACACTATCCAAAAACCGTTATTGCTTACCCCCGTTATGAACAATTTGGTCTAAGCAAACACATGTTCCTCTATTCGCATGCCATGCTAGCTTATTAAATCACATGCCTTCCTTTGGGAAAATATAAATAACGATACCCTGAATACTTCCAGGTGAAATGCTACAATGATAGATCCGTGCGCTTGCGGATGAAACATCTAAGATGGCAAGATCTATCCCGTTGATAATCCCGCTCGGATCACCGACATGGTGGTTTCATTCGGGAATGTCACGCGCATTTCGACGCTTTTATTGGGGATGGGTTTTATACTGCTTTCCTTTGATTGCGTTAAGAAATGCCAACAAGCATTTCTCTCGCCGCTGCCTTAGGAAGGCATTGTGAAAAAAAAAAATATAATAAATAGCTGGCTATGAATATGAACTGTGTGCGTGGCTACCATTTGCTCATACAAAGCTAATCTTTATGTTTTCTCCTCGTTGTGGGTGAAAACAGATAGTGTATGTCGGGTTTCCTACCGTTCGGAAAAACTTCACCTCGATCCGTAGGCACTCCTAAGGAAAGAACAGGTCTCGTGCGCTTCTTCTTCTCGGGCCGAACACCGAACAGTCGAGACCGACATCCCCGCACCAACCGCATCTCAAGCCATGGCCCCGAAAGTCGCCTGCGTGATTTCTCTACTCCCGCTGTCACCAACGTGCCCCACCGGGCCGATGGTGAATGTGGCGATAAAAACTTTGAGCCGCGCGACTGGGCGATCACCATGGTGCGAGCCGCTCCATTACGTGGATCGCCTAGCGAGGATGCCAACGCTCATCTCCAACACTTCCTTGAGCTGTGCGACACCATCGTTATCAAAGACGTCGAACCCGACGTTATCGAGTTCGTCTGTTTCCTTTCTCCCTTTGTGGGGAAGGTGAAACAGTGGTTCTACAAGGACAAGGAGGTTGTCGATGCGTGGGCCAAGTGCTCCGCAATGTTCTCGGCTAAGTTCTTCCCCATGGGCAAAACCAATGCCCCGAGGGGAGGATCGCCAATTTCCAAGAAAACGGCAATGGAACCCATTCCGGAGGCGTGGGAGAGGCTGCAGAATACATTCTAGCATGCCCGCACCACGGGATGGAAAATTGGCCGGTGCTCCAAAACTTCTACAATGGTCTCACGGCCATATCGAAGGGGCACCTTGACGCCGCCGCCGGGTGGCGCATTTCTATCGCCACCATCGATCGTGCAACAGCCCCGATCGACAAAATGGTGGCAAACCGTAGCCGGGCGAAGACAGAGCCCCGCCAAAACACAAAAAGGCATGCATACCGTGAAGGAGGCGGATATGCTTGCCGCAAAAAATGGATCTTCTGGCCAAGAAACGGGAGGAGCGCAAAGACGACTCTACTACCCAGCGGCGCCCGGTTTACGCCACGACGCTCACATGACCTGTGGAGACGTGTGGTGGAGTTGGCCACTCAGGGGGATAACCGCCTTAGACCCGTGAAGAAGCCGCCTTCATCAACAACAAAGAACGGGTGTCGCCAACCTCGCCAGGTCGAACAACCCGATCCCAGGCCACCATTCCAAGGTAACCGAGGGTACAATTCAATTATAACCCCTGGTCAGCCGTCATTCAAGGACCCGTATCGGGCCAAGCCAAGATCAACGAAAACCTCACCAAAAAGATGAGCCAAACCGATAACATCTTAGAAGGAGTCAAAGAAGAAGCCGGATGGACTCAACTCGCTATGACAAATCGGTCGAACTTCAACAAAAAGATTGAAGCACGATAGCCCGCCTAGCCGCTCGTCTCCCGGTAATAGTGGGAGAAAAAAGCTTCGAGGCAACCTTAAGCCCCCCAGAGAGCATAAATGCAAAGAACTACCGGGGGAGGTCTACTGCGTGACCCACCAAATCCCAATTCTACGGTGAGGAAACAGAAAGAGAAGCTACCAAGAGGTAACCCCACAGTGCAGCGTAAGAACCGAAGTGGAGGAGGTACCATTAGAATATACGATTACACAACGTACCTACCCTTCACCACAAGAACAAGGAAGCGTATTAATGGATGAACAGTTCACTAGGTTCATGGAGATGATCCGTAAAGTACATGTAAGTGTGCCACTCCTTGACATGCTCCATGTGCCGCCATATGCCAAGTACATAAAGGATATCATCCAGAACAAGCGGCCACTACCAACAATGGAAGTGGTGAAGCTAACCGAAGAATGCAGTGCCGCTATCCTAAATCGTCTGCCTAAAAAGAAGAAAGATCCAGGATGCCCTACAATTCCCTGCTCAATTGGAACACAAATATTCAACCACGCCTTATGTGATTTGGGCGCTAGTGTTAGTGTCATGCCAAAATCCGTCTTTGACAAGCTCAAACATACAAATCTTGAGCCAACATCTATGACACTACAGCTGGCAGACTCGTCTATAAGGTATCTAGCAGGGATTGCAGAGGACATACCTGTGAAAATCCGGGGGTATTTTGTCCCAGTTGACTTTGTGGTGTTAGATATGGAATTTACTAAAGATACGCCACTCATCCTTGGACGACCGTTCCTGAGCACCGCCGGGGCACGGATCGATGTTGGGGCCGGAGAAATCCGCTTCAACATCAATGGCAACGAAGAAAAATTTGAGTTCAGCCCCCGAGTCTCGAAGAGTGCAAAATGATCCGGATAAAATATGGGGAACAAGGCATTAAAGAAATAGAAATCCAGCCCCAAAGACCGGCAAAGACTTCCAAGGCGGTCGAAAAAAAAAAAGGTGGGAACAAAAGAAAAAGACAGCTCCTCAACCAAAGAAGGAAAAGGTCCCCATCTTTACAAAAGGTCAAAAGGCCCCAGAAGTTAGCTCCACGCCAAAAGAAGAACCAAAACAAAAGAAGCAATCAAAACACGCCCTCCTCAAAAGGTGTGGAAGCTAAAAGAAGTGCAGCCCTCCGTATCTCCGTGAGCAAAAAGCACCATCAAACAACAAAAAACTGGAGAAAGTCCTCGATTCACGGACTCAAAAGAGTGGGCCCTCTCGCCGAAGGTAAAACGACAGCTATCTCAAAAAAGAACAAAAATAAATAAAGATACCCACGGGCCTCCAAATAGCTTGGGGAGGACCCCACAGTATCATTGCATTGCATATTTGCTTTCATCAAATTTTATTTTATTTTAGCATGTTTAAATTTCAACAATCTTGTATTCTAAAAAAAAAAATTCCAAAAATAGAATAAGTAGCTCTTCTTTGTGCCTTAACGTTTATATATATGAGCTATAAAAATGTTTAGTCATAGTCCCTTGTTGAAATGATGAATAGTTGCTCTGTCTTATGTTTTGCCTCGTGCCTAGTTTATAATTCGAATTTCTCTAAAGTTTGGGTTTAGTGGCTAATTCTAAAAACTCATCCCAAAAAACCCGATTCATGTGGGTTGCATATGCTCTATCCAAATAAGTTGTTGCCAAGTATGATATGGTACAAATAGATTTGCTATGACTTCGTCCAAAAAGAGAGACTTGATATCCGGGAATCTACTTTAAAAAAAAAAAAAAAAAAAAGAGAGAGAAAAGATATGGGCTATGCTAAAAAAAAAGAGAAATGAGATGAAAAATGGACAAGTGTCCAAGGGCTTAGTAGAGCCCACATCTCTAAAAAAAAAAAAGAGAAGAAAGAGAGGAAATAAAAGATAAAAGTCTAGGGCGAGTAGAGCCCACCTCTCCAAAAAAAAAAAAAAAGAGATATAGCAATAAAGCCCCTCCTTTCTCGAAAATATATATATATATATTCTAACTAAATAAATCCCGGATAAAAAATTGATCAAAAGGATGAATGATAAGCATCTCTATTATAACCGCTTCTATCTCGGCAACCGCCCAAGACTTTGAGAAAAGCTAGAAAGCCCCGCTACAATGAAAGGTAATAAAGGGTGGGAAAAAGATGTGCCATTTTATTCAAACTCTAGTAGAAAATCTTATTATAACCCCGCACTTGTAAAAACGTAATCGCATGGTAGCAACTCCTCGATCAACAACCAAGTACTTATCTCTTTTGCTCGAGGACGCCAAAGGGTAAGCTTGGGGGAGTTTGTTGACGGTAACCAACGACATATTTTTCCCGTCAACTTACTACCAAAAAAAGGAGTAGAACTATACCTTTTATACTCATATACATTTATCACTAATAAAATTCCACTTGTTGTGTCTATTATTTTATTTTGCAGATTTATAATAAAAGCAAGTGAAAAATCGACCAAAGTACGCCATCCGGGAAAGCGCATTATTGCAAAACACAAGCCGAGAGCAAATCGACCCAAAACATCAAAACTAGGCCGAGCCAAGCCCGGTCCACAACTTTTCAAGACGAGGAAGACACCCCACCGAGACCGGGCCAAAGCCGAGCCCAGGGGGTGCGCACCACCTGTGCGCGCACCCCTCCCCGAGGGGTTTCAGCCCCTCGAGGCGGCGGTTCGCACACCGCCAAATGGGGATTCCCGCCGTTGGATGGTTGGTTTGCTTTCCGGAATAGGAAGGTTTACTGTGTCGGTTTTGGTGTAATTTAGCATTTAGACCCCTCCTCCAAGTGTATAAGTAGGCCCCTCTCTCCCCTCTCTCAACACACACCACTTGGAGTCCAAAGAAACCAGCAATCTCTCTCTCTACCACCTCTACCTCTCTCTCTTTCTACTACTTCTTCTTTCTTCTTCTTCTTCTTTCTTCTTCTTCTTAGTTCTTGGTTAGCACTTAGAGTAGAAGAGCTACAAGGAGGGCTTGTCTCCTAGAAGAAAGTGCTTTGGTAATACATCTTCTCTATGGAGCATTCTTCTATTTGCAAGTCTTATATCTATGTTCTTGGCCTAACTTATGAACTAGAGTATAGTCTTGTTCATGTTCTTGTGTTGGTATATGAACTAGCATATAGTTTACATATCATAATCTTGACATGTTCATCTCAGTTCATCATCGATCATCATATGCCTAACTTGATTAGAGGTGGGATAACGGTTCGTTGTTCCTTCGGGTTTGCTCTTGTTCTAGTCCGTCCATTCGACGAGTGGGGATCCCTGGGGGACAAGAGTAGTGCTCTGATATGCGGGCATGGTGCCCGGGTATTACGACACCTGCGAATATGAGTGCATGCCACGGTTGAGGGGGTAGGCGGCTTGGTCGTGACAAGTCTTGTCCGTCCCTTGAAATCCCCCCATGTTCGTATGTGCTGTAGGAGTTCGTAAATGCTTCCCATCGGGCCGTATGGCACCCGGGGAGTCTCCCTGTTATCCTAGACCTAACCATGATTAAATCAGTTTGCATATGATCCTAACTATTCATTTGTATAGCCATGACAAGATACATTAGAATTACTCCATTAGGTTATTCATTTATTCTTTATCTATTTTCTTTATCCTTTTGCTGGTGGATTCTTAAGTGTGTGTCACACTATCCAAAAACCGTTATTGCTTACCCCTGTTATGAATAATTTGGTCTAAGCAAACACATGTTCCTCTATTCAGATGCCATGCTAGCTTATTAAATCACATGCCTTCCTTTGGGAAAATATAAATAACGATATCCCGAATACTTCCGGTGAAATGCTACAATGATAGATCCGTGGCGCTTGCGGATGAAACATCTAAGATGGCAAGATCTATCCCGTTGATAATCCCGCTCGGATCACCGACATGGTGGTTTCATTTGGGAATGTCACCGGGCGCATTTCGACTCTTTTATTGGGGATGGGTTTTATACCGCTTTCCTTTGATTGCGTTAAAAAAATGCCAACACCGGTGCGTCTCGGTGACCTTCCCGAGGAGAACACAAGGCCAGCCACGTGGCCTTCGCTCCAAAGCTGTTCATGGCCAACCGCCTAGCTTCGCTTTGTATGGCCTGCCCTTTGCCGGGCGAAGTTCTACCAAAGACTGCCATGTCCAAGAGCAGAGGCCGCCACCGCACCCCTTCGGACTCCTCAACTGCACACGCTGCTGCCTGTGTATGTCAACATCACCAAGGCTCTCAACTCCAACTCCATCTCATGAGCTGGGCGAAGGGACCTATGAGTACAGCTAAGCCTCACCCTGTCTAGAGGTAGAAGACGTTTAATTTACAGTTCAGATTATGGATGGACCATGGATGTCAAGATATTCGATTGCATTGGATTTCTTATGCTTTAAACTAGACTTGACTGGACGTGGATTCTTCGCATTTCGATTTTCCTTGGATTCCTTTAGTTAGGATTTGGATTTCAATCCATTACCAGGTGTATGTGCAACTAATTAGGATATTTATGTTCTTTACAACGTTTAGGACTGGCCACTCTATGGATGCTTAAGTTGTTTCTGTATGCAACTCAATAGTGTCAACCAAAACCAGCTTGAAGAAATTTTCTGGAAAATGTATGATGCATATTGACAGGTAAGCTTTGTCAGAGTAGTAAAATACGGTTAAGATGCACCGTATTATTCTGACATATTATATTACAGAGCATTTTTTTCCTTTGGAGTAGCAATATTTTCTAATCTTGTTCTACTGTGCTGTTCCTTTAACAGATAGAGTAATCACCAGTCCCCTTTTAGCGCATATAGTGCTCCACATAACATAGAAAATAGAGATTTTCTATAGAAGGCCCAACAAGGCAAAAAAGATCTCAAATATAACATTCATTGCATTATACCACCAGCAAATGAAGACTGCTCACATCATTTTCCCTGAATGTCATATAATTATGAAGACTTGAATCAATATCACAGCAACGATCTTACCTTAATCAATTTGGTTTTCTTAATTAAGAGGTCTGTGCTGGAATGATTTATTGGCGCACATGTTATCCATTCACATTGCGATGAACAGCAAGAGAAGAGCATGCTGCATCAGCAAAGTTTCAGCATGTAAGAATATCTCAATATAATGATAAAATTCAGAGGTGCGATAATCCAACAGCTAATAGCTACATATATTTTTGTATCCAATTGTGTGTGCTCCACGATATCAGTAATAAAAAAGATATGCATTTAGAAAAAGAAGATTGATTACAGAATTAACCGCTATCAATGCTCTAGTGTGTGTTACAAGTTTGTGTATGCATGTCCACAAAGAAATATCCAATTGAATTCATGAACAAAGTGGATTCATTACAAAGAAAAGGGAAAGGGGTTGGGGACAAATTAAAATAGATAGCAAGAGATCTGAAATAGAAATATTCCAACATAATACCCTTTTATTAGAGATACAAGCATGGAGTTCTGTGACACACCGCCCTCCAAAGCCGCACCGCACAGCCCTTCCGAGGGGCGCGCACGCGCTGCACACATAGCACCTTGCTTACACTTTCGCCCTCGCCGTGTAAAAGGGTTAACCCGAAGGTGATATGGCTGGATGGCAAAGGCTTATAAGTTGGCTCCACCCTTGCTCAACTAGCAAGGTGGTACTAAACATGTGCGGCGCAAGACTCATAGGCCCCTACCGGGCGCATCCTTATTGGGCCGGGTGTTACATACACCCCCTCAAAGGACTCGACGCCCTCGCCGAGCGCCAACTTAACCAGACCTCCCCTCTTGGCACACGCGATCGTGCGCCCGGGATCGGCACATGTGCCATGCCGTGCACTCCGCAGCCTACACGCGCAATGAACCTCCATGTCCGCGCCTGCGGCCCGCACGCGCCCGTGGCCGCGAAGGTCGGCTTTGATACCACCCGTGACACCCCCGCCCTCCAAAGCCGCACCGCACAGCCCTTCCGAGGGGCGCACGCGCACACATAGCACCTTGCTTACACTTTTCGCCCCCCGCCGTGTAAAAGGGTTAACCCGAAGGTGATATGGCTGGATGGCAAAGGCTTATAAGTTGGCTCCACCCTTGCTCAACTAGCAAGGTGGTACTAAACATGTGCGCGCAGCACTCATAGGCCCCTACTGGGCCGCATCCTTATTGGGCCGGGTGTTACAAGTTCATAAAAAATTTAGATTTTAGGATTGTATAAAGCCAGTAAATATTTTGCCACAGTGCGAGGCGGAGGAAGCTTACCCACAGTGGCAGTCTCTGTCACACACACTGATGAACCAGGAGAAGGCCTACAATAACAGAAATTGCCATAATCTTGAATGTGTCTCTTAGTGCAATATACATCTTAATAGAATTAAGGGAAATAGAAATGTCGACATGTCCATAAAAAAAGGTATATATTAAAATTCACCAAAGTAGAGTAATATTTACATTTCTTTAACTCAGAAGCTAGAACAATAATTTGACATCACTCGCAGTAAGAAAAAAAATGAAGAGCCATATGACATTAAGGCACATTCCTATCGTAATCACAATATTGTTAAATATAACCAGCTGTCTTCCTGCACTGATTTCTACTTCAGTCAAGGACTATGTAATGTAGCCAAGATACAGGATCTGTTGGACGAAACATTACACCTCAATGATAAAAGAGGCATAGAATAGAATGTTTGAATATGTTAAACAAGAACATGTCAGGATACAGTACTTGAATGACAGTTATTAGTATGAATTATAATGAGGCGAATGTGTAAATAATTTATCTTAAAAAAACAATATTACAGATAGTAAGGATATACTCCGTTTAATTGGTTGATAGGCATAGAAGGCTAACATATTCAATTGTTTCAACATGGGCCGGGGACAAACCCAACAGTAATCTGAGACGGCGAGAGAGATTTGGGTATTGAATGAGAGCGAGAAACTAACATTTACTAATCAAATCCACCGCCGAACTGGAGAAGGAGAGACGGGTTTCTTCTCACATATACCAGAACTCCCGCTCCGTTCCAGTCCAATCCACCAGCAAGAGGTAGAGGAGTGCCGGCGCGGGCCGAGGAGGGGTGGCGCTCCAGATGCTGGTGGTGGTGACTTAGGCGGAGGGTCACGCTACCTCCACTGCCGAGAGATAAAGATGGCTGGCGTCGCTATGCTGCTCTAGGGCGGCTAGCACGCTGCGGCGGCGACAAAGCAGAGTGGAGGGGGAGCGGCCGGAGGGAGCCGGGCGGCGAGTACGGGAGGGAGTGCGCAAGTGGTGGCCTGCTGGGCCAAATTGGGCCTCGAAGGAGCAGGCGTTTACAGGGTGGGCTTTACTCTGGCCAAGGTTTTCGGATCCATTTTTGAAAAAAATCTCGGAGCCCATGGAATTGAACGAAATTCGAAAAATTCAGACCGGTTCCCACGCAAAATTTGAATGAAATTTGATCAAATGTGAACAAAATTTCCCCAAATGGTCAGAAGTGGCAGTGGGCATGGAGAGGATGTATGCAGGGTCAGCGTGGAACTCGTACGTGGTGAGAAAGATGGCGATGGAGTAGTGCCGGTGCAGATCGCAGCGACGACATGTCAGGACTCAAGGGTGGCGACGCCGTGATGATGAGCGCTGCGCTGGGGAGCAGCCATGGCACAACGACGGCGTCGAGGAGCATCCATGGGCGAGCTCGATGTTGGGGGAAGCAGCCACGACACTCGCGATGGCTAGTAGCCGTGGAATCTTGATGGAGATACACACTTTTCTTTAGGCAGCGTGGAATCTAGATGGAGATACATACATTGATCATGTACACGCGCTCGCACCTGCACTCTCTGTTAATCAAGTAACATGACAGACTCTGCCACCGGCAGCGAGAAGGGATTTCAAGTTAAAATTGTAATTAATTAAATTCAGCATGGAGTGGACACACAACTTGCCAGCACCCACAAAGGCCAGTGGGGTCAGGGGAAGACTCTTATGGTCTGCCTCTCCGTGTGCTTCAAACATTACAAAGCAGAAGAACCAAACAGGATTGTGAAATTGAATAGTCAAGCCTTTAGTTGCAAGAAGAAAAGAAAAAGACAAGTCGATGACTCAATTGACAAGAAACTTTTCAAAGCAAGATAAAAAATGGCTTCCTGCTGTATTACAAATCAAAATGTAAAATTAGTTTTTGTACCTAAAACCTCCAGACTCTGGCTCATTGGTAAATCTCGTTTCTGGATGAGGTAAGTTCAAGTGACAACTAAAAATGTGTGCCTGATACAGACAAAAGTGCAATATGTGTTCCCACCAGACAAATGTGAACGTTACAAGCCTTTATTGAAAACTAATTAGATTTTACAAACCATACTTTGAAAACCATGATGGTGTTCGTGACAACGCTTGTGTCACACGAGTTTAGATTGGAAAGCAAATCAAATGTAAAACACATACAAAAGTTGAAGGCTCTTACAAACAAAGGTGAACAAGCTTTCATTGTGTGCCAAGAAGGCTTTATTCAAAGCTAACTCGAATCTGCAACCAGCACAAACCTCACCAAAGCTAATCTCAAATACTCCAGCACAACGTTGAAACATAAAACGGCAAACTCTGTTTTTGCTGAACCTGAGGCAGACACTTTCATCATCCAGAACAGGCGACATACTCGTAACACATTCTAATTGCTGCTGCAGTGCTACACCATCCTCTGCTGCCCACTTATTTTTCATCGGTCTCTTCCTCCTCATCAATCGTCTGCTCCTCTCCTTCCTCTTCGCCAGTCTTCTCACCAGCCCCTTCTCCTCATCAGTCTGCTCCTCTTCTTCCTTCTTATGCGTCTGATCCTGTTTGGAAAATAAACATGAGAAGTTTGTTGGTGAAGTGGGGGCGCAAGTGACAAGGAAACATAGAGCTCTAGGACGCTTGTGGGCCCTTTGGCACCTCTAGTTCACTTTCTCCATTAGTAGTTTGACTTCTTTCATCATCAGAAAGGTCCTTTCTGATTTGCAAAAATTCAAGCCACTCGGACATTGCTCCACCAAACAGATCTTCATTCATCTCACACAGTTTCTATAAAAGAAGTGTCGAAAAAAATTGTTCAATTGACAATCAACCAAGTACATGCTAAATGGAAAAAAAATAAATATGCATTTGCCCCAGCTAGCTAGAAGAGAAGTATAAGCAAAACATAAACAGGAGAGTCGAAAGTAAGAATTTAATAGAACTGCCAAGTATGTACTGGCTACATGCTATGGAAGAAAGTAGTACTCCTATGTGGTTGCAGCAGTAGAGAGGTTGGTGGAATCCATCAATGAGAGAACATACCGATTCAAAATGTTCGCAGCCCCAACCAACATCTGTATGGAACCTGACAGTGGGATGGTTGGGAAGTGTCTTGATGGCAGCACTAATGGCTCCTGAAACACAGCTATGGGCATTATCATCATTGTCTTCCGTGTCATACCACTTGCGATGACGACCAAATGTGATCTCTACCTTGCTGAGAGCAGAGAGGTGTTGGATGCCCAAACTAGATGGAGCACCGTTGAGGCATTCCATCTCATGCAGAGGGAAGTTAAGCTTCACGTGCTCAAGCTTTGGCATTGATCCCGCTTCAAACTCCAGCGAGATCCCACAAGCATAGATATTTAGGGAGAAATATTTCAGATTTCTAAATCTGTTGTTGCCTTGTACTATGATCCTTCCATTGGTGGCCCCCGAAGTGTGCAGTCTTAGAAAAAGCAAACTGGGTATTTCTCCAAGGATCTCAAAATCTTCCGGTCTCAAACAGATTATCCGTAGTTCTAGCACACCAAGATTACTAAGTGAGCCCATCCAACAATTTGGTACCTTATAAATGGGGCATGCTATGCAGAGCTTAAGGAGACTACTGGAGGCAGCAGGGTACCAAGAATCTAGTGATAGTGGGTGGCGCACCATGAAGGACCTGTCCGAGACATATAGATTATGTAGGTTGCATGAAGATAACAAATTTCCCAGATAATTGAAAATGCCCTCAGCCTGGCTTCTTCCTTCTGAGCCATTTGGTAATAAATCAAAATCCAATATTATTTCCAATGTTCTCAGCTTGGTTAGTTTACTGAATTCATGTAGGGACTGCCCTTGCTCATAGGATTGAACTTCATACTGCCTCAGCTCTACCAAGCTAAGCATCTGCCCAATAATACCGTCAGGAAATCTAACATCTGAATCCACATATAAGTGCGCCCAGTTGTTGCAGTTTTTTGACAGTTCGTGGCAGTTCTTTGATCCTAGTGCCTCGCACATCCAACGTCTGTAGATGTTGAAGTTCACCAACGTTCTCTGGGAGCCAAGTTATTGAATCGTCTGAGCTGAGACGCAAGTACTTAAGATTAAACAACTTTCCAATACTTGCAAGATGATGGTCTTCCATGTATCTACATTCTCCTAGGTCCAACACAAGAAGAGCTGTGGAAGGCAAACAAGAGATTTTCACAGGCTGTCCAAATATAGTAATTGACCTAACCTTAGAAAATAACTGGCCTGCCAATAAATTAGCATGTTCTTCTTCCATGTGGTTGCGAACACAAAGCCTATGAACCTTGTATTCTGGAGTACATATAGGCTCTGCAGCATCTAATGAAGTAACAAAATTCTCTTCAGCAGCCTTGCATCTGATGTAGTCAAGGATGATGTCATGAACTCGACATGCCTTTGCCTGACCATACTTTTACTTTAACAGGTTGGATCATGCTTCTATTGATTAGATCATTGCAGTAACCCTCACCAGTTTCATATTTGGTTTGACCTTCTGCCTCATGAATGAACCCTTCTGCAATCCACCTATTGATCAAACATTGTTTCTCAATCTCATAATCTTCTGAAACAAACTCATGTACAACAAACAAGTTCTTAGATGGTGAGGAATATCAAAGTAACTCATAGATAATATGGCTGTCATATTCTCAACACCAGGATTCTTAGCAAGAGCAGAACCAATAGCATTTAGTACCTTATCCCATTCTGCTTTTGAAAACTGATTCGTTAATATGCCGGATATAGTAACAATTGCCAATGGTAGACCATCACATTTTCTTAATATTCTTTCTCGAACATCTTCCAAGTGAGGATAACATGAATTATTCTCAGAACCAAATGTTCTTCTAAAAACAACTTTTGGAGTCATCAAAACTTAGAGCCTCCATTTCATAAACCTGAGAAGAACAACATTTTGCAACTGTAACACTACGTGTCGCCGTGATTATTCTGCTCCCATGATCATTATCTGGTAATGATAGTATGATAATTTTCAAATCTTCTGCATTCCATACATCATCAATCACGAGCAGGTACCTACCACACATTATTTCAATAAAGATGCAATCAGTGATCAAAGGCCACATCATTAAAATTTTGTATGCATTAGTAACATCAACTATGGTGAACAAAAGTAGATATGGTACTCTAGCACATCGTAAAAAGTGACATTTTAATTTGAGCAACGAAATATTTCAAAAATTGGCAACAACATCTATATCATCTATTATATGTATTAAAACTAGATATAGCGAGGAAACTGCCGAGAACTCTACTGCTATACTATTTGGACTTACATGCAAAACTGACAAAAGTTTCTTAATTTGCCCATACTATTAAATATTGACGACTTCTTTGTAGTTCAAACAGCTGAGAGCTAGAGTAAATTGTGACTATGAAGCTTTATAATTTGAAATCTGAACTTAAAGACTTACCCCAAATTTGGGATACATAAAACAACAAAAAATGTAGCCGACAAAACCAAGTACGCTGATGAAGGTTTCTTTGACAGATATGTTGAATATGAACATTACTTTGTTCCACTTTTATGTGAATGTCTAAAGTAATTCGTGGTGGATGCACATAATTTAAACATAACTTGGGAAAAATACCATAGTTGACCAGGCTTACCTTTTGTCATGAAGGTATTCCCTGAGTTTATCAATGATCTGCTGATCATCAACCGTTGAGTTAATATCGCATTACTTGACTCCATCAGCAATGTGCATTAGAATCTTTTCTCGACATCGTGGACTTGAGAAACGGACACAAAAAGCTGCACATTTGAACTGGACTTTAATGCCCTCATAAACTTGCTTTGCAAGAGTAGTCTTACCAAGACCTCCACAACCAGAAATTGAGAGCACTTTAGGCTTTCCCGATAAAACCATTTGCCTCCATGTTTAACAACACAATGATATGCTTCTTTGGAGCATCGATGCCAACAAGTTTATCAATATCCTCATAGAGTGCCTGCAGCCTGGGATCAACGTAAGAACTGCTAGATTTCATTTTTAGTTGGGCCAAATCATACCTTTGTGCCTCTCGCTTGCCTCTATAACAGATGCCTTGAGTTCTTGGATCTGATTGGCGATCTCATGGCGTGGTTTCAGTTTCTTCAGCTTGTGGAAAAACCCTTGATGAAGCCCGAATGTCCATCACGCTCGTGGTCAACACGAGACATGAAGGCATCAACGCAGTCTTCCAAGTCGTGGGCCAGCTCCCTTAGCTTGTCCCTCCATTCCCTGGTTTCAGGGTCGAGCTGCTCTGCATCGGCAAGCATCTGGAGCGTGGCACTCATGGCGCTCAGCTCATCTCTCAAAAATTTGATCTGCTTCCGCATGCCTTTGAGCTTGACGTACTCTTCTTCCAGCAGCTTGGTGAGCTTGGACAGGAGAGGCTTCATCGCCCCCGTGGTGACACCCACAAGAGCTGCCGTAGCCATTTTCGATCATCAGTGGGCTCTGTGGAATGACTAGTGGTGCGGTGGTTAATGGGAAGAGGAAGGTGATTCTAGTTCGTGTATGTATATGACTTGAGCAAGGGAAAATTTTTCTAGTTCAGTCTTCAGAGTAGTTTAGAAAGAGCTAAGGCAACCACTGCACACTGCCGTGAATACTGTACCTGTGTTCCCATTAATCATATTTCCTAGCAACTTGTTCGCGAAAGCTAATCACGCATTGTCAGCAAGCTAATTAACAAATAAAAGAGGCGCCGTTCAGGAAGCTTCGTGGTAATCACACAGAGGGTGTTGATGTTGATCGGTAAATAAACTAGTTCAACATAATTGGTCAGAGATGCTGGAAGATAATACCTATCGGTATTAAGTTTCTGTTAATTTATTCTGTCTATTCGTGCAAGTTGGAAGTAGAGTATTATAGTGGTTGGCTGGTTTCTGGAAGGCAGTGGACCAGAGACCGTAGTATGCACAATACAAAAACGACATGTTAATCTCTGAATACTAAGGATAATGGGAATGACATGCGTATACCCAGGCACCAGCATGCATATAACACGTTGACATCCTAGTTGCTGCTGCAGCCTGCAATTACCCTGGCATTCATCAGTCTCGTCGAGTCGGAAGATACTAGGAACGTATCGAACTATATAACAGTACATAGAACAAGCACGTAGCACAGACCAGAGATAACTCGCCCACCAAACAAAAAGGCCACAAGGCCACTGACGTGCGAGTACTGCTCGTTCTGGGCGCTCCTATTTCAACCCCAAGCCTTCCAAAGCCTCATGTTCTACGCCTCCATTCTCTCTGCTCTGCTTGTGAGGAAAACAGAAAAGCCGAACAGGATTGTGTGGTTGAACAAATGAACAGTCGAGCCTTTATTCACATGGGAAAAAAAAAAAAAAAAGAGCTAACGCTTTTTAATTCAGGCTGAAAACTACTTTTAAAAAAATAAAATAAAAATACCTGCTGACTGCAATGCAAACAAAACCAAATTGTGAAGTTCATTTTTTTTTTTTTGAATTGAAACCTCTGGGCAGTGCTTGTCCATTGGTGAATTCCGTTTTTGATCAGTGTAACACCCCAAATTTTGTCTCTTTTGAAAATAGAATAAAATGATTTATTTATGTATTTTTGTGCTCATGAAAATAAAGAAAAATAAATGTTTTTGTCACATTAAAATTTATCATAAGGCTAGACACATGTATGTGCATTCATGCCGGTGCATTTGATTTAATGTAATGTGTGGTTTTGACCAAAACTCAAAAGGATTTCAAAAAATCTCTTGAAAAGCTATTTGAGATGTCTTGAAAATAAAAAAGAAAATGCATTCTATTTTTCTTTATTCTATTCTCTGAGTCCAGCCCGAAGGCCTCTTGTCTTCGTTTCCTTTGCTCTGGACCGAGGGGCAAATCCTTCCTTGGCATGTTCGACTTGGGACACAGCACCGGTCCAGTTTGCCATCACGAGTTACTTTCATCTACGGTCGCCAGGGGCCAGCAGGTCTTTTACGTCGTGTTCGACACGGACTCAGTACGACGTTGCTCGGCACCGCCTCAATCCCGCGGCTCCTTTCCGTGGATAACGCGAGCCCGTGTCCTATAAGCTAGGTGCTCACGTACGCACTCTTTTTCTAACCCTAGCAGCCGCCAAGCTCGAGTTCGACTTCGCCGGCTGTTCCGTCGGCCAACCTTCATCATCGAAGCCGCCACAATTCCAAGCCATCCGCCGTCCTCACGTCAAGGAACCCGCTCGCTGCCGCCTCTCCGTCCTTGGCAACCGCTGTTACCAATCCATGGCCAGGAGAGCAGATGAGTCCTACGTGAAGCACCATCTTTGATTTGCTCGTCCAGGTCGTGAGTTCATCTACAACACACTATCTTGCTCCGTGCCTTGTTGTTAGATCGATGTTCATCTCCTTGTTTCTTTTTCTTCATATCCGCAACAGAAGTGCCGCTCGATATGCCTTGAGATAGCATGGTTGCTGCCGCCGTTGATCTGCTGCTGTAGTACGTGATATCTGTCCACGTGAAGCTTCATCTTCTTGTCACGTACGTGGTACGTCCAGCTCTTTTGCATCTATGGTTATACACATATATCTACACCCATCTAATTAAAGCCGACCGTGCATGCCAGCTTTGCTTCATAGATGACGCTATCGTCACGTCACACATATATGTGGCCGTTTTCCTTTTACAAAATTAAATCCAGGAATACGATACAAATACATATAGTGCATCCATCGTCATGAGCCATCATTGTTGAATCTTTTTGCCCACTGTTCAATCAGATTTAAACCTGAATTTTGATCATTTTATTTCGAAATCAGTTTCGGTTTATTTACTGAACTGCTATCTCGATTTAAATCTTAATAACTTGTTCGTTTTAAATCCAAATCGATCCGTTCAAGTTACGTTAGATTCGTAATTCCGTAATCTACATGTTAATCTTACTGTTAGTCAGTTTTTTTTATCTTTTTAAATTTTGATTTGTATAATAAGCTTAATATTTTATTAATATTAATCTTGTAAAATTCATATCTACGCCGTTTTAGCTTCTCGATTTCGGTGATCTTTACGTCGATGTGATCATAGTGACGAGTAGAATAGTTTTATATACTTTTCAAACTGTTTTTCCACTATTGGTGTACTGTTCTAATTGTAGCCTTATTTGTTATGCATGATTGGCCCTATTTGGTTGTGTGTTGTTGATTGGAATCCAACTAGACGGTGAGCTTTACGTGGTGTTCCGAAGTTGTCAATTGATAAGGATTCTATGGATGCTTTGGACAGGAAGAAGGATCTGTATTTAAGGCAAGTATAGCTTGGGATCATCCTTGATGTCCTATTCACATTAAATAATGAATCATGATGCATGTGTCCTCCTTGTTTGCCATTAAGGATTTACCTAGTCTTGAATACTTGATCCTTGTCTCCTATGGGTTATGCATTGGGTAGTAATTTGCTAGCGCTCAACCAACAAATGTTTATTATTGCTTCATGGATTAAATCATGATATGAGTAGTTGTTGATGCCATGGTACATAGGGCTTAAAGAGCTTGGGGTTGTTTATTTATGAAGCTCTTAGCTCTCCATAAGGACTTATTCATTCGTGATCATCCGGGATATACAAGATAGCAGCTATGGGGGTCACATGGCTCGGGCTTTAGTCGCTTCAGGGGATAGTGTTTACTTGTGTCGGTGGTTACGAAACGAAGAGAATGGGTTGTAGCCCTATCGCTATCCGGCATATTTAGATAACCCCTTTGAAAGGCTTTTATGTGGGTTTTCAGTGTTGTGGAGGTTCTAGAGCCCATGCAAAGTGGAAATTCATGACCCGTGAGTGAAAGTGTACACCTCTCTGCTTGAGAGTTAATTAAACCGACATGTCACCGTGTTCAAGGTCATGAACGGCCTTGGAGACATTAATGAATAGAATTGCATGCTTATTATGATGTTGCTATTAAATTGATGTTGATATCTGTTCACACTTGTGATTAATGGGTTAATGGGATTCCTTTATGCTTAAGCTTAAAACTTGATCAACACTAAAAAGCAACCGCAGTTAAGACAAGTAATCGCCTCTCCGAGCCTCATAAACCCCCCTGGCTATGCTTGCGAGTTCGACATGGACTCACTCTTGCTATTTCACCCCACCTCGGGAGGAAGATAGGCTTGTGATCAACCGCGGTCGATTGTCGTGGAGCCTACACCGTAAGATTGAAGAGTCTTTCCTTTGCTGCTAGGTGAGGTTTATACTTTTTATTCTATGCTCGTTATATTTTAAGCATTGTGAATTGATTACCATTCATTTGTAAACTATATGTGAGATTTGACTTCTAGGGCTCACATATGGCTTCATCTGGTTTTGTTCTTAAAACCGGTGTTACAAAGTTGGTATCAGCTCGTCTTTCCGTAGGGACGCAAGCCTAGTTAGAATTGGGCGCCTTTGCATTCTTTTTATCCTCGGTTGGTGCGTATATTGCAAGACCAAGATACACTAAGTGGATGCATCCTAAGCATAAGAGTAAATGGAGCACGTAGCACATCATCACAGGAGGGATATATTTACCGGTTCATGAGTGGTGGAATCCATTCACTTTCGCTTCTCGTTGATCGTCTCGACAAGAATGTCACGATATCCGAGGTTGTTCATCAAGCCCTTTTGGAATATCTTGGGAAACACTATGGAGAGGATGGATGACAAGCGAAAGTATTTCCCTCGACGTCTACCGAGTATTTCGCATTGAGTTTTGGATAAACCTAGTAGAGAGCAAGGTGAACAAATAAAGGAGATGGCCGTAACTATCCAAGTCCTCCATCAGAAGCTGGAAGATAGTCAACTAGAGCTTGGCAGAAGTAAGGAACATCATGAGGATGCTCTTGATGAGATTGATGAGTGGAGAAGTCGTGCTGGACTAATCAATGAAGTGGAGGACGTGTTCCGACCATTCGCATGCAAAAGGTGTTACCCTGGATGTCGCTGCAATCACACCATGTTTAAGTAGGAATTTATGCCCCCTTATGCAACAAAACTTTAGTAGCGAAAGTTGAATCAGTGTTTGATTTGTGCATCTCAATTGCTTTGTTGAATTGTTATTATGCATATGTTTGTCTTGGATCTTTGTATTGAGTGGTATGATCTTGTTGGTTTATCCACAATTTCATTAGTTCATAGGCTTAAGGTTTAAGGATTTAGTGTAATAAATAGTCGGGTTGGTTTTCTTGTTTCTGCCATGTCCTATCTTTTCAAAGCATCCTATCATCTTTGGTTAATATCTCTGTTCGTGGTTGACCAAAAATCATGGGATAATTCTGGACAAAAGTAAACTTCCATATCTTTCTCTGAGCGTAAGAATCACCTTCATATCTATTATGGGTTGAGAGATATGAAAATCACAAGATGATACAACCGTGCTGTCTAAAATCTGGAGCAATCAGTGATGTTTTGGTTTTCTCTCAAAATCTGCTCGTGCAATGTGGATGAAATTTTTCTGGGAACAACTAGACTTCTTTAGTTTTCCAATGCCACAAGATTCATCTTTATATCTACTTTGAGTTGTGAGTTCTACCTATGACAATTTGAAGTTTCAGTACTGCCTGGAATTCATAACAGTTTCGGTTGTGAACTGTTTTCAACCAACTTAACTTATGAATCTGGAAAAGAGTAATATACGAGGGTTGTAGATAATTTGATAAGCTTTCCAACGGTGTAAACTACAACTTCATCGGATTTACAGAATAGAAGTTAGAGGTGTTTTACTGAGCTGTTGTTTTTCTGCTTGCGAGAAAACTCAGATTACATGTTATTGCAAATGCACATGTCTTTGATTTGGATGCTACGAGGTCATTAAGATGCATGACTCACAGATAAGAACACTTAAGCTACGCCTTTTTGTTCCCCTGTTTAATCTCTCTTAAGGGTGGTAGCCACTTGAAGAAGTTACAAGCGTGAAGGTTCATACATCTAGTTTTTAACTCGTAGGCATCGCCTATCTCTATGGTTGGGAAGTCAACATCAAGTGTAGGCATCTTTCACTCAAGATTGATAATTTTTGGATCATCTACATGGAACTTGTGTGTTCATCATGACTGGATTTTGTTTCTAGTTGTCACTTTGAGGTTCACTTAGAACTCAGGACAAGTTAGTTTTGATGGCATAGGAACAGAATGATGGACTTCTCTACAGTATGGTCAGTGAGAATTGTTTGGATAAAACCTTCATGGATATGATGCCTCTAATGGTGGAATTGCATGGAGAACTCAAGAGTAGCGTGTTGAGTTGAAGTCGTCTAAGTATGCAAGAGTGTTCCTTGGAATGATAATGACTCTATTGGAGGTTAAAGCAAGGTTTGTCCAAGTCTCTCAGGATGTTACTACAAGAGAAGTTATTAAGTGTGCTTGGATGTCAAGTCAACTGTGAAGCATATGGATTTGGCGGAATTATTGTATTGGTTACCAGTGTAGTAGTCACATGGTTTTGAAGAGTGCGTCTACATGGATTGTAAGGAATATATAGGACCACTGATATGGACTTGAGTTGCATGTTCGAGATGGATTGGGCTAATTAAGTGTTATGACTTGGAAAAGGTGATGTTAGCTTAGCTATAGATGCATAAGTCGTTGTCGATGCCTTAACAAAGAAGCGTTATGCTGAGAAGATTCGAACGACACCACAGGCCAAAAGTTCAGATTCAAGGATTGAGCCACCAATCTTTGGAAGTTGGATGAATAGTCTACTTTGGTATAAAAGTTTCACAAAGGACTTCTTCACTAAGTTGATTTTGAGCAAGTGATATCATAATTGGATTGAAGTGACCATAGATACATGACATTGAATTATATTATCATCTAGATGAAGTATATGTCATTGTCAGTACTCTTAGATTAGCAACTATGTTAATGGAGATCAGATAACACCAAAGCCTACTGAGCTATATGCAGAATATGAGAGTTGAGCAGTTCAACGATAGTAAGGATACTAATAGTTGGAACTTTGGAATGGAACCCACTTTGGATCAAGAGAGTAATGTGGGTCAATTGGAAGGTCTATATGATGGTTAAGGTACTTAAGTTTATAAAAACCACTCCCTAGTTACCCCCCGGTCTATTTCTTCTTAAGGGGGGTAGTGGCTTAAACTCATGTGCGTATTTCTCTCAATTTATCTTCAAGTTACGAGTTCATCTTGAAGCTGTGAATTTGTCTCTTGGAATGCCCGATGTTAATGATTATCTATCCTTGTTGATGCTACCATTCTTGACCACCTGATGACAAGAGTTAGAGATAATGAAATAGAGTTGCATCCAGACACCTAGGAGTATACCTACAAACCTGAGTGTTACCGCTACTAAAGGATGTATAAAGCAGAAGATTCGAGATCATGGAATAAGAAGACATAGAGATGGACATGCCCAGAGTTATTGTGATGTAGTTTGGAATCAATGGGGATAAAAATTTGTCTTGCCCAATCTTGAGTGCTCTCTAGGAGAAGTATAAACAGAGTGAGTGTGAAGAGTATGTTAGCTCTAGAGAAGTGGCCTAATAGTTGAAAGTTAACTGAGGTTTGGTTTGGAGTTAGCCGAGAGTTATGTTGACTGCCTGCCAAAGTCTTGGAATAAGCCAGCATGTTATTCGGACAAAGATTAATAGGCATGCAAAATAAGAGAAACCCTTACCAAGAAAATGGAAATACTCGAGGAGTGACAAAGATTCGCAGACGGAGTATCTCAATCTCTTCGATCTTTTATCTTCCGAATCTCGGGCGAGATTCATCTTAAGGGGGTAGATTTGTAACACCCCAAATTTTGTCTCTTTTGAAAATAGAATAAAATGATTTATTTATGTATTTTTGTGCTCATGAAAATAAAGAAAAATAAATGTTTTTGTCACATTAAAATTTATCATAAGGCTAGACACATGTATGTGCATTCATGCCGGTGCATTTGATTTAATGTAATGTGTGGTTTTGACCAAAACTCAAAAGGATTTCAAAATCTCTTGAAAAGCTATTTGAGATGTCTTGAAAATAAAAAGAAAATGCATTCTATTTTTTCTTTATTCTATTCTCTGGAGTCCAGCCCGAAGGCCTCTTGTCTTCGTTTCCTTGCTCTGGACCGAGGGGCAAATCCTTCCTTGGCATGTTCGACTTGGGACACAGCACCGGTCCAGTTTGCCATCACGAGTTACTTTCATCTACGGTCGCCAGGGGCCAGCAGGTCTTTTACGTCGTGTTCGACACGGACTCAGTACGACGTTGCTCGGCACCGCCTCAATCCCGCGGCTCCTTTCCGTGGATAACGCGAGCCCGTGTCCTATAAGCTAGGTGCTCACGTACGCACTCTTTTTCTAACCCTAGCAGCCGCCAAGCTCGAGTTCGACTTCGCCGGCTGTTCCGTCGGCCAACCTTCATCATCGAAGCCGCCACAATTCCAAGCCATCCGCCGTCCTCACGTCAAGGAACCCGCTCGCTGCCGCCTCTCCGTCCTTGGCAACCGCTGTTACCAATCCATGGCCAGGAGAGCAGATGAGTCCTACGTGAAGCACCATCTTTGATTTGCTCGTCCAGGTCGTGAGTTCATCTACAACACACTATCTTGCTCCGTGCCTTGTTGTTAGATCGATGTTCATCTCCTTGTTTCTTTTTTTCTTCATATCCGCAACAGAAGTGCCGCTCGATATGCCTTGAGATAGCATGGTTGCTGCCGCCGTTGATCTGCTGCTGTAGTACGTGATATCTGTCCACGTGAAGCTTCATCTTCTTGTCACGTACGTGGTACGTCCAGCTCTTGCATCTATGGTTATACACATATATCTACACCCATCTAATTAAAAGCCGACCGTGCATGCCAGCTTTGCTTCATAGATGACGCTATCGTCACGTCACACATATATGTGGCCGTTTTCCTTTACAAAATTAAATCCAGGAATACGATACAAATACATATAGTGCATCCATCGTCATGAGCCATCATTGTTGAATCTTTTTGCCCACTGTTCAATCAGATTTAAACCTGAATTTTGATCATTTTATTTCGAAATCAGTTTCGGTTTATTTACTGAACTGCTATCTCGATTTAAATCTTAATAACTTGTTCGTTTTAAATCCAAATCGATCCGTTCAAGTTACGTTAGATTCGTAATTCCGTAATCTACATGTTAATCTTACTGTTAGTCAGTTTTTTTTAATCTTTTAAATTTTGATTTGTATAATAAGCTTAATATTTTATTAATATTAATCTTGTAAAATTCATATCTACGCCGTTTTAGCTTCGATTTCGGTGATCTTTACGTCGATGTGATCATAGTGACGAGTAGAATAGTTTTATATACTTTTCAAACTGTTTTTCCACTATTGGTGTACTGTTCTAATTGTAGCCTTATTTGTTATGCATGATTGGCCCTATTTGGTTGTGTGTTGTTGATTGGAATCCAACTAGACGGTGAGCTTTACGTGGTGTTCCAGAAGTTGTCAATTGATAAGGATTCTATGGATGCTTTGGACAGGAAGAAGGATCTGTATTTAAGGCAAGTATAGCTTGGGATCATCCTTGATGTCCTATTCACATTAAATAATGAATCATGATGCATGTGTCCTCCTTGTTTGCCATTAAGGATTTACCTAGTCTTGAATACTTGATCCTTGTCTCCTATGGGTTATGCATTGGGTAGTAATTTGCTAGCGCTCAACCAACAAATGTTTATTATTGCTTCATGGATTAAATCATGATATGAGTAGTTGTTGATGCCATGGTACATAGGGCGAAAGAGCTTGGGGTTGTTTATTTATGAAGCTCTTAGCTCTCCATAAGGACTTATTCATTCGTGATCATCCGGGATATACAAAGAGCTATGGGGGTCACATGGCTCGCTTTAGTCGTCAGGGGGATAGTGTTTACTTGTGTCGGTGGTTACCGAAAACGAAGAGAATGGGTTGTAGCCCTATCGCTATCCGGCATATTTAGATAACCCCTTTGAAAGGCTTTATGTGGGTTTTCAGTGTTGTGGAGGTTCTAGAGCCCATGCAGTGGAAATTCATGACCCGTAGTGAAAGTGTACACCTCTCAAGCAGAGTTAATTAAACCGACATGTCACCGTGTTTCGCGTCATGAACGGCCTTGGAGACATTAATGAATAGAATTGCATGCTTATTATGATGTTGCTATTAAATTGATGTTGATATCTGTTCACACTTGTGATTAATGGGTTAATGGGATTCCTTTATGCTTAAGCTTAAAACTTGATCAACACTAAAAGCAACCGCAGCTTAAGACGAGTGTCGGCCTCTCGAGCCTCATAAACCCCCCTCGGCTATGCTTGCGGGAGTTCGACATGGACTCACCCTTGCTATTTCACCCCACCTCGTAAGGAAGATAGGCTTGTGATCAACCAGGTCGGTTGTCCCCTGTGGAGCCTACACACCCTAAGATTGAAGAGTCTTTCCATTTGTTGCTAGCTGAGGTTTATACTTTTATTCTATGCTCGTTATATTTTAAGCATTGTGAATTGATTACCATTCATTTGTAAACTATATGTGAGATTTGACTTCTAGGGCTCACATATGGCTTCATCTCGTTTTGTTCTTAAAACCGGTGTTACAATCGATAACTTGGAGTGACAAAAAACTCGTGCTTGAAACATATAGAGAAACTAAATGCTAAATTAGTTTGGGCATGTTCTCATTTAGAAGGATAAAGTGGAGAATAAATGCAAAATCCATGCTTCGATTCTAGTGCACGACAAAATCCTAATGGTAGATAATGTACCAAAAAAGAGATGGTCAAAGTGTGGCCACTTGTTACCTCTTGTTCACTCCGAATGGTAGGCTGCCACTCGCCGCTCCTCTCTAATTTGCCAAATTCTAAACCACTCTGTTAATAAGCACATTTTGAGCAAGTCTCTCAAATCCTAGGAGAGAAGCCAATGAAAAAAAAAGAGTGAAATGCACGGTGGGTACCAGAACTTTACACGCCGTGTCAAATAAATAGGTCTATGGACTTACAAACCAGCCATCTAGCCCCGAACTTGCGAATCCGTTCACCCCGCAATCGGTTTTGCATGGCTGGTGGTTTTGCATGGGCATCGTAGCAATGCCGGCGTCGGCGATGACGTCATCACTCCTTTTAAATTTGCAAAATTGATATCTTTTTATTTAGGGCTCCAAATATAGCAAATAATATATCATGCTCCAATCTTGGAGCCATACTGGAGCCCTAAATAAAAATTGTAAATATAGCAAATAATATTTACGATCAAAATTGATATATTATTTCCTATATTTGGAGCCCTAAATAAAAAAAGATATCAATTTTGCAAATTAAAAAGGGAGTGCTTTGACGCCAAAGATTGCTACACAAGACTCATGCAAAACCACCACCGCAAGCCATGCAAAACCGGATTGGACCCGGGGTGAACGGATTCAAAAGTTCGGGGAGCTAGATGACGGGTTTGTAAGTCCATGGACCTATTTGACACGCAGCAAGTTCGCAAAATTAACAAATTGCATTTCACTTAAAAAAACATGAGCGTCAGAAGTACCATATTTTATATGCTACAGGGAAGAGAGAAGTATACACGAGGCACGGTTAGAAGAGTAGTGAAAATGGAACAAAAACAAGAGAACCAAAAGGATTTATTTAATTGAATACGCAAGTACTAGAACAAAGAATTATGTCATACCATCAATTCCTGCAGTCTGGGAGGGGATTAGATATTCGAAATGCCTAGTTTGCCTACAGTAGGGCACAATCGATACTCTGAACCAGACAGGGGTTGGGACTTAAAAAAAAAGTCCCTTTTAGTCATTACCAAACCAAACAGAGAGAGACTTTTTTTTTAAGACTTTTCCTCTATTAGCCCCTAAAAAAATTCTCTTGGAGGACTTTTTTTATTAGTCCCTAGGACTAAAAAAAAAAGTTTAGTTCCTAGCAACCAAACAGCACCTAATAAGTGTCTCGATGGCAACACATGTGACTGTCTCATCATGGATATGTTGCGTAGATTCTGTCACCCTCATCCCTGTCACCACGACTTTTGCTCTCAACATTGTTGAGAGAGCAGAGAGGTGCTGGTCTGCTGGATGCCCAAACTATAAGGATCGTAGATTCTGTCATCCTCATCCCTGTTACCACGACTTTTTTTCGCGATCGGGCCGTTCACCCGTTTTCATTAAGAGGAGGAAAATCAAAGCAGTTCAGATTACAAGCAAAACCAAGAAAGAAAGGAAAAATAGTGAAAAAAGGTGATGTCGAGAGGACATCGCTAACGAGGCGGAGGGCCTAAACAAAAACGAACTAACTAAGAAAGAAAGCAAACCAGAACTCGTCCATTACACAAAAAGAATGACTCGACCAAACTGCTAGGCAAGGCGACAGCGTGCTGAACCCCCTCCTCCACCCAAAGCTCGGCCTCCCCGCACCGCTAGCGCCGTGCTAGCTCACATGCCGAAGAAGAAACACTCCTGAAGACCCTCGCGTTCCTCTCTTTCCACAAGATCCAAGCGACAAGAAGCGTAAGAGAGTCGGCGGACGCCCGTGAGCCCCGTCAATCCTGCCCCGCCGCCGCATCCACCATGCTGCGACGCCCCGCTCGGAGGAAAGGAGCGAAGCGTTTGTAAACCGGCCGGGTTGAGCAACAGTACCAAAGCTGTCTCACCATGACACAACCGGTGACTAAGTGGTCACAAGTCTCCGACTCTGTCCGCGAAGCGCGCATGCGTCGGAGTCCCGGAGCCCGTGGCGATAACGCCGCCGCGGTCCACGACGACGATGAAGAAGTAGCCCAGGAAGAACAATCGTACCCGAGATGGAGCCTTGGTCGACCACAGCTCCTTCGCTCCTAACATGGTTGTTGCTCTCGATGAAGAAAGCACGATGCGCCGAAGAAGCCGTAGTATGAACCCGACCGCGACCACTTCCGCATGAACCGTCCGGTTGCAAGGGATCGAGCACGATGTCGCGAACGGCATGCCAAACCCCGTGGTACCGCACAGGACCCGAGTAGTCGGTGCACCAAGAATGTCGCCGATCCAGCTGTTGTTGTGCAAGGCGGCATACACCGCCTTCTTTTTCCCTCGCCTAGACACCGCGGCGAGCAAAAGCGGTGCCCAATAGCACAACCGCCTACCGGCAACCATGAGTCAGTCCACATTCGCCGAGCGACCCCGATCGCCGCACGCGGCGACGGTCATACCGAGCCATCGCCATCGCTCCATCATCTCTTTAGTGTGCGGCAAGGCTGCCCAACAGAGTCCGGACTTCGTTCTTTTCGAGCCATGCCCAACGCAGCCCGGGTGCCGGACCAAAGAAGTGTAAGTCGAGGACGCCAAGGCCGCCATATTCGGTTGGCGTGCAAACTACCGGCCGGCCACTTTGCATTTTCCTCCCCCGTCGTGGTGAGAGCCCCGCCCAAATGAAACCACGCCTGTACTTGTCGACCGAGATGCCCCATTTGGAGAGGCAAAGAAGAAATGGCCATGTCGCGCCGGTATGGCGGACAACGTCACCTTTGGTTAGCGGACACGGCCATGGCCGGTCAAGAGTCCGACCTTCCAAGTCGGAATCCTCGCGCAACCGCGTCGCCGACAATGTGCTGCTCCTCGACCGGCGTAGCCTCTTTAAGGACAAAGGCACTCCAAGGTAGCGGCATCGGGAAGGTCACGACGGGCATGGGAAGAATCGGGTGACCGGTGCCGGTTCGTCGTCCATGCAGCGAATCGGCGAGCCCGAGCACTTGGCGAAATTCGTTACCAAACCCGGCCCCCGCAAACGATTTGCGGCAGTGAGAGATGCACAAAGAGTCCTGCTCGGCGGGCCTGGTGAGCAGCACCAAATCATCCGCGCGTCTGGCGGCTCGATACTTGATTGCGTGGCCCGGCGAGGGAGAAAGCATGCCCTGGCCGGGTCGGCCGCCACGAGAAGCGCGTTAAGAACGTCCATGGTGAGGACGAAGAGCATGGGCGAGATGGGATCACCCCACGACGCAATCCCCCGTGCATGGGCAATTCTTCGACCAATCCGACCATTGACCAAGACCCTTGTGCTCGCCGTTGAGAGGAACATGGCTACCCAATCAGTCCACCTTCTCGGAAAACCAATGAAAGTGAGGACCTCCAAAAGGAACCGCCACGCAACGGAATCAAAAGCCTTCGTGATGTCTACTTTGAGCAGGACTGCCGAGTGTCCCTTGCTATTCAACCACCGCACGCTAGCTGTACAGATCCGAAAGTTGTCGTGGATGGACCGACCTTTATGAACGCACTCGGTTCAAAGCGACCAAATCTTGCAACCTCGGTGCCAACCGCCTAGCCGGGCATTTGGCAAAAATCTTGCTGAAACTGTGCATTAGGCTTATAGGCCTGTAGTCCTTGAGCAAGGTTGGCTGCTCGCACTTCCTAAGCAGAATCATGAGTGCGTCGTTGAGGAGGTTGAAGCTCCTCGCATCCAGCGACCAAAGGGCGTGGGAACGCGCCATGATGTCCGCCTTGACGACCGCCACGCTACCTTGTAGAAGATGCCGATGAACCCGGCCCGACCCCGAGCTCGGTCCGAGGGATGTCCATAATCGCCGCCCACACCTCCCGCCGGAGAAGCATGCATCGATGCCGTCGGTCGAGCCGCGGTAGGAGCCCTTCAAGAGCAATGGAGTGTTCACGCCGAACGGCTTGCCCAAGATGGAGTCGAAGTAGTCGAAGATGGCATCTTGCTTGGCCCCCTCCTCCGTGACCCAGGTGCCCTGGTGGTTGATTGAACCAATGAAACTTTTGCGGTTCCGGTGGCGGGCCCGAAGGTGAAAAAATTTCGTGTTTGCGTCGCCATCGCCGAGGTAGCGGATCCTGATCGTGCGGCGCGATGGTCTGGACAGTGGACGCAAAGGCCAAGGCACCTCATCTTGACGCCGAGCGCATCGCCCTTTCGCCGCCTCGTGAGCGGCCCGATTCTCGCGAACGCCAAGCTGCGCAACGAGCTCCCCGCTACGGCGAACAATCGCAGCCGCACACGATCAATCGATCGCATGCTAAGCGCCAGTTTGCGCAATGTGCGGCGACGCAACTTAATGTCTACCCGTCGGCATGCATCCACATCCGGGGCGCCGATCTCCCAAAGCCGCCTTTGATAGCGCCGAGGTACGGGGAAGCCTCACCCAAAAGGCCTCGAACTTGAATCGCTGGCCGTGGTGACCGACGAGTGAAGGTTGAGAAGCAACGGAGCGTGGTCGCCGCGGCCCGAGGACAGGCGCCGAGGCGGTGGTCCGGGTATCCTGAGCCGGCAAGCGACGCGAAAGCCCCGGCCCAACCGTTCGAGTCGGCCGGCGTCGCCGTTACTCCAAGTGAAACGACGGCCATGCAAATATAGTTCATCAAGCACCATGGCGCTTAGCGTCCGACGGAACCGCCCATGGAAGCCAAATTTAGGCGGTCATTGTTTTTATCCTCGCCTTGTAGATAAGGTTGAAGTCCCCCGGCCATGAGGAGCGACCCAAAACCGATGCACGGACCACACGCGAAGCTCCTCGCAAGGAAGACCGCTTTAGGTCATCAACAACCGGACCGTATACAACACAAAGCGACCAAGGCATGGATGCACGCTTAATCGGTGCCAGGTCGACGGTGATTGAGAATTGTCTCGCAAGTGTGACTCGTGGGCGCACCGGGGAATCACGCGACCAAGCAACCACGATGCCTCCCGAAGCTCCGGGAGGAAGGCAAGAAGACATAGTCAAAGCCCATTCCCCGTTAGATCATGCGACCGGGCATTACATAGAACCTCGACCTTAGTTTCAACGAGACCTAGGATGGATACATGCTCTTGACACACAAACTCACGCACAATCCCCTCCCCTCAAGACACGAAGTTTAATCCGCGCACATTCCAAACGAATAAGTTTTGCCCTATCATGATAACCAGCTTTGAAGCAACCTGTTTGGGCGAGCCTATGCGTCGCCGGCGACGTCCAAGCGCCGCTTCTTGCCACGCAAGACGAAAAGCAGCCATGGCCTCCCTTGTTGAGCTCCCCATGGGTCCCGTTAAGGCCGCATGAAAGCTCGTCGAATCGACACGCGAGTCCTCGTGCTCAGCCTCGACACGACGCCGATCTTCTTGAGTAGCACCTTTCTTGCACGTGCCTCCGCATCGGTGCCGTGGAACCGCTCTTGGCGACCAACCTCGCGGCTAGCGCTTTGGGCACGGAAACGGAGTCGGACCGCCGCGGGACGTGTTTTCCTTAGCACGGGCGTAGAGAGACGGGGGTCAAGTCAAGCTTGAACGTGGACGAAGTCCCGAACCGTGGGGGCAAATGGATCGCTCGGCAAATGGGACGAAGACATCGAGTTGGGGCCGGAGGCACACCGGTGTCCTCAAGGCCGGCGAACCCCGCAAGGTGACATGCGGGGGCCGATTGTTGAGCTCCGGGGCCCCGCCATTTTCAGCCCACCACCCTTGGTTTGCTTGGGCATTGCAACATCCTTGTCCACAAGTAGCGAAGACACGACCGAGGCTCGCCAAGCCCGGGCCGAGTTAACACACTCGCCCACCGCCTCGTTTGCAACGGCGGAGTGCGGCTGGCTGCTCAAGCCAGCCCGGAGCGGGTGAGGAGCGCCATGATGAAGCGACCGACGAACCCAAGGTGTGCACTCCGGGCCTCTCTCGTGACCGACGGTGTGGAGAAGCAAGGCGGTGTACCGGTACACCATGGGAGGCGTGCACCGGCGTGCCTCCCGGCCCGGCCGACAAGGGCGTCGGGCGCCGAGAAATCCCGACGCCCTCGGCGAGCCTGCGGCCAGCGAGATATCCTCGGAAGCGATCCTTGGCGTGCGAGGAGTGAAAGTGCAACTCCCAACGGCCGGCCGCTTGCCTGGGCCGCGCATGCACATCACCCGGCCGACCATGCACTCATCGACCGTTGCCTCCGGGCCGCCGCTGAATCGGGCGGTAGCGCGGCGAGCAGTGGTAAACTCGACAACGCAGAGCCGACCGACCGCAGTCATCACCATCGATCGAATGAGACAAGGGCCCACCAACCGGTGGCGCCGGGCACGCAATGCACCCAACCCGAAGAGACGGTGGCGGGTCGAAACATGCCGCCGGCCATCCCCGTGGTAACGATGGTGCTCGGGGTCGGAGTCGGGAGCTCCCTCGCCCGCGCTTTGGCGAGGGCCGGGCCACTTGTCCTCGTTGAGCCCCCCAACAGAGGCCGGGCACTGCCACCACCATCACCGCTGTTGCCATCATGTTCGCCGCTGTCTCCGTTCCCGCCGTCGCCGCCGCCACCGAGCCCGGCGAAAGAAGCGAGTCGACCAATCTTGCACGACGACGACCCGCCCCGCACGAGGTAGCGTAGTCCGGAGCCGAAACTGACGGCCGTGGCGTCGAGGACGGCTCGAATCTGGATCACCGCTGCGGCGGGATGAAGCTTGGGTGAAGACACCAAGCCATGACGAAGCCGCCTGGGTCATCCTCTCGCGAGGTGTCGCTGGAAGTCGGTGAGCTCGATGCCGGAGCAGCGGCTGCCAGTATCGCCCAGGCGCCCGGTGTCCCCGGGCGTGGAGGGAAGCCAGCAAGAGCGGCGATGACACGGTACTTGAACGCGCCCGGCGCGAGCGGAGGTCCGGCGCCAAGGACGCCCGGATGAACTGCAGCGGTGCACGGACTTGAGTGGAGCACACGTTCGGTCGACGCGGCGAAGCGCACGATGAAGTCCTCCGGCTCATACGCACGCGTCGGCGTCGTTCGCCGAGATGTCGGCGGCTATGGAGGTAGGAGTACACCGACGACACACCGAATGGACCGGTGCCACCGGCTGGTCGCGAGCGGGCGTGCTCGGCTCACTCACCGGCGTGCTGCACGCGTCCCGGTGCGCTGGGAGCGACCCGGGAGTGCGCCATCAAGGCGGGTTGTGCTCGACCCGCGGCGCTCCTCCGTCTCCCGTGGCGGTGGAGGTGGTGGCGGTGGAGGTGGCGGCGGGAAGGACGGGCGGAGCCGGTGCCCGTAAGCCGGGCGCGACCGGCCCGGTGGAGCCGGAACCCGCCGACGAGGTGCCGGAGGCACGGCCGCGAGCGCCCGAGTGCGGCGACAGTCACGAGTCGCGCCCGCCTCCTAGGAGTCTGGTCGCCGGGCGCTTGCCAGCCCGGAAGGGCACCGCCGCCCGGGTGACCCTCGGACCGCAAACGGACACCGCGTCGGCGACCCGCACTCGAGAAACTCTTGGCCCGGGCGGAGCGCGCTAGCACATATGCCTACAAGGTCCCGGGACCGCCCGAAGCCCGCCGGCGGCGAACGCCCGTCCGCGCCGCTGCGGACCGAAGAAACCGTCGGGCGTCGCGGGGGCCACGCTCCCGCCGCGGGGGCCGCTGGCGGAGATGCCCGCGAGAGCGGGAGGCGGGTGTCGACGAGCTGCCCAGGCATCGTGTGAGACCCCCCGGCCACCATGAAGCCCGCTGGCCGAGACGAAGGCAATGGCTCCCGGAGGACAGCGGCGCTGGTAGAAGGCTGGCGCGACCTCCTTGCCCGCTGCCTGCGGCGGCGGAGGCGGAGGGAGGTCCTCGTCGGAGAGATCGTCCCGGTGTCGGAGAAGGAGAGCTTGCCATCCGCGGTCGAAAAGGTGAGCCAGGCCCAAGGCCTCCCTCGACCTCCTCCGCCCAGGACTTACGAGAAGATGGTTCCCCGCGATGGCAGGGAGGAGCAGCAGCGGGGTTGGTAGACGGCGCTAATGGGCAGCGCCGCCGCTGGAACGGTGGGACGCCCGGGGGCCTAGGTGGCCGCCCGGCGGGAGGGCGCGAAAGCGAGCCCTAGGCTAGAAAGAGGGCTCTTGTCCGCCCGGAGGAGTCCTACCTACTCACTGACATTATAATTCAGCAGGAACTAACACGGACATGTAGGTATGTGCTTTAACTGCCTCCGCCCGGGCCTACCACGACTTTTGATCTCGACATCTTTTGTTTGCACACAGATGAGCTTCAGTTCTAGCACACTGAGATTTCCATGTGAACCCATCCAATTTGCCACGTCATAGATTGGAGCATGATCTTAGATGCACAGCTTACGGAGGCCACAGGTGGCAGCAAGGTGCCATGATGAATCTAGCGATGCTGGGTACTTCGTAGCGAAGCTTTTGAGATATAGATTATGGAGGTTGCGTGATGAATGAAGATAATAAATTTCCAACGTAACTGTAAAAGCGTTGATACAATTCTAAATTCTGATCTAATTTCTAGGGTCCTCAGCTTGGTTAAAATCTGATGATCTAACTTCTAGCGTCATAGGACTGAACTGAACTCCATACTCTGTCAGCTCTTCAAGGCACTAGCTCAAAGGCTGTTCTCTATCCATCAACCGAGTAACATGACAGACACCTCCCTATTTCTCTTCTTTTACACGGCCAACCAAGACAGTTCCTTCTTCTCTTTATTCTTTTATATTATCTTCCTCATCAAGCTGACAATAGCAAGTTATCTGCATGCTGAGCTGCTCTAATCTTTGCAATGTCCACATACCATCTTCCTAAAACTGTTGTAAAGCAAGTGGATAAATACAAGAAGCATGGTCTCTGGCGTGGTTCTGATATCAACAGCAAAAAGCCTCCAAAAGCTGCCTGGGAGCTGGTCTGTGATACCAAAGAAAATGGTGGTCTTGGGGTTTTAGATCTTCAGAAGCAAAATAAGAGCCTTTTGCTAAAGAATCTGCATAAGTTTTATAATAGACTGAATATCCCTTGGGTACAGCTAATTTGGGCCACAAGATATGCTAATGGAAGACCACCTGCTGGAACTAGGAAAGGTTCATTTTGGTGGCGTGATATTCAAAAATTGATTCCTGAATTCAAAGGCTTGGCTATGGCTACAATTCAAGATGGTGTCGATTTGCTTCTTCCGGACAGATTCCCGAATGGTTTCTCTCTTAGTGTCAATATGCCGAGCTTTACTCCTATGCCAAAAATAAACTACTCATTTGTTCGAGAGGTTTGTCGACTAGTAATCTTCATGAACTCTTTCATCTTCCTCTGTACGATGTTGCTTTCCAACAAGATACTGAGACTTGCAATTGCTAGTCACTTCACAAACTATAATTGATGGCACTGATGTCTGGGCTTATATTTGGGGTAATAGTCTCTTTTCCTCCAAAAGGTATATTTACATTTATCAGGACAGAGGCAGACTCATCCAGCATTCAAATGGTTATGGAAATCTTCTTTGTCAAAACAAGAGAAAATTTTTTCTTCCGGCTACTTCTGAAAGATAGGCTAAGTACCAGGAATCTTTTGAAAAGGAAAAACATGTCCCTGCCAAGTTATTCATGTGTTCTTTGCAGTTATGATGTTGAGGAATCTCTTGTTCACCTCATTCTAGATTGTCCTTTTTCTGCTTCATGTTGGGCAACGTTGAGTCTGTTCATTCAGGACCCTACTGATCCTTTTGGGACTCTGGAATCATTCAAAGATCAGCTCCAGTTACCTTTCTTTATGGAAATTATTGTCACAATGTGTTGGGCAATATGGACTGTGAGAAATGATGAAATCTTCAGGAATATACAGCCATCCATTCAGCAATGCAAGGCAATCTTCAGAAAGGAATTTGCTCAAGTTATTCTTAGAGCAAAACAGCGCACAAAACAACAGTTATCCCAATGGCTAGAAGCATATGTGTAATCTTTTTCATTTTCTTTGTTTCGTGAACACTTTGTACAGACTGCTATTTTTGTTTAATTCAATAAAAAGCTCAGTAGGGGTGCGCCCCTCCTGTTTTCCTCAAAAAAAAATAATTCTGTACCACTAGCAGTAAGAAGAAATTACAATTCAAATTCAAATAAATTTAGCACGGAGCAGACAGACCTTGCCAGCACCACACAAGGCCACAAATGTCACATTTTGCTCCATCATGCGCTTCTCATGGACTAGACTACAAAACCAATATATGATCTTAAAAATGTGTGCAGTAATGACATGGTCGTGAAAAGAAAAAAAATATGTGCCTAATCCAAACAAAAGCTTAATATGTGTCCAGTACAGGCAAATGAAAATGTGCCAGACAAATGAGCCTTTATTGGAAGCTAATTAGAATCATAGTACAAACCACACCAAAGCAACAACCTAATCTGGAATCCGACGCAAGACAAAGAACATAAAGTGGAATAACTTGTTTTTATTCAACCTCGAGGTAGATATGAGACAGGTTCATCAGCCAAATAACCATGATCGAAGTAGCCAACCCATCAATCTCATGCAGACTTATACGTCATTCTAGTTGCTGCTGCCACTTCTTTCCCTAGTCTTCTCTTCCTCCTTATCAGTTTGCTCCTCTTCTTCCTTATCTATAGCATCAAGATACATAGATCGCACAGAGAAAACTCCTGATCTAGATAAGAGCCATTTAAAATAGTCTTTACCATCCACCAGATCCACATTAGAGACCTGAGCTACCAGGTTAAGCTACTCAGAAAGGTTATTGTCCACTAAAGATCTCCTAAATGAAATATTAAGAGGATTAGAGGACAGAACTTTAAAAACTGTTGCATGTCGGTCCCTTGTTATATTATATAATCTCGGATATCTAAGTTTGAGTGGCTTATCACCTAACCAAGTACCATCCTTAACCTTGTGCTAGCTCCATCTTGAATTATGAAGCAGCCCTTAGCTAGCACCTCATCTTTAATATGCATGAGGCCTCTCCAAAAATGAGAGTCATTTGGTTTGGCAGACACTTGGGTTAGGGTCTTGGAATTCAAGTATTTATTCCTTAACAAGGATTGCCACGTACCATCAGTGTTTATAAGATTGACAATCCATTTGGCTAATAAACATTTGTTTTGTAGGTATAAATCTGTAATTCCAAGACCACCCTGATCCTTAGGGCGACATAGGATGTCCCACTTGGCAAGTCTATATTTATGTTTTCCTATAGACCCTTGCTAGAAGAATCTTGATCTGAATTTGTCAAGATTTTTGAGGACACCTTTTGGGACCTCAAAGAAAGACATCATGAACATTGGGAGACTACTTAAGACAGAGTTTAACAAAACAAGTCTCCCCCCATAGGATAGGTATTTAGCTTTCCAACATGAAAGCTTTTGTTCAAAGCGTTCTTCCATATTTCTCCATTCTGAATTTAGGAGTTGTCTATGATGCATTGGGATACCTAAATATGGTATGTCCCGATGTTACAACCAAAGAGTGTTGTATAATAATATTCCATCTCTTTGGCAGCACCATAACAGAAGATTTCACTTTTGTGTTAATTAATCCTTAGACCGGATAAATGTTCAAAAACGCAGAGCAAGAGTTTCAAATTTTTTGCTTGCTCTGGGTCATGGTCTAAAAAGATAATGGTATCATCAACATATTGTAAAATTGATAAACCATCGTGAAGTTGTTTTCTGATTTTCTCAGCCCATGGAGTGTTTTCTCATCCAAACAATGCGTATACCCAGGCACCATCATGCATATAACATGTTGATGTCTTAGTTGTTGCTGCAGCCTGCAATTACCCAGGCCTTCATCTGCCTTGTCGAGTGGGAAAATACTAGGAACGTATCGAACGATATAACAGTGAGGAGGATATATGACAGGGAAGACATGTTGACATGGAACACGCAGGTAGCACAGACCAGAGATAATTCACCCACCAAACAAAGAGGCCACCAAACAAACAGGTAGCACAGTGAGGCCACAAAGACATGTGTACTGGTCGTTCTGTGCGCTCCTATTTCAACCCCAACCTACCAAAGCCTCATGTTCTGCGCTTCCATTATCTCAGCTGCTCTTTTTTTTTTTTGAGAAAAAAGGACTTTATAAATGACTAAAGTGTATCATTACAAGCTAAAGATTCGACAAAATCGGGAAAACAAGAAAAAAAGACCTGACTATTACTAGACCTAATAGCATAATGAGCAAGCTGATGCGCAACGTTGTTCTGATCACGACTAATCTTCACCACCAGGACTCGACAAAGTTCCAGCATCTGCAGCCTAGCTTCTTGGATCGTTGCCCAGTGCAAGGACCGATCAGGATTGGCATCCCCCAGTTTCACAGCAACCACGACGCTATCTGTCTCTAGGATCACAGGAATGTCCGCCATCGACTTGCCAGTATAAGACCTTCACGGCATGCAGCAGCTTCAGCTTCCTCCGCATCCCAGCAATGTCAAAAAAAGAGTACACGCCATGCCGCCAGCTGGATCCGACCTTCGTGATCTCTGATGACCACCCCTAACGCAGCTTTTCCACCGCCGGTAAGAAGGCACCATCAACATTGATTTTCAACCAACCTTGGCACGGCGGCAACCACTTCTTCTTAGCATGAGATGAAACTGGCAACCTGTTGTTTCCGACCACAACACAACGTTTGCCCTTGTTGTCAGCTTGGGAATTGTTCTGGTGGCACTGAAGGATAGAGTCCATATAGCGGATTAGAAAAATTACAGAGCTAGTGACTGAAATTTGCTGACCTGCCCTCAAGACACTGTTCGAACACTCCAAGCACGCCATAGCACCATAAATAGATTGCCCATGACTTCCTTTGAATACCGACTCATTAGCACTAGCAGCCATTGGGGCCCTGAGTAGTGGAGATCACCCTCATCAGGGAGGGCCCAATGGTCTCTCATAGCATATCGAAGAGCAGCGGCATGAGGGCAGCTCATGCACGCATGGTAGCAATCCTCCTGTTCGTATCCACATAACTCGCAAACTGCTTGTTGCACAATGTGTCTATAATGCTTGTTAGCCTGAGTTGGGATGCCATTATTAGCCAATTTCCATGCAAACACCTTGACTTTTTCGGGCACCTTGATAGACCACAGATCCTTCCACACCCTCCTACCATCTGAAGGAGTAGAGCTAGTACAGATTGCTCCCTCCCCATGTTCTATCCTCATTGCCAATTTGTACGCACTCTTGACAGTAAACAACCCAGACTTCTCAAAATTCCAGGCCACATAGTCCTGACAAGCATTAATTGGAATTTTAATCTTCAAAATTTCCTCAACGTCACAAGGATAAAAATATCTCCGTAACAGCGTCTCGTCCCAAGTCCTTGCTTCCGCATCAATCAAATGAGAGACCCAACGGATCCTGCACTGTCTCACACTTCCCACTGGTTTCATGTGATGAGCTCTCGGAATCCAATTATCTCTCCAAATTCGAATACTCTGTCCATCGCCGACTCTATAGACCACACCCTGTTTTAACAGAGATAGGCCATGTTCAATTCCTCTCCAAGACGGAGACGCATCAGCAGTAGTCACTGTATCCAACAAATTGCCATTTGGAAAATATTTAGCTTTTAAAACTCTGGCACAAAGGCTCTCCGGATAGAACAGCAATCTCCAAGCTTGTTTTGCAAGCAATGCTTGATTAACCAATCTAAGATCTCTAAAGCCCATGCCACCAAATCCTTTTGGCATAATCATCTTCTCCCACGGCACCCACTGAACCTTCCTTCTACCATTCTCAGAACCCCACCAGTAAGCCCGAATGTGGTGCATCATGTCATCACACAAGGTCAATGGAATTTTGAACACACTCATCACATAATTTGGCAAGGCTTGTGCAACTGATTTTATGAGAACTTCTTTTGCTGCCGCTGACAAGTCCCTTTCACTCCATGCACACATTCTCTTATGGAGCCTCTCCCCGCAATGGTTGAAAGACCCCTCGCTTCATAATGACCACCAGTAGGCATAGGCAGCCCCAAATACTTTGCTTCAAAATCAACCCTCTGGACTCCTAGGAGTTGTCCGACCTGGTCACTGGAGGTAGCATCACAATCTTCATTCATAAATAATGAGCACTTAGATGGGCTCAATTGTTGTTTGTCCAAGACATTTTTCAAACACCGACAGGATATGCTGCACCACTGCCGCTTGGTCCCGATTGGCCCGAAAGAACAAGAAACTATCATCCAAAAATAACAAGTGTGTAATACTAGGGGCCCTTCTACACACCCTTAATCCTTCAATTTGTTCGAGACCTTCATGGTGCCGTAATGTAGACGAAAAGACCATCAGCAACTAGAAGGAATAAATATGGAGATAAAGGATCACCTTGTCGTAGACCACGTGTTGGGGAAAAAGGGTGCGGCGGCACCCCATTGAAGCTTAAGTAGTAGCGAACAGTCGAGACACATGTCATGACCCACTGCACCCACTTACTTTGAAAGCCTAGCTTCTCCATCAAACTTTTTAGAAATCCCCAATCCACCCGGTCATACGCCTTCGATAAATCCAGTTTATAAGCACAGAAATCCTTCCCATAAGGTCTCTGAATAGCATGAATACACTCGAAAGCTATTAGAGCATTATCCTGTTATTAGCCGCCCGGAACGAACACACTTTTGTTCTTTTAGATATAATTTGCTCAAGGAAAGGCCTGAGACGGTTCACCATACACTTGGATATAACTTTATATATGACATTGCATAGACTTATTGGCCTAAAATCCTTGAGGTGCTCTGGGTTCGAACCTTTTGGAATCGTAACAATAGTCGTGTCATTAATCCCGGCTGGCATATTACCGTCCTCAAAAAACAGCTTCACTGCAGCCACCACATCATTCCGTAACACCTCCCAATGTCGCTGATAAAATCGAGCAGGGAACCCATCTGGTCCAGGTGCTTTGAGAGGGCCCATCGAAAAAGGGGCATCCGAAATTTCTTCGTAGAAAAATTCTACACAGATCTTCATTCATGTCATCAGTAACCTTCTGTTCCATAATATCAACAAGAATGGATGGGTCAACCTGATCATCAGCCGAGAATAAGTCTTTAAAAAATCAACAGCCATGGATTGCATTACCTTTTGGGTCATCGCACCATTCATCACTATGATTTTTCAGCTTTTTGATTTTATTTTTCCGGGCTCTCCACGTTGCCCGCGGTGGAAATATTTGGTATTGCGGTCACCCTCTTCGAGCCACGCAACGCGAGAGCGCTGCAACCACATCATTTCTTCTCGATATAGCGCTTCATCCATACGGTCGCAATTTGACGAATATCTGCCCGAAGCACTATTGTCAGCCTGTACAGCCGCCAGCTTGACTCGAGTTCTTCCAGCTCTCTAGTCACCGTACCAAAATTATGCTTGCTCCATGACCGCAACGCCGCGCTGAACATGCACCCGGTCGCTAGCTATACCGCCCTAGACCTTCTATTCGGTGCCGAAGCACGAAGCCTCCTTTATCTCCAGTGCCAAGGATTCAAGATGTTCCCACATGATCTCATATCTGAAAATTCTAGTCTTGTGTCGCTCCCAACTTTCCTTCTTGATTTCCAATAATAACGGGCAGTGATCTGATCTTGAAGACACCAAATGATGCAATGTTGTTTCATTAAACATGTCTCGCCAATTTGAGTCAGCCACCGCTCTCTGTCGAGTCTCACTTTCACATTTGCTCTTCCGTCCCGACCATTATCATAAGTAAACGGCAAGCCCACGAACCCAAGATCCATTAGGCCACAATCATTCAACACATCTCCGAAAAGCCGACATCTGATTCTCCTCCGAGCGTGGACATGCTGAAAAATGCTCATAGCCCCACATGGCTTCATTGAAATCACCAATTAAGAGCCAAGGTTCTGCTGAAGCCCCTCGAAGACGCCGCGATAAGCTCCCACATTAGGTGACGGTCTTCCGTCCGAGGCTCCCCATAAACAAAAGTGACTCGAAATCTGGGCGCACTTTGTCTCCCGCACATGCACATCAATAAACCGTTTGTGTTTTTCAATCAAAGTAACATCCACTGTCTCATGCCAAAATAAAGCCAAACCTCCACCACCTGTACTAGAACAGTCCACTGCAATAACATTTTTAAGACCCAATCTCCACCTCAAATTCGCCACACGATTGCCTGACATTCTTGTCTCGACAAAAATACCAGACGGGGGATTTTTTGCTCCAACGAGAGCAACAAGCTCTTGAACTGTCCGAGAGATCCCCAACCCTCAGCAGTTCCAGCTGAATAGATTCATGGCTCCTGACGGGCCTCACCATGAGGACACGTCAGGTTTGGAGACATTTGATCATCTCCTTGTGTGTTGTTGCATTTACTGTCACCCGCTTGAACATGAGAATCAGCACTGCTATCATGTATGTTCAGGTTGATATTGAACTCTAGCACTCGGCGCTTGCCAAGAAACCCAACATCCTTTTTGTAGACCGCAGCTTCTTCCTGAAGAAAGGCCCGTAGGACATGCTCAAAGTTATCGCCCCGGCATACCACAACCATGTGAGAAGCCTTGCCCTCTGTCATGTCAGGGAACTCAGCATGAACATCCCTTTTCTCTTTTGCCGCCACACCCATAGCTCCAGTCCCAAGAAACCACAGTTTTCGTTCCAAGCAGCGACCCTTTAACCCATACTCTGAACAAATTGCAAAAAGTCTGTACAACAGCCAGCTGCGAAGAAGGAGCAAAAAACAAGCTTTCACATACTCAAAAATGCATCTCTTTATTATTTCATCAATTGCATCACTAAAAACAGAGGTACAGTAAGGCTCCGGGCTTATAGATGCCGCCCTAAACAGATCAGCAACATAGATCAGGCAAAACCAGGAACAAAACCTTACCACCATATCCTGCTCACAAGTGAAGAGATGCATCAAGCTAGGACTGAACATCCGGAGCAGACGGATGAGGATATGAACTGACCGTGGCCGTCCCCAACCACGGCAGTTCCAGCAGTAAGGATTCATGGCTCCTGTCGGGCGCTACCATCAGCGCCCGACAGTTCACCGGTAACCCCAAGACCGATCGCTGCCGAAACATTCAGATCCTCCCCATTGTCCTTCCCATCAGTCTTGCTTGTACCTTTTTGTAACCTGTGTGCTGGCCTCCACCATAGCCTTTGAATTTTCAGTCACTCCCAGATCATGGCCTTCGGGAAAAGTATTTTCTCCCAAAGCACACTTTTTAGTGGCTGGTGCTATCCCCATGCTTTCATCAAGGTTCTCCTCTCGTGCTCGCATAATTCCTGCATTTGTAATTGCTGAGTTGATGTTACCCTTGCTCTGTTCGCTTGAGTTTGCCTTTCCATGCGCTTCCATGTCCTTCTCTTCTTTTCTGTGGTAGCATCAGCCTGTGTCTTCACTGTATCAGCCTGTACCTGTTCTAGATCCTGGGTAGCATTTTCCTCACTACCTTTTACATGCATGGTGCTAATAGTACTATCATACTTGCTTTTTACAGGCATTTGTTTATCTACAACAGACAAACTTTCTACTCCTTCCTGAACTAACTCAACAGCCTTGCTTACAGAAACAAACTCGGACGGGTTTGGAGCACGCCATAACTGGAGGGTTGGAGGCTGACGTTGTGCCTCACCCATAATGTTGGGAAGAAACCAGCACCTAGGATCCTCAAAATGAATTGGCATGACTCGAAGGTCGAAGCTGAAACTTATTTTCCTACCTTCTCATGGCATGTCACATCTCGCCTCCATGTGTCCTATGAATCCACAGAACAGGCAAAAATTTGGTAGTCTTTCATACCTGACCTGGGCCATCACTACTTCCTCGGTGATCTCATCGATCAGCTTGATTTCACGTTGTAGAGCTTTGTACAGCGGCAGTTGGACTCTGGTCCTAATGAACTTGTCGTCGATGCAGCCCCTTGCATTGGCATCAATTTTCATTGTGGTGCCAATGCAATTACCCAGGTCGAAGGCAAGCTTCTTGGTAAGGAGGTAGAAGGGGATCTTCCTGAACTGCACCCACATCGGCACATGGGTGAAGAGAGCTGATGAAGGATCGGCATCTGCTGCAATCCCCTCCACGAGGAAAGCATCCCCCTTGTACTGCCAGGGGCCTCCAAGGATGGCGTGCCTCCGGTCTCCTTCCTCAGAGAAGTCGAGGATGAATTTCCTGCCTGCATCCGACTCAATCGAGCTTGCTTCCATGTCTCCCCCCTCAATTTCCATACTCTTTTCATGTGGTCGATCAGCTGCCTTGAGTTCACCAGCAGCACCGAGAGGAACAGGCCAACCGCAAGGAAGAAGGGGGCGTGAGGCCTCTCGTGCCCCTGACATGTTGATGACCAGAGCGCTCTTCTCTTCATGGTTGCTTGACTCCGCCACCTCCTTCCCAGCACGCCTGATGAGACCATCAGCATGGCTTCCTTGGTCACCTCCCATGCTGGAAGATTGCTGCACAACAGCAAGGGCACCATCTTCTTTGTTGCTGAATGTTGCCATTGGACCAAACGTCGAGCACCTAGGGTGCACAGAATATTGGAGGTGATATGTTTGCTTGCTATGAATTTGGGACCGATGCACACCACGCTCTGTTCCTTTTATACTGCTCTCCTGAATCTTGTAACTGGCTTCTTCATACTCCAAATAAAAATTTGTAAATACCTGTAACTCCATATTTTCATGCAGCATCGTGGCCGGAATCTCCTCCTGCTCCTCATGAATTCCTTTAACTCTGACATTACAGGGGCTAATAGGACTTGAGGGGTCTGGATCCGGCGGCTCCTTGGATATCTCAGCACAAACACGATCAGTATCCTCCTGCACCTCATGAATTCCTTTAACTCTGACATTACGGGGGCTAATAGCACTTGATGGGACTGGGTCCGGCGGCTTCTTCAATATCTCAGCAAGAACACGATCTGATTTGCTCTTTTTAGGACAGCAAGGTTCTTTTCAGAACTTGTAGGCGGTGTACCAGGCTCTCCGAAATCCCATAGATTTCATCGATTCTAGTACATAGTGGGGATCGAAATTGGTTTCTGGGAAGATTAGGATGGGTGCGGGTGGCATCAGGGTGTGGTTTCTGTGGGTTTCTGGGTTCTGGGAATCGATTTCGTGGGGGGATTTTCTGATCGCCCTCGAGGGGACCCGGGAGACGAACAGACATGGGCATCTCAAGCGTTTCGTTGGGGCTTCATATTATCTCAGCTGCTCTGCTTGTGAGGAAAACAGAAAAGCCGAAAAGGATTGTGTGGTTGAACAATCAAGCCTTAATTTGCCAGGGGAAAAAAGAGCCAACGCCTTTAATTAAGGCAGGAAACTTCTTTTAAGAAAAAAAAAATACCGGCTGACTGCAATGCAAACAAAACCAAATTATGAATAGGCAAGTAGTTGCTCAATGGAAGACAGAATTATGTCATAGCATCAATTCCGGCAGTCTGGGAGGGGGATTACATATTCGAAATGCCTAGATTGCCTACAGTACGGGTCAATCGATACTCTAAACCTGACAGTGGGATGGCCGAGAAGTGTCGCGATGGCAGCATGAATTTGTGTAGGACGGTTGATAAGTGTCTCAATGGCAACACATGTGACGGTCTCATCATGGATACCTTGTGTAGGATCGTAGATTCTGTCATCCTCATCCCTGTCACCACGACTTTTCATCTCAACATTGTTGAGAGCAGAGAGGTGCTGGATGCCCCAACTATAAGAATCGTAGATTCTGTCATCCTCATCCCTGTTACCACGACTTTTGATCTCGACATCTTTTGTTTCCACGCAGATGAGCTTCAGCTCTAGCACACTGAGATTTCCATGTGAACCCATCCAATTTGCCACGTCATAGATTGGAGCATGATCTTCGATGCCGAGCTTACGGAGGCCACAGGTGTCAGCTAGGTGCCATGATGAATCTAGCGATGCTGGATACTTCGAAGGGAAGTTTTTGCGATATAGATTATGGAGGTTGCAAGATGAATGAAGATAACAAATTTCCCAAGTAAATGTAAATGCGTTGATACAATTCTAAAATCTGATCTAATTTCTAGCGTCCTCAGCTTGGTTAAAATCTGATCTAGTAACTTCTAGCGTCATAGGACTGAACTGAACTCCATACTCTGTCAGCTCTTCAAGGCACTAGCTCAAAGGCTGTTCTCTATCCATCAACCGAGTAACATGACAGACACCTCCCCTGTTTATAGCAGCTCAACGCCTGCTCTCTTTCAATCGACTAACGTGACTGACACCTCCGTCTTTCTCTGCTCTTACATGGCCAACCAAGACAGTTGTCGCTCCATCCTTCTCTTACACATACCAAGCCGACAATAGCAAGCTATCTCCATGCTGAGCTGCTCGAGTCTTCACATAATTCTCTACCCCTGGCAGTACGAAGAAATTCCAATTCAAATTGTAAAATAAATTTAGCACGGACCAGACAGACCCTTGCCATCACCCCACAAAGCCACAAATGTCACATTTTGCTCCCTCGTGCGCTTTCAACACTTTAATTGCAAGAAAAAGATTAGTCAATGCCTTTAATTCTGGAGGTAACTTTTTTAAAGCACATTAAAAAGTGCCTTCTGAGTTCTGACAACAATGTAAATCAATTATGTAAAATTAATTTTTGGATTTGAAACCTTTGGACCTCGGTTTATTGTATGATTAATTAAGTTTTAGATGAGATAAATTCAAGTGACAAAAATGTGTTTCTAATGGCACGGTCACTAAAAAGAAAATAAATATTTTTGAGATAAAGGATAGTATGCATCCGACATCATCTATCAACGATAAATGTAGCCCATAGGCTAGCACACCAGCTGCAGAAAGTATCAACTTTACAGGAGGACACATTGATAACAAAAACTTATGAAGAGTTTTGACTAAGAAAAAATAAATATGTACCTAATGTCAAACAAAAAGCTTAATATGTGTCTAGTACAGGCAAATGTAAATGTGCCAAGCCTTTATTGGAAGCTAATTAGAACCTTACAACTAGTACAAACCACCCAAAAGCTACTAATCCGCAATCCAGCGCAACACAAACATAAAGTGATGACACAACTTTTTTTCTATTCAACAAGACACGTTCATCAGGCCAAATGCCCATGATCGAAGCAGCCAACCCATCAATCTCATGCTACCGCAGAGGCCGGAATGTAATTCCTTTATCTAAAAAAATCAATCTCATGCTGACTTATAGGTCATTCTAGTTGCTGCTACCACTGTCATCTTGATGTGCCACTTCTTTTCCCCTGCTCTCTTCTTCCTCCTTATCAGCTTGCTCCTCTTCTTCCTTATCATGTGTCTCATCCTGTTTAGAAAAACAAGATGAGGATTTTGATGGGGGAAATGGGGGTCAGATCACATGAATGTAGAACTAACTAGTACCCTAGTGGGCCTTTTATACGTACCTCTAGTTCAGTCTCTCCATCAATAATAGCTTGGTTTGTCTGCTCCTCTCTAATTTGCCAAAAGTGTTAGCCACTCGTCAAATAACCCCTCAGTATTTTGATTCCACTCCCTCAAATGCTAGAAGAGAAGAGACAAACTGTTTAATTGAATGGCCAACTATATACTAAATGGAAGAAATAAGTATGTATGCGCTAGGTACGAGTACTTGAACAACCAAGTAAGGAGTACTTTAGTAGTTAAATGGAAGAAAGGGGTATGTGGTTACATCAAATGAGAGGTTGATGGAACCATCAATGACTTACAGATTCAAAATGTTCGCATTTGCTATATCCGCTTACGAACGTGGCAGTGGGACAATTGGGAAGTGTCTGAATGGCGGCATTAATGGCTCTTGAAATACATCGTACAGTGTCATCATGATCATCTTCCACTGGATTGTAGTTTCCGTCATACCCCCTATCCTTGTTGCCCCAAATTTTGATCTTAAGCTTGTTGATAGACGAGAGGTGTTGGATGCCCAAACTAGAAACACCTTTTAAGCACTCCATCTCATGCGCATTGAACAAAAAGCTTCATGTGCTCAAGCTTTGACATTGATCCCGCTTCAAACTCCAGCGAGGTCCCACAATCTTCGATCCACAGGGAGAAGTATTTCAAACTTTCTGAATCCACTGGTTTTGGGAAGACAATCCTTCCGCTAGTGCCCCGAAAGTTTCTAGACTGAGAAAAAGTAATGTGGGTATTTCTCCAAGGATATCAATATCTTCCGGTCTCATACGTATAATCCCCAATTCTAGCACACCAAGGTTTCCAAGTGAGCCCATCCAATTTGGCACCCTATAGATGGCAGGTCCTTTAAGGCAAAGCTTGGATGCTACAGAAGTCTGCAGGGGTTCCATGAATGTAGCGCCGAAAGTGGGTAGTCGAGGCACCATTTGGTATATATAAGATTATGGATATTGCATGATGACAATAAATTTCCAACATAACTATAAATGACCTCGGCTTGGCTTCTTCCTTCTCGAGCCATTTGGTAACTCAAAATTCCATTTAATTTTTAGTGTCCTCAGCTTGGTGAGTTTGCATAATTCTTGTATGGACTTCCCTTGTTCGTAGGGATTGGACTCCATAATCCCTCAACTCCTGTCAAGTTGAGCATCTTTCCTATGGTTCCTTCCGGAAATCTAGCATCCTTGTCAACATATAAATATGCCAGTTGTTGAAGTTTCATGATAGTTTGTGGTAGTTCTATGCTCCCCGGTGCCTCGCACATCCAATATCTGAGATGTTGTAGTTCACCAACATTCTCCGGTAGTTTTCTTATTGAATAGTTGAGGCGCAAGTACTTTAAATTAAATAAGTTTCCAATGCTTGCAAGATGATGGTCTTTCATGCCTTTGCAATCTCCTAGGTCCAACACAAAAAAGCGGTGGAAGGCAACAAAGATATTTTCATAGGCTGTCCAAATATTGTAACTGACCTGACATGAGACAAGGTCTGGTCTTCCCAAATAGTAACATTCTTGACATTGTGGTTGTTGACAGAAAGCCTACGAACCTTGTAATCTGATGTGTATACAGGCTCGCAGCATCAACTAAAGTTACAAAATTCTCTTCAAAGCAGCCTTGCATTTGATGTAGTCAAGGATGATGTCATGCACTCGACATTCCTTCGCCCTCACCATACTTTGCTTTAAAATGTTGGATCATGCTTCTATTGATCAGATCATTGAAGTAACCCTCACCAGTTTCATATTTTTGTCCGACCTTTTTCCTTGTGATGAATGAACCCTTCTGCAATCCACCTATTGATCAAACTTTGTTTCTCAATCACATAATCTTCTCGGTACACACTCAAGTACAACAAACAAGTTCTTAGATGGTGAGGCATGTCAAAGTAACTCAGAGATAAGATAATGGTCATCGCCTCAGCATCAGATTCTTTGCAAGTGAAGAACCAATACCATTTAGTACCTTATCCCATTCTGCAACTGCATGCACATTAGCTAACATGCTTGAGACAGTAATAATTGCCAATGGTAGACCACCACACTTGGTTAATATTTTATCCAGAACATCTTCCAAATGTGGACAGTATGAATGCTCAGAACCAAATGCTCTTTTTGAGAAATAATCTTTAGAGTGAACAAAACTAAGGGCATCCATTTGATAAACATAATCGCCTTGAGAAGAAGAGCAATATTCTCGCAATATCAACACTGCGCGTAGTTGTGATTATTCTGCTCATATGATTATTATTCAATAACACAGGCATAATAGCTTTCCAATCTTGCTTCCTCCATACATCATCGATTACAATGAAGTACCTGCCATGATTTTAAAACGGGTGATATTAGTTCCTACAGCATATAATTAGAATGCACCCGTGACATTGATTTGTCGAAAATGCCACAAGTTTTTTACATAGCTATTAGTTATTTGCTAGCTAACTTCTAGGTACTAGTAGATCCAAAAATGGCCTAAGTTGTGTTAGATTTCTACCTAGGACTGACAGAGTAACATGGATTAGATAGGTGTTTAGCCAAAAGAAAAACCGTTTTTAGCATGTCATTGGCACCTATTCTTTAGGGCATGTATATTAGTGTTATCTAGTAGATGGTGTCATACAGTGCCACATAATTTTTGAAGACAACTTAATAGACAATGTGTGCAATAATTGTTTTGAGTTGTCTTATAGTAACTCATAATTTCTTAATTTGGTACCATAAAAAAAAAATTCTTAACTTATACATAAAATAAAAAAGGAACATGGTGAGTGTTGCACTACAATGGCAATTCACACAATGGTGCAATAGTTGTCTTGTAGTCCGAAATTTCACCTCATGAGGTCGTGTTTGTTTCTCGGATATCTCTTTTCTCCACATTATCAAAAACTCTATATGATATTGCAAGAGATGACCTACGAGACTGTCACATAGCAATATATACTTGCCCTTAAAGGGTGACATATGTGATTAATAATATGCTGGGCCCTTTGTCATGGAAGCAATTAGGATTGTTTTTCTTTTTACACCAAAGCTACTAGGATCTATAAACAACGATCAGTTCATTAACATGTAATATTTTTCTGAGATTTTTAAGGATACTAATATTTTCTTGTAAATTTGAACAAACAAGAAAAGTTAGGTGGTAGTTAAAAGGGAACAGAGGGTGTATATATGGGTACCTTTTGTCTTTTGAGGTGCTCTCTGAGTATGTTAATAAGTTGCTGCATATTGCCAGTGAGTTGGTTATTTTCCTTGATCCCCACTTCCTGAGCGATTTGTCTTAGTATCGCTTTCAAATCAGGACTCCGAGATGCATACCTAAAAGCTGCACATTCGGTGGCCCTTAATGGTGTCAAAGATTTGCTTTTGCAAGAGTGGTCTTACCAAGACCCCCACATCCAACAATTGAAACCACCTGACGTCTTGTGGAACCCTCTGTTGTCCCAATAATACCCAATTGCTGAATGACATGATTCTTGGGGCCGTCGATGCCCACAAGGTTCTCTATGTCTTCGTATAGCCATGACAGACGAGGGTCAACAAAGGAATTCTTAGAGCTGGAAGTTGCCTGGTCAAAATCTCTATATCTCTTGTGCCTCTCGCTGATCACTATTGCACGTTTCTTGAGGTCTTCCATCTCATTGCCGAAGTTATGCTTATCTTTCAGTTGAATCAGCTTGGGAATCCATCCGTCGAAGCCTTTAAGTCCACCACGATCAGCACGATCCTTGATGGTATCCACATAATCGTCGATGTCATATGCCAGCTCGCGTAGCTTGTCCCTCCAATCCTTCATTTCAGCAGTGAGCTTCTCTGCCTCCGCGAGCATCTCGAGTGTGGCGCTCATGGTGCTCAACTCGTCTCTCAGGAACTCGATCTGCTTGCGCACCGCTGTGATCTTTACATACTCTTTCCCCAGTAGATCCGTTAGCTTGGACAGTAGGGGCTTCATCACCCCCATGGAAACGGTCAAGATGGCAGCCTCCATTTGCAAGATCTGCTGCTACTGAAGAGCTCCCAGTTAGGTCAGAAGTCAGATTAATCTATGAGCACACAGTAGAGAGAACAGAGGCAGTTTCACCTTGCGCAAAACGCAGCGCGCGGTTGAGAGAACGCAGGCAGAACCCGAGGTCGCGAGGATGCTCACGGAAGAATCAGCGCGGTCGACAGCTAGGGTACTCCAGCCGCACTCCGCAGCGAGGAGGACCCGGACCTAGCTGCCTCCGGGCTCCGAACAAACCAGATCCCGGAGCCCCTCGCCAGCATGTTACGCGTAGCGTAGCCAGCGGCGGCGAGCTACATAGAAGCCAAACGACGGTGATGATGGCCGATGGCGTGCGGCGTGTGTCAGTGGACTCCGGAGTTTCAAGATCCACCCACGGCAACGATACAGGGTGAGGCAAGTTTTGGCAATGACGACGGAGGAATGTGGCGTCGATGGGCGGTGCGGTTGGCTCTTCCAGGAAGAGGGAGAGAGGAGTATTTTGGCAGCGAAGGAAGTAAAGGACGACCAGACCTTCGTGCCATTGGCTGGTCCACAACTAACCCACAGCAGATTGGAACATTTCTTGTTGTCATCATCTATGCTATCATATCACCCAATTGTCAACATGATATAAAGAAACTAAAGGTTTACTACGTGTCCTACTTGTTATTAGAGTATGTGCACTTGCTTGTGAGGTGTCTTGCACCCCAAGTTTAGTACACAATCCTAAGTCAAGGCTTATGCTACCGCCACCACCGAGCTAGGAGATTGATCTCCGAAGGGGCAGCGCCTTCATAGTAAGATTTTGGTCGCGGATCTAATTAAATCTGTTGGCCTAACATCTAGCAACAACTCATCATAGAAGATGTTTCCACTCAACTTCCTACATGATCATATGGCTAATTGGCTATAATAATTCTTACCACCCAAGTTGATAGAAATGAACTCACTAGTGCCGAATGCGTTACAAATACAGGCCCGATCCAATCTGGAACTAAAAGCGCCCCCTGTCTCGCTTCTACAAACCAGGATTCAACGGGTCTTCTAGGTAGTCCCAGATTGTTTGACCAACCGGTAGTAGAGGAGGCTCCAGGTCAGGCACCAAGCACTGCCAAACCCGGTAACCAACCGGGATGAATGTCTCTTTTTTCGTTTTTATTCTCTTATTTTCTTTTCTTTTATAGTTTCTTTGCAGTGAACATTGTACACACATATTAAGAGTGAAACACATCATATAAGAGCTTTTATCTTACAATGATCATCCACTCCAATTCATATGTTCATTCAATTCATGATAATTTAAACCAAGTTAGTCACGGTTTTGGCGAAAAAAAAAAAAATACAAGCTTCAAGGCCAGGGGATTAAAGCTCGTGATCTCAGGCCTCACATATTTGACCCCCAACCACTCCACGCCTAATACACTTGTGCCCATTTGCGATATCCATCCTCTCTTCATCCAATTTTCAAATATGGAACCCTAAACAAATTCAAATGGAAGGTTATCAACTACAAAGTTTTGTAACTTTTAGAGATCTACAACATATTTTCTCTAATCAAGGCTATTTGAAATATTTGAATTTAATATATGAGAAATTAAATCATGGATTGTCCATAACAAATGATTTCTAATGAAAAGATGTCAATTATAAAGTTTTATAACTTATTGAGATCTATAACTTTGATTTTAGTATTTTCTCCATCCGAGGTCATTTGAAAATTTTGAATTTCAAATGTGAGAAATTCAAATGTAGATTTTCCATGCTTACATGATTTTAAATGAAAAAGTTGTTAGCTACAAAAGTCGCACAACTCTTTTGGTGAGATGTACGCTAATTTTTTTTCCCGGTCGCCTCTCCCATCTTAGAACATTTAAAAGAATTCAAATTTTAGATTTGAGCGATTCAAAAATTGATTTTTCATGCATGGATGATTTTGAATCAAAACATTGTCAGCTATAAAGTTGCATAACTTTTCAAGATTTACAACTTATCTTTTTGTTATTTCTCTATTTGAAATCATTTGATAAATTCAAATATCAAATGTATGAGATTCAAACATTATTTTTCATGCATACATGATTTGAAATGAAAAACCTATCGATTATTTAGCCACTTTTTCATCCTAGATCATTTGAAGAAAATTTAAATTTACTATGAAGTTCCTAATTTTAGAGGCGGCTCTCTAAGAATCAATTTCTAGAGATAGTTTGAAGTAAAGGCGCCGTGACTATAGAAATAGGATCATTTTGTAGACATGCCTAGTGACAATAGCCATCTCTATAAATGCATTTGTAGCGATGGTTCGGTTTGGAAGCCAATGTAGATGTAGTTGTATTGTGATGTACCTCTGAAAAAGCTCTTGTTGCTCAAAAATTGCTTTTGGAGTAGTGAGTTTTACTCCACTTGCTATAGATCTATTTCTGATCCAAAGCAAATCTAAAGTGTACGAAAAAAAATGTTTTTTGATGAAATAGAAGGGGTGAAACCCCCTACTGGGCTTTTATTAAAACAAAAACACTGATCTTACAAAGCGTAATTAAGATACATAGAAGGTTAAAAAGAAAATAAGCAAAGTTACATGTGAGATCTCTGCCATAAGACTAATCTAGGAATAATATTATGTTTTAGCTCTAAGCATAAGCAGAGCAAATTCCTTTGTGAACACTTCTTTGCATCTCTGAATGGAATTAGGTATTCCTCTGAAAATAGCATCATTATGTTGACTCCAAATCGACCAGCACATTGTAACCAGAATTTCCATGAAGAAGGGAACATTAAGTTGATCCTTGACTGAATGAATAATGTGATCCACATCATGAGAACTGGGGATGTAAACTGAAATCTGCATTCAGCAAGCAGTTGCGAATGGATAGTGGAAAAATAGATGTGAAAGATCTTCATCTATTCCCAGGTGACAAAGCACACACTCATAACTTGAAGGAACATGTTTCGACGTCTTAAGAGTGATCTTGTACTAACACGATCTTGCAGAATTAACCAAAAGAAGTCTTCCTCTTGTTTTGACACGCTGACTTGCAGAGCCATCTAAAAGCCGATGAGACCTGTCTATGCCCAACAAGAGACAGATAAGCTCTATGAGAAGAAAAAGAGTGTCCCCATTGGTAACTCCAGATATTAGGAGGAGGTTGCAGATTAAGGTTTTGAATCATCACTGTGAAATCCTGGAAAGGCTTCAGCTGATAGTGGGAGATGAAATAAGTTATACATTTCAGTACTAGCCAATGCTTTAGAAACTTTGATCAGAGTGTTTTAGGTGAAAGAGAACAGTTGAGGAAATGAAAGACTCAGGATCACAGGGTTCCAGGAATCAAGCCAAAGAAGTATTGAATCTCCACTCTGTAAGTTAACCCTTGCCATGGTTTTGAACTTGGGGAGGAGCTTGAGTAAATCTCTCCACCAGAAAGAATAGAAGGCTCCTCTTGGGGGTCCATCTTGAATAGGTAGCCTGATTCTCTTATAGTATTTCTCCCAAACAAGTTGCACCTAGGGACAGTCGCATTGTTAAAAAATTTGTGAAGATGCTTAAGCATTAAGCTGTCATTTTGGGTAGTAATATCCAGTACTCCAAGCCCACCCTCAGTCTTTGGTAAACAAACAATTGGCCAAACAGCTTTGGAAGGTTTCCTACTGTCTAGATCTAAACCACGCCATAAACAAAAAAAAAAATGTTAGTGACACCTCGGATAGAGTTTGTAAAAAGTGTGGTAATAAATTTTTTGCCACCATCCAACAAGCACCCTCTTGCTTCCAGTTGTACAGTGACGTGCATCCACAAAGCAATACTCTGACATGATGAATAGCTAACATAGATACTTTCCTAAAGCAAATAGTGTGTTTTGTTTCCTCTACATTCAGACAAACCAAAGCATCTTGCAACCAGAGTAGTACGGAGTTCTGAATGAGCTGACCAAGTTAAGCTGCACACACTGCACAATGCTATAAATTAAATACTTGCCACAAGGTATGCTTGGCCAACTACTTATGTTTAATCGGTCAAAATAAGATGTTATAAGCAGATTTCTTTTATTTACGTTCGCAATTTCCTGTTAATTTATGGTCACAGTTAACGTGTGACTAATCGTGCGGTTGGGAAGGCAATTAATGTATTGTGACTAATAGTGCGGTTTGGAAACAAAGGTATTGTTCGTATCGCAGTAGTTTATAAAGAGCTAACCACTGCAAGCACTGCATACTACCATGATTCCATGAACACCTATCAGAACATATGCGTCTGCACTAATCATATGACCCGGCCAGCGACTTGTTCGCAATCTAACTAATCATGCCTTGTAGGCAAGCTAATTAATTAACAAATCGAAGAGTATGGACTAATCTTTCTTTCTTCGATAGTCAAAACAATATGAGCTAACATTTCTTTTTACACACAAGAGGCGGCATTCACGAAGCTTCGTGGTAATGCCACACAGAGAGCGTTGATTTTGGTCGGTAAATAAACTACTTCAGTTTAATTGGTCAGAGATGTTGGAAGATAATACTTGTTTTGGTTCGTAATTTCCTATTGATTTAATCTGATGTAATTGGAAGTTTGTTTAATGTTTAGTGCTTGGTTGCTCTAAGGCAACCATCGAAGGGTGGATGATCATTTCTTCAAAAAAAGGGTGGATGATCTTGCTGCTTTTGGTTCTGCAGAGACGGAGCTGCCGGCTTCCTGCAGCTGGGGCGGAACTCGATCGGTGTCTTCAGTCTTCACCGACGCCCAAGTGGAAAGAAAGCAAGAGAAATAATGCAGAAACTGCTGCACATGCGAAGGACGACCGGCACAAGCTAACTATATAAGGAGGGCCAAGCGCGAGGAACTCTGACATGTGGGCCCTGAGTGTGGAATCATTCAAAATCGATGAGCTTGGAGCTAAAGACAATGATCGGGGTATGCCATATTTATGTGTCAACCACTCATCTTAATTTAAACGCTGCTTCATCTAATGTCACTGTCGTTACGAAATTCCTCCATGGCTGTGTGGCCAATTCTGCCTTCTCTTATTGGATGCCAAAGCGTTGACATAGAGGAGCGTGGTGAATGTCATACCCTTGTTAGACGTCATATCTTGGCTTTAAAATGTCAATATGACATACAATATATACAAGTTAGCCTCCATCAAACAGTTTCAAATTTATTAGTATTTTTGTCACCATTACCGACAGCTGGCCAGAGAGGGGGCATTGTGGGTCAACATTAACCCCCCTCTCTCTCCCCCAACCGTAACCCCAGCCCCAACCCCTACCCCAACGCCCACATCAGTTTGGACAATTTCAACCAAAGATTTTAAATTCAACAAAATTTTGATGTACCTAGGACAGCTGTCTTTGTTTTTCCTAGCTAGTGGAGGTGATTCTCAAGCCGCCTATAAAAAATCGTTTCTAGAGGTGGCTACGGAAAGGAGCCACCTCTAGAAATTGATAGGCAGCTGGCTCTACAAATTGTTGTTTACAAATTTGTCCCCTAACCATGCGAAATAAATTTCGATAGGCAGCTAACTGTACAATCGTTGTTTACAAATTTTGATAAGTCACAGGTCACGGTTTTGTGTAAAAAACACGATCTTCGAGTCCATGGAGAATAAAACACGCCGATCTTGGCCTCACATATTTGTCCCCTAACCACTCCACGACAACACACTCCCATTTGCTTATATTCATCCTCCCCATTTTTCTCTTCATCCAATTTTCAAATTATTATTTTGAAACCTAAATAAATTCAAATAGAAGGTTACCAACTACAAAGTTTTGTAACTTTTAGAGATCTACAAATTTTGTTTTAGTCTTTTCTCCATCCGAGGTCACTTGAAATTTTGAATTCAAATGTGAAATGAAAATGTGGATACCAAAAAGCATCTTGCTAAGAGTAGCATGGAGTTCTGAAAGAGCTGACCAAGTTAAGCTGCACACACTGCACAGTGCTATAAGTTAAATACCTGCCCACATGGTATGCTTAGCCAACTACTTGTGCTTAATCGGTCAAAATAAGATGTTGTAAGCAGATTTATTTTATCTACGTTGGCAATTTCCTGTTAATTTACGGGGGTTGACACGCGACTAATCGTGCGGTTGGGAAGCCAATGTATTGTGACTAACCGTGCAGTTTGGAAAACCAATGTATTGTTCGCAATCGCACTAGTTTAGAAAGAGCTAACCACTGCAAACACTGCATACTGCCATGATTCCATGAACACCTATCAGAACATATGCGTCTGCACTAATCATATGACCCGCCAGCGACTTGTTCGCAATCTAACTAATCATGCCTTTGTAGGCAAGCTAATTAATTAACAAATCGAAGAGTATGGACTAATCTTTTCTTTTCTTCAATAGTCAAAGCAGTATGAGCTAACATTTCTTTTACGAGATTTGCTACGGTACTCCCATTGATTGTGAGCCGTCCCATTTAATTAGATCGACAGCTAGCATTATATATTACTTTGTAAGAGGTAATAGGTGAAATAAATATTTAATTAATTTTAGTTTTAGAAAGTAGGATAATTATGGAAGTCTTGATGTGATGATCTTTTTTTTCAATCTAGTTGATGCATACAAGATTTGGTGAACGTGATAAAGGACGTACGCACATGTCCATTACACATTCTACAGCGGTAATGCGTGTACGACATGCCAAATGACGTGTCCAATGTATAATGTGACAACTATTAAAGTTGGACACAAAACTTCAAGTTGTCGATATTATTCACATATGTAACATATTTTTTAACTGGGTATATAATATGAGCGTGTACAACTTTAAGGTAACTCAGTAAATTAAAAAAGTACTAACAGTATTCAGTCCAAAATATGTAGTACGTGACATGTATCACGTATATAATTAGCAAAAAAAGTAAAATACATAGAACTAAAATAGCAATGCATTCAACGTTGAGCTCAAAAGGAAGGGGCACTGTACGTGAAAGGAAGGAGCCATGCGCTGCATTGTCTCTTTCCGTGTTAGGAGGATTTAGTGGTTTTGTTATTTTCTTATATACTAATTAATTAGATAACTAAATCAAAAAATCTTAAAATTCAATGGCTCAGATTTATTTAAGATATTACCTCCTAACAAGTAAAAAATATACCTGAGCATTGCCCTTCTTTTACAGACAAGAGGCGGCATTCACGAAGCTTCGTGGTAATGCCACACAGAGAGCGTTCATTTTGATCGGTAAAACTACTTCAGTTTAACTGGTCAGAGATGCTGGAAGATAATATTTGTTTTGGTTCATAATTTCCTGTTGATTTAATCTGATGCAATTGGAAGTTTGTTTACTGCATGGTTGTTCCAAGGTAACATGGTGCATGATTCAAATTGCAAAGCAGAATAGTAAGCATGTACAAATTGCAGAAACAGCTCTCCAGCCCCCAAATGTGACGGACTTCTCGCGGTGTGCCCTCTTCGACGAGAAGCCTTCCTTCCAAGCCTCATGCTCTGTCCCTGCTCTGCTTGTGCGGAAAACGGAAAACAAGATTTGTGTGGTTCAACAGTTTTTCTCACAGGGCCCACGGGGAAAAAGACAAGCTAACGCCTTTAATTCTCACAGGACACTTCTTTCTTTTTTTAAAAAAGATTCAAAATACCTGCTGACTGCAATGCAAACCAAAATGTAAGAATTTGGAACCTCTGAATAGTGCTGCAGGTTCATCGATAAATTCCGTTCTAGATCAGATAAATTCAGGTGATAAAAACGCGTGCTCGACAAGTATACAAAAACTGAATATGTGTCTCCATCAGATACATGCAAATAAGGTGAACGACACAGGCTATACTTTGCAGCTAATTAGATCATACAAACCAGTAGTAACCACGACATATATAATCTGCGCAACACAGAAAACATAAAGTGTCATGGCCTTTTTTTTTTTTTCCTTGAACCTCGAGGCAGACATGAGACACGTTCAATCAGCCAAATGGCCAAAATCGAACTAGCCAACATCAATGCAGACTGATATGTCATTCTAGTTGCTGCTACCACTGCCACGATGAATCTAGCGATGGTGGGTACTTTGTCCGGAAGTATTTGAGATATAGATTACGGAGTTTTCTTTTTCTGATAAAGGAAATATTCCGGCCTCTGCGAACGAACACAAGCAATAGATTACGGAGGTTGCGTGATAATGAACATGATAAATTTCACGTAACTGTAAATGCCTTGGGTTTGACTTCTTTCTTCCTTTTGAGTGAGTAAATTGACTATCCGGTTCTGGTACATTTGTAAAATCCCATCTAATTTCTAGCGTCCTCAGCTTGGTCAATTTACTGAATTCTTGGGTGTGTTTAGATCACCAAAATTTGGTGCAAAATTCCTGTAGCATGTCACATCTGACACTATAGCAGACGTTTCGCTTGTTAGTGGTAAATATTATCCTACCATAGCGTAACTAGGCTCAAAAGAATCGCCTCGCAACGTATATCTAAACTGTGCAATTAGTTTATTTTTTACCTACATTTATTACCCTCATACATGTGCCGGCATTTTGATGTGATGGGGAATCTTCTTTTGCATAGTGAAATTTGGGGAGAAATTTGGGGCTCTAAACAGGGCCCTTCTTGCAATGGCTTCACTTGGTCATAGGATTGGACTCCGTACTTCGTAACATGATAGACACCTCCCTATTTGTAGCAGCTCAACGCCTGCTCTGTTTCAGTTTCAGTCAACTAACATGACAGGCACCTCCCTGTTTCTCTTATCTTACACGGCCATTGACAGTAAGAAGAAATTCCAATTCAAATTGTAAATTAAATTCAGCACAGAGAAGACACAACTTGCCACCACTCACAAGGCTACAAATGTCCACAAATGTATGGTCAGCCCCTCTGTACGTGTGTTTTCTGCTTGGTCTGCCTGTACAGCTCCAAACACCACAAGAATATAATAGTAGGTCATGTAATTGAACGATCAACCCTTTAATTGCAAGAAAAATAATAATTCAATGCCTTTAATTCTGACAGGAAACTTTTTTAGTGCCTTCTGAGTTCTTACAACAATTCAAATCAAAACGTGAAACTAAATTTTGATTTGAAACCTCCTCACTCTGGTTCATTGTATGGTAAATTTCGTTTTGGATGGGACAAACTCAAGTGACAAAAAAAAAGTGTGCCTGGTACAAACAAAAATCTTAATGCAAATGTGACAAGGCCTTATTGAAAGCTAATTAAAATCTTAATATACTACTAGTAGAAACCACACCAAAGGAAATCTGCAATCCTGCGCAACGCAGAAAACATAAAATGACATTGCTTTTTATTTGTTCAACCTCAAGGTAGACTTGAGCCAGGTTCATCAGTCAACCGCATGCAGACTGATGTCATTCTAGTTGCTGCTGCCACTGTCAACATGATGCGCCACTTTTTTTTCACTGGTCTCTTCCTCATCAGTCTGCTCCTCTTCTTCCTTATCGTGTGTCTCAGCCTGTTTGGAAAAATAAGATGAGGAGTTTGGTTAGGAAATTGGGGGTCACATCACAATAATGTAGAACTAACTGGTAGCCTTGTGGGCCTTTGATACCTCTAGTTCAGTCTCTCCATCAATAGCCTGGTTTGCCTGCTCCTCTCTAATTTGCCAAAGTTTGAGCCACTCGTCCAATAACCCCTCATAATCTTGATTCCAACCCCTCAAAGACTAGAAGAGAAGAGACAAATTGTTTAGTTATTGAATGGCCAAGTATACATATGCTAAATGGAAGAAATAATTATGTATGCACCACGTACGAGTACATGAACAGCCAAGTAAGGAGTACTTTAGTTGTTAAATGGAAGAAAGGAGTATATGGTTGGTGATGGAAACTCTTTGCATATGTTCTGTGAGGGGACTTAATGAAAATGCCTGATGTTCTGTGAGGGGACTTACAGAGTCAAAATCTTCGCATATGTCATTTGGTCTTAATGAAAACGTGGCAGTCAGATGGTTGGCAAGTGTCTTGATGGCCGCATTAATTGCTCTTGAAGTACATCGTACAATGTCATCATGATCATCTTCCGCTGGATTGTAGTTGAAGTGATCCCTGGGCCTGCTGCTATAAATTGTGATTTCAATCTTGTTGAGAGACGAGAGGTGCTGGATGCCCAAACTAGAAGCACCATTCCAGCACTCCATCTCATGCGCAAAGAACTGAAGCTCCATGTGCTCAAGCTTTGGCATTGATCCTGCTTCAAACTCCAGTGACATCCCACAAGAACGGATCCACAAGGAGAAATATTTTAGACTTCTGAATCCGTTATTGCCAGGGAAAACGATCCTTCCGCTAGTGCCCCCGAAAGTGCCTAGTGTGAGAAAAAGCAAACTGGGTATTCCTCCAAGGATCTCAACATCTTCTGGTGTCACACACAAGATCGTCAGTTCTAGCACACCGAGATTTCCAAGTGAGCCCATCCAATTTGGCACCCTATAGATGTCAAGGTATTCTCTAAAGCGGAGCTCGCGGATGCTACATGAAGCTGCAGGGTGCCATAAATGCAGTGCCAGTAGTGAGTGAGTGATCGAATGGTTGCTATATATAAGATTATGGAGGTTGCATGAAGATAATAAATTTCCAATATAACTATGAATGCCCTCGGCTTGGCTTCTTCGTTCTGCTGAGCCTAGTGGTAAATCAAATTCCTGCCGAATTTTCAGTGTCCTCAGTTTGGTGAGTTTGTTGAATTCTTGCAGGGACTTCCCTTGTTCGTAGGAGTGGATTCCATACTGTTTCAGTTCTTCCAAGCTATGCATCTTTTCTATTGTTCCTTTTGGAAAACTAACAAATGGATCAATGTATAAATGTGCCAGTTGTTGAAGTTCCGTGATAGTTTCTGGTACTTCTTCGATACCAATGCCTCGTACATCTAGTGTCTGTAGATGTTGTAGTTCACGAACATTATTTGGGAGCCTAGTTATTTCACCTGAGCAGAGACGCAAGTACCTCAGATTAAACAACTTTCCAATCCTTTCAATATGATGGTCTTGCATGCCTCCGAATCTCCTAGGTCCAACACACGAAGAGCATTGGAAGGCAACAAAGAGATATCCACAGGCTCTCCAAATATAGTAACTGACCGAACATGAGACAAGCTCTGGTGTGCCCATAATGTAACATTTTCTTCACTCTTGTTGCTGACACAAAGCCTACGAACCTTGTATTCGAAGTATATACACGCTCTGCAGCATCTAATAAAGTTACAAAATTCTCTTCAGCAGCCTTGCATTTGATGTAGTCAAGGATGATGTCATGCACTCGACATGCCTTTGCCTGACTATACTTTACATAATAAGGTTCGATCATGCTTCTATTGATCAGATCATTTAAGTAACCCTCACCAGTTTCATATTTAGATTGACCTTTTTCCTCATGAATGAACCCTTACGCAATCCACCTTTGATCAAACATTTTTTCCCAACCACATAATCTTCTGGGTACACACTCAAGTACAATAAACAAGTTCTTAGATGGGGAGGAATATCATAGTAACTGAGAGATAGAATACTGGTCATCGTCTTAGCATCAGGTTTGTTTGCAAGTGTGGAACCAATAGCATTTAGTACCCTGTCCCATTCTGCCTTCTCAAACTTATCAGTCAATAAGCCTGATATAGTAACAATTGCCAATGGTAGACCACCACATTTTTTAATATTTTGTATGGAACATCTTCCAACCGAGGATAACATGAATTCTCGAGAGCCAAATGCTCTTCCTCAAGAACAAGCTTTTGGAGTCATCAAAACTAAGAGCCTCCATTTCATGAACTTCGGAAGAACAACATTTTGCAAACCGTAACACTACGTGTTGTCGTGATTATTCTGCTCCCACAATCATTATCCGGTAATGCAAGTTTGATAGATCTCCAATCTTCTCTGTTCCATACATCATCAATAACAACAATGTACCTGCCGCACATTATTTTAACAATGTTGCAATCAGTGATCAAAGACCATAGCATAAAAATTATATGCATCGGTAAGATTACTATGGCCGATAAGTTGATGAATGATGATAGGAACCTAAATAGAGATGATACTCTTGCACATTATTAAAAGAGACATTTAATGGGTGCAATAAAATATTTCAAAAAATTTGCCAAACAATATCTATATGAATTCCAATATGTACTTCTATTATCATAGACAATAAGGTTTACCTTTTATCTTGGAGGTGTTTCCTGAGTTTATCAATGAGCTGTTGCTCACCATCAACCTGTGTGTTAATACCAGTACACTCGACTCCATCGGCAATTTGCATTAGAATCTTTCGACATCGAGGAGTTCGAAAACGGGCACAAAAAGCTGCACAATTGAACTGGCCTTTAATGCCCTCATAAACTTGCTTTGCAAGAGTCGCCTTACCAAGACCTCCACAACCAGAAAATTGAGAGCACTTTAGGCTTTCCTGATAAACCATTTGCCTCCATGTTTAACAATTCAATGATATGCTTCTTAGGGGCATCTATGCCCACAAGTTTATCAATATCCTCGTGAGAGCGCCCGCAGCCCTGGGATCAACGGAAGAAGTGCTAGATTTGGTTTTTAGTTGGGCCGAGCATACCTCTTGTGCCTGCCGCTTGCCTCTATTACAGATGCCTTGAGTTCTTCGATCTGATTGGCGATCTCATGGCATTGCTTTAGTTTCTTCAGCTTGTCGAAGAAGCGCTGATGAAGCCTCCATCACGCTCGTGGTCAACACGAACCATGAAGGCATCAATGCAATCTTCCAAGTCATATGCCAGCTCACGTAACTTGTCCCTCCATGCCATCATTTGAGGGTCGAGCTGCTCTGCTTCTGCGAGCATCTCAAGCGTGGGACTCATGGCGCCCAGCTCATCTCTCAAAAACTTGATCTGCTTCCGGACACCTTTGAGCTTGACGTACTCTTGTTCGAGCAGCTTGGTGAGCTTGGACAGGAGGGGTTTCATCACCCCCGTGGTGACACCCACAAGAGCTGCCGTAGCAGCCATTTTCGCTCATCTGGTGAGCTCGCTGGAATGTGGCGGTGGTGCTGTGGGAGAGCTCTGATTTCAGATCGTGAATAGGGTGCTGGTAACGCCTGCTTCTCAAGGAAGGTGGCAGTGGGTGAAGTTTTTTTGTCCTCTAGATCCGCGAACAATTATGAACTATTAAGCTTAGCTTTGGGAAAAGAGCCACCGCATACATAGCCATGAAAACGTAGTGTGAAATGAGACCCGTGACTCACTAAATCAGCATCTTGATTAAAATTCTATCATGCTTTGTCGGCAGGCTTGACCACGGTCGGGAAGAAGCAGCATGTGATGCGCACTGTCTGGATTAATAAGCTTTCTTTCTCCAAGAACGATATAGACTAAGCTGGCTTTCCATGCAAATACCAAGGAGACGGTGGCATGCATATTTAAGATCGTCTAGGTTTGTGGCACAGGGCATATCGTGATAGTCTTGAAGACAACGCTATGAAACTCCCCACTAAGACTAGCCTAACTTTGCTCAATTTAATAAGGAAACAGTGGCAGTATCTGGCCGTTGGGCCTAGTGGGCGGCAAATTAGTCTGATGAGTATATAAAACCAGAGATGAAAGCCGATAGAGAAGCCAACAGAGGACAGGGGAGGTATGGTGTGCCCGTTGGCAACTTGGGAGTTGGGATGCCTTGACGACCAAAGTTGCTGACATAAGCGACCTTTGACAACCAAAATTCTATATTTTTTATAGGTTTTCCTAGTGTTTTGTTATTCAAAATCTAGTACAAACTTAATTGTCTCATAGTGATATTTATATGTGCTATATGACTACCGGTAGTGTTTACTACTAACTAGGTAGACTAGTCTTAATAAAATCGGGTTGCCATGTTTGCCCATGTTCATATTCAAACTTTTAAGGTCACATGAAATTATTTTAGGTAAATATTTTATTGGTAAAATGATTGGTTTAAAAAGAAATGTATAGACTAGTATAGTGGGATATTCTTTCTCAAGAAAAAAACTAGGGAAGTTTTGCATCTAAAACCATGACATTCAAAATAAATGCCATCCGAGAAAGTGTATGCTCAAAATTTTGTTTGTTGCTTTTTCTACTTCAGGCACTTTCGCAATACAAATTTTACCGTAGAGTCCAGGACTATTTATTACCTCGAAGGTATCGTAGACTTGAAGTCTTGGTTTTTCTCACTCTCTCTTCCATAACTATATTGCATATCGGGAAAAAAAAAAGAAGATAATAAAAAGGCTTGGTAGAGTTTTGCATTGTAAGTGCACTTAGAACCGAGGGTTGGTTAGATTGCAAAAGCTTGCTCACGGTGGTCCGTTCATCTGCCGGCCGTTGTCAATCGCTGGCTACTATAGTTTTCCACCGTGAGGTTCAGCCGGCCGTTTTTATTTTGAAGGAAAACAGGAGGGGTGCACACCCCTACTGTGCTTTCATTAAACATAAATAAAAAAGAGTTCCATACAAAAGTTTCACGAGACAAAAAAAAGGTTACAAAGAAAATAAGCAAAATTACACAAAGCTGTCTAGCCATGAAACTATTGAGGGTAAATAACGTTGCTTGGCTCTTAGTAAAACTAAGGCAAATTCTTCCTTGAAGATGGAACGGAATTGCTACAGGAATGGGGAGTGCCTCTGAAAATGACATTGTTTCTGCATGTCCATATTGACCAGCAAGCTGTAATCACAACTTCCATAAAGAAAGGCTGATTTATTTGAATTTTGAGAGCTTCCAGAATATCCTCGGTCTGATTTGAGTTGGGAATGAATAAGTTCAGCGAAAGTACCAACAAGCCTTGAGCAAAAGGGTAGTCAAAGAAGAGGTGATGCAGAGATTCCTCAACCCCATGGAAACAATGAACACATAAATAGCTTGGTAAGAACATATTCTTCCTTCACAATAGTTCTCTTATACTTGAGCCTGTCCTTTAAGAATAACCAGAAGAAGAATTTTCTTTTATTTTGACATGCACTTTTCCACAACCACTTGTAGCAGACATGTGCTTCAGTGTGACCAATCAGATGTTTATAAGCTTGCCTTGAGGAGAATTCACTAGAGCCCCATTTATAGACCCATTGGTCATGCTCATCCCGGTCAAGATCTTGAACTTGATTATGAAAGAGCTGATATTGTTCATAAGCTTCAGCTGAAAGAGGCAGATGAAACAAATCCAAGTCATTTGCCTCGCCCTGTACCTGCTTAACAGACAGAAAGACATTCTTGCAATATGAGAAGAGATGTGGATAAGTATGGCACAGAGTTTCATCATTCCACTGATCCAACCAAAAGTAGCATGAGGACCCATCAGCCACTGTAACCATTGCCATGCTTTTAAATTTATCCAGCAACTTGAGATTGTCTCTCCACCAAAAGGATCCCCTGAAACTTGAGGTTAACCTTGGTAATTTACCATTGGAATAATATCTTTCCCAAACAAGATGGACCCATGGCACAAAAGCCCTATTAAAGAATTTATGCAGATGCTTTAGCGTAAGACTTTCATTCGAGTTTCCAAATCTAGAATGCCCAAACCACCTTGAGGTTTTGGAAGACATGCTAATGGCCAAGCTGCTTTAGAAGGTTTCTTACTATTCAGGTCCGAGCCTCTCGGATGCAATGCCTTACGTACTTATCCACCGCTTGGTTATTCCTTTTGGGATAGAAAAGGTGCATATTGCAAAAGTTGGTAATGTTGTAAGAACTACATTTGCCATCTCTAACCTGTCAGCTTATTGAGGAAGTTTGCAATGCTAACCAACCTTCTTTCACACTTATTAACAATAGGCCAAAAATCTGCAATTGATGGCTTTGTGATACTCAGAGGCAAGCCTAGGTAAGTGAATGGCAGAGTATTTGTTGTGCATCCAAAGCAATCTGCTAACTCTTGGAGCCTTTGCTCAGTGATATTGATTGGCACCATGAAAGATTTATCATAATTTACCTTCAGACCAGTGGATTCCCCAAATTGGTGAAGCGTGCCTTTCGAGATAAGAAAGTCGTGATGTGTCCCCCTGCATGAATATCAATGTGTCATCTGAATATTGGAGGATGGGAAAGTCCCGATCATGAGTCAAAGGTAAGGATAAGCTCAAATCTCCTGTAGTACAGGCACCATTCAATAGAGTCTGTAAGAAATCAGCAGCAAGAACAAAGAGTAGTGGTGAAAGTGGATCCCCTTGTCTGACACCACGAAGGCAATGAAAAGTCTTTCCAGGCACTCCATTCGAAGGACAGCTGAAGTACCCGCTGAAAATAACATTCATCCACTATAACCATTTGTCTAGAAAACCCTTAGCTTTCATGATTTCAATCATTAACTGGTGTTCTACCTTGTCAAAGGCCTTTTCAAAAATCCAGCTTTAGAATGATGATCTCCTTCTTTGATTGATGACACATATGCAAATATTCTAGAGCCCATGCTAGACAATCTTGTATTGTTCTTTTCTTTATAAAACCATATTGATTCTTGTGTATCGAGCCGGGAGAGAAGCCTGCAACCTATTGGCTAGAACCTTTGTAATAATTTTGACAGAGGTATTCAAAGAGAGAAATGGGCCCGAAATCAAACTCTTTGTGGGTCATCTTTTTTGGCACTAAGGTAATATGGGAACCATTGATGCTCAAGCAAGCAAATCGACCCGCATGGAAAGAGTCAAAGAGTCAGTAGAAATCCTGACAGACAATGTGCCAACACTTCTTTAAGAAATCGAGTTGAAACCATCGGTCCGGGAGCTTTGAAAGAAGGCAGGTTCTTAACCACTTGATCAATTTCCTCTTTTGAGAATTGCTGCACAAGGTGATTCAAATCTGTCTCATTAGAAAGAAGGCCGGGATAAATCAAATTGTATACCCGTGAAGTTGATAGAGCCCAATCTCTCTTTGAAAGAGGTCCACAGAAGTTGAGCTTTTAAATCATGATCATATAATTGATCTCCAGCATCATTTGTCAGGGAAGTAATTAAATTCCTCCTGAAATTTATGGTTGCATGAGCATGGAAGAAGTGTGTACTAGCATCTCCCGAGTTACCCAGTTTATTTTCCCTCTTTGCTTCCAATAGGTTCTTTGTTGCTTTGCAAAATGAGAGATCAAATTATCTTCCAAAATTTTCCTGAAGTTCCATTCCACCAAAGACAAATCCCCCTGCATTCTTCCAACATGTTAATGAAATCCAGAAGAAGCTTATTCCCTGTCAATGCAAAGTTTCAGATTAGATAGGGTATGACTCCAATCTTTCAGGGTCTTCCTAAGAGATTTGAATTTTGCTGTGATGTTTTTGGCTGCATCATGAATGTTAGAGGAAGCAGCCCATCCATTCTGAACCTGTGTCAAAAAATCATCATGATCCATCCAAAGAGTTCTCAAAACGAAAGTGATTGCCTTTGGGGATAGAGGTGTTTATGGAGATAACACAGGGTGTATGATCTGAAGTTTCCATACTTAGGGTGGATGCAAAGCAATTGGGATAGTTAACTCGGCCCAAGATGCGTATAAAAAACCGTCTAACCTTTCCAACGGGGGGAAACCTCGCTTATTTGTCCAAGTAAAACGTTTACCTTTTAGTGGTAGCTCAATGAATCCCAACTTACTTATAGCATCATTGAAGAGAAGCATTTCAGCATAGTCTGCTCCCGGTTTATTCCTGTCCTCCGGATTTCTCAGTAAAGATTAAAGTCCCCCACAATCAACCAATCCACATAATCGTGGCATATTTATAGTTTTGAACCACTGCAAAAAGGATCTCTTCCCACTAGGGGTGCAAGGGGCATAGACAATAGTGAGTAACCAGGTAGCATTGTTATACAGGGAAGTGAACTCAACAGACATAGCATAGGAATTCTGAAAAACACATGTTCCGAAAAAAAAACGAGTACTGTTCCAAAGGACAATGGAGCCACCGTAAGCACCAATAGAAGAAACAACAAAGGCAAAAGAGTCAAAAGACATAGGACAAAAATTTTTGATAAAGCTTAGATCAAAATGACTCATGTTTACAAAGGTGTTTCAATTGTTTTAGGCTTTTTTGTTTAGAAAGGCGGCAAAAGCTTTCCCAGATTTTTATTAGACGGAGCTTAGATCAAAATGACTACGTTTACAAGGTGTTTCAATTGTTTTAGGCTTTTTTGTTTAGAAAGGCAGCAAAAGCTTTCCCAGATTTTTATTAGACGGGGATTGTTTTAGGCGCTTGAGACTGAGAAAATTGTATATTTTCCGCTCCAAACAACGCGCTTCATAGATTTGGAACTCTAAACATCGACTTCAAAAAATAACCCTCCAAATATTGGACTCCTGATTTTCATGACATTATGTGTATTTTCTTTGTTTTTTATATTCCAACAAATACATGTATTTGGAGCCTTGAATGACATCACTACCCTTCTGGGATATTCACGCAGTGCAAGGATACGATTAGATAGGGATCGACGTTTCGTTTCATTCCTTGGACTCTTCTGAGTTGAGCTCCTCTGCATCTGCAAGCATCTGGAGTATGGCGCTCATCATCTTACTCAGCTCGTCTCGCAAGAAGCTGATCTGCCTTGCCACCCACTTTTATGTGCTTGACGTACTCGTCGTTCAGCAGTTTGGCGAGCTTCTACACCACCGTGCAGACGCTGACCAGAGCCCACAGCCTCCATTGCTCTGCTGCCGGATGCCCTGTGTTGTGATTTGTGAGCGCAAGTAGAGACAGAGAGCAAGGCACCACACGATATGCAGGTTTGGCGCAGAGGACGGAATTGTCCTACGTGAACGTGAATGCATGGACATACATTGATCATGTACACACGCTTTTCTTTAGGCAGCGTGGAATCTTGATGGAGATACATACATTGATCATGTACACGCGCTCGCACCTGCTCTCTCTGTTAATCAAGTAACATGACAGACTCTGCACCGGCAGTGAGAAGGCATTTCAAGTTAAAATTGTGATTAATTAAATTCAGCATGGAGTGGACACACAACTTGCCAGCACCCACAAAGGCCAGTGGGGTCAGGGGAAGACTCTTGTGGTCTGCCTCTCCGTGTGCTTCAAACATTACAAAGCAGAAGAACCGAACAGGATTGTGAAATTGAATAGTCAAGCCTTTAGTTGCAAGAAGAAAAGAAAAAGACAAGTCGACGGCTCAATTGGCAAGAAACTTTTCAAAGCAAGATAAAAATGGCTTCCTGCTGTATTACAAATCAAAATGTAAAATTAGTGTTGGAATTAAAACCTGCAGACTCTGGCTCATTGGTAAATCTCGTTTCCGGATGAGGTAAATTCAAGTGACAACTAAAAATGTGTGTCTGATACAAACAAAAGTGTAATATGTGCCCCCACCGTACCAGGCAAATGTGAAGGTTACAAGCCTTTATTGGAAACTAATTAGAATTTTACAAAACATACACTGAAAACATTGATGGTGTTCGTGAGAACCCTTGTCCACTATAATCACACGAGTTTACATTGGAAAGCAAATCAAAAAGTACAACACATACAAAAGTTGAAGACTCTTACAAACAAAGGCGAACAAGCATTCATTGTGTGCCAAGAAGGCTTTATTCAAAGCTAACTCGAATCTGCAACCAGCACAAACCTCACCAAAGCTAATCCCAAATACTCCAGCAAAACGTTGAAACACAAAACGACAAACTCTGTTTTTGCTGAACCTGAGGCAGACACCTTCATCAACAAGAACAGATGACATACTCGTAACACATTCTAATTGCTGCTGCAGTGCTACACCATCCTGCTGCTGCCCACTTATTTTTCATTGGTCATTTCCTCCGCATCAATCTGCTCCTCTCCTCCTTCTTTGCCAGTCTTCTCACCAGACCCCTTCTCCTCATTAGTCTGCTCCTCTTCTTCCTTCTCATGCGTCTGATCCTGTTTGGAAAATAAACATGAGAAGTTTGTTGGTGAAGTGGGGGCGCAAGTGACAAGGAAATATACAGCTAAGTAGGACCCTTGTGGGCCCTTTGGCACCTCTAGTTCACTCTCTCCATTAGTAGTTTGTCTTGTTTCATCATCAGAAAGTATGTTGGCCTCCTTTCTGATTTGCAAAAATTCGAGCCACTCGGATAATGCTCCACCTGACTCATCATTCACCTCCCACAGTCTCTATAAAAGAAGTGTCAAAACAATTGTTCAATTGGACGACCAAGTACATGCTAAATGGAAAAATTAAATATGCATTTGCCCCAGCAAAACATAAACAGGAGAGTCAAAAGTAAGGATTTAATAGAACTGCCAAGTACGTACTGGCTACATGCTATGGAAGAAAGTAGTATGTGGTTGCAGCAGTAGAGAGGTTGGTCGAATCCATCAATGAGAGAACGTACCGATTCAAAATGTTCGCAGACATAACCAAAATCTGTACGGAACCTGACAGTGGGATGGTTGGGAAGTGTCTTGATGGCAGCATTAATGGCTCCTGAAACACAGCTAATGGCGTTACCATCATTATGTTCCTTTTTAAATCTGATCTCTACCTTGCTGACAGCAGAGAGGTGTTGGATGCCCAAACTAGATGGAGCACCGTTGAGGCATTCCATCTCATGCAGAGGGAAGTTAAGCTTCACGTGCTCAAGCTTTGGCATGGATCCCGCTTCAAACTCCAGCGAGGTCCCACAAGCATAGATATTCAGGGAGAAAAAAATTTCAGATTTCTAAATCTGTTGTTGCCTTGTACTATGATCCTTCCATTGCTGGCACCCAAAGTGTTCAGTTTTAGAAAAAGCAAACTGGGTATTTCTCCAAGGATCTCAAAATCTTTTGTTCTCAAACAGAATATTAATAGTTTTAGCACACCGAGATTACTAAGTGAGCCCTTCCAATGTGGTACCTTATAAATGGCACATTCGTCTATGTAGAGCTTAAGGAGGCTATTGGAGGCAGCGGGGTACCAAGAATCCAGTGATAGTGGATAATTCCTTACAGACTGGCATGAGATATATATATTATGTAGGTTGCATGAAGATAACAAATTTCCCACATAATTGAAAATGCTCTCGGCCTGGCTTCTTCCTTCTGAACCATCTGGTAATAAATTAAAATCCAATGCTATTTTCAATGTTCTCAGCTTGGTTAGTTTACTGAATTCATGTAGGGATTGCCCTTGCTCATAGGATTGAACTCCATACTGCCTCAGTTCTACTAAGCTAAGCATCTGCCCAATAATTCCATCCGGAAATCTAACATTTGAACCCACATACAAGTGTGCCAGTTGTTGTAGGTTTTTGATAGTTCGTGGTAGTTCTTCGATGCTAGTGTCTCGCACATCCAATGTCTGTAGATGTTGTAGCTCACCAACATTATCTGGGAGCCGAGTTATTGAATCTGAGCCAAGACGCCAGTACTTAAGATTAAGCAACTTTCCAATACTTGCAAGATGATGGTCTTCCATGCCACTACATTCTCCTAGGTCCAACACAAGAAGAGCAGTGGAAGGCAAACAAGAGATTTTCACAGGTTGTCCAAATATAGTAATTGACCTAACCTGAGACAATGGCTGGCCTGCCCATAAATTAGCTTGTTCTTCATTGTGGTTGCTGACACAAAGCCTACGAATCTTGTATTTTGAAGTGCATACAGGCTCAGTAGCATCTAATGAAGTTACAAAGTTCTCTTCAGCAGCTTTGCATTTGATGTAGTCAAGGATGATGTCATGAACTCTACATGCCTTCGCCTGACCATACTTCACTTTTAACGGGTTGGATCATGCTTCACGTTGATCAGATCATTGAAGTAAACCTCACCAGTTTCATATTTAGTTTGACTGTCTTTCTCATGAATGAACCCTTACGCAATCCACCTATTGATCAAACATTGTTTCTCAATCTCGTAATCTTAAGGGTACACACTCAAGTACAACAAACAAGTTCTTAGATGGTGAGGCATGTCATAATAACTGAAAGATAAGATACTGGACATTGTCTTAGCATCATCATTCTTTGCAAGTGAAGAACCAATAGCATTGAGTACCCTGTCCCATTCTACTTTTGCAAACACATTGGCTAACATGCTCGATCAAGAACAATTGCCAATGGTAGACCACCACATTTTCTTAGTATTTTGTCCGAACGTCTTCCAAGTGAGGATAACATGAACTCTCGTAACCAAATGCTCTTCCTGAAGAATAACCTTTTGGAGTCATCATCAAACTAAGAGCCTCCATTTCATAAACTTGAGAAGAACAACAATTTGCAATTGTAACACTACGTGTTGTCGTTATTATTCTGCTCCCAAGATCATTACTTGGTAATGCAAGTTTGATGGATCCCCAATCTTCTGTGCTCCATACATCATCGGTCACAACAATGTACCTACCACACATTATTTTAACGAGAAATGGAATCGGTGATCAAAGACCACATCATTAAACTAAATTGTACGCATCAAGAACTTCGACTATGGTTGTAGGTTGATGAATGACGATAGGAACCTAAATAGATATGGTACTCTAGCACATCATAAAAAGTGAAATTTTAATGTGTGCAATAAATATTTCAATAAATTGGCAACAATATCTATATCATTTATGATATGTATTAAAACTAGATATAGCGATGAAATCGCCGAGAACTCTCTTGCTACACTATTTGGACTTACTGAGACAAAACTGTCAAAAGTAGCTTAAATTTGGCCATACTTGTTAAATATTAATAACTTCTTTGTAGTTCAAACAGCGAGAGCTAGAGTAAATTGTGACTATGAAGCTTTATAATTTGAAATCTGAACTTAAAGACTTACCCCAACTTTGGGATACATAAAACAACAAAAATTGTATCGACAAACCAAATACATTGATGAAGGTTTATGTGACAGGATATGTTGAATATGAATACTTACTTTGTTCCACTTTTATGTGAATGCATAAAGTAATTCATAGTAGATGCACACACTTTTAAACATAACTTGGAAACATTACCATAGTTGACTAGTCTTACCTTTTGTCATGAAGGTATTCCCCGAGTTTATCAATTATCTCGCCGCACATCATCAACCCGTGAGTTAATATCGGTACACTTGACTCCATCAGCAATGTGCATTAGAATCTTTCTCGACATCGGGGAGTTTGTGAAACGGACACAAAAGCTGCACATTTGAACCGGTCTTTAATGCCCTCATAAACTTGCTTTGCAAGAGTCGTCTTACCAAGACCTCCACAACCAGTAATTGAGAGCACTTTAGGTTTTACTGATGAACCATTTGCCTCCATGTTTAACAACTCAATGATATGCTTCTTTGGAGCATCAATGCCAACAAGTTTATCAATATCCTCATAGAGTGCCTGCAGCCTGGGATCAACAGAAGAACTGCTAGACTTGATTTTCAGTTGGGACATATCATACCTCTTGTGCCTCTCGCTTGCCTCTATTACAGATGCCTTGAGTTCTTCAATCTGATTGGCGATCTCATGTCGTGGTTTCAGTTTCTTCAGCTTGCGGAAGAAGCGCTTGAAGCCTGAATTCCCATCTGGCTGGTGGTCAACACGGATCATGAAGGCATCAACGCAGTCTTCCAAGTCATAGGCGAGCTCCCTTAGCTTGTCCCTCCATTCCCTGGTTTCTGGGTCGAGCTGCTCAGCATCGGCAAGCATCTGGAGCGTGGCACTCATGGCGCTGAGCTCGTCTCTCAGAAACTTGATCTGCTTCCGCACGCCCTTGAGCTTGACGTACTCTTCTTCCAGCAGCTTGGTGAGCTTGGATAGGAGAGGTTTCATCACCCCCGTGGTGACACCCACAAGAGCTGCCGTAGCCATTTTTGCTCATCTGATGAGCTCGCTGGGATGTGGTGGTGGTGCTGTGGGAGAGCTCTGATTTGAGATCGTGTACAGGGTGCAGGTAACGCCTGTTTCTCAAGGAAGAGTAGCAGTGGGTTAATTGTTTTTTTGTCCTCTAGATCCGCGAAAAATTATGAACTAGCTTTGGTAAAAGATCTGCTGCACACAGACATGAAAACGTACTATGAAATGAGACCCGTGACCCACTAATGTGACTCAGAGAAGCATCTTGATTAAAATTCGATACCTCAGGACGGGAAGAAAGAAGCATGTGATGCGCACTGTCTGGGTTTTATTAATCTTTCTTTCTCCAAGAACAATATAAGCTAAGCTTTCCATGCAAATAATGAGGAGACGGTGTCATCTACACAATTAATCAGTCTAGGGGAAGTAAAAAAAAAAATCTCTTTCGTTAAAACTGGCAGCCGCTGTGCTCTGAATCTAGGTCAGAACTCAGAAACCACAGTGGGCTATTGGGTGGCGAATTATTATATACAGAGTATAAAAAGCAGAGATGAAAGTAGACAGAGGAACCAAGCTAGAGGACAGGGAGGGGTGTTACACACAAGTGGAGACAGTAACTAGAGCAGCCTCCGTCGCTCTGCCGCCGCCAACAAGCTCGATCTCGCTCCCAGCTACGACGCACTTGTGGGAGCGAGCGGCGAATGCGCGGTGAGCATCATATCGGAGCCAGGTAGAGAGAGAGGTTGTTATGCAAAGCTCATCAGTCTGGAGTGGAGTGCTCAGTGCTGAGCGCATTTTCTACAGGATGAGCATCGAATCTGATGGCGATGGGAGGCGTGGCGTGGATGCCAGCGACCTTGTTTAGATTGCTAAAAATTCTAACTTTTTTCCACTCTCCCTCCATCACATCACATTAAATACACCAAAGACATATATTTGGCGTATAAAATGTAGGTAAAAAAAATAACTAATTACACAGTTTAGATGTACATTAGGAGACAATTCTTTTGAGTCTAGTTACCCCATGGTAGGATAATATTTACCACAAACAAACAAAAACGCGTGCTACTGAGTGCGCTACAGGAGTTCCAACAGCTATTTTTGCAAGTTTTTCTAACATCTAAACAACCTCGTTTAGTTGGGCAAGTTTTTGCCTCCAAGTTCCAAGTTTTTAGACTCCATCTCCATCACATCACATTAAATACACCAAAAGACATACGTTCGGAGCAGTAAATGTAGGTAAAAAGATTAACTAATTACACAGTTCTTGTAAATGACAAGACGAATCTTTTGAGCCTAGTTAGTCCATGATTGGACAATGTTTACCACAAACAAATGAAACGTGCTACAGTGTGCTACAGAAGTTCAAACAGTGTTTCGGCCAAGTTTTTTGCCCAACTAAACTAGTACGGGTCCCCATAGATGAATTATTGAGACGAGCATGGGTCCGATTCCGTGAGTCCACTTTACGTCTACTAGCACATGCGGAGATACTCCCTCCGTTCCATAATATTTGCAATTCTTTTGACTCATATAAATCATGTTTGACCTCTCGTCTTACTCAACTTTTTTTAATAAATATTACCACTTTTGTTATGACTTATTACATCACTAAAGATATTGTAATGACGTTTTTGTTTGTTTTATAATTTATATAAAAATTTGAATAAGACGAGCACTCAAACACAGTTTATATATGAGTCAAAGAATTGCAAGTATTGTGTAACGGAGGGAGTAATTCTTTAGTATTTCTTTAGGTTGGACATGACAGAACAAGACAGGCTCTTTGTTTGTAATATTAAACAAGAGGAGCGGGACAGAACCACTACACTACATGGCCTATTGCCATCCTGCTACGGCAGCATCAATGGACAGCGAAAGCTGACCAACCACTACTGATCTGCAGCAAACAATCAAAAGGGGCAGCAAAATTATCTTACAAAGCTTATAATGCTAACAGGGTGAAAAAGATTGTGATTGAAAGCCTACATTTTTTTTTTTTTTTGTGAATGCCAGAGAAAGAAACTGCTGTATGCAATTCTCACAATTTGCTTTCCTCCTTTTCTTCTCGGCAGGATGATTCTGTGAGCTTCCTGAATACTTTGTCATGCCTAGCACTTTCCTGCAGTTCAATCTTGAGCTGCTCCAAACTGGAAAAAATCTATACTAAGACATCAAAGAAAGCAACCAGTTATACATACACCAAATTAAGGATCTAATTGGGTGAAATAACTTCATCAAAAAGTAAAAGGATTGCAGAGATATGATCACTGGGGGACAGAGATGGACATACTTATAGTCATAGGTCAGCTCTTCCCCTATATTTATGTCACGAGTGCAAAAATTCCAACTCGTCTCTCCATCAACAAATCCCGATTCTGAAAAAAGCATGATGATAGTTTCATTTATCATGTTCATCAATGGAGATCACGAAACAGAGCATATATATGGGGTATAACTAACCACTACACCTTTGTGTTGGTTCACAACTATGGTTTACAAATCGGGACAAGTTTCCCTTGATTGTTGCATCAATGACCATATTACTACCGACCTCACAAAGGTTGAAGAAGTCGGTGTCATGCAATCTTTTCATTTTCCATTGCGTTTCCTCACATGTTCTATCATCAATAATGAAAAGAATTTGCACAATATGTGAATGTCGGTTTCATTGTTTAACGTCCAATGGATATATGCCTCCAAGGACATTTATTTACTTGCTCACAATACATTTAAAGAAAACCAAACCTTCGCTACATACTCAAAAACAAATTCTCCTTTCTTTATTTCATCATCAGCAACCAATCCATGACCACATTTCTCTGTGCGGATTCGGAATAAAATAATAGTCTTTCAAGAACTAACAAAATATGAAATCCTTCATTTAGCAACTAGTCCTATTAAGAAGACAACCAAAGGCATCGTACAGAAAAACAATATCATAAGGAAAGACATTATTCCTGAATGATATATAACAAATGGTAAAAGCTATTGTAATCATTAATCAAACTATTAAAACAAATATTACTACAATACAATTCCAAGTTCCAACAAATATCCAAGAAAACGCAACCAGTCATGGGTGTGATTGGTTTGTTTGCCCTAACTAACTGGTATGGGAAGGAAAATAATCGAACTATTAGAGTGCACCGGATATGCCATGCGAGGGAAGTGTTCAAATATACGTGAATTGTACACCCTCATTAGCTTAAGCGTTAGGTGCAACTAGACATGGAGCTGGATTTGGATTGTCCAAAGTTCAATTGGACTTTTTCTTCATGGATTGCATTGGATTTCTTTAGACTTGGATAATACCCCGACCTAAAATCCATACAAGATTTTGGATGGTGGATACAGCGCATGCAAACTCCAAACATCCACTGGATCGGTATCTGTATGCTCCATCTGCCTCCTCATCACCACTCCCTTCATCCGTCCATCGCCCGCGGAAGCGTGTCACTCGGTCGCTCTCGGCCATGCACCTCCACGCCACCAGCTAGGCCAATTACTCCAGTTATCGCTCGCCGCGCAGCGCCGGGGCGTCATGCTTTTGCGTCTCACTGACCTTCCCGGAGGAGACGCTCTAGGCCAGCCACGTGGCGTTGCTCCAGGCTGTTCATGGCCAACTGCCTAGCTCGCCTATATGGCCTTCCCTTTTTTTTTTTTTTTTTTTCAACAGGGAGGGAGGCGTTCCCCACCTGTATTTTATTGCATTGCCCACAATGGCTTTGGTAGAGAACTTTGGGTGTGAGATTTTACAAAACCATGATCACACAGACCGTGATCTGGCATTCAACACATTTACATTGCACTGACTTGCAACTAAGACTGAATCGCCATTTCAAAAATTTGACACCATTTATCAGGGATGTGCTTCTTCTTTTTCTTGAACCTGCACTGCCATTGCTCGGCAGTGATCTTGCATTGTTGTAGAATCTGAGTGAGGGAGGGGGTATCACTTCTCGAACACTTTCGCATTCCTGGCTTTCCAGAGCTGCCAGCATGCGAGCGCAATGAAGGCCGGAACTCCTCTGCAGGCATACCGTTTGGCGGTCTCAGCAGATGGATGTCTGTTGCCTGAACACCAATGACATTTTGCATTATTTCCAGTTTTTCCAGAACCGTTTGCTGGTTGGGCATCCACTTATGATGTGTTCCGGTGTCTCAACTTCTAAGTTGCATACCTCGCAGGTGGCAGTTGAGACAATGTGCTTTTTGAACAGAAGCGTTCGGCATTGTATTCGCCGCTGCAGCAACAGCCACATAAACATCTGCACCCGCGGAGTTGCAGAGTTTTTGCCAGACAAACGCGCATCGTGCATCTTTTGGTTGCCCTCTTGCTTTGAGCAAGTTGTAGATAGCTCCACTGTCAAGTCCTTTGCTGTTTGCGAACGGTGTAACCCGACGGTCTGGCTCTTGTTGAAGTGTGATGTCGTCCACAGCCTGCCCTTTGCCTGGTGAGTTCTACCAGCACTGCCATGTCCTGAGCAGGAGGCCGCCACTGCACCCTTCGGACTCCTCAAATCCACACGCTGCTGCCTGTGTGTATGTCAACATCACCAAGGCTCTCATCTCCAACTCCATCTCATGAGCTGGGCGAAGGGACCTATGAGTACAGCTAGCCTCACCCTGTCTAGAGGTAGAAGACGTTTAATTTACAGTTCAGATTATGAATGGACCATGGATGTCAAGATATTCGATTGCATTGGATTTCTTATGCTTTAAACTGGACTTGACTAGACGTGGATTCTTCGCATTTCGATTTCCTTGGATTCCTTTAGGAGGATTTGGATTTCAATCCATTACCAGGTGTATGTGCAACTAATTAGGATATTTATGTTCTTTACAACATTTAGGACTGGCCACTCTATGGATGCTTAAGTTGTTTCTGTATGCAACTCAATAGTGTCAACCAAAAACCAGCTTGAAGAAATTTTCTGGAAAATGTATGATGCATATTGACAGGTAAGCTTTGTCAGAGTAGTAGAATACGGTTAAGATCCACCATATTATTCTGACATATTATATTACAGTGCATCTTTTCCTTTAGAGTAGCAATACTGTGTTGTTCCTTTAACAGATAGAGTAATCACCAATCCCCTTTTAGCACATATAGTACCCCACATAACATAGAAAATGTAGATTTTCTATAGAAGGCCCAACGAGGTAAAAAGATCTCAAATATAACATTCATTGCGTTATACCACGAGCAAATGAAGACTGCTCACATCATTTTTCCCTGAATGTCATATAATTATGAAAACTTGAATCAATATCACAGCAACGATCTTACCTTAATCAATTTGGTTTTCTTACGAGGTCTGTGCTGGAATGATTTATTGGCGCACATGTTATCCATTCACATTGTGATGAACAGCAAGAGAAGAGCATGCTGCATCAGCAAAGTTTCAGCATGTAAGAATATCTCAATATAATGATAAAATTCAGAGGTGCGATAATCCAACAGCTAATAGCTACATATATTTTTGTATCCAATTGTGTGTGCTCCACGATATCAGTGATAAAAAAAGATATACATTTAGAAAAAAAAGACTGATTACAGAATTAACCGCTATCAATGCTCAAGTGTGTGTTACAAGTTTGTGTATGCATGTCCACAAAGAAATATCCAGTTGAATTCATGAACAAAGTGGATTCATTACAAAGAAAAGGGAATGGGGTTGGGGACAAATTAAAGACAGATAGCAAGAGATCTGAAATAGAAATATTCCAACATAATACCCTTTTATTAGAGATACAAGCATGGAGTTCATAAAAAATTAGATTTTAGGATTGTATAAAGCCAGTAAATATTTTGCCACAGTGTGAGGCGGAGGAAGCTTACCCACAGTGGCAGTCTCTGTCACACATACTGATGAACCAGGAGAAGGCCTACAATAACAGAAAATGTCATAATCTTCTTGAATGTGTCTCTTAGTGCAATATACATCTTAATAGAATTAAGGGAATAGAAATGTGGACATGTCCATAAAAAGGCACATATTAAAATTCACCAAAGTAGAGTAATATTTACATTTCTTTAACTCAGCAGCTAGAACAATAATTTGACACCACTCGCAGTAGGAAAAAAAATGAAGAGCCATATGACATTAAGACACATTCCTATCGTAATCACAACATTGTTAAATATAACCAGTTGTCTTCCTGCACTGATTTCTACTTCAGTCAAGGAATATGTAATGTAGCCAAGATACAGAATCTGCTGGACGAAAGAATACACCTGAATGATAAAAGAGGCATAGAATATAATGTTTATGTTAAACAAGAACATGTCAGGATACGGTACTTGAATGACAGTTATTAGTATGAATTATAATGAGGCGAATGTGTAAATAATTTATCTTAAAAAACAATATTACAGATAGTTAATAAGGATATACTCCGTTTAATTGGTTGATAGGCATAGAAGGCTAACACATTCAATTGTTTCAACATGGGCCGGGGACAAACCCACATTAATCTGAGACGCGAGAGAGATTTGGGTATTGAATCAGGGCGAGAAACTAACACTTACTAATCAAATCCACCGCCGAACTGGAGAAGGAGAGACGGGTTTCTTCACACATATAGCAGAACTCCCGCTCCGTTAAGGTCCAATCCACCAGGAAGAGGTAGAGGAGTGCCGGCGCGGGCCGAGGAGGGGTGGCGCCCGTAAGCTGGTGGTGGTGACTTAGGGTTACGCTACCTCCACCGCCGAGAGATAAAGATGGCTGGCGTCGCTATGCTGCTCTAGGTCGGCTAGCACGCTGCGGCGGCGACAAAGCAGAGGGGAGGAGCGTCGGAGGGAGCGGCGAGTACGGGAGGGAGCGCGCGTAGTGGTGGCCTGCTGGGCCAAATTGGGCCTCGAAGGAGCAGGCGCCAAGACATTTACAGGGTGGGCTTTACTCGTGCCAAGGTTTTTCGGATCCATTTTTGAAAAAATCTCGGAGCCCATGGAACTGGATGAAATTTGGAAAATTCAGACCGGTTCCCACACAAAATTTGAATGAAATTTGATCAAATGTGGACAAAATTTCCCCAAATTGTCGAAGTGGCAGTGGGCATGGAGAGGGATGTATGCGGGGTCAGCGTGGAACTCGTGCGTGGTGAGAAAGATGGTGATGGAGTAGTGCGGATGCAGATCGCAGCGACGACATGTCGGGGTGGCGCAACGCCGTGGCGATGGGCGCTGGGGAGCAGCCATGGCACAACGACGGCGTCGAGGAGCATCCAAGGGCGAGCTCGGATGTTGGCGAAGCGGCCACGACACTCGCGATGGCTACGGTAGCGTTGGCGCAGCAGCGAAGGCGCGCCGGCCGAGGACGCTGGCGATGGCTTTGCAAGCGTGCGGCGTAGGGCCAGCCTACCCGACGCCGAATCATGGAAGCCCTGGGCGCCCGGCTTGCCAACAACTGGCCAGCCATGCCCGGACCGATCCCCTCGTAGAAACAAGCGCCGCGAACGCCGGGTAGCCGGTCAGCCCGAAAACATGCTAAGGCCATGAATGAGTGATGCGCACATGCAGTCCTCTCTGGGGGTTGAGTATAGATGTCCAGATGGCTCGTGGCACGGTGGCCCGTCCGAGGCCTGGCCTTTGCCCGGTGCGAGGCCCGGCCTTTTGGCCCGGTGCCGAGGCACAGCCCGTCCGGTGACAACGGGCCACGGGCGGCACGCCCCGATCGTCGGACCCTCGGTCCGTGGCACGCGGTGCCGCACGGCCCGGTGAGAGCGATGGCCCGGTGGCGGCCCGGTGATGACATAGATAGCAACAACCCAACAAAACATCAGCCCACAACAAAATAGCAGCCTAACAAAACATCAGCCTAACACCATCCCAAAATCCCAACCCTATCCTCCGTCCCCGCCTCGCCCCCACGACGTGCGCATTCCTCTTGGCCCGAGCGGCGGCTCCTCGCGCGAGCTCCACGCCGGCGCTCTCGCGCAACCCTCTGCTCCCACGCCCCCATCCCCACGCCGGCCGCCGGTGACCCGGAGCTCGCCGCGGCGGCGGGCGCTCCTTTCTCCTCGCCCGGGCTGCGCCGTGAGATCCCGATCCGGCCAGCGCGCTTGGCGGCGACGGCGGCGGCGCTGTCGCGGCAGCGGCAGCCCAATGTAGTGTGGCCAGCGCGGCGGCCGGCCAAGCGCCCGGTAGTGCGACCAGCGTGGAGCGGCTGCGACCGTCGGGCTGTGGGCGGCCCGATGCCGCGTGGCCCGGCGCGCCAATGGCCCGGTAAAATGGCCGCGGACCGGGCCATGGGCGAGGCGTGGCCCGAGCACGGTGGCGGCCGCGGCCCGGCTGGCCCGTGGCCCGGCGTGGCCGCACTAGATCGGGCCACGGCGGCACGGGCCAGCCCGTTGGACATGTATAGGGTTGAGCTCCTCTGCATCTGCAAGCATCTGGAGTTATGGCGCTCATCGTCTTACTCAGCTCGTCTCGCAAGAAGCCGATCTGCCTTCGCACCCACTTTTATGTGCTTGACGTACTCGTCGTTCAGCAGTTTGGCGAGCTTCTACACCACCGTGCAGACGCTGACCAGAGCCCACACCACAGCCTCCATTGCTCTGCTGCCGGATGCCCTGTGTTGTGATTTGTGAGCGCAAGCAGAGACAGAGAGCGAATGCATGAACATACATTGATCATGTATACACGCTTTTCTTTAGGCAGCGTGGAATCTTGATGGAGATACATACATTGATCATGCACACGCGCTCGCACCAGCTCTCTCTGTTAATCAAGTAACATGACAGACTGCATGGAGTGGACACACAACTTGCCAGCACCCACAAAGGCCAGTGGGGTCAGGGGAAGACTCTTATCGTCTGCCTCTCCGTGTGCTTCAAACATTACAAAGCAGAAGAACCCAACAGGATTATGAAATTGAATAGTCAAGCCTTTAGTTGCAAGGAGAAAAGAAAAAGACAAGTCCGGCTCAATTGACATGAAACTTTTCAGAGGAAGATAAAAAATGGCTTCCTGCTGTATTACAAATCAAAATGTAAGATTAGTTTTTGTAATTAAAACCTGCAAACTCTGGCTCATTGGTAAATCTCGTTTCTGGATGAGGTAAATTCAAGAGACAACTAAAAATGTGTGTCTGATACAAACAAAAAGTGTAATATGTGTCCCCACCGTACCAGGCAAATGTGAAGGTTACAAGCCTTTATTGGAAACTAATTAGAATTTTACAAACCATACATTGAAAACCTTGATGGTGTTCGTGAGAACCCTTGTCCACTATAATCACACGAGTTTAGATTGGAAAGCAAATCAAATGTAGAACACACACAAAAGTTGAAGGCTCTTACAAACAAAGGCGAACAAGCATTCATTGTGTGCCAAGAAGGCTTTATTCAAAGCTAACTCGAATCTGCAACCAGCACAAACCTCACCAAAGCTAATCTCAAATACTCCAGCATAACGTCGAAACAGAAAACAGCAAACTCTGTTTTTGCTGAACCTGAGGCAGACACCTTCATCATCCAGAACAGGCGACATACTCGTAACACATTCTAATTGCTGCTGCAGTGCTACACCATCCTCCTCCTGCCCAGTTATTTTTCATTGGTCTTTTCCCCTCATCAATCTGCTCCTCTCCTTCCTCCTCGCCAGGCTTCTCACCAGCCCCCTTCTCCTCATCAGTCTGCTCCTCTTCTTCCTTCTCATGCGTCTCATCCTGTTTGAAAACAAACATGACAAGTTTGGTGGTGAAAATGGTCAGTGTGACAAGGAAACGTAGAACTAAGACCCTTGTGGGGCCTTTGGTACCTCTAGTTCAGTCTTTCCACCGGTAGCTTGGCCTCTTCCATCACCATAACGTAGAATGCTGTCCTTTCTAATTTGCAAAAAATCGAGCCACTTGGTTATTGCTCCATGAAACTTATCTTCATTCAGCTCCCACAATACCTATAAAAGAAGTGTAAAAACATTGTTCAATTAGACGACCAAGTACATGCTAAATGGAAGAAATAAAGATGCATTTGCTGCAGCTAGAAGAGAAATGTCAGCAAAACATAAATAGAAGAGTCAAAAGTAAGTATTTAATAGAACCGCCAATGAGATAACGTACCGATTCAAAATGTTTGCAGTCACAACCAAAATCTGAACAGAACCTGACAGTGGGATGGCTGGGGAGTGTCTTGATGGCAGCATTAATGGCTCCTAAAACACAGCTAACGGCGTTATCATCATTGTCTTCCGTGCCATCCCAGCTGCCACGAAATGTGATCTCTACCTTTCTGAGAGTAGAGAGGTGCTGGATGCCCAAACTAGATGGAGCACCATTGAGGCACTCTATCTGATGCACACGGAACTTAAGCTTCACGTGCTCAAGCTTTGGCATTGATCCTGCTTCAAACTCCAGCGAGGTCCCACAAGCACTGATTTTCAGGGTGAAATATTTCAGATTATTGAATCTGTTGTTGCCTTGTACTACTATCCTTCCATTGGTGCACCCACAAGTGCCCAGTTTTAGAAAAAGCAAACTGGGTATTTCTCCAAGGATCTCAACATCTTCTGGTCTCAAACAGATTATGAATAGTTCTAGCACACCGAGATTACTAAGTGAGACCATCCAATTTGGTACCTTATAAATAATAGCTTCTTTTATGCAGAGCTTGCGAAGGCTACTGGAGGCAGCACGGCACCAAGAATCTAGTAACAGGGGGTACAACGTCACAGAGTTGTCCAGGATATATAGATTATGTAGGTTGCATGAAGATAACAAATGTCCCAGATAATTGAAAATGCCCTCAGCCTGGCTTCTTCCTTCTAAGCCATCTGGTAATAAATCAAAATACAATGCTATTTCCAATGTTCTCAGTTTGGTTAGTTTACTGAATTCATGTAGGGACTGCCCTTGCTCATACGATTCAACTCCATACTGCCTTAGCTCTACCAAGCTAAGCATCTGCCCAATAATTCCATCCGGAAATCTAACCTCTGAATCCACATATAAGTGTGCCAGTTGTTGTAGTTTTTTGATAGTTTGTGGTAGTTCTTTTGATCCTAGTGCCTCGCACATCCAACGTCTGTAGCTGTTGTAGTTCACCAACATTCTCTGGGAGACAAGTTAGTGAATATGAGATGAGAGGCAAGTACCTAAGATTAAACAACTTTCCAATACTTGCAAGATGATGGTCTTTGATGCCTGTACATTCTCCTAGGTCCAACACAAGAAGAGCAGTGGAAGGCAAACACGAGATTTTCACAGGCTGTCCAAATATAGTAATTGACCTAACCTGAGACAATAACTGGCCTGCCCATAAATTAGCATGTTCTTCATTGTGATTGGTGACACAAAGCCTACGAACCTTGTATTCTGAAGTACATACAGGCTCTGCAGCATCTAATAAAGTTACAAAATTCTCTTCAGCAGCCTTGCATTTGATGTAGTCAAGGATGATGTCATGCACTTTCGACATGCCTTCGCCTGACCATACTTTACTTTAACAGGTTGGATCATGCTTCTATTGATCAGATCATTGAAGTAACCCTCACCAATTTCATATTTAGTTTGACCTTCTTTCTCATGAGCGAACCCTTCTGCAATCCACCTATTGATCAAACATTGTTTCTCAATCTTGTAATCTTCTGGAAACATGCTCATGTACAACAAACAAGTTCTTAGATGGTGAGGAATATCAAAGTAACTCATAGATAATATGGTCGTCATATTCTCAGCACCAGGATTCTTAGCAAGAGCAGAACCAATATCATTTAATACACTGTCCCATTTACTTTTTGCATGCTGATCAACTAACATGCTAGATATAGTGATGATTGCTAATGGTAAACCATCACATTTTCTTAATATCTCATCCGGTGCTGCACCCAAATGAGAATAGCATAAGTTTTCAGAACCAAATGCTCTTTTCAAAAGCAACCTCTTGGAGTCCTCAAAACTGAGAGATTTTATTTGGTAAACATTTCCACCTTGGGAAGACAATTTTAATGCAACATCATTGCTACGTGTTGTAGTGATTACTCTGCTATCACAGTTTTTATTCATTAGTGCAAGCTTGATGGTCTCCCAAGGTTTTGAATCCCATACATCATCAATTACAATGAGGTACCTGCAAATAATTTAACAACGATACAGTTAGTGCTGAAGCCTGTAAGGCTATGTTGTGTGTGCCAATGATATTTTGTTAAAGTGTGGAAATATTACATAGAGGATTATGTGAATTGTGATATGAATAGCAATACTTTTGCAGAGGTAATACACCTTCACATCCTAATAACTCTGTCATATTATAAACTAAACATGTGGGCTACATGTAGAATGCAGAATGAGAAAAAAGAATAATAAATAATCACCTATCCATGCTTGAGTTCCATCTGCTAATATATATTGATTATTGAACTACATGTAAAAGGTAGAAAGATTTTAGTAACTACTCTAACATTTGAATGAATGCCTTAAACGGACAGGAAGCATGACAATTAAAAATCAAGATAAAAATTTGTTTGAATGTCTAAACAACAAATATCTATGAATGAATGCTGTACAAGAGTGAATTCAGGAAAAATAAATTTAGTCCTAACTGTAAAAGGAATATATTTTTGGAATAGTTTTAAAGAACTTAACTAATTGCGCTCACATTAGGCAAAAACTAGCACATTAGGCAAAACTTTCACATTAGGCAAATCAAGATAAAAATTTGTTTGAATGTCTAAATATTTTTGGAATAGTTTTAAATAACTTACCTTTTATCCTGAAGGTGTTCCCTGAGTTTATCAATGAGTTCCTTCTCATCATCATTCGTTGTATCAGTAACACCAACTCCTTTTTGCAATACCTCTTAATATCTTTTTGAGGTCAGGAGTTCGGGAGACCGAGACAAAAGCTGCACACTCGAACCGGCTTTTAACATCTTGATAGACTTGGTTTGCAAGAGTAGTCTTACCAAGACCTCCACATCCAACAATCGAGAGCACTTTGAGCTCTGATGACGAAGAAGCAGCCTTGTTGTTTTCCATGTCTAACCACTCAATGACATGCTTCTTAGGACCACCGATGCCGACAAGCTTATCTATCTCCACATACATCGCTGATAGCCGAGGGTCAACAGAACAAGTACTTCTAGAGTTGGAAGAGATATCGATTAACTGGTACCTCTTGTGCCTCTCGCTTGCCTCTATAACAGATGCCTTGAGTTCTTGGATCTGATTGGCGATCTCATGGCATGGTTTCAGTTTCTTCAGCTTGTCGAAGAAGCGCTTGATGAAGCCTCCATCATGCTTGTGGTCAACACGAGCCATGAAGGCATCAATGCAATCTTCCAAGTCATATGCCAGCTCCCTTTAGCTTGTCCCTCCATGCCTTCATTTGAGGGTTGAGCTCCTCTGCATCCGCCAGCATCTCAAGCGTGGGACTCATGACGCTCAGCTCGTCTCTCAAAAATTTGATCTGCTTGCGCACACCTTTAAGCTTCACATATTCTTCTTCCAACAGTTTACTGAGCTTGGATAGGAGCGGTTTCATCACCCCCGTGGAGACAGTAACTAGAGCAGCCGCCATTGCTCTGCCGCCGGCAACCTCGATCTCGCTCGCAGCTACGACGCACCTTGGATGTATGTGGGCGCGAGCGGCGACGGCATGGTGAGCATCACATCGTATCCAGGGAGGAAGGCTGTCAGGCTGTCCCTACATTACGCGAAGATCATCAGGCTGGAGTGGAGTGCTCGCGCACTCGAAAGAAATGGGCATTTTCAACAGAAAGAGCATCGAACCTGTTGCCCTTGCAGGAGCACTCGGGCCGGTTAGCAAACGGCCAGCGGACACGATGATGGGTTGCCTCCAGGCAGGCGGAGGCGGGCGATTGCCGCGGTGATGGGAATGGGAGGCGTGGACGATGCAAGCTAAAGAAATGCAGCTGCAGGAATGAAATGCAGGGCAGGCAGGGGTTGTTGGACGTTGAGCGCTCGGCGTTGGAGATCGCCGGAATCAATTATTGGCACCATTGAGTGAGGTGGGTCTGGACAGATGAATTATTGAGGCGAGCTTGGAGCCCCGACGACTCCAGAGTCAAGAGCTACTGTGTACTCGCACATGTAAATGCAAGCTGAAGATATTTGTTTGGGTTGGACATGCACAGGACAGGGGATTTTTTTTTAAAAAAACCCTTTTTAAAAGAAATTTCAAATCAGTCCACGTTTTGAAAATAATCGTATACGGTATCCCTTTTTAAAAGAAATTTCAAATCAGTCCACGTTTTAATGTTTCGAAAATCAGTCCACTTTTCGCGCCACTACATGTGGCGCGGCGTGTCCTCCGATGGCGGCCGTCGTTGACCGGCGCGCCGTGGAGGGCGTGAACCCCGCCAAGTCGCGCCGATGCATGCGGCGCGGCAGCCCATTAGGTTTGTAGTTTGGGCGGCGTGAAAGTGCGTGGGGCCCGCCACGTCGCGCCCGGCGATGGCGCGGCGGTGGCGTTAGGTTTCCACCGACCCACTTTCTTTCTTCCTCTCTTCCTTTGTCTTCTTTCTCCCTCTCCTCCTCACCCCGTCGCGAACCGCCTCCCCGAGCCCCGCTAGGGCGCCGCCGACGGCCCTCAACGCCCCCCCCACCGGCCCCCTCCTCCACGACCTCGGCCCGCCGTCCCGGTCCTCCACCGCCCGCTGGACCGGGTTTTGGCGGGACCCCCACGCGTCGATGGCCGCCGGTGGCGATTTCACCGGCGGTAGGGCGGCGGTGCGAAAAGTGGCGGCGGCAGCCCAATACCATGAGTACCACAAGTACTTGCACCGATCCAGCCGAGTCCATATCCACCCTCCCACAATGGTGAATCCAATATTCGAAGGAGAGAGCGACCAAGAAGACCGCTATGATAAGATAGCAAGGGAAGGTCGACAGCCGAAAGAGCTCCTCTTGATAACTACGTGGTAAGCACTCCATTTCCTTTACAAATTGTGAGGTAAGAAAGGTACATTGGAATTATAAGTTTTAATGGTGCTCTTTACGTAGACCGCACAGCTGGCTCACCTTTCAAATGAAGTCGGAGCATACCTTGGGCGTGCGGGGGCCAAGAAGGTAGCGACCTTCAAGAATTTGCAGAGGTAGTACACGTCCCAGCTAACTCCATGACCGCTTAATTTTGTTAGCAATGATGATACACTAACTTACCCTTCTCGCTGAATATGCTTGCAGAAAGTGATTACATTTACACGTCGCCTGGCTCACAAGTTGAGCTACTTGAGCGAAGATGTACAAATTCTTGCATGTGTCCTTAAGTGCTATTCACGCTTTCGACAAAAAAATGCCTGCGCGTGAGAGAGCAGAGGGTCCAGTTGAAGACAGAGTTCGAGGGGGAAATCGGCATGTGTTGAAGAAACCTCCAAGGAAACAAGCCATGAAGACACCCATGATCCATCGTATGACCAGGAGGTTCTTGGTTCTTCTAAAATGTTTGATGCTCCTGACTTCACCCAAACTCAGGTTTATCTCAAACCTTGTTGACAATTAGGGCACAATAGTACATTTGCACCATATATGAACATGTTTGCAACCTTGTTTTGTAGGGGGAATCACAAAGCTCTCCACAGGGAGACGCCGACTATACCCAAAATGCCATGCCAAAGACCGCTCCGACGTTGGCACTCCAAATGTCCTCCCTACAAATCTGGGAAGTGAGCGTCGTCGTAGACAACCCTTCTAACCAAACCCATGAAAAAGGTGTGTATTTGGCTAATATTAAGTGCCATGGTGCATTGACAAGTTTGAGGTCGCATCTCATGAACTTACAATCACCTTGTGTGTAGGGATCACCACAAGGTCCATGTGCTCTTTTGTGTTGGTATGTGAGAATGCCCCAAGCACTATGTGGGATTCTCAAACAATGAACAATGGAATTACTATGTGTGGATTTGTGAAACTAAGGTTGTCGACTTTGAGGACCATGAATGCATGTCAAAACTATGTGTGGGCCTTGTGATGTCAAACTATGTGTGTCAAACTTGGAAACTATATGTGTATGTGTGGACTTTGTGATGTGAAACTATGCATTTGGAAACTATGTGTATGTGTAATGCTATATGTGATACTATGTTTGTGTAATGCTATATGTGATATTATGTGCACAAATTTTTGGCAAATGTCATCTTTGGGAATTCAAATGATGTGCCAAATTTGAAAAAAAATGCCCATCGTGCCATTGTACCGGGCGTGACAGCCAATTGCATTGTGCCATTGTGCCCGCGGTATAGGGCGCGACAAGCATTTGAAAAGGGGCGTCACGCCATCGTGGCGGGTGTAACGGGCATTTGAGCGATTGGCCCATCGCGCGCCGAGTTGATGGCGTGGCGGCCGTCGCGCCTTTGCCCGGGCGCCGCGGCGCATGAAACCACCCCCCAAACAGGTGCATTACGGACTCCTCCTCATGGCGTGATGAGTCGCACCACCCTACCTAGCGACATCGTGTAAAAAGCCGTGGGCACCTCCTTCTCCAACCACATTCGCTCGGCCTTTTGTCCGTCGCCGCCGTCCAAGCTCAATGCCGCCCGCCCGAAACCGCCCACCACCCCGGCATCCTCCGCCCACGAGGCCCCCATCCTCCATCTTCCGTCGTCCAGAGCCACCACTGCCCGCCCACAAACGGCGCCCCACCCCATGCCCTCGCCCGCGGCCCCACCGCCACGACCTACGCTAGCCGCCCCGGGACGCCCGAACACCGCCAAAATTATGGTGCCCCCACCGGACGCCGGCCCCCCCGTGACGCCGACCACCGCCGGCCACCAATCCCAAGCTCGGAGGGAACAACTCCTTCAAGGGCCTTGATACCACACTTGCACTTCTTGTCCAGCAAACTAAGGCATGGCCATGGAGAATCACGGTCATTCCAACACTCTTGTATAAAACACTTGGTAGGCCATGGAGTTTTGGGTCCGTAGTAGTACTCCACGAAAGTCACAAGCCGGAAAACCGATGCGAAATGTCATAGTAGCAATGTTATAGTTTGTACAACACAAAGAAGATCACAAATAACATGACTCGAAGGACCGATTACATAATCACGTTGACCACATTGGTAGAATGGAGTGAACATATATGGCTTACTTGGAACTTGGAGGAACGCTGTCTTGCCACGCAGTGGCATGTAGGAGGATTTTCTAGACGGTGCGGTGCATCGATTGTCTTCTCCGCTTCGATCATGTCGGGTGGGTTCGTTGGCGGAGGCACCCACCGAACAAACCGATAATTTGGAATGCTCTTCCAAGGCTCATAAGGAGACAACATAATGTCAAGATTAACCTCTCTTGCATCATCGATCCACCGATAGAACTTGCATCCGTCTAGACCACCATCGGACTCTCTCGGGGGGCGACACCGTAGTTGACAACAAAGATAGAAGGCACGACCTATGGAGAAAGGATGCCTTTGAATGCTTCACAAAGGCCAACAAACTACAAAGTGACAAGAAGGTGACGGCAGAGGCGGTGGGCATGGACCTTCCCCACCATAGCCATTCGGATGGTGCACAAATAGGCACAAGTCCATTTATCCTAGCAAATTCAACAATAACAACTATTACACATAAGTTTTTCCATATATGTGTGCAAAATAAAAGTGCAAAAGAAATAAGAAACCATGGATGACAAACATCTAAGGAATATTATTAACAAATTAAACCCATCTATTTTAAACATAGCTTCTATCTCCATACATTGTCAAAGCTACCTATTTTTAACGAAGCCAAATAAATCACTAAAACAAGAACAAATATTAACATATCCAATCCTACAAAATCATCTCCATACATGGTTAAACATCATAAGCAAACTATAAAACATGAACAAATATTCAAACACTAAAAAATTCTTCATAAACCCTAAGCAAACCCTAATACATGAACAAATATTCAATACACATTGAATCCATCAAAGTCATCTAAACTAACAAACATGTAAGTTAAATGCCATTAAAATGGTATGAATTAGGGTTTAGGTTTTTGAGTGCACAATTCCACCAAATAAAGAGAACATTAACAAGCAACATGACACACACATGAAGAAAGATGAGGGGCAACACAAGCTAAATCAAATAGCAAGCGACAAAAAAGCAATGGAAACCATTTGGAGGATGAGAGGAAGAGAGGAGAAGCTTCCAAAATCGCACCTCTTATTTGTGGTCCTCGAGGAAGTGAGAGAGTGGGAGAAGAGAGGGACAAAAAGAAACTGGTGGAAGCATTTATATGCGCCGTCGTGCCATCGCCTCGGGCGACGTGGCGGCGGGCCCCACGCGCCGTGCCGCCCAAACTACAACCCTAACGGGCCCGTCGTGCCCATCGCGCCGGTAGCGACGGACTCATCGCGCCCGCATGCGTTGGCGCGGCGTGGCGGCCCCCTTGACCCTCCACGATAAAGACCGTTCAACCATGGCGCCCGGCGTGGAGGCACACGTCGCGTCACATGCGGTGGCACAACAAAGTGGAAATATCGCGCCAGCCTCCCTGGCGCAACCAAAAGGGATACTGCATACAATTATTTTCAAAACGTGGCCAAATTTGAAATTTGTTTTAAAAAGGGTGAAATTAAAAAAATCCCAGTACAGGACAGACTCTTTACTCTCGACTTTACAATTTGACGTGTGTAGTCCGTGCCCTACCGAAAAGGAGGTCCTAGTGTTAGAGTGTTGGTCTAATTCAGATTTTACCTTTATCTCTAACGGATGTTTCTTTTCCCCTAAGCAATACAATTAATAACTTTGTTAACTTTTGTCCTCTTATATGGTATCACTGAGTCACTGGAGGTTGGTCCTTTGTCGAAGGTCAGGACGTTCGCCAAAGGCCAACGGACCTTCGCGAGCGGCTTTTGCCAAAAGTTTTTTTCATCGCGAATCGTCGGGCGAAGGTGCTACGGGAATTGTTTTTTCGGCATAGCCCATTTGCCGCAGCCGCCGTGGACCACTTTCGGCAAAGCCTTCGCCGAGAACCGAAAACAACTGTCGGCGAAGAAAAGTAGCCGTTAACGGACCGCGTTTGTTTGATGGCCGTTACTCGTCTTCGCCTAACACCCGACGGTCGGCGAAGAAATTTTTATTTTTTAAAAAAACTTTGCCGAAAGCCTCACAAATCGGCGAAGACATTTTTTAACCTTTCCGAAAGCCCGACGGTCGGCGAAGAAATTTTTATTTTTTAAAAAACTTTGCCGAAGTACCCAGTGAGAGGTACTTCGGCAAAGATGGCTTCTTTGCCAAGTGCATGTCATCCTGCGCCGGCAAAGAAGTTTTTTTTTTTTTTTTTTAGCCTTCGCTGAGCACCGTGCACCTTGGTACTCGGCAAAGAATAAGCCTTTGCCGAGAGCCCGAAACAAAACGTCGGCAAAGCCGGGAAGCTGGCCGTTCGGGCTCCCAAACTTTGCCGAATGTTTTTGCAAAAACGCTCGGCAAAGGCTTCTTTGCCTAGAGCAAAGACACGACAAAGAACTAAAAAATTGTAATTTTTTATTTGTTTACGCTTTCCACCTTGACAACTAAACACATATATAATATATATCACAGCCATTCAATCACGGAACATATATATATATATATATATATATATATATATAAATTTTTTTTTTCTACACCCTAGGTGTAGTTACACCCATGTGTATATATCTCAAGATGTATGGTATATATGACCGAACGAAGTGCATATGGATGAAGTATATGATCATACCCGGACCATCTATGGTGTTATATAATGCTAAGTATGCATTCATACTTTGAGTATATAGATATACTTTTTTATATACAGCAAGAGTGGTATTTTTCACGTAATATATTAAAAAAATATGGGTTCTATCAAAAACATTTCGCGTAGTAAGATCTAGGGTATCTTAATATGAGTATCTAATCATACTCAAACCAATGAACGAGTATAAACACATACACAATGTGGTTTTTTGAATATGGGTGTAACTACACCGGGTGTATAGAAAGTGCACCCATATCACAATTCACACATCCAACACATAAAACACAGCGATATATCACAAAAACCAATATTAAACATGTCCCACAAGTCTAACATCAAGTCCACAAGTCTAACATCATGTCCACAAGTCCAACATCATGTCCACAAGAGAAACATCAAGTCCACAAATGGTCCAAACAAGTCTAACGAGTCTCACAAGTTCATTCTTCAGGGTTTAAGAGTGGGAGAGGTGGATCTCGAGGGTTCTCGGATGGCGTTCCCAAGACATCTCCATGTGAGTTCCTATTATCACATGCTCACGATGTCCGGCGACAGTTCGAGATGCAACCATGCACGAAATCGACTCAAATTTTTTTCATAGTGTACACATGCGATATAAGGACAACTCGTCAAATTTCATGATTTTCTAACTCCGTTTGAATTTTATATATTTTAAAACAATCGACCCGTAAGTGAGTCGGCGTGTTTCACGCGACAAGATATTCGAATTTTGGTGTCCGGCCATGGATGAGGACTCAAGATAGACTCACAATCATGTTTATCATTTTTTGAATCATTTACATCCATTATTCGAATTAGTTGCAGTTCAAATTTTTGTTTTTAAAAGAAATTCAAATAATATATGAAAATTCATAAAATATAGTAAAAAGTTTGAAAAAAATTGCAAACTTCAACAACGAACTACAAATACTGTAGCTAAGCTACAGAAAAAGTTGTGATGCCTAAATCAAAAAAAAAAAATTGTGCTTCTCGCCGAGAGCTGGGCTAGGGCTCTCGGCAAAAGCCATCTATGCCGAGTGGGGAAATAGGGTTCTCGGCAAAGGCAGCCTTTGCCGAGAGTCCTACAGCCAACACCGGCGAATCATGAACGCCGGTAAAAAGTTTTTGGGACATGTGGCAATGTTTGGTGCGGGGAAAAAACACTTTGCCGAAAGCTATTTTTTGTTCTCGGCAAAGATTTTTTCTTTGCCGGGGTCGGACGGGGAGTTGTCGGCTTAGTTTACGCGAACCGACGGCGTTACGACGGACGCGCCTATGCCGACAGCCCCTCTTCGCCGATCGCCGCCAACAGCCGCCCTTTGCCGACCGTCGTAGGCATTCTTTTGCCTAGTGTGCTTCTTTGCCGAGAAAGCAGTACTCGGCGAAGGCAGCTTCGCCCGAATGTTTTTCTTTGCCGAAGGCGGCCGGCAAAAAACGCGGTACCATCGGCGAAGACCCAGTTTCCCGTAGTGAGTTCAAATTTCAAACTAAACCATGAACAAGACATCGTAGCCTCACCATAGTTCGTAAAGGACCTTAAATGTTTACATGATTCAATTTAGACCAAAGTTGTATTGGTCGATTTTATCTACTTGTTTGTTATTGATAAGGTTTTTGATTTGAAGATTTTTAAGGTATCAGGTATTTGTTTTAAATTTATAATATTCAAATTTCAAAATATTCAAACAATATCAGATGGAGACACATCCTTCACCGAAACTGTAGTGCTTGACAACTTTGTAGTAGAAACTTTTTGCATTTGGGTTCATTTAGTAGCCAATGTTCCTTTGGCTAGCCATTTGCCGCAGACAATAGATGGCAGACCGACGGAGGAGGCATGGTCTGGACTCTGGAGGCGCACAACACATGTCTCATTTGCGATCAAGAGCCAGAGACGATGGATCAAATCATTGTTGGATGCTCATTCACTAGGCAGCTCTGGTTCATGGCGGCCATGGGACTGAACCTGAATGTGCCACAGCCCTCCGCCTCGCTCCTCTAGTAATGGCGCGCATGGAGATCACATTGGACAGGCGACCTCGATCAGAAAAGGCTTGGACACGCTCTTATCTCATTGCGTGGGAAACATGGAAGGAAAGGAACACAAGAAGTTTCTGAGGAGCAAGCACTGAGGTCCATGCGCTCGCCGCAATCGTCAGGCTCTGAGCAGGCGGCAAAAATTTGGGTGTTTATCACAGCGAGTAGTCGATTAACTTGTACAAGTGGGTTAGGGCGCAAGGCTTCCGTGCTTATTTATAATGTGCCGATGATGTAATGGACCTTTTTTTATAAGAACACGCAAGTCTCTTGCGTGATTAAGTAAAGTTAATTTAGTAGCCAAAATATTATATGCATTTTGAGTTGTAGCAAGTGGGTTTGAATTTGAACCCGCTGAAAAAGTATATATATCATGTGCAAGTGCGATGTGGCCGTGACGAAACCTACTCGCACCTCAATGTGCACAAAAAGATCTCAGCGAAACGGCAATGTGGGAGCAAGCAGCGTTGGGCCGATGGCAGTGCTGATCAGCTTGTTTGGAGCAGGAATATGTCAAGGTAATTGCTTACCTATACTAGCTAGAGCACCAGTTTCATTTCATACTACCTCCGCTGTAAATCATCATAAGATATTTTGCGGCAGCGAGGGAAGAAAGGGTCGCGGAGGCTGCCTGCCAGTGTGAATGCCTCGGACTAGGACTTGGAGCCGGAGGGAGGTGACAGACACTGCATGTGTGATTACTGCTACGTACGGCGGTGGTTGACACCCTTGCGACGTTCATTAATGCCTTCATTATATTTGATGAGGACACAGCTCCGGTATGCTTGATCAGTTTAGATGTTGGTGACCACTGATTCTTGTTGTACCACCTATATGCTTGATCAGTGGAGTTCTTGTGTGATGTTAGTGACACATGTATTTCTCTTAATAAGCGTCAGCATGTAGTCACCACAAACAAGCGTCAGCATGTTTTGCAGGGTCTGTAATCCGTTCTTTTCATTGAGAAGGCAGAATCTGTAATTCTTATGGCCGTTGTGTCCCTTGTAAATTTCAGTAGCATCTGATAACTATAAATTTCAGTCTGCCTATTATCACTAATGACATGTTTTGCAATGTCTTACCTGTTACTGTACGTAAGTCGTTTCTAGCCCTGCTGAAGGAATGTATCGAAGAGACAGATGCTAGCGGTATAAAGTTTGAAGACGTGGTGGATATTTTGACCTAGACGTGTGACTGTGACAAAAATTAGTATCCACAGTGGTGTAGTAAACCGTACATTGAAAACCTTGACGGTGTTTGTGGCAACTCACGTCCACTGTACTCACACGAGTTCAGATTGGAAAGAAAATCAAAATGTAAAGTTCATCCTTGAATTTGAAACACCCTCAACGACATAGGTACGTAAACTTTATTCTTTGCGAGATGAATTCAATTAAGCGATTAGAAAATGTGTGTATTAAACACATATATACCTGAACACATCCTGCATTCAACGACCGGGGAATAGATGTCCCCGTGTACTAGTGTACGTTGTCATGGGCCTTCAATCTGAGAGACCGTGAATTGTGAGAGCTAGCTAGCATGGAGTATGAATCATACAACTTCGCATACACGCTTTGTTCATCTCATCAGGGACTGGATCAAACACTGTTTTACCCATGCCAGTCGAATGACACCAAGATCCAAGCAAGGCTAGTGTGACATTGTAAAGTGCCACATCGGATATTCTGGCACACACATTTGAAGTACTAAACGTGGACTAATTGTAAAATAAATTATAGATTCCGTTTGAAAATGACGAGGCGAATTTATTAAACCTAATGTATTACTGTAGCATTTAGTGCCTAATCACGGTCTAATTAGTTTCTTTTTTATTTCGGTCCCAGATTTAGTACTCCATGCATGTGCTACAACATTCGATGTGACACTTTTGGTGTTTTGAATTTTGCTTTTCTTTCATGCCAAAGTTATTGCATATACTATACATAATAAAATTGCAGGTTTCATTCGTTGAAATTTCTATATACGCAATATGTAATTTTCGGTAGTAATAACTAAAAAACTCGTTAGACAAAACTATAAATCTGACAAAATCTGATTTGTGTTGCCACAAAGACAACTAATTAACAATTTACAATTATTTCCATACTAGTCCATCAACCCGTGCTCCCGCACGGGTTTGAATCAAGATTAGTTAGTGTTTTCTTTGTTTATTCTATAATACAATTGGAGATAATCTATAGTCCTTATCCAATTGTGATAAACTTACCTTTTAATTGATTATCTAAAGTATTTTTTTTTAACATCCATAGTTTCCCTTTGCATGTCATCTTTGTGTGACTTTAATATTCAATTAGTTGAAACCACATCAGCTTAGCTTAAACTATAATGACTCTTCTTGCGGCGCCCCACACCTTATATGACATATTATATCTGATTATTTAATTTTAAATTTCATATTAATTCCTACAATTTTTTTATCTCAAATAAGGATATTTTTGTCCAAAATTACACTCTAGGTACAATGGTGGCATACAAAATCATTTATAAGTTGCATCACATAACATAAGATCAATGCTAGTGCCGAAGTTGAAATACAGGATGGAGGATGGGGTAGCAGTGCTAAAATTAAGAATACATGTAAGTTAAAATTCCTTTATTTTTTCTGTAAAGGCATTATATTCCTGACATGACATGTCATGGACAAATAAGGTTTCGACATAAATTTGGTTATAGATTATTTACAATGTTGTGGCAACATATGGAAACTATATAAAGAAGCCCCTCAATTAGTAAAACCTTCTCCTCTAGCTCGATTAAAGGATAAATACATTTTTGTAATTAGGACAAGCATGTACATTAGGTTTTTTCCATAGAGTGCTCACAAACTATGTGATTAGGTTTATTATATCTTTTGAATTATGAAAAATGTATCATAATCATAAGGACATGCAAATTATTAGATTCTCAAACAATATAAATCAAGACATATTTAGATCTAAGTTCAAATCTAAATTTTGGACTTACATATCGATGAATTTTCTCAAGCATTACCATCCAAAAGCAATACAAACAACATTAAGTGCACTTTTGTTGGACAATTTTTTTGTAGAAGTAGTAGTAGAGTCGTGTTGCACTTCACAGATTTTAAAAAACCCAAGAAAGTGAGCATCCAAAGTATTGTAACTTGGACTTCAATATAAGGGAATCTCCAAGAGTCATTCTAAAATGTAATCTTTAATTTCATTTGATTGAAACATGTTTTGTATATCTTTGTACCTTTGAACAACTTTTCTACATCTTGTGACCACTCTAGAGAGTCATCTGCTTTCTCCATCTTTGGCCGGAAAGAAATCCAAATGTCCATTCCTATAAATTAAGAAAAATATAAAAGAGTCTACTGAAATTCCTTTAAAACCAGATAATCAGATTGGTCAAGTGCATGTTGATTTGTTATGAATTTTTCCATGTCATACCATGTCCCTTGTTACGAATTTCTACTGTCATTTAAAAATATATCTAGTGTCCCATGTCAGATTCGGTAATTTTGTAATGAATTGATACCGTTATTTTAAAATATATCTAGTGTCTCATGTCATACCATGCCCCTTCATGATATGGCAGAGAAAATAAAAAACAATGGCCACATTGTAAAGTGATTGAAAATTCATGCTGTTGCAATTTGAAGCCACTACTAACATAGGATTATTATATCCAAGTGTCCTCCTAAATTTAATCCACCAAGGGTAAATAGCACAACAACAACATGTTTTTGTAAATTTTCATAAAGTAGTTTAACTAATTCAAGTTGTTGTACAAAAAAAAAAAAAAAGGATGATTATATCTTCTCATATCTAGGAGCCCTTCTAAACTAAACTTAACCCCCATATATAGGGTGCATGCTCACAAAAATTCTCCCCAGATTGAATGAACACAAAGGGAGATTTAGGATATCACTAAATATAGTATGTTCATGGAGAATCTATTCGATGGTGATTTTAATGAATACACGTTAAGGCATTAAGAGGTTGGTAGGAAAACTATTATTGGAGATGTTCTGCATGCAATCTTTGTTATAGAACAGCAGGACTATTTGTTAGGCGACAGATCAGTGAAACACTCTCTTCCTAGGTTGTTGAATTCTAAGTGATTGTATTTACTTATGAATAACTCAAGGGTACATACTTTTGCTTTTCGCACAAAATGTAGAAAATCGAATACTTTAGTGACTTTGTTTCTTAGAGATACATGATGCATTACCTTGATGACCGGGACCTCGTACACTCCTAGCTCCAAGCTCTAATCTTACATCAGGTTTGCATTTAAGATTGCCTGCAATAGGAAAAATAAGCATAGGAATGTTAGAGAATATGTTATTTATTTATAAAAAAAAAACTATTTTATAGATACAGGAAGGGCAGCAGGTCTTGCATGCCAATTGCCCATTGTTGCATCTTGACCACATCAACATATGAATTTCTATAGTAGAAAGCAATGGCTTTGATGACAACAAAAGTATCTTGGTTGAAGATTGAAGATAAATAACTGCGAGCGGAAGTTCTTGGAAATTGATTCTTCCACGCCTCCCAGGTCCTGGACGCCACACCATGCATCACACATGAGAAACAAAAAAACGATGCTAGAGAGAGAGAGAGGCAACCGAAACATGCATTGTTCAATGTGTGACATGACATGCAATACAACACAATTCAAGCGCCTAAAGATGGTTGAAGGAATCATCGATGATTTTTTTTTTGGCGATCTGGTCATTCACCTGTGTTTGAAATCATTGGTTGCTTATACAATTATACATCATACCAGCATCAACAGACTATGGAACAATAGCTCACCTGCGACAACCTGCGACAAATGAGTGTTGCCGATAAAGGAGAAACGGCCAGGTCCCGCCAATGTCACGCATTTGAGGCACACATCACCACCCATTGGGGTGCTCCTTGGGCAATACCTTCATCTTGGCGGTGCGACATCCGGGTTGGGTCCTAGGGCCTGGGCTGCGAGAAACGTTGCACATGGCGATGAAGGAAGACATCGGTAAGTAGCCTAGAAGGGATCAAGACTACAGTTAGGCCATGGAGGATTGGCGTTGGCGCATGCCCGTGTTGCCGTTGGTACGAATTGTAACGCCGGGAAGAGGGTCGTGAGAGGAAGCCGTGCCATGCCGGTGCATGATGACCAAGATTAGATTAGAACACACGTAGAACACCAGATTGATTTATTAGGTTGATTTATAAGAAGTTATTTTAATTATATTCTAATAATAGCGATATTGGACAATATTTTTTTAGAAAACCCAATTGAAATACCAAACGACCGATGGTCATGACGGGGTAGTAGGGATGGTGCATTATTCACCGTGGAAGATATTAGTTTATTAACAAATTATGTGCATGTCGATACAAATTTTAGGACTTTTCGGCAGGTAAAGGTTTAGGCTATATTTTATTATTATCTTTATATAAAATGGTATGGTGGGTAATTTCTTCAAAAGTTAAGTTAGATCCGACGGTTATAGATAGATCCGATCATCGATTTGATGGCGGATGTTTCTACGTGAGAATTTCTATTATTTATCTTTTTTTCTAGCGTGTTTGATAAGAATTAACGTGTAACCTCTATTGGAGCCTTCAATTAGTAATAGTAAGATAGTCGTGTTAATTCAATCCAATTGCTCTGTAAATAAATAAAAAACATTATTATGCGAAGCCATGTTGATTGTGAAGCAAGTTTAATCTTCTATGTGGACAATCGATGGGAGCTAAATTTGGTGGGCTCAGGATCCAAACCATGCATCTCTCGTGCACCACTCTCATGTAACGTATGTGGACTTCCCTCAAAAAAAAAAAAAAAAAAAATGTAACGTATGTGGACAACGGTGGTGAGTATTTATTTTAATTAATTAATAGCATTATATTGTATAATGGCAAAAGTGGGTAATTAAGATATAAGTTTAGGGGTTATTTTAGGATATTTCCGTAATGGCAGGGTGGGTAATTTTTTAGAAGAACACAATATAGATCTAACGGCTATTAATATTAGTGGTGATTGGAGTCCATCAAATGGATGGCTAGATCTTTCTAATTTTTGTGAGAATTTCTAGTATTTATCCTTTTTTCTTAGCGCGTCTGGTGAGAGTCAACGTGGAGCCTTCATTGGAGCCTCCAATTAGTAATAGTAAGATACAAAGACAAGAGCAAAAAATAAATATATCTTGACACAAAGACAAATAACAAACCACAAAGTAACAATGTACTTGTACTAGTTGATGATATAAGAGGGTTGTCTGAAACCTTATTGTAACTGGTTTCCAACATGATATGCTCCTGCTTGCACACACATCAGAGTTTGTGCCGCGAAACTGACTTGCGGCTTTTCCATTTTCTTATTCCTTTTATTTAACAAAGCTCACCACACTATGCACACGTGCCATCCCACGTTATTATGCTTAATGCGGCCACACGACAACGCAAGACACAGCACCGAACCCCTGACGGCCTCTCCGTGAACGCGGCCGCAGCAACAACATACATGTACACACAGATTTTTTTTTTAGATAATGGATAAATATATCCGGCCTCTACATCCAAGGATGTACACAGCCAATTATTACACAAACTTTCAATGAAAGAAAAGAGAAAACCATGGTCTTATAGATCGACCAGGAAGCTAGTTCAAATAGTACAAGTAATTCCATCCTTTATTGGAAATCTCTAAAGCAATAATTTCTAATTTCTTGCTCGTCGTTGATATTGCTTCCTTGGCTGTCTCGTCACGCTGCAGCAAGGCCCAAGAGCGTAACCAATACACTCCTCTATAAATTATCTTCAAAATGGAGTTAGATTTCATTTGATTAAAAAATAACATCATTACGGCATCTCCAGATAGCCCAGCACATGGCAGCCACCCTCACCCAAATCAAATTTCTAATCTTTTTATTTTGATTAGCTAGCCAAGTTCGAACATATGGCTGATTGATCGAGGTTGAGTTAGACTAGTAGTATAAAAAAAGATAATCCTCCGATCATTTTGGTAAGGGGACAGTCTAGGAATAAATGTTGGATAGTTTCATTCCTATTACAACATATGCACTTCGACTCCCTTTCCAATTTTTTCTTGGCGAGGTTGTCTTTGGTCAAGACTACCCCTCTCTCAAAAAACCAAAGAAAGATCTTAATTTTTAGAGGAACTTTTATCTTCCAAATCTTCTTATGACGAAAAAGGTGTCTCGTGTATTCATAAGGTCGAGGTACATCGAAATGGACGGAGAATAACCTGATTTGGTTAGACTCCATCTAAAGTAGTCCGACCCATCCACCAATTCGACATTTGAGATCTGTGCTACTAGATTTAGCCATTCTATAAGTTTATTATCCACCAGAGCCCTTCTAAAAGAGATGTTTAGTGGGCTAGTAGCCATAACATTAGCTACGGTCGGTGTGCGGATTTCGCACAATATTATATAAAGATGGATGTCTAGCTTTCAAGGAGGCTTATCTCCTACCCATGTATCGTCCCAAAATCTAGTGGTGGCTCCATCTCTGATAACGAAAGAACCTTTAGCTAACACCTCCTCTTTAATATGCATGAGGCCTCTCCAAAAATGAGAGTCATTAGGTTTGGTTTTCACTTGAGTTAGGGATTTGGATTGTAGGTATTTATTCCTTATAAGAGATTGCCATATGCCTTCCGTGTTCATCAAGTTAACCAACCATTTGGCTAGAAGACACTTATTTTGCAACTCTAGATTTAGAATACCTAGTCCCCTTGGTCTTTAGGACGGCACAGGGATGTCCCATCCGGCAAGTCTATATCTATGTTTATCTGAAGAGCCTTGCCAGAAAAAACCTTGATCTATAATAATCAAGTTTTTAATCACCCCTTTAGGTATCTCAAAAAAGGACATCATAAATATTGGTAGGCTGCTTAAGACCGAATTAAGCGAGAACTAGTTTTCCCCGAAAGACGGGTATTTTGCTTTCCAACAGGATAGTTTCTGTTTAAAACGATCTTCCACCTTTCTCCATTCAGAGTTCAGGAGTTGTCTATGGTGCATTGGGATTCTTAGATATCTAAATGGATAGTCCCCAATATTGCATCCGAAGAGATTGCTATAGAAGGTTTCCATCTCTTTAGCTGCACCATAGCGTAACATTTTTCCTCTTGTGAAAGTTGATCTTGAGCCCATAATTGCTCAAAGGCGCAAAGCAACAATTTCAGATTTTGTGCTTGTTCCGGGTCGTGATCAATAAATAGAATAGTGTCATCCGCATATTGTAGTATAGATAACCCGTCATCTATAAGGTGAGGGACAACACCTCTTATCGACCATCGGCTTTTGCTCTATTAATAAGAAGAGCAAGCATATCGCCCACGATGTTGAATAAGATCGGTGACATAGGGTCTCCCCTCGTCGAGACCGCGCATTTTGTTTGGAAGTAGGGTCCTACGTCATCATTGACCTTTATCCCCACACTTCCTCCAGTGACCATATTTTGAACCCACCGCACCATTTGGGGGGAGAAACCTTTCATTCGTAGCGTTTGTTGAAGGAAAGACCACTTCACTTTGTCGTATGCCTTTTCAAAATCAATTTTGAAAATGACACCGTCTCTCTTTTTGGTGTGAAGTTCATGGATGGTTTCATGTAATATTATGACCCCTTCCATTATATTTAAAATCGGGCATAAAGGCAGTCTGTGTTGGCCTCACCACAGTTTTAGCTACCAAATTAAGTCTATTTGTGTCCACTTTAGTGAATATCTTAAAACTCACATTAAGCACACAAATAGGCCTGTATTGCTGAATTTTTATTGCATTATTGACCTTTGGAATTAAGGTAATAATACCAAAATTCAGGTCGTATAGGTCGAGAGCCTCCACGCAACTCAAAGAAATAAGGATAAAAGATCTTCCTTAATAACTCCCCAAAACACCGATAGAATTCCATGGGGAAACCATCCGGACCGGAGCTTTATTATGCTCCATTTGGAAAACCGCCTCCCTCACTTCAGATTCGATGAAACGCGGCTTATGAGGATATCATTTTCCTCTGGTGATACCTGTGGGATGTCCAGGTTTTGGTCTTCCATCAGGGAGATATCGGAATTTTCTGGCTGGCCAAAGAGGTCTTTGTAATAAGTCGTAATATGACTTTTGAGGTGATCATCACCTATGACAACGCCTTGATCATTTTCAAGTTTATAAATATGTTGCTTTCGATGTTTCCCATTGGCCACTAGATGAAAGAACTGAGTATTAGCATCCCCTTCTAAGAGGGCTTTGACTTTAGCTCTTTCATACCATTTTAGTTCCTCCTCAATCGGAAGATTAACTAAACGTTCTTTTAGATAGTGCTTCGGATCAATCTCTTGACCGAGATAGGGAGAGATCTCAGCTTTTTTATCAATGTTGTCTAAAAGAGCCAACAAAGTCTTTTTTTTCTTTTCGATAAGTCCCTGCTGTATCTTTCGCCCAGCCCCTAAGATATTGTCTGAGTCTACGGATCTTGAATTGCCACCTTTCAAGAGGGTGAGCATGGAGATTGCCAAATATTTGCAACCATATCATAAAATCCATCTCGTATCAACCATCCCCTCTCAAATTTGAAAGGACGGTTGTGGGTAAGGTGGGTCGAAGCGCCAGTGTTAAGCACTAGTGGGGTGTGGTCTGAGATATTCCTATCCCTGGGCTCTACTGTTGATAATGGGAACATGATTTCCCAATCCGTGCTTACTAGAACTCTATCCAACTTTTCAAAGGTTGGATTGTCCCCTGGCCCCGCCCATGTGTATTGGCGGCCTGCCATTGTGATTTCTTTAAGCATCAGAGATTCAATGACAGCATTAAAAAGATTTGGCCATTTAGGGTCAAAATCCCCAGAACTCTTATCTTCTGGCCTTCTCATTATGTTGAAATCTCCTCCTATAATATATGGAAGGGTTTCTTTGGAGCACGTGTTGGCGAGTTCTATTAAGAAAGCACTCTTGTTCTTGTTCGTGGCTGGCCCATAAACCGTATAAAGCACAAATTTAAAGTCATTTGATTTGACTCTTAAGGTGAATTTTACATAAAATTCTCCCTCATCAATGGCTCCAATGTCGAAGACATTCATGTTCACACCTAGCGAGGATACCCCCGACCTTCCGTGGGGGTGCCATGGTGTGCCAAAAGAAAATCATGTCCTGCACAAAGATTTTTGAGGACATGATCCGGAAGGAATCCCGGCATGTTTCTATAGAGCGATAAAATTAATTTGCTCTTCCTTAACTAATTCAGCCAAAAACCTATGTTTAGCCAAGTCTCCCGGACCTCTGCTATTCCAAAAAACTCCCTTCATTTTAAAACAATTTTAGAAGGGGTTTTTGGCTTCTTGGGAAGTTTGCCATTTTTAATATTCTTGGCATTATTATATTTCTTCGTGCGACGGAGTGGAGAGAGATCTATGATTTGATCATTCTCCTCCTCCTGCAAATTCTCATTTAGATTACCACAGGCGTGGCTGAGAATTGCATCAAGTTGGTTATCCTGCTCATCCTCACACTCAAGATTGGAGGGATGTATAGATTTAGCAGAACCTTTCTTTTTAGAAGAACTTACAGTTAACCTATCAACCTCTAAGTTTTTTAATTTAACTACAGCTGAGGTGTCTAGGTTGATGCCTACCCTACCAAGGTTTGACAAAACTTTGGAATCTGAAAAGGTATTGAAAGAGTTACCTGGAAATTCAAGGTTCTTCTTTGCTACCAGTCTGTCTCCCTTGAGGAGGGTATGGATGTCATTGTTGCGCGTTTACGGAGCTGCGTCGCGGTACCTTGATGGGTGCGATGTAATTTCAGGTGCCATCTCCCCACGGCCGGGGAAGTAGTGTCCACAGATTTGAGCACCGCCTGTGCAAAGGTCGCAGTTGGCGTGGCACTTGGTGAGGTGGCTCCCGAAGTTGGTGCAGGGGTGACAGCGGCATGTGGCGATGTCAGAGAGCCATGTGCCGCCAAGGTGTCCTCCATGCCCTTTTCCATGGTCGAAGTAGCGGACAAGAGGATAGCAAGCGCCCCCTCTGCTCGGGCGCCAAAGTCGGAGAGGCGTCGCCAAGCGTGCCCCCCCGCAGGCGAAGCAACCCGGCGGGAGTGTCGCGCCTCCCACCATGGTACCGGCCCCTCGGCGCCCTCATGGATAGAAGGCGAGAGGGTCCCGAGCGAAACACCCTCCACCATGTGTGTAGTAGGGAGTGAGGGAGCAGAGGGCGCACCCCCCCACTCTGCCACCACCGACGGGTTGCCTCCCTCCGGGGACGAGGTAGCCAGCGACAGCCTGGCCCCCTCCTCCATGACTCCACCCCCCGCCTTGGCAGATAAAGCGGTGGTGGAGTCCCTCGGCGTGGTCATGGCAGCAAGCACCGGCGGCATCTTTGGGTCTCAACCATCGTGGGAGCAGTCAAAGAAACACTGCGACCCCCGTCAGAAGGAGCAGCACCAACCTCCTGCACAATAGGGAGAGAGAGAGGGGGCAAAGGCGGTGTAGAGCCCCCTAGACCCTCCCCCAAAGTGTCCACGTCAACCGTAGCAGTAGCCCCTGTCAAGTGTGCCAATTGAGTCACAACTAAGGAAGAAGAAAGCAAATTGATAGTGGAATAATCTGCCACTTCTTCTTCTGTCGGTGGAGTTGGAGACCCATTGTCTGACTCAAGCATTACTTTAAGGCTGATCTCATTTAAGAGTTGATCAACAGCCTCACCAACAATCTCCTTCACCAGAGCTGCCTGTTTCTGAGGGGGGAGACTCTGAGAAGGATGTGAAGTCTCCTGAGAAGTGGTAGTATTGCCCTGAGGTGGGCCTTGATTTTCCGCCTCTTCCATCGCATGGTCACTTCCTGCTGGATCTTTATCACTGTCATCCAATAAATCTTCATCCCCCGGCTCAACGGGATCCACCAGAGTAGCTGCTTCATCAGGCTTAAAAAAGATGCGGTAGATACCGGTGCCCGATGTTGCATTTCTTAAAAGCGCAATCACTAGGAACAAAAAGTTTAGAACTCATCCCGACAAATCGGCGCCAGAAATGCTTGTTGCGTTTCCTAAGCGCAAGTGCCAAAAAGGCAAGAGCACTGGGAACCACGCAGTTGACTTCCCACGGCGACTTCACGAAATTGTTACATTCCAATTACCATCGCTACGGGACGTCGGGTGGCATTCAGTAGCATTTACGAGAACAAGTCGCAGCGCATCGGAAATACCGTTGTAGCATTTCACCCAGAGATATTCAGGGGTATCGTTATTTATATTTTCCCAAAGGAAGGCATGGTGTAGGACTCTAGCGGGGGCATGAACAAGACGACATGTCTATGCGAGTTGACCAATACTCAATACAGGGGGTAAGTCATGATAATTTAAGATAGTGTGACACACAAATGGGCCAACCTCAAGGATAAAAGGAAAATAAAGAATAAAGAATATTCCTAAGTGGAGCAGGCGTTCTAAAGTAGCTGTGCAAAGAACAAGTTAATAATCATGCAAACATAGATGACTAGAGTTTTAGGGTGAGAGTGAGATGGACGGGAGACCCCCGGGGCCATACGGCCCAATAGAGGCATTCACGAACTCCTACGGCAGACACACGAGGTGGGGGATTTCAAAGGGGCGGACAAGGCTTGTCACGACCAAGCCGCCTACCCCCTCAACGTGGCATGCACTCATATTCGAAGGTTCCCGCTTACCCGGGCACCATGCCCACGTATTAAGGTACGACCCATATCCCTGCAGACCCCCACCCTCCGGATGGACGGGCTAAGATATAGACCAGGCCCGAAAGCCACAACGAACCGCCGCCTCAACTCAACTCTTACTCTACTCAAATACATGGCATGAATGGTTAGGCCCTAAGTTCTATCCGACTAACCACGACATAGGAACTATAGTCTAATTCTTCTATCATGATCGTGTCGAGAACAACATGTCAATAATATAACATGCAAATACTCTAGCACTATTGCACAAGCATATGAGATCAAGACTTGAGGATAAACCATAAATATATTCATACCGAATATTCCTTCTCCCAAGTACAAGCTCTCCAATGAAGCTTAGCCTTGCTCCAAATACTACTAAAGACTAAAAGAACTAGAGAAGTGGAGGAGTAGAGAGGAGAGGAGAAGATGGGTAGTAGAGAGGAGAAGAGAAGAAGAGTAGAAAGTGAGGAGGCTCCAAATGGTGTGTGTTACAATGGTGGGAGATGGCCTCCTTTTATAGGTAGAGGAGAGGGGCTCTTTGGAAAATGACCATCCCCACATGGAAGGAGCAAAACCGACCTTGGAACACCTTCCATGTACGCCAAACCGACCATCCCACGTCGGTTTCACCCGCTTTGGAAGGTAACAAACCGCCTCGCCAAAGTTGGGCCCGAACCGCCCCAGCGGGGTGCGGCCGCACTTTTGGGTGCGCGCACCGCCTGGGCTCGGTTCGGGCCGGCCTTGGCGGTGGCGTGTTTGGGCTTGAAAAGTTGTGTGGCGGTGTGTGCTTGGCTCGGTTCTGCGTGTTTTGTCTGTTTCTCCCTTGGGCTTGATGTTCTTCAGAGAATACGCTTTCGGGGAGGCGCCTTTTGGTGCATTTTCCACTTGTTTCTTGTATAAATCTGCATAAAAATAATTCGGACACTACAAGTGGAAATATATTAGTTGTAAATGTATATGAGTATGATAAGGTATAGTTTTACTCCCTTTATGGTAGTAAGTTGACGGGAAAGAATATGTCGTTAGTGACCGTCAACACCGACACAGACATCAACATATTCCGGAATCTTTTTAACATCATATACGCCCACTAGAATGCGTACCCGACCTGTCGCCCGCAGGTGTATCATATCCACCTTCTGAGTTGCCCCAATGATGGTACCAACAGCCCATAGTGGAAGAAAGGAACGAATTGCCCTGGGCACTCCAGTGACTGTCACCCATGCCTGCTCCAATAGCTTTATGGGTTGGACATCATCCACATATACAGCAAAAGTGATAGTGCCTTCCTTGTTCTTTGTGTTGATGGTGGTGATGGCTACCATGTGATCAAGTTCCTCCTTGCTAGGAAAAGGTACAACATAAGTCTTTGCCCCTAGTTGCTGCACTTCCCAGTCCCAACGAACAGGGATGATCCTTGCTAGCTCAGCTTGTAGCAACTGAGCAGAAACCTCTCCCGCTTCAACTGTGATGAGAGCAGCCGGTGCTGACTGAAATTCCACCACGCGTTTCCTTGCGGCCTGAATCTGGAAGAACCCCATCCGTCCTCGGCGGCGCATAAAGCGGCAGATGGTTTGGGGCCCTGCGGCAATGGACACCGATTGGTGAAGTGCTCTTCCATGCAAATAGAGCACTCCTTCTTGATCAGTATGTTTCCTCTTCTTGCCCGGATCAGCAGCTCTCGCCGTGCCTTGCCCGGTGGGCCCTCGGCTCCAGCTCCCCGCCCGGGGATCGATGGCGCCTGGCGCCACTTGTCGAGGCCGCGGCGTCGGCTTTGGGGGATCGCCCCGCGACCACCGGCGGGGTGGACCTCCACGGCCACGTCCACGAACGCGGCGTGCGCGGCCATGGGCAGCCCCATCCACGCGCGCCGCTCACTGCGCCACGGTCCGGCTCGCCACGCCAGCGGTCTGAGTCGCCACGCCCCTGCGCCTGCCCGTGCCCACGATCTCGGCGGTGCCGCGACGCGTCCCACGTCGTGTCGTGGGCGCCGCGATGTCCTCTCTTGCCATATCTCCGCCCGCCATGAGTGCGTCCCCATCTTGGAGCGGGCGGCGGCTGCGAAATTGTCGGGTGTACCCGTCGTGAGGGCGCCCTTTGATGCGGTCCAGCGCCCGTCGGGAGAAAACTTCCCGACGAGAAGATCTTTGCGACGGCACGGCGGAACGAACGCGCGATCGGGCCCGTTGGGTGGGACCACTCGGCTGACGCTTGCCGCGTGTCGGGAGACTTCACGACGGTAGAAGTAGCGACACCGGCCGAGACCAGCACACGACCGCCTGGTTGAGTCGGGCCGCCGATGGAGATCGGTTTCGGAAATTTGAAACCGCGCCGTATCGCGGATCGAGACCGGCGTGGTTGCGGGGGAGACTCCCACCGCCCGCCGGATGTAATCGCCGAGGGAGGCCGCCGGCGTGATCCTTGGCGGTGGGAGCGGGCCCTTCCAAGCCCTCAACGGCGGTTTGATCCGTCGAGGTGATGGGGGCGTCGGTGCATCCGCCGGAGTCGAAGTAGACGTAGGTGCTGGAGGAGGAAGTTCCCTCGCCGGTGCTGACGACGCCGGCCTTGCAAAGGGCCGCGGCAATGCCGCAGCGTCGCCAAGGTCTTCGATTCGGGTCGAATCGAATTCATCCCAGAATTTCCCATGGATTGCATTGAGAATTGACGAGCCCGCGAGGAGCCGAGGATTAGAATTGATCTGATTTGATTCCTTCGCCGTGATCCGACGAAAAGCGCGTCTCGTCGAAGCTGCAATTGAGACCGGCGCCATCCCCAAACACCAAGGGGTGGCGGTGGCGCAGGCAGCACACGGCAGCATGCCGACGGTGCAGGGTCGTGGAGACGCACCGCGACCACGTGCGCTAGAGCTGCCCGGGCGCAGCTGGCGATCGGCTCGACGCGGCCCGCGTCAGCGACGACCGCGAGGCTGGGCGGGCGCTGCGTCGCGATGGCGCTGAGGGCGCGCACCGGACCGGCCGCCGTAGCTGGCGAAGCCCGGCGATCCAAGCAGGTGTGGTCAGCGGCGGCGCCGGCAAGGTGCCGGCGGCCACCGACAAGCCCGATGGCAAACGCCTCTAGATCGCCAGTCCGTGAAAACCGGATCGGGGGCTTGTTAACTTCGTCTTGTTGATGCCGCTCACTCTAACTCACAGATACAAACCACGATTGACAGAAAACAAATCCGTCCGCGACACAAATTAAACAACAACTCGACAAGATCATCTCCAGCAGTCACAACGGACTCTGACGACGATAAACGTCTTTATTAAACAACAACTTTGATCTACCTCTTAAGCCTCGTCGTGGTCTCGGTTAGGTAATTCCTTGTTGTGGTGATCATGACCATCAAGCCCACGATTTTTGCGGGGCAGTATGCCACGCAGAGAGGGCCAGTTGGGGACGATAGGCTTGGGGCCGCCAATGATATAATCATCAGTTGTACCAGGGGCAAAGTTGATTAGTGCATACTGGTCTCCTTTGAAAATGTAGGCTTCATTTTTACGATGAGAAGCGAAAGCTGCCTCAACTCCACTCTGGAAGATGGTGTTTCTCAAACTATAAAAGCCTTCAACGATCTTGCGTTTGGCGATGAGAGTCTTGGTGTGATAGTTTATAAGTGCATAACTGTCGCCTTTGAACAAGTAAGCTTCGTACCTCGCAGTGGCTGCCTCGCAGTGGCTGCGAATGCAGCGTCGACAGAGCTCTCAAACTCCGTGTGCTTGAAGAAGGGGAACATGGCAGCGATGGTCATAGGACCATGAAGTATTTTGTCATCCGTCGTTCCCGGAGCATAGTCTATGTGAGCACAGAGATTCCCGGAGAAGATGAATGCCTCCTTGGCATTGTGAATGTCAAAGGCGCAGTCAATTCCGTGCTCACCGAATGCTGTGCCAATAAGCGATGGAAACCCATCGCAGATGAGAAGTGGCCCATTAACAATCTTGTCGTCCGTCGACCCGGGAGCGTAGTTGAGCAGCACATACTCATTTTTCATGAACAAATAGGCTTCGTCGGTGCTGTATGCACGGAACGCAGCATTTATGTAGCTCCCCCAATCCGCCACGCCACCGGCATACCAATCGGTAGGGTCGTCCGCCGCAGCAGCAGCAGCAGCAGCAGCAGCTCTTCTCTCTCTCATTTGTGGTCTCCAGATGCTGATGGTTAGAGGCGGACGTGTGCCGTTGGCAGCACGGTAATCAAATATAGGCCTCCGGATTTCGAGCAATCTGTACGGGTGTGTCTGTGGATTGAAGTTCCCGTTCACTCTTATTATGGTATCTGCTCTCCTCCATGTTGCATACCTGCTTGCAGTGATGAAGTTGCATTTAGAAAAAACAACACCTAGCATGGAAGGGAAACTAAATTACCGGGAGAGAGAGAGAGAGTTTCTGTAAAGCAAAAGATAAGATGACCAAGTACGTACGTAAGTAAGTTGCAAACTATATATAATTAATATAATAATAACCTTGAGTTGGGTTCACGAGTGGCAGTGAACAACTGAGCAGATCGGACGTATTGACGTGCAATGCCACCGACAAAGGCAACCTCGTCCTGTGCAGGGTACTGGTATAGATCGCCAAGGGTCTCGTTAACCCATATACCACCAGGAGCATAGATCTCATACCGATAGACCTGCATCGATTGCCCAGGCTGGAGACTAGGGCTAGGACGCCATTCACTGTTGAGGGTGGTGCCAACGAAGACATGTGTGGCAGGCCTGTTTGAATCAAGAGGCCTACCGCCATGGTGCACGTAGTGATTCAGATCATAGTAGATCCTATCATCTGTGCCTTCTTGGCGTCTCGCTTGGAACCCATTTTGGAACACTTGTGCGTAGGGAGTCGTGTCCCAGCGAAACACGTGGCGGGTGACGTCTGCTTCGCCGTCGCTGCTCCTGTAGATGACATCATGCAATGGACGATCTGCCACCCGGCAGTTGAAGTAGTAAATAGTTTCCACAAGAGCCTGAGCTTCACGCTCTTCTACAGGCTGCGGAAAGACAGCGGCACAGCCTCTCCATGGTGAATCTATTGGGATGGACATAGTATTTGCTAGGAGTAGTAATACTAGCTAGATGGAAGGGTTTTTTTTTTTTTTTCCTTTTTCTTTTGGAACAGATGGAAGGGTTTGGCTGTTTGGAGGTCGAGCGGTTGGATGGATGAATGCAATGCAAGGGAGGAGAACTGAATATATATAGCCTGCATGGAGGAAAGCTTTGGATTTGGCATCGTCATTATTTTATATTGCGAACCACCATCGTCAATAATAATCATACGGATTACTTATTATTGCTCGTATATGGTTTACTGCCTCGTACGGCGGTGGCCGAAGCCGTTGCGACGTTTACTACCTCCCTCCCACTCCCACATCCACACCGCTGCCCGCTCTTTAGTTGAATTATTAGGAGTATTATTACATTGCAGCGCACTAGCAGCTCCAACCTAACCAGAGTACTACTAGGGCTCTGCAAAGCCGCCGACGACTTGACCTCGCCAACACTGCTCGCGGGCCTCTGGCCCCATGTCAGCTCAGTTTTTTTTTTTTTTAAAAAACAAAATTACCAGTTTGGCTTAGGAGTACTCCCTTCATCCTATTAAGTTTGTCACCCTGGATTCCGTGCCATCTTTTTTTAATGATTCGTCTTATTCAAAAATTTTTACACAAATGTAATTTAATTTTTATGATTTATTTTATCAATAAAGATACTTGAATGTTGATTAATTTATTTTATTATTTCTATAAATATTTTTAATAAGACAGATGGTTAAACATTAAGTTCAAAAGTAAAAAACGATCAACTCAATAGGACGGAGTAGGCAAGATAGTTCAGCAAAATCCAACATTGATGAGGAGGGACAACTGAGAAGAGAGATCGCAACTGTCACCAGCTTGTTGGACAACAGTTGTTGGACGACCGGCGCTTGCACAGTTTCCAGAGCTGCACATGCCCTGTCGCAACCTCCTCCCAATACCGAGCTCTGGGTCCTATTCAAGCTAACTGATTGGGTTTATCATAAAAAGCAATTCTTTAAATCTACTCCTAGGAGGCTAGGAAAAAGACAAATCGTTATATACCCTTTTCTCCTGTTCGTTTAAACTTATCAACCATTTTCAGTGTTTTTTCCACAATAAAAGAGCATCGGCTAGCTATGAGCCCAGAAATCGTCAAGCGAACAACCATTCACTCAATGTACGGACCCACCAATGTATATACTTCTGTGCTTAGCTTATTACTTTGCATGAGAGCCAAACTGTCATTTCTTCCATCTCTTCTTTTCTCCACGTCAGTATTGTTGGGGAGACAAGCCGACGGTCACCTCATCTATTCAGTCCCCCTCGACCAGGTGATGAGCAACGCCTACCGAAGCTCCCGCTTTCGGTGTCCTAAGGCCGAAAGGGGAGCAATTCGGTGTGCGAAGAGAGAAAAAACACATGTTGGTTCCGATCAGACAATGGGGAACGCCTACCGAAGCTCCCGCTTTCGGTGTCCCAAGGCGAAAGGGAGGAATTCGGTAGGCGAAGAAAGGAAACACAGCTTGATTTCGAACCCCTCGCATTCGGTCAGTTTTGGAAAGGACCCAAGTTGGTCCGAGGAGTCATACGAATGCCCGGCCGAAGGGCGCGCTCGCAACTTTACCGAAGGACACACCTTCGGTCGCATGTGTGATTTTCTCATCCTATCGGTTATTTTTCTCTGAATGCGCAGGTACCCGAATTGGGACGCTTTCGACATCTCCCAACGAGTGCAGAGAGTTGAGGAATGACTAGAAGCCCCTTCATCAGGAGGGAATATTCTGGAGGGTCAGAGTAGGTACAGGGGTATTTTGGTCATGTAAAAGCCTGCTATAAATAGAGCCCAAGTGAGCGCTGTAATGAACGGATTGGAATTTAATACAGAAGTGTTAGCCTTTTAATTCGGTTTCCATTGTTATTGTTTTATTCGGCGTGGTTGGTTCGGCAACCCGGGGGCTCTACACATTCGGTGTAGACCAAGACTGGCGTCCACCGTGGTTGTCCGAGCTTTCTATAGCACCGAAAGGAAGGCCGAGAGTGTTGTTCGTACCTGTCCGCTAGGACCCGGTCGTCAAACCTGTCGTACCCTAGACCTCCAACTAGAACACAGCTGAGGATGTGGCAGGAGGCTCCGAGGGTGCGGCAGGACTAGAAGGACTAGCTGGGCAGGAGCGCGACACTAATTAAATGAGCTGCCGATTGGCGACGACGATGGGCAGCTAGACAACCAAATCCTAAGCCAAGCAAGAGCCCTAAAAGAACACAACGATAGGAAGACCGAGCTATGGGAGCTGAGGGCTCAGTGAGAACCTTTACTCCAAAGAACCAGGCTGCGAAGTGCAGGAAGAATTAACCTGGGAGCAACTCAGGCAAGCCAAAATTGAAAAGGCAAGGCTCATCCTTGGAATCAACCAGTTCCAAGAGAATGTGGGAACTGAGGAAGGGGGAGCAAAGTTAGAGTTAGGCCAAGAGCAGGCCCTTTTTAGTGGAAGATTTATCGGAAGAAGATGCCAAAGGGATTGATCCTACATCGCCGCTGCTTTTCGACCGAATTACAAGCAACCCCCGGCGAGGAAGGGTACAAACCAAGACTACTATCTTTCAATGGGAAAATCGACCCAAAGAAATTTATCGCTAGTTTTGAAGCAGCGGTGCATTCGGCAGGAAAACGCGGCAATAATCACCAGATCGCTTATCATGGCAGTAGAAGACATAGCGCACGAATGGTATGTAGGTATTCGGGCACTATATATCCATCAAAAACCGGAAACAACTCAAGGGGGACCTGATGATAACATTTGAGGGTTTCAAGCAGAGGCAAAAGAGCACAACAGATTTTCTCAAGCTCAAGCGGGAGGAGGGCGAGTCGCTCATCCAATATCTCGAGAAGATAATATGGCTCGGCGCAAAATGCTGAAACTCTCCGTCCGTTATTTTCTCCGAATGCAAAGGTACGGAATGGGACGCTTTCAACGTCTTCCAATGAGTGGTGGTCCCTACAGAGTGGTTGGTAGAGAGCTAAGGAAAGACCAGAAGCCCCTTCACCCAGAGGGAATATTCTGGAGAATCAGAGTAGGTAGAAGGGTATTTTGGTCATGTAAAAGCCTACAGGCCGCTATAAATAGAGCCCAAGCAGGCGTTGTAATAAACGGATGGGAATTTAATACGAGAAAGTGTTAGCCTTGTCATTTGGTTTCCATTGTTATTGTTTTATTCACGTGGTTAGTTCAAATGACACGGGGTTACTGTTGGAATATTAGGCAATTTCGGATTAATTCCATAATATAAATCATGACAAATTGAAAGACTAGAATAAGCATGTTTAACAAAATAGCATGATAGAAACTCATATCACAGATCATAGCATGATTCAACAACATATAGCATAGCATGATCATAGTAATAGGTGTAAGCACAACTAGCACACCATAGTGATTGGATAGATTGAGCATGATAAAACAATAGAATTAGATCACAGATGTATACCTGCCGATGTAGAAGTACTTGGTGGTGAAGAAGCAGTCGGCGATCACGCGAGTTTAGCCGACGAGATGACTTGTTGATGAAGTAGTCGTAGAAGATTTGGGAGCAGTCGCGCGAAGAGCGCTTCCCAAAAACCTTATTCGCCTTCTCCCTGTGCGGATCGCAAAAGACAACGGTTCCGGAGACCTGCTCGCCCGATTCTTTGGTGCACGCATAGCGATCGGGCTGGAGATTGGCAAATGGCGCGCAGCGGCGAAAGAAGAGGAAAATACTATTTTACTACTTTAGGATTTTCTAATTAAAACTCCCAATTGTAGTTATTATGTTGTGTCTATTCCCACGAGACTTGGTACAAATATATAGGGAGGAAAACTCCCTACCTCCATGTCAATTAGCATTATGGTACTAATTGATATTGCACCTCCCACCTTTGGTCTTGGGCTAAAACAATAAAGCCCATTAGGGAAGGCCTTTGAGATTTATCGAAATTTCTTCATATGAATTTTAGGGGAACTATTCATATATAAATTCTAACAATCCCTCACCGGATCTCAAGCGCCCGGATAGATATTTTCCTTTTATCTCACTACTTGTTTTATATCTTTGGTGTTTCAAAAAAGACTGTTAAGTTGAACATCCGCCTAGAGCTTCAAGTTACACTCATCCACAACTTGAACAATGGACTACGCCTTGAATTGCAAGTTTTGTGTGAATGAGTTTTTACTCAAAGTCAAACTAGTACTTGGCTGCCGGTAGCCTTTCTCCGTGGGTGGAGCATATACGTCATACTCCTTAGTCTCTTCATGAGCTTACTAGAGATCACCCAAATCTCATAGATCATGACGTGTAACGGTCGAACTCATATAGGTACGCCCTTTCAAGAATGCTCAGTAGGACAACATCTTTACTTAGAAAGTCAATAGAACATATTAAGGCATTCGCCAACCTACCATACTGAGCCTCTTCGCTCCCGAGAGTATTGCATCTTCACATACGAGGGTTTATTAGTTTACTCTCCTCGGTTTACCAATAGCTTGTTCTTCCCGGGTCCATAGTCACGGGATCTCCGATCAAAAAGGTTGGGTTACTACTAATTCAAAACTATATGGGTCTCATACCCATCTCCCTAGATGCAATTTCTATCACATTACGTGGTAACCCTTTAGTAAAGGGATCTCGCCGGGGTTTTTATCTCATGCGTATGTAGGATACGGTTATTACTCGGGAGTTTCTCAATTTCTGACGGTCTTCAAACGTCTTTTAACGTGTCTTGTTGACTTTGAATTATCCTTTTGCACTATTCACTTTTTAGTGATCATTGTTTGATTATCCGCGGTTCATAAGGATAGCGGTACTGGTTTTTTTCAACTACCCAAGCAAGTCGGACAAGAGCTCACGCACCCTCTGCCTCCTCTGCAAATGCTTGTTTCTAAAGCGATAAGTTCTGCTTCCATGGTTGACTTAGTCAAAATAGTCGTTTACAAGACCTCCATGACAACTGCGCCACCTCCAAGAGTAAATACATACCCACTTGTGGCGTAGATTTGAACAATATCGAGAAATCCGGTTAAGCATCACTATATCCCTCTAGCACAATTTGGGTGCCCAAAATAGTGAATTCCATAGCTCATTGTACCTTTAAGATAGCACAAGACCATTTCTAGTACATGCCAATGATCATCACCGGGTTGGACATATACCTACTCAACTTGCTCACAAAGAAAAGAGATATCTCGGTCCGGTTGCATTCGCTAGATACATGAGTGAACCAACAATCTGAGAATACTTGAATTGATCTCTAGTACGCTTCTTATTCTTTCGCAATGTCACACTAGGATCATAAGGTGTTAGAGAAGGCTTTCTATCCATAAAGCCAAAACGGCTCAGGACCTTCTCAACATAGTGAGATTGCGATAAAGTAATCCCACTCTCTTCCTTAATAAGCTTAATATTTAGAATTACATCAGCCTCTCCTAGATCTTTCATATCAAAATTCTTTGACAAGAAAGACTTGACCTCATTTATAACATCCATGTTTGTTCCAAAGATTAGAATATCGTCAACATATAAACATAATATAACTGATTAAGCCCCACCATGTCATGTAGATAATACACACACCTATCGGCTTCTTTAACAATATAGCCGGCACTAGTTAACGTAGTGTCAAACTTCTCATGCCATTGTTTAGGTGCTTGCTTCAAGTCGTACAAAAGACTTCAATAATTTACACACCTTACGCTCTTCACCTTTTACTACAAACCCATCAGTGATCCATATAGATCTCCTCATCCAACTCTCCATTAAGAAAAGCTGTCTTCACATCCATTTGATGAATGATCGGACCATATGAGGCAGCCAAGGATAGTAGTGTTCGAATAGTGGTCATTCTAGCAACAGGTGGTATCAAAGAAATCTTCTCCTTCCTTTTGAGTGTAGCCCTTAGCCACAAGCCGAGCCTTGTACTTGTCAATAGTACCATTAGGTCTAAGCTTCTTCTTGAATACCCACTTACAACCAATTGGTTTATAACCAAAAGGTAGTTCAGAGAGCTCCCAAGTTCCATTAGAAAGAATCGAGTCCATCTCACTACGAACAAATTCTTTCCAATCATCTCGCATCCCGGAGATGCATATGCCTCTAAAATAGAGGTGGGAGTATCATCCACAAGGTACACAATGAAATCATCACCAAAAGATTATGCAATCCTTTGTCTCTTGTTCCTCCACAGGAACTTCATTGTCATCCTCCGCAAGTGGTTGTTCAAACAACTCAATAGAAGACTCAATATGTATAGTAATATCGGGGAGCTAATTCAGTAGAAAACTTAGCATTGCTACGCATATCTTTCACAGGAAATATATTCTCAAAAAATGTAGCATCACGAGATTCAAAGATAGTATCAACATGCATATCGAAACTTCAGATTTTACTACTAAAAATCGATAGGCAATCTTTGTTGTGAGCATATCCAAGAAAGACACAATCTACCTCTTTGGTCCAAGCTTACGCTTCTTATTAATTGGAACATTGACTTTCGCCAAGCATCCCCACGTGCGCAAGTATGAAAGTGATGGTTTCCTTCCAACCCATATCTCATATGGTGTTGTCTCTTTATTTACGTTTAGAATTCTATTCGGGACATGACTCGCAGATCAATATAGCTTCCCCACCATGCCTTAGATAAACAAGCGTGTCTAACATGGCGTTAACCAAGTCGGTCGGCGTCGCGATTTTTTCCTCTCGGCAACCCCGTTGGATTCGGGCGAATAGGGAGGTGTCCTCTCATGAATAATACCATGTTCCGCACAAAACTCATCAAATGTTCTCATCAAATGTTATAGGAAAATATTCACCACCACGATCGACCTTAGGCGTTTAATCTTTCTTTCTAGTTGATTTTCAACTTCATCCTTAAAGATTTTAAAGTAGTCTAATGCCTCATCTTTAGTTTTCAACAAGTAAATATAGCAATATCTAGAAGCATCATCAATTAACGTCATGAAATATCTCTTTCCACCTTTAGTGAACACACCATTCATCTTGCATAGATCGAGAATGTATGAGCCCTAGAGGTGCCAAGTGTCTCTCCTCCCATTTGCCCTTGTGAGGCTTTTTCGAGGTTGCTTAGATTGCACATAGCTATGGCACTTAGAACCTTTGGCAATGGTGAAATCTGGAATTAACCGCAAAGCTAGATAAATGTGACATCAAACCAAAATTCACAAGACATAACCGAGAATGCCAAACACTTGAATTATCATCAATTGTGCCACAAATATGATTCAGCGACTTATTACAAAAATCTGCCAAACTTAGGCGGAACAAGCCACCACAAGCCATAACCTTTACCAATAAATTGTCCATGCTTAGACATAACTACTTTATTGGACTCCATCACTACCTTAAACCCATCTCTTAAAAGAAGGGAAACACTAACAAGGTTCTTGCGAATAGTAGGGACATGCTGCACGTTCTTGTTGCACAATTTTCCCTGAAGTAAACTTGAATCTACCGTGCCAACGCCACGAACGAAGCATGCGACCCATTCCCAATTAGGACAGAAAAGAACCTTGTAGCTCTTTATAAGAAGAAAACAAAGAGATGTCAGCACACACATGAATATTAGCACCTGTATCAACCCACCAACTTGGTGATTGAAATACCGATAGTACAAGTAGGAACATTCTTTGTACTCCTCATCAACATTGCTAATAGTCACGAGGTTGACATTCTTATTATTCCCATTGGAAAAGTGACTAAGCTGTCCACAAGTGAAGCAAAGCACCTCATCATCATTTTTCTTCTTCTCAAAGGTAGTTGTTAATTTGGCATTGGAAGATTTATTCCCTTTGTTCTTGTCATGTGGGTTTTTCTACACAAAATTAGTGCTAGAATGGCTCTTGTTCCCCTTATCAATAGTATTCTTCACCTACTCAAAAAAAAAATAGTATTCTTCACCCGAATCTTTTCCTAACATCAAGAGATGCTATCAGGGTTTACAAGCGATATTTTAAATCTCTTATGTTTAAGAATTGTGCCGAAGCTCTTCCATGAAGAAGACAACTTAGCAATATTGCATCCGGCTACAAACTCATTGGGTATGACATACTTAAGGAGTTCAAGTTCTCTTGCCATGTGTTGAACCTCATGCGCTTGCTTGACTATAGACTGGTTAGCAACCATCTTGTAGTCATAAAAGCTCTCCATAATGTACAACTCAGATGTACCAATGGCTGCATTCAGTTGATCCCACAATGCCTTCTCATCTTGGAAGTGCAAGTTTGCATCTTCTAGATGACTAGCAAGACTATTTAGGATTATTCTTCTAAAGATAGTGTTGTCTCCCCGGAATCTTCTCTTATCTCTAGAGATATTTCCACGATGTGATCCAACAAGTAATCGAACATTTTAGCCTCTAGCTAGAGCATGACCTTAACTTCGCCATCTCTTAAAATGTGCACTAGAAAACTTTTCTAGTCTCAAAGACGTCAATGAAAACAGCCATAGTTAAATCAAGAAAAAGCCTATTATAAGGTTTTTGGATTGTTGGAATATTAGGCAATTTCGGATTAATTCCATAATATAAATCATGACAAATTGAAAGACTAGAATAAGCATGTTTAACAAACTAGCATGATAGAAACTCATATCACGGATCATAGCATGATTCAACAACATATAGCATAGCATGATCATAGTAATAGGTGTAAGCACAACTAGCACACATAGAGATTGGATAGATTGAGCATGATAAAACAATAGAATTAGATCACGGATGTATACACACTTACGATGTAGAAGTACTTGGTGGTGAAGAAGCGGTCGGCGATCACGCGAGTTTAGCTTAGCCGAGAGATGACTTGTTGATGAAGTAGTCGTAGAAGATTTGGGAGCGATCGTCGGCGAAGAGCGCTTCCCAAAAACCTTATTCGCCTTCTCCCGTGCGGGATCGCAAAGACAACGGTTCCGGAGACCTGCTCGTCCGATTCTTTGGTGCACGCATAGCGATCGAGCTGGAGATTGGCAATGGCGGCGCAGCAGAGAGAAGAGGAAAATACTATTTACTACTTTAGGATTTTCTAATTAAAACTCCCAATTGTAGTTATTATGTTGTGTCTATTCCCGGGAGACTTGGTACAAATATATAGGGAGGAAAACTCCCTACCTCCATGTCAATTAGCAATATGGTACTAATTGATATTGCACCTCCCACCTTTGCTCATGGGCTAAAACAATAAAGCCCATTAGGGAACACAAATATTAGGCCTTTGAGATTTATCCGAATTTCTTCATATGAATTTGAGGGGAACTATTAATATATAAATTCTAACAGGTTCTACACATTCGGTGTAGACCAACAAGTATTTACTTAGTTATACGACAATTATTGAATTTCTTATTCATTTTGCTTACTTGAAGATTATACAAGAATGTTATGTCACTATGGGAAACTCATCAGTTGCCGAGGGTACAACAATTTGCTGTGACCTACCTAGAATCAAGCTGTTTAAAGTTACAATGGCAGCCAGTGTGAATGGTTTGGAATGGGAATGGAACGTGACACATTGCGAGGACATACGGCGTGGTGGTCGACGCGGTGCGACGTTTTGTACTGCCTTCATTCACGTGGACCTGCCCGAGAGGTGGTTGGCCATGTTCTGGCCTGACATTACATGTGTGTTTGGTTTGATGGCTAGGATAAGCCTGGCTATATCAACCTAGCCAAGCTAGCTCAAGCCAGGCTCTAACAAGCCAACAGGTGATTGTTTGATTGTCTGTACTATCTAGGCCTGGCTATAACCCTGAGGTGTGTTTGGTTGCATGTCTATTTTGATACAATCACCTCTTCTATGAATTGATAAGTTTACTCTCCTTGAGTCATTTCAGCGAACAGCCTGGCTGCTTGTGCTCTGGCATCCCCTGCCTACCAGTTTGCGAAATCCCTCAACAAAAGTCAAGAAATACACAAACTCGGCTGCTATCAAACAGGACTCGACACTAAAATTCAATCCAGAAATTTACAAACAATTCCAACTCAAAGAAATTACATCCCAGAAATACAAATTCTTAGAAATTTCAGGGGGTCGAACCTAATGTCTCCGTTTTTCCAGAAAACATGCAATTATGAGTTCCGTACCTATAAAAGTAGTGTATGTTTAACCAAATTTCTACTAAATACTATTCACATTTATGACTTTAAATTAATTTATCAAAGATGTAGTGAATCTAATGATATTTATTCAATAACCTATATATTGATAGTTTTTAATCCACAATCAATTAAACTTGAGATACTAAATCATGACACCGTGGTAGAATTGCATGCTTTTTTGGAAGGGAGGGAGCATTATAGTTGCTTCATTTTTTTTTCACACCACACCGCAACACAATTGTTGTTGTGGTGAACCCTGTGAACCTGTTGACAAAAGTATATATCGAGCGTGTAGTTAGTGGCGAAATATATTAGGTTGGGCTAGTGTAACACTTTTCGTTTGTATTTGGTATTATTGTCCTACTATAGACTAAATAAACTTAAAAGATTTGTCTCGGACTTTTCAGCCAAATTATGCAATTAGTTTTTTTATTTATCTACATTTAATGCTCCATTTATGCGTCAAAAGATTTGATGTGATGCGTCTGTGCACTTTTTTGGGTTTACTTTCCATCAACTAAACAGGTGCTTAGTGTGATGTGGCCGTGACGAAACCTGCTCGCACCTCCACGTATACAAAAAGACGACCTCTCATCGAAACATCGAAGTAACATTGTGTGGGAGCAAGCAGCGTTAGGCCGATGGCAGCGCTATGATCAGCTTCTTCGGAGCCAGAACTGTAAGATAATTGCTTATGTAGGCCTGGTTATTTCCTCTCAAAGTTTCAAGTTTTTTCTACTCTCTCTATCACATTAATCTAGAGATAAATACACAGAACAGTAAGTGTAAAAAAATAACTAATTGTACAGTTTGGTTATAAATCACGAGATAAATCTTCTAAGCCTAATTAGGCTATGATTGGACAATATTTACTAAATACAAACGCGAAAGTGCTACATGAGTTAGAATTCTGACATTTTAAATTTAGTGTGTATCTAAACAAGAACTTACCAGAGTACCGGTTTCATTTCATAGGGTGTGTTTTAGAGGCCAAAATTTTGGCCTAAAATTTTGGAATTCTGCCACTTTGTAGCGAACTAAAAAAAAGACTGTAGCACGTTTAGTTTGTTTGTGGTAAATATTATCCTACAATGGGGTAACTGGGCTCAAAAGAATCGTCTCACAATGTACATCTAAGTTGTGTGATTAGTTTATTTTTTATCTACATTTCATACTCGGACATGTATATTTTTGGTGCATTTATTATTTCGATGTGATGAGATATGATGAGAGTGGAGGAAATTTTAGAGAGAAATTTTGGCCTCTAAACACAGCCACCTCGGCAGTACATCTTTGATATTTTGGCTTTGTGAAAGTGTGAATGGTTCGGACCGGACTGCCAGTGTGAATGGCTCGGACAGGACTGGAGTGGGAGGTGACGGACTCTGCCAGTACTACTTCGTAGGCCGGTGGTTAACACCCTTGCGATGTTCATTATTGCTTTTCATTATGATTGTGTTTCACTCAACTTCACATCACATGGTATTACGATAGATAAACAAAATATCTAATTAGACAGATTAGATATACTTTGTGAGGTAAATCTTTTAAATCTAGTTAGACCACGGTAGTACAATAATCTACTACTAAAAAGACCCAAAGGTCATCGTCTGCTTACCGTAATCGCTTCACCCGGCGCTAATCACCCCACCCCACCGCGCGTTTTGCCCGGACCCGCCCGAGCTCTCTACCGCGGAACTGCCGACGCGAGCACGATGCGATGCTACCTCCGCAAACCGCCTCCCAGCTCCGGGCCCCTCGCCCGGCTCTACGCACCACGGTACCGCCGCTCGCAGACCCGTGCGATTAAACCGCCACCCAGCTCGCTGCACCTCGCCCCGCTCTCCACACCACGCCCAGACCCGTGAAAGTTGAAAACTGCTGCTGTTGCTGTGGGCCTGTGGCACGACGACTTGCGGCGTAGTCGCAGCTCCGGAGCTCGCGCGGCATCAGCCGGAAGTGGGCGTCTGTCGCGCCTTGAAGAGAAGGGGAAGGGTCAAGCCTGAAGCCCATCGCCGGCCCCAGCCTCCCCACGACCCCACCTCCCACATCGACGCCGCTGCCTGTCTGCCCCATCGTGCGGCACACCTGATCCCACGCCGCTGTTGTGCGCCGCCATTGCCGTCGCCCGTGGTCATCGTCATTGCTGTTGCGCGCCGCCAATGCCCATGTCCCGCGGCCAGGGTTCGATCCACTGCTCCTCCTTTTCACCTATGTTTTTTCAAGAAAAACCGTCCATCCTTGCGTCGGTGGGCGGATCCTCACCCAGTCATCGCGGCGACGCCTCCTCCACCGCGGACGGCCGGGGAGCAGGGACTGCTCTGGTACGGCTGCGGATGTGAACCCCATTTTTTTGCAGCGCGGCGGTGAACATGGTGCTCGCCAAGCTCGGCCAGACAACGTCGTCGGCATGGAACATCAGTGGCAACCCCTGCACCGGCACCGCCACGGACGGCACCATCATCGACGATAATCCCAGCTTCAATCCCGCCACCAAGTGCACTGCTCCACCTCCGTCCAGATCACCACCGTCTTGCACGTCACCAAGATATGAGTACTTCTCTCTACACGCGCGTGCGTCAGGTGCTCGATGGAATGTTCGCCTCACATGCTGTTACGAATAGCTGATTAAGCATAGCTGTGCTAATTTGAATACTTGTTCGAGGATGGCCCCATTGTGTTTGTGCCTGACATGGCAGACTTGAGATGACATGAGTTGATGGGTAATTTTCTTTTACTGATCATGCAGGAAGATGTAGCACTTAATGATGTTGGCCCCATACCACAAGAACTGCAGAACCTCATGCCCTTGACTAATCTGTAGGTGCTCTTAACTTTCTTGCACGAAATTGTATGGGAGCCAAAACATCCTATCTCAAGCGTCCTATTGCTAAAACGACTTGTGTTAGTTAGGGATTTATGTTATTTGCCTAATATGTATTGCATAATTTTATCCTCCCATTTTCTTGTTTTCCATTATGGATTTTGAAGATTGTAGATCTGATACTACCGCCATATTCCCTTGCATCAGTTTGTTGGTACAGAACAAAAGACTTTGTTTAGCAATTACCATGAACTGTCATTGTGACTGATGTTATTTTTCTCATGAGCTTTGGCAGTAACTTAAGATGGCATAAGTCCATATCTGATGTTGTTTTAGGGATTCAAGACAATTACTTAACAGAGCATTTGCCATCTTTTCTCAGGAATTAGACTGCTGTGCGGTACATGTGAGATTTATAACTTATAGTATACTACATTACATGTTTTTTTGCTTAACATCAAATCTTAAACTTACCCTCTTTTCAAATACAAGGAGTCTGGGCATCAATGCATTGTTGGGATCTATTCCAAAGGAACTTGGGAACCTTCCAAATTTAGGGAAATTATTAAAGCTCATGATGACATGTCCCTGAAGGTGAGAAAGCTCGCTCATCCCAAATGGTTCTGCATTTTACCTGTTGCTACCTTTTCTTATTGTGAAGTCAATTTTCCATTCATCTCTTGTATTGAGATCAAAGTTGTGCAAAAATAACATCATTTAAATTTATAGGCTTTAGTGGAATAATTCTGGGAACATGGAGCATGTTATTGTGAGATATAAATTTTAGGTGAAACTAGAGCAGATGTAGAGGATGGCAAGAAGATTGTTAATTTCAGTATATGTTCTTTTTCAAAGGTTTAGAAGCATGCCTTTGTTTTTACTCTGTATGCTGGAAAGATCAAACTTATGAGGCAAAACTTTGGCAGGTTCTTGGACAAGGCGTGGACCATGAAAATGTACCACAATTCATCCTAAAAGTGGCTTCTGTCCTTGGTCCTTCATCAAAATTTATTTTTTATCGTGATTTTTTTTTGCTACACTACGAATTCCTTTTTGTTCATTAAGTGTGGGTGGTGCAAGGAAATTGAACTTTTAATGGTAGGCAGTTCAACACTGAGCTGCTGCATGAGACAGATGGAGGAAACAACAAAACTGGTATGTTCAGCTGGTGTCACAATGGATAGACTGAACTTCTGAATATTGCTCTGGATAAGTACATGAAAAACCTCATTAGGTCATCTGTTGAGTTAGTAGGACGTAGTCTTCAGTAGTCCTGCGCAGTTTTGCACCGTTATTAGCTTTTAAAAAGAGGCCCTATATTTGAAGTGTCTTTGTTTTTCTTATATCCATTGTTCAACAAAAAAAACAACTGCATTGCAGTTTTGTTATCTTACTGTACTAGCTGACAATCCTTCAGATTATGCTAAGCAATGTGTATGGCTGCTAATGATGTGTGTTTTATCAATGCAGAGTACACTTTATCTTGAAAATATTTGACTCTGCTTTTACAATATCTTCTGAGTTTCGATGGATCATGTTTGTACTAGGAAAATAATTTGATAGCTAGAAAACCAAATATGATACTTATTTCCACTATAGATACCACAATGTCAATGTCATTCGTTTGTGAATCTGTGTTCCATCCGTGGTTCTTTTTCCTAGACTTCACCAAAGCATGAGCACGGGCAATAAAATAGAAAGTTGATGTTTCAGTTTTGCATCAAAATTTAAAGTTATATCTTAAATATCGATCTTTGTTGAAAACTTTTATAATATTGAGTATTGATGTTCTAAACATTACGATTGCAGTATCTATTTTAGTTAACAGATACACACTCTAATATACATTATCATGGTATATTATGTGTATCCGTTGCAACGCCGGGCATTTACCTAGTTAATATAAATAAACGAAAAGTAATAAGTGTCAAATTCACTACTACAGTAAATTTTTTAGGTAGACACTGCATGTGTGAGTACTGCTACGTGCGTGCGGTGGTCGACACCCTTTCGCGACGTTTTTATTATATTCACGTGAGCCTTCAAGAGAGTCCGCTGGCCCAGCTCGTACCAAAGCACGGCCACTGCAAGGCCGACGACTTGACCGCGAGCCAACACTTGCAGTGGCTGGGTTCCAGCAACCGATGGGAATCATGGGACGGTGGATGATGCATTTGCGTAGCGCGAGCAGTTCGGCTGGACCAATGCAAGCCGTGGCCAACTCCAGCTCCATGGAATGAATGGATCGGAAGGCAGCGCAGCGTCGTTTTCGTGTGTCCACATATCCTGACTTGCAGGATCTGTAATCCGAGTTTTACTGAGAATTAATGCAGGATCTGTAATGCTTTTTGCCGTTGTGTCCCTTGTAAATTTCAGTAGCATCTAGTAACAATTGTAAATTTCAGTCAGCCTATTATCACTGATAGGCTTTGCAATGTCCTACCGGTTACTACATAGTATGTGAAGCCCTCGCAAGGAATGTCTATCCAAGAGACTCATGCTAGCGGTATAAAGTTTGCAGATGTGGTGGATATTTTGACCTCAAGACGTGTCATCACTGTGACGAAAATTAAATTAGTATCTACATTGGTGTAGTAAACCGTACATTTAAAGCCTTGACGGTGTTTGTGGCAACTCACGTCCACCGTACTCACACGAGTTTAGATTGGAAAGCAAATAAAAAATGTAAAGTTCATCTTTGAATTTGAAACCCCTCAACGACATAGGTAAACTTTCTTCTTGACGAGATGAATTCAAGTGATTAAAAAATGTGTGCATGAAACACATATATACCAAAGTTGAAGGCTCTTATAGGGAAACGGTGAACTGTGGACGAGCATTCATTGTATGCCAAGGCTTTATTAAAAGCTAACTATAATCTCCAACCAGCACACCAAAGCAAATTCCAAATACAACATAATGTTGAAATGTAAAATGGCAAACTCTGTTTTTGTTGAACCTGAGGCAAACACCTTCATCGACCGAACAGGTGTATATACCCATACACAGACTCGTGAGGCACTCCAATTGCTGCCCACTTATTATTTTTCATCAGTCTCTTCATCCTCATCAATCTTCTCCTCTTCTTCCTCTTCACTAGTCTTCTCACCAGCCCCCTTCTCCACTTCTTTCTTCTCATGAGTCTCATTCTGTCTGGGACCCTTGTGGGGCCGTTGGCACCTCTAGTTCACTTTCTCCATAAGTACCATGGCTTCTTTCATCACCACAAAGTAGGTTGGCCTCCTTTCTGATTTGTAAAAATTCGAGCCACTTGGATATTGCTCCACCAAAGTAATCTTCATTCAGCTCCCACAGTTTCTATAAAGGAAGTGTAAAAAAATTGTTCAATTGGACAACCAAGTACATGCTAAATGGAAGAAAAAAAATATGCATTTGCTGCAGCTAGAAGATAAGTACGTACTATTAGAGAACTTACCGATTCAAAATGTTGGCAGACCCAACCACAATATTTTGTATGGAACCTGATAGTGGGATGGTTGGGAAGTGTCTTGATGGCAGCACTAATGGCTCCCGAAACACAACTAATGTCGTTATCATCATGGTCTCCAGAGAATGTGATCTCTACCTTGCTTAGAGCAGAGAGGTGTTGGATGCCCAAACTAGATGGAGCACCGTTGAGGCATTCCATCTCATGCAAAGGGAACTTAAGCTTCACGTGCTCAAGCTTTGGCATTGATCCCGCTTCAAACTCCAGCAAGATCCCACAAGCATAGATATTCAGGGAGAAAAAATTTCAGATTTCTAAATCTGTTGTTGCCTTGTACTATGATCCTTCCATTGCTGGCACCCACAGTGCTCAGTTTTAGAAAAAAAGCAAACTGGGTATTTCTCCAAGGATCTCAACATCTTCTGGTCTCAAAATGATTATCATTAGTTCTAGCACACCGAGATTAATAAGTGAGCCCATCCACTTTGGTACCTTATAAATGTAACATCTTCTCATGCAGAGCTTAAGGAAGCTACTGGAGGCAGTAGGGTACCAAGAATCTAGTGACAGTGGGTACACTATGTCAGACTCATCCGAGATATATAGATTACGTAGGTTGCATGAAGATAACAAATTTCCCAAATAATTGTAAATGCTCTCGGCCTGGCTTCTTCCTTCTGAGCCATCTGGTAAATAATCAAAATCCAACGTTATTTCCAATGTTCTCAGCTTGGTTAGTTTACTGAATTCATGTAGGGACTGCCCTTGCTCATAGGATTGAACTCCATATTGCCTCAGCTCTACCAGGCTAAGCATCTGCCCAATAATTCCATCCGGAAATCTAACATTTGAACGCACATATAAGTGTGTCGGTTGTTGTAGTTTTTGATAGTTCGTGGTAGTTCTTGGATGCTAGTGTCTCTCACATCCAATGTTTGTAGATGTTGTAGTTCACCAACATTCTCTGGGAGCCAAGTTATTGAATCTGAGCCGAGACACAAGTACTTAAGATTAAACAACTTTCCAATATTTGCAAGATGATGGCCTTCCATGCCCCCACATTCTCCTAGGTCCAAGACAACAAGAGCAGTAGAAGGCAAACAAGAGATTTTCACAGGCTGTCCAAATATTGTAAGTGACCTAACCTGAGACAATGATTGGCCTGCCCATAAATTAGCATGTTCTTCGTTGTGGTTGCTGACACAAAGCCTACTGAATCTTGTATTTTTGAAGTACATACAGGCTCTGTAGCATCTAATGAAGTTACAAAGTTCTCTTCAGTAGCCTTGCATTTGATGTAGTCAAGGATGATGTCATGAACTCTACATGCCTTCGCGACCATACTTCACTTCAACGGGTTGGGTCATGCTTCGTTGATCAGATCATTGAAGTAAACCTCACCAATTTCATATTTAGTTTGACCTTCTTCCTCTGAATGAACCCTTCTGCAATCCACCTATTGATCAAACATTGTTTTTGAATCTCATAATCTTAAAGGTACACACTCAAGTACAACAAACAAGTTCTTAGATGGTGAGGCATGTCGAAATAACTGAATGACAAGATACTGGACATTGTCTTGGCATCATCGTTCTTTACAAGTGAAGAACCAATAGCATTAAGTACCCTATCCCATTCTGCTTTTGTAAACACATTGGTTAATATGCCTATAGTAACAATTGCCAATGGTAGACCAGCACATTTTCTTAATATTTTGTCGACAACATCTTCCAAGTGAGGATAACATGAACTCTCGAACCAAATGCTCTTCTAAAGAACAACCTTTTGGAGTCATCAAAACTAAGAGCCTCCATTTCATAAACTTGAGAAGAACAACATTTTGCAACTTTAACACTACGTGTTGTCGTGATTATTCTGCTCCCAAGATCATTGTTCGGTAATGCATGTTTGATAGATCCCCAATCTTCTGTGCTCCATACATCATCAACCACAACAATGTACCTACCAGAGATTATTTTAACAAAGAATGAATTAGTGTTTAAAGACTCCAACATTTAAATTGTATGTATTAGTAAACATCAACTTTGGTTGATAGGTTGATGAATGATGATAGCGACAAAACTGCGGAGAACTCTCTGCTATACTATTTGCACTTACGGACAAAACTTGCAAAAGTAGCTTAATTTGGCCATACTATTAAATATTGAGGTCTTATTTGTAGTTCAAACAGAGGGACCCAACCTAGGAGGAACTAGATGGTTTTTCATTAAGAAGAAAATGAGGCGCATAAATTAGGTCCCGATGGGGATCAAACTTCGGGAGCGGTTGCTTCCACGCCAGGGAAGCCAACCACCTGGGCTATCGCCCAGTCCTCTTGTAGTTCAAATAGCAGGAGATTGAGTAAATTGTGACTATCAAGCTTTATAATTTGGAACCTAGAACTTAAAGACTTACCCTAACTTTGGGATACATAAAAACAAGAAAAATTGTATCCGACAAACCAAGTACAGTGATAAAGGTTTCTATGACAGCATTATATGCTGAATATGAATATTTAAAGTACTTCGTGGTAGATGCACACAATTTAAACATCACTTGGAAACATTGTCATAGTTGACCAGGCTTACCTTTTGTCATGAAGGTATTCCCTGAGTTTATCAATGATCTGCTGCGCATCATCAATGTGTGAGTTAATATCAGTACACTTGACTCCATCAGCAATGTGCATTAGAATCTTTCTGACATCAGGAGTTCGAAAACAGACACAAAAAGCTGCACACTTGAAATGGCCTTTAATGCCCTCATAAACTTGCTTTGCTAGAGTCGCCTTACCAAGACCTCCACAACCAAAAATTGAGAGCACTTTAGGCTTTACTGATAAAACCATTTGCCTCCATGTTTAACAACTCAATGATATGCTTCTTTGGAGCATCGATGCCAACAAGTTTATCAATATCCTCATAGAGTGCCTGCAGCCTGGGATCAACAGAAGAACTGCTAGACTTGATTTTCAGTTGGGACAGATCATACCTCTTGTGCCTCTCGCTTGCCTCTATTACAGATGCCTTGAGTTCTTCAATCTGATTCGCGATTTCATGTCGTGGTTTCAGTTTCTTCAGCTTGCGGAAGAAGCGCTTGAAGCCTGAACTCCCATCTGGCTGGTAGTCAACACGGATCCTGAAGGCATCAACGCAGTCTTCCAAGTCATAGGCGAGCTCCCTTTAGCTTGTCCCTCCATTCCCTGGTTTCAGGATCGAGCTGCTCTGCATCGGCAAGCATCTGGAGCGTGGCACTCATGGCAGTCAGCTCATCTCTCAAAAAAGTGATCTGCTTCCGCACACCCTTGAGCTTGACGTACTCTTCTTCCAGCAGCTTGGTGAGCTTGGACAGGAGAGGCTTCATCACCCCCGTGGTGACACCCACAAGAGCCGCCGTAGCCATTTTTGCACATCTGATGAGCTCGCTGGGATGTGGTGTGGTGGTGCTGTGGGAGAGCACTGATTTCAGATTGTGTATAGGGTGCAGGTAACGCCTGTTTCTTTAGCAAAACTAGCTTGCATTCCCGGCACTAGTGGGTTAATTATTTTTGGTCGTCTAGGTCCACGAAAAATAATTAACTATAAAGCTTAGCTTTGCTAAAAGTGCTACGTACCGCGCATACAAATAAGGCCCATGACCTACTAATGTGATTCAGATGAGCAACTTGATTAAAAATTCTATCATGCTTTGTTGGCAGCAGACTTTACCACGGGAAGAACAAAGCATATGATGCGCACTGTCTGTATTAATAATCTTTGTTTCTCAAGGAATAACTGACATCGATTTGGCAAATAGTTTAGCCTAATCAGTTTATATGTGCCCTTGTGTGTCGAGTATGATGAGTGATTATCAGAAGATGATCAGCTTTGGTTGAGTTTAGAGATAACCATGACATGAGCGTGTGTGCGATATATCTCTTGGATGTGTTAGTGTGCAGGTGTGGTTACAATTAAGGTAGCCAGAAGACTAACCATGGGTGGCTGACACCTAGAGACACTGTCAAGCAAGTGTACCTATGGAGAAGTACACCATATATAGGCGTCTATTTTCTTCCTGGTTTTGTTCCCGGTTGAGAAATTATTATATATAGGTAGGGATTCGCTCGGGCCTCGATCATTTCTGGGGCAAGCGAGCCGACGAAAAGAGGATTTGAGAAAGTAACTCATGGGCTCACGGGGTGGCTGATTGCGAACTTGTTGATAAAAAAATTGAAGCTTAGAAAATACCTTACCGTACGCTTTTATGCTAATTATTATATTTCGGTATATATTGCTATAATGCAGCTTTGGTTTCGCTTTGAGGAGCTTTACACGCCACTTCCTTATCATTTCTGCACCTTTCTGCCTAATGCGCGGTACAACTTGTTCAAAGTTTCTTTCTTTCTGCGATTTTTTCAAAGCAAATGGCTTGGTTAGCTTATCGTCATCGTCACTAGGAATTATTTAGAGAAAGAGCTAAACACTATAATCTGCCATGATTACATACCATGAGGTATCCATGCGTTCCCATTAATGTCACCAAGCAAGCTGTTTGAAGGCTAATCACTAATTGTAAGCTAAGCTTTCCCCCACAAAAGTGTCCGGCGCACAAAACTTTGTCTGAACTCGGATGGTTTGCTTTTTGAAATATAAAAGCACAAGGGTGACGTTTTGTCTAAAAACCAAGCCAACAGCCGAGCGACAAGCGATGCAAGAATCTGAGCAATCGATTATCCATGCAGCGTCCATCGGAAGTGGGTATGCAACCAAGGCCGTTTGCAGTCTGCACCAAATTGAATCTGTGGGACGGGTCGTGTAGATATAGGTTTCAAGCAGTAGGCATTGAGGGCAATTGTGAAAATAACTCTTTTGGGGTCCAAAACAGTAGCTGAGCACCTCAGGCAAAATCGGAATGTATTGATACGAACAACATCAATAGAGCGCGTTTTTTATAAGCTCGCGAGATGTAAAAAAAAAAAAAGACAACAATCTAAGCGTAAGCCTTTTTAAAGATATCCTCCCATATTTCACCAAGATCTCTACTGTGCTGCTGTCTTCGGTATATAACTTGTCTCCTGCCATTATTCCCCACTTACTCTCATCCTGTTTGCAACAAGTAAATTAAATAAATGAAAATGAGGACGAGAGTGGTGGAGAAATTGGAGTTACATAGGGAAGCATATTGTTTGGAAGGGAATGAGCAACGTACCAGCACCTCTTGTTATGTGTTGGAGGCAAACAGATATTTGTGACTGATTTTTCATTACTTTGCCACCACCAACAAGGCGGGCCGGCTGGCTGCTTAATACATATAGGTAGGTTCCTTACAAGGGAAGTAAACTAAGCATATGCTAGAGGCTAAAGCAAGATGTCAAAGTAGAGATAAGGATAAGTGCTGCCACTAAATACTATAGATAATATAATAAGTAGATAAGAACAAGACTTATATATGTTATTCTCCCCCTAAGTCTTGGGTGGTACCTTCTGAGGAATTTTAGCCATCCTAATCCGGGCACGCAACTCCTGGAACTTGACTCGCCCGAGGGATTTGGTGAGGAAGTCCGCGAGCTGATCCTGGGTGTTGATGTAGCCAGCCTTGATGCTCCCCTTCTCCAAGCAGCTCCGGATGAAGTGGTACTTGATGCTGATGTGCTTGTTGCACTCGTGGAAGACGGAGTTCTTTGCCAAGGCCAAGGCGGACTTGTTGTCCACCCTAAGCTCCACTGCCTGTGCATCCTTGCCAAGGAGATCGCCCAGCAGCCGAGCCAGCCACAAAGCTTGTGTCGAAGCGGTAGTAGCAGCGATGTACTCCGCCTCAGAGCTGGACAGGGCCACCACCTGTTGCTTGACCAACTGCCAGCTGACAAGGCACTTCCCGAGTAAGAAGAGCGTCCCGGTGGTGCTCTTTTGGTTCTCGATGTCGCCGGCGAGGTCGTTGTCGCTGTACCCAATGAAGTGCTCCGTGCCGGGCTCCTCAAGGTTGTTCAAGCCGTAGTCGGAGGTGCCCGCAACATAGCGAAGGATCCTCTTCATGGCCTGTTGATGCTCTATCGTCGGTTGCTGCATGAACCGACTGACGTAGCCCACGGCGAATGTCAGGTCCGGCCGCGTGTGGACGAGGTAGCGAAGGCAGCCCACCATGTGCTGGTACTCGGTGGTGTCAACCTCCTTTGCCGTGCTCTCGCAGCTCATCGTACTCAGCTCGTCTCGCAAGAACTTGATCTGCCTTCGCACCCACTTGAGCTTGACGTATTCCTCATTCAGCAGTCTGGCGAGCTTGGACAGGAGCGGATTCAATTGCTCTGCTGCCGGATGCACTGTGTGTGTCGTGAGAGACAGAGAGCTTGACCAATTGGCGAGCAAGCAGGCGATGCACAGACAGAGAGCAAGGCGCCAGACGATACACAGGCTTGCCGTGTGTGGGGCAGAGGACGGAATTGTCCTACGTGAACGTGAATGGATGGACATACATTGATCATGTATGATGTATCCGTGTGCTTCAAACATTAAGAACCGAACAGGATTGTGAAATTGAACAGTCAAGCCTTTAATTGCTAGAAGAAAAGAAAAATACAAGTCGACGGCAACTGACAAGAAACTTTCCAAAGGAAGATAAAAATGGCTTCCTGCTGTATTACAAATCAAAAAATAAAATTAGTTTCTGTACTTAAAACCTCTAGACTCTGGCTCATTGGTAAATCTCGTTTTTGGGTGAGGTAAATTCAGGTGACAACTAAATATGTGAGGCTTTTTTTTTTTTTTTTTAAATTACACAATACAACGCAGACGCTCACAATACGCACGCACACTCACCTCTATGAACATACGCACGCAAACCCTACCCCTATGAGCACATCCGAAGGACTGGGCAGCCGGCAGATCTGGAGATTCTCGAAGTCACCATAGGCGCCTCGTCGTCGACGGAACGCCGCTACCACTTAATGCATAACGCCCGGTAAATCCTTGGGAAAATCCCAGGAAAAGGTGCAAGCACCAGGATTTGAACTCTGGTGGGTAGCGTCCCCACTGGACCGTCCCTACCATTGGACTACAAGCCAATTCGCAACTAAATATGTGAGGCTGATACAGACAAAAGTGCAATATGTGTTCCCACCAGACAAATGTGAACGTTACAAGACTTCATTGAAAACTAATTAGAATTTTACAAACCATACATTGAAAACCTTGATGATGTTCGTGACAACCCTTGTCCACTATAATCACACGAGTTTAGATTGGAAAGCAAATCAAATGTAGAAAACATACAAAAGTTGAAGGCTCTTACAAACAAAGGCGAACAAGCATTCATTGTGTGCCAAGAAGGCTTTATTCAAAGCTAACTCGAATCTGCAACCAGCACAAACCTGACCAAAGTAAATCCCAAATACTCCAGCATAACGTTGAAACACAAAACGGCAAACTCTGTTTTTTGCTGAACCTGACGCAGACAGCTTCATCAACCAGAACAGGAGACATACTCGTAACACATTCTAATTGCTGCTGCAGTGCTACACCATCCTCCTGCTGCCCACTTATTTTTCATACGCTCTCTTCATCCTCATCAATCTGCTCCTCTCCTTCCTCTTGTCCAGTCTTCTCACCAGCCCCCTTCTCCTCATCAGTCTGCTCCTCTTCCTTCTCATGCGTCCGATCCTGTTTGGAAAATAAACATGAGAAGTTTGTTGGCCGGTAAAGTGGGGGCGCAAGTAACAAGGAAACATAGGGCTGACTAGGACCCTTGTGAGCACCTCTAGTTCACTCTCTCCATTAGTAGTTTGGCTTCTTTCATCACCAGAAAGTAGGTAGGCCTCCTTTCCGATTTGCAAAAATTCGAGCCACTCGGATAATGCTCCACCTGGCACATCAATCACCTCGCACACTCTCTATAAAAGAAGTGTCAAAAAAATTGTTCAATTGGACGAGGGTTAGTGGTGAAAATGGACGGGTGACAAGGAAACGTAGGGCTGACTATAGGACCCTTGTGGGGCCTTTGGCACCTCTAGTTCACTCTCTCCACATGTAGCCTGGCTTCTTTCATCACCAAAAAGTTAGGTTGGCCTCCTTTCTTATTTGTAGAAATTCGAGCCACTCGGATATGTTTCCATCATAGAAATTGTCATTCACCTCCCACAATAACTATAAAAGAAGCGTTAAAAAATTGTTCAATTGGATGACCACGTACACATGCTAAATGGAAGAAATAAATATACATTTGCCACAGCTAGAAGAGAAGTGTAAGCAAAACATAAATAGAAGAGTCCAAAGTAAGTACTTGCTATGGAAGAAAGTAGTATGTGGTGGCAGCAACAGAGAGGTTGGTAGAAACCATTATGTCTACTGTTCTACTATGAGAGAACTTACCGATTCAAAATGTTGGCAGTTCACACCAGTAATGTAACTTGTACGGAACGTGATAGTGGGATGGTTGGGAAGTGTATTGATGGCAGCATTAATGGCTCTTGAAACACATCTAACGGGGTGATCATCATCGTCTTCATTTTGATCCGTGAAATAAGTTATCTCTACCTTTCTGAGAGCATAGAGGTGCTGGATGCCCAAAATAGTTGGAGGACCATTCAGGCACATCTTATGCACAGAGAACTTAAGCTTCACGTGCTCAAGCTTTGGCATTGATCCCGCTCCAAACTCCAGCGAGGTCCCACAAGCAATGATCTTCAGGGAGAAATATTTCAGATTTCTGAATCTGTTGTTGCCTTGTACTACGATCCTTCCATTGGTGCACCCCCAAATCTTCAGTTTTAGAAAAAGCAAACTGGGTGTTTCTCCAAGGATCTCAACATCTTCTGGTCTCAAACAGATTATCCATAGTTCTAGCACACTGAGATTATTAAGTGAGCTCATCCAATTTGGTACCTTATAAATGGAAGGTTCTATGCAGAACTTAAGGAGGCTACTGGAGGCAGCAGGGGCCCAAGAATCCAGTGAAAGTGGGTACTCCGCGGCATACGGGTCCAAGATATATAGATTATGTAGGTTGCATGAAGATAACAAATTTCCCACATAATTGGAAATGCCCTCGACCTGGCTTCTTCCTAGTAATAAATCAGAATCCAATCTTATTTCTAATGTTCTCAGCTTGGTTAGTTTACTGAATTCATGTAAGGACTGCCCTTGCTCATAGGATACAACGGCATACACGCTCAACAATTCCAAGCTAAGCATCTGCCCAATAATTCCATCCGAAATCTAACATCTGAATCCACATATAAGTGTGCCAGTTGTCGTAGTTTTCTTATAGTTCGTGGTAGTTCTTTTGATGCTAGTCCCTCACATATCCAACGTCTGTAGATGTTGTAGTTCACCAACATTCTCTGGGAGACAGGTTATTGCATCTGAGCTGAGACGTTAGTACCTAAGATTAAACAACTTTCCAATACTTGCTAGATGATGGTCTTCCATGCCACTGCATTCTCCTAGGTCCAACACAAGAAGAGCAGTGGAAGGCAAACAAGAGATTTTCACAGGTTGTCCAAATATAGTAATTGACCTAACCTGAGACAATGACTGGCCTGCCCATAAATTAGCATTTTTCTTCCTTGTGGTTGCTAACACAAAGCCTACGAACCTTGTATTCTGTACATACATGCTCTGCAGCATCTAAACAAGTTACAAAATTCTCTTCAGCAGCCTTGCATTTGATGTAGTCAAGGATGATGTCATGCACTCGACATGCCTTCGCCTGATCATACTTTACTTTAACAGGTTGGATCATGCTTCTATTGATCAGATCATTGAAGTAACCCTCACCAATTTCATATTTGGTTTGACCTTCTTCCTCATGAATGAACCCTTCGGCAATCCACCTATTGACCAAACATTGTTTCTCAATCTCATAATCTTCTGAAACAAACTCATGTACAGCAAACAAGTTCTTAGATGGTGAGGAATATCAAAATAACTCATAGATAATATGGCCGTCATATTCTCAACCCCAGGATTCTTAGCCAGAGCAGAACCAATAGCATTTAGTACCCTATCCCATTCTGCTTTTGAAAACTGAGTGGTTAATAATATGCCGGATATAGTAACAATTGCCAGTGGTAGGCCATCACATTTTCTTAATATTTTTTTTGCAACATCTTCCAAGTGAGGATAACATGAATTATTCTCAGAACCAAATGTTCTTATGAAGAACAACCTTTTGGAGTCATCAAAACTTAGACCCTCCATTTCATAAACCTGAGAAGAACAACATTTTGCAACTGTAACACTACATTACGTGTCGCCGTGATTATTGTGCTCCCAACAAGATCATTATCCGGTAATGCAAGTTTGATGAATCTCCAATCTTCTTCTTTCCATACATCATCAATCACGACAATGTACCTGACAAACATTATTTAAACAATAATGCAATTAGTGATCAAAGACTACAATGTTAAAATTGTGTATGCACATCAGTAGCATCAACTATATGTGGGGAACCCCCCCCGGTACTCGTGGCATGCTACTTGGGACATGATGATAGAAACCTAGATAGATATGGTACTCTTGCATATCATATGATGTGACATTTTAGTGCGAGCAATAAAATATTTCAAAAAATTGCCAAACAATATCTATATGAATTCCAATATGTACTTCTATTATCATAGACAAACAGGCTTACCTTTTATCATGGAGGTGTTCCCTGAGTTTATCAATGAGCTGCTGCAAATCATCATCTTGTGTGTTAATACCAGTGCACTTGACTCCATCAGCAATATGTATTAGAATCTTTCTGATATCAGGAGTTCGAGAAACCGACACCTAAAGCTGCACATTCGAACTGGCCTTTAATGGTGTCATAGACTTGCTTTGCAAGAGTAGTCTTGCCAAGACCTCCACAACCAGCAATTGAGAGCACTTTAGGTTTTGCTGATGAACCTTTGGCCTCCATGTTTAACAACTCAATGATATGCTTCTTAGGGCCATCTATGCCCACAAGTTTATCAATATCCTCATAGAGTGCCTGCAGCCTAGGATCAATAGAAGAACTGCTGGATTTGTTTTTCAGTTGGGACAGATCATACCTCTTGTGCCTCTCACTTGCTTCTATTACAGATGCCTTGAGTTCTTCAATCTGATTGGCAATCTCATGGCGTGCCTTCAGTTTCTTCAGCTTGCGGAAGATGCGCTTGAAGCCTGAACTCCCATCTGGCTGGTGGTCAACACGAACCATGAAGGCATCAACGCAGTCTTCCAAGTCATAGGCCAGCTCACGTAACTTGTCCCTCCATGCCTTCATTTGAGGATTGAGCTCCTCTGCATCCGCGAGCATCTCAAGCGTGGGACTCATGACGCTCAGCTCATCTCTCAGAAACTTGATCTGCTTCCGGACACCTTTGAGCTTGACGTACTCTTCTTCGAGCAGCTTGGTGAGCTTGGACAGGAGGGGCTTCATCACCCCCGTGGTGACACCAACAAGAGCTGCCGTAGCCATTTTGCTCATCTGGTGAGCTCGCTGGAATGTGGTGGTGGTGCTGTGGTACTGATTTCAGATCGTGTATTGTATGAGGTGCAGGCAACGCCTACTTCTCAAGGAAGAGTAGCAGTGGGGGAGTTATTATTATTTTGTCCTCTAGATCCGCGAAGAATTATGAACTATTAAGCTTGGCTTTGGGAAAAGAACTACTGCATACATAGCCATGAAAAGGTGCTGTGAAATGAGACCCGTGACCCACTAATGTGACTCATCAGATCATCATCTTGATTAAAATTCTATCACGCTTTGTCGGCAGGCTTTACCACGGTCGGGAAGAAGCAGCATGTGATGCGCACTATCTGGATTTTTTCCAAGAACGATATAGGCTAAGCTGGCTTTCCATGCAAATACCAAGGAGATGGAGGCATGCATATTTGGGATCGTCGAGGTTTGTGAAGCAATTCAGCCTAATCGGTCAGAGATGCTAATTTTGCTCAATTTAATAAGGAAACGGTGGCAGTATCTGCTGGCCGTCTGGGTGAGAAACCATACTGGCCTAGTGGGCGGTAAATTAGTCTGTTAATAAGTACTCCCTTCGTTCCAAATTGTAGTTCACTTTGGCTTTTCTAGATCCATTTGTTTTGCTATCCATTTGTTTTGCTATGTATCTAGACATAGTACATAACTAGGTGCATAGCAAAATCAATGTATCTAAAAGCCAAAAATGAACTATAATTTGGAACGGGGGAGTATATAAAAATAGAGATGAAAGCTGATAGAGAAGCCAACAGAGACGACAGTGGAGGTGTGGTGCGCCACGGGAGTTGGGATGCCTTGACGACCAAAGTTGCAAACATTAGCGACATTTCCCTACGCGTACTCGTCTCGTCGCTAAGCAGCTTGGTGAGCTTGGACAGGAGCACCTTCAAGCCTTCGGCACCCCTGTGGAGACGCTCACGAGAGCAACCTCCATTTTTCTGCTGCCGCCGGATACTCCGTGTTGTGATTTGTGAGAGCAAGCAGGTGATGCAGAGATAGAGAGACGCGAGACGATAGGGAGGTGGAAACAGGGCAGGTATTGCGTGTTGGGCAGAGGATGGAATTGTCCTACGTGAACGTGAATGGATGGAGATACATTCATCATGTATACGCGTTTTTCTTTAGGCAGCAGTGGAAACAGGGCAGGTATTCAGCATACTATAAAATTAGTTTTTGTATGTAAGACCACAAGACTCTGGAAACTAATTACAATGTGTGCCTGATACAAACAAAAGCATACTATGTGTCCCATCCTGGCAAATGCAAATTGTTGGGGAGCAGCCTCCGCGGGCGTCGAGCGGAGGTGATTCCAGATCCCGAAAACTCGCGAAGGGTAAAACTAATGGCGAGACTTTGGTATGGTTTGTCCTCTTTCAGGTGAGGTGATCGATCCTCATGCCCCCGCCATAGAGGCTGGCGAAGGCCCCGACCTCCGCGTACCGAGATCTCCGGCGGTGCGGGGGCGGGCGCAAGGTTGGCGAAGGCCCAGTCCTTCGCGTACCAGGAGCTCCGGTGACACGGGGTTGGTCGAGCACGAGGACGTCGCGGAGGCCCCGACCTTCGCAGCCCCCCCTCCGGAGCCTGTGATGGCGATTTGCCCCTGCACTCGACCGAAGTCCAGCTGGCGAGGACGATGCGGGCCCGGCGAAAGAGTGGAGGAAGGTGGAGAATGATAATACGCTTGAAGCCAGAGTAGCGTGAGCTTGTAAAGGAATATGCTAGGAATATTAGAGGGTAGAAGAGTAATCTTGTGCCTCGGCATTTGTAAAACTATAAATAAGGAGGAGATCTCCCTTGTAAAGGGGTTGGTGAATTCCATAATAAGCAATTGGTATTATTCCACTTAGGCCCGAGAGTCTCTAGCATTCATCGCCCGCTCCCTCGAGGGCACCGCTGGGGGAGTTCCATCTCGTGTTGAGAAACCCCAGCCTCAACATTGGCGCCCACCGTGGGGCCCGAACAGAAAACCATGGCTCCACGAAAAGGAAAGGAACTACTTCGAGAGCGAAGGCACCCCCAAAAAGCACCCGACCCCCGAGCAAGCAAGAGAGCACCTACGCCACGGCGGAAGAGGGCCCTCCGCCCGGTGAAGGTCCAAGGGGAGGAGGAACATAACGAAGAAACGTAAGAAGCGAAGCGGGAAACGGAACTCTACCCGAAATACGGGAGCTGCGCCAGGCTCGGTCCTCGCCCGAGGCTGCGGCGGAAAGAGACGTGGGCATCTGCCACGCTGAGGTCCTCGAGCACAACAGACCCTCCGCGCAGCGAATCAGATCGTACAGCGAGATAGCGCTTCTGCGGCCGAGATTCAAAGCATGCAATTTGCCAATCAATCCCCCACCGACCAAAGAATGCCCCCAATTCCCATCCCCAAATATATATGACAAGAAATCTCGATTCAGGAGGACTCGCCCAACCCTCTCGATCGCCACGACGTTCCATAAGACCGAGGAGCCTTTGATCCCAAATCCCCACTATCGAGAAGGCATACAGCGAACACCATGGCCGACCGTACAAGCCCACCCAACTCCCAAAATTTAGCGGAAAAACAGATCCACATCAGTTCATCATGAGTTATGAAGCGGCAGTAGCCTCCGGACGGAGGCAATGATACCGCATCTTGGCGAAGGCATTCATAATCGCGGCGCAGGGAGATGCCCTGGCCTGGTACTCCATGCTCAAACCAAGCACAATATACTCCTGGGAAAACTTCCGCGACAAAATACTGGAGAACTTCAAAGGCCTAAGCGCCATCAAATCACTCACCTCCATGGACCTATTCCAAAGGTAAGCAAGGGTACAACGAACCTTTGAAGGACTATTTTCAAAGATTCCTACAAATTGAAAGCGAAGGGCCCCGACGTGCCCGATCAGGTGTCCATAGATGCAGCCATCAGAGGACTCCGCCTGGGACCATTCGCCGGAGAACTGGCAAGAAGAAAACCAAAGACAATGCATGAGCTATGCGAACAGTTCGAGATCTGGATTCGATCAGACGAGGATTATCGGAGAAGACTAGAAGAACAAAACTCAGAGAGACAGCAAACAAAGGGTAACAAGAAGAACCAACCAGCGGAGACCAAACAACAGCCACCCAAACAGTATCAAGGACAGCAAGTCCTAACAATGACTCAAGCAGCGGAGCCCCTAGCAACAAATAAGAACACCCCGAGGAACAAGGCCCCCTGAAAATCAAAAACCCTATCAGGGAAAAGGACCCCAGAAGAACTGGAACAGAGGTCCAAGAAAACAATTACAGTGATACACGGCGAAGAGAAAGGTCACTGTACAAGAGATTGCCCTGGTCATCCAACAGGAAAGGGACAAAGCACTCAAAGGACCAGTAAACTCATCTCTCACAAATCAGCCTCCTTGACGGTAAGGGAAATCAACAATGCCTACGCCTACAATCGAAAGAGCCTTCGCAAGCCCAAAACCAACATCAGCAATACTGCCCCATCTATCCCTCCCCTAACATCAAACCAAGTACACCCATCGACCCTAGCAAATGCTTACTACCCAAACTTCCTCCCAAAGATGGGAGACCTTCGCCTCCTCCACGGCCGCCTCAAAACTACTCCTCGAGTCAAGCATGACATATCCAAACCCGAGGCAACACCTAACCTATGTCGAAAGCAGGGGGCCACCTAGGCAAACCGGCAACCGTTGCGAATCAAAGTCTACCACCACCTCCGCCCGGGACCCCCTCAAAGCGCTCCAATGAAAAACGAGCCAAACCCGAGAAAACCAAGATAACCCACACGCCCCTCGCCTTCTATCGGAACCATAATGCCCATTACCGGAGGCTCATCAATAGAATATGAAACCAAGAAGCGTAAAAAAAGGATCACCTCTCGCTTGGTCAACAATGTGGCGGTGCAGCCGTCGGTCAGGTTTGGGGAATGGTCAAGCACCGCCATAACCTTCTCGGAGACAGATCTCAAACTGGAAAGCTACCCACACGTGGACGCTATGGTAATAGAAACCAACATAGCGACATGGGAAATGAAAAGAGTACTTGTGGACACGAAGTTCACGACATAATCTTCGCCAACGCCTTTGATAAGATGAATTTCAGCGAGAAACCGATTCTTGCGATCGATTCGCCCCCTCATTGGGTTTGGGGAAGACAAGTGCAAGCTCGGGGGAAAATAATCCTGCCAGTGTCCTTCGCGGACGAAAAAAAGCCCGAAACGTAGTACATAACTTTCGACATCGTAGACGTCTACTCACCGTACAACGCAATTTTTGGCAGAGGATTCACAAACAAGTTCAATGTGGCAATACACATGGGATACTTGTGCATGAAAATGCCAGCGTTGCACGGAATCATAACGAAGATACGGAAGCCGAGAGAAGCCGAAAACATAGAGAAGGCAATCTACCAAAAAACACGTAAACGTCAACTCGGTCATGAGAAAGCAGGCGAAGGCCTAGAACCGCCCGCACATGAAAAAAAAAAGCAAACAAGCGTCAAGGGACAAGGAAAATAAAAAGAATAAGAGTAGACGGCGACCCGGATCATACACAAGAGCAATCAAATAAGACACGGCCGCTAGAGGAAGAAGAAAGAATTGACAAAACTACTCATCAAAAACAAAGAAATCTTCGCGATGGTCAGCAACATATCTCTGAGGAGTCGATAGAGATACAATCGAGCATGTCCTAGACATTGATCCCAACATGAGACCAAAAAGCGTGGCAGAGAAAAATGTCCAAGAAGGCAGTATCGGGTACGCAAAGCGAGGTCCAAAAGATTACTAGATGCTAAAGTCATCCGTGAGGTCAAATACAATGCATCGGGCGGCAAACGCGTGGTCCCGGTACCAAAAAGACCCACGGCAAAATGAGAATGTGCATAGATTTCACGAGATCTCAACAAAGCAACCAAAAAGGACAACTACCCACTCCCAAGAATAGACGCCTCCGTGGATCAAGCGGCGGGGTGCCAGAGATTCTCACTGTTGGATTGCTACTCAGGATATCACCAAATATGGCTGAGAAAGGAAGATGAAGAAAAAACGAGTTTTACAACACCCTTTGGAACATACTGTTTCGTTAGAATGCCAGAGGGCTTGAAGAACGCAGGAGCAACCTTCGCCAGAATGACAGGCAAGGTCTTGACAGGCCAGCTCCGCAAGAATATGATAGCATATGTGGACGATCTCATAGTTATGAGCAAGAAAGAGCAAGATCACATCGCCGACCTACAAGAAACCTTCGTCAACCTCAAGAAATCAGGCCTTAGGCTCAACCCAGAGAAATGTGTATTTGGGGTCACCAAGGCGATCCTAGAATACATAGTCAGCTCCGAAGGAGTCCAAGCAAACCCAGAAAAGACAAAGGCAATCAGAGATATGGCGGTGCCTAAAACAATGAAAGAAGTGCAGAAGTTAACCGCGTAATAGCGGCACTAAAATGATTCATCTCCAAATCGGCGAAAAGAAGCCTTCCATTCTTTCAAGCCTTAAGGGGAGGAGGAAACATCAAATGGGGAAAAGAGCAAGCGGAGGCCTTCGCTAAACTCAAAGAGTATCTGCAGGAGCAACTAACAATAACAGTGCCAGATACAGAAAAACCAGTACTCCTATACATCGCAGCATCAGATCACGCAGTTAGCACAGTAGCAGTACAAGAGAAGAACGAGAACAATCAGCTCATCCAGTTGCCCGTGTATTACGTGTCGGAGGCTCTCACAGCCGCGAAAATCAACTACACGGAGATAGAAAAAATAGCATACGCCCTGGTAATAGCATCCAGAAAACTCAAGCACTACTTTCATGCATACAAGGTGGTCGTTCCCACCAATCACCCATTAGCGGAGGTCCTAAAAAACAAGGAAACATCAGGAAGAATAAGCAAGTGGGCAGCGGAGCTGTCGCAGTAGCCGAGATAACATTCGCATACACGTGTCCGCAATACGGTCCACGTGTTTTGGCAGATTTTGTGGCGGGAATGGACTCCAACAAGGCAAAAAGACCAAAACCATCAATCCGAGCTATGGACAGTCTACACCGATGGTGCTTGGGCAAAAAAAAAAAACGAGGAGCCTCCGCAGTAATAATGTCACCGCTAGGCAACAGGTCTTACTTTGCCACTCGACTGGAATGCCCCCAAACAAACAACACGGCAGAGTACGAGGGCCTCATATTGGGTCTCTCCAAGGCGAAGGCCTACGGCGCAAAGCTAGTAGAAGTCGAATGACTCAATGCTAGTAGCGGGACAGTGGAGAAAGAATGCACAGCCCGGAGAACCGAATCGGTAAACTACCCGGGCGGTGGTCGAGCAATGGAGCGGAGGTTCCGTGGATTCACAAGTAAAATTCATCCCACGAGCAAAACAACGGCGCGTACACCCCTAGCTAAAGCAGCAGCAAACAACCTCCGCGATGCCTCAAGACATCAGTATACAATGTGGTCTACAAGCCCCGACAACGAAAACGCTAAAAGCAGCTTTCAAGACTATCATCTTTGGTAGAAGGTGAAGACTGGAGACAAGCTATAATTGACAACCTCAACAATGTAAGTTACCCAGAAAACGAAGCGGAGGCCATTCGAATCAGGGCACGAGCAAGAAGCTACATGCTCATCGACGACCAACTCTTCAAAAAGGGATTAGTCCAACCTATTCTCGAGATGCATCTCACAAAGCCGGGTGCGGACCTTCTAAAAGAAATACATGCCGGCACTGCGGCTCACATATTGACCAAGAGCACTATCGGCAAAAGCCATTCGCCAAGGATTTTTCTTGCCAACACATATTAAAGACGCCAAGCAACAAATCGTCAAGACCCGCGAAGCTTGCGAACCGCACCACACCAGAAAAACCCTTCAACAGAAACCCAGCTCATACCTCCAACCTGGCCTCTGCAAAGATGGGGAATTGATATTGTAGGCCCGCTGCCAACAGCCCAAGGAGGAAGCAAATTCGCAGTCGTAGCAGTCGAATACTTTACCGTGATGGATAGAGGCAAAGCCAGCGGCCAAAATAACCTCCCGATTCCATCACCAAGTTCTACTGGCAGAACATAATCTGCAGATTCGGAGTACCGGGGAATGCTAACGAAGGACAACGGCAAAGCAGTTTGATTCGCAGACAAATTCGGAGATTTCTGCTCTCAAATGGGAACCAAGATAGCCTTCGCATCAGTCTATCACCCGAATCAAATGGAGCAGTAGAAAGAGCGAAACGGAATAATATTCTCCGCAATATCGAAAACACTATTCAACCTCCGCAAGGGCAAATGGGCAGATGAGTTACCTAAGGTGATCTGGTCTCACAATACAACATCCTCAAGAACCACCGGCTACACCCCCTTTAAGCTCATGTACGGAGAAGAGGCGATGCTACCAGAGGAAATAAAGCACGAAAGCCTCCGCGTCATGAAACACAAAATGGCGTAAGATCTAAGAATATGCAAAAGAAACGGGAACAATCAAGGCCGGAAGCCGTGGAGAACATAAAAAATACCAAGCGGAGACCAAGAAATGGAGAGACAAAGAAAGTCCGGAAGAAGGACATCAAAGATGGAGATCTTGTACTCAGCGAAAACCAAACGCAGCAATGACAGGAAAATTGCAGGCAAAATGGGACGGCCCGCTTCATCGCAAAAGGCAGTCAAAGGCAAGGCGTAGAGCCTTCCGCCTAATGGACGAGCAAGGTAACATCTCCGACCACACATGGAATGTGGACAACCTATGCAAATAATACATGTAAGGCCAGCCTTCGCAGACTATAAGCGGAGGTTGGTCATATTTTTACTTTCCAAAGAAAGTAGAATTAGGCTTTTCCAATTACTTCAACGAAGGCTTTGCACTCTTTTCCTCACAGGGGAACTCCTAGCGGAGGTGAGGTTTTTAACGAGGCAAAGTCAATGTAAAACCCCTCCTGAAATATAAAGAGGATATTTCCCCAAGAGATTGAAAATGAAGATCAAGTCGAAAGTGACTAGCAACGAAGTCACGAAATTCGACAAGCATAACCGAACTAAACAAGAGAACATTTTAAGGAAAGAGCACGAGAGACTCGACCTAAAAATGACCTCTTAAGACCAACAAAAAAGGTCTCAAAATCCTTGGAAAAGCCCTACCCGAAGTGTAGGCACCGAGGTGGCACAACGGCAGTGTCCAAAATCGAAAAGCTGAAAAAAGACCTGTCCATTTCAAGCATCAGCAACACCTTCGCCAACAAAGGCAACAAGGTGAAACCAATGAGCTTTAAAAGTACATTTTTCATAAAACTTTATTTCATTCATCATTACACTTTGTCAAAATACTCGTGTTCTTGACATTGTGTCTGTTCCAAGTATAAGCATCCCCACGAGGACAAAGACAAACAAGCGTGGCGAAAGAACAAAAGAAGCATGCCGAGATAGCCTAAATCTATGCACTAGGCAACAGACACATGCTGCAAGGATACAAAGACCTCCGCCTGTTTACACGCCCTGTTTCGCTAGCTTCGCACCACTTAGCAGAAGATGGTACAGTGGTAGCGCAGACACAGCAAGACAAGGGACGTGATCAACACCACCGTGTAGGGCAACAACTTCACTCCACGACCACAACGAAACCTCCGCCAGCGTCGACGCATCGTCGCGCGCAAATCGCAGACCTTCGTAGGAGTCCTCTGCAAAACCAAAACTCCGCCACCTAGAAGCACAGCAGGCCTGAAGATGCTCTAGCGAAGGCCTGGCCTTAGAGACAGATCACAAAAATAGCCAAAACTCATCGGCAAGAATTAATAGCTCCGCGCCTGTTTTAGTCTGAGCTTCCAGCCAACGAATAGGAGGATAGGTGGTTAGACATCCTGCATCACTGCTTACGAACCCTCACACGGTCTCACAATATAGCAAAATGAACCACCACTAGACAGGCCCATAGTGTCATGGCATACTAAGGGGCAACCAAAACGGCTGGGTTATATACTAACTAGACAAACCTAGCCTACCAACCAAAGGACTATACCAATAAGTCCTCTTAATGATGACAAGCCTATAAAACAAGCGATACCACCCCCACCCCACACCTCGGTCCACTTTCGGGCCCAATAAACATCCTAACACCAGGTAGTTAAAGAGAGACAAGAGGAGCGTCATGAGTGCGGACGTAGACCTCCGCCTACCTAACAAAGTACACCAAGAAACCGTGTAAGAAATCGTAATGATCACAAAGCATTTGGAGAAACTCAGGGGGGAGACCGCGTAAGAATTCGTAACATCCCCCCGGAGACCGAAACTCATGCAAAGCAACCAAATGCGAGATCCTCGGCGAAGACCGGAGAAGTGAAGCGACTAATTGCGCTTCCCACATGTGCAGCGGAGACGTGAAGGGCTCCCGAACAATCCTCCACACGGGTACTTCGCGAGTGGAAGGTGAGGAATCGGCGCCTCAAACAAATGACTACCTTCGCTGTCAAATCCACAAATCGAAGGTCTATCCTAGTTGCTACCGCAAACTTTGTAAATAAAACAATAAGACAGCGAGTCAAGTTCAATATCAGAATCGCTTCTTTATTAAAAATTTTCCCGACAACTTAAGTACAGCAAGTCTCGCTGTACTACCTAATGTACAAACTATTCAAACTCGGGCGGAGGCCCTTCCTAGGCCACCGACTTAAAAGTGAAAGTCATTCGCCAAGTCTCCTAAATCAAACAAAACGTCATCATACATATCGGCTACTCTGGGGTTGGCGAAGGTGTCCCTCCAAAACAGCCACAAATCTCCGTCAACATAAACACCATCGCGATAAAAACATAAAGGGTTGACGCCCTGCGCAGGCACCTCTTCGAGAACCTGCGCAGGAATCCATTGATTTAAAAAGAACATTAGATTCCCATAAAAAGTGTTCCACTAATTTTTACAAGCGGAAACGCCATCCACAAAGAAAAAGAAAGCCCACTGGCTACATCAAAAGACAAAGCTAAAAATTATCTACACCTCCGCCGGCCTCTTCGCCATGCGATCCCCCATCCGTAGCCGGAGCCCGCGGCGGAGTGGCGTCCCGCTGAATATTCTCAGCGGCCTCAACTTGCGGAGCAGGAGCCTCCGCTGGGGCACCACTCTGAAATACACACATCGTTACACATCGCCATAAAAAAAAAGTAAACAAAAAACGAAACACTTAGAGCAGCAAGCTCACCTGAAAAAGAGAGCGGGCAAGTGACGCTGCCTCCGCGCGCCCATGGACCGCCCAAAACCTCTTCATGAAAGACCCGATGAACTTTAAGGCTCCATCACCAAGCTCCGCAAGGCGGAGGGATGATGACCCTCCTTCACGCGGACCCGGCTAACATCTTCGCAACCTTCGCTGGAACGGATGCGAGCCATGTTCGTAGCAGCGGTTCAGGCACCGAAGTCGGATACGCCTTGAAAAATGCTGGAAGCTTACGGTTCTTGACATCCACGCCAGCACACCGGCGCTGCCTCCATCTGCGGGGGAACGGCGTGACCACAGCCCCAACTGATGTCACAGCCTCCGCGCACCGCTGGGCGGCGGAGGTGCTAGACGCATAGATGACGCCTAGCTGCCTTTGACGATCAGCTGACTGGGCGCGAGACGAGGTCAAGCTCGCAGCGGCTGCTTCCAACTTTATTTCGGTCTCACGAAGAGCCTTTTCCGCCGCCTCCCGCGGGCCGCCGAGTAGCCTACGCCTCCTTAGCGGGCGGTAGCTTCGCTCGTCGGAGATCTCGCCGCGCGATCCACCGCAGCCTCCAGAACTTTCTTTTCTTCCGCCCAAGCGAGACCTTCGTCTTCAGCTCCAACAGAATTTTGTCGCTACGCCACAAGTTCAGAGTGAACCTTGGCGCTGACGCACTCGGAGACCGGTCGTCATCTGCACAAACGGACAGTGAAACCTCCGCCAAATAACAAAACGGAAGCAAAGACGAAAAAGAAATTGAAACATCATCGTATCGAAACGCTTTGGTCGATGGCTTTGTTGAAGACCTCATAAACATCACCTTCTGAAAAATATTTAAGAACATCGCCTAAATCAGGAAGATAAGCAAATAACTGCCTGATTGTAAATAGCACATACAAAACCAACCAAGACTCGACACTTACTCAGATCGCCCTCAGCGACAAGACGAGGAGGACTCCGTCCAGCCCAGCCGAGAGTAGCTCCGCCATCATCTGAAACTCAAAAAGAAACAAGCAATAAGATAAACCTAACAATAACAGTAAAAACAAGCTGTAATCGAAAAACAAAGCATACCCTCGACGGCGACACGAGCGGAGCCAACGCTGGTGCGCATCACTTCCAACACCTCCGCGCCTTGACGGCCTTAGCAGCGGAGCTTTCGTCTCGGTGCCCATAACATTGGGCGCGTCGTGAGCGGCTCGAAGCTCCTGCATCCGAGCGCAAGTGAGGTTCACGCCTTTGGGCGGCACAAAGGAATCTTCAGAGGTAGAGTCAACAACTACCTCTTGCTCAGCCTCCTTAGCAGGGGATTGCGCCCCCAACTTGTTTACGGATCCTCCCGGCTCCGCGACTTCGGCGGAGTCGCCACCGAGCTCGGGCGGGCCAGCCGGAGGATCAGCCATCGCATCCGACGCGCCCGAGGTGGCCCGACCCCGAAGGCATGCCGACAATGGGCGGCGGTAGGAGAGGTCGAGCCCGGCCCTGCGTGCCGAACCGGGCGCCACCCCTCCGCCAACCAGCTTCACCCAGCACCGGGAGGAGCCGCCTCATGGAGCCCCGACGCCGGAGCTCACTCACCGTAGCACGCTGGAGCAGCACCTTACTCACGAGTTGCCCTCGGCCCAGGCGATGGGCCAATCGGCTTCTTCTTTGCCTCCCCGCTGGCCGCCGTGGCAGCAGCCGAGGCCAGGGCCGAGCGGAGGCACCCACCTCCACCTTCCGCTTTCTTCATTTTCCCACGCTGGTCGGGCCGGTGGGGCTTGCCTTTTGTCGGCCTTGGCCGACGCCGCGGAGACCTTTTCCTCCGCCGCCTTCTCTGAGCTTGGCTACTTAAAGTCGGCCTCCCGAGGCGCACGATCTCCGCGAGTACTTTGCCGGGAACCTTATGGTTGCCATAATCGATGCCCATCTCTTCAAAAATTCGATTCAGGCAAGGCATGGTCCCCGCCCCGGGACCTCCGTGCCGTGAACTCCTTCATTGAGATGGGGCCCAGCACCTCTTGGGCCTCCATCTCCACCCGCATGACCGAAGGCGTCGGGCGCCGACCCCTCCGGGAGCGGAACACCAAGGCGCGAGAACGGAACCCAGCACCTCTCCGTCTCCGAAGACGGGCGGGGTTGACCCTCTCGATAACGATCGGGTCCTTGTTGCACTTCAGAGGGGAGTACCTGGCCGCGCATATCTCCTCCATCAAATCGCGACCGCCCGAGTATCGGCACGCGAGCATGAAAGCCTCGCGGCACTTCTCCCGACGCTTCGTTCGTCCTCATGCGGCTCCGCGGGGGACGATATCCGCGGAACAAGTTTTGACGCCAAGGTACCGAAATCTCCTCGTCGCCTACCTTCTTGACCGGCCGCGGACTTGGCATAGAACCAGTAGTCCAACCAGCCGGGCTCCCACTTGTTCTTCTGGGCGTAGGAGATCTCTGCTTTCTCCTCACCCTGGTAGCGGCGAGGGCTGAACGTGCAGCACCCGAATTGGAGTTTCTTCTCACTCCCATCCGCCATTTTTCGAGCCTTCTCGTCGCTTATGCGGAAATAGTAGTGGGATCTGGGCAGTTCGTGTCCGCCTCCGCCGTAAGACTCCCCCGCCCACACAAATCCGACAGCGCAAGAAAACGCTGCGGGGTCACCGATGAATCTGTATGTCGAACGACTCCAAACACCATACGAAGGAAGGAGCAAGACGGCAGCGAAGACCGCGAGCGAAGAAATCCTTGAACACAATGCCCCACTGGTGCTGAGGCTCGGGAAGCTCCGGAACAACCTCCCCCCGGGAGCTTCACCTCGCAGCTTCGCCCCAATGAACCCCTTTGTTGCGAGGTCATCGAGCATGGCCCGAGTCATTCGAGGGCCCGAGCTCGTAAGTCGCCTAGACGTCTTCGCGAGCCATCAGATCTCCGACTGACACTTCAACGTCGGATAAGGTCTCTTCAATGTCTTGAGCACGGGCCGCTGGCCAAAGATGCACTCTTCGAAAGGCGCAGTATCGGCCGAGCGATACTGAAGAAGCTCCGCGTATGGCCCGTAGAGCTCTAGCCGGGGGAAGCGGCCCCTTATGCTAAACGGCCAAGGACTAGCGCGCATAAAACTGGACTGCGAGCTAGAGCAAGCGGAGGCAGACGCAATGGAAGCAGGGCTGGAGAGCGAGCAGGCTTAAGAAAGCCGAGCAGAAAGATGAAAGCCCGCCGGGTGAGACCCGACCGGGGAGCCCCTTTAGTACCACCGGGCGCCCCTTCGCATCCCGAGACCAGCAGGGGCGTCGACGACGCGGATAACGGTCACTTCAACATCAAGAACGCGCCGATCGAAACGCTGTAATACGACGCCAACTTCGAGGACGGCGAAAGGCCTCGCGAGTCGTCCCTGTGGGGAGCGGCCCGCCAACACCTCCGCTAGTGCTACCGATGGTTGAGAGTAAAGGCACGGCTTCGCCAGGCCTTTCACCCCTCAAGGGGGAACTTGGGGAGCACCTCCGGGTCGAGCGGAGGTGATTCCAGATCCCGAAAACTCGCGAAGGGTAAAACTAATGGCGAGACTTTGGTATGGTTTGTCCTCTTCGGGTGAGGTGATCGATCCTCATGCCCCCGCCATAGAGGTCGGGCGAAGGCCCCGACCTCCAGCATCGAGATCTCCGGGGCGTGCGGGGCGGCGCAAAGGTTGGCGAAGGCCCGGTCCTCGCGTACCGGGGAGCTCCGGTGACACGGGGTTGGTCGAGCACGGGACGTCGCGAGGGCCTCACGCCCCGAGCGGGAGGCCCCGACCTTCGCAGCCCCCCCTCCGGAGCCTGTGATGGCGATTTGCCCCTGCACTCGACCGAAGTCCAGCTGGCGAGGACGATGCGGGCCCGGCGAAAGAGTGGAGGAAGGTGGAGAATGATAATACGCTTGAAGCCGAGTAGCGTGAGCTTGTAAAGGAATATGCTAGGAATATTAGAGGGTAGAAGAGTAATCTTGTGCCTTGGCATTTGTAAAACTATAAATAGGGAGGAGATCTCCCTTGTAAAGGGGTTGGTGAATTCCATAATGAGCAATTGGTATTATTCCACTTAGGCCTGAGAGTCTCTAGCATTCATCACCCGCTCCCTCAGGGCACCGCCTGGGGAGTTCCATCCCGTGTTGAGAAACCCCAGCCTCAACACAAATGTGCCAAGCCTTTATTGGAAACTAATTACAATCTTACAGGCAGTCGCAACCACGCCAAAGCAGAAAACATCGGGAAGACTAGACTTAATAACATCGGGTTGCCATGTTTGACCATGTTCATGTTCAAACTTCTTTTTAAGGTTCTAGGAAAATTATTTTATGTAAATAATTTATTGAAATGATTAGTTTAAAAGGAAATTAATGGACTAATATAGTGGGATATTCTCTTTTTCAACAAAAAAAGCTAGGGGAGTTTCGCATCTAAAACCTTGACATTCAAAATAAATGCTAGTAAATGAATGCTGAAAATTTGGTTTCTTGCTACTTAGAACCGAAGGTTAGGGGTGTTTAGTTGGTGAAATATTTTAGGTTCGGTTACTATATCACTTTTCGTTTGTATTTGATAATTATTGTCAACTCCATGAGAATTGGTAAAAGTAGATGCCTAACCCGGTCCTTTGGAGGTGCTCATAGGGGTAGAGTTAAGCCGCCTGCGTTGTACTTGTGTAATTCTCAAAAAAAAATAGAAAACTTTGTAAAAAATAGAAACACCCAACAACCATTCTATTATTGCAAGACTAGATAGTTAGCGCCACATAGAAGCTACATTTAGTATGCGAGATTTTAGGAATAGCCAACTTGCTATTTTACAAAACAAGATAACAAACATGTTGGAGCCTTGTTTTCGTAAGAGACATTGTAAAAATATCCTCCATGACCAGGATAGCACATCTCTTGGAGTTGCTCTAAGCTCAAAGATTTGTTTCGAGCCAAACTGTGCAATTAATTTTTTGTTACCTATATTTAATGTTCCATGTATCGTTAAGAGATTCGATGTGATGTGTACTTCAGCACTTTTTTGGTTTACTTTTTTTTGAACTAAATGGGCTCTAATTAAATCACATGCCTGTTCCTAGACACGTCGCGAGCATCGCTGTCCCACCCCATCCACGATGCCCATCCCATCCGCATCGTCCACCAGGGCGGCATAGACGACCCTCACCTTGTGTCGCCGCCCTCTTCCCCCGCTTCCCTCTCCCTCACCACTGCCAGAGTGCGCCGCCGGAATCCTGTGCGGGCGCAAGGAAGGTGGCGCCATGGACTTCTTCCCCAGCCGAGTTCGAGCGGAGCCAATGGTGACCGTTGGCGGGGCCGAATATGGTGGTGCTATGGCCTGATCCATGATGTGCTCTGGTTATTCGCCTGCTCTAGCAACGGAGGAGGCCTGGGCAGTGGCGGGTTGGTGCCTGCGACGATACATGGCGGTTCCCCTTCCTGGTGGCCAGGTCCGCTAGATGTCGCCTTGCCACATCCGGTACATGGTTCGGGTGGGGGTGGCTTCGCTTGCCGTTAGCGCCGGCCAGGCCGGGCACGCCGATGCAGGCGGTGGCGATGGCTGCGATAGGGAAGTGCCACGGCTGGACGTGCCCGAGAGCAGCGCAGTGATGCAAATTGAGCGGCGACGATGGCAAGGTCCGCATCAGCCGGGCTTCCTAGGGCCTGATCTAGTGCATTGTGTGGATCCGGTCTGATGGTGGTGGACAATGAGTGTTGAATGGGCATTGCCGCCAAAGATAGGGTTGGGGCACTATGGCGAAAAGTTGTGTCCCTAGGACCGAGGACGGTGACGCCTGGAAGCGTGCATCGATCGACACTCTTCCTTTTGTGTAGCGTGTTGTTCCGGGGTGTAATGCCTTGACCTTCTGGTCAGGCGATGGTGGCGTCGATGGCGTCACAATCCTCCTTAGAGGCGTTGCTTTTGAATCCCGTGCCTGTCAATATGTAATGGTCGTCACCATTGTGGTGAGAAAGGTGGAGACTATTGGTCGCCACTGTTGTTGCGAGGAGATTAAAGATGAATGTTGCGTTGTGTGTGCGTGGATCTTAGCAGGTCAAGGCTGTTTTGATGTGCGTGTGAGGCAGATCAATGATCTCGCGTTGGATTGTAGGCTGGAATATTTTTAATATATATATATATTTTTTTAAGAAAAAAATCTATCGGAAGCGGACAGCGAAGTAGGACTATGGTCGAGCACTAGCGGTGCTGGAGAAGCCGCCTCAATGGGCGTGAGCATGGGCAGCAAGCATGCACGGGAGGATCGTGGGCGGAAGCAACGGAGGTGCACGCTAGGCGTGTCCCTGACTCCTCTCCAGGTAGGTCGTGCCCGCCGCTAACAATGTGTTTCAGTTGTTTCAAGGGTTCCAGATTGAGAAAATTGCATATTTGTCACTTCAAATCACGCGCTTCACAGATTTGGAACTCCAAACATCAACTTTGTAAAAATAACCCTCCAAACGTTGGACTCTTGATTTTCATGAGATTATGTGTATTTTCTTTGCTTTTATATTCCAAATACATGTATTTCAAGCCTTGAAAGACATGCCCCTTCTGGGATATTCACGCAGTGCATCGATACATTTAGATAGGGATTGATGTTTCGTTTCTGTCCTACCCCGACGTACCTTGTCCCTCCATTGTCTCATCTGGGGGTTCAGCTCCTCTGCATCTGCAAGCATCTGGAGTGTTGTGATTTGTGAGAGCCCGGATAGGAGCGGCGTACCTTGTCCCTCCAAACGTTGGACAGCTCGTCTCGCAACAACTTGATCTGCCTTGGCACCCACTTGAGCTTGACTTCGTACTCGCCGTTCATTAGTTTACGGAGCTTGGATAGGAGCGGCTTCTACACCACCGTGGAGACGCTGACCAGAGCCTGCAGCCTCAATTGCTCTGCTGCCTGCCAGATGCCCTGTGTTGTGATTTGTGAGAGCAGGCAGGTGATGCAGAGACAGAGAGCAAGGCGCCACACGCTACGCAGGTTTGGCGTGTGGCGCAGAGGACGGAATTGTCCTACGTGAACCTGAATGGATGGACATACATTGATCATGTATCCGTGTGCTTCAAACATTAAGAACCGAACAGGATTGTGAAATTGAACAGTCAAGCCTTTAATTGCTAGAAGAAAAGAAAAAAGACAAGTCTGACGGCTTACGCCCTGTTCGTTTGGCTGGCTGGCTGTGGCAGGTGCTGATGCTGTGAGAGAAAATACTGTTGACTGGCTGGCTTGTTGGCTATGAGAGAAAGTACTGCTGGCTAGCTGGCTGATAAGCGAAGCGAACAGGGCGTTAATTGACAAGAAACTTTTCAACGGAAGACAAAAAAATAGTTTTCCTGCTGTAATACAAATCAAAATGTAAAATTAGTTTCTGTACTTAAAACCTCCAGACTCTGGTTCATTGGTAAATCTCGTTTCTGGATGAGGTAAGTTCAAGTGACAACTACAAATGTGTGTCTGATACAAACAAAAAGTGTAATATGTGTCCCCACCGTACCAGGCAAATATGAAGGTTACAAGCCTTTACTGGTAACTAATTAGAATTTTACAGACCATACTTTGAAAACCTTGATGGTGTTCGTGACAACTCGTGTCCACTATAATCACACGAGCTTAGATTGGAAAGCAAATCCAATGTAAAATTCATCCTAGCTTACTTGAAACCCCTCAACGACATAGGTAAACCTTGTTCTTGATTACATGAATTCAAATTAATATAAAATATGTGCGTCAAACACACACTGAAGTCGAAGGCTCATACGTACAAGCAAAGGCGAACAAGCATTCATTGTGTGCCATGACTTTATCAAAGCTAACTCGAATATGCAACCAGCACAAACCTCACCAAAGCTAACCCCAAATACTCCAGCATAACGGTGAAACACAAAATGGCAAACTCTGTTTTTGTTGAACTGGGGCAGACACCTTCATCATCCAGAACAGGCGACATACATTGAAAACTAATTACAATTTTACAAACCATACATTGAAAACCTTGATGGTGTTCGTGAGAACCCTTGTCCACTATAATCACACGAGTTTAGATTGCAAAGCAAATCAAATGTAAAACGCATACAAAAGTTGAAGGCTCTTACAAACAAAGGCGAACAAGCATCATTGTGTGCCAAGAAGGCTTATTCAAAGCTAACTCGAATTTGCATCCTCCTGCTGCCCACTTATTTTTTTCATCGGTCTCTTCATCCTCATCAATCTTCTCCTCTTCTTCCTCCTCACCATTCTTCTTTTTTTCTCATGCGCACTCTGATTGGAAAACAAACATGAGGAGGTTAGTGGTGAAAATGGACGGGTGACAAGGAAACACAGAGCTGACAGGGACCTTGTGGGGCCTTTGGCACCTCTAGTTCACCTTCTCCATAAGTAGCTTGGCTTCTTTCATCAAGTAGGTTGGCCTCCTTTCTGATTTGCAGAAATTCGAGCCACTCAGATATTGCTCCACGATAGTAATGTTCATTCACACCCTAGAGTTCCTATAAAAAAAAAAAAAGTGTAAAAAGTATTGTTCAACTGGACGACATGCTAAATGGAAGAAATAAATATGCATTTGCCTCAGCTAGAGAAGAGAAATGTAAGCAAAACATAAACATAAGTGTCGAAAGCATGTATTTGATACAACTGCCAACTAAGTACTACTAGGCTACCATCAATGTCTACTGTTATAATGAGAGAACATACCGATTCAAAATGTTGGCAAAACCAACAATCAATAAATTTTGTATGGAACGTGGGATGGTTGGGAAGTGTCTTTATGGCAGCATTAATGGCTCCTGAAACACATCTAATAACGGCATTACTATCATTGTCTTCCGTGTCATCCCACAAGCCACGAAATGTGATCTCTACCTTGCTGAGAGCAGAGAGGTGTTCGATGCCCAAACTAGATGGAGCACCGTTGAGGCACTCCATCTCATGCAGAGGGAACTTAAGCTTCACGTGCTCAAGCTTTCGCATTGATCCTGCTTCAAACTCCAACGAGGTCCCACAAGCACTGATTTTCAGGGTGAAATATTTCAGATTATTGAATCTGTTGTTGCCTTGTACTACGATCCTTCCATTGGTGGCCCCCACAATGTCTAGTGTTAGAAAACGCAAACTGGGTATTTCTCCAAGGATCTCAACATCTTCTGGTCTCAAACAGATTATCAATAGTTTTAGCACACCGAGATTACTAAGTGAGCCCATCCAATGTGGTACCATATAAATGGTAGTTTTTTTTCATGCAGAGCTTATGGAGGCTACTGGAGGCAGCAAGGTACCAAGAATCTAGTGACACTGGGTACAACGTTTCACAAAAGTCCAAGACAGAGAGATTTTGTAGGTTGCATGAAGATAATAAATTTCCCACATAATTGTAAATGCCCTCAGCCTGGCTTCTTCCTTCTAAGCCATCTAGTAATAAATCAAAATAGAACGTTATTTCCAATGTTCTAAGCTTGGTTAGTTTACTGAATTCATGTAGGGACTGCCCTTGCTCATAGGATTCAACTCCATACTGCCTTAGCTCTACCAAGCTAAGCATCTGCCCAATAATTCCATCCGGAAGGTAACATCTAAATCCACATATAAATATGCTAGTTGTTGTAGTTTGTTGATAGTTTGTGGTAGTTCTTTGATGCTAGTGCCTCGCACATCCAACGCCTGTAGATGTTGTAGTTCACCAACACTCTCTGGGAGCCAAGTTATTGAATCTGAGCCAAGACGCAAAGTACTTAAGATTAAACAACTTCCCAATACTTGTAAGATGATGGTCTTTCATGCCTGTGCATGCTCCTAGGTCCAACACAAGAAGAGTAGTGTCTGGCAAACAAGAGATTTTCACAGGCTGTCCAAATATAGTAACTGACCTAACCTGAGACAAAGAATCGGCCTTCCCACAGATTACCATGTTCTTCATTGTGGTTGCTTTGACACAAAAAACCTACGAACTTTGTATTCTGAAGTACATACAAAGCTCTCTGCAAACATCTAATGAAGTTACAAAGTTCTCTTCAGTAGCCTTGCATCTTATGTAGTCAAGGATGATGTCATGCACTCGACATCCTTTCGCCCTCGACCATACTTTTACTTGAATAGGCTGGATCATGCTTCTATTGATCAGATCACTGAAATAACCCTCACCAACTTCATATTTAGTTTGACCTTTTTCCTCACGAATGAATCCTTCTGCAATCCACCTACTGATCAAACATTGTTTGTCAATCTCGTAATCTTCAGGGTACACACTCAAGTACAACAAACAAGTTCTTAGATGGTGAGGGATGTCAAAATAACTCAAAGATAAGATATTGGTCATGATCTTAGCACCATCTTTCTTTGCAAGTGAAGAACCAATAGCATTAAGTACCCTGTCCCATTCAACTTTTTGCAAACACATTGGCTAATATGCTAGATACTGTAACAATTGCCAATGGTAGACCACCACATTTTCTTAGTATTTTGTCTGGAACATCTTCCAAGTGAGGATAACATGAACTCTCAAAACCAAATGCTCTTCTAAAGAATAACCTCTTGGAGTCATCAAAAGTAAGAGCCTCCATTTCATAAACTTGAGAAGAACAACAATTTGCAACTGTAACACTACGTGTTGTTGTGATTATTCTGCTCCCAAGATCATTATCCGGTAATGCAAGTTTGATAAATCCCCAATCTTCTGCATTCCATACATCATCAATCACGACAATGTACCTACCACACATCATTAAAATTTTATACATCAGTAACATCAACTATGGTCGATAGGTTGATGAATGAATGATGACAGATCCTAAATAGATATTGCAATCCAAAGACATTATAAAAAAGTGAAATTCTAATGTGTGCAATAAAAAAAAACAAATTGGCAACAATATCTGTATCATCTATGATATTTATTAAAAACTAGATATGGCGATGAAACTACCTGCAGAGAACTCTACTTTGCAATACTATTTGGACTTACGGACAAAACTTCAAAAGTAGCTTAATTTGGGCATAATATTAAATATTAAGGACTTCTTTGTAGTTCAAACAGCGAGAGCTAGAGTAAATTGTGACTATCAAGATTTATAATTTGGAACCTAGAACTTAAAGACTTACCCTAAGTTTAGGATACACAAAGAAAAATTGTATCGACAAACCAAGTACAGTTGGATTTTTATGTGACAGGATATGCTGAATAAGAACATTTACTTTGTTCCACTTTTATGTGAATGTCTAAAGTAATTCGTGGTAGATGCACACAATTTAAACAAAACTTGCAAACATTATCATAGTTTTTTTTTTTTTTGAAAACCAAAAACATTATCATAGTTGACCAGGCTTACCTTTTGTCATGAAGGTATTCCCTCGAGTTTATCAATGATTTGCTGGGCATCATCAACTTGTGAGTTAATATCAGTACACTTGACTCCATCAGCAACATGCATTAGAATCTTTCGACATCAGGAGTTCGAGAAACGGACACAAAAGCTGCACATTTGAACTGGCCTTTAATGCCCCTCATAAACTTGCTTTGCAAGAGTCGTCTTACCAAGACCTCCACAACCAGAAATTGAGAGCACTTTAGGCTTTACTGATAAAACCATTTGCCTCCATGTTTAACAACTCAATGATATGCTTCTTTGGAGCATCGATGCCAACAAGTTTATCAATATCCTCATAGAGTGCCTGCAGCCTGGGATCAACAGAAGAACTGCTAGACTTGATTTTCAGTTGGGACAGATCATACCTCTTGTGCCTCTCGCTTGCCTCTATTACAGATGCCTTGAGATCTTCAATCTGATTGGCGATCTCATGGCGTGGTTTCAGTTTCTTCAGCTTGCGGAAGAAGCGCTTGAAGCCTGAACTCCCATCTGGCTGGTGGTCAACACGGATCATGAATGCATCAACGCAGTCTTCCAAGTCATAGGCGAGCTCCCTTAGCTTGTCCCTCCATTCCCTGGTTTCAGGGTCGAGCTGCTCTGCATCAGCAAGCATCTGGAGCGTGGCACTCATGGCGCTGAGCTCGTCTCTCAGAAACTTGATCTGCTTCCGCACGCCCTTGAGCTTGACGTACTCTTCTTCCAGCAGCTTGGTGAGCTTGGATAGGAGAGGTTTCATCACCCCCGTGGTGACACCCACAAGAGCTGCTGTAGCCATTTTTGCTCATCTGATGAGCTCGCTGGGATGTGGTGGTGGTGCTGTGGGAGAGCTCTGATTTCAGATCGTGTACAGGGTGCAGGTAAGCCTGTTCCTCCAGGAAGAGAAGTAGTGGGTTAATTGTTTTTCTTTGTTCTCTAGATCCACAAAAAATTATGAACTATAAAACTTAGCTTTGGTAGAAGAGCTACTGCAAACAGACAAAGAAACGTAGTGTGAAATGAGACCCGTGACCCACTAATGTGACTCAGAACAGCATCTTGATGAAAATTCGAATATTCAATACCACGGGACGGGAAGAAAGAAGCATGTGATGCGCACTGTCTGGGAGTATATATTAATCTTTCTTTCTCGAGGAACAATATAAGCTAAGCCTTCCATACAAATAATAAGGAGACGGTGGCGTGCATATATGAGATCATCGAGGTATATGGCACATGGCGCATCGAGGTATATTGACAAAGTAGTTGAGCCAAATCAGTCATAGATGCTAACTTTGTTGTATGCTTTTGCTCGCTAGTTGCTGTCATCTACTCAAATTAATCAGTCTAGGGAAGTAAAAAAAAAAAATCTCTTTCGTTACAACTGGCAGCCGCTGTGCTTTGAATCTGGCACAAAACTAAACACAGTGGGCAGGACCTAGTTGGTGGCAAATTATTATATATACAGAGAGCATAAGGGCATCCACATCCGCAATGGACTGCACTAAATCGCTAGCGACATGCAAACAAAACATAATAAAAATAAGAAGTACAGACGTGCAAACCAAGTGAAGAGGGAGAAGGAGACACATATTTTACAAGGAAGTGTGCGAGCATGGCGATTTGCTCGGGGCTAGCGAGCTATCATCTTTCTCCTAAAAATAGTATAAAAAACTACATCTCGCTAGTTATTTATTAAGACGTCGTTGGGGACGCCCTAAAAAGCAGAGATGAAAGTGGAGAAACCAAGCTAGACGAAGGAGTGTGTAACACAAGTGGCTGCCACGTGGGAGATGCTCCCGTCGGAAACGTACTTGGGAATTAGAGGATGTCCAAGAGTTCCTAGGAGTTTATTCCCGAAACCATTGGATTTACCAAGTCTCCAAAAATACTGTAGGTACTAAATAAAAGTTTCTCCAACAGTTTCCAAAATATCGCTCCTAAAATGTAAAGGAATTGGTTGCATACAAAACTTCGTGGCGGCAACGTCTTTTTCTTTTCTGGGGATTCGTGAGGAGAAATCGGAGATGACGGTCGTTCCTTCTCTGGGTCGTGAGTAGAGGGACGCGCTCCCGAGTAAAGAATTCCAAACGTGCCATGCTGGTTTGACACGGCACGGGCACGCTCTGGCATGGCACGGCCAGGCACGGTCCGACGAGGCATGACGATGAAGCCGTGTCGTGCCGTGTCGCGGTCACCATGTTAACCTCCAGGTCCAAGCACGGTGCGACAACAGGTGGGCATGCCGGGCCGTCCCGCGCCCCCCTGCGTTCCCGTGCCGCCCCGACCACGAAAAACCGCCAAACATCTCAATCTATCATTTCAAACTTGAAAAAAACAGCAAAACACACAGGATTTTCAAACTACAACTAATTCAAGTGGGAGTTTATAATGGATGCCCTGATTAAAAACCTGTTTAGGTAAAACTCACCCTTGTGAGAAACCCTAAACAGGAAAAGCGTGCAGGCAGCTCCCGATTAACGCTTCATTACATCCAAAAGTTCACCCACACAAGTTCAGGTGATCGTCGGTCTAAGTTATTACAGAACCAACATTAATAAAGAAACCAGGACTAATCAAGAGATAAATTCTCAAAGCACTCCTGGAGATCCTTGTCCTCCACCATGTGATGGATCCTTGCTTCAGCATTCTCCCAATCCTTGATGCAGGTAAGTGCCTCCACAGTTTCAGGGTTCAGCCTCCGACGATGTTCCTCGATAATCCTGCCAGTTGTGCTAAAAGTAGATTCTGAAGATATGGTTGAAACAGACACAGTAAAGATATCTTTAGCGAGAATAGAAAGAACTGGATATGTAAGCTTGTGCTCATGCCACCATTGCATAATGTCAAAATCATCACCAAGGTAGTTAACTATGTCATAGTCCAGATAGGATGCAAGTTCACTAGTGTTAGAAGTAGAAGCTTCTTGTAGCAATGAAGTGGCAAAACATTCCCAGAATCTGATAGATTAGAAGGGAAGGTAGAACAGTCGGCACCAACATCAAGTTCATCATCATCATAAATGTCAGCCCAAGCTGTTCTTTTCTTACCAGACCTGGATGCAGGAACAACCCTTTTGAGCCTTTCAGCACCATAAATGACATCATACATGTTGTAGAATCTAAACAGAAGTGCTCTAGTATCCAACAGGTTGTTAGTGTAATCAATATGAAATAGAGTATGAAACTTTCTAAGCACTTTGGTAAATCCCTTATTTTTTGCTCTTGGGTCCAATATGAATGCAATACAATAAAGATCAGGTATATTTTTCCAATATTTATTGTATTTGTCAATCATAGACTGCACAATAGGTCTAAGATGCTCATCATGTTGATAGTCACACAAATGGATAGCAATCTTAAGAAGATGATGCATAGCAAGTGGAGAAGTTGGATAGTACACACCAGACGAAATAGTAGAGCCAAATCAGTGACACATGCTTTTGCTCGCAAGTAGTCTAGGGGAAGTAAAAAAAATCTCTTTCGTTACAACATGTAGCCGATGTGCTTTGAATCTGGCACATAACTCAAAAACACAGTGGACAGGACCTAGTGGGTAGCAAATTATTATATATACACAGAGTACGTAGTATCCGCATCCACAATAGACTGCACCAGATCGCTAGCAACATGCAAACAAAACATAATAAAAAGAGAAGCACAGACGTGCAAAACAAGTGAAGAGGAGAGAAGCAAACACATATTTTACATGGAAGTGTGCGAGCATGGCGATTCGCTCCTGGCTAGCGAGTTCAATTTTTATCATCTTTCTCCTAGAAAAGTATAAAGAAAAATACATCTCGCTAGCTATTAGAGATGTCGTTAGGGACGCCCTAAAAAAGCAGAGATGAAAGTGGACAGAGAAACCAATTAAGCTAAACGATGGAGGAGTATGTAACACGAGTGGCCGCCACATGCATGATGCACATTTAGAAACTTGGGAATTAGAGGATCTCCAAGAGTTTCTAGGAATTTGTTCCCAAAACCATTGCATTTACCAAGTCGCCAAAAAATATTGTAGGTACTAAATGAAAGTTTCTCCAACAGTTTCCAAAATATCACTCCTAAAATATAAAGTAATTGGTTGCATACAAAACTTCGGTGGCAGCAACATCTTTTCTTTCATGGGGATTTCGCGAGAAGTCGGAGATGACGGTCGTTCCATCTCTGGGCCGTGAGCAGAGGGACGCGCTCCCGAGCTAGGAGTTGCGGGCTCACGACCGTGCCATCTTCTGAGCGCGAGCAGAGGGATGCACTGCTGATCAGTTGAGAGTTGTGACAGGCGTGCCACCAAGCAGGATCTGCGGTCTGCTGCTCCGGACCACGTGTAACACCCAAAATTTTTGCATGATTTTAAAATAATTAAATTGATTTATTTATGCAATTTTGTGATGCATTGAATATAGGTAATAATAATTTTTTATGAATTAAAATCAAATATAAGGCTAGATACACGTTGTTGCATTCATGCTAGAGCATGTAATTTTTATGTGATGTTTGGTTTTGTTGGAACTCAAATTGTATCCAAATTCTTTTGCAAATGAAATGATTTTTGAAAGCTGTTAAAATAAAAAGAAAAGGGTATTTTTATTTCCTTTCTTTCTCTCTGGAGTCCAGCCCGAGGTGGCCATTGCTTTGGGCCGCTGGCCACTTTCTGTTGGCCGTCGTCGTTCTTGGATACCAGGCCGGCCCACCTCTTGAGTTTAGCAGCAGCTGCACTCTCGCTCCCCTCCCTTGTTGCTACGATGAACCGGGCCCGCTGTCGGTGTCGTCGTTTCTTTCCTCGCACTGAAGCGTCGTGAGACCGGCTCCGTGATTGCCGCACCCGTTTCCTTTGTTCGTCGCCCACCTTGAAGTCGCGTGCGTCCGAGCCTTCTTGCCGAGCAGCAGCGCCGCGCCTCTCTTTTCCCCTCTCGCGAAATCACCTTGTTTCAGTCGAGAACAGCAGCGCCGCGGAACCGTCCTTGGTTGCCGCTGCCGTCGAGTTCGTCGTCGGGTTCGCCGAAGCCGATGCCACATCGTCACCGTAAGACATTGCGGCGACTTCTCCTTGACGCCCTGGGCGCGTCGGTATATTTATTTGTGCCCGATGTCACTCATCTCGCCTCGCCGGTGTTCACAGGTCGTCGCCGTCCGCTCCTTTGAGTCGTGCGTCGCCCTTGGAAGGAGTAGTCCATGCCCTATCGAACTGGACATCCTTGCCGTGCCTTCATGGTCATGGTCGTTCATTCAGTAATCCCTAGGTGAGCTCGTCATGTATTTTCACATTGGTTTGTTTGCATCGAGCTCCAAAGAAACTCCATCGCCGGCCATGCATGGTCTCCATCTTGCTGGCACCATGGCTTGATGTCATCGTCACTAGATCCATATGACATCATGATGACACCAGTACATTGGCTTGCCGTTTTTCTTCACAAGAACAATTCGGAAAATACTTGTGAATTGCACCTATACGTACACCACCAGCAAACCGAGCAGCCCGGCCCTGTTTTTCCTGTTTTGATCTTGTTAGCTTGTTGACACCATCATCACGTAACCTCATGTTTTGTGGCCGTTTTACTTTACAAATTTAAATCTAGAAATACCATGCTAATACACATATACATGTAACCATCCAGTACAAGTTCCATCTTACATCAGCTTGATCCAGTGTCTATACCAAGTTGATCATCACGTTGCCTTGTAAACATGCAGTCCTTGTTCAGACTCATAATCTGAATTTTTATTATTTTTATTCCGAAAATCAAATCAAGTTTTATACAGTTTCGCCACTATCTTGTTTTGGTCATAAAATCCACGGTTTAGTTCCGATTCAATCCGTTCAAGTTGCGTTAGGTTCGTTACAAAGTTTTCTACATGTTTATAAATCTTTTTAATCATATTTTTTTCGCTAATAAAAAATTTATGTCTTGTTTTAATCTCTTAAATGCTTTAGAAAACTTGTAAAACGCGTATCTTCGCCAGTTTTACGTCCGATTTCGTGATCTTTACGTCGATGTGATCGTAGCGATGCGTAGATTTATTTTATAAACCTTTTACATTCTTTTCTTGCTGTTGGTGTACTGTTCTAACTATAGCCCTTTGTTTGCTTCGTGTATGAATGCTCGGATGATTGTGTGTTGATGCTTGATGATTCGAGAGTAGACGGTGAGCCGTTCATTGGTGATCAGGAGTGCTTCTACGAGCAAGACCAGCAAGATCATCAATACTTTGAGGATCAAGGCAAGTATAGCTTGGGAATTGCTTACTTTATAACATGATCATATATAACTTAATGATGTTTATATGCCATAAACGTTAAGATGTTTGTTAGTAACATGGGGACTTGTCTGCTTTAGCGAATCCGGGTATTACAGTACAACTATGGGGGTTATATGGCTCTGACTTTAGTTCCTTAGAGATCATTCCTCTACCAAGTTGGCAAGTGCAGAATTGGATATAGTATGCCCCCTATCCCGTAATATGTGAGTATAGGCTGAGAGTTATGTGCCACATAGGAAGGGTGAGTCCTATGTCTGACGAATTAGCGCCCTAGCTTGTTAGAAGAACCTTTGAGGACTTCATAGTGGTTCTTGGTGTTTGGGTTTGATCCTCCCTTGCATTTGGGAACCCACGACTCATAGTGAAAGTGTACACCTCTCAAGCGCAGAGTTTGAAAAACTGGTATACTAGCCTTGCCCAAGGTCACGGGCGGCCCCGGAACCATAGCACTAAGAATGATGACTTGTGTTTATTATCACTCATGTTTATCGTTTATGCTTTACATTAATTATGTTATGATGATCATGGTTCATGGGTATGTAAGTGCCTTGCTATTCTTGCTAAGTAATGCTTGTACTTACCCTTGCTATATCACATCAATAGATCAAGGCTGGAATGATGACAACATTGAGGACTATCGTAAAGAGTATTAGGCTTGGAGTCAACCAGTCCCTGTGGTGGAGCTTCTGCATGAGAGTCGCCTTAGTAGCTTTTATTATTGTTGAGACATGTAATGAATACTTATTCCCTATGTAATAAGCACGTTGATGATACTTTTATACATTTGTCGAAACATGTGTGTGACATTCCCCGGGCGCACATAAGATATTTATACATCCACTTTTGTTCTTAAAAATGGGTGTGACAAATTGGTATCGAGCTTAGTGTTGACTAGGGACGCAAAGCCTAGTTAGAAATTGGCCGCTTTTAAGGTTCCAAGATTGTTTCAACCCCTTGTTCAATAAGCCTTGGTATTTTCTCTCTATTGTGTCTCTATCCTTGATTTTCAGCTCCTCCTTGATGCTTACTTTTAAATCTTTTATTTATATCACAAATCCTTGATTTGACATGCTATTATATTTTTTTGCGATATCCAAAGAAGAGTTATAGGATCTTTTCCTTAATACAAAAGAACGATAGAATCGAAAGTTGAGTGTGAATTGAATAATTGTGTGCTTAGTTGGATTGTTATTTTGCTTATGAGTGATTTGGATTTTTGGAATGAGTGCTGGAACTTTGTGGACATGTCTACAAGTCCCTTAGATAGGAATATTAAGGTTTGGGTGGTTAAATAAATCTTTGGGGTTAGTACCACATTTTCTCTGTGTTGCTGAAATCTGGAGCAGTCAGTGAAGTTTTTGTCACATCTCACAATTGGTTCATGCAAATGGGATGAAATTGTTATGGATGAAACTAGACTTCTGTAGCTTTCAATGCCATATCAACCACCTTTATATCTATTATGAGCTGAGAGTTTATGATTCTCTCAATTTGATGTTTCTACACTGCCTGAGAGTCCTGAACAGTTTCGGTTGTTTGCTGTTTTGGACCTATTTAATGTCAGAATCTGGTAAAGTGGTACACATGAGGGTTGTGGAGAGTTTTGCAACCTTTCCAACGGTATAAACTACAACTTCATAGGATTTACAGAATGATAGTTAGAGGTGTTTTACTGCACTGCTGTCTTTCTAATCGTGGGAAAATTTTAGATCTCTTGTTCTTACATATACACATGAGTTTCTTTTCGATATCAAAAGGTCATTATGATGGATAACTCACAAAGAAGAATACTTAGTCTACCCCTTTGTACTCCCCTAGATAATCCTTTCTTAAGGGGGGTAGTCACCTTGAAGAAATTGCAAGATGGAGGTTTTAAACATTCTAGTTCTTCACTCGGAGACATATGCTATCCTATGGTTAAGTCGTCCGCATCAAGCACATACAACCTTCACTCAAGGTTGATAACTTGTTGGAATGTCTACAAGGAGCATGTATGTTTTCCTTGATTTGGGTTTTGCTTGGAGCTATTACTTTGATTTTAACTTTCAACTCAAGACAAGTCATTGTTGATGGTATAGGAAAGAGATGTTGGACTTCATTACAGTTTGTTCTACAATGAATAAAGAGAACCTTGGTACTTACACCAAGCATGGTGAGTGAGATTTGTGTGAAGTTCTCTTCCTCTTGGTTTTGTATCTCAACTGGTGGATTTTATGGAGAACAGCCAAACGATGTGTTGAGCTGAAGTCATCCAAGTCGACAAAAAGTGTTCCTTTGGAATGATGTGATTCTATTGGAGGTGTATTGTAGGCATTATAATATTGGACACAAGAGTTACTCTAAAATGGAATTTTAGCAAGATTGTGGTGGTACTCTATGGATGTAGAGGCTTAGGTATCAAGTCAACTAAGGAAGTGTGAGTTGGTACAGGATGTGGAGCTAGCCCTTGTGGAACATAGAAGTGTGCCATCACCTGAGTGAAGGAATTTATCTACTTGGAATTAAGTTATCTCTAATGGAGGAGAAGAGCTCAAGAAAGTTAGTAATCAATAACTCACTCAAGGATATAAGATTAACTTAGAGTTTCTTTTGGATTGTGAAGATTAGATAGAGGTTGAAAGAAGGGTTGTCCAAAACATTTGAGCAAGCTGATGTTTGGAAGATAGTGAATCTACTATGGATTAAGAGAGTCATGATGAGCAATTAGAATATCACTATGGTGGCTAAGGTATTAGAAGGTTATGAAAACTACTCTCTAGTCTCCCCCGGTTCGATAATATCTTAAGGATGGTAGTGCCTTAATCTCATGAGCTTGTTTCTCTCAATCTATCTTCAAGTTGTGAGATTATCTTGGAGTTGTGAAACAAAATCTTTCATCTTCGTTTTCAATCTGCGCACGCCGAGAATTTCCACAAGCACAAATTCCGCTTTTATGGGTCCAAAGATTCTTTCACAAAACAATCCTCGTTGACACTTGTTATCATATAAATTTATTAATCAAATAAACATGAGAAAGGGGTATAAATCATAATAACAATCTAGAATAGGGTGTCACTAACATATTTCCACCAGTTTTGGTAAAGTTGTGAATTGCAGGGACTAAACAGGAAAACAGCAGAATTCGCGAGCCGTACGACTACGCGACGTAACGCAATCCAACTCCGAGAAAGACTCTAGAAGGCTTCGGATTAATCCCGACGTGATCGAGACTTAGCACCCAAGAAAACATCATCTAGAAGACTCCAGAAGCCACGACGCGCCGCGGGACCCAGAGTGGGCCACACTCTGGGCCGGCCGGCCCAAATAACAGGCCGACCGGCCTCCCCCCTCCGCCAAGTCATCCCTGCCTCCGGAAGCTTCCTCAACCGCCTCTAAGACGCAATCTAATCCGCTCGTTTAATGTCGGTTTGATCCGAGGGCGACGGTGGAAGTACGAGATGTATCTAAGCCCAACACCTGGCACCTCCTCCGGACTATATAAGGAGACCCCCTAGACCCCCCCTTTCGGATCATCAAGTTCTCAATTCATCAACGCTACAAGATCCAAGTCATCAATCCCACGCCTAGAAACACCGCTTTAGGAAGAGTAGCAATCAAGATTAGATCTAGTAGGAAGGGAGAAATCCGCTCCTGATCGTCGGAGGCCGGCTCAAGATCAGGCCTCGTTCTTGTAAGTTCTTCATTGTAAGTAGTCTTCAAGTTCCAGACACGTGCTTAATATGAATATCTTGATCATATTTATATTCGAGATTATTTGTTCTAGTATTTACTTTGATTACACGTTTAGCATAGTTGAATTACTGTTATGTTCATGCATGGATTCGTATAGCGCTCATCCTTTAGATCTGAGGGTGAGTGGTAGAGATGATGTAATCATAGTGATTAGATCTTATTTACCTGCTTTGCACCCTATATGCCGGGTCGTGTGGTAGATCGTGGTGGTGACAAAGATCATTGAGTCCTTTGCAATCCATCCCCCGTATGTAGGCCTAGCGGATGATATTATTCGGGTTGTTCTAAGTTTCGGCCTTAGTCTTCACGGATTCTGTCCTCATGTGTGGATTTAATTAGTCTTTCTTCGATGATTGTTAGATGTATTGCACTAATCAAGTAGATCCTAACTTATAGTTTAGAGTTACATATTGGAGTTTCTAATGCTAGCTAGCCTATGAATTGCTATCGTCCCACTGTTGGACACTTTCTACTTGCACACCGATATGACTTGGTTGAATTTATTTATCGAAACTTTTATCATTATCTTTATTGTGAACTTTGATCCCTGTTTATGTAATTGATAGATTTAATACTTAAGCTTTGCTTACGAGAGATGATTAAGATGTTTAGATACACCTATGCACGCTTAGTTCTTGATAATAGACTTCTTTCCCTGTGGTAGAATATAAATTCAATACCTGGTTCTTACTCCTGGTTAAAATGCTACAATGGTATATTCATATCTGTGCGCTTGCGGATACCCAGTTATAATTATTTACTTATTAAGAAGTTTATCAAGGCATAGTACGAATATTTTATTCCTTGCATATTAGTAGTTTAACTATAGGGATGACAACCTTTTCAAATATGCTATGAACTGCAATGAATTATTTTCTTTTAGTTTTATCTGAAGCAACATCTGATATTTATTTTTGACGCCATTGCTAGTGATAGGTTTATATCTGTTTCTAGTTAGTGACGTTAGAAATACCAACAAGCATTTTTGGCGCCGTTGCCGGAAAGAAAGTCTTTAGCCCAAGAAAATATAGGAATACCTTGCATGCTTCTCTCTCACGCATTGTAAAGTATTAAATTTATCACTAATTGCTTAAACAGGTTTACCCTTGTTATTATTCTTCCTATCTATTTCAGGGTAATGTATGAATAGGAATCTTCCCGAAAAACTTCCTTTCCGATCCGAAAAAACTCTTGAAGGAGGCAAGATCCAAGTTGAAGTCTCAACGTAAGATCACTACGCCGGAAGACTCCTCCACTGTCGCGCGGCTTAGCACCCGTGTTCGAAGTAATGGCAAACAAGACCCTCCGCGAGTACTCTGCACCAACTACGGCCAACATCCGCACTGGGCCGGTAGTCGATGTGGGAGACAAAACTTTTGAGCTCAAGCCTGCACTCATCAACATGGTACAAGCTAGCCAATTCTGTGGAAAAGCCCATGAAGATGCCAATGCGCACCTACAACACTTCTTAGAGATCTGTGGCACCTTCACCATCAAAGATGTCTCAAGTGATGCAATCCTACTTCGTCTGTTCCCATTCTCACTCTTGGGACGAGCGAAGCAGTGGTTCTACGCCAACAAAGACAAACTCACTACTTGGACACTTTGCTCTACTGCCTTCCTGGCAAAGTTCTTCCCTATAGGCAAAACCAACGCCTTACGGGGGAAAATCTCAAGTTTCCAAAGAAGAACACGACGAATCCGTTCCAGGCGTGGGAGCGCTTCCAAGACTACATCTCAGAATGCCCACACCATGGAATGGAGAACTGGCTGCTCATGCAGACCTTCTACCACGGGCTTAACAACAACACCCGTGAGACCATGGACGCTGCTGCTGGAGGTGCTTTCCTGTCCCTTACACTGAATCAAGCTACTGACCTTGTGGAGAAGATGGCGTCAAACCAAGCTTGGAATGAGGACCGTCAACCCCGCAAGAAAGAGAGGGGAATGCATCAGCTGAAAGAGGTAGACATGCTGTCTGCCAAAATGGACTTAATTATGAAAAAACTTGAAGACAAAGCTCCCGAGAAGAAGGAAGTCATGCAACTCTTCGATTCCCGCATGACATGTGAAGAATGCGGCAACACTGGACACTCGGGCAGCCAATGTCCCGAGCTGGAAGAGGACGTGAACTACATTAACAACAACAACCAGTATCGTCCCCCGAATCAAGGATGGAATCAACAGAGACCCAACTACCAAGGTAACTACTCAGGTAACTATCAAGGTAATAACTCTTTTAATAATTTCCCACCTTTAAGAGAGCTAGTACAAAACCAAGGTAGACTTATGGATAATCTGTCTAAGAGGTTAGCTTCCAATGACAAAATGCTAGAAACTATTAGTACTAAAATGGAAAGTTTTTCTTCTACAATAAAGAACCAGTATAGCTTCAATAAAATGATAGAATCTCAGTTATCTCAGCTGGCTTTATCTGCTCCTATTCCTAACCTAGGTAAGATTCCGGGCCAGCCGGAAGAATTAGAATCTGCAAATCTTGTCGATGTCTACTATGCAGGTATTCAGACCAAGGATGCACGAAGGACTGGCGTGCACTGAATGGGGCATGCCCGCCAAGAAAGGAGATCCAGGGAGACCAGTCATCACCATTAGCATCGGCGCCCGTACCTACGACGCACTCTGCGACTTTGGCTCAAGTGTTAACATTATGCCTAAGGTAAACCTTGAGCCAGGTTCAGATTTATTATACACAACCATGTGCCTACAACTTGCAGATCAGTCGCTATGCTACCCCGAGGGCATCCTGGAAGACGTTTGTCTTTACATCGGTAAGCTCTATGTGGCCACCGACTTCGTGGTCCTGGATACGGGCAAAGGTAAGAACGCCCCGATCATTCTGGGACGCCCTTTCCTTGCCACCACCAAGGCCATCATCTACGCCGACACCGCAAAGATCGTCTTCACCGTCAACAAACAGAGGGAGAGATTCAACTGCAAACACAAGACCCTAGCTCCCCCTGTTCCACCTGTATCACTACCGTACCCTGAAGTACACGCACCAGCTGTCGAGGAGAGGACAAAAAGAAGAAGCAAGAACAAGAAGAACCGTCAACCTCGACCACTTGTTGGTATTTGTTAGCTTACAGAGAAATATTTGTAGATCCGCAAGCGCACGGATGTCCAAAGTGAGCATTTCACCCGGGGGGGTTTTAAATATATATCGTATCCACAAGGAAGATATGACAAAGCGGTTCAATTGATTAAAGACAGTGATAGAGGACTAATGAGATTTTGGTAATCAGCATATACTTAAACAAGGTAAGCCAATAATAAATAGCAATAAGGTATATGAGACAGGCAGAGGCACACACGTGGTGAGTATAGCATAAAACTAATTCCTAGTGAGATTAGGATTGGATTTAAGACAAAGGGACAGTTCTTAGGTAGCATACAAAGAATCTATTAAATGGTTTTAAACAGGCATAGCATAAGATCATATATATATATCAAAACCATAAATAAGAATGTGCACCCCGAAGATTACTTAAGAAAATCAGGAACGAAACAAGATTAACCCAAGAACCATTATCGACTAGTCTTACATACGGGGGATGGATTGCAAAGGACTCAATAGTGCTTTGTCACCACTACGATCTACCACACCGCGACCCGGCATATAAGGTGAATCCGCAAGTAAATTATATCTAAGCACCATGCTTACATACTTTCTACTACCTAGCACACTCGAGTAATATACTAGGAGCTCTACGAATAAGCGTTGAATTATCATGAATGATGATCATATCAAATATGCTATAACTAGAATAAAGTAAAATAGACTAATTGCATGCATAGTAATGAAATAGCACGAAGGTGTATGAAAACAATAATATTGATTCATAGTAACTTACAGATCCGAACCGGAGCAGATGCTCTCTTCTCTAAACTCGACTTTCTATCTAAACTAGGCTCTAGATCTATATATAGAGCGACGAATTAGCTATCCTATCTCTTGGTGTCTCCTCTTCTTCTCCTGCCTTGGCTTCAACTTGATCTTCTACTTGATGATGACTTGAGGCTTCAGATCCATTATGAAACAGGGGAGCCTGGGGGCTGTTTATATAGTCGGGAGAGCGCATCTCGTGCTCCACCGTAACCATCGGATCAAACCGACATTAAACGAGCGGATTAGATTGCGTCTCGGAGGCGGTGGAAACATTCCGTAAGTAGGGGCCGACGTGGCAGGGGGGAGAGGCCTAGGCCCTACTATTCAGGCCGGTCGGCCTGGGAGTGGGGCCCATGCCAGGTCCGCGGTGCGCCGTGGCTTCCGGAGTCTTCTAGATGATGTTTTCTTGGGTGTTAAGTTTCGTTCACGTCGGGAGTAATCCGGAGCCTTCTAGACTTGTTTCGGAGTTGGATTGCATTACGTTGCGTCGGTCGTATGACACGTCAATTCTGCTGTTTTCCTGTTAAGTCCCTGCAAATCACAACTTTACCAAAACTCGTGGAAATCATTAGTCCAAAGCCCTATTCTATTGTTGATTTATCTTTTTAGTCCTTTTCATAAATTGTTGATGCATAAAAATATGAGTTAGCGAGCATCAACAAACTCCCCTAAGCTTACCTCTTGCTAGTCTCTAGCAAGACCCCTGTGTGTGTTACCAAATCAAATCTCGACCAAGGTAGGATGAAAAATTCAGAATCATAAACTTGCTTATATCTATTTGAGAGCATGGGGTTTTTATCATACATGAGTCTTGGACAATTGAAAGATAGAACAATTAAGTCAAACACCATGTCTCAAGTTCGTGGTTTCACTATAACTCTGGAGTTTTACAAAAGATTTTTCAAAGTGAAAGCACAGAAAGTGTTCCCAGTATGACAACAATGAGAGTACACATTTAATTTCTTAGCCTTTTTCCTTGCTTCTTTTGTTTCTGAAAAATATATCTCACTTTTTATAGCAATAAATTTAAGAGAACCTTGGGTTACAAAACAACTTGTTGGAGAGGTGAGCTCTTCTCGCTCGTATGACTTTTGTCATTTTTTTTTCTCTCTCCTTTTCTTTTTCTTTTCTGAGATGTGGGCCCTACTCGCCCTGAACACTTGTCCATTTTTCATCTCTTTTATTAGGGAGGTAGGCCCTTCTCGCCTAGTAGAACACTTGTCCATTTCTCTCCCTCTTTCTCATCTCACTTTTCTCTCATATATTTATATACTTTTTTTTTTCATGCCCAAGTCTCTTGAAAGCATAGAGAGATATATAACTTGAAGCAACTTTAGCATATTTTCAACAAGGCCTTTATTTTATCAGGGCTTAAAAACTTGTGTCATACAGAGACTCATCATTTAAGATTTTCAAAGATTAATCCTCCGAATTTAAGTGTCACGTATGAACAAGATAGATAGTAGCTTAACTTTTATCATATCATATCAGTCAACTGCCTAGACTTGAAATTTAAGATCATACTCCCACAAAGCTCAAACTCAAAGCATGTTTTTAGAATCTAAACAATCATATCCGTGGTTCGGGAGAAGTAAAGATGGTAAGCTAGGCATTTATTACAGAGGAGCAACATCTATCATGTTCTTGTTTATAGCATAATTCATCACTTTTTATTATTATTTTATATATATATTTTTTTATGCGGCACACATATATATATATATATTAAAAACCGGACTTTATTTATCTTAACTAGCTAAACAAACCTAAGCATATATGTATGGCCGGAAAAAACCGAAATAATATAAGTAGATAAATAGTTACTTACCTTGGGGGCACTCCTTCCAAGGGTCTGACGGTAGGTTGGTGTAGGTGTAGGTGTCGGACAGGGTTTCCCCAGCTGTGGTTTTTGTTCTTCACGGGGACCACTCCCCCAAGCTGCTTATTGTCATTACCTGTGCCTTAGACGGCCAAAAATCTTTGCCAATTGTTCAGTATTGGTGTCCACCGTATCCTGGATGTCGTCCAGCTGTTCCCCCCTTTGTTGCATCCACTCTTGTTGATGGTAGAGGAGGTCAGTGTGGGCATTTTGCGTGTTGATCATGGTGCGCATATTGGTATGCACACCCTGGCGGAATGTTGCTGGGTCACGGTGCTCGAAACCTGCAAAAGAATGACGGGCCGGCATAAATGCTGCATTAGCACTACCTTCGGGCACTTCATGAGTGGGCAGTGGTCCTCCCGGATAGGCGCGGCGTGGGTATGATGGCACGAAGCCCTCGTAGGCCTGGTACGCTGCGCCCTCCTGGGTCTGGTCAGCTCCTGTGTAGTAGGATGTTGAAGCTCTAGTTGATGTTGACGGCTGACGGCGGACCGGCTGGGCCTGCATGTTTAACAGGAAAGACTGCACAGCATATATACCCAATCCCGGGTTAGGGAGTGGGATCGCGTCTTTATTGTGAAGGTAGAAATATTGTTCTTGTTCTTTCTTTACCCAACGGCCCTGTCGGAAGTGATCGTATCCTAGAATCTCTCGTGGAGTGGTTATATCAATAATGGTGACATCATCACCAAGCAGGTCGAGATCACTGGCTATTCGTGTAACCAGAGAGGTGCAGCTTATGTCTCCAACTAAGGTGGGAAGTGATAACCAGTGTTCTACTAACAGCTTGACAGGCGAGACAGGTGTTCTCTCAACAGCGGCATACATGAGTGCCAACTCTGACATTCTCACAGTGATATTGTCGTTACGTGGAAAGAAAGCAAGGGCCAACCATCTATGAAGAAATTTTAAGGTAGGAAGATGGATGTCATTTGTGCGTGGTCGGCAAGACATGTCTTTTCCAGATATCTCTTGCCAGAAAGCCTCTCTATTAAAGTCGCTTAGAGCAGAGATTATGTCTATGGGGCAGCCTGGCGCGAAGCCTAGCGCAGTGCTTAGTTGTTTCCAAGACAAAGTGTATGGTTGACGGAATAACCGAAAGGTTACCCCGTTCTTGTCCTCAGTGATATTCAAGGTACGTAGAAACTCTAGCGTAAGAGTCGGCACCCCTTTTTTCGGTGTCATAGAAAGTCGACCAAAATTAACAATTGAAAAATAAGCATGAACTTAGGTAGTATACCTATGCGGTTCATGAAATCATCATCTAGCATGGGTGTTAGAACGAAGTCTCTATCTTTCGGTTTTTCCGTATCTACTCCTCTCTTCTCCTCCTCGTAACTGGAGGTGTACATCCAGGGTTAAGATTTTACCCTTGGATTGGTGAGGCAGCTGGTGATGGAGAAGAGTTTGGTGACGGTGTTGCTCGAGTATCGGTGCTCATTGCCTGCTCGAACTAGCCCGAGAGCGGGGCGTGTTCTAAACATCCTTCCTATCATGGCTGATGATACAGGAAAAGAATTTGCAAGAGGGTATTTAACTGGAATGAAAGACTACCTCTTGAAGATTTTTCTGCAGAACTCCTCTTTTCCTATTTTCTTTTTCTTCCCCTCTCTCTAATTCTGCTCGAGGCAGCACTACTTCTTCTCGTGACCAAGATTTTTGAGTGTGGTGTGTTGAGAAATGCATGGGGCTGGCAGCCCTTTATATAGTGTAGGGGGGAGGCCGGTCGGCCTAAATGTGGGGCGGCCAGCCCCCATGTGGGGCCCACCTGAGTGCCCTCTCTTCCATCCATTCTCGCTAAAGGTTCACGCTAGAATAATGCATGTTGGGTCAAGTGGAGTGATGCTGGTGGAGAATGAGTGGAAGGGAAATAAAGGAAATAAAGAAAGTGGTGATTTGATGCTTGTCCCTATGACATGTGGGTCCCACTTGTAAGGGTGTATTATTATTTATTTTTGTATTTTCTGAATAAAAATGAAAAACATAGCAGCAAAAAAAAGTAAAGAAAATTTTTATGCCACCACGTAAAAGTAATTGTACGGGTTTTCACTCCGCAAAAATTATTAATCATGGGGCGTAGATTTTTTTTTTTTTTTAATTACAGTAAATGTAAAAGTGCGGGAATTTAAATTGCGGGGAATAAAATGTGCGAGGAATAAAATATTTTTTTAGATTTTTGAAATTTTTACCGAATTACCTGACGGCGAGGGTCCGTAGTTAAGGTCCTCGAACGGGGACCTTCAAATCTTCTAGTCCTCCGGTGCATCCTCCATCGGAGAGGATGGTTCGTCTGGCATCGTCTTCTCTTGATCGATCATGTTTGCGTTGATAGTGAGTTCAGGTCTGGGCTTGAAGGCGAACTTCTCCTCCTTTCCATTGATCTCAAATGTGATTTCTCCAGCGCTGACGTCAATGTGAGCGTTGGCGGTGCTTAGGAATGGTCGCCCGAGAATCAGTGAGACCCTGGAGTCTGGGTGCATGTCCAGTACAACGAAGTCAACTGGCACAAAGAACTCCCGGATCCTCACTGGAACATTTTCGGCGATTCCTGTCGGGTAACGAACTGATTGATCTGCTAGTTGTAGACACATTGATGTTGGAACCAAGGTAGGGTGCTTGAGCTTGTCGAAGACAACCTTGGGCATCACACTGACACTTGCTCCAAGATCACAGAGTGCATTGTTGAAGTATTGATCTCCGATTGAGCACTCTATAGTGGGGCATCCTGGATCCTTTTTCTTAATGGGTGATGTGTTTAGGATTGCCGCACTACACTCTTCTGTTAACTTGATCATCTCTGTAGTTGGCAGCGGTCTCTTCTTGTTCAGGATATCTCTTATGTATTTGGCGTATGTTGGGACTTGCATGGCGCCCAAAGGGGGTATGTTGACATAGAGCTTCTGGATCACCTCTACGAATTTGCCGAATTGATCATCAATTTGAGGTCTTCTTATCCTTCTTGGATATGGTAGGAAGTTAGTGTCGTGAAAGTCTTGTCTTGTGGGTTCTTGGCGCACAACTTCTTCTACGTCGTCATCCTTATCTTCTGGAATGTTGGCCGGTACTACGGGTGGTGCAGAGGCTGCAGGTGCCGTAGGTGTTCTAGCCGAAGGTCTTGCTGTGCGCCCGTCGGGTATGGTGGATCGGTGGTTTGCTTACCACCTCTCGTTCGGACATTACATACCTGTTCATGATTAGTGGCAACAGGCATAGCAGCAGACAATTTTGATAATTTTGATTCTAGTTTGATATTAAAAGCAACTTGTTCTTTTATCATAGCAGAAAAACTATCCATTTTAGCATTTATATCTTCCAGAATTTTATCATTAGCAATTAACTTCTTGGAGAAACTATCATTAATTTTAACTTGCTCTTCAATTAATTCTCGTAAAGAAGGTTGCTTGAATTTATTACCCGAATTAAAGTTATTACCTGCATACTTACCTGCGTAAGTCGGTTGTGGTTGCGAGTCTTTTCTTTGGGTCGGTGCTGACTTGTGAACCACCAAGCTTGAACTTCTTGAAGCGTTCATGGAGTCTTGTAAAGCTTGTCGATCCTTCTTGTAGTTGGCTCGCTCCTCAAGCCAATTTAGTAGCACATCCATCCCAGTTGATACTGCCTTCAATTCTTCTTGTTCTTCTTGTACTTCTTCACTTTGATGACAGTATTGGGTGTTCTTCGGGGTCCAGCCTTGATTTTTACGATATCTTGCTCATAAGTGTGTCGGCTTTCCCTGGTGTGAATGATAAGAATGATCCTCCAGCAGTGGCGTCTAGATGCTCTCTTGCTTTTTGATTTAGTCCATGATAGAATCCTTGTAAGAGCATCCATTCCTCCATTCCATGGTGAGGGCAATCTGTTATGTATTCTTGCAAACGTTCCCACGCCTCTGGAATAGATTCTCCCTTCTAGCTGGCCGAAGTTGGCAATTTTTTTCACGTAAGGCATTGGTTTTGCCTGTGGGGAAAAACTTTGCTAGGAATGTGGTTGAACATTTCTCCCATGTGTTTATCTTTTGTTCATTGGAGTAGAACCATTGCCTCGCTCTTCCCGATAGTGAGAAAGGGAATAAGTGGAGCAGGGATCGTGTCCTTGGGAATGTTCTTGATATTGATGGTGGCGCCTATCTCCATGAAAGTCTGAGATGAGTGCTTGCATCTTCATGTGTCTTTCCTTCAAACGGGTTAGCTTGCACCATGTTGATGAGGCTTGTCTTGAGTTCAAACTCATGATTGATTGGAAGTGTAGGTCCAAAGCGAATGTTCTTGATGTTTGGAGCGCAGAACTCTCAACGTCTTTTCAGTCATGGCTTCGGGAACTTGGTGTAGCTTCTTGGGTTGACTTGATTCGGATGATCAAAGTGTAATGAATCACAATCAAACCTGTTAATACCCCTGCTTGAATAAGATAGAAAAAAGACAATAAACGGGTAAATCTGTTTTAGCAGAGGTGCTAAGTAGCAAAATCCACACTTAGTATTCATCTATCAATAATCAAAAGAGTAGCTATCAAAATCTTCCCCGCAACGGCGCCAAAATGCTTGTTGGTATTTGTTAGCTTACGAGAAATATTTGTAGATCCGCAAGCGCACGGATGTCCAGTGAGCATTTCACCCGGGAGGGTTTTAAATATATATCGTATCCACAAGGAAGATATGACAAAGTGTTCAATTGATTAAAGACAAAGTGATAGAAGACTAATGAGATTTTGGTGATCAAGATATACTTAAACAAGGTAAGCCAATAATAAATAGCAATAAGGTATATGAGACAGTGCAGAGGCACACACGTGGTGAGTATAGCATAAAACTAATTCCTAGTGAGATTAGGATTGGATTTAAGACAAAGGGGACAGTTCTTAGGTAGCATACAAAGAATCTATTAAATGGTTTTAAAACAGGGCATAGCATAAGATCATATATATATATCAAAACCATAAATAAGAATGTGCACCCCGAAGATTACTTAAGAAAATCAGGAACGAAACAAGATTAACCCAAGAACCATTATCGACTAGTCTTACATACGGGGGATGGATTGCAAAGGACTCAATAGTGCTGTCACCACTACGATCTACCACACGACCCGGCATATAAGGTGAATCCGCAAGTAAATTATATCTAAGCACCATGCTTACATACTTTCTACTACCTAGCACACTCGAGTAATATACTAGGAGCTCTACGAATAAGCGCGTTGAATTATCATGAATGATGATCATATCAAATATGCTATAACTAGAATAAAGTAAAAATAGACTAATTGCATGCATAGTAATGAAATAGCACGAAGGTGTATGAAAACAATAATATTGATTCATAGTAACTTACAGATCCAGAACCGGAGCAGATGCTCTCTCTTCTCTAAACTCTGACTTTCTATCTAAACTAGGCTCTAGATCTATATATAGAGCGACGAATTAGCTATCCTATCTCTTGGTGTCTCCTCTTCTTCTCCTGCCTTGGCTTCAACTTGATCTTCTACTTGATGATGACTTTGTTGACACTTGTTATCATACAAATTTATTAATCAAATAAACATGAGAAAGGGGTATAAATCATAATAACAACCTAGAATAGGGTGTCACTAACATATTTCCACCAGTTTTGGTAAAGTTGTGAATTGCGAGGGACTAAACAAAAAAAAAACCGGGAATTCGCGAGCCGTGCGACTCTGCGACGTAACGCAATCCAACTCCGAAAAGACTCTAGAAGGCTTCGGATTAATCCCGACGTGAACGAAACTTGACACCGAAGAAAACATCATCTAGAAGACTCCAGAAGCCACGACGCACCGCGGGACCCAGGGTGGGACCCACCCTGGGCCGATCGGCCCAATAATGGGGCCGATCGGCCTGCCCCCTGGTCCAAGAAGATCAGGTCTCCGGAAGCTTCCTCAACCGACTCTAAGACGCAATCTAATCCACCCGTTTAATGTCGGTTTGATCCGAGGGCGTCGGTGGGAGCACGAGATGTATCTAAGTCCAACACCTGGCACCTCCTCCGGACTATATAAGGAGACCCCTAGACCCCCCTTTCAGATCATCAAGTTCTCAATTCAGCAACAACGCTTCAAGATCCAAGTCATCAATCCCACGCTCTAGAAACACCGCTTTAGGAAGAGTAGCAATCAAGATTAGATCTAGTAGGAAGGGAGAAATCCGCTCCTGATCGTCGGAGGCCGGCTCAAGATCAGGCCTCGTTCTTGTAAGTTCTTCATTGTAAGTAGTCTTCAAGTTCCAGACACGTTCTTAATATGAATATCTTGATCATGTTTATATTCGAGATTATTTGTTCTAGTATTTACTTTGATTACACGTTTAGCATAGTTGAATTACTGTTATGTTCATGCATGGATTCGTATAGCGCTCATCCTTTCGTTCGGAGGGTGAGTGGTAGAGATGATGTAATCGTGGTGATTAGATCTTATTTACCTGCGTTTGCACCCTATGTGCCGGTCGTGTGGTAGATCGTGGTGGTGACAAAGACCATTGAGTCCTTTGCAATCCATCCCCCCCTGTATGTAGGCCTAGCGGATAATATTATTCGGGTTGTTCTAAGTTTCGCCTTAGTCTTCACGGATTACGTCCTCATGTGTGGATTTAATTAGTCTTTCTTCAATGATTGTTAGATGTATTGCACTAATCGAGTAGATCCTAACTTATAGTTTAGAGTTACATATTGGAGTTTCTAATGCTAGCTAGCCTAAGAATTGCTATCGATCCCACTGTTTGACACTTTCTATTTTGCACACCGGATATGACTTGGTTGAATCCATTTATCGAACTTTATCATTATCTTTATTGTGAACTTTGATCCCTGTTTAAGTAATTGATAAATTTAGCACTTAAGCTTTGCTTACGAGAGATGATTAAGATGTTTAGATACACCTATGCACGCTTAATTCACGATAGTAGACTTCTTTCCCTGTGGTAGAATATAAATTCAACACCTGGTTCTTACTCCTGTTAAAATGCTACAATGGTATATTCATATCTATACGTTAAACTGCATACCCGGTTATAATTGTTTATTTACTTATTAAGAAGTTAATCAAGGCATAGTACGAATATTTTATTCCTTGCATATTAGTGGCTTAACTATAGGGATGACAACCTTTTCGAATATGCTATGAACTGCAATGAATTATTTTCTTTTTAGTTTTATCTCGAAGCAACATCTCGATATCCTTTCTAGACGCCATTACTAGTTAGTGACGTTAGAAATACCAAATGCACTTGAGGCTTCAGATCCATTATGAAACAGGGGAGCCCGGGGGCTTTTTATATAGTCGGGAGAGGGCATCTCATGCTCCACCGTAACCATCGGATCAAACCGACATTAAACGAGCGGATTAGATTGCGTCTCGGAGGCGGTGGAGGAACATTCCGAAGTAGGGCCGACGTGGCGGGAGGGAGAGGCCGGCCGGCCTACTATTCGTGCCGGTCGGCCTGGGTGGGGCCCACGCCAAAGTCCGCGGTCTTGTCGTGGCTTCGGAGTCTTCTAGATGATGTTTTCTTGGGTGTTAAGTTTCGTTCACGTCGGGGAGTAATCCGGAGCCTTCTAGACTTGTTTCGAGTTGGATTGCATTACGTTGCGTCAGTCGTATGACACGTCAATTCTGCCGTTTTCCTGTTAAGTCCCCGCAAATCACAACTTTACCAAAACTTGTGGAAATCATTAGTCCAAAGCCCTATTCTATTGTTGATTTATCTTTTTAGTCCTTTTCATAAATTGTTGATGCATAAAAATATGAGTTAGCGAGCATCAACAACCACACGTGGAACGAGTCTTGATGATCAATCAAGTTGCAACAGAACGCAAGACTCGGCGCATCCCACCACCACTAGAGAAGCTAGACGACCCTCGAGTTCCATCAATCCACCGCTCCATTAATCAATGGAACTTCCGACAAGTTTATGCGCGACACGGATCGGGCATTAACTTAATGTCAAAGGTAACATATCAATTGATATATGGTAATCTGCCTTTGTGTTCCACATATGTAATGCTGCAGATGGCGGATCAATCACACCGATTCCCGGAAGGTATTGCACGAAATGTCCCCGTTAAGATCAAAGACTGCTATGTCCTCACTGACTTTTTAGTCATGGACATGGGAGAAGAAGAACAAGATCCCCCCATAGTACTTGGAAGACCGTTCTTGAACACTACAAGAGCCATCATCTACATCAGGACGGGCGAGATCCACTTCCAGCTTCAAGGTAAAAAGATACGCTGTTTCTTCAATACTTACACTAACAATGAACAGCCCCCAAGAAAGACCAAGGGCCAGAAGCGTCTTCTGAGACTACAACAGAAGCTGAACTCGAAGATGGAGCACATCGAGAGGATAGAGAAAGACATCAAGGAAAAGTACACTCAGCTCCTACCCATCTTGAAATCTGCACCGGCTACACCCGAGAGGTCTCCACCAAAGAAGCAATCCTGGAAGAAGAAAGAAGCTGCGCCTGCCAAGAAAAGCGACAAGAGTGCACCTTCGGAGACCCGACTAGCGCCGGCATCACCAAATGAACAATCGACTTCCTCGGCTACTTCGTCTACGCCGCCCTTTGAGATCATTGAAGGAACCTTACCAGGTACAACATTTATACGAGGGCCCATAGACGACACCACGCCATGGGAGTAAGTGCTCTAAACTCTCACCGAGAGGTAACTCGGTATTTATTTGCATATTTAATTTTCTGCAAAGCATATTTCAATTAGCATATTTCCTTCAGCATTTTTTACTTTTTCTAAACCTGCACTTAGAAAATCTCAAAAATATTTTTTGCTGCATTCGCATCAGTTTCCTAAAGCCCCATGCAAGCACTCCTTGCTGTGGCAGCATAAAAATAAAAATAAAAAAATATTGCACTCATATGTTTTTGCATTAGCATCCCTATTGCATAGAAAAATTCTTAAAAATATATGGGCACATGAAGGTCCACACGTTTTTCTAAAAAATAAAAATCCAAAAAGACGTGAGCACATGAAGGCTCACATTAACATCCTAGAATTTGTTCCTTCGGTATATGTGCGAAATTAATATTAACAGGGAGAACATTGAAGGAGACCCCAAAAAGAGGAGCGAGACTCGAGGGATGAACAAAGGACTACTTCAAGATCAAGCTTGGGGAGAGCACCCCGTTTACCACGATAAGTATCACTATCTTATGTCTTAAATATTAGCTAGATATATATTTTAGAGTTAATGAGTCTTAATTAAAAATCTTAGTGTTAAAGAGTCAAATAAATACTAGATCTTTACTAGATTGCTTTCTTCCTTTCTATTTATGATCTTGATGATATATGCTAAGGAAATGATGAATAGTTGTTCCGCCTTAATTCCTCTTAAAAGTACTTACACTTTGGACTTAGATTCTCCCAAAGCTTTAAATGCTTAATTTGCTCTAAACCCAACACTGTGGGAAGCACATGCTTAATCTGAGTCTTAAGCATTGAAAGATAAAGATACATGAAAAGTTGAGATCTTGTTTATCATATTCCTAGAGATACTTGATTCCTGGTTTTATCTTTGAAAATTATAAAACATTACATGATGAGTTCCTTAGCTATGACCCTTAAGAGTTTATCATTCGCATCAAGATCATCCCACTCCACTAAATACGCTGCTTCTAACCCGGAAGTACGCATCCCCATACTCCATCAAGCCGCTAGTCATAATTATAAAAATAAACTCTTGCAATCTTTGGATATGTCTCTCTAAATGCTTTTATATCAAATAGAGGCTGGGCTACATTCGAAAAAAAAAAGAGAGAAAGAAAAAATAAATATTTAGAGAGAAAAGTGAGACGAGAGGGAGAGTAACGGACAAAAGTCATACTAGGCGAGAAGGGCCTACCTCCCTCGATAATAATAAAAATATATATATTTAGAGATGAATAATGGACACGTGTCCGGGTGAGTAGGGCCCACATCTCTAAGGAGAGAGAAAAATGGACACAAGTCCGGGGCAAAGCCCACCTCTCCAAGAATGGACAGCCCAGGTCCTAGCAATTTTTAGAAAGAGAGATATAGTCCAAGATGCTTGAGAAGAAAAATACTAGAAAAGGGTAAGGGATATTTACTACCTTTCATCCTCATCCTCTTCACCACTATCATCCCACTATGTATGTCCTACTACATAAGTAACTTCGCTACATACCATCTACTTAAGAGGGTCATACATAGGATCTCTGAGTTTCTTTTGAAAAATATTGCAAAACCCCAGGATGATGGTTGATCAAAGAACTTGAGACATGGTACTTAACTTGATTGTTTTATCTTGCTTATGATTCGTGAAAAGGCTACGCCCCATGGTAAACAGGTATGAGAGAGCAATCTGGTTAAGAAGAGAATTTACTTCTGATTAACACAGTACTTCTGAGGTATGAAAGCGTAGTAGCAACTCCTGATCCTACTATAGCATATAGCTTTGCTAGGGACTAGCAAAGGGTAACCTTGGGGGAGTTTGTTGACACTTGTTATCATATAAATTTATTAATCAAATAAACATGAGAAAGGGGTATAAATCATAATAACAATCTAGAATAGGGTGTCACTAACATATTTCCACCAATTTTGGTAAAGTTGTGAATTGCGAGGGACCAAACAGGGGAAAACAGCAAAAAATTCGCGAGCCGTAAGACTACGCGACGTAACGCAATCCAACTCCGAGAAAGACTCTAGAAGGCTTCGGATTAATCCGACGTGATCGAGACTTAGCACCCAAGAAAACATCATCTAGAAGACTCCCAGAAGCCACGACGCGCCGCTGGGGACGAGTGGGCCACACTGCTGGCCGGCCGGCAAATAACAGCCCGACCGGCCTCCCCCTCCGCCAAGTCATCCCCGCCTCCGGAAGCTTCCTCAACCGCCTCTAAGACGCAATCTAATCCGCTCGTTTAATGTCGGTTTGATCCGAGGGCGACGGTGGAAGTACGAGATGTATCTAAGCCCAACACCTGGTACCTCCTCCGGACTATATAAGGAGACCCCTAGACCCCCCTTTCAGATCATCAAGTTCTCAATTCATCAACAGCGCTTCAAGATCCAAGTCATCAATCCCACGCTCTAGAAACACCGCTTTAGGAAGAGTAGCAATCAAGATTAGATCTAGTAGGAAGGGAGAAATCCGCTCGATCGTCGGAGGCCGGCTCAAGATCGGGCCTCGTTCTTGTAAGTTCTTCATTGTAAGTAGTCTTCAAGTTCGGACACGTGCTTAATATGAATATCTTGATCATATTTATATTCGAGATTATTTGTTCTAGTATTTACTTTGATTACACGTTTAGCATAGTTGAATTACTGTTATGTTCATGCATGGATTCGTATAGCGCTCATCCTTTAGATCTGAGGGTGAGTGGTAGAGATGATGTAATCATGGTGATTAGATCTTATTTACCTGCGTTTGCACCCTATATGCCGGGTCGTGTGGTAGATCGTGGTGGTGACAGCATCATTGAGTCCTTTGCAATCCATCCCCCGTATGTAGGCCTAGCGGATGATATTATTCGGGTTGTTCTAAGTTTCGGCCTTAGTCTTCACGGATTCTGTCCTCATGTGTGGATTTAATTAGTCTTTCTTCGATGATTGTTAGATGTATTGCACTAATCAAGTAGATCCTAACTTATAGTTTAGAGTTACATATTGGAGTTTCTAATGCTAGCTAGCCTATGAATTGCTATCGTCCACTGTTTGACACTTTCTACTTGCACACCTGGATATGACTTGGTTGAATTTATTTATCAGAACTTTTATCATTATCTTTATTGTGAACTTTGATCCCTGTTTATGTAATTGATAGATTTAATACTTAAGCTTTGCTTACGAGAGATGATTAAGATGTTTAGATACACCTATGCACAGTTAGTTCTTGATAATAGACTTCTTTCCCTGTGGTAGAATATAAATTCAATACCTGGTTCTTACTCCTGGTTAAAATGCTACAATGGTATATTCATATCACGTAAACGCTTGCGGATACCCGATTATAATTATTTACTTATTAAGAAGTTTATCAAAGCATAGTACGAATATTTTATTCCTTGCATATTAGTAGTTTAACTATAGGGATGACAACCTTTTCAGATATGCTATGAACTGCAATGAATTATTTTCTTTTAGTTTTATCTGAAGCAACATCTGATATTTATTTTTAACGCCATTGCTAGTGATAGGTTTATATCTGTTTCTAGTTAGTGACGTTAGAAATACCAACAAATCCCTCTTTTTCGGTTTTATCCGTTTTATAATGAAAAGTGGAGGGCCTTGTGACTTCCCCAACGACTTCCCCATTTCTATTGGATTACCCTTATTTATGATCATCTATCCTTGTTGATGCTACTGGTGTTGATCACCAGATGATAGGCTCTGGAGATGAACGTATGAGGTGAGAGAGTGGGTAATATGGAATAGAAGTGATATAGAACAACATGTCAAGATTTATAGCGTTGTAGTTTATAATTGTTGGAGACAAGAATCGCCATACAATTGAACTCAAGGTGGTTATTATGAGAAGCATCAAGAACATCTGTGGTGGTCTAACAGTTGCAGGCTACTTGAGAGTGGGTTTGGAGTACCCATTTGAAATAGTTCAGCAAGTCATTTGAAGAAACATTGTGAGGTTCAACAAAGTAGGGAGAAATCCGAGAAAATGGAACTACTTGGGAAGCGACGAAGATTCGAAGACAGAGTATCTCAATCTCTTTGATCTAAGTCTCTTTCAAATCTCGGGACGAGATTTCTTTTAAGGGGGGTAGAATTGTAACACCCAAAATTTTTGCATGATTTTAAAATAATTAAATTGATTTATTTATGCAATTTTGTGATGCTTTGAATATAGGTAATAATAATTTTTATGAACTAAAATCAAATATAAGGCTAGATACACGTTGTTGCATTCATGCTAGAGCATGTAATTTTTATGTGATGTTTGGTTTTGTTGGAACTCAAATTGTATCCAAATTCTTTTGCAAATGAAATGATTTTTTGAAAGCTGTTAAAATAAAAAGAAAAGGGTATTTTTATTTCCTTTCTTTCTCTCTGGAGTCCAGCCCGAGGTGGCCATTGCTTTGGGCCGCTGGCCACTTTCTGTTGGCCGTCGTCGTTCTTGGATACCAGGCCGGCCCACCTCTTGAGTTTAGCAGCAGCTGCACTCTCGCTCCCCTCCCTTGTTGCTACGATGAACCGGGCCCGCTGTCGGTGTCGTCGTTTCTTTCCTCGCACTGAAGCGTCGTGAGACCGGCTCCGTGATTGCCGCACCCGTTTCCTTGTTCGTCGCCCACCTTGAAGTCGCGTGCGTCCGAGCCTTCTTGCCGAGCAGCAGCGCCGCGCCTCTCTTTTTCCCCTCTCGCGAAATCACCTTGTTTCAGTCGAGAACAGCAGCGCCGCGGAACCGTCCTGGTTGCCGCTGCCGTCGAGTTCGTCGTCGGGTTCGCCGAAGCCGATGCCACATCGTCACCGTAAGACATTGCGGCGACTTCTCCTTGACGCCCTGGGCGCGTCGGTATATTTATTTGTGCCCGATGTCACTCATCTCGCCTCGCCGGTGTTCACAGGTCGTCGCCGTCCGCTCCTTTGAGTCGTGCGTCGCCCTTGGAAGGAGTAGTCCATGCCCTATCGAACTGGACATCCTTGCCGTGCCTTCATGGTCATGGTCGTTCATTCAGTAATCCCTAGGTGAGCTCGTCATGTATTTTCACATTGGTTTGTTTGCATCGAGCTCCAAAGAAACTCCATCGCCGGCCATGCATGGTCTCCATCTTGCTGGCACCATGGCTTGATGTCATCGTCACTAGATCCATATGACATCATGATGACACCCAGTACATTGGCTTGCCGTTTTTCTTCACAAGAACAATTCGGAAAATACTTGTGAATTGCACCTATACGTACACCACCAGCAAACCGAGCAGCCCGGCCCTGTTTTTCCTGTTTTGATCTTGTTAGCTTGTTGACACCATCATCACGTAACCTCATGTTTTGTGGCCGTTTTACTTTACAAATTTAAATCTAGAAATACCATGCTAATACACATATACATGTAACCATCCAGTACAAGTTCCATCTTACATCAGCTTGATCCAGTGTCTATACCAAGTTGATCATCACGTTGCCTTGTAAACATGCAGTCCTTGTTCAGACTCATAATCTGAATTTTTATTATTTTTATTCCGAAAATCAAATCAAGTTTTATACAGTTTCGCCACTATCTTGTTTTGGTCATAAAATCCACGGTTTAGTTCGATTCAATCCGTTCAAGTTGCGTTAGGTTCGTTACAAAGTTTTCTACATGTTTATAAATCTTTTAATCATATTTTTCGCTAATAAAATTTATGTCTTGTTTTAATCTCTTAAATGCTTTAGAAAACTTGTAAAACGCGTATCTTCGCCGTTTTACGTCCGATTTCGGTGATCTTTACGTCGATGTGATCGTAGCGATGCGTAGATTTATTTTATAAACCTTTTACATTCTTTTCTTGCTGTTGGTGTACTGTTCTAACTATAGCCCTTTGTTTGCTTCGTGTATGAATGCTTTCGGATGATTGTGTGTTGATGCTTGATGATTCGAGAGTAGACGGTGAGCCGTTCATTGGTGATCAGGAGTGCTTCTACGAGCAAGACCAGCAAGATCATCAATACTTTGAGGATCAAGGCAAGTATAGCTTGGGAATTGCTTACTTTATAACATGATCATATATAACTTAATGATGTTTATATGCCATAAACGTTAAGATGTTTGTTAGTAACATGGGGACTTGTCTGCTTTAGCGAATCCGGGTATTACAGTACAACTATGGGGGTTATATGGCTCTGACTTTAGTTCCTTAGAGATCATTCCTCTACCAAGTTGGCAAGTGCAGAATTGGATATAGTATGCCCCCTATCCCGTAATATGTGAGTATAGGCTGAGAGTTATGTGCCACATAGGAAGGGTGAGTCCTATGTCGACGAATTAAGCGCCCTAGCTTGTTAGAAGAACCTTTGAGGACTTCATAGTGGTTCTTGGTGTTTGGGTTTGATCCTCCCTTGCATTTGGGAACCACGACTCATAGTGAAAGTGTACACCTCTGCGCAGAGTTTGAAAAACTGGTATACTAGCCTTGCCCAAGGTCACGGGCGGCCCTGGAACCATAGCACTAAGAATGATGACTTGTGTTTATTATCACTCATGTTTATCGTTTTATGCTTTACATTAATTATGTTATGATGATCATGGTTCATGGGTATGTAAGTGCCTTGCTATTCTTGCTAAGTACGTTTGTACTTACCCTTGCTATATCACATCAATAGATCAAGGCTGGAATGATGACAACATTGAGGACTATCGTAAAGAGTATTAGGCTTGGAGTCAACTAGTCAACCAGTCCCTGTGGTGGAGCTTCTGCGTGAGAGTCACCTTAGTAGCTTTTATTATTGTTGAGACATGTAATGAATACTTATTCCCTATGTAATAAGCACAGTGATGATACTTTTATACATTTGTCGAAACTTATGTGTGTGACATTCCTGGGCGCACATAAGATATTTATACATCCACTTTTGTTCTTAAAAATGGGTGTGACACCACGTGAGCAGGGGGCAAGGCAACTAGAGGGGCCATGCAGACAGAATGGCAGCAGCGTGACGAGTGCGGCAGCGTCACCGGCCGCATCGGCAGCGACATTTGGTAATCTTGTAATCGGCTTACGGGTTGCATCCAGTAGTTAGGTTCCTTGCTTTGTGTTGAGTTGTTTTATTTTGTTTGTTTTGTTCCTCTCTTTTCGCAGGCTGATGTCCGCTCGACATCCTGCCTTAGTTTGTATTTGAATTTGGTTTTCCTCCTTTTAATGAAATACGGGTGAATGGCCCGATTGAGAAAAAAACAGGCCGCATCGGCGTGGGCGAGAGAGGGCTGCGCGGTCGGTGTGGGAGCCGTACGACCGAAACAACAACCGCAGTAGCAGCACCTATTGTGGGCTATGCGGCCGAACTAGCAGCTGTGATGTGCGCGCTGGCAAGTAGGATCCGTTTTCATGTTCGTGGATTTATCTGCCTGTGGGGGTCGGTTTTTCCAAGTGGCAAAAGATTGGGAGGTGTGTTTGGAAGCTATTCGAAATGATTTTTTTTTAAAAAAATTGCTAAACAATCTAGATTGGGAGAATGTTTTTGGGAACTTTTGGAGATGCACTTAGCACATTAGCTGCATAAATAAAGGGTGCTGACTAATATGTGTGCCAAAAACTGTGCACCCGCAAGTTTCTACTATGTTGCTGATGAAATTTGAATGGGCTTTCTGGCAGTTAGTTCTCCCGCGCATCTTCCCGTCCTTCTCTGCGCGCCGCCATTCACTGCGGGTCTGTCGCTGGGCACCCCTCCCTAGTGTGACGGTCTCCCACGCCTGCACGCCCGTCCATCGTGACAGCCTCCCAAGCAGAGCATCTTGGGCCCCTCCATATGTGTCTACTAAATCTGGTGTAGCCACTGATGGTACGTATGTTCCAGTGGTGTAATTTTTTCCCAATGCGTTCCTTTTTTTCTACCTCATGACGTGTGCAAAAAATTAGTAGCGACCGTGGTTTAGTAAACCTAGATCTCCATGGTGTTTTTACCGCTTGCCTCCACTCTGATCAGGAGGTCAGACTGTAAAAAGCAGATCAAATGCAGAATTCGCTTTTGGACTTGAAACATCTGTTTGCACTCTGTTTTATAGGTACATCTCATTTTCAACTAGACGAACTCAACTAATAAAGAATTGTGCATGGAACACATGCAAAAGTTTCAAACGTGTTGTCTCCACAGCCAAAGGTGAACGACTGTTTGCCATGCCATGGCTTTATTGGAAGCTAGTTATAATCTGGCAATCAGCACAAACCTCACGAAAGCTAAATCTGCAACCCAGCATAATACAGGAACATGATGGCAAGCTCTGTTTTTGTTGAACCTTGAGGCAGCCACCTTCATCAGCCGAATGCCCTAAATAGAAGAAGCCAACCATCAATCTTTTCATACTGAACACATTTTAGGTTCTCGTCAAATGTAGCTGATGCTACACCACTATTCATTTGCCGCCCTGCTTCCTTTACATCAGGCTCTTCCTCCTCATTAGTCTGATACTCTTCCGAGTCTTCTTCATCTTCATGTCTGCTCCCCTTCCTCCTCATCAGTCTGTTTCTCTTCCTCCTCTTCATGTGCCTTGTCTTTGTCAGGTACCTCCTGGCATTGACCAAGCCCAGTCGGCCCAGGCCTAGCAAGCACAACCTGTGCCAAGCCCAGCACAGCCTGGCAGCCTGATTACAAGAGACAGGAACGAAGGGGCATTGGACATCAACCAAATTATCAGAGTTAATTGTGTCGTGTGTGTGGAGAGAGAGAGAGTTGTGTGTGAGAGGGAGAGGTGACCTCGCCACCGGCGGGTCGATTGTATCTCGTATGGTGTATCTATTACCTCATTCGAGTTGTGGTTATTGGATCCGGTTAGGGTTGCTAACAGTGGTATCAGCTCATACCACTGCTAACGGGAAGCTGATACCACTGTTAGCAACCCTAACCGGATCCACTAACCACAACTCGAATCAGGTAACAGATACACCCTACGAGATACAATCGACCCCCGGCGGCCCGTCCTTGCCCTCTCACACGGCTATCTCTCTCTCTCTCTCTCTCTCTTTCTCTCTCTCTCTCCACGCACCGACACAATAAATCTGATAATTTGGTTGATGTCCAATGCCCCTTTCTACCTCTTGTAATTAGGCTGCCGGGCTTTGTGAGCTTGGCACGAGTTGCGCTTGCTGGGCTGAGGCCTGATCAATGCCGGAGAGGTACCGACGGTCTTGTTCGTGAACGAATCAGATGAGTTTAACAGAGAAATATGAGGTAACAAGGAAATTCTACATTTGTATCACTGAGTTCTCCTTGCAAAGAATCAGTATTCTATCAACTCTTTTATATCCTTCTCATCGGGCCGACAATAGCCAAGCTATCTCCATTAAGAAGAAATTCCAATTCAAATTATAAAATAAATTTAGCACGGAGCAGACAAAACTTGCCAGCACCCACAAGGCCACAAATGTCACATTTTTCTCCCTCATGCGCTTCTCATGGACTAGACTAGAAGACAATATATATATGGTCTGCCCTTCAATATGAGATAAATTTAGGTGACAAAAATATGTGCCCAATACAAACAAAAGCTTATGCGTGTCCACTACAAGCAAATGTAAATGTGCCAGGCAAATGTGCCTTTCTTGGAAGCTAATAATTAGAATCTTATAACTAGTTTACAAACCACACCAAAACTACTCATCTGCATTCCAGTGCAACACAAAAAAACATAAAGTGGAATAACTTGTTTTTATTCGCGAGGTAGACATGAGACACGTTCATTAGCCAAATGCCCATGATCGAAGCAGCCAACCCATCAATCTCATGCAGACTTATACATCATTCTAGTTGCTGCTACCACTGTCATCTTGATGCGCCACTTCTTTTCCCTGCTCTATTCTTCCTCCTTATCAGTTTGCTCCTCTTCTTCCTTATCAGGTGTCTCATCCTGTTTGGAAAAACAAGATGAGGAGTTTGATGGGGGAAATGGGGGTCACATGACATGAATGTAGGAAAATAACTGGTACCCTTGTAGGCCTTTGATACCTCTAGTTCAGTCTCTCAATTGATAGCTTCGTTTCCCTGCTCCTCTCTAATTCGCCAAAGTTTGAGCCACTCGTCCAATAACCCCCCAGCCATTTCATTCCACTCCCTCAAAACCTAGAAGATAAGGGACAAAATGTTTAATTAAACAGCCAAGTATATGCTAAATGGAATAAATAAGTATGTATGCACCACGTACAAGTCTTGAACATCAAGTAAGGAGTACTTTAGTTGTTAAATGGAATAAAGGAGTACGTGGTTGCAGCAACTGATGGGTTGATGGAACCATCAACGCCTGCTGTTCTGTGAGGGGACTTACAGATTTAAAATGTCTGCATTCGCGATATTGTCTTGAAAACGTGGCAGTGGGACGTTTGGGAAGTGTCTCGATGGCAGCATTAACAGCTCTTGAAATACATCGTACAATGTCATCATGATCATCTTCCGCTGGATTGTAGCTTCCTCCATAACCAAGCCTGTTGTTATAAATTTTGATTTCAACCTTGCTAAGAGACGAAAGGTGCTGGATGCCCAAAGTAGAAGCACCATTCAGGCACTCCATCTCATGCACACCGAACTGAATCTTCACATGCTCAAGCTTTGACATTGATCCCGCTTCAAACTCCAGAGAGGTCCCACACTCTTTGACACACATTGAGAAATATTTCAGACTTCTGAATCCATTGTTGCCAGGGAAGACAATCCTTCCGCTAATGCCCCCAAAAGTGTCTAGGTTGAGAAAAAGTAAACTGGGTATTTCTCCAAGGATATCAATATCTTCTGGTTTCACACAGATAATTGCCAGTTCTAGCACACCAAGGTTTCCAAGTGATTCCATCCAATTTGGCACCCTATAGATGGGAAGTCTTCGAATGCAGAGCTTGCGGATACTACAGGAAGACTCAAGGTGCCACTGATGTAGCGCTAGTGGGTATAGTGGGTATAGGAAGGTATAGTGGGTATTGTGGGTATATATAAGATTATGGAAATTGCATGAAGACAATAAATTTCCAATATGACCATGAATGCTCTCGGCTTGGCTTCTTCCCTCTGAGCCATCTGGTAACTCAAAATTCCATTTAATTTCTAGTGTCCTCAGCTTGGTGAGTTTGGAGAATTCTTGTACGGACTTCCCCTGTTCATAGCATTGGACTCCCACCCTCAACTCTTCCAAGTTGAGCATCTTTCCTATGGTTCCTTCTAGAAATATAGCATCCCCGTAAACATACAAATGTGCTAGTTGTTGAAGTTTCCCGATAGTTTGTGGTAGTTCTATATGCTTGGTGCCTCGCACATCCAATGTCTGCAGATGTTGTAGTTCACCAACATTGTCTGGTAGCTTCCTTATTGAGCGTGAGCAGAGACGCAAGTACTTTAGATTAAACAGGTTTCCGATACTTTCAAGATGATGGTCTTCCATGCCTCTGCAATCTCCTAGGTCCAACACACGAAGAGCGTTGGAAGACAACAAAAATATTTTCATAGGCTGTCCAAATATTGCAACGGACCGGACATGAGACAAGATCTGGTTTGCCCATAAAGTAACATTTTCTTCGTCGTGGTTGCTAACACAAAGCCTACGAACCTTGTATTCTGATGTACTTGCAGGCACTGCAGCATCTACTGAAGTTACAAAATTCACTTCAGCAGCCTTGCATTTGATGTAGTCAAGGATGATATCATGCATTCGACATGCCTTCGCCTGACCATATTTTACTTTAACAGGTTGGATCATGCTTCTATTGATCAAATCATTGAAGTAAACTTCACCGTTTTCATATTTAGTATGACTTTCTTTCTCATGAATGAACCCTTCTGCTATCCACATATTGATCAAACATCGTTTCTCAATCTCGTAATCTTCTGGAAACATGCTCATGTACAACAAACAAGTTCTTCGATGGTGAGGAATATCAAAGTAACTCATAGATAATATGGCCGTCATATTTTCAGCACCAGGATTCTTAGCAAGAGCACAACCAATAGCATTTAGTACCCTATCCCATTCTGCTTTTGAAAACTGATTGGTTAATATGCTAGATAGAGTAACAATTGCCAATGGTAGGCCATCACATTTTCTTAATATTTTTCTGAAACATCTTCCAAGTGGGGATAACATGAACTATTCTCACAACCAAACGCTCTTCTAAAGAACAACCTTTTGGAGTCATCAAAACTTAGGGCCTCCATTTCATAAACTTGAGAAGAACAACATTTTGCAACTGTAACACTACGTGTCGTCGTGATTATTCTGCTCCCGAAGCCATTATCCGGTAATGCAAGTTTGATAAATCCCCAATGTTCTTCATTCCATATATCATCAATCACGGCAATGTACCTGCCACACATTATTTTAACAAAGATGTAATCAGTGATCAAAGACTACACAAAGTTAAAATTTTGTATGCATCAGTAGCATCAACTATGGCTGATAGGTTGATAATGATAGGAACCTAGATAGAGATGATAATCTTGCACGTCATAAGAAGTACATTTTAGTGCGTGCAATAAAATTTACAAAAATTTGCCAAACAATATCTAGATGAATTCCAATACGGAGTATGTACTTCTATTATCATAGGCAATCAGGTTTACCTTTTATCTTGGAGGTGTTTCCTGAGTTTATCAATGAGCTGTTGCTCACCATCATCCCGTGTGTTAATACGAGTGCACTCGACTCCATCAGCAATGTGTATTAGAATCTTTCTGACATCAGGGGTTCGAGAAACCGACACCTAAAGCTGCACATTCGAACTGGCCTTCAATGGTGTCATAGACATGCTTTGCCAGAGTAGTCTTGCCAAGACCTCCACAACCAACAATTGAAAGCACTTTAGATTTTGCTGATGAACCATTTGCCTCCATGTTTAACAACTCAATGATATGCTTCTTTGGAGCATCGATGCCCACAAGTTTATCAATATCCTCATAGAGTGCCTGCAGCCTAGGATCAACAGAAGAATTCCTAGATTTGTTTTTCAGTTGGGCTAGATCATACCTCTTGTGCCTCTCGCTTGCCTCTATTACAGATGCCTTGAGTTCTTCAATCTGATTGGCAATCTCATGGCGTGGTTTCAGTTTCTTCAGCTTGCGGAAGAAGCGCTTGAAAGCCTGAACTCCCATCTGGCTGGTAGTCAACACGGATCATGAAGGCATCAACGCAGTCTTCCAAGTCATAGGCGAGCTCCCTTAGCTTGTCCCTCCATTCCCTGGTTTCAGGATCGAGCTGCTCTGCATCGGCAAGCATCTGGAGCGTGGCACTCATGGCAGTCAGCTCATCTCTCAAAAAGTGATCTGCTTCCGCACGCCCTTGAGCTTGACGTACTCTTCTTCCAGCAGCTTGGTGAGCTTGGACAGGAGAGGCTTCATCACCCCCGTGGTGACACCCACAAGAGCTGCCGTAGCCATTTTTGCACATCTGATGAGCTCGCTGGGATGTGGTGTGGTGGTGCTGTGGGAGAGCACTGATTTCAGATTGCGTATAGGGTGCAGGTAACGCCTGTTTCTTTAGCAAAAGTAGCTTGCATTCCCAGCACTAGTGGGTTAATTATTTTTGGTCGTCTAGGTCCACGAAAAATAATTAACTATAAAGCTTAGCTTTGCTAAAAGCGCATACAAATAAGGCCCATGACCTACTAATGTGATTCAGATGAGCAACTTGATTAAAAATTCTATCATGCTTTGTTGGCAGCAGACTTTACCACGGGAAGAACAAAGCATATGATGCGCAGTTGCGCACTGTCTGTATTAATAATCTTTGTTTCTCAAGGAATAACTGACATCGATTTGGCAAATAGTTTAGCCTAATCAGTTTATACGTGCCCTTGTGTGTCGAGTATGATGAGTGATTATCAGAAGATGATCGGCTTTGGTTGAGTTTAGAGATTAACCATGACATGAGCGTGTGTGCGATGTATCTCTTGGCTGTGTTAGTGTGCAGGTGTGGTTACAATTAAGGTAGCCAGAAGACTAACCATGGGTGGCTGACACCTAGGGACATCGTCAAGCAAGTGTACCAATGGAGAAGTACACCATATACAGGTGGCAGTTTATTAGATGACGTCTATTTTCTTCCTGGTTTTGTTCCCGGTTGAGAAATTATTATATATACTATATAGGTAGGGATTCTGCCCAGGGCCTCCACCATTATTTCTGGGTTCACCACTCCACCCGGCCCTGGGCGAGCGAGCCGACGAAAGAGGACTTGAGAAAGCAACTCATGGCTCACGAGGTGGCTGATTGGGTACGCAATTGCGAACTTGTTGATAAAAAAATTGAAGATTAGAAAAGCCTTACTGTACACTTTTCTGCTAATTATTATATAATTTGGTAATATATGGCCATAATAATGCAGCTTTGGTTTCGCTTTGATGTGCTTTACACGCCACTTCCTTATCATTTCTCCACCTTTCTGCCTAATGCGCGGTACAACTTGCTCAAAGCTTCTCTCTTTCCGCAATTTTTTCAAAGCAAATGGTTTGTTTAGCTTATCGTCATCGTTACTAGGAATTATTGTTTAGAGAAAGAGCTAAACACTATAATCTGCCATGAGTACAGGTATGCGCTCCCATTAATGTGACCAAGCAATTTGTTTGAAGGCCAATCACTGATTGTCGACAGCTAATTAACCAAGCAAAGAAGCATGTCCCGTGCACAGTATATATATGGACTAATATTTGTTTCTACAAAACAAAATATAAAGATAATCTTTCCTCCACAAAAGTGTCCCGCACACATGAATCGTCGTGGCAATGACACAGCTAGGGCGTGCATTTTGCTTGGTATTGTTGAACTAATTCAGTCAAAAATGGCAGAAGAGGAATTTGTTCTTTTTCTTTGCAAATTACCAGGTTCATTCAGTCAAGTTGGAGACTCACCACATTTTCTAACAAATGGTTGCATTGTCGAAATCAAATATGTTAGCCTGTGGCTGTTAGTGACACAAAAGGAAGAGGGGCAGGGGGTCTGGGTATCCAAGATTTGAGGAGTTTGAATTTAGCCTTAGTGAGCTCTTGGAGTTTTTAGATATCAGCTTCATAAGAATGCTTTTTGGACTAGAATACTGAGTTTTGTAACGAGAACCTAAGCTAGATTTAAGCCTGCACTTTCCTTATGGCGAGAGCACCAAAACTATGTCTGAACTCGATGGTTTGCTTTTTAAAATTTAAAAGCAGGGGTGACCTTTTCCTTTGTCTAAAAAACCAAGCCAACAGCCAAGCGACAAGCAGTGTGTAGGAGGAGCATGGCCAGCCACGCATCTGATCAGTCGATTGTCCATGCAGCCAGGTATAATCTTGAAGGTCCATATTTTTTCTTTTCAGAATTTCTCTAGTAGGCAAACACCTTTGTTTTAGTATTAGTAGGCAAACACCTTTTTTGTAGTATTAGTAGGCAGACACCTTGTGCTTGCTTTTACAAGAACATTTCTGTATCCAGTTATGGCTGGCTTGGGTGTATTTGTCTCTGACCTCGTACGTGTTTGTATGCTTTTACCACCGAGAACCTTCCTGAAGTCCACATACAAGACCATGAATCTGCAACATCATTCAGGTCTAATCGTTGTAGCTAATACTGTGGTTGATTTAGTTGCTCAAAGCCTGTTGTGAAATAACTCAGGATATTGTCTCCATCTTGATGCACCACTTCTTTTTCCCTGCTCTCTTCTTCCTGCTTATGAGTTTGTTCCTCTTCTTCCTTATCATGTGTCTCATCCTGTTTGGGAAAACAAGATGAGAAGTTTGATGGGGAAAATGGGGGTCACATCACATGAATGTGGAACTAACCGGTACCCTAGTGGGTCTTTGATACCTCTAGTTATAATTTTCCATGCGCCCGTAGCCCGCCGCCTGGCCCAAAGCCTGGGATTTTGGACCAGCCCAAAGCACGACCCGGCCCGGTGGTGACGGGCTCGGGCTGGCACGCCCGAGTCGCCCGGGCGTGCTTGGGCTGCCGTCGGGGCACGGTCCGCCCGGCCTGGGGAATATGAGGAGGCCCGACGAGGCCCGTCACCGAGTAGCCATCGGCTAGATTTGCGTGGCCCGGCAGCCCAACCAGAAAAAACCTAATCCCCCCACCCCCATATATATTCCGTCGCCGCGGCCGTTCCCATCCCCCACTCGCCTCGCCCTCGCTTCGAGCCGCATTCGCCTCACTTCGTCTGTCGTCTCCTTCCCTCGCCACCAGCCCTAACCCTAAATCCGCCGCCGCCGCCGCAAATCCGGTGACCTCGAGGGTCGATCCGCCGGCGACGACCGCCTTCCTCGGCGCCCGGTGACCTCAATCCGCCTCCGGTTCCCTATTCATGTCCCTGTTCTCTCTCCTCTCTCTCATTCCCCTTCCTATCTCGACTCAGTGATGTGAGTTCTTGTCTTTCCCCTTCCTCCTCTGCCGCTCTCCGTCCTTGCTAACGTTGTCTCGTTCTCGTTGGTGTACAGGGATCCACGTCCGGAACATCAAGCCCGCGAGGTGCTCCTCAACAAGTGGAACGGAAGAGAGAGCAGATGATCCGTCCAACACCCCGGACCCAGTCCTGGTAGCACGCTTCCACGACCGCCCGGCGTCCGGCGTGCCCTCCCCAGAGCAGCTCACAGTCAGGGAACTCTTCCCACTGATGCAGCCCAGCTCCTGCGTTGGGCTGGACGAGGAGCTGTGATGCGCACGACCGCGCTCTTCTTAGTCGCACAACTAGTTATCCAGACTTAGTACATCTTAGATTGCAGCGCCCGTTCCAGCCCGGCGACTTGTGTCGTGTGTGACCTGCTTACTTGATGGCATCTCGCCAAAGAGTAAGTAGGATGTAATCATAAACTCTGATTTCCCTTAATGCAGCACGGGCACAATGCACCCTTTCGAAAAAAAAGATATTCACGCAGTGCAAGGATACGTTAGATAGGGATCGACGTTTCGTTTCATTCCTTGGACTCTTCCTATGCGGCCGCGGCGCCGCCTACTCGACATCGAATCATGGAAGCCCCCGGGCGCGCCCGGCTTGCCAACACCTGACGCCCAGCCATGCCCAGACCGATCCCTGCAGAAACAAGCGCACGAACGTTGGGTATAGCCGGCCAGCCCAGAAACATGCAGCGTGTTCAGCTCGTCTTGTCTTGACTTGTTTCAGCTTATTCTCTCTCACATAATACTATTCAATCAGCCAAAATCAGCCATAAGCCAAAATCAGCCGAACAGGCTCATGGTAAGGCCATGAATGAGTGATGCAGACATGCAGTCCTCTCTGGGGGTTGAGCTCCTCTGCATCTGCAAGCATCTGGAGTATGGTATGGCGCTCATCGTCTTACTCAGCTCGTCTCGCAAGAAGCCGATCTGCCTTGGCACCCACTTTTATGTGCTTGACGTACTCGTCGTTCAGCAGTTTGGCGAGCTTCTACACCACCGTGCAGACGCTGATCAGAGCCTCCATTGCTCTGCTGCCGGATGCCCTGTGTTGTGATTTGTGAGCGCAAGCAGAGACGGAGAGCAAGCACCAGACGATACGCAGGTTTGGAGCAGAGGACGGAATTGTCCTACGTGAACGTGAATGCATGGACATACATTGATCACGTATACAAGCTTTTCTTTAGGCAGCATGGAATCATGATGGAGATACATACAATGATCATGTACACGCGCTCGCACCTGCTCTCTCTGTTAATCAAGTAACATGACAGACTCTGCCACCGGCAGTGACAAGGGATTTCAAGTTAAAATTGTAATTAATTAAATTCAGCATGGAGTGGACACACACAACTTGCCAGCACCCACAAAGGCCAGTGGGGTCAGGGGCCTCTCCGTGTGCTTCAAACATTACAGAGCAGAAGAACCCAACAGGATTGTGAAATTGAATAGTCAAGTCTTTAGTTGCAAGAAGAAAAGAAAAAGGCAAGTCGACGGCTGAACTGACATGAAACTTTTCAGAGGAAGATAAAAAATGGCTTCCTGCTGTATTACAAATCAAAATGTAAAATTAGTTGTTGGAATTAAAACCTCCAGACTCTGGTTCATTGGTAAATCTCGTTTCTGGATGAGGTAAATTCAAGTGACAACTAAAAATGTGTGTCTGATACAAACAAAAAAGTGTAATAGAATTTTACACTTGCTGGTGTAAAATATGAAGGCAAATATGAAGGTTACAAGCCTTTATTGGAAACTAAATAGAATTTTACAAACCATACATTGAAAACATTGCTGGTGTTTGTGACAACCCTTGTCCACTATAATCACACGAGTTTAGATTGGAAAGCAAATCAAATGTAAAACACATACAAAAGTTGAAGGCTCTTACAAACAAAGGCGAACAAACATTCATTGTGTGCCAAGAAGGCTTTATTCAAAGCTAACTCGAATCTGCAAGCAGAACAAACCTCACCAAAGCTAATCTCAAATACCCCAGCATAACGTTGAAACACAAAACGGCAAACTCTGTTTTTTTGCTGAACCTGAGGCACACAAAACTTATTTTTCATCGGACTTTTCCTCCTCATCAATCTGCTCCTCTCCTTCTTCTCTGGCCAGTCTTGTCACCAGACCCCTTCTCCTCATCGGCCTGCTCCTCTTCTTCCTTCTCATGCGTCTGATCCTGTTTGGAAAATAAACATGAGAAGTTTGTTGGTGAAGTGGGGGCGCAAGTGACAAGGAAACATAGAGCTGACTAGGACCCTTGTGGCACCTCTAGTTCACTCTCTCCATAAGTAGCTTGGCTTCTTTCATCACCAAAATGTACGCTGCCTTCCTTTCTAATTTGCAAAAATTCGAGCCACTCAGATAATGCTCCACCAAAATCATCATTCAAATCCCTCAGTTCCTATTAAAGAAGTGTCAAGAAAATTGTTCAATTGGACGACCAAGTACATGCTAAATGGAAAAAATAAATATGCATTTGCCCAGCTAGTACAAGCAAAACATAAACATGAGTGTCGAAAGTAAGAATTTAATAGAACCACCAAGTACGTTCAGGCTACATGCTATGGAAGAAAGTAGTATGTGGTTGCACCAGTAGAGAGGTTGGTGGAATCCATCAATGAGAGAACGTACCGATTCAAAATGTTCGCAGTCCCGACCAAAAATTCTACGGAACATGACAGTGGGATGGTTGGGAAGTGTCTTGATGGCAGCATTAATGTCTCCTAAAACACATCTAATAGCGTTATAATCATTGTCTTCACAAAATGTGATCTCTACCTTGCTGAGAGCAGAGAGGTGCTGGATATGCCCAAACTAGATGGAGCACCGTTGAGGCATTCCATCTCATGCAGACGGAAGTTAAGGTTCACGTGCTCAAGCTTTGGCATGGATCCCGCTTCAAACTCCAGCGAGGTCCCACAAGCATAGATATTCAGGGAGAAATATGTCAGAGTTCTAAATCTGTTGTTGCCTTGTACTACGATCCTTCCATTGGTGCACCCCCAAGTGCCCAGTTTTAGAAAAAGCAAACTGGGTATTTCTCCAAGGATCTCAACATCTTCTGGTCTCAAATAGATTATAAATAGTTCTAGCACACCGAGATTACTAAGTGATCCCATCGAATTTGGTACCTTATAAATGATAAATCCTTCTAGGTAGAGCTTAAGGAGGCTACTGGAGGCACCAGGGTACCAAGAATCTAGTGACAGGGGGTACCACGTGCTAGCGTTGTCCAGGATATATAGATTATGTAGGTTGCATGAAGATAACAAATTTCCCAGATAATTGTAGATGCCCTCAGCCTGGCTTCTTCCTTCTGAGCTATTTGGTAATAAATCAAAATCCAATGTTATTTCCAATGTTCTCAGCTTGGTTAGTTTACTGAATTGATGTAGGGACTGCCTTTGCTCATAGGATTGAACTCCATACTGCCTCAGTTCAACTAAGCTAAGCATCTGCCCAATAATTCCATCCGGAAATCTAACATTTGAACCCACATACAAGTGTGCCAGTCGCTGCAGTTTTTTGATAGTTCGTGGTAGTTCTTTGATGCTAGTGTCTTGCACATCCAATGTCTTTAGATGTTGTAGTTCACCAACATTATCTGGGAGCCAAGTTATTGAATCTGAGCCGAGACGCAAGTACTTAAGATTAAACAACTTTCCAATACTTGCAAGATGGTGGTCTTCCATGCCTCTACATTCTCCTAGGTCCAACACAAGAAGAGCAGTGGAAGGCAAACAAGAGATTTTCACAGGTTGTCCAAATATAGTAATTGACCTAACCTGAGACAATGACTGGCCTGCCCATAAATTAGCATGTTCTTCATTGTGGTTGCTGACACAAAGCCTACGAATCTTGTATTTTGAAGTACATACAGGTTCTGTAGCATCTAATGAAGTTACAAAGTTCTCTTCAGCAGCCTTGCATTTGATGTAGTCAAGGATGATGTCATGAACTCTACATGCCTTCACCTGACCATACTTCACTTCAACGGGTTGGGTCATGCTTCGTTGATCAGATCATTGAAGTAAACCTCACCAATTTCATATTTAGTTTGACCTTCTTCCTCCCTGAATGAACCCTTCTGCAATCCACCTATTGATCAAACATTGTTTTTGAATCTCATAATCTTCGGGTACACACTCAAGTACAACAAACAAGTTCTTAGATGGCGAGGCATGTCGAAATAACTGAATGATAAGATACTTGGACATTGTCTTAGCATCATCGTTCTTTGCAAGTGAAGAACCAATAGCATTAAGTACCCTGTCCCATTCTGCTTTTGCAAAACACACTGGTTAATATGCCGTGATACAGTAACAATTGCCAATGGTAGACCAGCACATTTTCTTAATATTTTGTCTGCGCAACATCTTCCAAGTGAGGATAACATGAACTCTCGTAACCAAATGCTCTTCTAAAGAACAACCTTTTGGAGTCATCAAAACTAAGAGCCTCCATTTCATAAACTTGAGAAGAACAACATTTTGCAACTTTAACACTACGTGTTGTCGTGATTATTCTGCTCCCAAGATCATTGTTCGGTAATGCATGTTTGATAGATCCCCAATCTTCTCATGCTCCATACATCATCAACCACAACAATGTACCTACCGGAGATTATTTTAACAAATAATGAATTAGTGGTTAAAGACTCCAACATTTAAATTGTATGTATTAGTAAACATCAACTTTGGTTGATAGGTTGATGAATGATGATAGCGACAAAACTACGGAGAACTCTATTTGCTATACTATTTGGCCTTACGGACAAAACTTCCAAAAGTAGCTTAATTTGGCCATACTATTAAATATTGAGGACTTATTTGTAGTTCAAAGAGAGAGACCCAACCTAGGAGGAACTAGGTGGTTTTTCATTAAGAAGAAAAAAATGAGGCGCGTAAATCCGTCCCTCGATGGGGATCAAACTTCGAAGCGGTTGCTTCCACACTGCGAGCCAACCACAGGCTATTGCCCAGTCCTCTTGTAGTTCGGACAGCGGGAGCTTGAGTAAATTGTGATTTGTCAAGCTTTATAATTTGGAACCTAGAACTTAAAGACTTACCCTAACTTTGGGATACATAAAAACAAGAAAAACTGTATCCGGCAAACCAAGTACAGTGATAAAGGTTTCTGTGACAGTAGTATATGCTGAATATGAATATTTAAAGTACTTCGTGGTAGATGCACACAATTTAAACATAACTTGGAAACATTGCCATAGTTGACCAAGCTTACTTTTTGTCATGAATGTATTCCCTGAGTTTATCAATGATCTGCTGCGCATCATCAACCTGTGAGTTAATATCGGTACACTTGACTCCATCGGCAATGTGCATTAAAATCTTTCTCGACATCGAGTTCGAGAAACGGACACAAAAGTCGCACATTTGAACTGGCCTTTAATGCCCTCATGAACTTGCTTTTGCAAGAGTCGCCTTACCAAGACCTCCACAACCAGAAATTGAGAGCACTTTACACTAGTAGAAATATGATCATCCATGACGATTTTCTCGTGGCGTTGCACACTTTGGTCACGAGAAGGGTATGTCTTCAATGACGAAAATGTCTATTTTCGTCATAAGTGTCGTGTGACGAAGTTTTGGCTTGAATATTAGTGACGATACTGAAAATAAGGTCATAGAACACTTAAAGGAGGTCGTCATAGATTATGTTTTGGTATGTCGTCTTTATAATGATGAAACATAGTCGTCATATAGCAAAAAGAAGCACACGCGGGCGGTTTGAATACTAGACCTCTAGTATAAATGGCTAGTGTCTTAACCACTGGGACAAGTATCCGTTTGTGTCCTAATGGGGTGCTCTACCTTTTTATATATTAATTTAAAAGTAGACAAGTATCCGTTTGTGTCCTAATGGGGTGCTCTACCTTTTTATATATTAATTTAAAAGTAATAATTTGTGTAAAACAAACACTATTGAAAAAAAATGTGTGGCACATACGGTTTGAACCTAGGACCTTTCGAACAAAATGTGGCGCCTTAACCACTGGAATACACATGGTTTTGTGTTAGGTTTCTATTATGTTATTAATTTAACATTTTATTCCTCATTTAACCGGAACAAAGAAAATTAAAAAAAAAATTGCGCTAGGATCGAACCGTAGACCTCTTGGTCTAGAATGTGAAGTCCTACCACCAGACTATTGACACTTTTGTGTTACTCTTTGCTTATTTAGCTAGTTTAACGTTGTATTGCTCATTTTACCAGGAAAAAGAAAAACAGCAAAAACCTATCACATGCAAGGATCAAACCTGAGACCTTTAACTCTACAAAGTTCGATCCTACCACCAGGCCATTGCTATAGATTATACCAAGGGACACCAGCAGTAGCTATTTTATTTTTTGAGGGGAGGCGGTTGCTAATGAAACTGTCGTTGTATGTAAACAGCGATGGAGAGTTCATTGTGGTCCAACTTTAACAATGAATAGCACATTAGAGCTTTTAGCAACGGACAGTTCAGCGGTATAAAGACCTTTTAGCAAACAACCCATCAAGCTCAATTTAACAAGATTAAAAAAACCTTGAATATCTAAAATTTAGGATGACATAAAAAAAGTTCACAGAAGCCATACATTGATTCATTTATCTAAAATGTACATATATATATATATGTAATGTCACTAACAATCATATTAGTCATTAGCATGGCTAATCCTAGCTGATGAACACAAAGTTAATCCTAGCTTAGCATAGCACATTCTGTCCATGGCAGCAATCTTCGGCAAAAGCTCAAAATGGGTTGTTTGGCTGCACATTGTTGTTTACAAGAGTAAGTTCCTGAAAAAAGTGATAGAATGAGTAATCTAGTGAAGGTACAGGTTCCAATGTACAACTTACAAGGAGAGTGAGATCTAACAGTTTGTAGATTGACAAATTTAGTTTTCTTGCTATCTTAATTTAGTTTGTACAGGTGATACTTGTATCTTAAGATTTCATCGGTCAGGCAAACAAAAGTGGGACTAGTTCCATCCTTCACTATTTACTTTACTTGCTGCATTACAGTCAGCAGCACAAAGAGCGAGGAGCTAGGTTACCATGCTGCTATGAATGGAGTAGCCTCCTCTTATGCGACAGAAGATCTGAAAAGAGGGAAAACATTATTACTTACTACCTTGTGATACACAAGAATGTGCAAGAATTGGTTAATGTACATCTATTTCAAGACAAATTACTTTCTCAACAAATTGGCGAACTTACTATGGTATACACTTACCATAAATTACTTTTAGAACTGAATTTTCAGATAATGAATTTTGAGGTACAACAGAAAAGGGTCGAGGACAGTACATACAAGAAAAATTCAGGAAGAAACTACAAAACTCATGTCTGAACTCACAGAAGTCTGAAGAAACTACAGAACAGACAATGTCCACTTGTTCGCCAAGATTTTTGATGAACTAATATATCAGGACACTATTTACTACTATGAACTAGATGTGTGACAGACCACTATCTAACAGCAGGTTATGGTCTGCTTAGACACAAATCAAAGTTGTGTTTTTTTCTGTCTTGCAGCAGCAGACTAGCATGCTGTCTTTGGTCAGTTACTCAGTTCAGAAGTTCATATGCACACTCATATACTAACAGAGGATGCTACTCCATCAAAAAATCAAAATGGATATGAACAGTAGTAATAAATTCAAAAATTGTCATGGATATAGAACAGTTCCAAGACTACAAGCACTAAGCATATCAACACAGGAACAACCTAAGAGAACCTACCATCCTTGTAGTGCTTCACCTGTCAAGGACTTTGAACTAGCAGGGGTCGGCAACCGTCATAAGAGAGAAGTCTGATACACGTACAAGTAAGTCTGCAAAAGTAAATGGGTTTGTCATAGAGACATAGACTAATACTTTTGAAAACAAAAAATTGAACCACATAATTTTTTTAGTTCAGCTAACTTTGATGGGTGGAGGCAATATATTGGACAGGAAGTGTGATACTATGAATTGCAAACTAATACAGAGACATATTTTAAAAAGGATCAACTAACTGGAATATTTTAGCCATATCACCATCATCATCCATCAGCATTAACCAAAAGCATCGCAGCAAGCAATTGGAGGTTAATTTGGCTATTTGATATTTGACAAGGCTAACTAAAAACCAGACAGGTTTAGATCAATAAGAAATTGGAGGTTTAATACTAGCATGCAACATTGTAAGATCCTGAATCTAAATAATGATGTAGCATTAGTTTGTTACACATATACAAACACAATGAGAGCATCTGGATAATAAGCGGTGCAGTGTTGCATAATCTCTATTTGTGCTAGATAAAGAACATATTTTCTAATTAATATATAAAAGACCACAATACTTTTTGCAGTAAATTTCCAGCTTAGTAGAGGCAATGAGACTAACCTTTTACCATGTCGATTTCAAGCTTCTTGAATACCTGGATCCTTATTAAATATTAGTACCAACAAATGTCACAAACAACTCGTTTTTAAATCCTATGAAACAGATCTGGCAAGGGTTGAAAATTATTGAAATTGGGAAACGAGATGCTAACCAGGGCTGCAGCTGCTCTGTTCCCGTGTTCCTGTTCCCTGACCCTGAGTTCCTTCCTGTTCGTGTTTCTCCTGCTCATGCAGCCGAGCGGGGTCTTGGGCAGTGGCGCTGGGCAGCCGGCGACCGGTCAACCGCCTGCAGACCGAATGGACGGGGCGAACCGGCAAGGGGCGGAGCGCAGGGCGGAGGCCGGAGGGATAGTGCGCGATGCCCCTGCGGCAGCCGGCGGGAGACGGCAGACTATGGTTTTATGTGCCGGAGATGCTGGTGGCAGGCGGTGGGTGGTGGCGGCCGGACTGGGATTTGGCTCGCGAGTGGCGAAGATGGGATGCGATCGCGGAGATGGAATCGATGAAAGAGCGGAGGGGTTATGTGACGGGTGGTGGGCAATTTATTCCCGCCCTTCTTTTTTTTCGCGGTCGCGCATGCCCGCGCGCATTTTTATTTCCGCCGGTTGGATTTTTGCAGAAGAGCATTTTACAGGATTTTGTAAAATCTACAGTACATCGTAAAATATAAAAATTTAGAAGAATTTGAATTTGTGAAACATCTCTTCAATTTAGTTTGCATAAAGAATACAACAAAATCCGTACCGGTGTATTGAATCATATGCAATAAAATTTATTTAATTGGGAACTGTATATATGTCCTATTTTGGACTCCAACGTGATTTTACCCATTTTTAGTTAAAACATAATAATTTTGAGAAAATCGTTGTATCAAATAGAAGCTCATCCAAATTTCATCACATAAACTTAGTAGAAATAGCTAATTTAGTTGCTTCACTAGTTTCGCTAGACTAGAGTAATGTTAGCCTCTTTGTTTGATTAAGTGTTCTAGTAGCTGCTCGAGGCATTCTACTAGGCTTGTGTAGAAGACTTGCAATGAGTGAATTAGGCAAGACAGTGTAATAGATATTCTAACTCTTTTTATATTTTAGATATAAATTCTATAGAATAATAATTTTTAGAAATACTAAATTCTATCATCTCATAAAGCTTTCAAATGATTTCGACAAAGTGGCCCACATCTCTCACACAATGTCCCACATCTCTCATACATGTCCAGGTCCCTAGGTTAGAGATGCTCATGCTAGTGTAAGATTTGTAAACTATATCAAAATCATCTCAAACTTTTTAGGGCATTTATGGAGCCAAACTATAGTGTTGTGTATATTTGTGCAATTTTTAGACCAAGTTTACCTATTATTGCAATTATTTGTTGATTTACTCAACAAAAATGTTAAAAATACCCTAATGTAGCTAAACGAATCTAAAAAATTTACAAGGACACCTCCTTTTAGTGTAGAATCTTGACAAAAAATTGAGTCAATTCAGAGATAGTGTTGATGCACATCCTCACAATGACCCACATCGCCGCGCACATATGTCCTAGTCAAAAGGTGAGAGATGCTCATGCTAGTGTGAGATGTGTAGTACCACTTTCTCCAAATCGTCTCAAACTTTTTTGAGGTGTTTATGGAGCTAAACTATGGTGTTGTGTGCATTTGTGCAATTTTTTAGACCAAGTTTACCTATTACTGTAATTATTTGTTAATTTTCTCAACAAAAAATATTAAAATACCTTAATATAGCTAAAAAATCTAAAAATTTGCAAGGACGCATCCTTTTAGTGTAGAATCTTGAAAAAAAAATGAGTTGATTCAGAGATAGTATTGATGCGCATCATTGATGGGCCACATCTCTCACACATCTCCTAGTTAAAAGGTGAGAGATGCTCATGCTAGTGTATAGTATTAGTGCATGAGTTATCAATTATCTTGAAATGTGTTGATTTTGTTCTAAATGATTTTAAAATGATTTTATCATGCTAGTGTATGGCTGTGTATGCTAGTCTTTCTCCCTCGTACTAACTTTCGAAATGTGTTGATTTTTTTTAAAATGATTTTAAAATCATTCTCTATCATCCCATATAAATTGGTCAAATTCCACATACTCACAAAACAATATAATAGCTAAACTTGGTCAAATTCCACATATTCACACACCAACTTATTTTTGCTCCAAAACCATCCTGTAAAAATTTCAAATGATTTCGATAAAGTGGTACTATATATTCTTTACAACTAGAAACATTACTTACTTAGTCATATTAAAGAAAAAAAAAAAAACAGAAAAAGAAAAATAGAAAAAGAGAAAAAAAAAAAAAAAAAAAAAGGCCCATGAGAGCCGGCCCACTACTCCACCCCCCACTCCACGCATTTAACCCTATCTCCCTCGGTTCCTCTCCCACACGCCGCCATACCCCGCACAACTGCATCGCGCCTCCCTAGCCCCGACTCATGGTCGCCCTGACGGCGGATCTCGCCTCTCGCTCCCTCACGGATCCGGCTTCCCTCTGCATCATCGACGGCGAGCGCTCACCAGTCCTCCACCACGACCCCCCTGTTCCTCACCGAGCCAGGAAGGAGCAGGGGGGCGTCGCGCCGAGCCAGGAAGGAGCAGGGGTGCCACCTCTTGGGCACTGGGACGGGGAACGGAGATGAGCACAGCCGCGCTAGGATTGGAAGGAGCAGGCTACCGGAGCTGGGAAGGCCTCGTGTGCCGGGGCTATGAAGACCACTACGCCATTGGTGCTTCTATGCGGGTGCAGCTCACGGATGGGAACGGAGGTTTGCAGCAACTACAGAAATCGAGGTTTGCAGCTCTCACCAATTCCTCCACTCGATGGATAAGACAAGAAAAAACTAACGAGATTGTTGACCTCCTTTCGGAATTACTGAAATTTATTTATTATTCTTCTCTCGAATGGATTTGGAGATGGAGGCACCTAGCAATCGTGAGGACTAGAAACTGGAGTGGTGATTAATCAGGTACTGTCATCGGTTTTAGGGGTTCCTGTGGTTGGAATTGCTTGCAAGGTTTTTGATAAAATGCTTGTTTTCTTTTAGAGATCAGAATTCCAGGTCTTGGCGTGGCTACCAGGACTAGAAGCTACTACGGGCTTCAGCTGCGTGGTGCCCCGCAAGTACCGTGAGTTGTGGTAACAAGTCAGTTAGAAACAAGCATGTTGCTGTGGTCACCATTGAGTTGATAACATGTCTGTTGGTAATGCTGTTCCGACAATATTTGGAGTGGAACGCTCAGGTGTTCTGGCAGACAAGACTTTCTTTTTTTGAGTCCAAGTAAATCAAAGAATCAAGTTATCTGAAATTATTCTGAACTCGTGGTCTTTTTTTTTTTTTTTTTCCTTTTCTAATTGCTTTAATATTCAGTTTGGGAAGAGATGAAGTGTTTTAGGAGGACTAATATATGTCTACACCAGCTTCCTTTGTGATGTTTTTAACAAAATGGATGTCTGATCAATTTTATTATGCAAATAGTTAATAGGCTCAAGTGCAATTCTGTTACCTTTGACTGTAGGCTACATTTAGCTTTTATTTTCTAGGCTACACAAAGTTGTGTTATAGCTCTGTTGATAGCTTGTGCATTTCTTTACAGATCAATTTCAGATTGTACCCTGGTTCCTTTTTAGTTCATCTGTTTTACATGGGCTACATGTAGCCTTGTCCGTCTGGTATCTTCAATCCCTTTCTCTCGTTCTCTTTTCAGTTCCTTTTGCTATTCATGCTTCCATCAAGTGTAGAACTACATCTGCAGATTTACATCATCCCTCCATCCACTTATATAAAGCCTATTTTTATCTAAAAAACGTTCCTAAGGTTTGACTAACAACTATGTCAAATTATATGCTTGGCTAGTGTACAGAAGTTATATCTATGTATGCATATTTTAATATGCTTCGATATGGTTCTGATCCTATAGCAATTAACGTATAACATAAAAGAAATTAAAGGTTAGAGTTGCTTCTCAAATTATTTTGTACCAAAATATGCCTGCAATGTTCTTTTGATGGATTACTGTTGCATTGCTTCTTGCCACATGGACACTTGGATCAATTTTAGTGGCATGGAAGATTTGTTCTGATCATATTTTCTTGGAATTTTGATAGGACCTTTTGAGGTGAGTCATTAGTAGGTGGCACTGTCCCTTCGATCATGGCTGACCTCTTGTCCAATTATAGGTATGAGATAGTGCTCTAGTTTTCTAAAATCCTAGGAGTGCACAGCCGTTAGTTCATGTGCAAATCCTAATAATGCACAAACTGTTTAGTTATTGCCTTATTGACTGTTATATAGGATAGCATATTACATTTTGTTTGATGTCAGTGATTTCTAATTATTTACCAATGTGATTAATGCCATGTGATGTTAAAGGCTATGCGATACTTTTAATTGGTTTCCGTATTCTCATTCACAAACTTTTATTAATTGCATTGAAACTAAATTATATATAAAAAGCAGACCACCGATCCTTTATTGCTTTATTTTTCGCTTGAGGGATAAAGATCTGCATCTACACTCGATGGCCATAGTCACTTTATCACCGTAGTCATCGATGCCATGATACAAGTTGCTATCGTTAGAAGCCCATAATTCTTAGTGTATGTATATAGGATGTAATAGTACATACTTGGGGCTGCAATAGATGTTTCTGTCTTTGAAATGAGTACAATTTTTGTGGAGCGCTTTGGAATACTTTGGATCTATTTATCTATGGAATTTTATTTGATCATTTCAATATTATTTGCAAATAGTAATGAAACCATATGCATCTCTCGTGATGAAATTGATGTCTTTTGTGACAGATATATAATTATTGTTGTGATGAATTGGTAATTACATCCGTGACGAAAATGAAAACCAATAATAGCTCGCCACGTGGCGGACCAAAATGAGCCACGCCGGCATCCACGTCTTTGTCACATTAGCGACCACGCCATCGGACACAAACGGCGTTAGGCGGTAGCTTATGACGAACACGTGACGAATGTAAATCATCATCGATTGTTAACGGCGCCGTTAACGGCGCCTTGTCTAGAACGCCGATAGTTAGTCGATAATGACGAAAATGATGGTTCTTCCATGACTAAAAGGCATCGTCATAGATTGAAAGTACATCCATGACCACTCGTTATTCGTCACTTGAATGGAGCCACATCTGTGACGAAAATATACATTTCGTCACCGATGACCAAATGTGACGCGACCTCGGCGACGATATGAATTTCGTCAAAAACTCGTCCACGAATGCTTTTGGGTGACGATTTTGGCACTTTTAGTGACCAATGGCGAACGTCATCAATGAGACAATCCCTAGTAGTGTTAGGCTTTCCTGATAAACCATTTGCCTCCATGTTTCACAACTGAATGATATGCTTCTTTGGAGCATCGATCCCAACAAGTTTATCAATATCCTCATAAAGTGCCTTGAGTTATGACGACAACGCAAAGCAAAAATGTAAAATTAAATTTTGGATTTGAAACCTTTGGACCTCAGTTTATTGTATTATTAATTTCATGTTGGATGAGATAAATTCAAGGAACAAAAAAATGTGAGCCTAATGGCACTGTCGCGAAAAAACAAAAAAAAAAAGTGCCTGATACAAACAAAAGCTTAATACGTGTCCAGTACAAGCAAATGTAAATGTGCCAGGCTAATGTGCCTTTATTGGAAGCTAATTGGAATCTTATAACTAGTTTACAAACCACACCAAAGCTACACAATCCAGCGCAACACAAAAAAACATAAAGTGGAATAACTTGTCTTTATTCAACCTCGAGGTAGACATGTGACACGTTCATCAGCCAAATGCCCATGATCGAAGCAGCCAACCCATCAATCTCATGCAGACTTATACATCATTCTAGTTGCTGCTACCACTGTCATCTTGATGCGCCACTTCTTTTTCCCTGCTCTCTTCTTTCCTCCTTATTAGTTTGCTCCTCATCTTCATCACCATGTGTCTCATCCTATTTGGAAAAATACCTATTTGGAAAAATAGGATGAGGAGGTTGATGGGGAAAAAATGGGGTCACATCACATGAATGTAGAACTAACTGGTACTGGGCCTTTTATACCTCTAGTTTAGTCTCTTCATTGATAACTTGGTTTACCTGCTCCTCTCTAATTTGCCAAATTTTGATCCATGACCAGGCTGAGTTTGGGAAGGCCAAATTAGGCTTCTTGCCCTGGCCAAGCTAACTGGCTACTTTTAGCCCGTTCTAGCCAGGCTACAGAGGCTGGCCAACAAACCAAACACCTAAAAACTGGCTCAGTTGAGCCTGACTAGCAAAAAAGTGTGCAACCAAACACACCCTATATGGTCTGCCCTTCTGTGTGCTTTCTGCCTGTACAGCTTCAAACACAACGACTCCACAAGAATAGAGGAACTGAAACAGACCGTGTAATTAGAAGTCAACCCTTAAATTGCAAGAAAAAGATCAGTCAACGCCTTTAATTCTGACAGGAAACATTTTAAAAGCATATTCAAAAAAGTGCCTTTTGACTTATGACAACAATGCAAACAAATAATGTAAAAATTAAATGTAAAAAAGTGCCACTTCTTTTTCCCTGCTCTGTTCTTCCTCCTTATCAGTTTGCTCCTCTTCTTCCTTATCATGTGTCTCATCCTGTTTGGAAAATAAGATGAGGAAAATGGAGGTCACATCACAAAAATGTAGAACTAACTGGTAGCCTAGTGGGCCTTTTGTACCTCGACTTTGGTCTCTCCATTGATAGCTTTGTTTGCCTACTCCTCTCTAATTTGCCAAATTTTGAGCCACTCGTCCAATAACCCCTCCCAAATTTGATTCCACTCCCTCAAAACCTAGAAGAGAAGAGAAAAATTGTTTAGTTATTGAACGGCCAAGTACATATATGCTAAATGGAAGTAATAAGTACGTATGCGCCACGTACGAGTACTTGAACAGCCAGGTAAGGAGTACTTTAGTTGTTAAATGGGAGAAAGGAGTATGTGGTTGCAAGTTGCAACAACTGAGAGATTGATGGAACCATCAATGTTTGTTGTTCTGTGAGGGGACTTACAGATTCAAAATGTATGCATGTGCGATGTGAGCTTAAAAACGTTGCAGTGGGACGGTTGGGAAGTGTCTCGATGGCAGCATTAATGGCTCTTGAAATACATCGTAGAGTGTCATCATGAACATCTTCTGCTGGATTGTAGTTTCTGTAATCGAAATACCCAAGCCTGTTGCTACCAATTTTGATTTCAACCTTGCTGAGAGACGAGAGGTGCTGCATGCCCAAACTAGAAGCACCATTCAAGCAGTCCATCCCATGCGCACGAAACTCAAGCTCCACGTGCTCAAGCTTTGGCAATGATCCAACTTCAAACTCCAGTGAGGTCCCACAATAACGGATACGCAGAGACAAGTATTTCAGACTTCTGAATCCCCTGTTGCCAAGGAAGACGATCCTTCTGCTAGTGCCCCCGAAAGTGTCTAGCTCGAGAAAAAGTAAACTGTGGATTTCTCCAAGGATCTCAACATCTTTTGGTCTCACACATAAGATTGTCAGTTCTAGCATACCAAGGTTTCCAAGTGAGCCCATCCAATTTGGCACCCTATAGATGGGAACTCCTCTAAAGTAGAGCTTGCGGATGCTACAGGAAGCTGGAGGGTGCCATGAATGTAACGCCAGTGGGTATGCATGGACCAAATTTTCAGTATATATAGGATTATGGAGATTGCATAAAGACACTAAATTATGGTGCTCTAAATGTATCGCCCGTGGGTAGTATTTGGGGAACAAATAGTCGGTGTATATAAGATTATGGAGGTTGCATAAAGACAACAAATTTCCGACATGACTGTGAATGCCCTCCGCTTGGCTTCTTCCTTCTGAGCCATCTAGTAACTTAAACATCCAATTAATCTGTAGTGTCCTTAGCTTGTTGAGTTCGCAGAATTCTTGTATGGACTTCCCTTGTTCGTAGGATTGGACTCCATATACCCTCAACTCTTCCAATTTGTGCATCTTTCCTATGGTTCTTGCTGGAAATCTAGCATATGAATTAACATATAAATATTCCAGTTGTTGAAGTTTCATGATAGTTTGTGGTAGTTCTATCCTCCCGGTGTCTTGCACATCCAATATCTGTAGATGTTGTAGGTCACCAACATTCTCTGGTAGCTTCTTTATTGAATGTGAGCGGAGACGCAAATACTTTAGATTGAACAGGTTTCCGATACTTTCAAGATGATGGTCATTGCACACTTGTAGGTCCAACACACGAAGAGCATTAAGTAGGCAACACGTAGATTTTCACAGGCAGTACTCCAAATATTGTAATTGATCGGACATGAGACAAGATCTGGTCTTCCCACATAGTAACATTTTTGTCACTTTGGTTTCTTGACACAAAGCCTCTGAACCTTATATTCTCGATGGGTATGCAGGCTCGGCAAAGCATCTACCGAAGTTATAAAATTCTCTTCAGTAGCCTTGCATGTGATGTAGTCAAGGATGATGTCATGCACTCGACATGCCTTGGCCTGGCCATACTTTACTTTAACAAAGTTGGATCATGCTTCTGTTGATCAGATCATTGAAGTAACCTTCACCGGTTTCATATTTACTATGACCTTCTTTCTCATTAATGAACCCTTCACGCAATCCACCTATTGATCAAACATTGTTTCTCAATCTCGTAATCTTCCGAAACATGCTCATGTACAACAAGCAAGTTCTTAGATGGTGAGGAATATCAAAGTAACTCATAGATAATATGGCCGTCATATTCTCAAGACCAAAGATTCTTAGCAAGAGCGTAACCAATAGCATTAAGTACCCTGTCCCCACTCGCTTTTGCAAACACATTGGTCAATATGCCGATACAAGAACAATTGCCAATGGTAGACCACCACATTTTTCTCAATATTTTTTCTCGAACATCTTTCAAGTGAGGATAACATGAATTCTCGAGCCAAACACTCTTCTAAAGAACAACCTTTTGGAGTCATCAAAACATAGAGCCTCCATTTCATAAACTTGAGAGGAACAACATTTTGCAAAATCTGTAACACTACGTGTCGTCATGATTATTCTGCTTCCAAGATCATTATCCGGCAATGCAAGTTTGATAAATCCCCAATCTTTTTTGTTCCATACATCATCAATCACGACAATGTACCTATCACACATTATTTCACAAAGACGCAATCAGTGATTGTCAAAGAGTAGAACATTAAAATTGTGTATGCATCAACTATATGGCTGATAGGTTGATGATGATAGGAACCTAGATAGAGATGGTACGTACTCTTGCACACCATAAGAAGTGACATTTTAGTGCGTTCAATAAAATATTTTAAACATTTGCCAAAAATTTCTATATGAATTCCAATATGTACTTCTATTATCATAGACAATCGGGCTTACCTTTTATCTTGGAGGTGTTCTCTCGAGTTTATCAATCATCTGCTGCAAATCATCATCTTGTGTGTTAACAGTTGTGCACTTGACTCCATCACCAATGTGTATTAGAATCTTTTTGACATCCGAGTAATGAGAAACCGACACAAATGATGCACATTTGAACTGGCCTTTAATGGTGTCATAGACCTGCTTTGCAAGAGTAGTCTTACCGAGGCCTCCACAACCAGAAACTGAGATAACTTTAAGTTTTGCGGATGACTGATCCATCTCCATGTTTAACAGCTCGATGATATGCTTCTTAGGGGCATCGATACCGACAAGTTTATCAATATCCTCATAGAGCGCCTGCAGCCCGGGATCAACGTAAGAACTGCTAGATTTGTTTTTCAATTGTGACGGTCGTACCTCCCGTGCCTCTCACTTGCTTCTATTACGGATGCCTTGAGTTCTTCGATCTGATTGGCAATCTCATGGCGTGCCTTCAGTTTGTTCAACTTGTTAGAGAAGCGCTTGAAGACTGAACGCCTAGCGGGCTCATGGTCAACACGAACCATGAAGGCATCAACGCAGTCTTCCAAGTCATAGGCCAGCTCCCTTAGCTTGTCCCTCCATTCCCTGGTTTCAGGGTCGAGCTGCTCTATATCGGCAAGCATCTGGACCGTGGCACTCATGGCGCTCAGCTCATCTCTCAAAAATTTGATCTGCTTCCGCACACCCTTGAGCTTGACGTACTCTTCTTCCAGCAGCTTGGTGAGCTTGGACAGGAGAGGCTTCATCACCCCGTGGTGACACCCACAAGAGCTGCCGTAGCCATTTTTGCTCATCTGGTGAGCTCGCTGGGATGTGGCTGTAGTGCTCATACGATTGAACTCCATACTGCCTTAGCTCTACCAAGCTAAGCATCTGCCCAATAATTCCATCCGGAAATCTAACATATGGACCCACATATAAGTGTGTCAGTTGTTGTATTTTTTTGATAGTTCGTGGTAGTTCTTTGATGCTAGTGTCTCGCACATCCAATGTCTGTAGATGTTGTAGTTCACCAACATTATCTGGGAGCCAAGTTATTGAATCTGAGCCGAGACGCAGTACTTAAGATTAAACAACTTTCCAATACTTGCAAGATGATGGTCTTCGATGCCTCTACATTCTCCTAGGTCCAACACAAGAAGAGCAGTGGAAGGCAAACAAGAGATTTTCATAGGTTGTCCAAATATAGTGATTGACCTAACCTGAGACAATGACTGGCCTGCCCATAAATTAGCATGTTCTTCGTTGTGGTTGCTGACACAAAGCCTACGAATCTTGTATTTTGAAGTACATACAGGCTCTGTAGCATCTAATGAAGTTACAAAGTTCTCTTCAGCAACCTCCCCGTTTCCTGCCACAGGCCACGTAGGCCAAATAACAGGGGTTTTACCCCTCCCCCGTTGACGGGCGCCACCCCTTAAGTGTATCCCGTGAGCTTTCTAGATCACGGGGAAAGGATATCCCGTGAACGTGGCGGTGTTCACCGGAAAGAAATATTTCCCGCTGCGTTAGTTCCCGTCAACGATATCCCGGGTGTTACCCCGGGATATCCTTTCCCGTGATTAGAAGGGCCTTTCCCGTGAGCTTCGGGATCACGGGATATCCACGGAATCCGGTAGTGGTAGTCAAGGATGATATCATGAACTCTACATGCCTTCGCCTGACCATACTTTACATGAACAGGTTGGATCATGCTTCTATTGATGAGATCATTGAAGTAACCCTCACCAATTTCATATATAGTTTGACCTTCTTCCTCATGAATGAACCCTTACGCAATCCACCTATTGACCAAACATTGTTTCTCAATCACGTAATCTTCTGGAAACATGCTCATGTACAACAGAGACAAGTTCTTAGATGGTGAGGAATATCAAAGTAACTCATAGATAATATGGCCATCATATTCTCAGCACCAGGATTATTAGCAAGAGCTGAACCAATAGCATTTAGTACCCTATCCCATTTTGCTTTTGAAAACTGATTGGTTAATATGCTAGATACAGTAACAATTGCCAATGGTAGGCCATCACATTTTCTTAATATTTTTTCTAGAACATCTTCCAAGTTTGGGTAACCTGAATTGTTCTCGGAACCAAATGCTCTTTTGAAGAACAACCTTTTGGAATCATCATAACTAAGACCCTCCATTTCATAAACTTGAGAAGAACAACGTTTTGCCACTGTAACACTACGGGTCGTCAAGATTATTCTGCTCCCACGATCATTATTTGGTCATGCAAGTTTGATAAATCCCCAATCTTTTTTTAGCTCCATACATCATCAACCACAACAATGTACCTACCAAACATTTTAACAAAGAATTAATTAGTGGTCAAAGAATGTAGAGTTAAAATTGTATGCACTAGTAAACATCAACTTTGGCTGATAGGTTGATGAATGATGATAGGAACCTAAATAGAGATTGCACTTTTAAGCATCAAAAGTGACATTTTAAAGGGCGCAATAAAATATTTCAAAATTTTACTAGGAATGTCTATATGAGTCTTATATTTTTTTATGAAATACAATAAAACCAGAAGTAGTGACGAAATTACCCAGAACTCAACTAATCTACTATCTGGATTGACAAACAAAACTGCTAAAACTAGTTTAATTTTTCAATACTATCAATGCCTTCTTTGTAGTTCAAACTGCTAGAACTAGTGTAAATTGTACTAAGCTTTATAATATAGACATTGGAACTTTAAAACTCATCCCAACTTCGTGATACACATATAAACAACAAAATTTTGTGTGGAAAACTAAGCAAAGTGATGAAGGTTTTTTTGACATGATTTGTTGAATATGAAAATTTACTTTGTTTCTTTTTATGTGAACATATGTACAGTTATAACAATGCATGTGATCATTCGTGATTTCTGTACACAGTTTTAAAATAACTTGGATACATAGATGACTGGGCTTACCTTTTTATTGTGGAGGTGTTCCCTGAGTTTATCAATGAGTTGCTGCCCATCGTCATCCTGTGTGTTAATACTAGTGCACTTGACTCCATCGGCAATGTGAATTAGAATCTTTCTGACATCAGGAGTTCGCGAAACCGACACAAAAAGCTGCACATTCGGACTGGCCTTTGATGGTGTCATAGACTTGCTTTGCAAGAGTAGTCTTGCCAAGACCTCCACAACCAGCAATTGAGACCACTTTAAGTTTTGGAGATGACCCATTGATATCCATGCTTAACAAATCAATGATACGCTTCTTAGGCGCATCGATGCCCACAAGTTCATCAATATCCTCATAGAGCGCCCCCAGTCTGGGATCAACAGAAGTAATTCTAGCTCTGTTTTTAAGTTGGGCAAGATCATACCTCTTGTGCCTCTCGCTTGCCTCAATAACAGACGCCTTGAGTTCTTGGATCTGATTAGCAATCTCATGGCGTGGTTTCAGCTTCTTCAGCTTGCGGAAGAAGCCCTTGATGAAGCCCGAATGTCCATCACGCTCGTGGTCAACACGAGACATGAAGGCATCAACGCAGTCTTCAAGTCATAGGCCAGCTCCCTTTAGCTTGTCCCTCCATTCCCTGGTTTCAGGGTCGAGCTGCTCTGCATCGGCAAGCATCTGGAGCGTGGCACTCATGGCGCTCAGCTCGTCTCTCAAAAACTTGATCTGCTTCCGCACGCCTTTGAGCTTGACGTACTCTTCTTCCAGCAGCTTGGTGAGCTTGGACAGGAGTGGTTTCATCACCCCCGTGGTGACACCCACAAGAGCTGCCGTAGCCATTTTTGCTCATCGGATGAGCTCACTGGGATGTGGTGGTGGTGCTGTGGGAGAGCTAGCTCTGATTTCAGATCGTGTATTGGGTGGGTAACGCCTGTTTCTCTAGGAAGAGTAGCAGTGGGTTAATTGTTTTTTTTTTTGTCCCCTCTAGATCCGCAAGAAAAATATGAACTACAAAACTTCACTTTGGTAAAAGAGCTATTGCATCTTGACTAAGATTCGATACCTAGGGACAGTGGCATGTGATGCGCACCGTCACATGCAAATAATAAGGAGATGGTGGCATACTGGACTGCATGCATATATGAGATCATCGAGGTATATGGCACATGACACATCGATTTGACAAAGTAGTTCAGCCAAATCAGTCAAGATGCTAACTGGCAAGTTGATTTGCAGTATGCTTTTGCTTGCAAGTTGCTGTCATTTACTCAAATTAATCAGTCTAGGGAAGTAAAAAACTCTTTCGTTACAACTGGCAGCCGCTGTGCTCTGAATCTGGATCAGAACTGAGAAACCACAATGGCCTAGTGGGTGGGAAATTATTATATAGAGAAAGTATAAAATGCAGAGATGAAAGTCGACAGAGGAACCAAACTAGAGGACAAAGAGGAGATTAGGGCACAAGTGGCCGCCACGCGCGTGATGCGCCCGTTGGAAACTTGGTAATTAGGATGTCTTTACAGGCAAAGTTGCAACATTATTTACCATGTTCTACGTGTCCTGGCTTTACTAATTAACGGTCTGCAGTTTGGATGGGCTAAAAGGAATTGGCTAATTGAGGTATTGGCCAAAATTATTTTAAGGTCTCAGGTATTTTGCTTGAAATTCAGAAGATTCAAATTTTTTGAAATTTTCAAAAATATCGGATGGAGTCATCCTGCACCGAAATTCTAGTGCTTGACAAGATTTAAAACTTTGTAGTAGAAACATTTTTCATTTGAGTTCATTTAGCAAGAAAATTTTTCTATGCATTTTGACAAGAGATTTAGTGGTAAGGTGGTGTACGTGTTGACTTGCAACACGTGGTTTGAGGCTTAAGAATGACATAATAATTTTTTGGTTTTGGGTCACCATTACGTGACGACACGGGCACCGCGCCACTGTAAATAATGGGGATTAACTGTGACACCTTAATAGTAATACACTCCTTCCATTAATCGGTTTGCTAATGACTGCTTCTGTACATGGCACTTAAGACAGACTAAGCTTTGTTTGGAGGCGGGACAGCAGCCGGTGTATGTTCTGGCCCGATATTATGTAATTGTACCGTGAGTTGAATATATTATTACTGTTGTGGTGAACCGTGTGTGACCCCGGTGACAAACGTATGTATCATGTGCGAGTGCGATGTGGCCGTGACAAACTGCTACTCTGGCCCGCTCTCAAACCTCTCGCGCCACAACGTATACAAAAGGACGACCTCTCGGCGAAAGTGAAATTTTGCATTTTACCCCTTTTAAAAAACATTTTTTATAAATAGGCCTCCCACGAAACTTTGGCCGAAAATAGGCCAAAAGTTCAGCGTCTAGGGACACAGCGCCGATGTACACGGCTCGGCGTTGTAGACGACCACGCCGACGTCCTGCCACGTCATCGTGGACTCCAGTCATAGTAGACTGCGTGGTAGTGGGCCCAAAAACTCGGCGTTGGTCCACCTAACGCCAAAGTCTAATGACTCGGCGTGCTCCTACAGAACGCCGAGATCTGGTCGATTTTTTTTTTTTTGACGGAGGCATTTAGCCGGCCCAGCCCTCTTCTCACGCCTCGGCAAACGCCGAGCAACGTGGGATCCGATCCTGATTTTTTCCACCATGGAATGAGTGGACACCTGGCTGTCACTTCAAGACAGGGACCATGCCCATTCCGTGCACTTGTGCCTGGGCTCACAACTCATATACATGCAATGTATCGTTCATCCAAATGACACAAATGCATGCACTTGTTCCTAGCGTGTCCAACTCGATGGCCGTCAGCAGCGGCTCTAGCACTCGGTAACCCACCGCGCACCACTCCTCCGCTTGGCCCTTGATCCGCACCAGCAGCTGTGACGGTGTGACTGAGACGTTGTCGAAGGTACGTCGATTCCGCTCTTTCCAAACCTCCCAGGTTGCGAGAAGTACCAAGGAGTGGAAACCCTTACCAAAGGGCTCCGGAACCCTTGCCGACGAGGCTGAAGCACCACAATCAGCACAGCCATACACCCCTTGCCGACGAGGCAAGTTAGTAGCTTGTGCTAATGTTAAGGACGTTGCCTAAAACCATAGGTGCTATTAGCTGGGATTTAATCCAGAATCAACGGAGGGTCGCACGCCCTCGTCGTTGGCCACCAGAGTGATAGCCGCTCTGTTTGCCGCACGCGACCCCATCCACTTGCACCGGCCCCGTCAACGCCGGATCTAGGGCGTGGGACTCGGTAGGCACAGGTGGCCATACCTCGAGGCGTCAAGTCAGCATACGCAGCGGGCGTCTCGGACTCGGCGTTCTATAGGAGCACGCCGAGGTTGTGACCCCACACTGACTCGGTAGCCAGCTTGGATCCTGTGTGGCACGGTTCGGCGTATACTGACATGACGCCAAGCCGTATATCTTTGGCGCTGTGTCCTTACGCCCATCAGTTGGTCTATTTCTAGACAATGTTTCACTAGGGGTTTATTTGTAAAAAATTGCTTGTAAAAAGGATCAAAATGCAAAAATTTCACTCAGCGAAACGGCAAAGTAACAGTGTGTGGGAGCAAGCAGCAGGGGCCGATGTCTTAAGTGGCAGCGAGGGAGCGAATTGGCTTGTAGTCCAATGGTAGGACGGTCCAGTGGGACGCTACCCTCCAGGGTTCAAATCCTGGTGCTCGCGCACCTTTCCCCTGGATTTTCCCAGGATTTCCGGCGTTATGCATTAAGTGGTAGCGGCGTTCCGTCGGCGACGGGCGCCAATGGTGACCGAGAATCTCCGATCTGCCGGTGCTCGGTCCTTCGGAGGTGCTCATAGGGGTAGGGTTTGGCGTCTCGCGTGTGTTCATAGGGGTGAGTGTGCATCACGTGTTGTGGCGTGTCTGCGTTAGACCGCTCAAAAAAAAAAAAAAAAAAAAAAAAGTGGCAGCGAGGGAAAAAAGGGTCACGGCGGAAGCTGCCAGTGTGACTGGGACTTAGTGTGGGAGGTGACAGACACTGCATGTGTGAGTACGGCGGTGGTCGACACCCTGGGGACGTTCATTACTTCCTTCATTATATTCATCACGTATATTCATCACGTGAGCCTGCACGACCACTGCAAGCGGACACTTGCAGTGGCCGGATTCCAGCAACCGATGGGACGGTGGATGATGCACTTGCGCAGCGCGAGGCAATGCATGACTGGACCAATGCAAGCCGAAACGAATTGCACAGCACAGGAGCAATGGCCAACTCCAGCTCCATGGAATGAATGAATGGAAGGCAGCGCAGTGTCGTCGTCGGGTGTCGACATGTCCTGACTTGCAGGATCTGTAATCCGAATTTCAAGAGAATGCAGGATCTGTAATTCTTTTGGCCGTTGTGTCCCTTGTAAATTTCGGTAGCATCTGGTAACAGCTGTAAATTTCAGTCAGCCTATTATCACTAATGACAGGCTTTGCAATGTCTTACCGGTTACTACATAGTATGCGAAGCCCTCGCCAGGAAAGAGATTGATGCCAGTGGTATAAAGTTTTGCAGACGTGGTGGATATTTTGACCTCAAGACGTGTCACTGTGACGAAAATTAGTATCCACAGTGGTGTAGTAAACCGTACTTTGAAAACTTTGACCAATGCAACTCACGTCCACTGTACTCACACGAGTTTAGATTGCAAAGCAAATTAAAATGTAAAGTTCATCCTTGAATTTAAAACCCCTCAACGACAACATAGGTAAACTTTCTTCTTGACGAGATGAATTCGAGCGATTAGAAAATGTGTGCATGAAACACATACCAAAGTAGAAAGGCTCTTATAGGGAAAGGGTGAACTGTGAACAAGCATTCATTGTGTGCCAAGGCTTTATTAAAAGCTAACTATAATCTCCAACCAGCACACCAAAGCAAATTCCAAATGCAACATAATGTTGAAATGTAAAATGGCAAACTCTGTTTTTGTTGAACCTGAGGCAAACACCTTCATCGACCGAACAGGTGTATATACCCATACACAGACTCGTGAGGCACTCCAATTGCTGCCCACTTATTATTTTTCATCAGTCTCTTCATCCTCATCAATCTTCTCCTCCTCTTCCTCTTCACTAGTCTTCTCACCAGCCCCCTTCTCCACTTCTTTCTTCTCATGAGTCTCATTCTGTCTGGGACCCTTGTGGGGCCGTTGGCACCTCTAGTTCACTTTCTCCATAAGTACCATGGCTTCTTTCATCACCACAAAGTAGGTTGGCCTCCTTTCTGATTTGTAAAAATTCGAGCCACTTGTATATTGCTCCACCAAAGTAATCTTCATTCAGCTCCCACAGTTTCTATAAAGGAAGTGTAAAAATTGTTCAATTGGACGACCAAGTACATGCTAAATGGAAGAAATAAATATGCATTTGCTGCAGCTAGAAGATAAGTACGTACAGTACTATTAGAGAACTTACCGATTCAAAATGTTGGCAGACCCAACCACGATATTTTGTACGGAACCTGATAGTGGGATGGTTGAGAAGTGTCTTGATGGCAGCACTAATGGCTCCCGAAACACAACTAATGTCGTTATCATCATGGTCTCCACAGAATGTGATCTCTACCTTGCTTAGAGCAGAGAGGTGTTGGATGCCCAAACTAGATGGAGCACCGTTGAGGCATTCCATCTCATGCAAAGGGAACTTAAGCTTCACGTGCTCAAGCTTTGGCATTGATCCCGCTTCAAACTCCAGCAAGATCCCACAAGCATAGATATTCAGGGAGAAAAATTTCAGATTTCTAAATCTGTTGTTGCCTTGTACTATGATCCTTCCATTGCTGGCACCCACAGTGCTCAGTTTTAGAAAAAGCAAACTGGGTATTTCTCCAAGGATCTCAACATCTTCTGGTCTCAAAATGATTATCATTCGTTCTAGCACACCGAGATTAATAAGTGAGCCCATCCACTTTGGTACCTTATAAATGTAACATCTTCTCATGCAGAGCTTAAGGAAGCTACTGGAGGCAGTAGGGTACCAAGAATCTAGTGACAGTGGGTACACTATGTCAGACTCGTCCGAGATATATAGATTACGTAGGTTGCATGAAGATAACAAATTTCCCAAATAATTGTAAATGCTCTCGGCCTGGCTTCTTCCTTCTGAGCCATCTGGTAAATAATCAAAATCCAACGTTATTTCCAATGTTCTCAGCTTGGTTAGTTTACTGAATTCATGTAGGGACTGCCCTTGCTCATAGGATTGAACTCCATATTGCCTCAGCTCTACCAGGCTAAGCATCTGCCCAATAATTCCATCCGGAAATCTAACATTTGAACCCACATATAAGTGTGTGTCGGGTTGTTGTAGTTTTTTGATAGTTCGTGGTAGTTCTTGGATGCTAGTGTCTCTCACATCCAATGTTTGTAGATGTTGTAGTTCACCAACATTCTCTGGGAGCCAAGTTATTGAATCTGAGCCGAGACACAAGTACTTAAGATTAAACAACTTTCCAATATTTGCAAGATGATGGCCTTCCATGCCTCCACATTCTCCTAGGTCCAAGACAACAAGAGCAAAGAAGGCAAACAAGAGATTTTCACAGGCTGTCCAAATATTGTAAGTGACCTAACCTGAGACAATGACTGGCCTGCCCATAAATTAGCATGTTCTTCGTTGTGGTTGCTGACACAAAGCCTACGAATCTTGTATTTTGAAGTACATACAGGCTCTGTAGCATCTAATGAAGTTACAAAGTTCTCTTCAGTAGCCTTGCATTTGATGTAGTCAAGGATGATGTCATGAACTCTACATGCCTTCGCCTGACCATACTTCACTTCAACGGGTTGGGTCATGCTTCTGTTGATCAGATCATTGAAGTAAACCTCACCAATTTCATATTTAGTTTGACCTTCTTCCTCGTGAATGAACCCTTCTGCAATCCACCTATTGATCAAACATTGTTTTTGAATCTCATAATCTTCTGGGTACACACTCAAGTACAACAAACAAGTTCTTAGATGGTGAGGCATGTCGAAATGACTGAATGACAAGATACTGGACATTGTCTTGGCATCATCGTTCTTTGCAAGTGAAGAACCAATAGCATTAAGTACCCTGTCCCATTCTGCTTTTGTAAACACATTGGTTAATATGCCAGCTATAGTAACAATTGCCAATGGTAGACCAGCACATTTTCTTAATATTTTGTCTGCAACAACATCTTCCAAGTGAGGATAACATGAACTCTCAGAACCAAATGCTCTTCTAAAGAACAACCTTTTGGAGTCATCAAAACTAAGAGCCTCCATTTCATAAACTTGAGAAGAACAACATTTTGCAACTTTAACACTACGTGTTGTCGTGATTATTCTGCTCCCAAGATCATTGTTCGGTAATGCATGTTTGATAGATCCCCAATCTTCTGTGCTCCATACATCATCAACCACAACAATGTACCTACCAGAGATTATTTTAACAAATAATGAATTAGTGGTTAAAGACTCCAACATTTAAATTGTATGTATTAGTAAACATCAACTTTGGTTGATAGGTTGATGAATGATGATAGCGACAAAACTACGGAGAACTCTACTGCTATACTATTTGGCCTTACGGACAAAACTTCCAAAAGTAGCTTAATTTGGCCATACTATTAAATATTGAGGACTTATTTGTAGTTCAAAAGAGAGAGACCCAACCTAGGAGGAACTAGGTGGTTTTTCATTAAGAAGAAAATGAGGCGCGTAAATCCGTCCCTGATGGGGATCAAACTCAGAAGCGGTTGCTTCCACACCTGCGAAGCCAACCACCTGGGCTATTGCCCAGTCCTCTTGTAGTTCAGACAGCAGGAGCTTGAGTAAATTGTGACTGTCAAGCTTTATAATTTGGAACCTAGAACTTAAAGACTTACCCTAACTTTGGGATACATAAAAACAAGAAAAATTGTATCCGACAAACCAAGTACAATGATAAAGGTTTCTATGACAGCATTATATGCTGAATATGAATATTTAAAGTACTTCGTGGTAGATGCACACAATTTAAACATAACTTGGAAACATTGTCATAGTTGACCAGGCTTACCTTTTGTCATGAAGGTATTCCCTGAGTTTATCAATGATCTGCTGCGCATCATCAATGTGTGAGTTAATATCAGTACACTTGACTCCATCAGCAATGTGCATTAGAATCTTTCTGACATCAGGAGTTCGAGAAACAGACACAAAAGCTGCACACTTGAAATGGCCTTTAATGCCCTCATAAACTTGCTTTGCTAGAGTCGTCTTACCAAGACCTCCACAACCAGAAATTGAGAGCACTTTAGGCTTTACTGATAAACCATTTGCCTCCATGTTTAACAACTCAATGATATGCTTCTTTGGAGCATCGATGCCAACAAGTTTATCAACACTAGTGCATCAACCCGTGCTCCCGCACGGGTAAGGATTAGATACTAATATTATTTTTGTACGGTTTTTCACTCTATTCATTTTCTAACACAAACCCAAGCACTTCTATGGGCTGACAATATGTAAATCTATATTTATTTTTGTAAAGACAATAGATTCCATAATTAATAGATCATGAACAAATAATGTTTCCAATAAAATTTGGGTATAGACTATTTAGAATGTTGTGGCAACATATGGAAACTATATAAAAATATAAGCCCCTCGATTAGTAAAACCTTATTCTCCGTCTAGCTCTAGAATACGTTAAGTATATTTTTTAAGCTGGGAAAAAGAGATGTATGTACGCACTTGTACATTTATTCCCATAGAGTGCACAAACAGCTTAGTCACATTTCAATAAATTTTCACAAGCATGAACGTCCTAAAGCACTACAAACATCATTAACCGTACTTGAGTTGAGCAGTTTTTTGTTTTAGTAGTAAAAGCATGTTGACACTTTCATGAATATAAAACACCCAATAAAGAGAGCATCTAATAATTTTTGTAGGACTACAATATGAGAGGATCCTCAAGAAACTTTGTAAGATTTACTTTATAAATCATTGTTTGAAGATCTTGGGTAAACTTTGTTTTGTACCCTGCAACTTCTTTGGTACATCATGTGTACAACTTGTGTGCACTCTATAAAGGGCATCCTCTTAATCAATCTTTGGCTAGCAAGAAATTCACAATAGAGAATGCATGTATTTGAAGATCTAATTAAAGGGGTTGTTGATGCAAATGTTTTCACCAAAATCTTCATTGCTATAAATTAGGAAAAATATAAAGTATCTCTTGGAGTTGTTCTAAGACCAAATATTTGGATTGGTCATGTTCATGCGGCAGTAGTCGACTTGTTTTGATTTTTCCTTAAATGTTAATTTGCAATAGATTGTTACTATTTTTTTTATAAAAAATAACATCCATTGTCCCTTGTCAAAACATATCCCTTCACAATCACATACAGAAAATAACTCAATAACAATGATCACATGTCTCATGAAATTTCATAAAGTGGTTTAACGAATTCAAATTGTTCTAGTTTTAAGACACAAACAAAATAGGTATCTCCTCCAGGATTTCCCAATCTCAAATAATAGAACGGACATATATAAATGAAGATTTAGAGTATCACCAAATATATATTGAATGGTGTTTTTTTGATGCATACACATTAAGGCCTTAAGAGGTTGAATTGGGAAACTATTTTGCAAAATGTTCTAATCAGTGAAGCACTTTCTTCCAAGGTAGTATAACTTCTAAGTGATTTTTTAAGAATAAAGGCGCCTACTCATAGCTACAACCGTTTTCTTTTCACAGTTGAAAATTGAATAATTTAGTTACATTGTTTATGTAGAGATACGTGGATGTATTACCTTGATGACTTGAACCTCGTACACTTATCGCAAAATCAACCATTATATTTCCCATAGGTCCAAGCTCTGATATTTCTACTTAGATTAATAGGTTTGCATCGAATATTACCTGTAATAGGAAAAATAAACATAAGACAGTAACAGAACATATTATTTATTTATATAAAAAAACTTTATAGATAGAGGAAGGGCACCCAAAAAAAAGATTGCCATGGTCTTGATGATTTTTCTCGGTCAAAGCAACCTTTAATTTCCACGATTGCCCATTTTTGTTTGATGCAATTTGCCCATCTTGGAGGATGACGTCAGAAGTATGTGATCCAAGGTGCAACCTTCACATCAACCTTGTGAACTTTCATATCAAAGCAATAGAGCAGAATGAAATCATGCAATCCTGAATCACAAGTTCTGCCAAGTCCGGCTTGGTAGTGAAACTGGGAAAGGTAGGTTCATGTGCTTGTAGTTCGGGAATCCATCGTCAACCACAAGGTTGTGCCTAGACACGTACCTGAACCTGGAGTCATCGGAGGCCAAGTAGGCAGGTACACAATGGCACGGCCGCCTCGCAGGTAGTGCCCTAGAGATCTGCTCATCATGGCCGAACTGGTGCACCACCATCAGCATGGGCATCGATATGCAGTTGATATGGACGTCGTTGTGCTCATGCTGGGCTGCAGCGGCCTTGACGGTAACGGCGATGTCGAACTTCGACACCCAGAGTGGGTACGTCTGTGACTCACCGAGGTTGCCGCTGATGTTCGCCATGCAGATGGCGTTCTGCTTCGTGCCTGGGGATAGCATGGCCCACACGACGCCGGCGCTGTGGAGGAAGATGTCCAGCCGCCGTGCATCCAACAGCCGCGGTGACGCTCTCCTCGACGGAGACGACGTTGCAGCTAGGGCACGAAGGATGAATCTGTTCGCGTAGGTAGATTAGATTGCCTTCGATGTATACTTTTGTTATAATAATACGTTAACGTTAATAATTAACCATGCAAGTACCAACTCGTTGGATGGATTTTCTGATTTTCTTCTGAAAAAGATATGATTACGTTAATAATTAACCATGCAAGTAGCAACCGTATACTCGTTGGATGGATTTTCTTATTTTGTTCTTAAAAATATAATTGTTTTTAAAATTAATTTGCTTATAATGGCAGTGGTGGGTAATTTCTTGGATATAACAAAATAAATCCAATGGTTATTGATGGTTATACACTTTAGATTTAACGGTCGGATGTTTCTAATTAACGTGAGAATTTCTAACATTTATTCTTTTTTGTTAGCGCATCTGGTGAGAGTTAACGTGGAGCCTCCGTTGGAGCCTCCAATTAGTATTGCAGCTAGGGCACGAAGGATGAATCTGTTCGCGTAGGTAGATTAGATTGCCTTCGATGTATACTTTTGTTATAATAATACGTTAACGTTAATAATTAACCATGCAAGTACCAACTCGTTGGATGGATTTTCTGATTTTCTTCTGAAAAAAGATATGATTACGTTAATAATTAACCATGCAAGTAGCAACCGTATACTCGTTGGATGGATTTTCTTATTTTGTTCTTAAAAATATAATTGTTTTTAAAATTAATTTGCTTATAATGGCAGTGGTGGGTAATTTCTTGGATATAACAAAATAAATCCAATGGTTATTGATGGTTATACACTTTAGATTTAACGGTCGGATGTTTCTAATTAACGTGAGAATTTCTAACATTTATTCTTTTTTTGTTAGCGCATCCGGTGAGAGTTAACGTGGAGCCTCCGTTGGAGCCTCCAATTAGTAATAGTAAGAAGTAAGATCCTCATAGAGTGCCTGCAGCCTGGGATCAACAGAAGAACTGCTAGACTTGATTTTCAGTTGGGACAGATCATACCTCTTGTGCCTCTCGCTTGCCTCTATTACAGATGCCTTGAGTTCTTCAATCTGATTCGCGATTTCATGTCGTGGTTTCAGTTTCTTCAGCTTGCGGAAGAAGCGCTTGAAGCCTGAACTCCCATCTGGCTGGTAGTCAACACGGATCATGAAGGCATCAACGCAGTCTTCCAAGTCATAGGCGAGCTCCCTTAGCTTGTCCCTCCATTCCCTGGTTTCAGGATCGAGCTGCTCTGCATCGGCAAGCATCTGGAGCGTGGCACTCATGGCAGTCAGCTCATCTCTCAAAAAAGTGATCTGCTTCTGCACGCCCTTGAGCTTGACGTACTCTTCTTCCAGCAGCTTGGTGAGCTTGGACAGGAGAGGCTTCATCACCCCCGTGGTGACACCCACAAGAGCTGCCGTAGCCATTTTTGCACATCTGATGAGCTCGCTGGGATGTGGTGTGGTGGTGCTGTGGGAGAGCACTGATTTCAGATTGCGTATAGGGTGCAGGTAACGCCTGTTTCTTTAGCAAAATTAGCTTGCATTCCCAGCACTAGTGGGTTAATTATTTTTGGTCGTCTAGGTCCACGAAAAATAATTAACTATAAAAACTTAGCTTTGCTAAAAAGTGCTACCGCGCATACAAATAAGGCCCATGACCTACTAATGTGATTCAGATGAGCAACTTGATTAAAAATTCTATCATGCTTTGTTGGCAGCAGACTTTACCACGGGAAGAACAAAGCATATGATGCTCACTGTCTGTATTAATAATCTTTCGTTCTCAAGGAATAATTGACATCGATTTGGCAAATAGTTTAGCCTAATCAGTTTATATGTGCCCTTGTGTGTCGAGTATGATGAGTGATTATCAGAAGATGATCAGCTTTGGTTGAGTTTAGAGATTAACCATGACATGAGCGTGTGTGCGACATATCTCTTGGATGTGTTAGTGTGCAGGTGTGGTTACAATTAAGGTAGCCAGAAGACTAACCTTGGGTGGCTGACACCTAGAGACACTGTCAAGCAAGTGTACCTATGGAGAAGTACACCATATATAGGCGTCTATTTTCATCCTGGTTTTGTTCCCGGTTGAGAAATTATTATATATATACGAAATTAAGAAGATTTGAGAAAGTAACTCATGGCTCACGGGGTGGCTGATTGCGAACTTGTTGATAAAAAATTGAAGCTTAGAAAATACCTTACCGTACGCTTTTATGCTAATTATTATGTTTCGGTATATATTGCTATAATGCAGCTTTGGTTTCGCTTTGAGAAGCTTTACACGCCACTTCCTTATCATTTCTGCACCTTTCTGCCTAATGCGCAGTACAACTTGTTCAAAGTTTCTTTCTTTCTGCGATTTTTTCAAAGCAAATGGCTTGGTTAGCTTATCGTCATCGTCACTAGTAATTATTTAGAGAAAAAGAGCTAAACACTATAATCTGCCATGATTACATACCATGAGGTATGCATGCGTTCCCATTAATGTCACCAAGCAATCTGTTTGATGGCCAATCACTAATTGTCTGAACTCGATGGTTTGCTTTTTGAAATATTAAAGCAAGGGTGACCTTTTGTCTAAAAAAAAGCCAAAGGCCGAGCGACAAGCGGTGCAAGAATCTGATCAGTTGATTGTCCATGTAGCGTCCATCGGAAGCGGGGTATGCAACCAAGGCCGTTTGCAGCCAGTCTGCACCAAATTGTTGAATCTGTGGGAGTTGTGTAGATATAGCATATAGGTTTCAAGCAGTAGGCTTAGAAAGGCAAGTGTGAAACTATAACTCTTTTGGCTCCAAAACAGTAGCTGAGCACCTCAGGGAAAATCCGCATATATTGATACGAACAACATCAATAGAGCGATTCAAGAATGTATTGGTAGGTACTCACTGCGGCAGTTGATCTGAAACATCATACACCGTTTTTTAATGAGATGTTAGGTGTATGCGCCAAATTAATGGGCCCCATGGGCCTTGCCGCAAGGGGCAACCGCCCTAGCTGGCCGCCACCGCCCGTGGGAGCATCGTTGTCGTTGGTGGTCCGTCATCGTCGCGTCATCAGCTTCGTCATTATAAGTAATAGATATTTAGAGAATAAAGATAAAATAAAATAAGAAATAAAGCTTCGTCATTATAAGTAATAGATATTTAGAGAATAAAGATAGAAATAAAATAAGAAATAAAATCAGGAATTTCTTTAGATGCAAGTCTCTTCCGGATTATAAATGCAAGGGACTTCTAATCAATTGCAATCAATCATGAAAAAAATTAAAGGGGTAATACCCAACAGCTCCTACCTCAACTCTCTCTCTCTCAACCCTAGCGCCGCGCGCCCCCCACGCCGCCGCCGTCGGCGCCGTCACGCTGCCGTCAAACGCCCGTCGCGCCGCTTGTCGGGTCCCGCTGTTCGTCATCACCGTCACCTCCTACCTCGTTGTTCGTCATCGGTCTCGTCATCTCGCCGCCAATCATCGTCACCACAGCTGCCCCCGTCGTCGCCGCCACCGGGGAAGCTGCGGCCCGACGTGTCACAAATCTACCCAATCTAACCGGTTTGTGACACATGGTATCCGGAGACCGGACGATCCAACCACGCTGGCACCGTCAAGATTCGATGGCCGTCCCGCTGCCGCCCTACCCGGAGATGATCATGGAGGCCATCTACGCCGCTTGAACCCGAGAACACCGTCGACAAAGCTGTGGTCCCCAACTACATCAAAGGTAAAATGCGGCTCCGGCCTTCCGGTCCATCACTACGCAATCTGTCCGGTCACCTCTCCCGCATGAAGGTCACCGATGAGCTCGACGACCTCCTCGACGCCGCCCCCACCATGGTTGCCACCAACGACAACGATGCTCCCACGGGCTGCCGACATCGTCCCCTCCAAGATGACCAGCGCTACAAGCATCAAACACGCCTACCCCGAGGATGCCCCCCGGCTATTGTGGTTCGGATCAAATCGGATCGAGGCCACCACCGACGTCTACCGGCTACTCGACGAAAAGCCTACCCAACTAGGCCAACGTCATGAGACTCCAAAGAACGATCCGGATAAGTTCCTACAACACCGCAACGTCATCTCTGACATCAGGAACATCGGGAACATCAGCGTCACTATGGGCGACACAACGACGTCAACCGACGTCGACATCGACGTCGCTGACCCCGACATCCTCGGACAACACCGTTGCCATAAACAACAACCACATCAACACCATCGCCGACCAGGACATCACACGCTCCACGGTCACCGGGCAAGTCCATTCCAACCAACATGGAGCTTCTACCTCTACCACCCATGCTACAACGACGACACTCGACATTGTCATCGCCAACCGCGACGCCCTCGACACCGGCACCATCGACGACAACAACGCCACCCCTACGGGCACGGTCATAGGAGGGAACAACATCGCCCTCGTGGACGCCAGCGACATCACCGACATGGCATCTCCATCGACGTCTCTATGCACGACACCCTCGGCATCGACGACATCGCCAACAACGACGACGCTATCATGGGCGCCACATACGGCACCGATGCTCTCAGGGGCGCCAACACCGATGACGACCCCCTGACGTCGACGCACTCGTCCACTCGCCAACCCCTTACAACGACAACAATCTGCTACACCTACTGGACGTCCCTCGGACTTCCACCATGGCGGAGAATGTCAACAAGCAAACTGTGGATCTCATCGCGGCTTCGACACTGGAAAGTGCTTCAGCAACACGTTGACCCCGGCCGCTAGCTCGAAGCCGGCGCCCCCCATCGATGGCACGTCAACGGAACATCGGCCGGGACAAAGACATGAGGTATGCCGCTATCCACCCGATCACAGCGGTACTTCTCTCGTTCATCAGCATGCCAAGCCAGGCACCACACAAGGACTGGGACACTTCCACACGGAGTCTCCCTTGCGACTTCAAGCTGCCTGTCTACGGCGACCTCTTCAGCAACATAGCGCCAACAGGAGTACATAAGGACCAATACGACTACGTCTATGCTTCCAAGTTCAGCAACGGCCTCTACAACCTACCAAGGGAGGCCCTACAGCGGCAGGCACCCCTCACGAAGGACACAGTGATCCGCCTCTCTCGTATCCTCAACGTCCCTCCACCACGTTCATCGCACAACTCACCATCAGGCAAAGGACATGATGACATCGACAACGACATCACCAGCGGCAACTTCGGCTATGGCAGCCGGGAGGACTCGAGGACCAAATCAGTCGCCTCCCTCGATCATGGACGACTTGGCTACGACAGCCAGGGCGCCCCGAGAGTCGATCTAGCCGGCTCCCTCATTCCTCGACGACATCAACGCCCGGTATGACTACACCAACGAGCTCTACAACAAGCTTTGGGATATGATGCACCAGGAGGCGCCCTACATGTTGGGAACGGCGCTCGACTCACCCACCAGTTCGACGCTCCTGTCTCCTATGAGGTCTTCATCAAGCCTTACCTCGCGAGCTCCATCGACGACGACTTGAGGTACATGCCACCCACAGCGATCCCCTACCTCGTCGGGCTTGTCACTACCCCAGAGGCTCTCATCCATCCTCAACTTACTTCACCGACCGACGACAACCTGCATGGCACCGCTGGAACCATCAAACTCCAAGCAGGAACACCATCTTGGGCGCCACCCAAGGTGATTGGCGTTCACCTCCCGACGACTTCGCCAACCATGCTAGGCTTCACGACAAGCACCTTGCTGATGGAGGAGCCCCCACAGAGCTTCTTGCCATTGTGGCCAATCTTCGTCCTCAACAACCACCGCCACTACGCCCGCGATATATTAGCAAAGGTGCAACAAAATGCTCTCCAACCAGGCGGGATCCTTCGCACACTCTTGTGGTTGGCTTTTGCCCCTCGATGTACTCGCCACCGACGCAAACCTCTCCGGAAAGCAAGGGACTTCCATCAACTGAACCAGCATCAGAAAAGGTCAGTGTCCTCATCTTCATCCAGCTAATTCCCTCTACACAAGTGGATGCAACAATCTTCGGGCCATCTTTGCTTCGATCGCCTCGTCAACAACGACAGCCATCGGAACCACAACGCGAGGACGCTTTGTCAAGGAAAGGGGGAGAGATGTCATGCGCTAAATTAATGGGCCCCATGGGCCTTGCCGCAAGGGGCAACTGCCTAGCTGGCCGCCGCCGCCATCGTCACGTCATCGACTTCATCATTAAGTAATAGATATTTAGGGAATAAAGATAGGAATAAAATAGGAAATAAAATCAGAATTTCTTTAGATGCAAGTCTCCCCGGAGTATAAATACAAGGGGGCTTGTAATCAGTTGCAATCAATCAAGAAAAAATCAAAGGGGTAACACCCAACAGCTCATATATATCTCTCTCTCTCTCAACCCCTAGCGCCGCCCGCGCCCCCCACGCCGCCGCCGCGCCACGCCACGCTTACCCGCTGTCGGCGCCGTCACGCTGCCGTCAAACGTCGTCCACGCCGCCGTCGGTCCTGCTGTTCGTCATCACCGTCACCTCCTACCTCGACGTTCGTCATCAGTCTCACGCCATCTCGCCGCCAATCGTCGTCACCACAGCTGCCCACGCCGTCGCTGCCGCCCGGGAAGCTGCCGCTGACGTGTCACAGCCGGCCTAATCTAACCGGTTTGACACTAAGGGCCGGGGATCCCCACCTGCAAATATATTGGTTTTGTGGCCCTTCTGGCCCAGCAAATTAGAGAAATAAATTGTTAAACTAGACAAGAGGCATTAATTACAATCTCAAATCATACACTTGCTTGTTTGGCCCTTCGGTAGTGATTAGAAAGCAAAACACTGCCACCTTGACATATTGCATTATGTAGTTTTTTTTTTTAGAAAAGGCAGTTTTATATCAATCTCTGCATAAGTTATGCACTCAATCAAAATGTATTACAAATCATGTCTCTTGCTTATAAAAAATAAGCTTGCAAAAAGCTTGCGAGATGTTTTTTCTTCAAAAAAAAAAAGGAAAACAAACTAAGCGACAAGCCTATTTAAAGATAATCTCCCATGTTTCACCAAGATCTCTATATTGTGCCATTATTCCCCGCCTACTCTCATCCTGTTTGCAAGAGCAATTAAATAAATGAAAAATGAGGACGATAGTGGTCGAGGAATTGGAGTTACATAGGGCAGCATATTGTTTGGAAGGGAATGAGCAACGTACCAGCACCTCTTGTTATGTCCTTCTAAAAAATCAAAATATAAAATCACTCCAGCTCTCTGCTTCAATTTCCCACAGTTTGAGGCACTCAGTCAGTACACCATACTTTTGATTGATCCTCCTCAAAACCTAGAAACAGAAGTGAAAACAAAACAAGTGCCACATGTAAGGACATATATTCAATTCAGGAGCCAAGTATGGGAGAAAGATCTATGGAGCAGAGACATAACTGAGAGAGAGAGAGAGAGAGAGAGAGAGAGAGAGAGAGAGAGAGAGCTATATTGAAATAATCAATGCTGGCAATGAGATAGTACTTACAGATTTGAAATGTTCACAGCAATCATTGTACTCTGTTTCAAATCTGATAGTAGGGTGCTTGGGAAGTTTTTCGACAGCATTTTTAATGGCATATGCAATGCAATTGACGATGCCATCATCCAGAACTTCCACTGGAACATAGTCAATGTCATTGTCACAGTTGCCAACAATTTTGATTTCAACCTTACTGAGGGCAGAAAGGTGCTGGACACCCAAATTGAAAGCAGTACTCATGCATGTCAGGTAATGCGCAGGAAACTCAAGCTTGAGGTGCTCAACCTTTGGCATTGATCCTTCTTCAAACTCCAGGGAGGTCCCACAAGCACCAGTAATGGACAGAGAGAAAAAATTCAAACTTCTGAATCTATTGCTTCCATGGACAATGATCTTTCCATTGGCTCCTCCAATAGTGACCAGTTTGAGAAACTGTAAACTGGGTATTGCTCCAAGAATGTCAACATCTTCTGATGTCATGAAGAAGGTATTCAGTTCTAGCACCCTGAGATTTTCAAGAGAGGCCATCCAATTCGGCACTGCATAGACCATGCTTTGTTTGAGCTGGAGGATTTGGAGGATACAAGGAGCAGCAGGACGCCATATGTCCAGTGACATTGGGTAATGCACATAAGAGGCATCCACAATATACAGACTCTGAAGGCTGCCTGAAGATAATAAAGTTCCCACACAACTGTAAAAGCTTTCAGCCTGACTTATTCCTTCTAAGCCATCTGGCCAATCAAAACTCCATTTAAGTCCTAATCTCCTCAGCTTGGTTAGCTTACTGAAATCTTGAAGTGCCTTCACTTGCTCGCAGGATTTGACTCCATATGTCATTAGCTCTTCTAAGCTATGCATCTTCCAAATCATCCCATCTGGAAATGTAATGTTCCAGTCCACATATAGATGGGCCAATCTCTGAAGCTTTGGCATAGTTGATGGCAATTCTACAATAGCAGTACCACGTATATCCAGTGTTTCTAAGTATTGAAGCTCTCCAATTTTTCTTGGCAGATTAGTTATTGAGTATGATCTGAGATGCAAGTACTTAAGGTAAATCAACTTTTCAACATTTTCGAGGTGGTGATGTTTCAAGTACCAGGCATCTAGGATCAACACATGAAGAGTCGCTAAAGGCATCAAGAAATTTTGCATGGGAAGTCCAGAACCAAGAGCATGTAGTACCCTCTCCCATTCAGCATTTGTGTGTTGATCAGCTAAAACATTAGATACAATGATGGTTGCCAACGGTAGACCCCCATATTCTCCTAATATCTCATCAGGAACATATTCCAAATGGGAATAGTGTGAACCCTCCAAACAAAATAGTTTTCTGAAAATCAGCTTTTTGAGTCTGTGGAATCAAGATCCTCCATGTGGTAAACATAACCACCTTCACGAGAACAGCATGACACAACTGTGACAGTGACACTACGTGTTGCTGTGATTATTCTGCTCTCGTAGTTATTATTCAATAACACAGGCATGATATTTTCCCATGCTTTGATGTCCCATAAGTCATGAATTACAATGAAGTAACTACCAAAAATTATAACAAAGATGAAGTTAGTGCTGAAAGCTTCAAAGTTTTCAACAGTATGTAAATGTTGTATTGTTAAGTGTGGCTAACTACAAAAAATGTTAAAAGGTTATGATGATTGGATCTCGTAGACCGAAATAATAATCTTGCTCCCATAAGCAGCCTTCTTTTCTCATGTAACTATCAAATTTCAACCATTTACTAATAGAATCTATATAAATTCTTAGATCATCCTTGTAAGGAGGTTATATATATTGCTTGGAAAACTGAGGGATGTAAAAGTATAATTGTTTCAGTTCAACCAAAGATAGTACAGGGATATTTCCCCGTTAGTTTATTTGCAAAAATCAATTGCTAGAAAATATTTAAAACTTGCCAAACTATTATTCTATTTATTGTTTCAAGAATGTGTTTTTTTATTCAAAAGCATCTCTTGTAGTTGTCTAAGCAAATACATGGATTAAATTGTAAGCCTCATGGCTTCTTAGGTTGAGTTTGTTGGTTGGGTTAGAAGAGGTCTGAAATATAAAAATTACCATTACAAATATTAAATATAAACAATAAAAGTGTTCACTTAAATTACAAATATTTTTAATTTATAGTTTAAGCGTATAACAACTAAGTGAACACATTTAACTTTTTATAGTTTATAGCTACAAATAGATGCTAAGTAATTTTATAGTTTATATAGCTATAACATACTAAGTGTTATATATTTTTAAGCTTAATAATGTGTAGCTAGATCTTGTTTCTCTTTGGATATACTACCAAAAGTTGGTAATGTTGAGTACTAATAATAGACCAGAGGAGAAGATGTGAGTCAACGGTGATGTTGGTGATAGCAGTGGCTGCAGTGGTGATCTGCCTCCAAAGCTAATGATTGTTATTGACGTTTTGTTTGCTCACTAAGTATAGTAGTAGCTTGATCGTGGTGGTGGGTAAAGGCTGGGATATATTTTATATTGACGTTTAGACAAAATGTATAGCATAAGGGAATGGATCAGTTCAATCGGAGTAATTTTGAAATGGGCTAACCTGGCCAGTTCAAATAGCCTTTTTTTATCCAGCCCTAAGAGTATCTCCAAGAGTATTTCTTTAACTCACTCTCTGAATCATCATTTGAGTTTGAATGAATCACAGTATAGATTATTCCACCCTCAAACATCTTTTCCATCTTTGGCTAGCGTAGAATCCAAAATAAAGGATCATAATATTTAGAGATCTAGTGAATGGGGACTCTAGTTGAGGGGGGTTTTTTTCGATTGGGCCTTAGCTGAGTTAGTTAGATGGATCTAGTAGCATTTTAGGTCCTAAGTTCCACTCTTCATGAGAGCGAATTTCAAGGTAGGGATAAATATGCTAGCAAGCTTTACTCCACAGATAAATTAAGCCCTTCAATTTAGGAGGTAGAAGAAGTATAGTAACCCATATTAGAAGGAGGTGTGCATTCTTGCGCACATGATGTATATTAAAAAATGTAGACCCCTCAATCATAGAGAAACAAAACAAGAAGAAAAAAAAATGGCATCGCAACACAGTGCATGCATTATTATCATACTCCCTCTTTTCCTTAAAAAAATTCCTAATTATTTTAAGTTATTTTTTATGTTTACTAATTACTAATGAGCATTGCAACTCTAGGGATTGATTTAATCAGATATGGAGGGAGTATATGACTGGGGTTACCTTTTATTCTGGAGGTGCTCTTGGAGTTTATTACTACTAATGAGTTGCTCCTCCTCTTCTTCTTCTGTATCAGTGATCATCCCCACTCCTTGAGCAATGCCTCTTAGAATCTCCATCATGTTAGGACTTCGAGAAACTGACACAAATAAAAGCTTCACTTGTAAACTGGCGTGTAATGGCATGATAGACTTGATTTGCAGTAGTAGTCTTACCGACATTGTTGTCTTCCAGGAGCTCAGAGAACTTGGGTAAGAGGGGCTTCATCTCCCCCCGTGGTAACACCAGCGAGAGCAGCAGTAGCCATTTTTTGCTCTTTCTGTGGGCTGTGTGGAATAACGAGTGCTACTACAGCGTGCCGGTGGTGTCGTGGGAGGAGGCTGAATCCGCTTCACGTATATATATAAACCTGTTTTCAGACTAAGAACATGTATCTTGCTGCAAGTAGTTGGGTAACTTATTTTGTTAATTTCCTCTAGATCTACGCAGTATGAAGTGATGTTGCTCTTAGCTCTCTGGTAAAAAGCTTGACTTGTTCAGAGTCACCGGCCAGCAACTACCACTGCATTACTGCGTACAATGCATACTGGCATGAACAACTCGCCATAAGGTATCCGTTTGCAAATGATCCACCAACTTGTTGATAAGTCAAGAGCGCATTGTGGTCAAGTCTACTCATCCAAGAAATATGATTAATCGCTGTTTCTTGGGAAACGATATCGTACTAAGTATTTGACTTTTTTCTTTATAAAAATGGAAGACTTGGCTGTCAATCCATACACTAGACCAGCTACTTGCACCAATTGTCATGAGGACTCCCCAACCAATACTAGTGTGGAATAAAAGAGTGTGCACTCCCAGTTTCATTTTGATGAAACTTATTTCTTCTCGAACTGCCTTGGTAACTTTAGTGACATGTCATCGAATTTGCGATTACACCTAGAAGTGTTTTGTGCCATATATTTTCCCAACAGAAGAAGCTTGTTCGGTTTCTGTCCCCAAAAATAACCATTAGAATGGATGTCAATGGCATTTTGGCTGATAGAAGGGGTTGTTGGCATGCTACTAAGACCAAGTTTCCTAGCCAAAAATGCATGTAAGTTTCTTCGCGTGCTACCAAGACCAAGTTGAGCATTCAAATCAATCCAAGTGATAGACCGACACAAAATTCACTAGCATAGACAGAACTGCTTGTAAAAGTCATGTATCTATCAATAGAAACCTGATGGTGTTGTTTATCTGTGCATTGGCCTTGACCATCGAACCCTGAATATCTCCTTAAGATACATTGATTTTTCAGATACGTTGACTGCAAGGAACAGGGGCAAAAGAGTCCAAATACTATTGACTTGCTTTACACCACTCATCTTTGACAACACACGCCACATAGCTCCAGGAACAGAACTGAGCCGATATAAATTTGAAGACAACTAGTTAGGTTAGTTTGATAGTTACGAAATGGATTTGAGCTTTTGACAAGAAATGAATGATCAAACGGCTATTTTACCATAAAAGATTGACCAGATTGCAGCAAAATTGCTAAAAAAGCTCGATAGCTATGCTGGTGGCTTCGCCACATGAACAGTGGCATCACATCACCTGCTTTAGCTAGGTCACATTCGAAAGCTTACAGGTATTAGTTTGGGTTATAACTTTGGTATTAATCTGCTGCAGCAGATTGATGACGAACCAATTGAACTTGCTAGCAGAGTAAGTAGAGAGAATAGCCTGCCACCATGTCTGATTTAAACATCTTGCTGCCTTGATGGTCCTACGAATTGTGCTGTGCAATGTGCTCGAGTGCATCTTCGCCAGGAGATCAGTCAGCTGCACTTCAAAGGTCTTCTTCCTTGCTGCTCCTGCTCACAGTCGTCCTTCCACTGCTTGTGACCATCACTACTACATCTTTGTAGTTTGCAAGTTCATTTGCCACCACGACGTTCATGCCGTACTTTTTCAAAGCCATTTCTGCCTTCTGTAGGAGAACATTAGGATCTGTTTCGAGCTGCAGTGTCCAGGTATTATGAATGACTGCTAAGTCAGATTTGGACATAGGAAAGGTAACATGTACTTACTGAAGAATATAGAGCTAACCTTGAAGGATACACAAAATGCAGAAGGAGCCCAATTTTTTCGGAGGACAAAAAGCATCTTAGGGGCTTGGTTGAGTTGCATGTTCAAAGGGCCACCTGCTGACTGAATTTTATGTTTAGCCTGCAGAAACCTTTGTCAGGGAGAAATGTGGAATGGTAGCAGAACATTATAGATGTTCAATTGAAGGTTCATCAAGCGACCACCAAAAACTAAGTACACACAGCACCACCACTGGATGAGGCTTTCAAAATCATATCAGAAAAAGAGGAGTCTGTAAGAATTCTGTTACCAGAAGAAAACATATTTATCCTTATATTTGCTAAATTTCATGTTTTCCTTATTAGACACAAACTTAACACCATAGATGTTGGAGGACACAATCTATTATAGAAAGATCAGGAAACATTACAGCATACATTAAAAAAAATTTAATGTCGGCCGTGCATAGCATTAACTAAGTAACTAAGAAATAGCAGCATTTCTGAATTTCAACAAGCTACATTCATCCAAATAACTTCCTCCATATAAAAAATCTTCTTTCCATGAATCAAAAGTGACATATTACTTCTATTGATGGCAAAAATAAATGAAACAGCCATGGATTACTGTGCAATGATGATCCTGACAAAATGATGCTCTGATATGTAATAATAATAATTGTGCTGCTTGGTTTGGTCAAAATATGATAAACACATGAAGGCAAATTATCTGAAGATAGAACCTACCATAGATTCCCATGGAACATAGAAGTCGGAAACTGCACCAGCAAGATAAAACATTCCACGGGGCCCCAAGCAGTTCATAGAAGTAGCTACCATTTGTAGTAACTGTTAGCAACAGGAAACAACAGGCGTTTCAGATTCTACATTAATATAACTCTAACATCTTGCACCACTCACCAGGTTAAGCTATCATGCACCTCAACAATCCTTTCAGTATCTAAAATAGTATACATAAAATAATTTCAAATGAATGACACATGAGAATGTTTGTGATACTCGATAATGGCTGTCCTGGTCTTATGTCTTAGCGTGTACACAATATTCTGATGTCCTAAACAGCAAAGGGTACAGATTGCAATATGGACAGTAACGTTAGACATGTGACACTGACACTGTGGGCAAAACATATATTATTTGTTTTCAATATACACTGGTAAGTAATAGGAGTGCAATACCTGAAGGTACTCAAAAATTGTTGTGAAAGGTAGTTTGAGAAGAAGGCCTTCATCAATTGCCTGTGATAGTGAATACAAAACACAGTCAGGGTCCCATATCAACCTGATTTGCAGCTAATGCTTCACAAAGGAAAGACATTATATAAACAGAGGCACATAATACCTTCCGGTAATTGCTAATTGCTGCCTTGACCACTGAGGAATGGGACTGTGGAACTGAGATGCATAACAAAGAGACAAACAGATGTTTCAAAAATAGAATCCATGTACTAATTTGAACATTACTTGAAATTACTGGCAAGAATTGATCTGAGACGGTTGAAAATTCAAGGAAAGGAGATAACTAAGAAGTAAAAAGGCAATCAAACAATCAACATAAAACCATACAAGTAAGGAGCTGCCATCCAGACGAAACAGAATTTGGGTCAGTTTGTATGACATACAAAACTCAGGATTACAGCCCCAAACCTTGTATCTCCGAGTCTTCACCGAGCTCAAAAAGATCAAGAAAGGAATCCTCTGGAAGAAACCTACAGTAAGGCTGCTTGCTCCCACTGCAAAGAGGTCTGTGTCACTCTCATTTGTCTTATTTGGGCATTCAAAACTGAACAAAAAACAACTTGCAGCTAAATACACCGAACATCCGGTGCCATTTTGGCTCCGAGGGCTTCACAAGCCGAGCCTAGCTACACCAAACAGAACTAACCGGCAATTTTAGTCAAAACTATCAGCATGCAGCTAGTTCAGTTCCACCCCAACTATATTTATTTATTTAACAAAAATTGTCTGGTTCGAAGGACTCACCGGCGATAGATTAAGATGACAGGGTAACCAGCCTTGAGAAAATACCTGCATTAAACCGATCTCAATTGAGGTAACAGCGGGAGCAAGCGGAGCAGTAAAAAACAGAAGTGTGCGCTATTTGTCTGCTTACTCGGTGGAGGCGGCACCACGCTGGCCGGAGCTGAAATTGTCGATGAAGCGCACGCAACGCTGCTCCAGGGGCACCGTAGTGCCGCCGGAGGTGACGCACACGACTCCGCCGCTCCCTGCTTGCAACACGCGATCGGTGGGGAGGGACAGGAAAGGAGCAGAGCGCATCAGAAATCTGAACTCCCCAATTTTCTTTCAGCCACCACCCGACCCCGGACAGAGATGGGCATGGGCAGGCAGGGAGAGAAGTGGGGGATCACTTGCCGGCGGCGTGGCGGGCGACGAAATCCGCGAGGCTGGCGGCGAGGCGGTCGCGGTCGCGGGCAGCGGCGGCGCGGCGCGGAAGAAGGCCTCCGCCGCCTCCTCGCTCCGGCGCGCCGCGGCCTCCGCCTCCGCGGTGGCGGCGCTTGGATCCACCGCCATGACTTCCGCGCTGCTCTCTCTGTGATCTCTGCTCTGGGTTAATTTTTCTGCCCTCCCGATCTCGAGAATTTTTGGTGTGGAAATTAAAGGAGAAGAGGAAAATGAGTGTGAGCGCGACGGCACTGCATTAATGCTGGGTTTTGGAATCCACTCACTTTTTGTGTTGGGCCCGGTTTGGTGCCGGTGGGAGATTCTGGAGCTGGTGGATGGTGGCGGTGGGGGAAAGTTAATTTGAAACGTGACTGGCAGGCGCACTCCGCCCCGAGCTCCGCCGTCGCGAGGACGAGCCACGCCGCAAGCGACTCGCGGGGCACTCCGTCCCAAGCGCCGCCGTCGCGAGCACGACGCGCTGCTGACCTTCTCGCGGGCGGCCGCGGCTTGGAAGAGCCGGGGCCGGAGCCAGTCCCGCCGGCGGCTTCAGCGGGAGGACAGGGAGCGGGAGGAGTACCCCGCCGGCGAAGAGCTCGTCGGCGCAGGACGGCGAGGCGGCGGGGTTGGGATGGAGCGGCCAGAACTCGATCTCCGGGTTGGGGCTGATGCGTCCGCTGTTGGAGACAGAGCTTGTGGGTCACGGATATTTTCACTGTGCCACACCTAAACCATGTCTCAAAATTACTAGAAAACTGTGGCCATTTTTTTTTTCCTTTGTAGTTAGTTATATGAGTACAACTAATGGTAACTGAATTGGTCTTTATGCAATACATTAGTTTTATGTTTTCGTGGTGATTATAAGTTATCATTTACCCATGGTAAATACCGGTTCTATAGTTTTATGATGTATAAATGAGAAAAAAATGGTAGTATATAAATTAGTAGTAGAATTAATTAAGTTATATGATGGATTTGACGGTGTATATTAGTAGTACAATTAATTCGCTATACGATGGATCTTATGGCTGGTATGGTGATTTTGTAGGTTCGCATACGACTTTAGGATTTACGTTGGGAAAAATGACAAAGGTACCAACAGTAGCATTTGCATTTGCATTTATATATGATTGTGAGTTAATTTAGCAATTGAAGAAGAAATGGCCGCAGATATATCTAAAATCTTGGTATTTGCGTGTGCTACTTAATGGAATTGTTGAAAAGAATAGTTGTTTGCATTTGTGACAATCATAGTCAATGAAAATTAAGGAAAATGATTTGAATATGTAGGATTTTTTTTTAATTTTTTTTGAGGATTTATGGGATTCGAGTTAAGATAGATGAGATATATGTTTTGTTAGTTTATCGGCACAACGGGAGTGAGAGCAATTTGAGAAATTATTTTTTGTTTATTTGATGATGAAGAAGGGGGTGCGACTAAAAATTATGAAAAAAGATTTGAACATGTAGGGTTTTATTTTTTGAAGTTTTTTGGTTGAAGAATTATGGGATTTAGAGTTAGGTTGGATGAAATATGAACTTCCTAAGTTTATGGATAGAACGTGAATGAGATAAAATTAAAAATTCTTTTTTTTTGGACGATGAAAAGGAAAAAATGATTTGAATATATAGGGTTTTATTTTGGAACTTTTTTGGTGGTGGAAGAATTATGGGATTCGGAGTTAGGATGGATTGAAAATTATTTTGGATTATATGTATCTTGGTATTTGCAGATGGTACCAATTGAATTGTTGAAAAGAATAATTGTTTGCATTTGTGACAATGACCAAAAATTGGGGAAAAGATATGAATATGTAGGGTTTTATATTAGATTATTTTTTATGGAAGAATTATGGGATTCGGAGTTAGGATGGATGAGATATAAAATTAAGTTTATTGGCGAAATGTGAATGAGACGAATGTGAAAATTATTTTTGGATTTTTTTGATGATGGAGAAGGGTTGTGACCAAAACTTAGGAAAAAATGATTTGAATATATAGGGTTTTATTTTAGAACTTTTTGGTGGTGGAAGAATTATGGGATTCGGAGTTAGGATGGATTGAAAATTATTCTCGATTATATGTAAAGGTTTTATTTTAGAAGATTTTTGGTGGAAAAACTACATGATTCGGAGTTGGAGTGAATGAGATATAAACTTCCTAAGTTTATCGATAAAAAACACGAATGAGAGGAATTTTTTTTTTTTTTTTTTGGATGATAAGAAAGGGGTGAAAAATATTTGAGTAGGTTCTAGAGTGGTTCTAGTTTATTTGAAAATTTTCCGGAAAGGGAAAAAGCTTTTTTTATCTTTTTTGGTACGTTTCTCGTGCACGCGTAGCAATTGCGGCGTGAATGCAGTGCGGCGTCAATTAAACAAAGGCGTGAACAGTGTCCTCGAAAAGCGACCCGTGGGAGTGGTCGGAGCCGTCCGATCGAGATCCTACGATTACCATTTGCTTTGCGGCGACGTGGATACCCTCTCGTGCCCGAGCTTGGACTCGGGTTTCGATAGTTAAAGATACGTATGCCGTTGGAGACAAAACCTAAGAGGTAGAGAACTTGGTTTTGTTTAGTTTCTTTTTTCATTCATGATGATTTTACTGAGATTCCACATGAGGTCTTAAGAAAATATAGGATACGCAAAATGGGGCCGTGCCGTCGATTTTGAGGCCATGTTCGAAGCTCTAAGAGCAACTCAAAGAGGCCCCCTACTCAAGCCCCAATAGCTAAATATAGGGTCTAAGGTCAAAAATTCAACTCCAAAGAGAGCCCCTACTATGGACCCGAAATTTGTTGGCCCAACAAAACCACTCCACACCCAACAAATTTGTTGGGCCAGCCTGACACCCATCCCGTGCTCGCCTTCTCCTTCGACGCCCGCCCCGCGATTCCTTCCTGCCGACAAGACCCTCGTCCCCCCCGGCGAGCCCCTTCCCTGGGCGCGCCCCCCGGGCCCCCTCCAATGAGCCCCTTCCCTCGGCGCTCCTTCCCCTCCGGAGCCCACTTCCCACTCGGCCGCCCCGTCCCCTCCCAAGCAAGTTGCCCTTGGCGCGCCACGTGCCCCCTCCAATGAGCCCCCCCTCCGGCGCGCTCCTTCCCTCCGACGAGCCCACTTCCCTCGGCCGCCCCCCAACGCATGCGGCTACTCGAGCCCTTCCCTTCTCCGTGTAATAGCTCGAAGGTAGAGAGATTGGAGATGACATGTGGGTCCCAAAGTGATCGATGTCTGTTAAGATAATTTGGGGGCTTTGGTATAGGGGTTTTCGTTGGAGCAAATGGAAAATAGAGGGCCAATAAAAATGGGGGAAGCACCTAAATCAAGAATGGGGGCTTGATTTTTGGGGCTCTTCGCTGGAGTTGCTCTAAGTGAGGCCTTAATGAAAATTCCAAATGTAGCCAAAATAATGTATATACTACAGAGCAAATACGAAATATCAAGAATATTATCCTTTTATCTAATCTTTACTTGGAAAACATTATTTCTTAGTGTTTTTTGAAATAAAATTTTTTATAATATTCTCATAATTAATATCAACAACAGATACATGAAATTAAAAAACAAAAAGTTAAATTTTTGAGGATAACCGGATTCATATTTTCTAAATTTATTCTTTGAGACTAAGTTAACTCCTCAATTCTTTGTTTCTTACACTTTTGGCAACCAGATTCATATTTTCTAAATCGATTTGTAGAAGAAATAGCTTCAAAAGATGAAAAGAATAAAATAATATTAAAATAATATTAAAATAATATTAAAATAATACAAGCAGTTCTAGACTTTCCTAAGAAGAATAATTTAATTAGTACAATACAGATAGAATCTTTACTACCTAAGAAGGATGAAAACTATACCTGTTTTTTTTCGTGCGGTCAATAACACTTTAACCTTCGCCTCGCTCGGTTCGACGAAAGGCCCGACGATCGGCTCCCTCCCCGTGCGATCTGTGAAAGGAAAGAGCCGGTATTATGGGAGACATTGACGCTAAACAAGGAAATACCATGCACCGGTGGGGGACATTCACGCTAAACAAGGAAATACCATGCACCGATAAATAGGAAACAAAGCAAATCGAGACATTCACGCAATCATGGGAAAATTTCCGTTCCCCCTCTCCCTGGTGCGATCCGCGCGGTTAAAAATAGAAATCGCCTTCCCTTCCCGTCATCCCCTGCCCTCAGCTCATCCCAGATCCAGTCATCCAGATCGATTGCGTCCCCTTCCTCAATGGCCACCTCGCCGGCGTCGGCGGCCCTTCATGGTCATGGTGCGGCTCGCCGGGCGGCCAGACGCATGGCTCCAGCGTCGGCGCGGCTAGAAGCACGGGCAAGGCCACCCTAGCGGCGACATCAATGTCGCAGCAGGCCATGGCGGAAGGAAGGCGAGAGTGCGGGTAGCGGGGCAGGATGGCGGCATGGGTGCACCGTGCACCTAGCGCGGCACGAGCGTGGCCCGGCGAGCTCTGCCGCATGGACAGCTGCAGCGGTGCGTCGACAATGGCTTCTGCTGCTGCGACGCTCTGGAGGAGGCGGGTCCAGACGCGGGAGGCGGGAGCAAGCGGCGGCCACACGCGACGCGGCTAGGGTTAGCTCCGGCGCCTGCTGCTAGCCGTTGTCGTGCAAATCCACCAAGTCGCGGTTCTCCTCGATGCGCCGACACCTCCTCTCCACTACGCGAAACGGTGGTGGATCGGCAGAGTGACGCGGTCCAGGTGGGGCGGCGCACGGCATGGCGGTTCAGGAGAGGAGCGACCCGCGATGGCTCTCCTCGCCGTTGCTGTGGAAGCCTTCTCCCTCTCCTAGGCCCCCGCACCCCGACGACGACGACTCTGGCCGACCTACCCGTGGAGGAACATGCTCCCAGCCGTGAGGATAAGGTGCTTTTTCAATCCATTCGGTTGTGCTCATTATTTCTGTCAAGTAGCAACATATCCCTCACTCTCTCTTCGACGAGGACAACCCTACCACTTCGCCTCCGCCGACGAATCTACGCGGCGGCAGGGTTTGATTGGTCCGATTTCGTGGTGGAATTGATCGATTGAATGTTGAGCTGGTGCTACGGCTGTTGTTTCCTCCAGTCGATCGATTGAATCAATTATTCAGGCTTTGGCATCAGGTTTCCATTATACAATTGGGTTGCAGGAGCATTGCAAGATCATGCTCAAGACTGATTTAATAAACACATACAATATATGAACACAGATTGTTCTCTTTAAAACAAGGAAATGAATTTGAGTTTTGTTCCCTGTAACATAGGGGTTAAAACATCTGAACTCTCCTTGTTACATGTGATGCCTTGCAGCATAGTCTGATATAGCTTATTTTGTTCTTGCAATTTACAATAACAGATTTTAAATATTATCAACTATCATAGACTATTTGGGACCCAACTGATATTTTTTTTTTCCTATTGTCATTGGTTGCAATGCAGGTCTTGCCTACAACACTCTGACACTTCCAATCAACCTAGCGTTTTAAGTCATTGTCAATCTCACTTCAAGAGACTTGTTTGTGCAGTGCAACAAGCTTTGAAAGGTAACTGCAGTGGTGTACGGGTAAATTATTTTATACACGTTTTTAGTGCTTGGGATCCATGTACTTCGCACCTTTTGGTAAGATGCTGCAGGCTGCAGCATAGTGGCCAGGGCTTTTTCTTTTTCTTAGTGCTGTGAGTGTTTTCTGAATCCGATTATGGAGATCTTTCTGTTTTGCAAAAAGAGATGCTGTGTAGAAAATAGATAACATGTACTTTGATTGAATCTGATTAGTAGACTGGATGGACGCAATAATTAGTAGGCCTGCTTGCTGGCTCCAGTTCTGATAGTTTTTTTTTTTTATTTATTTATTTACAATGCCAAGAGAGACATGTTGTGTTTACACAATGTGAGATATGGCTACAAACGTGTGCTTTAAATAGATTGGTGGATGCACAGGCTGAATAGACTATTAAGCTTTGACAGTTCAGCAGCACAACCATGACTTGCTACTAAGCAGGTCGTGTGGTGGTAACTATTCAAATATAGAGGTGCTCTTTGTTTAAGTACTAAGCTAACTGTAGTTATTTCCTTCCCGTGATAATATGTTTTTTTCTTAGCAGTGGATGCACAGGCTGAATAGACTATTAAGCTTTGACGTGCGCTTGATGTTACATAATACTACTATATCTATCTGTTTATAAATACTTGCATGCGTATTTGCTCTGTGACCAAAGTACTGGCAGTGAGACTAGAAGTTGGTCACATTGTTCTTTTGAGGTCATCCACGATATCCATTATTTAGCTATGACAGGAAAACTTATGTTCATGAATAAAACTGAGGTGTGAATTGTCATTTCTATTTATGACAAAGAAGCTATCTATTTTGATGAAGCAGTTAGAAAAGAAAAAAGGTCAACATTTGGAGTCCTGAATACCGTCTATTTTGATGAAGTTGTTAGGAAAGAAAAGGTCAACATTTGGAGTCCTGAATACTGAATATACTGCCTTCTTATACATTTAATATTCTTTTTCGCACTCAAGATTAGTATATCTCTTATGCTTTTTTTACCAATGCATAATTTTCCTCTGGATTTGATTGCAGCTTTTTGAACCATAAATATAGCAGGGGAAGTCCCCACTGTAATTTATTTGCATATTTGATATTATTTGGTTACCATATGGTAATAATTGCAATTATTTTGTATTTGCAAGAGAAACTATGAAAAGCACTTGCTGAACCTGTGGAGTCTCTATTTGATGCCGCAGACCAAACAACCAGGACATCTCAATCAGAAAAGTTTATAAACGTGGGAAGAGGTAATTGTGTTGGTCTGTTCTTAAACAACCAAACAATGGAAGTGTATATGTGTTTGGAAGTGTATCTGTGTGTATGTAACACTACTTTATGAAACTCGGAAATAGATTCCTCCAAAGCATACAATGATTACTCCTCAGTGCAAGTCACCGTGGAAGCAATTTAAATCAGAAAGTGAGTTCAAGATTACACAATATTATTATCTTATGATGCGATCCGTTTTTTTATATAAAAGTTTAGTTGTCTCAGTAGCAAAGCACAGGTATGAACCTATATAATATAATTTTATATAGCTATATATTATTTCAATTCTGAATCAACGACATCCATGGTTATACCTTAATCATTTAAAAAACATGATTTAATCTTTTATAAGTATGTTTGTAACTTAATCATTTGAAAAAGTAACCTACGTTTTTCTTTTTTATTGGTCTTGATGGTTGTAAACCAGCAAGTATTTGTACTGGTGAGGATAACATACTTTGTTTTAAGATTCTATGAGATTTTTCAAGACTCTTGTGTACGTAATGGTATGAAGATGCATTGAACTTACTCAATGATTTATTGACAAATGAAATAAATAGATATTGAAGATTTCTTCCTACCGATATAAAACATTATCTTACATGAATTACGAAAAACCCCATAAAATAGAGTTTGCGCGATGCGTTGTCCGTGATTGATTGTGTTACTTTCACAAAACTTGTTTGAATTAAATATCATTTTAATATCATTATTTAACTTCATAGTATTGATATCTTATCATGCGATCAATGTGTTATTATATAAAATTTAGTTATCCCGTGAACGCGCACGGGCTCTTAACTAGTTAGAAAATAAAATTAAAACCTGCACTCCTGCGGGTCACTCTGCCTCTTGGCCTCTCTATCGCTGTGCTGCCTTTGCCTTTGCGAAGCTATTCGCTGATCGTTAGCGCCCGAACATCGCCGGTGGAGACGAGCAGACGATGACGAATACGCGAGATAATAGGTAACAACGTGCAAACCTTGGGGCTCGGAGCCGAAAATACAAGATTCGGCACATACGCGAAGCCTCCGCGGGGGCCGCGTAGATGAGTGCGCGCCAGAGACTCAAGATAGGCTCCAGCCTCACTCGAATACACATGACATGCCTTCTACGTACTACTCAAGTTGAATTTTTGAGGCCCCAGAAATCGAGAGGCCCCGTACGGTCGCACGGGTCGCATGGCCCTGCTAGCAAACAGACTAGTATCCTTTTAGTTAAAAAATGGGACATTCCCTTCTATGTTAGCCAAACTAACAAAGAGAGATGAGAAATCAAAACATAGACATATACAAACAACTAAGTAAATGGTTGTTTAAAAAACACGTGCAAAGGGGATGGCATGTGGCAAATTTTACTTCAAAACAAATATCTAAGAAATCCGAGGACTATGCATTTTTGGTCGAGCCTCACGTGTGTGAAAGACAAGTGGTAGGGACCCAAGCTTTGAAATTCCAATACCCTTTGTTGTTTAAAATTGTTCCTCCAAAACATACAACAGTAGGAGAAAATTAGTTCAGTACTATTAATGTCTTCCTTAGGAGATCTTTAGTGAGCAAAGGCTAACTGATGAATATTGTTTCTTAGTGTGGCTTTTATTAATCTAAATGAGGGGTTTGGTCTCTATTGTGAAGGGTCTTCCTAAAGATGACATTTTTATGGTCAAATCTATACTCCCTCCTGACGGGATGGTATTAGAAGTCGTTTTGGACAGCGATACGGTCTTCAAAACACAACTTTGACCTCTTATTATTATATAAAAATATTTATAGAGATGTGATATATGTATACTTTTATCAAAGTATTTTTTAAGACAAATCTACTCATATAATTTTTCCATTTACAGACTTAACAACCTAAAAGTTATTGATGATTTATATTCCCGTCAATGATAGAGTTAAGATCACACAAGAAATTTGGCATCCTAGCAAGTTGTACACTTTTATTAAGCACGAAACATTGATTTAATATTGTTTAATTCTTCATCTGAGTGAGTCAAAATCTTATATCTTTGCTATTGACAAGAGTTGCAGCAATTTGCTTGGTAATTTCGCTTCGTAGGAATGATTTTTTTTTGTTCAGTAAGTTATACAAGAAACTTTTTACAAGTACTCTTCAGGGACACATTGGCTTCATTTTCTAGGCTCTGTTGTAGTTGTAGCGGCGCATTGATGACCACTAGTAGAAAGCGCGCGCCTCCGCGCGCCAAGGCAGGCGTAAATTTCAGGAGGAAGTGTAAATACTATCATGGAAACAATAATAGTGACGGTTGCAGCAAATTCATACATATGCTCGAACTGCACTGCTCATTGTTTAGAAACACAGGTCGGAAATAGCTGCCTAAGTCCAGTGCAGTTATATTGTTTGAAACGATGCAAGATTTCTGTTCTGGTGTCCATAGGTATTTTTACATGGCGGGCTACTGCGCCTGCACACGACAAGGCAAGCGAGCAATGCCCAGAAGTCTAGAAAGATTCATTTGACTACAGAAGACTTTTAGATAATACATACATCGATGACCCTAAACACAAGTCAACTAAACACTCCATCTAAATAGCGAGTTTAGTGGAGGTGTACTGCTGAAAGCTTCTGTCGGCCTTGCGATGATGGTGGATACATTTGCATACTGAATAACCAGAAAGCAAAAGGCAAAAGTCTGATGATGTGCATTGCACTGAAGTCTGCACGTGCATATTTTCGGATTCCTAGCAAAATATATAGCAAGAGTCTGACTGATTCAGTCTACTACACTGGTAGGAGGCTGACTGTTTCCCTTGGTGAAGCTGAGGCCTTCCCTATCCTGTAACATCCAATTCACTGTATTAGCTTACAATCGATAATGTTTCGTGTGTGGAATAAGCAATGACAAAGTTTCAATTTCTTGTGTAATTGTATTGTTTTCGTAAAAAACATTTTCACTAACGTAATAGAATTAAACAATGATATGGTTTATGTCTGTTTCTCACCTAGTTGCCGATGTTCAACTGGGCTGATTTAACTGGTTTTGCAGCGATAGTCTTGAGCCTGTGACATTGATGGTTTTTTATTAGAAATACCTGTGAAAGCCATTTGCCTTTTTTTAATTCTACGTTGTAAAAGTCTATAGATGATACCTTTTTTGCTTTGGCAGGTTGGCCTCTGCACACTGGGCTGGGCTGCATCATCTACATGTACAATAGTAGAAGTGTCCTGACAATAACATTCAAGTTTATTAAAATGGAAGATAATGGAGACTTTGTATCTTAGTTTAAGAATAGAGGCATTTAGAGTCACTGTGACCATGCCTTGTCTTTAGCATGATCTCCAAGCAAGTCCTTGCGAGCTTTAGGCGCCATCCTCATAGAGGCAGCGCTTAGTTCAATTGTCAAAAAACTAAAAGAGATGACATATACTATAGATGGTAAGCATATTCTATCACGTGTGCAATATATTTAACAATACCTATCAGCACTGTGTTTTGAGAGGCTGTCACTTTTCTGGTCTGATGGAACCGGAGTCTGCATATATAAGTGGCAATAAAATCATGTTTTGAAATTTGGGCACTTTTTTGATGAACTGTGATGTGTAGTTCCATGTAAAAATTACGGTTTCTGAAGTAGCTTCAACATGTTGCATTTCACTATGAACCTGCATAAATTTTTGAGCAGGGCATTAGCTATGAATGGACTAAGTGCAAATATGTGTATATGTATGGAGGGTGTAATGACTCAAAAAAGAAGTTTGATTTCATTAGCTTGCACACCTGTGTACCAGTATTGATGTTTATGGCACTACTATCAGACTGTGCTGTGCTTGGACCCTGGCCTATCATCGAGGCCGAAGGCCCAACAGCAATTGGCTCTCCTTCAATCCTAGTGGGATCTTTGGCTGGATGATTTCAAAGGTTAAATAGAAGAGACTATTGTAAAGTTCAAACAAACCTGGTAACGGTTTACCCACGCATAGCCCGTCTACAGTTTGTGATAACAATGTATGGTTTTACATCATTCAAGGATACTAAGGAGATTCGATAGCGCATTAACTGGCCTTACTTGTATCTCATTTGATGTTTAGAAAAAATGACCTAACGCAATTCACACATTACTACATGATCTACATATACACAAAATAATATTCCGAAAAAAATTCAGAAACAGTTATGAGATCAAATTCTAAACTGATCTATATTTTCATCCAATAACACTCTGGCAATATACGTGGCAACCAAGACCTAGTTTCAGAACATGTACAGATGATCACTGGTTGATCCAAATAAAAAGTTGCCCTGGTTATCAAACCTATTTTAAGTAAATGTAACATCTAAAGTGAACAAGGCCATGAAGTTGACTATTAGTTACAAAATCTATAATTAACGAATTTCTGACCTATTAGTTTGGAGGAAGTATAACCATAGCCTGCCTAAATTTTGCAGATGGTACACAATCCGAGTTTTAGTTATCCTCTGTGTAGGGAAGCTGCCACCATAGTCAATAGACAACAACTCCACATATATTATTGCCAAGCAGCACGAGGGGCAAAAATTTTAGCTTTCAAGCATTACTATTCAGAAAATAAAATAGCATGCCCCTTCCTTTACAGGGTGAGGATCAGCTACATATAAGAACAAGGGCACTGCAGGGATTGTCAAGAATGAGAATATGCATTACTGTCAAGATTGCAAAGTTAGTATGCCCCAAGATTATCAATGTTAAATAAGGACTGCACAGATAGTGGGTTTACTCATAATTTTACTTCATTGTTAATTGCAAAGACCTAACCAGTCGAGGATTCTAATAAGCCATAAGTTCGGTACAACTGAAGTGTGTTGTAAGCAAAAAAATCATGTCTACTCCGGTAACATAAGATAGCTCACATTAGTAAGGAATCAAAATAATTTTTTATCCAAGAAAACAGTAGGGGATATGACAATGTCACCATGTTTAAATAAACAGGCTGGGATCATATACTATACTTAAGGAGGGAAGCTAACTGCGCTAAACCTGAGAAGCTAACAGAAAATGGAATTGCACACCCAAATCAAAATTGGCTGCAGAGTCTATATTACGGTAAAAGCAATGTCACAGGTTTAGTTCGAATGGAGCTAATACATGTACAGGCTTAGTTCATTCAGAAATAAAAAAATTGCAGAAGAGGTGCCTTAATTTACCCTGTTGAAGATCACTGCAGACTGCAGTGCAGCTCGGCTCATTGCCCCATTTGTGATGTTGGTGCAGCTTGCTGCAATCAGATACATGTCGGCCACCTGGGTTGACCTAAAGGCAACACGACCGTTGTAGTTAGCATTAGTCATCAAAAAAGATAGCGATATCGTTGTAATAATTTTTCTTACGTCAATGCTGTCGTTGGATCTGTAAGTCTATGTATTTACCTTATCAGTGTTGTCAAAAGCTCTGGACAGATTTTTGCAAGCAGCGGCTGATCCAGTTAGTGAGCTGTGTCATTTAAATAAATAACAGGTTAATAGGAATTGTGCATGAATATAATCATGTCTTTTGAACTGTTTAGGATGGTAGTACCTGTTTTTATCATTAGATGGAGAGATCTGATTGGCATCAGTTAAGGGAGGTGGAGTCTGAAAAGAGGAACACACTGTATTAGCAGAGATGTTGCTGAACATGTCAATGTATGTATAAACTTTCAATGTGTTGCTGAACATGTCAATGTAAACAGGAGTATCTTTGAACCTGTGATGGAGTTTCCATGAAAACAGTCTTTGGTTGCAACATATATTTTTAATGAAATAGAGAATTAAAAAAACATAGCCTATTTAGAGGCTAGCTAAGTGAATAGGGAAAAAAAGGCGTCAACTTGCATAAACCCTATAGGTCTATATTTTCTACATCAGTCAACAGGCAAATTGAGTTTTATGCAAGGTGACAGTATCTTAAAGGTTAAAGTATGATCACCAAGGATAAACTTGTGGAAAGCAATCGTATTAGTATTTAAATGAACACAATCAATTCAATTCAAAAATGTTGAATAACAGTTATTAGTATAAAGAGAAGTGAACTATGAAATTGTTTGCAAAGCTTAGACTGTAACTTGAAGTAATAAATAAACAAATAAGAAAAGGTTCTAATATTTGTGCACAATACATTGTTGTAAAAATATAATATGAGCCATCATATCAGATCATGGAACAAATGCGAGCGTACATGCTCGCTTGTATTCCTCGAGTATGGCTCAATAAAGCAGAGGTTAAAGATCCATAAAAATTAAATATCAGCACTTGGGCATGAAAAGAAAGATCCATGCTCGTAGTCAATCAGTAGTCAATATGAATGAAACAATTCTGCTGGCTCAATCTAAACTCTAAAAGCATCAGTAGCACAAATGATAGCACTTGTTCAGTAAGGGTGATAAAATTAAAAGAATGGTAAATTAGATATCAATACCTTTATCTGAAATCTGAAAAAGTTGTACAAATGATACGGTTGCTACCTGAAAAAAAAAGCATCCATAACGAAACCTCATTCAGCGCACCCGTGCGCCATGAATTTTTGGTAAAATGGAGACTAATATAACATGGCTAGGTTTTGAGTATGATAGATCATGGTTGTAACATTTTCATAGGAAAAACAACTTACATACGAAAGATGTGCAGAGTATTCAAGTGAGCTGTGATAGAAAACAGGGATCTATCATCTATGTGCTATAACCATACCTAGAGCCTCGTCTTGTTCTTCTTTTTTTGGATTTGCATGTGCAAGTCATCTGATTTTCTTTCAATAAATATTTTTTTCTATCAAGCATACTGATTTTATTGAAAGAAAAGGTTATGCTACTACCTTACAATTTGATGAGGCTCAATTTTTTTAAAAAAAGGTGTAAGATGGTAGACAAATATTTTAATCCATGTAAAGATGATAGACATATTACTTTTGTATGGAAGAAAATTTTGTCAACATGAAGAATGAGCCATTTTATTAAACTGTGCATAGGAATCTTTTTGTCACACAAGAACTTCTCATCTCTAACTAATCAATACACTAAGGAAGTGATAGGAAGACATTAATCTATACAAGAAGGCTGGAAGGGAAGAACCAGCACAGTAGAGAAAAAGGAAAGAAAAACAAACCTTGGCCTGATCAACCACTTTTGCAGGGAACTGATTGATGATCACTTAGCACTCTGTTATTTTTAGCATAAGATTCCTTGTGGATACCTGTATAGAGCATCCAAACTCAGATGGATCAGCAAGTGGATAAAAAAACAATAGAGAAAGTATATTAAAATGTCAATGATATCGAATATGAAGCAAAGAAGACTCATGGCTCATGACTGCATTTGAAGAAAAAATTCAGACGACTGAAAGTATGCGAAGTAACAGCCACAAATTCAACTGTACCTAAATTTGGAGACAGCCTAGCAAACTACTGATAGGCTCTCTAAGTGCCGTGAAGTGCATACTGAATGTAAGGAAGACATTTTTCAGTTTTGAGAACAAAAAATGCAGAGCAATAGAGATAGAAATTGCATAGACGCAGTAAAAAAAGTTATAGTTGGTGAACTTAGAGCTCATCTTAGAAGGATTATGTACAAAGGAGTAGCCGGAGGCAGCATTTGAATCTAACAAAAATTGTATGAACATATATGTGATTATGTCTGGAATAGTTAAGGTGCGGCTAAAAAGTGCCAAAGCCTACTTACAATCTATAAGAGTACAAAAATTTGTATGCAGTTATGACACATGGTCAAATAATTTAGCGGCTCTAAAAGAATCATTATGGTTCCAAAATCTATTTATCTAGCCTTTAACATGCCTAAATTAGCTTTGAATATAGCCATGCCTTCTAAATTTGGAACTCAGGATGCAGATAGCTTAAGGGAAAAAACACACACAAGCATGTTGGCTTCAACTACGAACCTCTATAAAAGGCCTCTGACCATCAGTTTGTGTATAGATTCAACAGAATATTTTTCAAATTATCGTTGCCTTTCTCATATTGTTCATAGGTAGCAGGATGAAGACATTGAGATTCAGGTATTGTGAAAACATAAATTAACAGTGACCGTTTTCTTTTTTCTTATACAGGAACTTCACTGAAAGAGAGAAGGTTACAGTTGATTGGATATCAAACAGATGAGAGAAGAAATATCATCCTCCAATGAGATCAAATGCCATGACAATCAAATAACTTTGTTTATATTCAATTGACTAAATAGCAAAACAGAAGGCTAGAAGGCGGTCATAAAAGAGAAGTGCTACCAAATTAGAACTCTACATGTCAGCATCATACCATGCATAGGCACGTATAGCTCTGAAGAAGACACGCCGTGGCAACACTTGCAGGCTAGATAACAGCCATGCACACCCAAACTGGAAGGAAGTTAACATAGCATAGTCATCCTCGAGCACTCTGGATGCATACCGTGTGATTAGATTCACAATCAATTAACCAGGATGACATCCAGCAGCAGCAAAAATCATGGGTACACGCACCTAGGGTTTGGTCGGTAACACGAGGCAAGGTGGAACGGCTTTGACGGCGGTAAAGCAGGCCAGGTCGCCTCGCTCCATCGCCGGGGACGACCGCGGACGCCACTGTTGCGCCCGGGGGCGCCGTGTCACCGCCGCCGGAAACCCTAGGTCGGCATCGTCGGCACGCTAGGGCCCGGCCAACCACCAGGGGCGTGAAGGAGGACGAGGAGGAGGCGTCGGAGGAGGAGCAGGGCCGCCGCCGCCGCGTGCCACCGCGCACCGCCGCCGCTGCGTTGTCGCTGTCATAGGCGCAGCACCCGGCGTGGGCGGCCGTCGCCGTGCCCGGCGCGAGTGGGAGGGGCCGCGATTAGAGGGAGAGGAGGAGGAGGAGGAGGACGTGGTGGTGGTGGAGGAGGAGAGCAGAGGAGGACCATAGCGGCGGCGGCGTGGTCCCCGCACGACGCCGGCTTCGTCGCCCCGGCGGGTGTCGGGGGAGCTCCGTGTCGGGAGGATGAGGGAAAGAGCGAATTTTTTTTTTATCGGGAGGGTGGGGATCGGGAGAGGTGGGGAAGGGTGTGGAACCTGAAGTGAAAGGAAGCTCAGCATATATTCATCTGTCCGAATTCGGAGGAGAAGCCAACAAAAGCAGATTATGAGGAGAAGCTGACTTGGGTAAAAACTGCTTTAGTTAATCTTGGCCTTTTAACTTGAGATCTAACAACAGTTAAAATTTCATTCGACGTGGACGTTGGTTCCTGGCCAGAGCCATTCCAGGTTCTAGCGTTTTAATAAGGATCGGTTAATTTCACTGTGCCAACTTCGAGAAACCAGTGCAATTGAGTTTGTTTATTCTCGTTGATAGCATTTAACATTTCATATTGGAAGATATATCGGACATTTTTGCTACTTAAACTATATATACTTTGTCGGACCGATACCTTTTTGTTGAGGATGTCTAAAGCCAGAACTCTTCAATTATCTTTAAAAATATTAGGGAAGAATTATAGAACCTGAACAAAGAAAATGGACCAAAAAAACAAAAGTTCCGGACTTTAATCGGGGATTTGAACCCGACGTGAATCGAACACGCAACCTTCTGATCTGGAGTCAGACGCGCTACCATTGCGCCACGGATCCGGTTGTTGATTGATGTCGAATAGCATTTATATATTCGTAGATCGTATAGTTATCTCTACCTCGGGCGTTTCGAACCTGCAAGACCCGAGTATACAAGCGTTTCGAGCCTAACAATAAATTTCCTTCAAGTAGGCTTCATATAGGTATTTCATCCACAAAGTATTTTTATGCATTATTTCGTTCATCCACAAGGTGTAACTTATGTCAACTCAGCTGAGTTCGAGCATTATGGGCTTATTAATCCCTACGTTCCAAAGTGTAATCTATTTTAGATTTCTTATAATTAAACTTCTCTAGGTGTCATTTTTATGAAAAAATAAGCACAACAAAAAAAAATTTAGCTCCATACATCTCATGGCATTTGTTTATATATTGTAAATATCAATATATTATTCTACAATCCTTCAAAAAATATATTATTCTACGAACTTCGTTAGAATTGGAATAGTTTTTTTAAAAGAAAAAAACTCAAATGAAATACATTTTAGTTGGGCTTGAAACACAATCATTGTAGCACGTGCCCTAAGGCCTTCGCTGGCTTACATTCTGGTCCTTCTTTGAGGCTCTAATGTTAAACTGGATATACTGAAGAACACATTTGGTGTCGAAATCGATCATTTGGCAAAAGGAGACATTGCATGCCCAAAAAGATGTATTACTTCATAGTTTTGTAGGCATATGATGCATCTAGGTTATATTACTCTTGATTTTAGCCCGTGTTTGTCAAAGCGTTAATGGTGCCATTTTACCTTGCGTGCATGTATGTCCCTTGCTTAGTTTTCTAGCGCTGCCACCGGCCTAGCCTTTGACATGACATTGACTTCCTTTCTTTGTTATTTCTACTTTCTCCTCTTTGAATCTTGACGAAGGTGTGATCGATGTATAACATCATACTTCCTCTATCTCAAAAAGATGTAATTCTAGCGTTCAAATTTTGTCTTAAAAATTATGTGATCCTAGATTTGAAATCTACTTTTCTAGTGGGATCCACCTATTAAAAAAATAATTGCCAGCCTAAAATATTATTGCCATAGGTACAAGTATTCCAAACTTTTAAAGAACATTCTAGACCACCTAATAAAACAAGGGGTAAATTCGTAATTTCACACCTACACTAATCTTGCCTCTCAAAAGCGAGATTCACATCTTTTCTCGAGACGGAGGAGTAATAGGGATCAGAACAAAGTCGGGTGCAAACATTATGAGTAACACTTTAATTTGAACCCGCCTTGAGTTTGAGCTCTTAGAAAATGGTGTAGAATAAGGAGCCGTACATGCACGTTTAGTTGAGCTTTTGATTTTTTTAGATAAAGGATAGAAACTATCCGACTTTATCTACCCGTGGGTAAAATCAGTCAAATTATTACAACAAAAGAAATAAAAGAAGAAAAATGATGGGAAAAATTACATCCCCAACAAGGGTCTCGAGTAGTCCTATACGACAAACCGGCTTGATCCTTGATGTCAACTCCTCAAGAATACGATCACCAACGCCGGGACAAAGCCGCCAAAACACGTTTGTTAGACCTTGAAAAGGTGCAAAACGCCGGACACCGACCACCATTGAAGACTAGATGCTTCTTCTAAGGCAACAATACAAGGCGCATGGTGCGGATACAAAGTTCGTCAACCAACATCCGAAGCCGTTACGCCAACGAAACCATCTCCGATATGCGCGGTAGAGAGACGCGGCGGGGGACACCCGCCCTTGAAGAACAACAACTTCGACGACAAGCCAACGCGCACACCGCCGCCGCCCGTAGAATCCGGGCTAGGTTTTCACCCGGTTGTTGAACGACCACGGACTTGACGACTCTGGCGACACCTTCAACAAGGTGAGTAGCACCGTCAGTACCACCGCCGCCGGCCGGTGTAGTGCCGGGCAGAGTTTACACCCCAACAAGCGGTCGACAAGCGGGTCCCACCGCATAGGGAAGGTCACGCCATGGCGGGACTCCCCATGCGGGCCGCCGCCGCCTGGCGAACGAAAGGGGCGGGTGGCGGGGCGAACCAAATCTGGGATTCGGGCCCTAGACCCGATCATCCTCGGCTGCCGTCGGCCGGGGAGCCGATCCGTCGAGGACGAGAGGAGGTCGTGCCGTCGCCGCCCGAGCCACCATCGCCGCCGACCATGGACGAAAGGAAGAGGGGGAGGGGCACCAACCACCAGACGGCCCGCCGGCCGGATCCGACCAACCCAATGCCGCAACATGCCGAGAGGAGGCAAGGAGGAGGAGAGAGGGAGGGCGGTGGGGAACTGACGCCGCCCCTTTTGAGGGCGCCGCCCACTGGTCGCCGCCACACAAAACACCATTGATTGAAGTAGTTGAGCTTTTGATTAATTCGTCAGTGAAGAAGTCTTAACAAAAATTGTGTGAAACAATACTTTATTTTGCAAATTAAAAGAGTTACACATATCACTTTATTTTTTTTATTTATAATTCAAGTTGTATATATATAGATAGAGTGAGAGCTGAGAAGATTTACCTACCTACTGACAGACTGACCCTAGATGCTGACCACACGTGAATACGGAGTTCGTGATTGTTCAGAAGTTCAGGTCTCCTTCCAAATACGCCAACAAACCGGATGAAGGATGAGCGATCATTCGCGCTACCGCGAAATACGCCTCCACACTGGACCATACGGACTCGCCGTCCAACCACGGACACGGAGACGGATTTCGCCGCTTAGCTTGTCAGCAGACAGCGCGGCCCGCCCCCGCTTAAACCCTCGTTCCCCTTTCCTCCTCCCACCCAAACCCCCGCTCACCCTCTCCTCCGCCCCCGCCCCCGCCCGCCCGCGCCATCGCCTCCAGTCCCCGGGGAAGCCTCCACAATAGTCGGCTCCCCGCATCGCGCCGACGCCCTAATGCTCTCGCCGGCCTCCTCCTCCCTCTAGGCCGCGCCGCGCCGCGCGACCGTGCTCTCGCCTGCGCCGCGAGAAGACGACGGCGCCCCGCTGCAGCCTCCGTTTCTGCCTGACCGGCGGCGGCGCGGCGGGGAGGGCCAAGGCCAACCTGAGGCGGCGGTCCGTGTGGTCGATGGTGGTGGCGCAGGTGACGCCGGCGCCACTGCTGCGGCGCCACGGCTCGGCGGCGCCGCCGTGGCTGTCGTCGTCGTCGCCCTTCTTCCTGCACCGCCGCGTCCGCCGCGCGTCGCCGCCACTGGAGAGTTCCGGATGCAGGAGGTAGTTTCCGTCGCGCCGTATCACTCTTACTTGTTTCGTGTTTGAGTCAAGTCATTCGGTGTTTGCTGTGGCCTTCGGAGGTTGGTGAAATGTCCCTTCGGTCTTCCGACTATGTGAAGTGTGCGTTCTCTAGGCGGTGTGTCGGGTCGTAGTGATTCCTATGCTTGTGCTGTTCTAGGCGGCGCAGAGTGAGTGGCTAGGTGGATTTGCGTCTGCCCCTGTGATTTAGACTGTCTCAGGAGCTCTGTTCTTTCATTTCCTGCTAAATAGCCCCATTTGGCGACTGTAAATACAGTCTCTGCCAACTGATCACAGGATGTGCCGTTACTGTGTTAGGCAAGGAAACATGGTGTCGCATCCTATTGTCCCATGGTTGTTCTGTTCAGGCCTCTGTGTGCTGCCAGCTAATAGTGGTACACTTAAGCTTTGTCATTGTACCTTGCAATCTATTCACACTCTCTGAAATGTTCCCCTTTAGGCCTTGTTTGGATGTATTCGGTTTGGGATGAATCCACATGTGTTGGTGTGGATTGGGGTGTAATTTGATTAAAGTTCCACTCCAATCCACCAACTCATGTGGATCGGTACCAAACCGAGTACATCCAAACAAGGCATTAGAGTTTAGACTTTTTTTTGGTGACTTAGTGGTTAGTAATTTCATGTTGCTTAGTGCTTTCTAACTTTGGTAATCGTTTTGGCTGACAGGCAGGACTATTCTCATAGCTCAGATATGGCAGTTCGAGGAAGCAGTGGTTTCAAGCTTGGTTTCTATCCCAACTTCAACGTGAGTAATATACAAGAATGGGTTCAAGAGAGCAGGAGGATGTTCTATCTCAGAACTGCCAACAATGTCACAAATAATATCTACAAGGGAAACACTCCTCTATGGGCTGGAAATCTACAGAATGAAATCTCTGAAGATCGCAGGGCTTTGAACTACCCTTACTTGCAGAATCTGAGAGACCATGTATCATTCAAATCAATTGTAAATAGACTTGGTAATAGTCAAGAACTGGTCAGGCATATGATGGTAAATCAGTCTGTGCAATCAGTGCCAGCTCCGATAAGTGTTGTTAATAACAGTGCCAAGTGTTTGATCATGCCTAGAGCATCTAAGGTGGAAATTTCTTGGCGTGACTATTCACCAGCAGAGGATCCTTTGCTTGATAAATCTAATACAGAGGTAATTTTGGAGCTTGATGATGAAGTTCATGATGGTGATGACAAAAAAGGAGAAGAAATTTGTAGTGAAAAAGGTGGTTTCACCTTTGCCAACTAAAGCAGCCTTCTCTGGGGAATCTTTGAAAGCACGGAAGGCACTTGCTAGCATCTACGACAAAGTTTTGGTAGTTGACAATATTGAGTCAGCTAGGAGCATTGTTAGACTGCTCACTACAAAGTACAAGAGTTTTATTCATGCATGTGACACAGAGGTAAAAAGGAACCCTGCTTGATTTATTTGCTCCTATAGGGTGGTCAGGTTGCCCATCCTTATTCGTCTAGGCAAACCATTTGTTTCACAAAGACACAAGATGTTCCATTTTTTTTTTGTTGTAAGTATTGGGTTTAGCTGACTGATATCTTTTTACTTTAAGTTGTAATCTGTCATTAATTACTTCTGTGTTTGTTCCAATTACATAGTTGTCACAAGAAACTTCTGATGGTGATAGATTGTAAATCCTGGGGCTCTATTTGCTGACCCATGTGTTTGGTATATGTTCCTCAATAATGTACCAAAATCTGCCATAGGCAATGCTTGAATTTAAGTCAGATATCATGAGTAATGATGAAGGTTGTAGCCTGTATCAGCTTCACTAATTTCATGAGCTAATATGCTCATTGCCTACTTCTATGATGGCAAGCAATGCTCAAAAGTGAACTCCACTGTAGTTATTTGAGTAATGTTTCTGCAGGTAGCAATTGATGCCAAACAAGAGACACCAGTTGGTCATGGAGAAGTAATATGCTTTAGTATCTGTTCAGCAAATTGTGATTCACGGCCAGCTGATTTTGGAAATGGCAAAACTTGCATTTGGGTTGATGTTCTAGATGGTGGAAGGGGTGTCCTGATGGAGTTTGCTCCTTTCTTTGAAGACCCATCCATCAAGAAGGTGCAGTAATATTCCTATGTGAAGCAATTTTATGGCTATTTTTTTTCTCTTATATACGTTAGTTGAAGTTGTACTCTACACTTCTTCCTTACCGCTCTATTTACTCTTACAAACTTGAAACAAATTGGATGTACTTCACTATTTCATCCTTGTCAATTTCATTAGATCATCAACATGACAAAATTGCAAGCTTTGTATTGGTAAAATCATACCTGGCTAATACCAATTACCAATTGAATAGCATGTGAACTGATTTTAGCTTTGTTTCTCTTCAATTTTCTGATGTTCCCTTTATCGTGTAGGTTTGGCATAACTATAGTTTTGATAACCATGTCATTGAGAATTATGGAATCAAAGTTGCTGGGTTTCATGCTGATACATTGCATCTTGCACGCCTTTGGGATTCGTCAAGAAAAACTGATGGTGGATATTCACTTGAAGGACTTACAAATGACCGTAGAGTCATGGATACTGTTCCAGAGGATTTACCTAAACCTGGAAAGGTATCAATGAAAACCATCTTCGGTAAGAAAAAAGCTAGAAAAGATGGATCTGAAGGGAAAGTTATATCTATTGATCCAGTCAAGGAGTTACAAAGGGAAGACAGAGAGTTATGGATTTGTTATTCTTCTCTAGATTCAATGAGCACATTGAGACTTTATGAGAACTTAAAAAGAAAGCTTGAAACAAGGAGATGGCTCTTGGATGGTTCTCCTAGGGGCACCATGTACGATTTCTATGAACAGTATTGGCGTCCCTTTGGTGCCCTACTTGTGAAGATGGAAACAGAGGGCATGCTGGTTGACCGTGGTTATCTTTCAGAGATAGAGAAGGCTGCTATCGCTGAACGGGAACTAGCTGCAGATAAGTTTCGGAAATGGGCATCTAAATATTGTCCTGATGCCAAGTACATGAATGTGAATAGCGATACTCAAATTCGCCAACTTCTATTTGGTGGCATTGAAAATATGTATTCCCTTTCACTGATTTCTTTACTAACGCTTGAAAGCCTTCTCTGTTTCCATATACCTTCTCACTGTGGTATCTTCCTCAGTGCACTTCATGTTTGGATCTTTATGAAAGGGTGCCAGTAATTATAGTAGTGGTTTTTTGTAGAAGAAATTAGTTTAACCGCAAGTCACGGCATCATACACCATGGGACACATGACCCAAAGCCCTAACTTGATTAAAAAAATACTTTTAGTATCTTTTTATAACCAAGAGCTAAAGTGGGAAATGGAAACTAAATTTTCCATTGCCTTTTTATGCCTGCTTAGCATTTTGTGTATGTAAGATCCTAGGCAGAAGTCAATTGAATGTTCTTGGTTTTCTTTTTGTATCGTCTGGTAATTTGATTGTGCATATATCCAAGGAAACTGGAAACTCAAGCTTTATTTCAAATTGTTTCCATACAATTCCTAAAAAGAGTTGAACTTTCTTGCCTTTGTAACAGACACAGATCTGGTGAAACCTGGCCACAGAGTAAAACTTTTAAAGTGCTAAATGAAGAAAATGTTGCTACAGAGGGTAAGAAGGCATCAAAGTATCGTACTATCAAACTTTGCAGTATTGTTGAAGATCTGAAAACTGATATGTTCACCCCGAGTGGTTGGCCATCCGCCAGTGGGGATGCATTGAGAAGTTTGGCTGGTAAAATACCTACAGAATATATTTACACAATGGATGATATCCAAGAGGATGATGAAGATACAAGTGGTTCAGAAAACCTAGATAGGGATTCCTCTTATGGAACAGCATATGAAGCGTTTGGTGGAGGAAAGAATGGAAAAGAAGCATGCCATGCAATTGCAGCTTTATGTGAAATATGTTCTATTGATTCATTGATATCAATTTCATTCTTCCGTTGCAGGTTAGCTATCCGATCTTGTTATCGTTCCTACCGTGAGACAGCCTGCCTGGCATTTGTTGCAATGCAAATTGGATTTTGTTGATGTTAACAGCGCAAAAATTCTTGTTGTGTGCTGTGAGGATACATCAACAAACATGTTGCTTTTGGTTAGGGCTATATTTTTTTTTTTCCTTTTTCTTTCTGCTTTTATTGAGAGGAAGCATGAAGTTTGCTAAATTTATTGTCTATCTGCACCATCAAGTTTGAGTTTTTGTTGATTAGGATTATATACTTTTATTCTTTTCTTAACAAAATAACTGTTGCATTCAGTTTTGTGATTGAGTGCGTGACCACACTCCACCCCCACCCCAAAAAAACCCCACCCCACCACCATGATCATTCATTTTAGTGTGCCCCTTGAGATATCTTTGAGGGCTTTAAAAGCGCTTAGATACTTTGTGCTCACATTCAAGCATGCAATGTGTGTGACTGAGGACATTGGTACTACGTGTTTCTGCTGCCTTTTGCCAGCATACTGATTATGCTTAGCTAACTGCATTTAGTCACTGATTATGCTTAGCTAACTGCATTTGTCTACAAAGTATTTCCATGTGTTGTGTCTCTGATAAATCCCATACTCCATGGCAGGGAGATCGTATATCATGTCTTGGGGGCGCATTCACTGTTCATTAAATATCAATACTGAGACAGGGGCGTTTGTCAGCGAGAACACCAAATCTACAGGTATGCACATTCTTTTTTTTTTGTGGGATTTCTATGGAGCTTTTAAATCGTCATCTCTTGCTTGTTATTAAGTGCATGATATGTCACTGTACAAGAAGAGGAGAGAAAGACAAACATGTGTACTTACAAATTTCTTTTTCAATAAAATTATCAATGATATCACATCCTTTGTTCACTAGTATATAAATGCTGTTCCTTCACAAAGTAATCATACAAGATGGATGTAGTTATGATTATAGCCTGAGGCTTCAGCATTCACCAGTGGCACTGGATAAATATATTTAGTTCAAAGTAACTCTAATTGCAATACTGTTTTAGATCTGTTAAATAGTGCTTGCAGCTAAATTACCACCCTAATCTTTTGGTCAGTATCATTTATTCAAACTCAATATGTGTCCCTTCCAGAACCAACCTGCCCTTGAGAAGGATAGGTATAAGATTCGCCAAGCTTTTGTTGCAGCTCCAGGGAATTCTCTTATTGTTGCAGATTATGGTCAGGTGTGCGAACTAGTGCTCAATAGTCAACATTTTTGTCCTTGAATGACGTTTCATCTTTATTTCTTATTAAAGGCATGTTTTAATGCAGCTGGAGCTTAGGATCTTAGCCCACCTTACAAATTGTAAAAGCATGCTGGATGCTTTCAAGGCCGGTGGTGATTTCCATTCTAGGACAGCCATGAATATGTACCCGCATATCCGTGATGCTGTTAATGAGAAGAAAGTTCTTCTTGAGTGGCATCCTCAACCTGGTCAAGACAAACCTCCAGTGCCGCTATTGAAGGTACTTCAAGTGCTACTAGTTTTATTTACAGTTTTGGTGTTTCGTAGTTATTTTTTTTTTGTTCTTAAGTGCTCATATACATATATATTGTACTTATGTTGGAATTATAATCCCCTAGGGCTAGTAGTTTGTAGTTCATTCAGTCAAATTTCTACTAAATTGTTTAAAATGATACATAGATACATGTATATCATTCTTGTGATTTTGGGACTTGTGAACTTTTGAATGCTATTTCATTTGTGGAGTGGTGTCATTCCAGAATATTGGATAGACCATTCCATTGCACTTTTTTTGTTGGAATTTCAGTCTGCAACTATGGATCCACACACCCTAACACTAGGCATTCCTCAAAGGCAGCTAAGAATGCCATGATTGTATTGCATACGTGTGTTGTTGAACAACATTTGTATCAGTAAATATTTTGGACTCTCACATCTTCAGTATTGAACCTTAAATAACAGTACGAAATTGCTGCAATGGCTGGTACACTTGTAAGTACATTCCATATATACACCCATCTTTTTTTCATCAATTGCTATTGAGAAGGATTTTCCTGCCTGTAATTTTAGTTCTTTAAACGCTTCATGCTCTGATGTTCATATTATACTCGTTCTTCCCAAAATAACTGCACATCTCTCTTTTCAAGGAGTTAAACTTTTTAAAATTTGACCAAATCTATACAAAAATATACTACTCTCTCCATTCCAAATTTTAAGCCATTCAAAGATTCCAAGAATCTTGAGTGTCAAAAGCATCTCAAGTTTGACCAAAATTGTACAAAAATTACAAAGATGTATAACATCAAATAGGTATACTTTGTAAATACAATTAATGAAGAGCAAAAATCTAATGATATTTAGTTGGTATCATATATCTTATCATATAAATTTGGTCAAACTTGAGAATTGAGATCCTTTGACCCTCAAATATTCTTGGAGTGACTTATAATTTGGGATGAAGGGAGTAATATTTATGACGTGTAATAAGTACCATCAGATTAATAGTAAAATATATTTTGAGAATAAACATATTAGAAAAACCAAATGTTGATAATGTTTCTATAAATCTACTCATTTTTTTTAATAAGAAGATGACTCTTCAAAAAGCAGGAAGTGCAGTTGTTTTGGGTTGAAGGGAGTACTATATTATGTGATTAGGGAAGTATATGTGCATTGTTTTTTACAGAATCACATGAACATTATATTAAATAGAAATACTAATGGTAATTATGGAGTTGAATTAATTTTGTTGTTTTTTTCCATTTTAGGATGCTTTTTGGCGCTGAGAGGAGGAAAGCTAAAATGCTTAATTTTTCCATTGCTTATGGAAAGACAGCTGTTGGGCTATCCCGGGATTGGAAGGTATGAAGCTTATTGCTACCAAGTACCAACCTTGATCTGCATTTCAAACTAGGTTTTTTGTTTCAGCAATCTGATCTAGGTATGCAGGAATTGATCATTTCTTTTTTGGAGTTGATTTGTCCCAGCAAGACAACAATAAATGTGTGCTACAGCAATTTTCATAACTTGATCTTAGTGCTGCTGCTAAGGAACAAGGATGCTTTGCTCCTTAGTTTTTACTATTCTGTTTTGCCAATTTGTGAGATACATGGCATATTAGTTTTCTATTTAAATTTCTGACATGTTAGGTACTGAGGGTGCTTGTTGGGTTTCAACTCTAGCCTACCCCAACTTGCTTGGGACTGACAGGCTTGGTTGTGGTTGTTGTTGTTGTTAGGTACTGGTTATTGTCAATTCAATTGTTATGCAGTGTATTCAAGATGTCTTTTCCTTCATGTTTTGTGCTCTATATGGTACAAAAGATCATTTCAAAGAAGTATCATAACAAGCTCCAGAGTTTGTGGCCCAGGTTTCTGTTAAGGAGGCAAGGGATACAGTGAAGCTCTGGTATGGAGATAGAAAAGAAGTGTTAGCTTGGCAAAGAAGTCAGAAGAAGCTTGCGCGCGAGAAATGTGAAGTCTACACTTTGCTTGGGCGGTCACGCCATTTTCCTAACTTGACTCAGTTTGGTCCTGGTCAACGAGGTCATATTGAGCGTGCCGCTATAAATGCACCAGTGCAGGTACTGATTACTAATTGTGGCTCAATGGTTATGCTTTACTGCTTCTTACCTTGACCTTGAACTTGGTATCTCTGATCATCAGGGAAGTGCAGCAGATGTTGCTATGTGTGCCATGCTTGAGATCGAAAGGAATGTCCGCCTTTTAAGGAGCTTGGTTGGAGGCTCTTGTTGCAGGTTCATCCTTTTTTTTTATATATATATATATATATATATATATATGAGTGTTTTCTACTCCGGGAGTAGTTACTCCCATCTTCAAAAAACACATTGCGTATGTGTTCATACTAATTTAGCAGTTTGAGTATGTTTATATACTTATATTAAGATACTTCAAATCTTACTACGCAAAAAAAAATTCGAAGGAACCTATACTTTTTAATATTTACCAAAACTGCCACTACTACTATATATATAAAAAGTATATCCACATACTCTAGGTATGTATACATACTTAACATAAATAACACCCTAGATGGTCTAGTATGATCATATACTTCGTCTACATACACTTCGTTCGGGTCATATATGCCCCTAAATCTAGAGATATACACATGGGGAGTAACTACTCCCTAGGAGTAGAAAATCTTTTCCCCTATATATATATATATACAATGCATTCTGGCTGACAACTTCGTTACGTCTTAAAAAGATGGGCAAGCCACTATTTGCGTTTTCTTTGATGTAGATCTGAAGTGAAGCTGACATTGGTTGCAATGTTTGTATGTCAGGTGCATGATGAAGTGATCCTGGAAGGGCCTTCAGAATCTGCCGAGGTGGCCAAGGCTATAGTGGTGGAGTGTATGTCCAAACCTTTCTACGGAACTAACATTTTGAAAGTCGACCTGGCTGTTGACGCCAAATGTGCACAGAGCTGGTATGCTGCCAAATAGTCTGAGCAGATGCTGTCATCCGATTAATGTCTATATATATGCACATGTTTGCCTGCCACAAGGCTGATGACACCGGTGCAATCAAGACCCCACTGTTCAGATAAAAAATGGTGGAGTCGGTTGTCTTGGAGACTGCTGGTCCAGGATCATGAATTTGAAGTGGTAACCCCAGTCCTGACAGGATCACACGCCCACTTCTTGCCTGCAGCAGAACAACGGAAGACCAAACACTCTGCTGTGCCAGCACCTGGAGTTGTTGTGGATGTAGACCAGTAGTGTACTAGGGCCTAGATTTCTTGGAGGCTAGGTTTCTCAGTAGACCATATCAGAATTTGAGATGGCTTGATCTGAGTGAAGTAGCAGTGCCAACTGCCAAAGCATGCTGTCTTGTTCATAATATAACTTGTTCAGCGTGCTGGTGCGTTAGGTTAGTTTGCTGATTTGTTCTGTTCCAGTGAGGCCAATTATCGTCACCACGGTTGGTCGAGGGATAACACAGTTACACAGTTTTTTTATCAGCTATTTATTGTCTTTTTATAGAGCCAAGTTATTCAGCATCCCTCTGCTTTTCTGCATTATCGTTAATGGCTCTGTATTAACTAGCAATCGCATATAGCTGAATAGATGTATCCCACGATAATGCGGAGCTAACAATCGCATATAGCTAAATAATCTCATATCATTCACCGATCCCGTATACCCTGCGACAATAAAGATGAACCAATCATAATCGCACATAGGTAAAACATTCTGCAAGGTGTATCCATGGTAAGCACCATGTTGAAGAACCTTTGAACACCACAATGGAGATGGACATATGTCCCATCAATTGCCCCAATGCAATTATCGAAATATGGTGAAAAACCAGCCGCTTTCAGTATTGCAGCGCTCCTTCACAATTGGATGATCTTGTGCCCTGAAGAGAAGAGAGGGGAATATGCATCAAGATTGACAAAGCTCAAGGAGATTGCCTCAAGGCAAGCAAGGATCGAAGATCCCGGAGGAGGTCAAGCTCAAACTGAAGGAGACAAAGCTAGAAGAGCTGCCCGGGAAGCGTTGGTTCAGCCTTTTGCCTAGTGACAACGAGTTCTGAGATGTTTTGAGTTACTTGTTGCTCATGGAACTGTAATGGATTTTGAAGGATTTGCTTTGCGTGGGTGTGTGATGGAAAGGGGTAACCCCCTGAATGCTTAAAACTGTACGACGTTTTGTCCTTGCTATAATGCAATGACATGGGCTGTGCCCTTTAATTCAAAAAAACCAGCCGCTAGTCATGCTCATCTTCTAGGCCGCCACCTGCCTTTTGTCTGTCCCAATAGCGGCAACCTCAAAATGAGGAATGCTTCTACTCACACCACCAACAGCATTGCTTTGTGGAGTCCAAGCACTAGCAGACCAAGAACCAAGCTAAATGCTTGTTGAGGCGTTGGTGGACCGAGTACCTGCACAGCCGCCTCCTGTACGCATTCCAGTCCTGCAAGGAGCGTGAAATGGTGTCACTGCATTGGCAGCTGGGTCTCTACCAAATCCAGTGTGTGAAGATGAGGTGCCACAACCTAATTTGCAGTATTGATGAGCACCAGTACCTAGGTGCTCCCACGGTCGAGATGTCCATACTAATTAACCAACATCATCTGCTCCGCCTGTACAGTATAAATTGTATAATGCATCTTGGTCGGTGGAGGGATGTGGGCAATCAGGCACTTGTAGTTGAGTTTGATATCCCTGCAGGGGAGCTATGCACTTGAGGCTGCACCAAAAACTAGGATATTTATCGTATATCGCCATCCTTGCGGAAGTTACATCAATATTTGCTAGTTTTAGATAGGAACCTACACCTTTGCCACTCGAAAACAGTAAGATCACTATGCATTTGCTACTTTTGCCAACATGGCATGCCACGTAGGCCAAGGAGCACAACAATGCCCTAGATGCCCATAAGCCCCGCGAGAGCACGTGAAATGACCCGTTTACCCTCGCTTCCTTCCTTTGCCACCCCCAACCCCCCCCCCCCAACCCCCACCCGGTCGGCCTTCATTTGGGGGGGAACACTCCCTTCCCGACTCCGGTCTCGCGAGGCACTGCCCTCGACTTCCTGCGACGGGCGACGGCGACTTTCCTCCTTCCCATTCCATTAGTGAAAAAGTTCCCTATTCCACATCGGCGGATTAGGTATGATCTAGACCCTATTCTCCTATTCTAGTGAATTGATTTGTTTTGCTAGGTTTTCGATGATATTTGTGCTTATCCCGTGTTCTTGATTTGATGCCTTCAAATTGTAGGAGAGATCCCAGTAGTCATAAAGCACCCTCACCCTCACCTTCACCCCAACCCATAACCCAAACCCTAACCCTAGATCCAAAGCTCGGTGGAGAAGGAAAGGTTCTCATCGGAGAATAGCCTATTGGAGTTGGTCCATAAGGTTTTTCTTCTTCCTTCCTTCCTTCCGCCTTTTTAATTTCATTCCATTTTTCTTTTGGATTTTCATGATTCTAATGGCCTATCTAGTGTTCCAAGTTTGTTGGTTCTAAACATTTAGGCATATATTCATAGGCCAATCATTATAGATTACATTTTTAAAGAATTGATACTAGATTTTAGTATTGTTGGACTTCAAGATTGCCCAGCCATAGTAGAAGGAGCTCAACTTGTAGTGCCAAAACTCATTATGCTCTCACCTTGACAAGTTTGTTGGTTCTAAACATTTAGGCATATATTCATAGGCCAATCATTATAGATTACATTTTTAAAGAATTGATACTAGATTTTAGTATTGTTGGACTTCAAGATTGCCCAGCCATAGTAGAAGGAGCTCAACTTGTAGTGCCAAAACTCATTATGCTCTCACCTTGACATTGAAATTCTAAAAGCAGTTAATCAAGGGCTCTTCATTTCTAATCTTTTAGAGTGAGATCGAGGAATTTTCGCTAAATAAAATAGTGGGGTACTTCTGAGAATTTGTAGAGCCCAACAATAGATCATCATAAAAACTAGCTATGTCACCTCTGTGCGGAATGCATAAAGCAATACTCTATAAAGAGTAGGCAACCTAAGAGTATCCTTCCATCAAAATGATCCCTTTTCCCTTCTAAAATGGGGAACACCATAAGGGTAATATTTATTCTAGATAAGCTTGACCACTAGATGTTTTCTTTTCTATAGAATTTGTCTAGCTACTTGATAAGTAGAGCATCATTTGGTAGACTTAAGTTGATGGCTCCCAAGCCACCTTTATCTTTGAGTTTCATGACCACATTCCAAGTAACTAGATTATAACCTTTTCTTCTGAAGTCATTTTCTCTCTAGAGATAGTTCTTCCTATATTTGGCAATAGACTCAAAGAATAGAGTTACCGGCTACAACCCATCCGAGTAGGAGAGAAATTGAGAAGTTACCAAAAGCCTTCTCTCAATCCTATAGACCAAGGGAGCATAGTCCTTAACCTAAGGCTTGGTGAGGTCAAAGGGTAGGCTAAGATAACCGAAAAGGGAAAGATCCAAGCATACATCATAGTATTGCATAACCAGGATGGTTTCATCATCATATTGGACAATAGGACGGGGGATGTCATGGTTTTGAGGAAGAGGGGGTGGGGTGTAGCACTCCCTTGATCATACTCTTTAGTAATGATACACTGCAAAAGGCCAAAAGAAATAGTATATCTTGTCCAACTTAGCCATCTAGAGGGGGGCCCCTTTTCTCTAAGGACCTCAATGATTGTCATCTTCAACAACCTAGGTCAAAGGCCTCCTCAAAATCTAGTTTGAGGCTGATAATGTCTCTCTTGACATGGCAACACTAATGTAGATACTCAAAGGCCTATCCTAAGTAGTCCTAAATAGTTCTCCCTTTAATAAAGCCATATTGGTTCTTATGCACAACACCAGAAAAGCTTTTTACTCGACCAAGACTATTTGCAAGGAGTTCGGTGATGATTTTCATTGAGAAATTTAGGATAGAGATGGACCTAAAATTATTCACACTTTATAGGTTATCTTTTTTGAGATAAGAGTGACATAGGAGGAGTTGATTCTCTTAATGGCTTCTTGGTGATGACCAAAGCCTTGTTGAGAGTGTAAACATCCTCCCTAATGATATGCCAAGTTTTTTTGTTGAAGAATAAGAACCCATTAAACCCATTAGGACTAAGAGACTTATCATTAGAGATCTAGGACAAGAGCATCAATTTCATCTTTGCTCAAAGGGAGATAGAGATCATTAAGATTACTATAAGGTTGAATCATCTCTTGTAGGTTTTTGCATGGTTGTATTAATTGATATGGAACCAGTCTCATTTCAATCCATAAAAGAAGAGAGCGATCTTGTCTTGATGATCAGTCAACACTCAACAATTAGCATCAACAATCTATCATATGGCATTTCTCTTGTATCGTTCGGTGCCATGGCATGAAAAAAAATTGGCATTTTCATCACCAAACTGAACAAGTTGATGAGTGAAATGTTGTTTCAATATATTTTATGCAAATTTAGGAGATTGTTGATAAAATGATTAGTCCAAAAGTTGTCTCGTAGGGATACAGGGGTTTTGATCTCCTCCAGCTTATCTAGAAAGGCAATTGTAAGATTGCAATTTGAGATGAGCTTGGAGAGGTTAGAAAAACTTTGAACCTAAAGTTTGAGTATCCTCTAAAAGGAGCTTGGGCATTGTTGGACTAGTGAGTGGGTGAAGGGAACCGTGATGTCTAAGAAGGGGGGGTGAATAGGCAACTTAAAATTCTACTTCTAATTAAGGCCTCTAACTTCACCTAATCAAAACCTATTGCAATAAAGTAAACTATCTATATGTGCAACTACGGTTTAATTTGCTAGGTGTGTTGCTATCTCTACCGCACAAGAGTTTTGCAACCTAGTTCCAATCCTCTTAACTATCCTAGCAACTAAGCTAGGAAGGGTAAATCGCACAACTAGGATGACAAATATAAATGTGGAAGGTAAAGTGACATAGAGATGCAAACTCCCCTCGACGACTCCTGGTATTTTTTTACCGAGGTATCGAGAAGCATGCAAGCTTCCCCTAGTTCTCATTGGAGCGCAAGGAATTTTTCGCAAGGGCCAAGCTCCCGGTCGGATAAATTTGATTAGTTCAATAATTTCTAATGTAGCACTGTGTTAGACATCATCTTTGTTTTCGGGAGACTGTCACTTCGTTGCACTCTTTCACTACACCAAGAGAGATCAGTATTCCAAAAGAGAGATCAAAGGCACATGCACATGGCCTCATGCAGCATGGGGCATGGCAATTGGGAAGTGACAGTATATGTCTTGTCTTGTCAATGTAAGAGTGCAACAACATACTTTTGACAGGAACCTGAGGGAGAAGGCAAACGTGGGAGACTCTTTTTGCATGCACGTTTATTTCTGACCTTGGCGCCAAGATCCACGGTGCTTGAGGTCGGCGCCATGAATCGTGGCGTTGACCTCTGGCCACATCAGCGCCATATCACCCACCACGTCATTTTGGACCTCATACCTCGCGCCATGATCTATGGCGTTGAGACGTGTAAGCTCGACACCATAAGTCATGGCGCCGAGAAAAAGGTCCAAAGATGGATTTTTGATGACTAAGTGTCTATATGTAAGGGCTAAATTGTAAAAAGTTGGGCCTTTTGACCCAACATGAATCCAGAGCCAAACACCAGGTGTCCTTCTTTTTCCAAAAAAAAAAAAAAACTTTTTTTGAAAGGGAATAATGTTTGGAAGATTCTTAAAAATGCGTAATTGGAGCTGCTATACTAGTGAATTCAAAATGTTGAAAAACCTCCCAATATAATATTCGGATGCAAAATAGGAAAAACATAGAAATTGGAAGAGATATATAAAAAAAATCATGGGGTCCATTCTCATATTAATTTTCCTTTAATATTCTCAAGGATTCGAGACATCCCATGAGCAAGAAACCCGTCGACAGCCATGGAAGTGTTCAAGGACAGCAAAGGCACATCATGTGCGTGGGCCTTGCGAAGGGAGCAAGCCATCGATGATTTGACAAAGCCGTGATGCATACACTACATGCTCCTTCGCTGCGTCTACGACGAGATCCGCCTCCCTCCCCACCGAGCGTCGGCCACCGAGCTCCCCGCCGCGTCGCCGAGGTCCGCGCCGATCCACCTCGTGGTGGTGGGCCCCTACGTAGAGACATAAAGGCATGGACGAGGAGACGCAAGTTTGCGTTCTCCGTGCCCTCAAACACATAATGCTTCGTGGGTATGCCTATGTCATTGAACACTTTTTTTCGTGGTACTTGAAAAGAGGTGTCATTTTAACTAAAGATAATTTAGTTAAGCGGAACTGAATGGTGATAAAAATTGTTCGGTTTGTCACTTTCCTAAAACAATTCAACATCTCTTTTTGATTGTTTTTATGCCAAGTCTTTATGGCGGGCTGTACACATGCTGTTTGGGTTATCACCACCTAATGATTTAAATGATTTATTTACAAGATGGACCAAGATGGGAAATAAAAAGCTTAATTCATTGTTATTAACAAAGACCTGCGGCATTATGTTGGACTTTGTGGATAACTAGAAATGAAGTGGTTTTTGATAAATGTCGACCAAAAAAATCTCTTGCGAGGTCATATTCGGGGGAACGCATTGGTGCGGCCGGTGGGCAAGTCTACAAAGAAGATGAAGATAGGAGGAGTATGCCGATCCATGCGGGGACAAAGATCTTGAAACTTCTGCTCTTAAGTTTTTTTTTTCGTTCCAATGGATGGTTGTCATCAAGATACATTGGTTGAGTTTAGTTTAAATTTTACTTTGTTTCGGTTATGAAGACAAATATGTGTCAAAACGTTTTGTAATAATTGGATTGATTCTATCTTTTGATAGATGAAGCCGGATTAAGTTCCATTATCTAAAAAAAAAATGTCATTGAACACTGGTTTTATCACCTAAAATTATTGTGTAGCACCCATTTTTGGGTTTGGGTTACGTTGTTGGAATTACTCTCGAAGTGGTAACCTCAGTCCTGGTAGGATCACATGCCCATTTCTTAGCTCCGTGGAGAATAGCAAAGAGGGCGAAGACTCTGCTATCGGCACCTATAGTAGTTGTGGAGACTCTCGCTGCCCATTTCTTAGCTCCAAAGAGAAGACCAACTATTTGTGGACTTTGTCGTCATGGAGTCCGAAGACATATTATGGGCAACCTTGTTTATCTCATTTGTTAAGACCTCGATATTGCTCATACCATCCATATTTTTAGTCGGTTTGTTTGTGCTCCAATATCTATTCAGTTTGTACATTTACTTTATGGGTTGCGATACTTAACGGGGACATCATCTCAAAGTTTATTCTATGTGCATAATAGTCTGCTTCAATTTCATGCTTACTCAGATTCCACTTGGGTGAGTGACCCAACAAATCGACATTCCATCACTTGGATAGTGCATTCTTCTTGGCTCTTCTGGCCTATTGGATGGAAGTCCAAGAAACAAGCATATGTATCTTGTTCTAGTAAGGAAGGGTGAACTTCAAGCCCTTGCTACTACTACTACAAAGATTGTATGGCATCGATGGTTGTTTGTTGATTTTGGTATTATTTGCGATGGTGCCACACCTCTTGAATGTGATAATAATGGAGCCATACAAATTGCCAACGATCCTATGAAGCATATACTCACAAAGCATATTGGTCGGATGGCTTCTTTACTTGGCCTCTTCGTCATTAGAAAACTATTTCGAGAGTAGTAGTTGGTTGGCTTTCCACTAAAGCACAAACTTGAGAGCAACATTCTGCTTCCACCTGAGTTTGAAAGGGGATCTTAAGTGTATGAAGGCCCTTATACTAGAGGCATGTATGGCCCATGTGGCTCTCTATATATAGATCATCTCCACCTCATTAGTGGGTATCTTCTTAGATCCCAAGGTTACTAACACATGCCACCCTAAAGCCATGCAAAAGATAGGAAGACATGCCATATGATCTAACAACACAAAATGTTGCAAAGTTAGAATGTGAGACACAAGAAAAAGACATGTAATTGTTAGATTTGTTTGAATCAGATTCTCGATTAATGAAGCTATAAGAGAACTGAGCCTTTGATAAACATTAGAAAAAACAACAAAAAATGTTGCAAAGTTAGAATGTGAGAAACAAGACAAAAAAAAAACATGTAACTGTTAGTTTTTATGAATTAGATACCTGATCATGTAGTTGTAGTCGTAGTCATAGTCATCGTCTCCATAATCTTCCTCCTCGTCCTCACGAAGAAGGGTCGGGTCGGCTACCTCATGTTGCAAAGTTGTTTAAGTGCATATTGTCTTGTCCGTTCTGCACACACCGCCAAGTGATTCAAATTTGCTCCCTGAACTACTCCATGAACTCATCCTCCCACTTAGTTATGTAGTCATCCAACCGGGATTCCGGGCCATAGGTTTGTGCTTGTATATGTAGGTTTGGAAATGATCAAATGTCCTCTATGAAACAACCGGTATACGAATGACAAATTAGAGCTACTTGCACACACAAATTCCTTCAAATCTACAACCGTTATCTCATACCAACGCTTGTCTAGGAACGAACTCAAATCATCTCTCGCGACATCTCTAAAATACAATAGAACAACGAATCGATCGCTTAATTGCAAGAAGTGAAGCATACCGTGAGTCTGGCGGAGCGAACTCACCATAAACTAGACACACCGACGCGGGGTTAAGAGAAGCGGAGGGACTCGGGGCGCTTATGCGAGCGAAACACACCGGATACGACATCACTTGCAGCAGCCCGATGTCGGTGGAGCACTCTGTGCCCCTCCTCCTTGAGATGAAATGCGGAGAGAGGTGGCGGCCGGCGAGGATCGAGGAATCAACGAGGACAAGATGGATACATCGAGACGGTGGGGAATGGTTTTGCTTCGGGTGTAGGCGTTGGAGACCTAGGATTCGCCCGAAATTTGGTTGCATTGGTCTATTTTTGGCCTAGCCAAGAAAAAATTGCAAAGAAGAAGGAAAAAAAAATGAGTGCCAAATGGTCCTTGTTGTCCGCATCCATGTGACAATCGACATTCTTCTTGTATCAACTCGCTATAAGATATAATGCTTAGGGTAGGTGGCATCGAACTTTCTAAGTTTCATCGCCACTAGCCGGATCGGCTTCTTCGCTCGATAGGTATTGGCGGGAACCTTGTTAGGCGTTGGGTATGTGGTAGCAAGGAGACTTAAGAGCTCATTGAAGCTAATGTCAGATCAGCTGTACCAAGCCTTCAACATCAGTATCCAGAGGTTAAAATGTTGCGCAGTGTAGTCCTTCGAGAGGATCAACTATTGCTTGCTTCATCTCTTTGAAATTCTACAACCACCTCGAGCAGCTAAACACAATGTCATCTTCATAGATGTGGTTGACTAAATCCTCAAAATATACACATCCTCGAGCTTCGTCACAAAAGCCTCCTAACCATTCCCACCGCCACCATCGTCGTTGACGTTAGCCATGCTTGGGCTCTATCACAAAAGCCTCTTGACCATCCCCACCACCACCATCGTCGTCGATGTTAGCCATGCTTTGGAATATATCGTCAATATTGCTGCTACCCGCTAGCGCTGTTGTAGCTGCTCATGATCTTGATTCATCGATAACACTTTTGTCGTTGTTGATGAGTTCCCTCTAGATGCACCACCACTCACATCTACTTTTTTTGTTGTGAAAAGTCTAGACCATGTAGTCCTTGACAAAGCCAAACCTAATCAAGTGGGATTGCACCGTGCTGTCTATGTCGGCTTTCAGGTTCTTGCAGCGACAGCGAGCATGGACATATGATTGTCGTCCAATTTAGACTCCCATAGTGAGTTTTCGTAGCGGAAACAAATTTCCTCGCTTCAACCAGGTACCATAGATCACTCATGCTCGACAACTTGTACATCCATTCAGACCTCTCCATACCTACAAAACTTATACACAAAAAGCAAATAAGAAGTATTAGAGAAAAGACAAAGCAACACAGAGAAAGAATATATCTAGATCTAAGGAAATAGAAGTTTTGTCTCTCCTCCGTAAAAATAATGGATCTAGATCTAGATCTAGAGCACCCAAAGTGAGGAAAAAGAGAGAGGAAGGAGGATAAGAGATAACCTTTATCCATAATGTATCTAGATATAAAAGAACTAGAAGCTATCTCTCTTCTCCATGAAAATGGATCTTGATCTAGATCTAGCTAGAGCACCCAAAGTGATAAAAAAAAAAAAAGAGAGACGAAGGAGGATGGGAGAGTATTTATGTACCTCTTGCGATGTCCTCTACCCTAAATCCAAGGCCTAAACCTCAATGTATTCTACAATCGGTTATGAACTGAGGTCATCCTTTTGTTTTGGGTGGGATGCCTTTAGTTAATTTAGGTTTGTAATTCTACTCTAAACTCACTATTTTTTAATACAAAAATCCAACTATGTGACCTCCCCTACAAAGATCGGCATCAAAGAAAAGGTATGCATGTGATCTTCGTCGGAAGATCTCCAGTTCATCTTTGGGCTCTAGAAGCTCCTTGTCGAAACATTTTACTACCTTCAACGTGCTACTGATAGACAATTTTTGTGGCTAAACAAACAAACAAACAAACAAACTTGGCACCAATCGACTGAAAGGTCCTAGATGGCTAGAGGGGTGGGGTGTGAATAGCCTATTAAAATCCCTACAAATGCACTAGAGCAACTTTGTTAGTAAGACAAAAGGTGTAATTGCGGTTGATCTAGCTCTATGGTTATGCTAGCCACCTATTTGCACAATCTAGTTGCTATTATCTCTATTTCACACTACGATCAGGAGATGAGCTAATAAATTAGATAAGCAACTAGCACAACTAATAAATAACCTATGAAGGTACACAATATATATAAATAAGAGGATCAAAGTAGCTACACAAGATATATCAACTAAGAGAAACACTATGCTACACAAGCACTATATATATGTATCAAAATTGAGTGCAAGAGGGGATTGCAATTGTTATACCGACTTGTAGAGGCAATGAACCAATCACCAAAGGAGATAAACGATCACAATAGATGATGAGGAAGCACAAGAACCTCTTACAAATCAATTGGAGGTGGCCAAGAACAATCTCCTTCTCTTACCAACGCCTCCACCAAGCACCAAGCCGCCTAGGAGTCGGCACTCTCCAAGAGTAACAAGAAATGCGATGGTGAACAATGATCTTCAAGTGCCACTAGATGCAACAAGGAAGAAATGCACTCAAGATCACACTATGTAAAAAGGCTAATAACCGCCCGTGAGCCCAGAGACGTCGCTAATAACGGCGTCGTGTTTGTGACATTATCGACGCACGGCCGGGCGACCATCGATAATAGGCGTCGGATGGTCCCACAAGGACCAATCTGGCGTCGATAATAGGAGGTCATTACGACGCCGTGTTCATGTGACGCCGTCTGTTTTCTTAATCCGAGATTTTTTCCTTGGTCGGGCGCACGCAGCGCGGCTACGGCGGGCGCTTTTTGAAACCGAGTGTCCGCGAGAATTCAACGTATCTCGAACACGCGTTTCATCACAGCGCATTTTGAGACCGATCGACCGTGGATGCAACCCCTAATTCAGATGCGTTTTTGCTTACGCACACCTTTTAGCCGCCCCCGCCCTGCATCGTTACGAGTATTACGAGACGCCGCGTGGATTCACGGACTTCGGCGTGGTCGAGATACCGTCCGTGTTGCTTGACACCGTGCACGCTGCGTGCCGCGGATCGGCGCTTGGAACAATACAAGGGTCCAGTAACGCCACGTAAATTAAAGTCGCCGTTTATTTTCGGGCGAGTTGTGTTAGGAGGTGTCTCGTACATGTCCCAACCACTACCGACGTGCGTTTTTTTTAGCGAAGTTGTGTTATCGGTGTCGGCGTACATGTCGCAACCACTACCGACGCGTTTATTTTCAGACGAGTTGTGTTAGGAGGTGTCCGTACATGTCGCAACCACTACCGATCGCGGCGTTTATTTTTAGACGAGTTGTGTTAGCGGTGTTCGTACATGTCGCAGCTCCTACCGACGCCGTATAGTTTCGAGACGAGTTGTGTTATCGGGTGTGCGTACATGTCTCGGCCACTACCGACGCCAGCGTATAGTTTCGAGACGAGATGTGTAGCGGTGTGTTCAGACATGTCGCGAACCGCTACCGACGCTACGCGGTCATTTACAGAGCGTGTGTTGTCGCCCGGTATGCGTCTTGTTTTGCCGGTATTGCGGACACGTATCGTAAAACAGACGCTTCGGATGCTTGGCGTGCTGTAGTGTCGTGGTGTCCGTTGTAGACACATGTCGATGAGCGCCGCCGGCGGTGCACGCGCCGATTTGTCTCGAGTCTTCTGATCGCCCGTCCCGCTAGAGACGATGGATGTTGACACGCGTCGTACGGGGCCGAATTTACCGGGCCTCGCATCCGGTTTTGAACGGGCCTCCGCCGCTCCGGCCAGGCCGGCCTTCCTTTGGGCTGGTTTGGACTGCATGTTAGGCCCGTTCTCTTGTGGTACAATGAGTGGGCCGTTTTCATTGCGTAGGTTATAACACTTTGGACATATTATTATATAAATATAATGCGTTGCCACACACTTCAACACCGTCTCTCTCTCTCGGTGGTGGCGGCACACCGCACACCGGCGGGGCGGAGGGAGGAGCGACGACGCCGCGGGGCGGCGACTATATACCGTTGATGATTGATTTGCTACGCCGCTTGCTATATACTGTATTTGGATCGCCTCCTTGGTGTCCGTGTCTTGCCGAACGCGTGCGCACGCCGACGAGGCTCCAAGTTGGAAGTTGTTCCTCCCGTTGGATGTAGCGCCGAGGGATCTTCGCCGAAAGCGTCCTCCTCCGTAGGCGCAACAGGAAGCACGTCGTCACGGCATCCGGAGGCAAAGATAGTTTCTCGCTTGAATGGAGGCTAGGGTTTTTCCTTACCCCATACCGTACATGCTTCCCAAGAAGCAATCTCAACCGTTGAATCCAACCGAGATCAACGGTGCACAAGCACCGGGCGGCGTCGGTTTTGGGCTGCTTTGTTGGGCTCCAAATTCATCCTCCATGTGGAAGGATAGCCCAACAAAATCTGTTCCTAATCATACGTAAAACTCACAAAGACGAGGTTTTACGCCTTGCTTCACTCGCAAATTCAGCATAGGTAGCCTCCGGTTTTGCGGTGCTTGTCCTCGAGTGTGGAAAAAAACCCTTCCGAATGACCCTTCCATTCCAGGTCTTGCTTCATTGCCATGATAAAGCTCAATCCGCACACGCGAATGCATTGACAACACTAGCCTTCACACAACCAAAGTAATCGCTACGGATGTGTACACAAAGAAATCAGTTCCAAACCACAAGCAGTCATCCTGACAGCAAAGTTTCAATAAACTATAAAACTGCACTATCAACGGTGCGGCGAGTGCCACAGTAAACAAACAAGCTCGTCATTAGTCTTATGAAGTCAGCATCTCAATTTTTTAAAATATGATAAAAAAAGATGACAAGCTAGACGTTCATGAGTAGAAGTTTCATCCATTGTAAACTCTGGACAATGTACAAAATACGACACAAAGAGTTTACAAAAAATGTTGGTCGTAATGCTCGGTCACACACAACGCATGCTCATAAAGATCAACAATACTCCTATCATGCATATCCCTGATGTGCACAATGTCAAGGTCAAGGTAGAGCCCGCCACAAGGCAAAAATGTTACTTTTATGTCCTTGGAAGCCCCGCCTCTAGTTTCGCCGCTTTGTTTGTTCATCCACATATTCGAATCGGATTTGGCATGCTCATGACGAAATTCTATTTTCTCCGTAACTTTAGGAGATATACAAAGACATCATCCTACTTACGATATACAGCATTATTAGGTTTCAAACCAAGTGTGGAATAATAGAACTGCCGAGTAGGGCTCAAATAAAAATAAAAACTTCGAATGGCCCTTCCATTCCATCTTGCTTCATGCCCATCATAATAAAGCTCAATCCGTGACGCGAAATGCATTGACAACACTAGCGTTCACACAACCAAAGTAATCACTTACACTTGTATATTAATGGAATGGCTAGCACTTACACTAGGTGGATACATCATGGGGAACCATTGGAGGTTATACTATATGAAAATGAGGGCCTTGCCGATAAACCGCACTAGTATCAATGATGATCTTTGCATGGGTGTGGATGAAGAAGATGGCCATGATGATGGAATTTATGATATGGTGCATGAGGGAATTGTATACAAATGAAGATGAAGGTAAAAGAAAAGGTCTATGTTTGTAATTAAATTGGAAGAGATGAAGCAAAGAACTCAAAGACGATAAGGGTGGCATCTCCACCGACGAGGACGAAGTTTTTCCTCCGTGTTTTCGCCCCGTTTTTCTCTCTCAAAAAATAGAGTAGCCAATAAGATACGACTATGACAGGGAGCTGCTAAACCATTACTTCCTAGCAGCTTCATGTGTACAATTTAAAATGACAAAGATATCCAAGAGTTTGCTAAACTAGTTTGCCATCCTTGGATTTTTGCAAACGAAAAAAAAAAACTTGGCTCCAACGAAGAGGTAGTTATTGGACGGGCCATCGGTCGTACATGGGAAACGAACCGACGAGAAGAGGTAAAGGAAGGGTGGAAATATAATTTTGTTTCACTCTCGGGGCTCTTGATGCAAGTTTGCTAGAGTGAGAAGTTTGTAGATCCGGGATTGGTTTAGTTAGTGGAAAATGAAATGCGCTTTGAGATTAGATTCGGCGTTTCACGTAAGAAGATGTGCCTTCAGCAACGCTAGATCCCGCCGTGCTTCTTGGGACTCCTCATCCCTTTATAATCTCCCCGCGTGGGTCTTTGAGTTTGTACCTAGGATCAATCATCGAAAAAGGATTTTAAGACGACAAAATTATTGAGCAATGTTGTACAAGCTAGATAGCAAGCCATTCAAAAAACCCTTCAAAAAAGGAAGGATAATGCACTTTACAATCTAGATTTCGGTGCTTACCCAAGAAGATATGCTTCCGCGACGGACCCCGCATCTACAACCACCAAAAAAGAAAAGAAGATGTGCTTCCGCGACGGACCCCGATCCGCAACCATAAAAAAAAAAAAAAAACTTCTCATATTTGTCGTTTCTAGAACCACATGAAAAACCATATCTAGCTGCAAGGGTGTGATAAAGAGGTGCACCCGCCTGAATGGAGACGGAGGCGAGGCAGTCCCCTCGTGGTCGGACCGCTCTCTACTCTTGTTTGCTTGAGATGAGTTTGGAAAAAGTCGGGACGGAGAAGAGGTGAGAAGAGTACTAACTACTAGTACAAAGAGGTGTAGTATGGGAGAAGGAACAAGGAAGAGACGAGAGAGAGTGAGAGACCGCGAGAGAAAACCCCCATAGTAGCACTATAAAGGAATCCGAGGTGGCAAATCAGAGTGTTCGATGCGATACACCATGGTCCCACGGTTAATGTAAAAGGGCGATCAGAACTTGTGTGCTATTTCGAAATTTCAAACATTGTTTGGAGTAATAGGACTATGGGAGAATTAGAATTTGGCCCTGAAAAAAGTTTGTCCTACTCTATCCCAACTACCATCGTTTGAGCCCGCTTATAATTTTATCTACTATCCATGTGATATCTTGTTTTGAAGAATTAATTGAAACAAATTTAATGGTGTAATCAAAATTTAATGCTCGGTCACACACAACAAGTACTCCTATCATGCATATCCCCGATGTGCACAAGGTCAAGGTAGAGACCGGCACAAGACAAAAATGTTGCTTTTATGTCCTTGGAAGCGCCGAACATTAGTTTCGGTTTAAGCTAGCCGTGCATCCACATATTCAAAATCACATTTGGCAAGCCGTGTCCAAAATTCTATTTTCTCCGTAACTTTGGCGTTTGTAATAAAGAAGTTGACAAATTCCACATCTCTCTTCCTGCCCTTGTAATCTAACAAGCATTCAGTTTCTTAAGGTGGCTTTGAAGACAATCAAGATATATGTTTTTTCGTATCGGTATTTTTAAAATCTCGGCAGTCACCGATAAAAGCAGAATATCGGATATATCGGAAATTTATCGGCGATACAAAAAAACTTCCGGACCAAATTTATAAAAATATTTATTTTGTTCAAAAATCATGTACATCTATTCTATACCATTTTAGATAAAAAAAAACAAATGTAATTCCAAAAAGTACCAACTCAATGTGACTGAGCAAGAATAGCACCTTCAAAGACATAGCTTCAAATAATATGGGTGCACTAGTCCACAACATAATTCAAGTCCCAAATATTAGTCCAAATAATACAAAAAGATAGTCTAAAACATCACCACTAGTCCACAACATAGCGTAATCGGTAGAGGTCCACGGTTCCAAACATGCATAAAACTAGGATAGTACAGTCCTAGATATTACAAATTCCACAAAGGTGCCAAATATTACATAATATCGATGCACAATCCAAAATACAACAAGTTGCACATGGCAAAATAAGTCCATATCGCACGGTACATTCATGTCAAATCACCGCATTTTAGCAAACAATATGTTAGAATTCATACACTAAAAAGGCCAAGTCGACATTTCAGCTACCATAGTTAGTCAATTGCATGCTAGAAGTGGAAGAAACGCACCTCACTTCTTCACTAGTACAAGTTCTTAACAGGGACTTTCTTCATCCTTTTCGATCTTGGACGAAGAGGGGAGGAGGTTGGCTGTACATTTGTCGTTGCCTTGCTCTTATGGCCAGTAGTGTCACCTCTACTACCGTGTCATCAACTAGGTGAACCACAATGCCACCGCACGAAGCCACACTCTTGCCTTTAGCACAAGCCGAAGCACGAGCTCCATCACCAGCCATTGTACTAGTAACAAATTAAAAAGTCATGAATTAGCATAGGGCACCAAATTATCCATCACTCTCAAAGTTTTCAAGTGGAGCGTGGACCAAATTATTCCTGCTGTAATGAATTAGCATAGGGCCACTAATTGTTTGAAATTCATATTCATTCATATAGCAATAAAAGTACCGGATTAAAAACCCCAAGGAGAAGTGCCTAGGCAATAAGTTATATATGGATTATGTAGCAAAGCAGTCTTTCTATGTGATGCAAAACAAATCAGTAGCGCCTTGGAGCCAAAGCTCCAGGTTCTGCTAGCAAACAAAGCTCCAAAGTACACATCCACATATAGCTAAACGGCTAGCCCGAAGAATCATCAACCATTTTTAATTTTCCCTAAATCAAACTAATGAGATGTCATCAGCTGTATGCAAGCTAGAAGTGTTGCAATCAGTATATATGCAAAGCAGCTTTTGCATCATCAATCAATATGCTTACACACGCATGCATATGTATGTTAGCCATTAAAAGGATCGATATCATGCAAGACATCTCGAATTTGAAGATCCCTACGACTCAATCAATATGCTTACACGTAGCATCAATATAACACACACACATCTAAATTTGAGGATCCCTACGACTCTACACACATCCGAGATTGAGGATGCAAACCTTCGGGATGGTTGGATGCCGGCAAGTGCGGAGGAGCCGCCGCCGGCGTTGGGCAACCAATGACGCCTGCAGCTTGGAGCTGATGGACGGGCGGCGCCTACTGGCCGGGGCGAAAGCAACGAGGGGCACCACCTCGCGCCCGCGGCCGAGTCTTTGGGCGGGCCGGCGTCCGAGCGGGACGGGCTGCCGGTCCGCGGCGCCGCCGAGCGTGGACGGAGAGCGGGGGGGACGAGCCGCCCGGCAGCGCTGCCGAGCGGGACGGGAGCCGGGCGGCGCGACGAAGCGGGACGGGCGCCGCCGCCGCGCCGAGCGGGCCGGGCCGCCGGTGCGCCGCGTGGAGCGGGGCGCCGAGCCGCCGCCGAGCGCTGCTGTCCGCATCCGTCGGAGCGGCGCGGCGCTGTGCTCTTCTCTTTTTTTTTTTATAGAAGGTGGCGGCTGGTTGGGAGTGAATGAGTGAGCTTCTAGGGTTAGCCGGGGCTTTTATTTGGTGGCAACAATGTTGGCGGGCTTTACAATATTTGGGCCCAAATTTTGGCGCCCACAGCTTCAAAATTCGAAATTTTTAGGCGGTAGGAGCAATATACCGACTCCCTAGCGGTAGACGCGATATTTCCAAAATTACGGAAATTTCGCCCGAAATTTTTTTAGGATGCTTCACCCTTTTTGACCTGGCCTTCAAAGATACCGCAAATGAAACAAACAAAAAATGTCCGAGCTGAACACCGCAAAACGTAGTGACAACGATTGCACAATTTGACTAAATAAACTTTCATTCGGACATAATTCGGATTACACATAAACAAATTCAATTCATAAATATCAACAAATATCACCTACATTTGAGCGTGTTAAAAAATCTCTTCAAGCAATATAAGCTAGAAACTAAATGTGGAATGTAAGGTACATATAAATTTTTTGATCCAAATGTTAGTTACCTTCGCATAGAGCTTTTGGAGGGCGGGGAAACATTTCGTAAGACTAACAACATCATTAATGTCGAGATGGCATGCACACAACCAAAACTTTAATAGTTCCCATCGAGAGATGACATTGCTTGGGGCGCAACTCCGCCCGTGCCGCCATGGTCGCCGGGCGAGCATCTCATCGCTAACCCTCGGCGAGCTCTCATCTAAATTTCTAATAATTATATTACAGCTCAACACGAGGAAACAAACACATGTTGCAAAGTAAAGCAAAACCGATGTTTACACAACAATATGACAAACGAAAACCAAATAAAGCTAGTTTAGGGACATCTTGCACATCCTAATGAAGGCGTATGCCGCTAAAGCTGCTCAATTTGAACGGTAAGAGTATGAACTCAAACGGAGGCGGCACCGAGCGGAGCGATGCACGGGACGACGCCGCTCCCTCGCCCTCGTGGGTCATGCATTCTTCCGGCCGCATTACCGCGGGCGTGTTTGTCGTCGGCCAGCTCTACACCATTGAAGTAGGTAGGGACACGAATCAAGGTTGGGTTGAGGGTACACAACCCGCGTTGCGGTCCGCCTGGGCCAAAATACGGGCTTTGCCGGGCAGAGATGGTTCGCCCACCGGCCGTCGGGTTGCGGGCGCGCCGATTCCATGAAGCGGCGCCCGGCGCTTCTAGGTCCGCGGGGTTCGACCGTATAGCGGCATCGCCAAGAAGTAAGCCGCGTCGGAGTCCCGGCAAGTCCCGGCTCTCCTCCCGAGGAGCTCCGCCCTTGGGATCCCACGGCGCGCCGTCATCTTCACCATCCCCTCAGAGCATATGGCCTCCTGATGCTCGGCCTTGAGGAAGCGCCGCTACGAGCTCCTAGGGGAACTCTTTGTTTCGGCAGGGGGCAGCGCAGTGAGACGACCGGGCGGAGCGACACGAGCCGGATCGCCTCCTTGGTGTCGGTGTCTCGCCGAACTTGCCGCAGACGCGACCGGCTCCATGTACATTGCATCGGGCAACTTGTTCCTTCCGCCGGAGGCAGCGTGAGGATCTCCCCGCCGAGCAGGTCCTCCGCAGTCCGCAAATGAAAAGCACGCCGTCACGGCATCTGCCGCCATCGCCAGGCTTCTTCTCCTTCATCGCCTTTGGGGGCGGGAGGAGGGCGCGGCGGTGCGCGTTGTGGGGATAATAACGAGGGAGTGGAAAGCGAGTGGAGAGGAGTGAACTAGTAGTGAAGACAAGTGCGGACGGGTTAGACACGTATATGATGGACCCAGGGCACCTATTTTATATTTCACTGCACTTGGAGTGTTGGTTACCGCTTAAAGGACACAAAACTGTCTCCACTCCTTTAAGATCTACCACGACGGACAATAGTGGTAAGCGCCTGGTTGTGAGTCCAACGAGGACAACTCTTCCCCGTCCTCAGAATACTAGCATCAAGGAGGAGAATGTATTATGACTTGGAGTATTTAGATTGTGTGAACGATGAACTGTCGGTGTTCTCAGCTGTCTGTTGCTTGGGTATAGTATATGTTGGTGTTCGTCTCTTTCTTTATATATTATATATATATATATATATATATGGTAAATTTTTTCTACACCCTAGGTGTAGTTACACCCATACGTATATCTCAAGATTTGTGGTATATATGACCAAACGAAGTGCATGTGGATGAAGTATATGATCATACTAGACCATCTATGGTGGTATATACGCTAAGTATGCATTCATACGTTGAGTATATGGATATACTTTTTTATATACAGCAGTAGTGGCATTTTTATGTAATATATTAAAAAATATGGGTTCCATCGAAATTTTTTCGTGTAGTACGATCTAGAGTATCTTAATATGAGTATCTAAACATACTCAAACCAATAAACAAGTATGAACACATACACAATGTGGTTTTTTGAATATAGGTGTAACTACACCGGGTGTATAGAAAGTGCACCCTATATATATATATATATATATATATATAAAGTGCCACATGAGCCGGGAGGGCGAACTCGATGCCGTCGTGACAGGAAGGGCGTGAGGAGACCGCCCTTGCCGTGGATGCTGTCCGCGCGGAGGCATCGGCACCAGCGTCCCTCCACACAACGTCCCGAGCTCCGTCCGTTCGGCGCTGGTGGACGTCGGCGTCGCTGACGGAGCGGCGCAGTAGAGGAGGAAGGCCGCGCGAGAGATCTGCGATGGGGCGAAAATTACGATGGTGTGTCTCCGTCTCCGGCCGGTCCCTGATTTCTTCTGCAGGCAAGTAGCACAGTATATATATAGGCTTATTGGAGTCACGGGTCAGTTAATGACAATGATGAGCCTGCTCCTCTAATAATGGGTTGCATGCGCCATGTTAATGAGGTTGCAGGCGTTGGCGAGACAACATGGTTGGACCGGACCAACCGGCGCCGCACACCGACCTGGCTACAGGATATAATATTCTGTAGCTAGCTATGGGGTAGTAGTTCTATGTATATATATAGAGAGAGAGGTATGATATATATTCTCCTGAGGACTGATTAATAACCAGTCACCGAGCCCACTCAACGCACCGTTCGAGCCCAACCGGCGCAGGCGCTGCCCCCGTCCCGAGACCACACCCACGACCCACCCACCTCATGTATTTTTCTCTTTTCTTTTTGTAAAATAAATATTTATAAAAAAAGATCGTGGGGACTTCAGAGACGCCGGTTTATTCTCCTCGCTCTCGCCGCGACGACCCCAGATCGCACCCCCCGCCCCTCGAGGCTTAGCTCGCCGCCCCCTGCTGCACGGCCTTAGCTTCGCCGCCCCGCCCCTGCTGTGCGGCCTTAGCTCGCCCCGCCGCCCGCCGCGCCGCACCGCCTCAACTCGTCGCCGCTCCTGCTCCCCGGCGATGGAGGCGGCTCGCGGCACCTCGCGTGGCGCGGTGAAGGCTCCCGGCGGTCGAAGCGGCGGTAGTGCCGGGCGAGCTCGTGGGAGGCAATGACGTTCTCCCATCGTCGGAGATCGGGTCGGCGTCAAGGAGCACCAGCGGCACCTCATCCACAACGAGCTGTTGTGGACTTAGCAGCTTAACCGAGTAGGCGGCGCAGACCGGTCGGCGGCGGGAGGGAGGCGATCCCCTCGAGATCCCGTCGGCCGGGCGGGAGGCGAGTCTCCACGCCCCCTTGCGTTGCCCGTACGTGTGTTCTTTTAAAATCCCAAATTCAATCCTTTTCCATTCCGTTTTATTCAACTCAATGCATGACCGGCACACCATCCAGCATCGGTGAAAGCGTCGATTAATTTGCATAGAAAAATGTGTCCCAATCTTGGTTCTTTTGCGAGCTTGATCAATAGTATAGCTTGTTTGTTGATTAATATGCATAAAAATTGTTGATCTATGACAATACGAGTAGTTCTTTATTAAAATTTGATTGCTTGTACTTTTTTTCTTTTGTAGATTTGGAACACTGGGCACATATCAGTTAGTTGGCTTGCAGCGAGACGTGACTCATTGTCAGCTCCCGCTGCGAAGTCCCGTAGAAAGGAGTGACAACTCGCCGGCAATTTGATTATAGGTGGCACCGATGGTTGCTGCTGAGTTGGGCACCGGTGAGCTCGCCCTTTATTTGGTTTGGCACCTTGCCTCCGCCCTTTTGTGAGTCCACACGGCTCCGTCCTCCCCTCATCCCATCAGGTCGCTGCGGTCTGGATGTTCCTGACGGTCATAACAAGCATACTCATATGGGCGTCGTCGCATCGATGTCCATTAGTTGGTAGCATGGGATCTGATGCGGGTCACATCCAAACCAGTGATTTCTCTATCCACATGCTAATCTGGTTTGGTTTTGGAGCTCAACATATCTTTGCAGTTGTATCTGCCAATGCCAACGGAAGCACTTGATTGCTCGGCTATGGGGTTCTTTATTTATTCCGGTATTTGATTTAGCTATGCACAACATATGATTTCACTAAATAGCTCGATGTTGACCGATGCAAAATATACTAGGATAAAGAAAAGCATCATCCGTCTGCAAAAATTATGTCAGCCTTAGTGTGTAAAAAATTTTTGACCCATTATTCTACCTTAATGACAAAATGGATGGCTGGACCACTAACTTCTATTTATTCAGCCTTTTTTCTGAATTTTTATTATGCAATTTTTGTGTTGTATTAACCTGTGCTTCGCTAAACTGCACCTCCGCAAAAATATACCAACAAATAGTATGGTAGTGAAAAGTTAACTTATGAAGTTCCATTTGTTTTATTGATTTTCCAGGAGCTTCCAATAATGCTCACCTCCATCCTTGCATTTTGTGGCTAATTTTTTATTAAAGAAATCTCTTATGCCTTGTTTGGATGTATTAAGTTTGACATCATTTCACATGTGCTGAGGTGAATTGGGTGTAATTTAATTAAAGTTCCACTCCATCCACATGGATTGATGCCAAACCAAATACATCAAAACAAGGCCTTATGGTTTGCTATCTAATTGGGGCTTTTTTTTTGTTCTTTTCAGTTTGGCGACAACTCAAGCAATAGAATCCTCTCGCTTTTTCAAGGTACTATGTGAGGCTAATTCTTAAGAATCAAATAATGGTATTCAACAAGCTTCTTCAGGGATCAATCCAAGATTTTGAATAAAGAGTTTTCTTTTAGGTAGCCTTTCTATGTCTCTTCCTAATGCTTCTAATTCCAACCTATGTAATATCTTTATTTCCAAAATTCTTATTAGTGATTTCTCATCAGGCATACGCTTGAAGGAACATGTGACCAATAAATTTTGTCTCTGGTCAATGGCGAATTATTAGAGTAATGCCCACCATCCCTTCAGCTATATAGGACAAGCCGCATCAGGTACAATTTGCTGACACCCCATTATCCATTTTTAACCTATGAAAGTATGCTTCGTGAATGAACATATGAACAATTTGTGACAATAGTACAAATCTAAGATCTGTTTAGCATACTGTATCCCCGACCGGATTTTTTTATGCATGTTTGAATGCCTTACTCCCTAAACCATTTTTTGTGCCCATTGATTTGCATGGATGTTGGACTTTTCATACAGAAAATAGGAGTACGGGGAAAGGAAAAGGAACATGTGCCATGTTCTCTCAGAGTGGCAAATGTTTTAAGGCTTGTGAGCACCTTTCACTATTTTGTGCATTGTGGAAATACTCACCTATATGTGCTCTAGGAAACCATCTTGACATGTTTTAATCACTCATGTCTATTTCATAGATATCTAAATGTGGTAAATTTCTATTATTTATTTCATGCATGAAATTGTTTGCTTTCAGAACAGCCTTTGTGTCAACACAGGTCATTATTGCAACCAGGGAATTATCTTGAGCTAGATATGATTTGGAGCAAGATTTCAATAAGCTGAGAATGCCATTGGGTGAGAAGAGCTGAGATAGCAGGTTCACGATCAACCGGGTCGGTCAAACAACCACAACTTCGTAATATCCCTAGGATCTTATAGTAATGATCTGATAGTAAGTCGGATTACTACATATCCTGTGACAAATCACACCTACGCTTTGAGGAAAAAGTACTCGGCCGGGAAACTACACCCTGTCCATTTTCCTTTTCTATTCATGTTTTTTAAACTATTCAATTTGATTTGATTAGATGTGTTTGGTAATACTAATCTGTGATTTGATCGCATTGTGGTGCCAATACCGTTTGTGCAGTGAATGCATTTGGCATGAACCTCCCAGGATATTGTTTGATACCTCAAATATCTGGTTGGCTAATTCAACATTTTCCAATCTATCCCCGGATTACATTGATCTAGTGATGATGTCTAATTAATAAAGGATAGTATATGTTTATTTCAAACAGATTTACGTTTAACTTCGGGGAGCTCTAAATGTGTTTTTTTTTTTTTTTTTTTTTTCTCACATGGCTAGACACGGTCGCACTTTTTACATATTTGGAGATTGGGTGGTAATCCAACAATAATGGCATGCCCAACACGTGTTTGTCGAATTTATGTTTTAGGCATCCATATGTGTGATTAACGCTTATTAATAGTTCTCTGAATATGTTTAGTTGCTATCCATCGATGTGGTTGTTCGAGTTCTCTGAATATATACTCATCTTTCAGTCAAGGGCGGTTACTTTCACTATCAGATTGCTTGCCTTTGCATGTCTTGCACAAAGCAGGCCACAAAAAGAAGCAAGCACTTGTGACCTCTGTTTTGCCACATAAGCAATGGGCTGGATAGCTTTAGTTTTTCATGTACTGTACACTATCTCCTGCATGCACAATAACATACACTTGCTTTCCGTTTGAAATTTTAGCGAGAACCATCGGAATTTCATTTTGCTTATTGTCCTTTCCTTTTTTGGAGCCTGTTTGCTTAGTGCCTTCAGGAAAAAAAATTCAACAAACATGCCTAGAGCATTGTGCGGTTTTTAACTACAAGTGTTTCCCTGAAAATACTTTTAACGGATGTTGACATAAGACATTACAGATCTGATCCAATTATTTGATTGTTTTCAATGTCTCGAGCATATGATGCTTTTTAACTAGAAGGGGCAATCATCTCTCGGTATTCAACATAGTTTTTTAAATGATGCTTGCACCACAGAATGAACTTGTTTGATCCAACTTTCTCTTCCTATACCTCCTAATTTGGGTAACTCTTGCATTCTCATTTGGGTAACCATGCTTTGCAGCTAGCTCATCTTTTTGGTATTGATAAAATAACATTAGATTACATCCTCATTGCTCACTTTGTCGAAATTCTCTAGCAAACATTTATGCTCCAAAAATGGAGCAAACAATTATCAAAGATTTACAGAATTAATTTAATGCAATGTGAAGCTTCTCCTACAGTCAGTAGGGCCTAAATAGCTAATTATGCAAAATAGTATGTTAGCATACAGTGACTTCACTTGAACATTTCATTTGTAGGCATATCAATTTCAGTTGTGCAACTAATCTGCTATATATGTTCAATGCCGTTTCTGCTTTGTTGACATTAGGCTCTGTTATTGTTATGGTAGTTAGCTTATATTTAATTTTCATTTCACGTAATTCATTTGATAAGATCTCGCGAGCAAGATATGCTTAAAATTATTATTCCATACCAAGGCCAAAATCCACGCATGACCAGGCTGACCCTGAAAATCAATCGTAACCCAAGCTTTGTCCTAAATTTTCTTCTTTGATTTGTTTATTCTCAATTACTAATTAGCAGCAGCATGTGACTGCTCATAGGTCTTATTATGTGCTTCTCGTGTGCAATATACTCTGTTGCGACTGGTTTGTGGCACTTCAGTATTTTTTCATTAGCATTTTCTGACCAGTTATCAAGCATTTTCACCTCTTTGTTCATACTGGTAACTGTCAACTAGACCCTATATCATTGTTTCGGTTCAGCTGAATTTACTTATCTATGATCAGCATGTGCAGTAGAGATCCTTGGTTAATTATGAGTCCTGCTAACTTCACTTTGTTGCTTCAATTCCTCTTTATATGTGACATGTTCCTTCTTATGACATGCTAATTTCTTTGGATGTTGCCATAATTTTTCGTTGTCTTGAGCACTAATTGACAGCCTTTTTTCCTTCTTGTGTGAAATGAGCTTGCACACATTGTTTAGCGTACTTATTCATAACTTATTTATATTTATCGTTCACTAAATTACTAGTTGTATAGAGGATTGACGAGGATCTGGACCTTAATCTAATTCTATGAATGGAAGGTTTATATGGTCACACATGACAATATCTGTGACTAGGCTAGTAGTATGGCTGAAAATATTTGAGGTTTCTAGGGTTCCCTAGATTTTTGTGCGCAAACAGATCAAATTAACAATAAAAATTAAAGAAATACAATATAATATTTTTTAGCTTTTATTAACTATTGAATTTTGTCTCTGAGACAAGCAACCAATTAACAAGTTGGGTCTGGTGCCATATAAATGAAGGTCAATGTTAGCATCATCCCCTAGTGTTGGTGAATGGGGACCTATCATAACAGGCCATCATTTAAAAGCTATGTTGCATTGCTGCAAACTACAATTGACATCGAAACAGCCCTCAATGATGCATATTTCAGTTCATCAGAAGGAAGCACTTGGATGCCTGTGCATCATCGTTGCAGTTTTATAAAACAAATGAGTGTATCTGCACCTTCCGGGGATCCAAATCTCCTTTTCAGCATCTAGTCGTTCATCTCCTGCATCAACAGATTATGTTCAGATTTATTAGAAAATCAAATGTGCTCTTGTATCTGACTAATAATTTTCAGCTTATTTCAGCGAGGCAGGGCGGAGGAACGAGACAGCCTTCCCTCAACCTAAAATCGGCCACACGAGCAGAAGTGAAGAACGCAAACTGGGCAAGTTCCCAACTAGAGTTATTCATGTGTCCGGTTCCCTCGTCTAGAGAGGTGTACGTTTTGTGATCAAGCTGTGGAGTTTTTCTTTTTAAGAATCAAGCTATTGAATTAATAAACCATATGATTTCTTGCCTCGTTGCTACAGTTTTTGGGTTCAAGTTGAGCCAGAGAGTAGGCGTACCGATTCTTTGTAACTACATACTATTATTGTTGATTACAAGATACGTTTGTAATGACCAAATTTAAATAATATTTGTAGTTTAGATAATGAATATTTATTGTTGACAAGTAATTCATCATAAGGAACCTAATATAGAAACAAAAAACTACCAAATATTTGCATTTCTGTGGCCTAGCGTCGTAAAAAATGGCAACAAAAGAGAAACAGGCCACAAACAAAAAGAATGATCCAAAAATGCCGAAAAGTGGCACCAATGAAACAAAAACATGTGAGTGGCAATAGGAACAAAAAAAAAAAAAAAAAATCAACGAGAAAAAAAAACGGGCCGGAAACAGACAGGCAAAGGAAAATAAAGAATAATGACGCAAGAAAAAAAAATCAGCGAGAGAAAAAAAAACGTGCCCGAAACAGCAACGCAAAGTAAAAGAAAAAAATAATAACGAGCACGGGAGTGTCACTGTGTCAGGCAGTGAATGTGAGTGTGCGCAGAGGCTGCCTGCCACGGGCGACTCGGCCTGGCGTGGGAGGCTCGGGCCAGCGCTGGGTTCCGGGCCCTCACTGGGCGGCGCCCGGGGGCCTCGGTGACTGAATAATACTCAGTCCCCAGGGGGACTAATTAGTGCAGTCCTATATATATATATATATATATATATATATATATATATATATATATATATATAGTTTGATGGCACCCGCTACTCTTCCCGAAGAGCTTCTATTCCAATAGCGGATTGTTTCATTCCAATCTTCGAGAGAATGCGGCGAATTCAAGCCTTGGGTTATCTACCTATGAGAAGGACTTTCTTGCTTTACTCGAGGCATATGTGGACTGTCTGAAACAATGAATAAGCCATTCCTTCCATATCGATCAAATAAAAGATAAGATTTTCCTGTGCGAAGAAAAAGGACAAAACGAAAACATCTCTAGCGAACGAGTGGAACGAAAGTTCAATGACCCCGGAACCGCAGCCCATTCAAAAGCTATCAATGGATTCGAAATACCAAGGTTCGAAGACCTGCGGGGCATATCAAAGTACTTTCACTTGCCCCACAACAAGAATTTCTAGGGTATGTGAGTGGTGTCGGGACGCTATAGGGGTTTCGCGTATTCACATCGGGAGAAGAAATAGGCTCACCTGGGTAGGCGGTTTGAGTGCCTATACAAGTTGGAAATCGATTCGATTGTCTTGAACTCAATCACTTCTTTGCCGTTACTCAACGGTTTTACGTTGAGGTCTATCCCGTAGAGGTAGTCAAATTGGATCGATGATCGATTTCTAGGTTTAAATCGTAAAACCTAATTGGTTACTTCCAATTACGTAAATCAATAGTTCAAACCGCACTCAAAGGTAGGGCAATCCCCTTGCCCCTCGTTCTTTGAGAATCGGAGAAGGATCCTTTTCGAGTTTCCATTTCTTCATTTTGAATCACGGGCTCTTCCATCTTCGACTTATATATATATATATATATATATATATATATATATATATATATATATATATATATATATATATATATATATATATATATATATATATATTATATAATGTCCTAATCTATCTTTATGGAATATTGTAAATATTATGTTTGCCTACATGCTTCAATGTTGATGCGGTTTTGATTTCTTATCATAAGTGTTCATCTGCATGCATGAGATGAATGATAGTCATATGCATGTCTTTAGCGTGTCTTGTACCATTTGATGGTTATTTTTTTGTCGGCCCGATGTGACTATTACTTTTTTTTTTTTGGTTTCATTGGTCATATGTATGGTTTCAAAGGGTAGACCTATTCGAATCTGCGTTTATCGTTTTACGTACTCCCAAGAGTAGTTACTCCCGCCTCAATAAACCGCACGTTGCACATGTGTTTATACTTGTTTATCGGTTTGATGAGATACCTAGGTGGGACGTGTCCCCCCCGTGTCGTGGTTTTTTTTTTATCGGTTTGAGTATGTTCGGATACTCATATTAACGTAGTCTAGATTTTACTACGCCAAAATTTTTGAAGGAACCCATATTTTTCATATATACAAATATATCACTACTTCTTTGTATATAAACAAAGTATATCCACATATTCTACATATCCACCTACCCTAGATAGTCTAGTATGATCATATACTTAATCCCCATACACTCAGCACCTCACCATGATATCCAAAGTGGCGGGCCCTACTTTTGTTTGAACTAACTAAAAAATGTTATAACTCACAAACCAAAAAAATCAAATTAAATTCTGATTACAAAGATTGAATTCCTTTTAATAAATCCTCGCAAAAACAAGACCTCATATGGATATATTTCGATAAAATTATAGTTGGCCCCATTGATGATAGTTGGTAGTATAGATTAAAGTAAAAAAAAAAGAATGGTAAAAGGGACAAACTCCATGAGACGGATGGTCAAACATGAGGTTCAAAAGTTAAAAAGCGACAAACCCCATGAGACGGAGGGAGTAGTGATATTCTAACTCATCTCGGACACAAATAAAAACTAAATAAATATAGCTAGTTTTGGGGACGGACACATCTCGCCGGCGGCGTGCATCGCTGCGACATCAATTCCAGCGACCGAACCAGGTTACGAAGTCAAGATCGATCGCGGCACCGAAGCGCTGCGAAGACAGGATGACGCCGGTTCCTCCGCCTGGTAGCGGTGGCGCCGCGCTTGCATCCTTCCGGCCATGCACGGCGTGGGGATCGACGACGACGTCTTTGCTCCGCACCGTCGGGATCAACCAAGGTTGGGTTGCGGCCCGGCGGCCTCGATGAGGTCCTCACGGGCCCAATAACGCGCTCCGGCAGATTATGGTTCGCCCACCGGCCGTCGGGCTCGGGCCGCGCCGATTCCATGGAGCAGCGCCGGCGCTAACCCGGTCCGCGGGGTTCGGCGGTACAAAGCATCGCCAAGAAGTAAGTCGCGCCCGAAGTCCGCGGCGTGGCGGCTTTCTGACGAGGAGCTCAGGCCCCTTGGGATCCCACGGCGCCGTCGTCATCCTCACCATCCTCTCAGCATATGGCCTCCGGACGACGGCCTTGAAGAAGCGCCCGCGAGGAGCTCCTAGGGAAACTTTGTGCATCGCCCGGCTAGGCGGCCGAATCCGGCGGAAGCGACACGAGTCGGATCGCCTCCTCGGTGTCGGTGTATTAGGTGTCTTCGGAACTTGCGTGTGACGCGATCCATGTACCTTACTTCGATACTCCTTGCCTGCTTGATGCGTATTTGGAGGATCTGGCTGCCCCGGCAGTTCCTCGGCGACTTCTGGCGAGGGAAGCGCGTCGTCCGCGGCATCTCGCCGCCATCGCGTCTAGCGGTGTTGCCCGGCCTCTTGCCCTTCATCTTCCTCGCTCTGCCCTCCTTGCCCTCCGAGTAGCCGGCCTCTTGCCCTTCCGCGCGGCGGGAAACCGGCGCTTCGCCCCACGCAACCCCCGAAGCAATAATGAACCGCCCGGCCGGCCGCGAGTCCCAATAAAAGTAAGGATGTTTTGGTCAAACGGTTCGGGAATATAAAAATCATCATCAAAATACCTCATCGTTGGCGGCACCGTGTTTCTTGTGAGAGCACGAGCCTTTTCCACCACCACGGCTCCTTAACTACTGACGCGTGTATAGGGCCTTACATGCGAATCCTTGCATGCGAATCCTTTGCGTAATCCTACACACCTGGGCCGTAGGATAGGGACCATGTCCGGCCTTGCATGCAAATCCTTTGCGTATGGCTCATTTGTAGGATAGGGCCCGTCTGCCATTGTCGTTCCGTCCCAATCCTTGGTGCGGGCCGTGCTCCCGATTCTGCGGTGCCATTCACGCGACGGTGCTCGAATCGGCGAGGCACCGGCCGGGAAAGACGACAACACACGCAAGGGCGCCTACTACTCCTATTAAAGGCTCCTTTTTTTGGGCTTATTTTTAGCTTATTCTCTCTCCACGAATACTACTATTAAATCAGCCGAATCGCTCGGCTATATTTCAGCGCTGAAAAAATAGTGTACTGATACTCCCTCCGTCTCAAAATAATTCACCATATTGACTCTAAGACATCATGTTTGACCGCTCGTCTTATTCAAATTATTTATACAATTTAGAAATAAATAAATTATTATTAAAGTATCTCTAATAATAAACTAAGTCACATCAAAATGGATGATGTTTATATAAAAATTTGAATAAGACGAGCGGTCAAAATTTGTTTGGCCGGGTGCTCGGGAACCTCGCCACCCAAATGTAACCGGCTCCAAGTTAGCCAGAATCGTGGCCTTCCCGTGTGGTGTACGCCACGGGGCCACGTCGGATGAGCAGCGAGAGGCACACGAGAGAGTGCGACATTACAGATGCGCCCGGTAAGGGCCCACTATGTAAACTACTGTACCTTAAAAACTAGATTACACCATTGAAGAAGTAGTAAATAGAGAAACGGATAGCCCGGTATCGTTTATCTTCTTCGCTCGCCGCCCTCTGGTTTCAGCGCTCCCCGCCACCGGCCACCACCCCACGGCCCTAGCGAGCTCCGGCCAACCCTAGCGCCCGCGGCGCCACCCGCTTCCCCATAGAGAATCACATATCCGCAGCTTTCTATAGGAAGAACAACTCACGAGAGGGGAGGGGAGGAGGAAGAGAGGAGAAGGACATCCAAACAAAGACAAATTTGGAAAAAATATAACACATTGCATGATTACGACTAATAAAATATCTCGGTTTTCATGCATACTCCTACTCGGGATCTTTTCAACATAAACCATGCATATGATCGATCAAATTAATCCTGTTCGATCGAGAACATCAACCATCACGTGCGGCGCACCAAAAAGCTATCCAATTCAGTTTGTTTGATCGACAACACCATCCGGAGAAAGAGGAGGTAGCAAAGTCGGTCGCTGCCGGCTAGCACTACAAATAGAAAGTTTGATTGTGTGAAGATCACAAACCTGGAGACAACGTGAATGATATCCGTGCTCTGCCAGTGATATCTACCTGCAAAAGATTGACTGGACCGAAGAACCTCATACACTCGTCGCGGATCCTACACTCCTCGCCGCAGCGAACACGGAGCACACCACACCACCCGAGACGCGAGGGCGGCGCACCGTTTTTGGTCGGCTTTGCCGATGCCCGTCATGGCGAGGCACCATTTGGGCTATAGGATGGGATGTACGCCACTCTTCTGGTATATGCTCCGCCAAGTCGCCCAACCTAAAACTCCATGCATGTCGGCGGGGCCGAGTACACTTGATGCTCTTCCACGTCCCAGCCGTCGCCGGGTTGTCACCTTCGATATCCCGCAACACCCGCCGGCATAGTCGCCGTCCGCGGCACCGGTGTTAATACAGTAGAGCACAAGAGCAAGAACATAGTCGGCGGCTTCATGCCCTAACGCTGGCGTAGGCCGCGACATCAGGAGTGACGGTTTCTTTGGTGCGGCGGCCTTCGACGCGAGGCGGCATACATGCCGGCTCTTCCGGGCGCCTCCGGGTTGCCGACGGCGGGAGGCCGGTGCAAAGACTCGCGATACTTGAGCGAGTAGTACGGCGACCGAAGGCGACCCGCCGTGCAGCACCGGGTCTAATCGGATGCTCCGTCCTACCGGTCGCCGCCGCCGCGGCGCTTCTCCATGTGAACATGTGGCCGCCCAGTGGCGAGGGCCCCATGGGATCTGCGGCGTCCTTGGCGACTCGAATCGCAATCTCTGCAAGCATGTCACGGAAGGTTTTCCATGGCGCGAGACGGCGGCATGGCGGGGGCTTTTGTGGAAGCTCGAGCGCCCTCTAGCTATGGTTTGTGCAATTGTGCGGCGAAGAATGGTCGCTATCACCGGAGGCGGTGAGTCAATAAAGAAATGCACTCGGTTGGTGAGCAAAGAATAATGCGGGTGCACGGCCGTGCGCGGGGCGTAATGAGCGGGCTGGCGGTGCACTATTCCAATGCTCGTCGTAAGATACGGAGTAGTACATACTACAAAATGTTTTCAAACTGCTACACCCTCCGTCCCACAAATAAAAGTCCGTGTTTGACTTCTACAATCCTTGTTTGACCATTCGCCTTATTCAAAATGTTTTAAAAATTTAGATATTTTTGTTACGATTTATTTTATCGTTAGAGATACTTTTATAATCATTTATTTATTTTATTATTTGCATAAAAAATTAAATAAGATGAATGGTCAAACGAGGATTGTAAAAGTCAAAAACCCGACTTTTATTTGTGGGACGAGAGTGTATATGTTTTCCATGACAAGATGATCTCAAATCAAAAGGTTGTAAACTACAAAGTTTCATAATTGAGAACTACAATCGGTATGTTGGTGGTTTGTCTATCCTCGTCACTTAAAACATTTAAATTTCATTTATTTATTTATTTTTTGAATTTGAGACCTAGTTTTCCATTACAAGATAATGTCAAATAAAAAGTTCTAAACTAGAGAGTTTGAAACTTAGCAAGATCTACAATTCTTATTTTAGTTTTCCCCATCCAACATAGTGCTAGTGACATTGTTCACAAATCTTAGAAATCTCTCTCGTAGTTTCATAAACGCCGAGACATGTGTAACTCGTGAACAATGTTACCGCGACGTCGTCGGATCAAGAAATGACCAGCGGAACATTTGGAATGGAATGAGCGTGACGGCTTTATTTTTCGGCGCACTATCCCAACGGTCATCCGTAAGATTTCTTACGTTAAAATCACTAGGTGCTCCAAAATTGATGTTTGGAGTTGTGATTTTTGAAATTTAAAATTGAAATGTTATCGATGAAACATGACAAGAGTAATAGAAGTAAGAATACAATCGCCTGATAGAGCATGATTTGACAAAAATTTAGAAAGAAAAACCATCATTTTTGGAGTTACTATGATGGAGAAAGACTAGTTACAAGTTTTGACCACAGATTAAAAAGAAAAATTAGGGTTCTTGAGCCCTGAAGGTCTCCGACGTGGCGGCACACCGGCGTGCACGGATGTTAGCGGAGATGGGGTCTCTTCGCGACGGGGAGGACCACCACCGTGATCCCCATAACCTAGCGTTACTAGTATGCGCTATTGGATGAGCGGGTTTAGTCTCCTTCCGAGCTCGACACCGGCGATTGGCGGGTATGGCGGAGTGGGGATCGACGCTCCGGCCAATGACGACAAGCCGAGGTCAAATAGACGTTATGGAAAGCACCAAAGAACGTGGCGTAAATTCCTTTGAACACACGGTCGAGGCGGGGATGGGTCGGAGAGGGGTTGCGTCGCGGAGAACGATCGAACACGGCGGCGAGGATATGGCGGTTCCGTATGACGGCGACAGCGGCACCGCGGGCGATAAAGCATCACCGTCAAGCCGACGAGCCTCGAGTGCCGAGGTAAGAGAGAAGGCAAAGATCGAGTTCATCCGTGGGCGGCTAGGCACGCCGAGGTGCTCGCGGCGGCCATTGCTGCGTGGTCCGGCGAGAATCGCAAATAAATTTAACACATGAATACACCATTGTCGCTCTGTTCACTCATCATTTCAAATTGCAATCAAACATCCACGCAAAGACATGATTTAGAGAAATACAACACATATATTAAATCACAAACACAATACCACAAAGATTACACAATTAAAATATAACACAAGGATTACAACAAATTAAAACATCTCACCGGTGTTCATCATCGCATGCTACTCGAAGAGAATCAATCGAACATCAACCAATCCATGCATGCACACAACCAAAAGCTAGCAAAAGTTGTTTGATCGATCTAGATCATATAGCTAGAGAGCTAAGCTATAGATAAATGTACACCACGTACACACACACACACACACACACACACACACACACACACACACACACACACACACACACACACACACACACACACACACACACACACACACACATATAGACCGCCATCGCTTATACCAACGCTGCAAAATGAAGAACATACCACACTCGGCGCGGATCCTACACTCCTCGCCGCATACACCCACCGCAGCGGTGGCCCCCATTCCGCCAGGCGCCGCAGCTTGTCTCCCCAATATGCACCGATGCCCGCCCCGGCGAGGCTCGGTGGGCGGAGGAGGAGGATCTTTGCCACTCTTGATAGCGAGGGGCACAACGCCGTTCAACACTTCTATTGCCTCGGGTTCAGTGTCGCAGCGCTTACTCAGAAGTCGAGGCAAGCGTTGCCGCCGCCGCCTTTGCTCCGCAGGATCTCCCGCAACACCTCGGGCATGGTCGTCATCGATTAGGCGGTGGCGTTCCGCTGTAGAGCGTAAGAGCGTGCACGCATCGGCGAGCACATGCCCCGAAGTCGGGCGGCTTGTTTCAGCTTGTCGAGAGGCGGCGAGCGGTGAGGCGACCTTCCACGGCTACGGCGGACATGCTCGCTCGGCTGCGCCTCCGGGTTGCCCGAGCCTCGGCCCGAGCTTCGATGAGACTCGCGGCACCGCTCCGCGGTGGTCGTGACCCGGCCCGAGCGTGGCCGTCGACGTCGAACCGCCACCGTCGTTGCAAAGACGGTCTAGTGGGATGCTCGATCCGAAGATGTCGTCGCGGCACGCTTCGTGTCAGTGCGGGTGGCCGTGGGTGTAGAGGTCCTCCAGGATCCTCCGCGACCCGGCGGCGCTGCGGAGCGCAATGTCCTCAAGCTCCGCGGAAGGTTGTCCGGGTTCTCCATGGCTCGGCGGCGGGCGCGGGTGGGGCTGGCTGCCGGAAACTTTGAGCACGGTGGGCGGAGGTGAATAGCGGCAATATCTGGGTGGCGCCCGGGCGGTTCGTTCCCGTGCAGCCACGTGTTTTTTTAGGAGCGGAGGAGAGGCTTGCGGCGACATGACCCGGTGTGTACAGCTTATTTTTCGAGACCGCACCGTCGTGGCGTAAAATTCATCTAGTACAGCTTATTTTTCGCGACCAGCGCCAAATTTTTTTTTTTTTCAAGAGCACGCCTAGGCGCGTTTTTCATTACTCCTCTGTCCCTAAATGTTTGTCTCTAGAAAACCGTGTTTCCCTCACAAACACGCTTCCCGAGCGACACACATAAAGGGGCCGGAGGGAATAAGCGTAAAGAGTGTTACGCCTAGGCACGCCAATGAATACCAACGCCTTTTGATAGAGCGGCGTCAGTAACCTTTGCACGGTGCGTGCGTGTGTAGGTGTATCCTTTGCGTGGAGAGCTCGCGGACGAACGTCCCGCCATCGTCCCGATTCCGTGCCATCTTTTTCGATCGCGCCGTCTTATTCAAATTTTTACATAAATATAATTTATTTTGTTATTTTATCAATATTGATACTTGAATATTGATTAATTTATTTTATGATTTACATAAATATTTTAAATAAGACGGATGGTCAAACATATGAAATTCAAAAGTCAAAAAGACAAACTCCATGGGACGAGAGGGAGTATATCACAAATTCACAATTAATCACAACTAATAAAAAGTTCTCGGTTTCTCACCATCACGCGCACATACACGGATCGACATCAAGCATCACGCGACGCACCAAAAGCTATGGAATTAAGTTTGTTCGATTGAGGTCTCCATCTAGAGCACTAGAAATAGAAAGTTTGATCGTAAGAAGATCACCAACCACGGCAAAAGATTAAGTTGAGTGAAGAACCTCGACACTCGTCGCGGATCTGCACTCCTCCCTTGCGAGAACACGCAACACATCTAGAGCACTAGAAATAAAAAGTTCTTTGGCGGCTTGGGCATCTTCGATAAATTCTTTTGTGTCTTCATACATCGTTGGCGAAGAAAATCGGCCTTTGCCCATTTTTGGCTTGTGTACGAATAATACTCGGTATGGTTACCGTAGGGTGATGCATGACATTTCTCAATGATCTGCATCCCCTCTTCCCTTGGTACACATCTTCTCGGCAAGCCGTCACCACATACTGCATGCGGGTATGGTTCATCCCAAAGGTGTCGTCGGCTTTCTACTTGCAATTTCCGCTTGTCCTCTCCGGTGGTACATATCCCGCAACCATAAAGTTGACAATGTTTGCATACCATGGATTGGAGTCCGACACCTTTAGTAGCATGTCGTCGCGCATGTAGTCATTGATTGGTGGTTCCTGCATGTTAGTGACCTGCATACGCGACAAATGATCTGCAACGGTATTTTCTACTCCTTTTTTATCTTTTATTTCTAGATCGAATTCTTGGAGTAGAAGAATCCAGCGGATCAACCGAGGTTTCGCGTCTTTCTTAGTGAGCAGAAACTTAAGTGCAACGTGATCGGTGTAAACGATTATCTTTGCACCCACTAAGTAAGAGCGAAATTTCTCGATAGCGAAGACTACTGCAAGGAGCTCTTTTACGTGGTAGCATAGTTAAAATTTGGGGCTCTGTTAGAGTCTTGCTAGCATATGCGATTGCGTGCTGCTTTTTGTCTTTGGTTTGGCCTAAGACCGCACCAACGGCATAGTCGCTAGCATCGCACATGATTTCAAACGGCAACGACCAATCCGGGGGTTGGATGATCGGAGCCGAGATGAGTGCTTTCTTGAGGGTTTCGAAAGCGTACATGCACTCATCTGTGAAGTCGAAAGGTGCGTCCTTGGCTAGTAGGTTCGTGAGGGGCCTAGAGATTTGTGAAAAATCTTTTATGAACCTCCTATAGAAACCTGCATGGCCTAGGAAACTGCGGATCCCTTTGACATTCACCGGGGGAGGTAGCTTTTCGATAACGTCTATCTTAGCTCTGTCTACCTCAATCCCCCTCTCGGACACTAGGTGTCCAAGAACGATGCCTTCCCGGACCATGAAATGGCACTTTTCCCAGTTTTAGTACCGGGTCCATTTCTTGGCATCGGCGCAAGACCTTATCTAAATTCTTGAACGACTTTTCGAAAGTCTTACCATAGGCGAGAAATCGTCCATGAAGACCTCCATGATCTCTTCAATCATGTCTCGAGAAAATAGACATCATACACCGGCGAAAAGGAAGCGGTGCATTACACGGCCAAATGACATTCTACGGTAAGCATAGGTTCCGTATGGGCATGTGAAGGTGGTCTTACTTTGGTCATCGGGGTGGATCGAATGCGGTGGTACCCAGAATATCCGTCAAGGAAACAAAAGAAAGAATGTTTCGCTAACCGTTCCAACATCTCATCAATGAATGGAAGCGGGAAGTGATCTTTCTTAGTCGCCTTGTTAAGTTTTCTATAATCGATGCACATTCTCCACCCTGTGACTTGTCTTTGTGGAATGAGCTCGTTTTTAGAGTTCTCAACGACCGTCATTCCTCCCTTTTTAGGGACCACTTGGACCGGGCTAACCCAATCGCTATGTGGTACGGGATAGATTATCCCTGCGTGAAGAAGTTTGAGAACTTCCTTCTTCACGACTTCACGCATCGCATTATTGAGCCTTCTCTACGTGGTTCGCGTGTTGGGGTACTGGAAGGGTCAATAGGTATGCGATGGGTGCAGAGTGTTGGGCTTACCCCTTTTAGGTCTTGTAAGGAATACCCGAAGACCGATCTATGTTTCTCTAAAACGGCTATGAGTTGGGTCGTCTCCTGGTCACTAAGTTTATCACTAATGATAACCGGAGTTTGTGTGTCACCGTTTAGGAAGACATAGCGTGGGCCGGGGGGCAGGGGTTTAAGCTCAACTGGAGGCCGAGTCAGCTCTTCCTCTTGGGGAAGTTCTATGGTGTCCCCTGAGTCGTCCTCTTCTTCTATGAAGAATTGGGCGTCACGTTCTAGGTCTGTTTCAGGGTTTTCATAGAGCATGACTCCTTTGACCTCCTCGGGCATGTCATACTCGTGGAGGGAGTCCGTTACCGAGTTTTTGGCTCGAGTAACGGTATGGACAATGATTTGCCTCCTAGTTTGACATCTAAATCCCCGGTTTGTGTTAGATCAAGAATCTTTTCCAAGGGATGCCCGATTAGGATGTCAAAATCTTGGATATCAAAAAATATGAAAATCCGGAGATAGTTTGACATTCCTATGGAGAAGAATAAAGTCGTGTATAACCTCACGGCATTTTACGATGGTTCGGGGGTGCTATGCGCAATGTCCGTCTTTGTGTGGGTTCTAGGTGCTTCCTTGTCACATTCTTGTCGTGCAAAGGATTTGGACATGATGTTTATGCCCACAAGCGGGGGTTATACATGACCTCCACTACGTCCCCTTGATATTTGCAACGAGATAGGCGTAGAGGGATGGTTCAATCGAATTTCTTCGAAAGAGGGCCCTTCCTCCCGTAGCCATTCCGTACTCATGATAGCGGTTAGCTCCTTAATAGACTCCCGGAGAAAGAGTTCGTCGGGGGGTGGTTTAGGGCCAAGCGGGGGCGGTGGTTTCTTCCATTGTTAAGTAATTCGAGTATTACCGAATTGCTCGGTAGGGTCTTCCTCGAAAAATGGGAGATCCGACCATGCGGTCTCCTTTGGTTCTGGTTCAGGCGGGGGGTCTCTCTAAAGATGTTTCGAGGTTCGGCGGTAGCCAAGAGACTCCTCTAGTTTACGCTTGGGTTCTACTCGGATGGGTTCTAGCGGAGGAGTATTCTCAAGAATACGGTTTAGGAGAGCTTCTCCTTCATTTGTGGTTTTTATGTGCGAACGACCCTCCGGCGGCTAAATCAAGCAAGAGTGCATTTGCTCTATCCAAACCTAGCCAAAAGTGTTGTAACAACACGTGGTTTGGGATGGATAGATCCGGGCCGGATCTGGTAAGAATGGTAAAAAGCGGTCCCGGCTGCACCTATAGTTTCACCCTTTTTTGTTGGAAGTTGAGGATCTCTTGTCGCGGGGCGCGATTACGGATAAGGGATAGAATGCTACGCGAGAATCTGGTTCGCAGTTCTTCCCATTCTCCATTTACCAACCCTACGTTATGGGCATACCATTGAGTCGCCCTCTCGAGAGAGAGAACGGAAACAACTTCCACCTCAACGTGTCATGTGTCATGCCCGCAATAGTCGGGCATCCACAGAGCTGCTCAAACTCCGTAAGTGATGATAGGGGTTTTCATATTCTCGAGCCCGAAAAGGCTCGGGGCTCAACCATGGCTATGAAGCCGGGCGGAGCTCATAATCGGAAGTCGTGATTGGCTTCGCGGTCGGAGTGGTTCTCTGAGCTCGCCCTTAGGAGCGGATAGGATTTGAATGGTGGGTTGCTCCATGGGTAAGGAACTGTTTTTTGGGTTTTTGTTTTATAGGAGATATTCTAGACACACGGGTCAACTAGGTCCGAAATACAACTACGACAACCGCCCGAGAACGGCGCCGAAATGCTTGTTGGTGTTTCTTAGCGAAAAGCGACAAAGTCCGCAAGCGCCGCGAGAAATACCGTTGTAGCACTTCACCCGGTGATAAACGGGGGTATCGTATAGTCGCAAGGGCGGTTGTGTTGAGGGCTTTACGGACCTGTGTCTACCCAAGGCAAGGTTAGGTTCTATGAGTAATGAGGTCTCCCTATGGGCTTAGATTTCCGATCGGTGATTTCTCGCGTTGTTATCTCCTTACTTCGGGCGCGGCCCTCGCCCAAACCGGGCGTAGTCCCAAGAATTAGCTCTACGTCACACCCGAACGTGGAGGGATTACAAAGGACGGACAAGGTGTCACAACCCTACCGCCTACCCTCACGGCCACCGTGGGATGCTTCGCAAAAAAAGGTAGGTGAACGCTAGCCCAAACACCACGTTTGCACTATTGGTGTAACAGTACCTTCTAGATTATAGGGCCCACATACATATATCATTGTCCCAAAGACCTCTGATAGAATGCATGTGTACCGAATGATCTAGGAAGCACTATTGATTCTCCGAGGGATCTCATCATTAACGAGTCATTGCGGCATTACAACACTTTATTCAAATATACATCAGAGTAAACGGCGGAAGGATTACATAACATACTTTTACAAACCTTGTTTAAACTTTAAACTTAAGTAGCTTATTACAAAACCAAGTAGTCGAGTAACAACTAAACAAAAAGCTTTAGACCCCGCCCAAGGGTCAACCTCTACTCCTCTTCGGCATCCACCGGAATACCGTCATGCAACAAGGGCCAACGCACATTTGACCACGACTCTTACACTCAGCGGGGTTAAAGAACCCCGAGTACGGAGTACTCAACAAGACTTAACCGACTAAGAAAAGAGACGAAGACTTCGGGAATGCCGGGTTATGGGAATCAAGGAAAGGTCTTAGCAAGATCAAGGACTTAATTTGCATAAAAAGCTTACTAAGAGTAGATCCTTACTTTCAAAGTTTTATTTCAAATTTAGTGAAACCTCTCTTCTAGGTGACCATGTACTAAAGCAATCGCTTTCCATCCAAACCATCATTTTAACTAACTCCAATGTTCCATATGTTAACTACGATGGAGGTGCGAGGATCAAGTCTCCTTTTATCGTGGAGCAACGATGATTCGAATCACTTGTAACCCAGCTAGGGATACCTCACCACACGATATATGTAGCACCTAAGCTTGCATATATCAACCATCTCCCGGTTTGTTCAAAACGGAACGAGGCCCTACGCCACCGAGAATACGATGCGCCTCAACACGGGACTTTAACCCACTAAGGGTATCTTGTACTCCGCCATCTCTCCACTCCCGGTGCGTGGTTGCCATTCCCGATTTGACACACCCCCGAGATCGGGCTTACGGGGCATGTGATCGGTATACAAAGTTCTGATCCAAGGGCCATCCAACGGACGGTCCTTAACCGACACCGTAGGAAACACTACAAAGAGACTCCTTCTCAATGCAAGTTACCCGACCGGCCTCAAATTAACTTATCTCCCATATTCAAATGTGAATCATTATAGAAGAACTTTGTAAAACAATTTAAAAGCATCCTAACCTTAAGCAAGGCATAACATCTACGCATTTTCAAATAAAACGGGGTTATCAAGGATGATAATTCAATAACAAGGTTGGTCATGCAGCAATTAGGTTATCACTCAAATTCCTATTCACCTAATGCATCATATCATCAACATAAGTGATATAAAGCTTTATAAAATAACAAGGAAGGGTTTAAATGCATCCGGGGCTTGCCTTCGGCCAAGTAGCACTCTAGCTCGGGATCGGTTCCACGGATATCAAAGCCGACTTCCACGGGACACCTTTGAACCTCCTCGAAACTTCCTCAACTTTGAAACCCACACTATCGTTCTCTACATGAAGTAGAATGCATGCTTCAAAATGATGCCATAATGATAAACATGATGCTTAGAAGTGCATGGAAATAAACATTACTTGAGTACAACTTTCCTTCACGATAAAGTTGCAATCCAACAAAACCAACTTGTTGAACTACTCTACAAGATATCATCACCATTGCCTAAGGAGTTCTCAAGGACCATCCGATCATGGTATGATCCTTTCTCATCAAACAACCTCAAATCATTCATCAACCTAACACTTTCTTCTCTAAATAAAACAAAGCATAACATAGAAAATAATTTAACTAACTCAAACTGACCCCAAAATTTTTTTCTACAAATAGGTCCTATCATAAAAGCAGTTCAAAATAAATTTTCAAGAATTTTGGAATTATAGACTATTTTATAAAAATCACCAAAGACTCTCTTTTGAATAAAAGTCGCTAATTTTAAAACATAACAAAACAGGTCAAAACTCAAGTTTGAAATTTTTCCTATATTATAGACCTCATAAACAGAACCTACAAAAACTTTCATAATTTTCCAAGCTATAGATAAATTCCTATGAAAATTGAAAAGATCCGCACTATTCATAGAAACAGAAAATCGAAAAACAAAAATTAAAAAACAGAACCGGCCATTGGGCGACTCGGCCGGCTCGGCCCGACCTCGGCGCCTCGCGCGCGCGTGCGGCCCGGCAAGGCGAGCCCGGCCCGGTCGGCGGCGGCGGCCGTGGCCGGCGATATCTCGCCCGGCGGCGGAGTTCCGGCCCGCGTGGCTTGACTCTGCGACCACGACACCACGGCGCGCCGATCGCGGGGCACGGATCACGGCGGCAAACGGGCTCGAGCACACACCCCGGCGGCGATGGCGGCCGGCGGCCGCGACAAGCGTGGCGGGCTGTCGGGCCATCTCCGGCCAAGAAGCGGGGGCGCGGCTGCTCTGGCACCATCGGGCGAACCCGGCCCCCAACTAAATGGCCTTAAACCGGGAACCTGGACACGGCCGGCACTGCGCGGCGGCACGGTCCGCCCGGCCCGAAGTCGTCGGCGTCGATGTTCCGGCGGCTCGTCGTGCCATACTTCAAATTAAAGGGTGCTATAGGGGCTCTAAGGTACGGGGGACATGGTGCTCCACGATGGTTGGCGAAGGCGGTTGGAGCTAGATGGTCGGCGGAAGCGGCGGCAACGGCCGGTCTCCGTGGTCGGCGGCGTTCCGCGTGTACGGACCTCGGCGTGAAAAACGGGCGGCGCATCATGACCAGAGCATCAAGGCGACTTAGAAACACGAGATGGTTTGCTCTGAAGCTCACGGGCGGCGTGGCGATGGCAACCCGACTGCGGCGGAACTCGGCCGGAGAGGAAGAAGATGGCGTCGGATGGGTGATTCCGGCGTCGATTGGCTGCGGGTTTTTGGAGCTCGAAGCGTAATGAAGTTGTGACAAAGCCGGGAAGAGCGAGGCGAGAGATGGAATGGTTGTCGCCAATTTATAGAAGAAGGTGGCGGTGGTCGGCCGGCGTCGGGATGCTCTTCAAGTCGAACCTGGCGCCGTCGGGGCCCTACGCGCGGTGATATGGATGAACGAGTCGAGGACATGATAGCGGACACAAACGACACGCCAAGCGGGGAGGTGGCACCTACGGGCGGTCGGAGGGCGGCGAGGCGGCCACGGGCGGCGGCGGGTGTGTCTGCTGCCTCTGCTCACGGCGGCCCGGCCGGATATGGATGGCTACGGCGATGACACGATGGCGGACACGTTGGCGGCGACCACGACACGAAGCGGTGAGCCGGCGGGCCGACGACGGGACCGGGCGAGGCCGCGCCCGAGATGGGCGGCCGGGCGTGAGGCTGCTTCCTTTGCTCACGTCGGTCCCCCCCTCAAAACTCGATTTTCAAACCCTAACATCAATTTCTCAAATTACTTCCAAAATTTGAACTACACTCAAAAATCTCCAAAAACGACTTTTGCATAACTTTTTCAAGATCTACACATTTCATAATTGGAAGATTTTCTAATTCAGCCTCTAAGTATGACTTTTCAAAAAGACAGATTTGAAAATCAAAAGGGGAATTGAAATTACTCCAAAAATTTGAACTAAACTTGAAAAACTCAAAACACCAAAATTGTTCATCTCAAAAAAGATCTACAAGGTTGATGTTGAAAGTTTTCTCAAATTTTGCCTAAATTTGGAGTAATTGAAAAGGGGCTAAAGTAGGGTTTTAGAAAGCTAGGGTTTACACATGAAATATCAAACAAATAATCATTCAAATTACATTTCCAAGCTTTTTAACACACATTGCCATGAATTAAACTCCTTTTAGTGAATGCATCACATGGTTCTCAAAATGGATGCTTTGCAATGCATATGATGACATGGCCAATTTTAGTGGTATAACACCGGTGTTACAATTGGTCACAGTTCTTGATGTTGGCCAAGGTTCCCCGGTCAAAGAGTTCCTTCACCAAGAACTAATGCTCATACGAGACAATCTACCGATCCCGTAAGACTATAACAAGTTAAGATAATGTAATCGGAAAGACAATAAGCCAAGAGATGAACACAAGCTTGCTCACCAAATTGTAAGAAGCCCGTAGAGGTACAAGCGTCGTGGTGCCGACAAGTCCGAAACACTCCGACCTCCTAGGAACCGCGGATCACCGAAGCTACTCCGACAACTCCGAGTAGAAGGAGCCAAATTTCCTTCTAGCTTTTCCTCTCTCACTCTCTAGAATTTACAAGGTAAGAAGAAGGCTAAGCTACTCCTCTTGCTCAAATGTGCTTTGAATTCTCCTTAGAATGCTTGTTGGTAGAGGTGTAGGAGCCTTCCTTTTATAGCTTGAGTAGAGGGGGTCCTTGGAAAATAGCCACCACCACCATAATGTCCAAAGCGGGTTCATCGAACACGGGTCCACGGCGCCACCGACGTTCTTCGGAGTTAATGTACCGCCTCGCACCGGCCCGGCCCCACTGTCGAAGGAGGGTGCGGGCGCACCACTGTCGGCCCCAAACCGCCCCGGCTTTGACGATGTCATCGTGTTTCGTTGTCTTGGGCCCTAGTTTGGACGTGGAGAGCCTTGAGTTTGTGGCCCGGCCGAGGTAAGTTGGTTGGTCTTGCCATTTGTCACTTGTGGGCTTTTTCTATTTATTGTATTTTTATTCTTTTTTCCTTGTATTTTGGCCCAAAGTGCACATGTCTTGTCTTGTACCTGCAAGAACCAAATATACACAAAACTATGGAATTTGTTAGTTTATAACCCCCTATCTCTAGGTGGTTTTGGTGTATGTTGACGGTGTTTGATATGTAGTTGGTTACCGTCAACGGCGGCCCTCCGGGTGCGACCATCGTCGCCGCCGTGTCGGCGCTCCGCTCCATTAACACCGCCCGGTCTGCGGTCGTCATCAGCGGCGGTGGCATTCCGCTGTAAGCGAGAAGAGAATGCACATACCGAAAGGAGTGCATGCCACGAGTTGGCGGCTTGTTCCAGCAAGCGGCGGCGGCGGAGCGGTGCCGCGACCTTCCACGGGCTTCGCGGCGAACATGCACGCTCTAAAGCACACCTCCGGGTTGCCGACCTCGGCGAGCTTGCTGATGAGACTTCGGCGGCGGTACTCAGCGAGTAGTGCAACGACCCGACGTGGCGTAGCCGTCGACCCACCACCGTCGTCGCGGCACCGGTCTAGTGGGATGCTCGGTCGATATGGCGCCCGCGTAACCGTGTCGGTGCGGGTGGCCCGTGGATTGTAGAGGGCCTGCATAGGATCATGTCGCGGCCATGGCGGCGGAGGCTGCGTCCTCAAGCAATTCTGCGGAAGGTTACGCGGCATGGCTCGGGGCTCAGTGGCACGGTTTTCCTCGGGCTCGCTCCGGAGTGCAGGGGAAAGGAAGATGAGCAGTGTTCTCGCTCGATAATGCGAGATGGAGGGCGAAAAAACTGCCCATTTGGTTGGGCCGGGTGTCTTGATTTGTTGTGACTTGTGAGAGAAAAGCAATGTTAGCGGCCGAGCGGCCAGAGTGAGTTGGGATTATTACCGAGTACACCCGGTGGGCGGTCTTTGTCGGGCGGGCGTAGAGATCGAGTGACAAACATGACTTGGGACGTCTTGATCATATCCACAGTTCCACACACATGACACCTTGCATGCGTATCTTTGCGTATCGCCGTATCCATGATGGGGTTTCGGTTTTTCGGGTCTCGGGTTTCTTAGTATGGGAGGCGATTTTTTTGACGAGAATAGAGGGAGAGGGTTTGATTTTTGGTTGGTGTGTGCGTGGAATGGGGGTGGGGCCGGGGTGGTAGTGCCTTGTGTGGGCGGCCGGGTGGCATGTGTATATGGCTTGGGTGGGTTAGGCGGGGCCCGGTGGGAAGTGAAGGAGAAGGGTCGGTTAACTCGTGAGTGGTTCGTGGGCGGTATGTGGTGGTGAGTTGGAGTAGATTCGAAACAGAAGAAAAATAGAAATATATATATACCCGGGTGCACTTTCTATACACCTACACCCATATTCAAAAAATCACATTCGATTTGAGTATGTTTAGATACTCATTAAGATACTCTAGATCTTCTACGAAAAATTTCGAAGGAACCTATATTTTTAATATATTACATAAAATGCCACTACTGATGTATATAAAAAAAGTATATCCATATACTCAACGTATGAATACATGCTTAACATATATACCACCATGGATGGTCTATTATGATCATATACTTCATCCACATGCACTTCGTTCGGTCATGTGCGGCAGCGAGGGATATGGCGCGTGAAGGGCGAAGTTCAAGAGATTAAATCATCTACCAAGGATTTCCTCAAATAAATTATTATATATGTTTTTTATTACATTACGAGAAGTTGTCACCGTCCAACATATCTAAATATTTCTATTCGATATTGGTTCAGCTTGGAGTTTAAACATAAGATTAAATAATCTTTATGCAAATGAGTATATACTCTATTTCATACATTTAAGTTCTTCGTTACTAACTTTGTTTCTAACTTTGCACAAGCAAAGTAATTATGCTCAATAGCTAATTGTGATTAGATTTCTAACGATTACAATTCTTTTTTTTTGAGATTAAACAATTTTAATAATTCAATCCTTTAACAATACCCTTTCCTACCGCGACAATGTGCGGGGAATTCCTTAGTATTTAGATAAAATTATAAGTGGGCCCCCATTGATGGTAGTTGTATAGAGTAGAGACAAATGAGGCATGAGTGCGGAAGAAAGTCTTTGTAAAGGAAGGAATCTTGATGACTATAGGCCATATAGAGGATCGAGGCAAATAGAGATACATCGGTCTTGGTCTTGCGGAAGAAAGTATCTTGTAAAGGAGGGAAATCTTGATGATCAAGATGTATAGAGGAAGTAAATAGAGAAACATTGCGGACGGGCGAGGTGCACTCGCTAACTCCATGCGCACAATATATTTTTTGTACAATATTCAAGATATATGGATAATGGGTTACACGATGGGGTTAAAAAAAACCTAGGAAAGCTACTCATTTCTCGGGTAGCAAGGCGGTAGCTTGACGATGTCGATGTGAAGCGGGGAAAAAAAAAATAGGGCGGGCTGATCAATCTCAAATACATCTTAGCCCTCTAATCTATGTAATTACGAATAAATATTTAGGTGGGGCTTATTAGGTAGGGCTACGTGTAATTTTGATCGATAGGGGCTATAGAGCCCAACCTACTCATTTCTCGGGTAGCAAAGGCGGTAGTGGGAGTAGTCGATAGTGTGGAGTGATTGCCTTGTGTGCGTGGAGGAGAATAGATTCATGTTCTTGGCGTGTGTATAGCAAATATAGGTTTCAAAATTATTTTTTTTTCCATGACCTTGCATGCGTATCCTTTGCATATCCCACACACCCCTCTCTGCCCAAGAGGGCGCGCGTCTGCCATCGTTAGCCTTGATTCCATCGACAGCGATGCTGTCTCGATCGGCGAGGCACCGGTTGGGCGAGCGAGGGGCGAAGAAGGGCGGGGCCAGTATATCTGGACTTCGCTTATCTTATTTCAGCTTATTCTCTCTCTCCGCGAGAATACTATTCAATCAGCCATCGGCCAAAATCAGCCGAACGACTATTTTTTTTTTTCGAACGCAGTTACGTAACATACACCCTCCGTCCCACAAATAAAAGTCCGTTTTTGACTTTTACAATCCTGTTTGACCATTCGTCTTATTTACAATCCCCTGTTTGACCATTCGTTCTGAGTTTTTGACCCGCATTAAAATTCTTGAGCCACGAAAAGTTCTCCGACATGGGCGACACACCGGCGTCTTGTGGGATGTCACGGAGATGAGGTCTCTAGAGGCGGGTGGACAACCACCATACCCGGAACCTAGAGCGTTGCTCTCCATGCTATCGAATGAGCGAGAAGGGTGAGAGTCCAGGCCCGAGTCGGCTAGCTCGTCGCGGCGAGGTGCTCGCGTGACCATGGGCTGTGTGGGCCGGCGGCGGTGAGAATCGCAAATAAATTTAACACATGGATTACAGCGAATTAAAACATCTCGGGGTTCATCACTACTACTCGGAGGATCGTCGAACATCAACCAATGCATACATGCATCACCGCGTGAGCGCATGCACACAACGAGGCCTTCGCTCGGACCGCATCATCATCCTCTAGATCGAGCCCGGTACTGCTCTGCGGTAGAGATTAACCTATCACACTTTCGCCGTGAATCCTACACTCCTCATTGCGGTACACCCTATGACTCGCCGCGGCATTGTGGATAAAATCCTGTTAGCACTATACTCATTGTTCGACAATGCCGCCGCGCGATCATAGTAAAATCATTGTGCCTCATCTTCCCATACGCAGCGATGCCGTCATGGCGAGGCACGGTTGGGCTAGAGGAGGAAGAGCGAAAGCGCTTACCTTCAATGGTGTCCGTCACCACTTTGCCATTGCATTGTTGAAGTGCGGCGGTAGTTCAAGCTCCCCAACATTTTGCCACCTCGCCGTATCTTCTTCCTCAATCTCCCGCAACACCTCTCGGGCATGGTCGTCATCGGCGGCGGCGGCGTTCGCTGTAGAGCGATAAAGGCGTGCACATAGCGGCGGTGCATGCCACTGAGTCGGCGGCTTGTTTTAGCTTGTCGAGGGGCGGCGAGGCGGTGTCGCGACCATCCACGAACCGCGGCGGACATGCACGCTCTAAAGCACGCCTCTCGGGTTGCCGACCTCGGCAAGCTTCGGTGATGAGACTTCGCGATACTCGGCGGAGTAGTACCAGGCCCGAAGCGGGCGTAGCCGCCGTCGGCGTCGACCCACGTCGCCCGTCGTTGCGGCACCGGTCTAGTGGGATGCTCGGTCCACAAAGGCGCCGCGGCACGCTTCTCGTGTCGGTGTACGGTGGCCCGCGGTGTAGAGGTCCTCCATAGGATCCTGTGCGGCCATGGCGGCGTGAAGCGCAATGTCCTCAAGCAACTCCAGCGGAAGGTTCTCCATGGCAAGAGGCGGCGGTGCGGTGCGGTGGGGGCTTTTTGCTTGGGCTTTGGCCTTGGCGGCGGCGTGAAGCTTTGGCGGCCCTCGGTAGGTGAGCACCAATATCTGGGGTGCATTCACAATATATAATGCGGTGCGTTACGAGGAGGGTGGCCGGCCGGTGAGCACTCCGGCGGGAGGCGGTCGGCGGCGTGCGTACATGCATGGCCAGCGGAGCGCATCAAAGCAAGTAAATGGACAGACGCGCTCTTTCCCAATACAGCGGCTTGTATGTCTCGAACTGTTGCATGTTTATCCATGACAAGATGATCTCAAATCAAAAGCTTGTAAACTACAAAGTTTCATGGATATTTGGGAACTCTGATCTTTATATATTGGTAGTTTGTCGGAGGTCATTCAAAAATTTAAATTTCCAAATTTCATTTGTTTTATTTTATTTTAAAAAAATTGAGACCTAGTTTTCCATTACAAGATAATGCCAAATCAAAAGTTTTTTAAACTAGAAAGTTTCATAACTTAGTAAGATCTACAATTAATTCTCAATTTGGTTGTTTCCCCATCGACATCCATGCTAGTGATTGTTCACGAATCTTAATTATACACCACGGCAAACATGAATATACCACTCTGTTCATTCATCATCTCGGGTGCAATTAGAGCACTCACAATGCAGACTCTACCATGGTTTCTATTCTCATTTATTACCCCTCTATTTATTGCTTTTTTTTGATGTGGCGCTATATTTATTGAAGAAGAGGGAAAAACACAAGAAACCAAGTCTAACTAAGAAACCGGAGGTCTTCACGTAAACCAAGACAATTTGTGAGAGTGACAAGTGGGCCATATGACATCATGATAGAAAATTGTATTGTGGGAGATAGTTTCTTGACACAATGTCCAAGACTTTAGAAACCATGATATAGTTTCTAGCATTGTGAGTGCCCTTAATAATCAAACATCCACGCAAGACACATGATTTAGAGTAACACAATGCCACCTCACCACCCCACTATCACCCCACTAGCATGCCACCTCACCCGGCCCACTAACCCTTCCTTGTGCCACATCATCAACATGTCCCACATGTCTATGGGCATAAAAGGGTTATAACTCTTAAACCAAAAAATAAATCAAATTACGATTGCACCATTAAATTTATTTTAATAAAACCTTTAAAATAAGATCTCACATGGATATATTTTGATAAAATTATAAGTAGGACCTGTTGGTATAGAAAAAAAAAAAAAGAAAAGTAAAATTAAAATTAAAAAAAGAAAAAAAAAAGAAAGAAAAAGAATAGGAGGGTGATAGTAATATTGTAACACTTGTTTGTAAAAGTAAAAAAAATTGCGTTTATTTTGGGACGGAGGGAGTAGGCTTTTTTTTTTTTTTTTGGGCCGCGGCCGGTGAGGCTGCGACGACATGACCGGTGCTAGTACTACGGCGTAATGAATGCCAACGCCTTTTGATAGAAGCGCGTCTCTAACATTTACACCTTGCGTGCGTGCATACCTTTGCGTAGAGTAGCTTAGGCCGTCTCGCTTCAGCGGCGCTGTGTGCACGCCATCGGGCGCGGTGTCATCATTATCGCGATGCCCGTCTCCATCGGCGAGGCACGGAGGCGAGGGCGAAGGGCCCGACTCGGCCTAGTACTCCTACTACTACATGCGGACCCGGCTCGCGTTACCCCGAATACTTCCACGATTTGGCTTGTCGGTATCGAGATCATTACTATCGATGCAAATGCGGATATCTGATTGTACTCACTCCTGCCGCCCGAGAGAAGGCGCCCGCCTTCGAGCAAACAAGTATTATGGTAGGGTGTAAGCGGCTGTAAAAAGCTTACGGCCGGCTTGGGCACAAGAACAATATGTGAGATAGACAAGTGGGTCCTATATTAATTAGAAAGAGCTAACTCTTGTATGGGTGGGGCTGGGAGGGGCTGTGCGGCCGGCTTGCGGGTTTGTTTATTACTTGCTCTCAAGCGGCTCGCGACCTCGCCGGCCTCATCGCGTGGGCGACCGCGTCATACGCTAGGCATGCCACCTGGGACGGCGGCGTTGAATTCTGCCGCGGCGGCGGCAAAGCGCCGTCCGGTCGTTGATCCTCATACATACATTTGTCTATTCCTCGATTCTCCCATGCATGCTTGGTGAGGCGAGCCATAGTGCCAATGTAGCCCGTCGGGGACTATTTCTATTTTTTTAAAATTTGTTTCATTTTTCAATAGAAAATAAAAGGAAAACGCCCTCAAATGCTTCATAGGAGTAGCTAGAGATGCCTATTTTTATTTGCTCCGCTAGAGTAAAATTGTCCTAATTATCTTGGTGTGCAACATACTGTATATATGCTTTCAAATTGACAGATAATTTGGATAGATTTCATTAGAAGCTGTCACTTTCTGTTCGGTAGCAAACATCCACACATATTTGAGAAATAAATATATAGCACATGGATTATGTAGTTAGTACTATATATCACAACTAATAACACACATGTCTCAAATCAGAAGTGTGGCAAGATTCTTATGCAAAACAAGTGTGGCAAATTACTAAAAGGCTTTAGAACAGCCTTTTGAAGACCTTTGCTAGAGGGATGGCTCCGGCGATGTCGGCGGCGTGCTCGTCATATCACGGCGAACAACGACTCGGATCGGTGTCGAAGTTCGCGGGTTATTGGTCTTTGAAGCCCGTCGGGTAGCGGGAGAGGTCTTCCTCCGCTGCGCGTCGCCATCGCCGCCATGCTCATGCCCGCACCGATGAAGAGGCCGTGGCGGCGAGATCATCGATCGCGGTCGTTCTGTGTCCGATCGGCGGTCGAGACCTTTGTCGCACCCTGGCGTTCACCTTGTCGCGATCCGCGGTGCCGATAGCCGTCATCCGGGCGTTTTCGGCGGATAGCGCTGCAATTGAAAGATCAAATTCTACCGGGGGAAAGCAAAGTGTTGAATCGAGATAGATAGATCGGGGTTTTTCGGAAGACAAACCACCCGATCTTGTAGCGACAATTGCCATCGCTTGCTCCTCCCCATTCCAGCTCCTTCTCGGACATCTTTTGAGAGTACACGGGTACTCATTACGAACCCGCCTCGTCTCAGCGCGGATGCTCTCGGCGTAGGAGCGTGAATACTCCAACTCCGATCGATGAAGAGGATGAAGAATCGGAGGAGGCCGAGTTTGCACCCGTCCCGGGATGACCGGCGGGCTGTTTTCCTCACATCGGGAAGTGCGTGCCCCCCTGCCTCTACCTGCGGCCGAGGAATCTCTAAACAAAAGCGAAGGGTTGCGTTAAGAACAGTTACAAGAAAAAACAAGAAGCGGATCAAGTAATGAAACTCACCCAACTTGGCGATGAGGACCGCGGCTTCCTCTGTCTCTTCCTCGGCTCCGCGCTTGCCAAGGTTGCGTATTGGACCGGCCATCGGTGAGCTTGATATTTTAGTGAAGCGAGGGCAAGAAGCCGAGCGAGCGAGAGATGAAGGTATCTTGGATTGAGGTAAAGGAGAGAGCCGGGTGCGCCGTCTTATTCTTTAGGCGAAACGGGGGATCGTGGGAAACCATGAATGAGATCGTGGCGCGTATCCAAAAACAGATTGGAATGCCGAGCGGCACGTTGGGAAGTTTCTAAACAACCGTTCAAGTGGGCTTGATTTCTTCTTGAAATGCCCGGTCCATTGAAGGTTTGGTTTAGGTTTTTATTCGGAAAAAAGAATTCGGTGTTGATTAGGGGACTATGGTCAATTTTGGAGCAAAAGGTACTTTTACCCAAAAATTGAGGAGGCATGTGTTAACAAAAATTTGGTAGGCTGGATGATAAAGCTGGCGCCAAGATGCTAAGATGGAACTAATATACCAAATATGTACAAATTATACCAAATATGTACAATATTATACCAAGTATATGTACAATATTATCACCATTATATTTGCCACCGAGCCTCACCGTGCCTCCCCTTTCTTAACGTGTCGGGCGTGCGTGCCCGTGCTTGAGGTCACCCCAAGCACGCACTTTTTTTGCCATGACCGGGGTGTGCGTGCTTTCGGGCGGGCCAAAATATCGTGCCGTGCCATGCCGTGCGTGCCTCGGGCGCATGGAAATCTATAATCCCGGTCTTGGTCTTAAGATAAATGTTTTCAAACTCTACATGTTTTCCCATGACAAGATGATCTCAAATCAAAAGGTTGTAAACTACAAAGTTTCATGGATATTTGGTAGTTTGTCTTTTTGGAGGTCATTTAAAACTTTTTTTCAAATTTCTTTTTGAAATTGAGACCTAGCTAGTTTTCCATTACAAGATATTGTCAAAATCAAAAGTTTGAGCGTAGAGAGTTTCATAACTTAGTGAGATCTACAATTAATTCTCAATTTGGTTGTTTCCACATCCGACATCGTGCTAGTGATTGTTCACGAATCTTATACATCTGTCTCATTCATGAGGCGAGAATCATAAATTTAACACCATCGCAAACATGAATATACACCATTGTCACTCTGTTCACTCATCATTTCAGCTGCAATCAAAAACATCCACGCAGCACATGATTTAGAGAAATACAACACAACATAGATAATTAGATATTAATCACAAACACCATATCCCCCACACAAAATATAACATGTGGATTACAACAAATTAAAACATCTCACCGGTGTTCATCCTTTGCATGCTACTCGAGAGGATCAATCAATCGAACATTGGTGGTTTGGCTATCCGAGGTCACTTAAAACATTTAAATTTTAATTTTCATTTTTTTTTTTGAAATTGAGACCTCTAGTTTCCCTTTACAAGACAAATGCCAAATCAAAAAGTTTTAAACTAGAGACTTTCATATCTTATTAGCAAGATCTTCCCATTTTTAATTTGGTTTATTATTTCCCCATCCGGCAATATACTAGTTACATTGTTCACTAATCTTATACATCTAAACTCGTAGTTTCAACAACTATATGAGACATGTGTAAATCTTGTGAATTGATAAAATTTTACAATAGTCGTAGCTGTGTAAGAATAGCATGATAGAGAATGATTTTACAACATTTTAGAAAGAAAAAACATCAATTTTAGAATTACTATGAGAGAGAAACGAAATTGATACGATCTTATACAACTTTTTTGAATAAGGCGGATGGTCAAACCGCGATGTCTAAAAAGTCAAAAAACGTCATTCTTTTTTGGGGCGGAGGGTAGTTTCAAAAAAATATTTGCCTTATGTGCATGTTGGTTGTGTGTGCCTCGGATTCGGTAACCAACGGAAACTACCGCTTAAATACGGGAATCTTCGGAAGCGATCGGAAGAGGGCAAAAGCTGTTTCCACTTTCATTTCCATTTATTTTTACCATTATCATTTTCATTTTTTTCGCGGTTACCACTTCCGTTTCCGTTTAGGCAACAATCGGAAAAAACTTCGAAAAATGACTACGGAAAATCGGGAAACTACCATTTTCGTTTTTTTTTTTTTTTTGAAAAATATGTATTCATACGCACTTTTGAGAATACTATCATTTTCGTTTTCCTCATAGGCGAATCATTTCACTCTTCACCCCCCTCCTCCTCGAGTTTTTCATCTTTGACGGGAAGGTCCCACCACGCGCCTTCTCCCGAGATCTGCAAACTGAGGCCGGCGCTTGGTATCTTGGGAGGTTTCCTCCAATCTGGGTTTGCTGATAAAATCTGCTGCACCGGCCTCTTGGGAGCCAATCAGCTGTATGCTCCGTAACTCCCCTCGTTCTGGAAGTTCAGCGTCGTAGCGGAGCCTCCGCGACGCGACCACGATTTCCCACGTGGTTCATCCTCTTCTTTGCTGCCCCCACTACTTTATGTGACTTTAAAATGTTATAACTCACAAATGAAAAGGCTAAATTAAAATTCGATTGCACCATTAAATTCGTATCAATAAATCCTTCAAAACTAGATCTCACATGAATATATTTAGATATCGATATAAGTGGGTCCCATTTTTAGTTTTTTGAGTAATTCCCAGAGTAGTTGGTATAGAGTAGAGATATAAAGAAGAGATAAGTGCGGGCAAAAAATCTTGTAAAAGAGAAATCTTGATGACTAGGATACATAGAGGAAGTAAATAGAGAAACATGAGTGCGGAGATCTTTACCTTGTGCCCGCCCATTCCGAAAATTTCTTGCGCCCGGCATTCGCAAAAACGCAAAACCCTATCCGCCTCCTCACGGGCGATTCATTTCACTCCTCATCCGGCGTCCTCACAGCGGCGATTCTAGGGTATCTGACCGCCGCCGCCCGCCGTTGACAACCACCACCGCCGCATCCAACCACCGCCCTCGCCATTCTCGGGTTTCAAGCCCGGCGGCGCATCCAGCGCGTGACCACCGTCCAACCCACCTCCGATCCATCTGCGGCCGCGATGCGGGGATAATCTGCTACCGGCTACGGCGAGGCGTCCTCCCCCACCGTCACCTTTCGGTCCACCGAGTGCGAGGCACCATCTCTAGGGGAGACCGCGGGTCCGCCCGACCACCTTCTACGCCCGGCTTCATCCTCCACCCGGCGGCGGGGGCACCCTTCGTCGTCATCTCAATAGCGTGGCCTCCTCCTCGATCTCCTAGCCTACATTTTGTTGGATATTGAACTACACTTTGTTTATTCCTCTATTTCTGAACTACATTTTTTTTTTTCTCTGCCTCTTTGGTTTGTTTAGTCCTCATAGGCTGCCTATTACATAATTTATCTGCGTAATTATCCTAAGATGGATATCTTAGAGTTGTACATCTTGAACGACACCGGCATTTGCTACAATGTTGTTATCTAGTATTTTTGTCGTAGGAAACTGCAACTACTGCTTTGCATATTTTCTTGATAGATGATTATGCGTGCTCAAGAAACATGACGACTATCTATAATACTATCTTGTCTTAAAAAATTGCCTATTACATGAATGGTTCTTGAACTACTGAGGCACTTGTAGATCTTGAACTTGACACCTGATTTGCTACTATAATGTAGTTATACGTGTGTTTTTGTCGTCATAGGAAACGCAAATATCTTTGCTTAATTTTCTTTATACATGAATATACGTGCTTTCGAGAACAATGGCGCTCACGGAGAGTACTTAAACTATCTTGTCTTACACGAATGTCCTTGTTAAAACAACGATTACTAAAGTACAGTTTGATTATATTCCTCTATTCTGAACTACATTTTTTTTTTTTTTTTTTGCCTCGATGGTTTGTGTAGTCCTCATAGGCGCCTATTACAAAATTGAACTGTATAATATTAGGCCTGCTAATTTTTTAGGCGTGAAATTTTCAAATCTGTTCGAGGCGATGAAGCTACTTGGTGATTTCCATCCAACGGCCGAGGCATCAACGCATCATCGGTGGATAGATAGAGAGCATGCGATTAATCGGCTGAATTTTTCGATCGCCTATACATGAGGAAAGGTGATAATTTTGTCCTCGGATGGATACATGGAGTTGTAGATCTTGAACAATACACTATTTGCTACTATAATGTTATTATCGTGTGTTTTGCTACTATAATGTTATTATCTGTGTGTTTTTGTCATAGGAAACTGCAACTACTGCTTGCTTGTTCTCTTCATAGATGAATATGCGTGCTCAAGAAACACGACTGGCCTTTCTGTAGAGTACAACTATCTTACAAAAATGATCCTATTAAACCAAGCGTTGCTAAACTACAGTTTGTTTATATTCCTTTATTTCTAAACTACATTTTTTTTTTTCTTCTGCCTCTTTGGTTTTGTTTAGTCCTCATAGGCCCTATTACAGAATTGAACGTACAATTTTATCCTCGGATGGATATGTCGAGTTGTAGATCTTGAACCGACACTAGTGCTACTATAATGTTGTTATCTATGTGTTTTACGTCATAGGAAACTGCAAATCTTTGCTCCTTATTTTCTTTATACATGAATATACGTGCTCAAGAACAATGGCTGCTCTGTAGAGTTCTTCAACTATCTTGCCTTACGGGAATGTCCTTATTAAAACAAAAGTTATTAAAGTACATTTTGTTTATATTCCTCTATTCCTAAACTTCATTTTGTTGTTCTACTGCCTCGATGGTTTTGTGTAGTCCTCATAGAGTGCCTATTACAGAATTGAACGTATAATATTAGGCCTGCTATTTTTTTGAGGTGGCTGAAATTTTCAAATCTGTTCGAGGCGACGAAGCAACTTCGATGATTTCCATCCAACGGCGGGCATCAACGCATCATCGGGCGGGAAGAGATAGGAGCACACGATTAATTTTTGCTTTGTAAGTGAGGAAAAGGTGATAATTTTGTCCTCAGATGGATATATGGTGTTGTAGATACTGAACAGTACACCTGATTTCTACTATAATGTTGATATCTGTGTGTTTTTGTCATAGGAAACTGCTACTACTGTGTTTATTGTCGTAGCGCCAATAGAGCAGCTCGTGCTACGTTATTGCACTTTTTGGCGCTATTCGTGCTATTGGCGCTATAAGCGCACTAAGCTCAAATAGCGTCATAGCGTGCTATTATAGCGCTATTGGCAAATTGATCAGCCTAGCCTAATTGTTAGTGATTGAGTGATTTCAGTAACTTTATGGTTGTTTGCTTATGTACTTGACTTGATGCCTTAATGGTTGTTTGCCTTCATGGTTGTTTGTTTTGAGGATGAGAACTTTATTATATGGTTATCATTATCACTTATCAAATTATAATTGTATACTTGTCCTGATTTCCTTTTATTTGAAACAAATAGCGCTATAGCGTGAAATGCATGCTGACGTTACGTTGCAAATAGCGCGCTATAGCACGACCATAGCGCCGCTATAGCACGACCATAAGCGCCGCTATAGCGACAATATAGCGGCAATAGCATCGAGAACAGGCTGCCTCTAAATTTCATAGTGCGCGATCTAAAACATGGGTCGTAGGAAACTGTGACTACTGTTTCATATTTTCTTTATAGATGAATATACATGCTCAAGAACAATGATTGCTCTGTAGAGTACTACTACTACTTTGTCTTACAAAAATGTGCCTATTAAATGAAATGTTACTAAACTACAGTTTGTTCATATTCCTCTATTCTGAACCACATTTTTTTTTTGTGATCTATTGCCTCTATGGTTTGTGTAGTCCTCATAGGCTGCCTAATCTGAGAATTGAACTGTATAATATTAGGGCCTTGCTAATTTCGAGGCGGCTGAAATTTTCAAATCTGTTCGGGTGATGAAGCTACTTGCCGGTGATTTCGATCCAACGGCGACAACAACACATCATCGGGCGGGAAGAGAGCGGCCGCGGTGTAGCCTGAATTTTTCGATCGCCTATTAAATGAGGTGCCTTGGGATAGTTGATTATGTGGCACTCTCAAAGAGTGGGCGAAGGAGGGCGAGGGGAATTGGCCGCCAAAGGAATCGAAATCCTTGGGACAAATATCCACGAGAACCTTGCTCGGGCTTTTTTTGCGTGCATTGAGCATCTTTGCCGGTGTCGGTGACAAGGCTGAAATTGTTTGGACTGTGAAGAGGCTCGGTCTTTATCGAGATAGTTTTAGAGAAGGCAGCCCATCCTTCGATGTCATTGGTGTAAGGGGAAAATATGAGCTCCACGGGGGCCACTGGGCACCCTGAACCCGAGCCAGGCGTCTGCGTGGTATGTCTACATGGGTTGATTGGAAGGCGGATGATGGTTCCCACGGGGTGGCTTACGGGAGATGTTACTACGAGAGGGGGCAGGCATCGGGCATGTGGGTGGTATGTACGATTCGGTTGGTTGGAAGCCTTGGTCTTTGCGACATGTGCATAGATGAGCTCGGGGCTAAAATTTGGAGGCGATGGAATTACAAGGCCAGCATTCAACGCCAACACCTCTAGCCACTGTAGGTGGTGCGCGGAAGCGGCGCGCCTTAGCCATTGGCCTTGGCCGGACCGGATCTTTGCCGTTGAGATGGAATTGGAGGCCGAAGCGGTTAGAAGCGAGCGTGGGTTGCAATAGATGAGCTCGGGGACTGCGGTTGGGAGTGGCTTCGAATGCCCTTACGTTTCGCCTTTGCCCAACCCTAACTACCAGCATGGATCTCCAATGCTATCACCCGAAGATCTTCAAAAGCGGGGGCCTTCTTGTGTTGCTCTTCATGAGTGGTACGTGCGACAGCGACCACAAGCGGGCAAAATGTGGCGTTTACTGCGGTGCCCCGCGAAAGGTTTTTTTTGGCGTGACACGGGCGAAGAGGCTGCGATCAATGTGGGTTTCGACGATTTGTTTGACCTCATGGCCTTTGGATGTATTGGATGTGTCCATCCTTCGCTGCATGACACTGTGAGTACAATTTCTTCTATTCTGCACTCACTTGGGATGCCTCTTCATCTATTTGCTTGCTAAATTTGCTTTGCATGCCTCTATTCCTAGATGCACCTTTCGGGAAGCTAGGGCCATGTCTTTGTCGGTTGGCTTTCTTGATCTGAACCATTGACCTTCGAAGGGCTGGCCGGGCGGGCTGGCGGCATGGGCATTACATATCTAGAATGGGGCCTAAGGAAACATCTTGACAAGGATTTTGTCATGTTTGCGCATAACCACGGTGGACACCGGATTCTTTGTTGTCATTGCTATCAAGTGGAGGAGGGTTTATTTCGTTGACTCTGCGCCCAGCTTGAAGTCAAATACGCTTCCGTTGAAAACTGCAATAAAACAGTGAGTGTTTCCTAACCTACAACTGACCCATGCATTTTTTTCTTAATTATGTTACTAAAAAAAAAAAAAAGAATGTGACATTTTACATTTTACTCATGTGTAGGCTTCTTGGCGTGTTTTCAATCCCACGGCTAAGGAGGTGACGAGGACGCAAAAAAGTTTTTAGTTCACCGCAAATATATGAAAGTAAGTAGAGTGCTTCAATTGAAGTTGTGCGCTTGTGTTTCCATTCGATGAATAACCACTGTGTTGTTGAGATATTAGGCAATTTCAGTTAATTTCATAAAAGTAAATCATGATGAACGAAAGCGGTAGATTAAGCATGTGTACTAGCATAACACAAAAGGATATCAAGATCATAGCATGATTCAACATCATATAGCATAACATGATCATAACAACTAGTGCAAACATTTGTATCATACTAGCATGACTTAGCATCATATAACGAGCATAGGCTGTATCCAAAGCGATAAGTTCTGCCTCTATGGTTGATTTAGTCAAAATAGTCGTTTACAAGACCTCCATGACACCGCAGCGCCACCCCAAGAGTCAAAACATACCCACTAGTGGCGTAGATTTGATCAATATCGAAAAATCAGTTCGCATCACTATATCCCCTCTAGCACACGGTTTGGTGCTCGAATAGTGAATCACGAATCCCATAACTCATTGTACCTTTAAAATAGCATAAGGCCCTTTTAAAGTGCAGTTTGCACTAGCTAGATACATGAGTGGACCAACAATTTCGAGAGCACGAACTTCAATTGATCTACGGTACACTTCTTATTCTTTTGCAATGTCACACTAGGATCATAAGGTGTTGGAGAAGACTTTCTATCCATAAAGCCAAATCGGCTCGGGACCTTCTCAACATAGTGAGATTGTGATAAAGTAATCCCACTCTCTTCCACACCTTTTGCTCTTCACCTTTTACTACAAACCCATCGGTTGATCCATGTAAATCTCCTCATCCAACTCTCCATTAAGAAAAGCTGTCTTCACATCCATTTGATGAATGATCGGACCATATGAGGCAACCATAGCCTTCACCAATAATTTGTCCATGCTTAGACATAACTACTTTATTAGACTCCAACACTACCTTAAACCCAACTCTTAAAAGTGACCAAGCTCTCCACTAGTGTAGCAAGGCACATCATCATTGTTTTTCTTCTTCTCGGTGGTAGTTGTTAATTTGGCATTGGAAGATTTATTCCTACCATTGGTCTTGCCATGTGGGTTTTCTGCACCAAATTCGTGCGAGAATGGCTCTGGTTCCCCCTTCTCAATAGTGTTCTTTGCCCGAATCTTTTCCTCAACATCAAGCGATGCTATCGGGTTTTCAAGCGATATTTTCTAGCTCTTCTATGAAGAAGGCAACTTAGCATTAATGCATACGGCTACAAACTCGTCGGGTATGACACACTTAAGGAGTTCAAGTTCTTTTGCCATGTCTTTGAATCTCATTAGCTTGCTTGACTATAGATCGGTTAGCAACCATCTTGTAGTCATGAAAGCTCTCCATAATGCACAACTTAGAATATATATCGATGGTTGCATTCAGTCGATAGTGTTGCCCCCCGGAATCTTCTCTCCGAGATATTTCCCTCGGGCAAGCCAACAATAATCAAAAACATTTTAGCCTTTAGCTAGAGCATGGCCTTAACTACTCGCCGCCTCTTAAAATTTGCACTAGAAATTTTTTCTAGCCTCGGACGTCGATGAAAAAAGCCATAGTTAAATCAAGAAAAAGGCTATAATAAGGTTTTTGGATTGTTGAGATATTAGGCAATTTTAGATTAATTTCATAAAAAATCATGACGAACTGAGCAGCTAGATTAAACATGTGAAGCATACTAGCATAACACAAAAGCATATCAAGATCATAGCATGATTCAACATCATATAGCATAACATGATCATAACAACTAGTGTAAACATGTGTATCATACTAGCATGACTTAGCATCGTATAACAAAGCATATCATGATCTAAAAGCATATAGCAAAGCATGACATGATCAATAGTATATAAGAAAGCATGATCATGGCAACTGATGTAAACATAGCGGTTCACGGACAGTTGAACATGATGAATAATAAGATTAGAACACGGATGTAATACACCCAATGTAGAAGTACCTGGTGGTGTTGATGCGGGACGGCGATCACGCAAGCTTAGTCAATGAGTGTTCCTTGTTGATGATCCCACGCGCAAGCCTTATGACGACGGGATGGCGATTAGCGATGAAGAGAAACCGGAAGATTTGGGGCGATCACGCGAAGAGCGCTTCCCAAAACCTTATTCGACGGACGGGATGGAGAGACTATGTGCGAGTGAGGGAAAAGGAAAATATTATTTTTACTACTTTAGGATTTTCTAATTGGAAGGGCTGGCCTGATGCAAGTGGTGCAAGTGGTCTACCGCCTGTAACCGGAAGGTCCCGGGTTCAAGCAACAGCCTCCGCATATTGCACATGGTGCGGGTAAGGCTTGGTGCTAAAATACCTTTCCCGGACCTCGCGCAGTGCGGGAGCCTACGGCGCTGGGTACGCCCTTTAGGATTTTCTAATTGAAACTCCCAATTATAGTTGTGGTGTTGTGTCTAATCCCAGCAGGCTTGGTACAAATATATAGGGAGGAAAACTCCCTACCTCCACATCAACCAGCAGTATGATACTAATTGATATCGCACCTCGCACCTTTACTCATGGGCTGAAACAATAAAGCCCATTAGGGAACACAGCTATTGGGCCTTTGAGATTTATCATAATTTCTTCATATGAATTTTAGGGGAACTATTCATCATATATAAATTCTAGCATGTGTTTCATATGTTTTGCGATTACTGTTGCAAACGATAAAGTGATAACAAGACATGTTGGTTAATTTTTCTTTCTTTCTAGTTAATTTTTAACTTCAGCCTTAAAAGATTTTAAAAGAGTCTAATAATGCCTCATCTTTATAGTGTTGGAGTCCAATAAAGTAGTTATGTCTAAGCATGGACAATTTATTGGTGAAGGCTATGGTTGCGAATGTTTGTTTTTAGCCTAAGTTTGGCGATTTTTGTAATAAGTCGATGAATCAGATTTGTGACACAATTAATGATAATTCGAGTGTTTGGCATTCTCGTTTGTGTCATGTGAAGTTTGGTGTCACATCTATCTAGCTTGCAGTTAATTCTAGATGTGAATTTTGGTGAGCTTGCAGTTAATTCTAGATTTCACCATTACCAAAGGTTCTAAGTGTCATAATTGTGTGCAATCTAAGCAACCTCGAAAGCCTCACAAGGCAGTGGAGGAGAGGCTCTTGGCACCTCTAGAACTCATACATTCTGATCTATGTGAGATGAATGGTGTGTGGAAAGAGATATTTCATGTCATTAATTGATGATGCTTCTAGATTTTGCTATATTTACTTGCTGGGTAAACTTCAGATCTCTTTGTATGTTTGCAGATTTTTTTTTTGAGAATATATGTTTTGCGAGATATTAGGAACACAAATATTAGGCCTTTAAGATTTATCGGAAATTTCTTCATATGATTGCGATTGCACATTTGCAAACGATAACAAGACATGTGGGTTCTACATGGTGCACCACTTGATGGCTGCGATGAAACAAGTTCATTTGGATCGGCACGAGGTAACTCGAGTGTAGCTCCATCTTGTGCCTACCTTTGTTTGGCAATATAGACCATGTGTACACAAACACTTACGCCTACCTTTCTTTGTATTAGGATTTTGACTTGACGGGAGATTCCATCAATTTGGAGGATATTAGAGAGAAGATGGCCAAGTTTCTTATGGAACATGTCATCAGCCCTGAAGGCGAGCATTTCGTTTAAATAAACCGTGAGTTGATTCTGTTTCCCTTCTTTGCATGACGATCAGGTGGATACATGCATGTGAACTGTGTTACTGTTTCCCTTGCTGCATGACGATCAAAGCTAGATACATGCATGTGAACTGTGTTATTTGTGTTGTGAACAATCTGTGGCGTGCCCTGAAGAACCGGGTACATCTGTGTGAACAATCTGAGATACACCTGAATTTGCAATCTTTCTTTGCCGCCGTCGCCATTTGTTTGTGATCGGACTGTCCATCAGTATTATTTGTGTTTGCCGGTGTCTACCATTTTCAATTTCGCTTTATAGTTGAAACGGTCTGTTATCTATGTACGGACCACGGTACCGATGATCTTGGCGCTGTAGGTTTCGTACTAAATGTCCGTCGGCGTAACCGAAGAAACGTCGAAACACCGAACAAGCGTGCGAAAATACGTAGCGTTCTGATCGTGCGAGAATCAAAACGGTCATCTGTAAAAACGACTAAATCCCTACGGGCGTGGTTCTACGAAGAACGTCTGTAATAGCTGGAAAGGAACGCAGACGAGCTTACTAAAACGCGTCACGTAGCTCGTGTGTTACTTCCTGACACACTTGCGAACAACCGTCAGCGTAACACGGGGGGGCACATTGCGGACGATCGTTTTAAACATGCGATCAGTAGTTAAATGCGAGTTACGATCGAACGACCCACGGCGTCTGAAAGTGCATTAAGGTTCACGAGGCGTAGTACAAAACAAGCGTCTGTGAACTGGAGTGTAGTTACGGTCGGCGATCTAATCAAGCGTCTGTAGCTCAGTGGCGACGACGACACGTGTACCCAAAGGCGTGCGTAAAATGCGAAGATATCACGATCGGCTGCGTTCCACACAGTCTGTATTTGAATAACGGTTTACGAACCCTTATAGTGATCGGTGTGCGTGAATGGATAACGAGTTAGAGGCGCGCGATGCATACAAGCGTCTGTCGTGTGCGTTAGTGGCGAGACGCCTTCTTGTGTACTGGCGATGCGCACATTCGAACTATTCTGATCGCATATTGGGTTCGTGCGTCACTACTTTTGGGCGCTGATGCGGTCGACATACTGATGACCGCGGGTCTGTGGCGTTTCGGAGGTACGATCGCATCTTAGACATTCATGTCTGTAGATCAGTAGACCACGGTCGAGCAAATCCTCGGGACCGGACGCGTTCCACGGCGTGTGTAACAAGGGCTCACTACAGGCGGGAAGTTTGAGACGCACGAAATCCGTGCGTATTAAAGCTTGTTGCAGACGCCGCTACGGACAGGTCTGTAAAGTCGGACATTTAGAGACCTAATGGGCGAGCCCGGCGTAGCGGATAGATGCCCTCAACGCTGACACTGTAGAGGCCTTTTTTTACAGAGTGTCACTCCCAATCTCACCAAACATGCACAATTAAGCAAGAATTAATGTGGATGGGAGAGAGTTCTCTAGGCTCAAGGGATGACAAATGATTCGAAGATTCAAGAGAGTCTCAAAAGAGCCAGCCACAACATATATATAGGGAGACCTAGGCCCCACTAGCCATTAGGCTGAGAAACTGGCCATTGGACGCTGGGAGCTCTAGACACTGGGGTGTGCTGCATCTAATGCTTGGATAGTGGCCACGTGTCCCTACGTTCAAATGCTGCCTTCGATCACCCAACGGTCGACTTCAAACCCACGCGCTATTAAGTTCACACCAGACGCGTCAGGCATCTGCACCTGACGCGTCAGGTGTGATTCCAACGATCACCTACATGCTATCAGAGGACATCAGACGCTAGCTCCTGATGCACGGGTAGCACACTCGCCGTGCGTTTGGAGTGGCACCCGACGTGCCCTAGCATCCACTGCCAGCACCGAGAACTGCCTGTTTGGCTCAACGCTCTAGACACACTAGGCGGTGTGTCCGATGCAGTGTCCACTGCTAGGTTAGTGGTGTTCCAAGCCATTTCACTTCACCCTTGCTTCCCTTTTGCCAACCACAACAAGTGCACTCCATGTGCACGTGTGTTAGCATTTTTCAAGGGCCAGAAGAAATCACACTAGATCCTAAATACATTGACATGAATGTTAGGCCTAGTGGCACTTGATCAAAGTTTCCTAAGTATTTATCCTCTTAATATTTCGGCTTATTGATCATAATTCACGCACACCCTCTATGGTGTCTTGAGTGCAAACCAAAAATGGCTATCTTGGTTATACCTTTGCCTTAAGCCCATTTTTATTTATCTCTTTCTTGTTTTCCGGTACAAGCACTTCATCATCTTTTGGATGATCTCCATGCATCCACCATGACCACCATGCTTTATCACTTGGCTAGGATTCATCTCATACTAGATCACACTTAAGCATAGAGATTAGTCATAGAGTTTCATCAATTGGTCAAAACCAAACTAGAGATCTTCGTCGACACAATCCGGTTGCTTGCACTATCAGTTGTGCTAAATTTGCCGATAGAATGCCCTGTTTGAAACCCAATTATCCACCTAGCTGCTGAGTAAGAAAACCAAATTGCCCAAAGTTTTCAACGGAATTATGGTATCTACCACCATTGGATATGTACAGTTATAGGGTAGTATTGCAATTAGCTCACTCGTGGATCCAAACATCCCCAATTAATGGATAACTAGCTAATGCTTGAATAGCTGGGTGGATCGAAACAGGGCCTAATAAATCATTTCTGATTTGGTACTGCACCATTCACTATCATCAACCTTGAGTGGACATATAGTCGATTTGTAAACATCTCGTGGGATTTTTCTTCACTATCATCAATCATTTCACATATTCCAGATCACCACTTTGTGACAACTTTGGCGGTAAGAAGCTGGAAACACTTCTTCCAGTTCATATTCCTTAGTTTATATAGCCCAGTGTAAACACACATCTGATAAGCTTGATTTGTCGTAATAGTTGTACTACTTTTAGTATGACTTTTATCACTCACAAATAGTTGTTCCTCCATATTTTTAGAAAAAATCTACTTAACCCCCAACCTATCAAGGTTGGTCAACTTCACCCCCAAACTCTAAAACGGTCTAATTTACCCCTTGAACTTTCTAAAATTATCTATTTCAACCGAGACAACTTTCAACAATGGTTTTGCTATAGTGCCATCGGGTTGCTACAGTGTAGGTGTTTTGTCTTTTTCTTTTGTTTATTTATTTTTTGCTCAGTCTTCGACAAAATCATAGTAAATCACAAAAATTATAAAATAAAAAAAATCAATTTTGTTGGACTCCATATGAGTAGATCTACACAGTGAACATATAGTATGGTATGATTTAGTAAAACTTTTTATTGTAGTTTTATATTAATTGGAAATTTTAATTTTGTCTGTAATTAATTAGAATAATTTATAGTTGCAGCTTTCATGATGGAATTCTGGTGAAATTTTTATGGTAGGCTAATTTTTGTATGCTTAAACTAAAGTAAAAATTTCGTACTCGTTGGACTATGTATAACTTAGTTATAGTTATAATTTATTTATAGATAAATTTCAATTAATTATATACAAAATTGGATTTTTTGATTAATCTAAAGCTACAACAAAAACTTTGTACTAAATCATACCATATTATATGTTCACTGTGTAGATCTACTCATGTGCATTTGAACAAAATTGGATTTTTCATTTTATGATTTTTATGTGATTTACTATGATTTTTCAAAGATTCAACGAAACAAATAAAAAAAATACAAAACAACCCACACTGTAGCAAAGCCACCATTGAAAACTGACTACGGGATAACATAGGCAGTTTTAAAAAGTTCAGAGGGTAAATTAGACCCTTTCATAATTTAGGGGTGAAGTTGACCACCTCTGATTTTTTTTTTTTTGAGAATTAGTTGACCACCTCTGATAAATATTGGCAATCCTCTCCTGGGCCATCTCGGCTGGTTGGGCTTTCCTGCCCTCTCTGGGCTGGGCCAGTCATGTACTGTGACAAGGGAATTGATGAAATGAAGGATCAAGAGAGGCTTCACATGACAAATCAGCAGGCCACGTCAGCACGAGAAAGACACATGGAGGGAATGGGCCTAAGTGATTTGGTACATATACAAAATTTATGGACCTAAAAAGCCACTTTAAAAGTTGATGGACCTAAGTGAGACCTCCTCACAAGTTAATCGACCTTTGGTACATCTAACTCTTTTTGTTTATTAAAAATGATGCCAACTGTATGTGAAGGCATCCTTCAATTTACTTGTCAGTTGTTATTTTGCATTGAAAAAAGGGCAATACTCTTAGGTAACTCCTGTGCCTTGAATATAATGTGCTTGTGAATCTGAAACTTGTTAAAAGACTACTTACAGAACATGTTAGTTGTCGATGTTCCTTAAATTATGCTCCTGGCAAATACTTTTGTGAATTTGCAGTGCCTCACCAAGTTGCAATAAGCACGCAATTATTGTTCTAGATCATGCTCTTTGCTATTGTTCTTGAAAAAATGCCTAGGTCAAGTCCATTCCTCAAAAGATGTTTTTACATGATCCATGCATGCCAGTATTATCTTGCTTTGCTCTCCATTGGGTGACTAGGTAGGTCCAATAAAATCCTCCACACCATCTTTAAAACTCTAAAACAACAAAATATCATGAGGAATGAGTGTGCATAATTGAATACCTCCTTATTCTCACTTGGTTCTGGGTCTTGTAAATACTCTAGGAAATGGTACTTCACCCTTGCATGGCGTAGGATAACTTGGTTGGTTAGGATCAATCATTTAGTCAAGAAAGCTAAACTTTCCTAAAAACCAGCTGACATTAGATAGAACATAATGACAATGGTAGTAGGAATCTCAGTATGATGGTGACAGTGAGAAAACATATGCAAATTGTTAGGCGGTGGATGTGGAAACTTGTCTTCATTTTTTGCTTATGGCATCATTAAATTAATACTCTCATATCATGCACTGATTCTAGTGTGTTTCACACATTTTCATTGAAGTCTGTCTCTAGGTATTCATAGTCTAATACAATACTAATAAATACTTCCTTTATTCATCCAATTGTGATAAACATTAGTTACAATAATTTTATCTATTTTTTTTCGTTCGTCTGCACTTAGCCTCTATGATGTCGCGTGTAAATACGATAAAGACATGCACGGACATTAGGCCAGTCTCAATGGTGAGTTTCATTACGTTGTTTTCAAGACTGCCATGTCATATAAAATGAAATGAAACTTAGATGAAACCCCTAATCTCAATGGAGAGTTTTATTCTGTGTTTTCATAGGCATTTAATTTCATGACTCGTAGATAGTGGGTATTCATGCCAAGAGAGTTTCACCAGGAACGAAACTTTTACCTTCTCTCTCCTCATCGTTTCATGCAAAAAGTGTACTTATGTTGATATGTCGCTCTATTTATTGTGCATGAAACGTCTATGAAACCCCCATTGAGACTGGCCTTAGGCGTTGGCTACAATGGCTTCTTGCTAACTGCACACCTAGCGTCATCACAGGCTTGGATGTTGTCCTAAACCACCTTTGAGCTCGCTGTACATACACGGCGATGTAGTGATGTAGAGGTTTGAAAAGTGGTAATCGGTCATGTCGGGTCGCTGAAATCATCATAGATTCCGACAAACACCCAGCTGTGCTCCTCGAACACCGCTGACGTGGAACTAGTCCTCGCTGGCTATGCCCTAAGCCCACTGCACATTTTCACATGGTTCAATATGTACTATCTCTCATGTGTTCATTTGCATCATGCTTCAATATCTGTTTGATGCATCATGCTTCAATATCTGTTTGAGGTGTGTTCAGTTGAAACTCTCTCATATAATAAAATTGTATACCTCCATGTGTTTCACACATATTTTCATTGAGACTGTCTCTCGGTATTCACAGTCTAAAGCAATGCTCATAATTACTTTATTTTTTTCATCCAATAGAGATAAACATAGTTACATAACTTTATCTATATTTTTTTGTTCGTCTAAACTTAGCCACTGTGTAGTCACGCTATCGGCCTGAGCAAGATACGGCGTTTGTCGTTGCCTACAGTGGCTTCTTGCTGACCACACCTAGGGCTATCACCGGCTTGGATGTCGTCCCAAGCACACCTTTGAGCTCACTGTGCACGACGACATAGTGACGTAGAGACTAGCAAAGATGTAATCGGTTGTGGCAGAGTCATTGAAATCGTCATAGTTTCTGATGAACACACCCAGCCATGCTCCTGGGACAACGCGACGTGAAACCAGTCCTCGATGAACATGCCCAGAGTCTACTCCACATTTGTATCATGCTTCAATATGTACTATATCTCATATGTTCATTTGCATCATGCTTCAATATGTGTTTGAGGTGTGTTCAGATGATACATACTCTCTCATATAATGCAATCATATAGCTCCGTGTGTTTCACACATTTTCGTTAAACTGTCTATCGGTATTCATAGTCTAATACAATAATCATAAATACTTTATTCGTTCATCCAATTGTGATAAACATTAGTTACAATAATTTTATCTATTTTTTCGTTCATCAGAACTTAGTCTCCGCGATGTCGCGCTGTCGGCCTGGACATGCAAAGGTGTTGGGCGTTGTCTACAATGACTTCTTGCTAACTGCACCTAGCGTCATCGCTGGCTATAGTATGTTGTCCCAAGGCACCTATGAGCTCGCTGGACATGGCAATGTAGTGACATATATAGAGGTTTGCAAAGTGGTAATCAGTCACGTCGGGGCCGCTGAAATCATCACAGATTCCGACGAACACCCAACCGTGCTCCTCGGACACTGCAGCGTGGAACCGGTCCTTGCCAGCAATGCCCTAAGCCCACTCCACATTTGCATCATGCTTCAATATGTACTATCTCTCATGTGTTCATTTGCATCATGCTTCAATATCTGTTTGAGGTGTGTTTAGTTGATACTCTCTTATATAATAAAATCATATACTTCCATGTGTTTCACACATATTTTTATTGAGACCATCTCTCAGATCAGTCTAATATAATGCTCATAAATACTTCATTTTTTCATCCAACTATGATAAACATAGTTACAGTAACTTTATATATTTTTGTCTGTTGTCTGCATTTAACCTCCGTGTTGCCGCGCCCTCGGCCTGAGCAAGACATGTGAGGCATTTGTTGTTGCCTATAGTGGCTTCTTGCTAAATGCACCTTGCGTTGTCATAGGCTTGGATGTAGAGATTGGTGAAGTAATCGGTCGCGTCAGAGTCATTGAAACCGATATAGCTAGATTCCGATGAACACCCAACCTCGCTCCAAGGACACCGTGATGTTGGAACCGGTCCTCACTGGACATGCCCTGAGCTTACTCCACATTTGCATCATGCTTCAATATGTACTATATCTCATGTGTTCATTTGCATAATACTTCAATATGCGTTTGAGGTAATGCGTTCAGTTGATACTCTCTCATATACCTTCGTGTGTTTCACCCATTTATATTGAAACTGTCTCTCAGTATTCATAGTCTAATACAATACTCATAAATACTTTATTTTGTTCATCCAATTGTGATAGACATTAGTAACAGTAACTTTATCTATTTTTTTCGTTCGTCTGCACTTAGCCTCTGCGATGTCGCGCCATCGCCTAAGAAAGACATGCAGATGTGTTCAGCGTTGCTTACAGCGGCTTCTTGCTAACCGCACCTAGCGTCGTCGCCGGCTTGGATGTTGTCCCAAGCACAACTTGGAGCTCGTTGTGCACGGCCATCGATATATGTAGTGACGTCGAGGTTGGTAAAAGGTAATCGGTTGGGTCGGACCCACTGAAATCATCATAGATTCCAACGAACACCCAGCCGTGCTTATCGAACACCACAACATGGAACCGGTCCTTGTCGGCCATGCCCTGAGCCAACTCCACATTTTCATCATGCTTCAGTATCCACTATCTCTCATGTGCTCGTTGGCATCTTGCTTCAGTATGTGTTAAGGGGTGTTTAGTCTATACTTTCTCATTTAATGCAATCATATATTGCTCCATGTGTTTCAGACATATGTTTAGTTGAAGTCGTCTATCTGATTCATATTCTAATATCATACTCATAAATTCTTTTTTTCTTCGTCCAATTGTGATGAGCATTAGTTACAATTATTTTTTTTCTATTTTTTCTATATGTAGCCACCGCGCTATCGCGCCATCATCCTGAGAAAGACATGCAAATGCATGTGTTCGTTGTTGCTGTACCCCGCTTCTAGGTGACCACACCTAGTGCCATCGCTGGCTTCAATGTTGTCCCAAGCACGCCTTTGAGCTCACTACTTGATGTAGAGCTTGGCGAAGAGATAATCGATTGCGTCGGGGGCGTTGAAACCGTCATAGATTCCGACTAACATCCAATTGTGCTCCTCGGACACCGCGATGTGGAACCGGTGCTCACCGCCCATGCCTTGAGCCCACTCCACATTTGCATCATGCTTCAGTATGTACTGTCTCTTATGTGTTCATTCGCATCTTGCTTCAATACATGCATTTGAGGTGTGTTCAGTTGATACTCTCTCGTATAATGCAATCATACGCTCCATGTGTTCCATACATATTTTCATTGAAACTAACTCTTGGTATTCATATTATAGTACTCATAAACACTTTGTTTTTTCCATCCAATTGTGATAAACAATAGTTACAATTACTTTATCTATTTTTCTGTCATGATTCAATTGTATTATCATGCCTCAATGTTGGTTTGAGGTGTGTTTAGATGATACTCTCAAATATAATGCAATCATATACCTCCCTGTGTCTCAGACACATGTTTACTTGAAATTACTACCACACGTGTATTCATATCTGAGCATAGATTCTTTGGGTTGTGCCATCTAGGCACATGAGCTAAGCAGATCGAGGTATGCCAATATGGCACGGTCAATCATTGCTTTGGCCCATGCACACTCCATAGCACATCGACACACGTCTTGGCGGCATGTCTGTCCAATCACGATCCTTGAAATATCTTTGCTAGTTTTCTTTTGTCTGCTCCTGATCTATAAAAGTAGAGTAAATTGCACAGTCCTTAAAGTATTGGATGGGTTTCATCTAGGTACTCAAACTATGAAAATTGCACATTTAGCTCCGTAATGTATTTCAGTGTGGTCTCATCCAAGTCCAAAATACACACAAGGAAGGTTAGAAGCAGATGTGGTCATCAATGTGGACAGTTACAGTCCTGCGACACCTTGATGCCAAGGACATTCTTCAAGTTAGGCTCTGGCCTCCAATATAGCATGTTGCGGCTGTCCCCAATGTTCATGATGTCCTTGGTCTTCATCATCATGACGAGCACGGATGAGCCCATCAGGCCCAGCTCCGGGCATGGGCACTTCCGTCCGTTTGCGGTTAGCCTCCGTGCTGTCACATCAGCATGCCTTTGAGCTCACTATGCATGGCGACATATCAATGTAGAGGTTGGCGAATAGGTAATCAGTCGCATTAGGGCCGTTGAAACTACCGTAGATTCCAACGAACACTTAGTCGTGCTCCTCGGACACCGCGACGTGGAACCGGTCCTCGCCAGCCATGCATTGAGCCCACTCCACATTTGCATCATGCTTCAATATGTACTATCTCTATTGTGTTCATTTGCATCTTGCTTCACTATGTGTTTGAAGTGTGTTTTCCTTTGGGTGGGACCGTGGGACCAAATTGACTTTACGAGCATGTGGTATCATCATTGCAAACCATGCATGTCGTGTCGATCTTGCGCCGAGATTAACACTATCTCTCGGATCACACTTGAACCATGCATATGCTGACAATCAACGACACCATGACAATATGTGGATGATGAATACTAAATCCATTCCAAATTGTAGTTCGTTTGACTTTTTAATCTTAATTTTGACCACTTTCGCCTTATTCAAAATTTTGTACAAAATATCACTTCTTTTGTTGTGGTTTGCTTTATTAACAAGTGGACTTAAATTTGATTATTTTGTGCAAATTTTTTTGAATAAGACGAGTGGTCAAACTTAGAGTAAAAAAAGTCAAACGAATTATAATTTGAAACGGAGGGAGTAGTTGATACCCTCTCATATAATGCAGCCGTACCTCTATGCGTGTCAGACATATGTTTACTTGAAACTATCTCTCATGTATTTATATTTTAGTATAGTACTCATAAATACATTTTTCTTCATCTAGTTGTGCATTAGTTGCAATTACCTTAGCTTAGCATGAAAATCAATATATGTTCATCCCTTCATGCATGTACGATATGGTTTGTATGTATAGTGAGACGACACATTATGTATGTGTCGCGTAGTTATTTTTTTTTTTTCTATTTTAGCGATGATAGGAGTAATTGAGACCACAATGGGATATGTGATGAACATCTTAGGCGGCTACTCAATATTTATGTGTTACTTCAAACTATTTTTATTTTGGGAAAGTAGGAAACTTCAGAAAATAGATCAGATAAAGTATTTCTGATTTTTTTGTGCGACTTTTCTATAATTCAACTTTTTCTTCACAAGATCTTAGGGTGCCTACAATTAGTAATAGCAAGGTTGAGCCGATCGACTTCTTGAGGCTGGGAAAATTTTGGGCAAGGTTTGTTTTGCGAAGAATCACGGGCATCATTTATGTGTGCACATAACTACTACAATTTTTTTCCCCAAACTACTCTCTTTTTTCTCATTGTTATAAGTTAAGCATATGTATCAATGTATCATGGCCAGTTAGTCGCAAAAAAAAAAAAAAAAAAGGAATCATGGTCAGTCCCTGTGGCCTATACACTTTTTATCTTGTGCTTAAGCCATATGCACTTATAGAAGAAGCATATGGTTTCTTTTTTTTCTATTACCTTAAGTCATATCTAAGCCAATTGTATGTTAAGGCACCCTTTAATTGTTGTAAAAAAAAAGGCATCCTTTAGTTAAGGACTTTACTACAGCATGTGCACGCTCCAATTTGGGAAATAAGTTTGGTTGCCAAAAGGGAAACAACCAGCGAGAGAGGGCTCGTGTGTGCCCGCATCGTCTCCCCCACCCACGGTTCATCACGTCAGCGGCTTCATCCCCACGTCTTCCCGCCTCCGGCATCGCCTTGCCCCGGCCAGCTCAGATTCGGCAAGTGTAAGCCCTCGCTCTTGCCTTTAGTACCTCCCACGCCCAATGCCCACCACCACGCCCGGTGGAAGTAGGGTCTCGCCTGAGCTCCATGGGCCGTGGAGCTCGACGAGACCCTACCACGGTGGTGACCCCCTCCCCTTGCCACCGCAAATGGTCACCACCATGGCCGAACTCCCCACACGACCTAGTCCGCCCTACCACCGCCAACTACCCATTAACCATCCCATCGCCTATCCTGTCTGTCTCCCGGGTGGCATTCTATACCCGCCGGAGTTGGAGAAGATATGGATCACGAAATCGCCAAAACCCTAGAAAGAAGATCTAGGAGGAGGAGAGAAGGTACAGAGGAGGTTTACCCGGCATGGATCCGCCACAACCGCCGCATCCACCATGGCCACGTGCGGGAGAGGCGGTAGGGCATGGGCGTGGAGTGCGGGAGGTCGCCAGGGAGAGGGAGGGAGGGAGGGGGGAGAGAGAGAGAGAGAGAGAGAGAGAGAGGTGGAAGGCGAGGTTGTGCAAGGGTGTGTGGAGAGGGAGCGGTGCAGTGTGCGACTGAGTTTGGGAGGCCAGCGGGCGCCTTGGCTAATGTGTGTGAGCCGTAATAAATCATTTCTGTTTAATTAATTTACTTGTTAGTTGCTATTTTACACCAAAAATGCAACTCTCATGTAACTCCAGTGTTTTCATTGTGCTACTGGAGCTAAAACTTAAAATGCTAAAAGTTAAAAACGGCGGCAGTGGTGGTGGTGATGGTGTGTGTGGGGAGCCAGCGGTGGGAGGGACTGCACTAGGTACCAATATAAGACTTGCCGAAATAGATGAAAAGTCAACTTTGTAAAATTTTGACTGATTATATATTGAAAATATAATTATTTACAATACATAATTAGTATCACTAGATAGATCGTTAAATATATATATTTTTTATAATAAATTTATTTAGACATATAAATGTTGGGGCGTATCGTGTGCAACCATCGTTCAGTATGCAATCTTTGCAAACTTCCAACCATAATCACAAGATCTGCATCCGATGGCCAGATTGAAAGGTGGGAAACTTTAACACTTAAACCCTCACCATCACATTTGCTAATAAAAAAAAAAACCCGTCGGTGATCTCACGATCTCCGTTTCCTCGTACGACGTTAGCCTAGATCGTACTCGTACGTACGCCGCCGCCGCCGCCGACTTTGACGAACTCGTCGTAGTATACGTCGGCCTCGCGGACTTCTCCTTAACGCCTCGAGGACGCCTCGCTGCAGGCCTGAAGGACGCCGCCCGTCGGGCTGCTAGCCGCGCCCCAGTGCCCCGGCGCCCTCAGCCTGGCTGGACGTACGGTGGCACCCGAGGACGTCGTCGAATCCGCCGTCGTCATGGATCGTCAACGAGATGCTGCCGCCACTTAAAGTATGGGTACGTCCGCCGAGTGATGTTATTATCTGTAGCGTGCCATGTTCAGATGCATTGAAATCCTTCATTGTCGAATTTGTACCGTGCAATGTCTGTGAGGCCTGTAGCGTCAGCTCGTGAGGTCTGTAGCTTGAAATCCTACTCTGTTCTGTGTTTGCTGCGATTTAAATAATATGTAAACAGCAGCGATCTGGTCCCAGTCTCAGTTAACTTTGCCGGTCCGTGCCGGTGTCGGCTTCGATCTCAAATCAGGAGCACAATTCCGGCGTGGAACACGACGCAGAGAGCCAGCGCGAGGCCTGTCAGCAGCTGAACCCGAGACTTGAAGCAGCGGCGTAGGAGGCAAGGATTCCTCACGAGTCCGCCGGAAAACGGCGTACGAGGAAAAAATTGATGCGGCGGCGGCGTACGTAAGAGTACGATCGAGGCTATCGTACGAGGAAACGGAGATTGTGAGATCACGGACGGGCTCCAGATTAGGGGTTTTTTTTTTTAGCAAATGTGATGGTGAGGGTTTAAGTGTTAAAAGTTTACCTCTCAATCCGCCATCGACGCAGCGGTCTTTGTGATTGTGGTTGGAAGCTCTTAAAGGTTACGTGACGAACGATGGTTGCGTAACACGATACGCCAAATCGCGCGTGCAAACTATAGAAAAACGAAACTTGGACTGCAGGATTTTCATCCGATGACCAGGGAGAGAGCTGGATCAAGTTTACAAAAAACGCCCGCCTGGACTCTCTAATCGTATCTTTTTTGCAAATGACCCCCTACCCTAATACCCACACGCCGTTTCCCATCCGCGGCACCTTCTCCGCGCCGCCGCCCCTTCGCGGCGCCCTTCTCCGCTCGCCTTGGCTGCGCCCTGCTCCAAGTCCGCCATGAATAGGGCTGGGAAGCCCTTCCCCCATCGGCGCCCGCCTCGATGAATAGGGCTGTGAAGCTCCTTCCTGACGGCGCCAGCCGCGTCGTCCGCTTGCGCCAGGAGGAGGTTGAGGAGACGGAGAGCGGCGAGGGTGCGCCAGCGGGGGCAGGGTTCAGGCGCGGTCGCTGCAGGAAGGGCGCGTGGCCGCTCGCCGGCGCCATTGAAGCTGAAGCTGTGCTGCTGTATTCTTATGAATTGAACGCATGAAGCTGTGCTGCTGTCTGTATTCTCTATTCTGTGGCTCCTATGTAATGAACTTGTGTGTAGGTCATGAAAATGAATAAAATGATATTTCTCTGTTGCAATTGTGTGTGAAATTGGTAGACTGAAACATTGAAAAATTGTGTGCCCAATTGACAGACTGAAATTGCCAATGAGCAGTCGAGACACACTGATGGCAGACGTATGTTCAGCGAGGGAGTCTGAACTTTCACGTTTTTTTATAGATAATGGTCTGAATTTCAGTGTTATAAATCAAAGGGTTTAGGGATTAATTCCAGTTAGAGTGGGGAGAGAAGCAAAACTAGTAGAGGGGAATACAGGATCAGCAGCCTGCAATTCATTTGAGCAGCAGGAATAAAGGATCAACAGCCTGCAATTCATCGACTGAAAAATTGATACACTGAAATTCAATGACTATGGCCTATGGCTATGCAATCCTTCATCTATGAGATTCTGATGACTATGGCCTGCAGCTTCATAAATGTACTTCACAATCGACTCAATGTTCAACTTCTGTTCAGCATTGAGAGGTGAGCACAAAGTGATCAGAACCTCTTCCAAGCGAGGGATGAGGAACCTTGAACTCAACTGTATGCACAATTGAAACAAATTAGCTATATAGCACATCACCAGATGCTCACCTTGCTCGCACACTGCTTGAATTTCACAAACATTTGCACACTGCTTGAATTTCAGACATTTCAATCTCAGTTGTTCTACATTTGTATCTCAGAAGCATTACACGAAACAAAAGAGGCATTACACAGAATAATTATATCTACTCCTTGTTTACTTGCACAGAATTTCACATACAGTTCTTCAGCTATTGGCTATTGCAGACCCAGACGCCATCCTGAGACTTGTGAGCAGTGATGCAATGCCTGATGCCGGAACTTGGTCCGACAGTAAAGCTATTCCACATGCATCATGGTAACAGAAACATCCGGCTTCATCCTCGGAGGAGAATCAGACCAACTTAATACAAAAAGACTTTCAAACAACCGGATCTAAGTGTACATAGCAAAACCGACTCAAAACTCAATTCTTGAAAAAGCACATTCCTCTACTCAAACTTGAAACTGAAACTGTGCTTTGGTGACTCCTTATCTGCCTGTGTCCCAAACATAAGGCTTTCTAAGTAGTCTTTGCACACCTGGTATCCTTTCAATTAGCTCATTACACAAAAAGTTGTCTTCTTTGTTTTTTACTAAAATACGAGACAAATGTATCATATGAGAATGCACATATACTAAAAGAACAATTAAATCAGAGCAAGGTATTACTATCTTTAAATAATAATGCACACTTCACTTTAGCTACCTCACAAGCATAGCTAACGTTTTCTCCACAAAGCCACAGTGAATTCTCCAAATCCACAACAAATTCAGTAACAAACATAAGGCCATTTATCTGACAGTAGCTTGACAATAAAAACATACAGTACGTTAACAATTTAAAAAGCACTATGCTCTAGCATCTGTGCTACAAGTTACAACAATTGTTTGGAACATCAATTATCCATGCGTCGTGAAGTGGAACATAATTTGGGTGATCTACTAATAAACTCTCTAAATAAAATACATGAGTCTACCCTTCCTATAGACCTAATAGTACAAACCCTCTTTTATCACTTCCACAAGTAAAATAGAAGGAAGTGTAGCACTATGCAAAATATCCCTCAAGAGAGGATATATAATGCCACCTACTACATAGATGATTAAAACCCAGTAAACTTTACAGCAAAATGCAAGCTACATGGTCAGCAAACCACAAGAGTCAGCAAATCTTCTTTTTTTTTTTTTTTCTTAGAGTCACCAACTCTATGACTTGATAATGCATAGTGTGCTTTTATTTTCCTTTTTCCATGAGTAAGTGCAACAAAGCTTCAAAGATGAACAAACCTGCAAAAAGAAAAATAATATCAAGAATAGTTTCAGAAACTGAAAGAAATTGTACTATATTTAGTACGTGGAAGTACAACCATCAAGATATATAAAATAAACAATATGCAGGACATATAAAATTTGTAACCATTTCTCTAAATGGAGCAATAATTTTATTTTAAAAAAATCAATTCATTTTTCATTCAAAACGCTTGGTAACCTAGTACTTTTTTCTCATCAATTTAAGGCATTATTTTGTTCTGAGAAAAACAAACTTTACAAATACTGGCCAGTAATTAGTCAAATTATATGCATGTTCAGTGTACAAAAGTCATGTCAATTAATTATATATTTAAAGTATAATGCAACATATCTCAATGACCAAAATTTATTTTTGAAGACTTTCTTATTCTAAAATACCCTTCATTTGATGGTAAAAGTAATTATGCTCACTAGAATATAATTATTCCACACCCAAAAATGGCACAAATGAGCAGCTGTGTAAGTAATAACTGACACTGAGTGCCATATTTTCAGGATAGAAAACTTGACAGAAAGCTACAATGAAGATCCTGAAGACGCCCTTGTTATGTAGGTTAGTTTTTCAAACAGCATTATAACACCAGATTATGCGACCCAAAATGGATTAGACGGGTAGAATGGTTGTAGTTGAGCTATCCTGAGCCAGACTAAACACTTTCCCGGAACTGTTGTAAAATTCACTGTAGTGCGTCTTTGAATAAATGTTCGTCTTAAGACACTACAAATAGCTTTTTTGAAGGAATAACTTAGTGATTTTGTTCATATACTTTATGATCAATTGCTACAGAAATTTGGGTGAATAACTTTAATTTGAAGAACTTACTCATTATCTTCACTTTTTTTGGTAAAAATATAGCGGGAATAAATCCAATAGCGAGATATGTTGGGAACTATAATTTATATTCTATCAACTAAATTGATAAGTAACTCCGGCCTATGTTGATTTGGAAGACTTTCTTGAGTCGTCTCAACATAGCCCCAAGCCCGGTAAAGGAGGAGGGTTGCGTTAGGTTTGGCGAACCAACGTAAAAACCCGACCACTCTAATGGATATGAAACCCATAAGAAATTGTTGGGGCGTAACCCTCTTAGCGACGCGCGCTACATCGGAACCCGTGTGGTGTCAAATGGGCAAGGGCCGGGTCGCCATCCCCTTAGTGGCGGCGTCGTATCGCGGATCCGGCACGATGAACGATGAGCAAAGGGCCGGGTCGTCGCAAACCTTAGTGGCGCGCTACATCCGCGCCCGGGTGTAGTGAAAAATGAGCAAGGGTCTTTACACTTTCCTCGACGGGTGCGAAGGGTAAGGAAGCTAGCCGAGCCAACTAGGATTCGTCTAGGTAGCCGGAACGTAGGGTCCCTAACAGGTAAGTTAAGAGAGCTGAGTCGATCACGCGGCAACTAGGAGGCGTGTAAATATTCTATGCGTTCGAGAGACCAAATGGAAGGGCGAAGGCGAAAGAGGTGGAGGGCACGCGGCTTCAAGCTTTGGTACACATCGGACAACATCGGGTAGGAATGGTGTAGGTATCCCGATAGATAGGAGCCTTAAGGATGAAGTAGTGGACGTTAGGAGGCAAGGTGATCGGATTATCTTAGTCCGATTGGTCGTTGGAGACTTCGGTCTTGAATGTGATCGGTGCCTATGCCCCTCGGGTAGGTCTTAGTGAGAGCGCCAAGAGTCGATTTTTGGGAGGACCTAGATAGCATGGTTAGTACTCGTGTGCCTATCGGTGAAACTCTTCATAAGAGGAGACCTCAATGGCCATGTGGGTGCAACAAATGTAGGGTTTGAGCGAGTACACGGGGTTTCGTGCGGTAGTAGGAACGAAGAGGGGAGGATGTTTTGAATTTTGCTTTGGCCTATGACTTGTTGTTAGCGAATACCCTCTTTAGAAAGAGGGAATCCCATTTAGTGACCTTCCGTAGTGGACAACACTCGAGCGGATCGATTTTATCCTTGCAAGAAGGGAGGATAGGACTCGCTTGCCTAGATTGTAAGGTGATACCCGGGAGTGTGCGGTCCCTCAACACAAGCTTGTAGTGGCGGACTTTCGTTTTTGGGTGCGTGCCCACCGGAACAAACGTGTCAAGATTACGAGAACGAAGTGGTGGAAGCTTAGAGGGGAAGCGGCACAATCGTTTAAGGAGAGGATGCTAGGCGAGGGCCTTGGGAAGAAGGAGAAGATGCGCACGACATGTGGTCAAGATGGCAACATGTGTACGGAAGGTGGCCTCGAGAAGTGTTGTGTGTGAGTAGGGGAGGCAAGAAGGAAGCGAAGGACACCGGTGGTGGAACGACGAGGTACAAAAAAGGCTATTAAGGAGAAGAAGGAGTGCTTCAAAAGCGCCTCCATCTCGACAAGAGTGCAGCCAACATCGAGGGCTATAGGATAGCGAAGAGGGCTACAAAGCGGCCGTGAGTGTAGCAAAGGGTCGCTTTTGATAACCTTTACCAACGGCTAGGCACGAAGGAAGGGGAGAAGGACATTTATAGGATCGCTAGGATACGTGAGAGAGGAAGACAAGGGACATAAACCAAATCAAATGCATCAAGGATGGGACGACAGTCGATTTCTGGCGACGAGGAGATCAAGGGCGGATGGCGAGAGTACTTCGATAAGTCGTGTTCAATGGGGAGAATGATAGTCCTACCTTTGAGTTGGGCGACTCATTTGACGATACTTGTAGACGCTTTGTGAGGAGAATTCAGAAGGCGAGATCGAGAGAGGCTTTGAAGAGGATGAAGGGAGGTAAAGCGATGGGCCACGATGGCATCCCCATTGAGGTGTGGAGATGTCCGGGAGCGAGAGCGGTAGTATGGTGACTAAGCTTTTTAACCTCATTTTTCGGTCAAACAAGATGCCTAAAGAATGGAGGCGAAGTATATTAGTACCAATCTTCAAGAATAAGGGAGATGTTCAAAGTTGTACTAACTAACTGGGGGGATTAAAAGGCGATGAGCTATACGATGAAGCCGTGGGAGAGGGTTATCGAAAGCATAAGCCTACGAAGGTCGACAAGTGTGACCCAAAACCAATTTGGGTTCATGCCCGGAGGTCGACCATGGAGGCGATTTTTCTTAGTACGACAGTTGATGGAGAGATTTAGGGGCGAAAAGAAGGACTTGCACATGGTCTTATTGACCTCGAGAAGGCGTATGACAAAGTCCGAGAAACGTCATGTGGTGGGCCTTAGAAAACACAAAGTCCCAACTAAGTACATTACCCTCATCAAGGATATGTACAAAGATGCGGCGACATGTGTTCGGACATGTGATGGCGATACCGGTGACTTTCCAATTAACATAGGACTACATCAAGGGTCGACAGATCCCCTTATTTATTTACTCACGTGATGGATGAGGTTACAAGGGATATACGAGGTGATATCCCTTGGTGTATGCTCTTTTGGCGATGATGTGGTGCTAGTGGATGAGAGTAGAGCGGGGGTAAATAGGAAGTTGGAGCTGTGAAGGCACACGCTAGAGTCGAAAGTGTTGATTGAGTAGGACCAAGACCGAGTATATGATGTGCGACTTTTAGCCCGACTAGGCACGAGGATGGGGATGTCACCACTGGATGGACAAGTGGTGGCCAAGAATGATACTTTTTCGGTATTTAAGATCTATGCTACTGAAGGATGGCGACATTGATGAAGATGTTAGACATAGAATCGCGGCAGGTTGGCTAAAGTGGCGTCAAGCTTCCGGCATCCTATGTGACAAGAGGGTACCACGAAGCTAAAAGGGAAGTTCTATAGGGCGGCGATTCGCCGGCGTCTTGTATGGTCTTTGAATGTTGGCCTACAAAGAGGCGACATGTCCAACGGCTAAGTGTGACCGAGATGTGTATGTTGCGTTGGTTTTTGCGGGCATACCGAGAAGGGATAGAGTTCGGAATGAAGATATTCGGGATAGGGTTCGGGTGGCCCCTATCGAGGAGAAATTGATTCAACATCGGTTGAGATGGTTTGGACATGTTCAACGGAGGCCTCCCGAGGCGCCCGGTGCGTAGTGGAGTTCTAGAGCGGGTAGATAATGTAAAGAGAGGTAGAGGCCGACCTAGACCGACTTGGGACGAGGCGGTTAAGCGAGACCTTAAGGAGTGGAATATCTCCAAGGATTTAGCTTTGGATAGGAGCGCTTGGAGGCTAGCTATTAACGTGCACGAACCATGACTTTGTTTCCTTTTCTATCTACCCTAATCTTTATCCTTTTGTCTTGTGCCTTTCTACGTTCTTTTTTATGCTTTGTTTCATATGGGTTTCATCTCTAGCCTACCCCAACTAGCTTGGGACTAAAGGCTATGGTGGTGTTGTTGTTGTTGTTGCAACTAAATTGATAAGTAGAGATGTGATGGTTTTCCATGATCCCCACTTCCAGATTAAAGATACGAGAAAGGTAACTAAGTTGTTGGTAGGTAAAATGCAAACTTAAGGTGGAAGGTTATACAAGTAAATTACTCAAATAAGTTAGTTAAAATCGGATACCTGTTTTGAGTTCAGAAAAGAGTAACCATTTAAAACACGCAAAACAATCATAACACCAAATGTTGGATGATTTGTATTGAACCTCATAGGTTACTTATATAGTGTGCATTGTGGTTTGGATCTCAAGAAATTCCAGAGATGAGATGGAAATTAACACTATCCTACCATAGAAACTAGATCTATAAGAGTTTGGATTAAGGATTTTTCAATGCATATGCACGGAAAATTGCAGAAATTTGGGTATGTGTTGTCTTTTAGGGCTCCCGCACACAAATAGTTGTAATGCTTTATGCTTACACTACTACTAAATAAAAGTTTTATGATCAAGAATTTCTTATCACACATGAACTGAAATTATAGAAACATGTGTGTTTGTTGTCCTTTATAGCTCCCACACCCTGTCTTTGTAGTGCTAGATTACAGCCAACTCCAAAAGAACTTGTAGTGTTAGGACCCTAACACGTACTAACACACCAAAAGTTTATCGAGATATAAAAAGTGATTCAGATTAGTAAGCACACTTATATTTATCACTATGAATTAAAATTACATATCACAAATCTTGTGCTATGCAAATGACAAGAAGTTCCATTAATTTCCACCAAATTAAGAAAATATATACGGATTTTATTTTTATGAAAGTGGAATAGTTACCAAGACAAGTTCGAACCATTCTATAGGATAAGTTTTCTTTATATTCTGTTCTCAAAGTGAGTTTTTAGTTATGTTCTTATATGTTTGAAAGAGTTGATTCTAATGTCTTTCTTGCATCTTTTTTTTTTTTCATCTAAGGGCTAGAGAAAGATCAGAAATTATTGAAAAATATGTCTGCAAATCATTTTTTTCTATGGAATTCATCCTTGAAAAATATTACCTATGTAGAAAATTACCTGATACAATAGCAGTTAGGAGTTATGCATAGTGCAGATGCTCCAGTATATGATGCAACTTTGGAGCTCTACGTCGAAATATTGGTTGAAGGCGGAAAGACAGGGGTCCACTTGTCCAATTTTTAGCATCATGCATTTCATTCCACGCCTGAACTATCTCCTCAACCTTAAAACTGAGTCCTGCATAAAGGAATATATCTTGGGATTTTATTCTCAAAACACAAGTATTTGGTAGTAGTCGCTATATTAGTAAGGATATTGTCACAAATCGTCTAAAATATAGATATACAACTGCAATGCAACATAAGTGAATATAGGTAGAATAACAGCTATGTTTAGCTATTAAGCTCATATGTGCATGTCTACCTTCTTTGGACATGCAGATTTGAAACTTAGCTGATCTCAAAAATACTTGGAATTATGTCAAATCTCATTCATTCTATTCAGCCTAGGGGTTTACAATTATATCCTAGTCCTGTTTACACTCATGTATTGTTTCTCTTTTGGCATTATCTGTCGAAGTTCCTAAAAATAAATTAATGATCCTTTTTTAACAATGAAGTGTTCGATTTTTGTTAGAACCCCTCAGACCAAAGGCAGAAAAAATAAGTAATTGCACATTATGTGTCACAACGAAATATTCTTACCTTCTTGGGTGGTTTCATTAGCACAATGGTTCTTTACAATCACATTGATGTCAGCTTGAGAGGCACCTCCAATCTTAAATTTTTCCATGGCAACAGTCAGCGACTCCTCTCCCAGCTAGGAAGTCCCAGAATGAATTCAACTACTGAACGTTCATAAAGGATGGTTCCCCATAAAATATTTATATGTGATTGTATGCTTGAAGCCTGTTCAAATGCTTCATCTGCTGATATATCCTTCACAAAACCTTCTAAGACCATCTTCTCAAGTACAACTTTCTCCTTACTTGGCTTAGACAGTCCCCTCAAGCGCAAAAGTTTCCATTCTTTCCCACATATCCATTCCCTTTTCCATATTATCCTCTGCATGATTGAATAACTCCAGAACTTCTGTTTCCATATTTATCTTACATGCAAGAGCGTAATACCAAAAGAGAGTTTGGCCTGCTCAATTGCTGCTGACCAAGAGCAATAAGACCTTCAAAAAAGTCAGTTTTAGTTTTAACAGCTTCCTCAAACATTGTACCAGCTTTGGCATATTCTGTACATGCCCAATCATATGAAACTTTGACTTGCTCAAGTATAAATTCCTGTAAAGAATCTTCAGGCAAACATGGCCTTTTTCTAGCACGAGACATGTGGACATTGCCACAGTTAAACAATGCCAGTGCGGCCATCTCCTGAAATTTGGACTCTGCAACTTCAAAGATTTCCTGTGCTTCTTCACTCTCTATTGTGTCTTCCATAGCCTCATAGTACAGTCTCTGGCCAATTTCTTGGAGATCCAGATATGCATCAGAACTAAAACCAACATGACTCTTGATTATCTGAGCAAACTGTACCATCCAGTCATCAGCGTAATACTTCTGGTCAACATCATGCCAAACGGTCCCATTATCCAACATGATATCACGGTTTCTCTCTAACGTGGCAAAGGAAGGACGTCTCCTGACCCCATCCACTCCAAGCTCTTGCACAGGATTAACCTCTGCAACATACAATCGTACTGGCCCTTCCAAATCTGCCAGATTACTTGCCCATCTTAGCTCCTCAGACGAGGTTATTGTCACCAAGTCTCCTTCTTTGTCTCTATACTTGATCAGAATTGCCTTCAATGACGGAAACTTGTTCTGAACTATTTCTCTCAGTTGTGACAGAGAGCAGTTAACTGGCATCTGAGCACACCTGATGTCCTCTCCAAAGACCAACTTCACATCCTTCATCGCTTCCTCCTTGACACCAACCTTGTCCTCACAATGGTTCACTGGCTTGACTGCGGAATGCTTTCGCTGCTTCCTCTCACCACGCCTCGGTTTCTTTCCAGCAGTGTGTCCACCTCGCTTGTTACCCATGTCCTTCTCTCCCGTCTCAGTTCTTTGTTCAACCTTCTCGAGACCATTGGATTCACTATCTTCAGTATGAAAATCCTGATGATTCCCTATCCCATTTGTGTGCTTCAGGTCAGCCTGCTTCTCCAGTGACACAATATGATTTCCATTTTCCCCATCCTGTTCCACTGCAACCGAATCCAAACGCTTCTTCTGAGACTTCTTCCTCTTCTCCTCTCCATTGGCGGCGCTACCAATCTCACCCTCATCCTCCGGCTGCCCCACACCCTCCTCCTCGTGCTCCTCGTCATCCAAGGCAACCGAGACACCCTTCTCCTCCAACGCCTTCCTCACCCTCTCCTCGCTCCTTCTTGCGGCGCGGTTCCCAGGCTCCCCACCTGACCACCATCCTGACATCCCGCCACGCGAGGTCATGCCTCCCCAGCGCCTCAAAGCATGCGGCACGACGGAGCAGCGCCCTGCCGTACCTCGGCGCCGCCTCCAGCGCGAGGTTGCACTCATGGACGGCGCGGTGGAGCTCCGGCGCGGGTCTCATCCGCATGTAGCACTGCGCGACGCTGGCGCGGAGCCGCGCCGCCTCGACGGCCACGCCCGGACCCGACGACGGGGACGGGAGGAGCTGCGCCGCCTTGTCGTACTTGAACGCCGCGCCCTCCATGTCGCCGCGGTTGAAGAGACGCGTCGCCTCGGACTTGAGCTCCCGTGACAGCTCCAGGAACACCGCCTCGTCGCCGTCCGCCGCCGCCGCCGCCGTTGTGGGCGGATTCTTGGACCCCGCTGACGGCTTCCCCATGGAGCGGGGGTTTGGGGCTGGCCGGCGGCCGCCCCTTGTTCCTTCCACTCAAATGAAACGCCTTTCCCCTGCCGCTCGCGAGCTTGTTTCTTGGAAGGGATGAAAAGGGAAGGTTGAGGCAGATTTGAAGAATTAGAAGCGGGAGGAAACGGAAACAAGAACCAACCAGAAGCGTGTTCTGTTCTTCCCCTCAGTTTCCACCAGCAGCAAGAAACGAAAATGAAATGCGCGAGAGGAAGGAAAGGGGCCGAATCTGGAAGGAGAAGGTGGTGGGAGGGGGCAGGGGTAGGGTGGGAGACGCTTGGACGGCACGGAAGGAGGAGCAGGAGAAGACACGAGGCGGCGAAGCAAACGCACGGCAGCAGGCAAAGGCAAGCAACCCGCCCAAACCAAAGCAGAGGGAGGGAAGCAAAGGAAGGGAAAGGGGAGGGGATAGAGGGCGGGTGGACGGACAAATGGCTGCCGTGGGCGCGAGAACCAAAGTCACGGAACGGGAAGCCGATACGAGACGCTTTTTGGTCTTTTCGTGGTGGTGACACCGAGGTGGTAACGGACGGGGCCGACTGCACGGTGCGGCAGGGCCGTTGCCGTTGCAGTTGCAGTTGAAGGCCCAGCTGGTTGTGTGGTCTTGCAGCTTCCTGCTGCGTAGGGTAGGGGAGGACAGGGGTACCACGTAGTACTGTACAACGTTGATAAACCACTGTTGAAAAAGGGAACCTGTTGCGATATTTGATGACGGAGACAGCTATAAAATAAAACCTATTAAGGTTTATAAGTGACTTTTCACCCTTTTTTTTGAAAAAAAGAGAAAGCTGAGAGCAATGTCTATGGTACTGCGAAAATTGTGATACACGAAAACGACGGCTTCTGAGTACGTAGCTTTACGTTGTAATAATCGTTTGGTTTTTGTTGTGTTTTTAGCGGTCGAACTGAACCAAATGCCTTAGTATTTGGGACTTAACAGTTCCAAACCACTTCAAGAGCACGTTTGGCATGGTGGAGCTTATTACTAAGCTTCACTTTCTCCAACCCAAACAGAACAACTCCACAAACTCCACTTTGTAGAAAAAAAGTTAGAGTTGAGGCCCAACTCCATGGTTTTTCCCCAAAGCTCCTTAAGGGTACTCGAAACCAAATTTTTGTATGTCCTCATAGAGTTGGGGGTAATTACCCGGAATTGCCATTGGTTACAAAAAAAAAAAAAAAAAAAAAAAAAAAAACGCTTTGTTCTACTACATCTCCTGTCGCTCTCGAGAACTCGAAGTCGTGGCTCGGTTGGCAAGAGATCGCTGGTGTGTGTCTACCCCGCCAGCGTTCGAGTGCGGCCGGCCGGTGTGTCTCACCGAAACAGTAGGTTCCTTAATAATTTCAGGTGAGTCTCTCAACGCGTGGAGCAACAAAGGGACCTCAATGACTCTAGTAATCTCTCAGGGGCCGCGTCTTTGTATCTTTGTATAGTTGTAGGTCTGGTTGTATACGGGTAGTGTGTGTGAGGTGTGCGTGTGTGTAGTGTAGGTGTGTGTCTGTGTACGAACAGATTCTACAGCGGTATCCGGATGAAAGGTGTCAAAAAATCTCCCGTCGCGGTACCTCCCGGTCCTGACGCTTCTATCACCGCTCGCCTCCCCATCCAACCCTAGCGCCGCCGCTGCTAGTTCCGGCCACCACGGCAAACATTCTGGCGGTGATGGTCGAGATGATAGATACAATGATCCTGTACTCGATCCTCTCTTTCTTACCCCCAAAGATCCTCCATATTCCATCCCTGACCTTTCCTAGTAGAGTGATTTTCACGAAGAGAATGCGAGAAGTAATTACAAAATGATTCTAGTAATTATTAAACAAGAAGATGTGGAGAGCGAGTTTGTTTTGCTCCCAGCTTATATTGTAAAGGAAAGTGATTCTCATCAACTCTCAACCAAAATCAAGTACCATTTTAACAATTTGGTGGGACTTCATGGAATTTGCTCCGAAGAAGCTAGGAGCGAATCTATACCAAACTAACCTATAAGAATGTAGCATACAAAAATTCACGTGACAATGCCGGGACAAAACCTTAGTAGGTGGCCAAATTCTAAAGTGATATGCATAGTACTCCAAACAAAGCATACAAAATAACAATCAAAGAACAAATGTTAGTTTCAATTCAATCACACAGACAACAGTCGACTCTTTCTTATCATTTTCTCTTTGCTAAATCATCTTTGGTAAGAGTTACCCCTTTTTAAAAAATACCACAACAAAATCATAATTTCCAATGGTACTATCAATTTTTAGATAAAAGCAATTTCCAAACACACCATTCTTTCCTTAGGGAGAACGTCCCCGACGCATCAAGGAATTATATGTAGACCGGAATGTGAGCCCACCATTCTTGTTGAGGTTCTAGCTAAACATATCCTTCCCATTAGTTGGGTTATTATACACCAAAACCTGCCTAAAAGACACATTAAGTGGAACTGTCCCTAAGACATTTGCTATTGTATCATTTTTCCACCACATAACTCTATGTTAATTAGGACACAAGCCTGACCTTATTGGATAGCTTAACATGATTTATAAGAATACCTAGATACTTGAAAGGGAAATCACCTAACCAACACCCAAACAAGCGTGCATATTCCACTTCAGAGTCCTCCTGCACCATAGCAAAACAAGCTCTCTAGTGGAAATTAATTTTTAAATGATTGCTAAAAGGCACTAAACACAAGCTTGATTTTCGTGGCTTGAATCATATCTTGATCTAAAAGCAAAATGGTGCCATCATATTGCTGAATTGAAAGGTCATCATCCACCAAATGGGGAACAACTCCCTTGAGTTCTCCACCGGACTTCACCCCTCGAAAAATCAAAGTTGCTAACATATCCGCCACCAAATTAGCAAAAGAATACTCCCTCTCGTCGGGGGAGATTGTCGTTCTAATGACTCCAAATGATGTCCCATTAGGATTGTCGTTTTAGCTTCAGGACCACAACTGCTGCTCTCCAGCGTAGCCTACAGTCGCAACTTTATCCTATCGATTGCTGTGCTCAAGAGAGAGAAAATAGAAAACAAGCAGCAGTGGGGAGTTACTGGGACCACAGAACTGTAAACCGTGCGTCTTGCAGGCCTACCTCCCTACCCTCCTTGGTCTCTATGCCCGTTCCCAGAACGACAATCGTTCTGGGACGGAGGGAGTATGCGACAAGGGATCTTCCCCTCACTCCTTTCTTTGTTTGGAAGAAATGTCCCATGTTATTTACTTTGATGGTAACACTACCTCTCCTGGTATTTTGATCAATAAAATGGCACCAAACAAGCAAGGAGCCTTTCACTCTTAAATTTTATTGTAGACAAGACCATTTGACTTTGTCATAGGCTTTCTCAAAGTCCTTCAAGATCAAATCACCTTATCTAGCTCTTCTCGCTTATTGAGATGCATGGTTGGATCACTTCTTGAGGGCACTAGCTAGGGCTATTCGGTGGGAAACCATGACAAATTTGAAACATTCAACAAAAAAAAACTGTAGAGTGTCTCTTTGTACTTAGATTTATTGATTGATTGAAGTTGCTCTTAACACTTGGCCCTTAGTGTGCGTGCACTACCGATGAAATAGAAACGGTGCATCGCCGTTAACATTCTTGAATGTCCCAATCAATCACGCCTTATAGTAAAGTCTATCCTGGCCGTCGAGATGGAATCCGAATTTCCTTTCGAGCGAAGCAAACGGAAAAAAGTCTCTGGCACAGGCCAAGTTTCCACACAGAGCAAGCAAACCCACTGAACGACGTTAACCACCCCTAAGTATCCCGGATCGTCCGTCCACGTGTCCCAAACGAACAGCCCAGATCCGTCCTCAGTGGAGCAGGTGTCCCCCCGTCGCTTCCCACGCGCACACCGACCTGACTGACGGCTGGGCCCCACCCCATCATCGCTCTCGTCTGCATCGTCACCTCCCTTCCCCCTTTCGTTTCCAACTCCAACCAGATCGACATCGACTCCCCACGCCGCATAAATCCACCCGAGGCTGCCACCTGATCGATCGAGCAAACCCTCCCGTCCCCTCCCCCTCACGCCGCGTACGATCGACGGACGGCGCTCGCCATGTCGTTCTTCATGGGCGGCGGCGGCGGCGGTGGCTTCCGTGGCGCCAAGTGGTACGCGCGCGTGGCGTTTCTTTTTCTTTTTAGTTTTCCTTCTTCTGGATGGAGGTGTTCTTCCTTGGAGTTGGAGTTCGAGGCGGCGTTCTGATGTCGTCTTGTGTGTCGGTGTGCGTGTGTGTTCGCGCAGCAAGACGCTGCTGAAGCTGTCGATCCCGCGGATAAAGCTGCTGCGGAACAGGCGGGAGCTGCAGCTGCGCCAGATGCGCCGGGACATCGCCAAGCTCCTCGAGGCCGGACAGGAGGCCACCGCCCGGATCAGGGTACGCACGCTTCCTCTTCTTCTTGTCAGGGGATTCGATTTGCTCTGCTTTGCTTTGCTTAGATTGGACTGGAGTAGGGCGGGCTGGGTGGTGATGGGTTGGGGTTGGGAGCTTTTGGCTTTGGCTTTGGCTGCTGATTGGATGGAAGCTAAGCTGCTACGGCTGCTGCAGGTGGAGCACATCATCCGGGAGGAGAACATGATGGCTGCGCAGGAGATCCTCGAGCTCTTCTGTGAGCTCATTGCGGTTCGCCTGCCCATCATCGAGGCCCAAAAGTTTGTACCTCTCTCTATCTGACTTGAATTTCACTAACTCATACGTAATTGCAGTCGCTCTTAGCTTGTTCATGTGGCTATGGGTGTTGCAATCGAAACTAGATGTGCTTTATTTCCCTCTTGATATGACCGGCAGCTCACTCAAGATTTCCAGTGACTTGTTGTTCACATTATTTTTTGTTGGGCAAGAACTAGAGATATGTTTGTTTATTGTGTTCTGTTTGATTTGTTGAGAAGAGCACTTTAGCACTGGCTCGTTGTAATCACCCATCATTATCAGTCGGTTGCTGATTTTGGCTCAACATTGTGCTCCACTGGTACCCCACCATTATTGAGCTTTATTACAATGGTAGATATGAATCGATTTTCTCTTTTTTTTTAAACACTCTACCTTTAATATTTTTATAGTGGGTTAGCAAACAGTAACACCTTGTACTCTTACTTCACTGCTATAGTGCTATGTGCTATGGTGGATTATGGCTTTGTTCCATTCCATTATAGGCCAACCTGCTTGTTTCAACCTATGTGTTTTTACCAGAAACTTGAACCCTAAAGATAAGCATTACTTTGCTATAAGTTCATTTGGCAACAGCGACAAGTTATCTTCGATCTTATACCCTCTGCATTGTTATATTTCTTATTTGTTCCTAGACACAAATCATTGTAATCCCAACTCCAAGGATGGTACTGATAATATTTCTTTGCTGCTGCAATTTTTATTAGGGCGTATTATCTTGAAGTATAAAGTAGGCATACTGATTCCTGTTCTTAAATATAAATGAGCTGTATTGTTAAAATTGATTGTCTGTTTTGTGACAATTTTGTAGAGATCCAGATTAGTGTGGCTGATTTGTGTTTCCTCGTTTTGTTGTCTTCAGGGAGTGTCCTATTGATCTCAAAGAAGCAATATCGAGCATCTGTTTTGCTGCTCCAAGATGTGCAGATCTACCTGAACTGATGCAAGTTCAAATGATGTTTGCGACTAAATATGGGAAGGAATTTGTTGCTGCAGCTTCAGAGTTGATGCCTGATTGTGGGGTCAATCGTCAGGTTATATGACACTTTGAATTTGAATTAATTTAATCTTGTTATCTCGTAGTTTGGATGTTCATAACATATCAGAATTAATGCTTCTGCAGATAATTGAACTGCTTTCTATTCGCCCCTCCTCCTGTTGATGCAAAGTTGAAACTGCTGAAGGAGATAGCTGAGGAACATGAAGTTGATTGGGATCCATCGGAGACAGAGACAGAATTTCTCAAACCTCATGAAGATCTATTGGTAAATTTATATTGAATTATGACTAGCATTGTTAGTTCCATGATTCAATTCTTACTTGACACAATATTTCCCTTCTCAGAATGGACCGACCTACTTCAGTGGCTCCACGCTACCACTTCCTAAGGAGAAACATGAGGAAACAGTAGCTGCAAATGCTGCCCAGGAGCCTGATGAAGACTACGAGTCAGATACCGGTCTTGACTCACTGGATTTGCCTGAAGTCCCAAAGGCTGCAATTCGTCCACCTTCTGATGCGCCAGTGACCCCAGATATTGGTCCGCATGTTCAGGGCTCCCATTCATTCCGTCATGAGTCCTCAGATCCTAATGACTTGGAGGAGAATCCAACAGCTGGTGGTCCTTTTAATGTTATTCAGATGAAAAGCTTGGAACATCTGGTTTCTGGACCATCTGCTCAGTCAAACATACCAGATTTGCCAAATGAAAAGAAGCAATTTATTCCTTTTGCATCTCCACCGCCAGTTTTTGCTCCTTCAGTTGAAAAAACCGAGACAATTCCCTCACCTTCTCTGTCTCCTCCAGTGAAACCACCAGAGCCAGAACCAGAAATCTTCACAAAGAAAATTGATGAAGTGACCACACCTCCAGTACCTCCCACAGAATATATGTTCGCAAAACAATCAGAACAAGTACAGACAAGCTCTCCTTCTGATAGCCGGGCAAATATTGACTTGGATTTGGATGACGTTTTATCTGCTGCTCAGACCGCCGCTGAATCAGCTGAGCGAGCTGCATCAGCAGCCCGTGCTGCTGCAAACCTTGCACAGCTGCGCATTGCAGATCTAAAGAAGAATTCACAGGTCTATAACAAGTACAGCAATAGTGTCCAGAAGGAAAGCCATCATCAGACTGAGGGGACACAGAAACCAGTATTTGATCACCAGGACTCGTTTACCAATGATACACAGGACTATGTGCCATCCCATGTGCCTCAGAGGTCGACATCTTTGGAGGAAGATCCATATTTCTCATATCCCAACTTGTTCTCAGTGCCAAAACCATGAAGGTGGAAACTAGTGGTTCTGCATGTAGTTGTTCAGAATAGTTTGAAGTCTGAGATGTCACTTTTTCAGCTCTGTCCAGTCCTCTTATGTTTGGTCTTGCTATTGCCTCGAAAATTCTGTGTATTGCTGAGTTGGTACATACAGGACAAAAAGGAGACTACTGGGTTATTACAGTACTTGGCTATAAAACCTGTCTAGTTGAGTCTCTGTAAATTGTACATGTGCGGTGTTTGTATCAGTTTTCTGAAACATTTCTGCAGTTCTACGGGTAATAATAGAAATTGAATCTCAGCATCTAGTCTCGTCCTTGTGATTCTGTTTTTGACTGTCATCTTGTCACTTGGGGTGCCACTTTGCTGGTGCCATGGAGAGCTACACAGCTCCAGCTCCGTGGGAACAACATGCAATGACTAATGAGCCTAAACCCTTTTGTTCATTTGTCACTGTTTGCAATTTCTGTTGAATCATCACTACTGCCTTTCTATATAGTAGCTATCATCCTTGTATCAAGTGTAATCGGGACTATACTTGGGCAAAGCTGCTAGGAGAATGTCAATTTGTTTTCTGAATATCTTAGGTTCGGACTGTGCTGATTGAGCAGGCCTTTTCGGTTCTGATAATGATGACAGGTAGTAGTTTGTGATTGTACTCCTACACAACTATTCTTTTATCACCAGCAACGATCATCTGTACTTGGTTCATAGCTATATATACTGAGTTCAGTTTGATCCTTCCCTACTAAGAATTGTAGATTGTGTATTCAGATTGATAATGTACAGCTGCTCTTAACCAAATCTATATCGCATAATTCTTCAGACTGCAGAGTGTGGATGCGCCTTACGCACGTCTACAGACGTGACACGGAGGCATGCGGGCGGCGGTTGGGATGGTGGTGATTTGCCGGCGCCGCCAGATTCGACCATAGGTTCTAGAGCTGCCGGCGGAAACCTCCGCGCCGGCGCCGGCGCCGCGCAGACGGCTCGGCAAACTCAGAAGAATCCCTCTGCGGCTCATGCCGATACAGGTTGGGGCCTTCAACCATTGAAGCCCAGCGTACTTCGGGTTGGGCCGGAGTCATCCGCTTGGGCCTTTGACCGGGGTTTGACAGTCGACCGGGGGCTTTGCAAAAAAAAAAAGTCGACCGGGGGACAGTATTTTTATTTTTATCACCGGGGATTTGAGTATTTGACATTCTGACTCAACGATTCAGAGAGCAATATTGTCGATCTACCTTGCGGATGAAAACAAGAATACAAAGAGTCTACCCAGGTTGCAGGGCTAACAAAATCAAAAATTTCAAACAACATTACATGTTGACATGGTCTATACAAAATACAAAAATGGAATAACTCAGAAGTCGGTCTAGGATTCAAAGGAGGACGTCTTGTTGAAGTGAAGAACCTCTTCCAAGCCATGAAGTGAAGAACCTCTTCCAAGCCCAATCCTCGCTCTATACTTCTCAATATCGTATACAACTTTGTTGTTTTTTTTATCCAAGGTCATATAAAGTCCCGAATATGTATTTAAAGTCTATAAATTTTAAAATTTAGAATTTCTAAGCGGCCATAAATGTTCACATGATTAATAACAAAGTTGCAGTTTTTCTGTTGATAAGGTATTGATGTGAAGTTGTTTATAGTCTTAAATATTTTGATTGTTTAAACAATTCTAGATGGAGACACACATTCTACAAAATTGTAGTTACTGACAAGGTTTAAAACTTTTTAGTTGATTTTTATTCGAGTTGATTAGTAGTTAAAATATCTAATAACATATTACAAATGGCAAACGCAGTTGTCCCCACCCCAAAATTGTGATTGCAACCAAGTTGGTTACCTATCCCGTGGCGTGTGGCAATTCTTCAATCTTGCCAAGGAAGCGAAACAATAATCTTTTGGTGCTCGAAATCATCGACTCGTCGAGTGAACGTGTGAGCATGACACATGCAGCCCAGACCTGTATGGAAGGTCGTCAGGATACCCTAGATCCCAACATCTTATGCCATTCTTCACTCTTGTTCACCTCACCAGGTTACTCGCCTTTCCATTCACACTTTGGTCGACGACGATGCCATCGCCAGACATAGGTGTGGCACCAATGAAGCAAAGGGTAGCCTCCTTGTTGATGCGAACGAGGATGCTTATATAGTATCTAATTGAGGTTGAGCCCTCGAATTTTCCAGGTGAACCAGATGGGTCTGCATTGGAGAAAGGCGCGAAGCCTACTGGGAGCAGTGGATCTCACACGGGGAAATAATAGAGAAGCATAGAGAGGGAGAGTAATAAGGTCAACAGAAAATGAGCAAGAGGGAGCTACCGGCGGCAAACATTGTCCAATCGTTAACCACTGGCGGTTCAGGGGAGGATCCACGACCCTCCACCCTGGTTTGGCCCTAAAATCCATCTTATGTGTGTTTTTCTCGACTATTGCACGTTTGATTTTGTGTGGCACTTTGAAAACATTAATGGCGGCGGTTATTAAGAAAACCGCCACGGTTAATGTCCCTATTAACCGTGACAGTTTTATTAACGTCGCGCGTTTTAATACCCACCACGATAAATCAATTAACCGTGACGGTTTTTATAGAAAAAAACGCCACGGTAAATGAAACCCAGAATACCCGTCAAATAGCCCAAATCATCCCTAACTATATATACCGGAGTTAGGTTTTCACTCCTCCTCACCCTCATTCATTCCGGCCGCCTCCCTCTCTCTCACCCACACTCCTCTCTCTCTCTCTCTCTCTCTCTCTCTCTCTCTCTCTCAAACACCGGCCCCTCCCCTCCCAATCCCGATCCGCACTCCTCTGCCACTTAACGGCGACCCTCGCACTCTCGCCTTCTTCCTCCTCGCGGCGGCTCACGGTGGCTTTCGGCCACACCGCGGTGGGTCGCGGCGGCCGAGCTCCGGGAGGCATGCGGCGTGACCTCGAACCAGCGGCGTGCGGGCGGCTTTCAGGATGCGTCGGGCGGCGACCTCGATCCAACCCGGTAAATTCGTGCGGCAGCCGCCTACGGCCAAGGCAGACGGGCGGATCCGCGACCGCGGGTCAACGGAGGTTCCCGTGGTGGTGCCGGGCGCCCACCGGTCGCGGTACTCCGGATCCGCGAAAAGCGAGCTCGGATCCGTGAGGACGACCGGATCCGATGAGGGTGACCCCGAGCGGGGGACGGATGGTTGAGCGGCGGCGCTGATGGCCGAGCGCCCGGGCGGCGGCCCGAGACCATAACCCTAATGGGCCCGGATCCGGTGTAAGGTCGAGATGGGGACTAGAGGGGGTGAATAGTCCTTTTCTAAATCTAATTGCGCGTCGGCTAAACAAATATAATGCGGAATTGAAACTATTCGCTTAGCCAAGACTTCACCCCTCTAGCTATGACTCTAAATCACCTCACAAAAAGATCCTACACAAAGCAAATGAGGTGATAAGCCTAGCTTGAGCTCCTAACCGTTTCTATTGCAAGGTCACACAAACCTATGCACTAGTACTTCAAACAAAGGTGAGCTCCTACACAATTCTAATGAGCAAAAGCACAAAGCCAACCTAAGCTCACTAGATGCACAATGGACAAGGCGACACCGCCTAACCCAAAGGCTCAAATTACTTAGCTACACAAACTAAGCAAAGCAACTAACAAGCTACACAAGCTAGTAATTGCAAGAGCTACTCCACAAGCACAAGCACAAGATATATATGAATGTAAATACAAAGCTTGTGATTTGGAGAATGCAAACCACCGAAGAGTAGACAAGTTGACACCGGTGATTTTTACCGAGGTATCGGGAAGCTTGCCAACTTCCCCTACTCCTCGTTGTGTCGACCAACACCTTGGGTGGTTCCTTTGGTGTTTCACCTAGATGGTTCTTCGATTGTGACTCTCCGATCACTTGCCTCTCAAGGCACGCCCAAGGCACCGCAAGACACCACTCTCAAGTGAGCCTATCACAAGGCACCGCAAGACACCACACTCACAAGTGAGGTAACTCAAAGACACGCTCTAGTAGTGATGCTCTTCGCGATCCCCGCAGAAGGTGAGCTCGAACCTCTCACAAATCCTCCCTTCGAGCACCGCACAATCTCCGTTATGTGCTTCACGAAGTCTCTTGCCACCAAGCCGTCTAGGAGGTGGCAACCTCCAAGAGCAACAAGCACACCGGCTTGCAACACGATCACCTAGTGCCACGCATGCGATCTCTCAACGCGAATGCACTAGAATCACTCCTCACTTTGATTTGGATGAACTCTATCAATCACAAGTGAGTGGGAGGGTTCTCAAGCACCACAACACAAGCCACCAAGGCCCAAGTGTGCTTTCGACAACCCGCCATGGCCGACCAAGGCAAGTATATATAGGGCCCAAGTCAAATAGAGCCGTTGGGAGGAAAAATCCATTTCTGGCGTCGGCCGGGGCCGCTTGCCGACCGACGCGACGCACCAGTCGGTCCGGTCCGGCGTCCGTCGGCCCTGTCCGTCACAAACGACAAGCACCGGCCACGACCAACGGCTGGCTATGAGCGTCCGGTGCATGCTTCCGGCCGGCACGGATCGCGTCGGGCGCGCGGCGTCCGGTCCTGCGTCCGGTCAAAACCGCCTGCGGGGCTCTCGCGCGACGCTTACCGACCGGGCGTCGTCGGTGCGTCCCGTCGCTGCACCGGCGTCGGTCGAGCGTCCGGCCGGCGATTTCCAGCGAAAACTCCACGAAACACCGACGCCTTCTCTTCGACATACTACCCATCAAGTATACCAAACTTGAGCACGAGGAATAGCATGTTTTCACCTCCAACTTGCATCCGGTAGCAATAGAAAATATGCATCTCATTTTCTCGAAAGCGAATCCGCCCTCGCAAGCTCGGCGGGAGGATGGCGGTTCCCAAACCCAACTCAACCCCGCAATCACCGCCTTTGCAAATGTGCCAACACCACCAAGAGTACATCACCATGTGCAAGTGTGTTAGCATTTTCACAATCATTTCAAAGGTCGGGTTAGCTCTTGTCACGCCACTCGATCCTAACACGCCGCAAAGTTAGATCGCTGCAAGTGGCACTAGATGACCGATATGCAAACAAGTTTGCCCCTCTTGACAAGATCGACCATCTATCCTAAATCCGTCATAAACTTCTCTAAGCACCAATGACCGGCGAAATGAAATGCCCTATAGGTTATACCTTTGCCTTGCGCATTTCCATTCCGCTCCATCTCCAAGTGCCGATGCAACATATGCACCAACACGATCACCAAATGATATGATCCACTTCATATCATCATGTGACACTATTGGTCCATCGATCTTGACCTCACTTGCTCTTCACCGCTTCGTCGGTCCGTCGGGCGCCAAGTCTTGCCCAAGCTTCACGCCTGCGGTCCATCGCTTTCGCCTCGACTTGCCCTTCACACTTGCAACGGTCCATCAAGCCAAGCCTTGTCTTGATCTTCACCACCTTGGTCACATGACTCGATGTCATGTTTCATATGCAATAAAGCTCCTTCATTGCACCATCTCATGTGAACTAATCTCCCCGTGTATTAACTCAATCACACATTATTAGTTCACCTAATGTTGTCACTCAATTACCAAAAACCAAAGGGACCTTTCACCGGCCCATTAGGGTTACGGTTTGGATTTTTTTTTTTTTTTTTTTAATTTTTTTTCTGAATTTCAGTGGCGGTTTTGGGTGCCAGAAAACCGTTTGATGACCCTAGCTTGGTTGCCGTTCTAAAATCGCCACCAAAAATAAAAAAAACCGTCACCTAAAATGAAAGCAATAGTTTTAAGTAAGCCTTCTAATTTATTTTCGGGTGAGTTGCACACTTCTCACTTGGCTCGTAGCACCCCACTACTTTAAGCCCCGCCTATGACTGCCGCCACACAAAATTGGTAGAGGTCATCAGGCTATCTCCATCATGTCCCTACCCTTGCTTCGACCAACATACTTCTCACACTATTTGACGTCGCCCCTACACATGCGACTATCGGCTTGTCCTCCACCCCTAGAAATCCATCTAATTAAGCCCATCTTATTCAATTAATCTCACAAACCCTAAACCCTCACCATAACCTTATTGGAGTTAGGTATGAAGATCACGTGCGTATTCTTGGATTGAGCAGAAAATGTTGAGTGAGAAGAGGCCTTAAATCACTCAGGTGATGCTTATATAACTTTGTTACTTCTAAATTTAAATATAAGTGAACAACAGGTCGTCGAGAATACACATGTGTTTTAGTATATACTCCATCCGTTCCAAATTGTAGTTCACTTTAGCTTTTCTAGATACATTGCTTTTGCATTGCACCTAGTTATACACTATGTCTAGATACATAGTAAAAGCAATGCATCTAGAAAAGCTAAAGTGAACTACAATTTAAAACGGAGGAAGTAGTATATAATATATCGCTCAAACAGAAGATGCACCCTTTTACATACACCTCGCCTAAAAAAAAACATACACCGAATAACATCTGTGTAGATCCATTCCAACATATAATAATCTACCATAATCAGATGTGAATGAATAATGAAAGAAATTTGTTCCCTAGTAGCTATTTTTTTTGTGTATTTCTATTGTATAATCATGGCTAGGTAATGTATGCGTTCAATGAAAAATTTTTCGGCCCTCTCCTTTATTTCGTCGCCAGCTCCGCTGGATATGTGAATAATGAAAAGAAATTGTTCTCTAGCTAATCAGACTGCAGAGAATGGATCAATCTTAATGTTTCGTCACCACAAGCGGGTCCGACAACCTGTGCCTGCAGAGGGGGCACATCTCGATTCTCTCCAGCGTCTTCTGCACGCACGCGCCATGGAACACGTGCCGGCACCCCGGCCACGCCGCCAGGCCGTACTCCAGCACCTCGAAGCAAACGCTGCACTCCTCCTCCTCATCGTCGTCGTCAGCGGTGATCCTCCTGTTGGCTGGCACCGGCTCCGGGAGGTTGAGTTCCATGGCAACGTGGTAGTAGTACGCTGGCCACGGCTCCAGCACCAGCTGGCTCACCAGCTCTTCGCGCATGTGCGCCATGAGCTCCAGCGTGTAGTCCTCGCGCCGGAGGATGCCCACGTCCACGATCACCTGGAGACGCCCGACTCCCGGAGGGATGGCGTTGGTCATCGCCAGCGTCGCCTGCAACAGGCTCGTCCACAGGTCCGCGAGCTGCTGGCGGAAGAGGCCGGGGTAGATCAGTGCACCCAGAGACGACCCGGCCCATGCCAGAGAGCTTGCCAGCAGCTCACCGGCGGCAGGCGGGACGGCGAAGCGGAGGCGGTGGAGCTTCGTCCTCCGGCACGCCTCCACGCCTTGCCGCCCGCTCCGTGCCCTCGAGAAGCGGGTGTAGCGGTACAACACGACTATCTCCTTGCTGCTTTCTTGGTCGTCCTCGCCGGTGGCCTCCGCCGCGGCGGCGATCCGCATGCAGCCGGCGGTGTTCCCGACGACGGCGAACCGCGGCGGCCCAAGAAACTCGCCGTCTGGCACGACGACGATCCCGGCCGGCGCGGCGACAAGCCTCTTTCTGCTGCTCTCGCGTGCCCCGACCCCGCCGACGTCGTCATACTCGCCGTCGTCGCTATCGTAACGCTCCGCGACGTCCTCCTCGGTCATAGGCTCGTACTCCACCTCCACCCCTCCCGCCGCCGCCTCCTCCTCCTCGTCGTCGTCGTCCTCGGTCATAGGCACGTACGCTGGGTCGACCAACGACATGCCGGTGATGCAGAGGCGCCGACCACCCTCCGACGACATATGCAACTCCGCGCCCCGTGATTCCTCCATGGCTTCCGATGGATTGATTGTCTCTGATAATAAATAAAATGGACGAGGTTGGTATTCATATATATATACAGAGAGAGGTTCTGTATCGGACTGTTCTCATGTGCTAACCGGACACGGAACACGGTCCACTCGGAATCTCCGAGTTTGTGGGTAATTTTTTTTAAAAAAGATAGGAGTGCTTTGCCCTCTTCAAACATACTCCCTCCATATAAAAAATTACGGGACATTTTAACTTTTGAGAGATATTTTTATATATATATTTAGGAGTTGCTATATCTCTTTCACAAGAAATTTGACCAACATTTCTTGCAACAATCTAGACCCTATAATTATCATCCGACGCGGTGGGACTAGTTTGCACAGCAAAGCTAATTAATTAAGCAATCTGCGCGCATGCCAGTTTGTGGTAACGGGCCTGACTACAGTAACAGGTTTAGGATCTAACCCGTTAACCAACTTCCATTATACAATATTTACAGCAGTGCCACTGAACCCGTTAACCAGCAGGTTCCTTGTTTCCCTGATCAGATCTAATCCGGATACACGAGATTCACAGAGGAGAAGAAGATGAACAAGTAGAATGGAAAAGAGGATCAATCAACTGGAAAGATATGTGTCCTTTTCTATCCATGTTTGTCTTCTGTTTGATCACTGTTCATCCTCATCTCCACGAGCCTTCTCTGAACACTGCCCATCGTTCTTTTCTCTGAACACAAACCCCATCATATGATTCCACTTGGTTGCTTGTGTCCTTGTTTGTCATCCTTGTACTTTTTTTGAATTGGTAGTCATCTTCATGTTCAGGGCCATAATGTCCACCGTTCCTTGTTGTTATGCAATGTACTATGAGTAGGAATCAATATTTCATATAATAATCACTAAAATTGCAGTTAACTACATTTGCAATTAAGAGTATTGCAATTTGCAATTAAATCCTACGCAATTATGCTTGTTTTTCTAGTTATAAAAATCAGTCGGTAGTTAACTACAACTTGGGTGTGGACTATCACAAAACACAAGCCTCATGGGTGGATCATGCTCACAAACAATGTTAAAAACTAAATCAAATTGGCCATCTAACTCCAGATGGTACCAGTACCTCATGGGTGTAGCAAATACTCTCAAATTGGGAATAAAATGAGATACAAACAAGCTGTAAACATTCTAAAACAGCCATAGGATCATGAAGCAGCAATCATACCTTGAAGTGAGCGGCAGCATTGTCCTTGACAGTGAAGACACCAGTGGAATCCACAACATAGTACGCACAAGCATCGCCCCAAGCATATGATCATCCTATTATCCTGTAGAGCAGACCAGTATGGTTGGGGCATATTAAGCCTGCATACAACAACATGTACCAAGATTTAATTTGAAGTGTATAGGTCATGTTCGCTCACCAAGCTGTATCAAGTGTGTCCGTTATCCAGAGCTTGGCTATGGCAAGCGTCCATAGTAATACTCAAATTTTTGGTGGTCTGTGATGTTTGTTGGGAAGTTCCATGAGCGCAGCATTCCATAATCATCCACTCATTCCCTCGATCTGAAGCATTTAAGAATGTGCACATTTAGAAAATCAGTTGGGAATGGAGGAAGTCTTGGATTCTTAGACTACCAGATTGAACAATACAACTTTGCAGCTTGCATCTTGCGATGTTTATTTCAACAGGTTTCAGTGCTGGTTTTAGCTAAGACTAGATGTTTTATTTTCCTTAAGTGGCATGACAGATGCAAGCATTTTGTACTTACTAATGACAGGGAGGTCAATTTCAAGGCCCACAAGCTCCAAAAGCTTAAAGCCATCCAAGTCTGCAATGTGCACAAAATATAAGATAAAGACAGTGGGTAGGGAACAATACAAGGGACATGGCAAGAGACTATACAGCACAATCAACAAAAAAATACAATATAAAATACAAGACAAGGGACAATCCAAACATAATTCGCAGGTCCCTCGTGATGACTTCACGTCTCGGCCTCGAGGGCCTAACGGCCCACTTTCGGCCTCGAAGCGAAAGTGTTACTTTCAAAAAGGCGCCTTCAGCGCAAGGTTTATATAGGGAATCAAGCGTCATCATTTTGTACTTTGTTGTCTTGTATCGCAGGTTCCTGCTTGTCTTTAAACAATTTATTTTTATTATAAGGGACAATACAGGGAGAGGAAACATCAGACATAAACAAGCTTTGTATCTTGTCCTTTGTGCTAGGACACCACTCACTACTACTCATTAGATTTTTGGTGGCGGTTTTTTTGTATTTTCAGGGAACCGCCACCGAGCTAGGGTCACGGAAAATCACGTGATTTTCGGTGGCGGTTTCCAATGCCCGCCACCTGCTTAACATTTTACTGTAACTACTAAGACACTCAAAGTATAGGTGGGTGCAAAAGTAACGTTATCTTAAAAGACATAGCTCTTGCTAAAATACAGTCAGGAAATAGAAATTGAGAGAGCTAGAGCTTAGAGGTGGTGGTATTTTAGGCTTACTCTTCAGGAAGAGAGGCTTCAGGTTTCCCAGCAACCTATACTATCCTAATCAATTGAAGACCAATTTCCTAAGCCAAAGTAAATTGCATATACTTATTTGTAAGTAACAAATCTAACGTGCAGTATACACCAAGTTCAGAGAAAATTCCATCTGTTATGGTTCAAATATTGGTAATATGGACAATATAATTCAATGAAAATTAAACCAAAACCAAGTAGCAAATTAGCACAATCATGTAGGTCATTCCAAACGATTATTCTTTCCAACATTTAGACCATATTTTATTATATGATATCGATGAAGTACAAGCAAAAAGCTCTATCCACTCCGACCTACAATGAAAAGAGCCTCCAAAACTAGTAGTATAGTATACAAGGTATGGATTACCTTACTCTATCTTGATGGAGTAGCTCCACTACCGATGCTACACAAGACCTGAAAAAGTGAACATTATTGTTTAAGCAAATTTGTTGGTCCAAATGTATAGTGGTACCAAGGCATAGCACAAAGCCACAAAGGCAAAAAAAAATCAAACATGATTGCAAGGGCATGTGCAGTACCAAGAGCCTCCAAAACTAGTATAAATCAAGTTTACAGACACTAAGCCTAAGCTAGTCTCTTATCAGGCACAATAAACTATTTATAGCCTGAAGTGTTTCTTTCCTATAAGCAATCTCGAGTGAACAGTAAGAACAAAAACTCTATTCTAGTCATCCCAAAACACAATCAAGAGTAAAAATTAACCTATACTTTGGAGATTAAAGCCACATAGATGGATTTAACAACGTATTCTTGTGCATAAATAACTGTTGACCCAGCTAGAAGCGAACATTTGAAAGCATCAGTAGTGTTCACTAAAAACAAATCATGCAACCTTTTTTTTTCTAATAACAACAAATCATGCAACCTTTGATTCAGCAAGGTGCAAGGGCATGTGTGTGCCATCAAATGAGATATACAGACAGCACCAACTAACTATAGTTCAGAAAAATGTAGAACATGGGGGCTGCAAAATTACCCTGACGGCACCGTACGTGGTCCTGTCGGTCTCATCTACACCTGCCACTGCTAGAACCCACCGCAGAACAGTGCACCCATGCCACAGACGCGCGCCCCACCACCAATACCATTTCGCCCACTCGCCATGCCTACTGTGGAGCAAGGAACGACGAACAGAGCTGATGCGCCACGCGCGACGCACCCCAGCAATCGTCCCTGCTACAACCAAATCGACAGCCACAAACCAAAATCCCCCGAAATCCAAGACAAACCCCCCATCTACATCCAAAAAAAAAAAAAATCCCCCACCGAAATCTCAATCCATCGGGGCAACAGATGAGGCAAATTTCATATCAACGGAGAAAAGTGATGAACACAGATACCTAAAGAGCTGCAAAAATTGGCAGAAAGGCAAATTTCATATCAACGGAGAAAAGTGATGAACACTGACGGGCATGGTGGAGTGGTTTGGCAGGCAGGCTATTACAGAAAAAAGCACAAGATAAACACAAAACAGTAGGGATGTTTGGCGGCTGCAAGCTGTACGCCATGTGTGATATATAGCCAAAATTGCATCCTATTTGTTTTGGTGCATCCCCTCCCGGCCTTGTATTCTACACAACCGCCACTCACTTGCACTCTTGAAGCAAAGGAGTTTCCTTAGCCTGAGCTTTTTGCAATCTGTCATGTCAATTCCTGCATCTCGGCTGAACTGCATATGCATTCTCACCTAGAGTTTGCAAGCAATGTCATCAGCACCATGGCTGCATGCTTACAGGGAGAGGAGCCCTCAAAATGGGGCCCTACAATACAAATCCGTACTGTGCAAACCTAAGGCTCTGCCCAAGTCATGCTACTTGATGCTAGATGACCACTTTATTACTGTTTGGCGACAAGCAGATATACTGGAACAAATCAGCCAAAGATAGACACAGCACATCTAAAATTTGAGGCAACACTTGTAGATCAGATACAAGTGACAAATAACCCCATCACCAAACCCAAGACAACATGCTGAAAAGGACAAGGACAACTGGATGCTCTAAGTTAACTAAAATAGCGACAAAATTATTAATAAAGACCATATATTGCATATGTTACACACTATAATTGCAGTAGTTGAAGTGTGCAATTTACTACTAATAAATGTGCAATCACAGTTCATCCTACATAGCTAAATGATAAAAAGAATAATGAAGTTTAATCATACAGATTCATGTAATTAATACAAAAGAGCCACATTTATAGTTTAAGAATAAAATCAGCATTTTGCAAGTTTAAGGATGACATGTCTACAATGTTCATTGCCTTTAGTCACAGCACAAAGCAGCACAAAAGCCAATCAAGAAGGAAAAAAAGAAACAACACTCCTTGCTCTCTTTCTCAATTTCTTATCTTCCTACTCTATCATGTTTTCTTAGTTCTAGTGGTTTCTCCTCAACAGCTTCCTCTCTAGTACAGAAGCCCTACTAGTGCCATGAGTAGCAGCCCTACAGTTCAGCTCAGCTTTGAAAGTTACCTCGCACACAGCCCAATACAATCATAAGCAGTGAAAGATTACATAAGGGTTCATCTCGCCTGCTTAAGCTTTGGCACTACAGGAAAAGAGTGCTTGGTCGTATGGATCACAGGAAAGAAAATCAACTCATGTAGCATTTCAAGGAAAACATATTTCACACAATAGTGATAAAGTTATTTATAAATACTAGATATTGCACATGTTACACACAGTAATTGCAATATTTGAAGTGTGCAATTCACTACTAATAAATGTGCAATCAAGAAATACGGTGCTTCTGCAAAAACAAATATTCAGTTACACGGTACTGCTGTATAGACAATAGCTAGAATATAATACAATTGTTCTAATCAAGCCACTTAATGGAAAATTCAGAGCTAATACCACTCTCAAAAGAATGCAATGCAGAGCATGAGAAATATTCAGTTAACCATAGTGAAAAGAAGAACAATGACACATTCAATTTTAGATGATTTATGATCATGAGAAGCAAGAGTTCATGAACTTACTGAATCCAATGACCTCCCAGTTTCTTTTCTTTGGACAATGATAATACATACATGCTCTCTAGTGTGCATGAACATATGGTCATATGTCGTGATAACTAAAAAGTAAAATGCTTACATAGATAACTAGTCTTTATACTCAACTACTCATGTTTACACAGATAACTAAAATGCACAGCAATTATTTTGTCTTTAGTAACCAAAATGACCATTTCAATTATCAAGTTTCAGGTTCTCTCATGATGTCACATCTGATCGTTGCAGGTTAAGTATAAACTCGACACAATTATTGGAAGTTGGTCTGAATGTTAAGGAACAATTCCCGTAATATATACCCCAACCAAAAATACCCATAGAGGGTTCAGATATATTAGAGGGAGGTCAACGAAGCAGATCACAGAGTGTGTGGAGCGAGAAGCAGCGGTGCAGAGCACGCACCCAGCCAACGGACATCGTCGAGGGATCCTAGGCAGGACTCATCGAGGACGGGCTTCTGCCGCCCCTCTGCGTACGCCGCCGTCAGCGTGCTGGCAGAGGTGAAGACGACCCAGCGCACGGTCCCCGTGCAGACGTAGGACTGCAGCACGTTGATGTTCCCCTCGTATTCGGCTCCATCACAGGTGACCTCACGTACTCGTCTGTTGAATCCAAATCCATAGCCACAACCAAAAATACCCCAAATCCAAGGCAAAACAACCGGCTACATCCCAAAATTCCCCAACCAAGTCTCCATTAATCAGGCAACAGATCAGACAACTTCATATCAAGGGAGAAATGCGGCAAATGCAAGTACCTCCAGAGCTGTAGGAAAACGCAGACGAGGACCGAGCAAGCGAATCGCCGAGAGAGAGGCCAGGTCAGAGCGGCGAGGTCGCCTCTCGATTCACCACGACGGCGACAGAGAAGGGGCGCAAATCTCCGGGGGAGCAGATCACCGCACTCTCGCCCCTACCCGCTGTCGTAGTACCACTCACCATTGCCCCATTCGAGTGAATCCCTCATTTCACAAGACAAATCCCCACCCAATCTGCGACAAAATTTAGACACACAAGCAAAATCCCCGGCGGGAAGACGCTCATTCAGCTGAGAAGAAACCAAGCACACTCCATCCACCATGAACTCAGGGAAACGCTGAACCAGATCTACAACAGAAGCCGCATACGGACGTACCTCCCGAGCTCTACCAATGCCCGACGCGAAACCACCAAACCGGCGAGGGAGAGCCTCCGACGAGCCACCAAATCGGTGAGGAAGAGCCTTCGACAAGCCTCGACGCGGGCGAAGAGACAAAATCGCTAGAAGAATCGCCGCCGATCGGGCGAGCTCGCATCCCTTCCCGTCTAAGCGACGTATCTGTATTGGGGAAATTCTAACCGATCCGCTCGCCATTACCGGGTCCGGTGCCCTCTCCAAACGTGGACCCGAGGCGGACCCGACAGCCACAATAGCTGGCGCCAAGACGGGACAGAGGTCACAGAGGTGGCCATCGGATGGATGACGCGTGTCGCAAGAGAAGAACAGAGTTTTCTTTCGACCGACAGATAGGAAAAGTGATATATTTAAGCATTTTAATGTTCTCAAACAAAAAAATATATAAAACATTAAAATTGTAGATCTCAAAATTATCATTATCCGACATCGTAAAGAGTATGATTTTTTTTTTTTTTGAAAAGGTTCTGTCTTGCCACGCCCGCTCCTAGTGGCGCGACAAATACAATACAGTCACACCGACAAGAGTGGCGCGATGAGCTTTCTCGCGTCGGCAGTGGTGCGACAATGTTATTTGGTCCAGAAACATGCAATTATAGCACGGTGTCATGTTTAAGTATGTTAATTTTAACTAATTATAGATAAAAATATCAAATAAAAATCATTTAGATTAATTATTAAACAGATTTGATAATAAATTTATTTAGACCCATAAAATTAAATAGTATTCACTAAAATTTGATCAAACGTAAACTATTTTTCTAGCACGCAACCCACAATTTCATGTTTTCATAGATAGAGTTCTTTTTTTCTTCTCGAATACGCAAAAAGTTTGCGTGTCTTTGTACCAAGAAGAAACTTTGGTTTTTTACATTCACGGAAGCGCTACCATGGGAGGATTAAGTGTTACAATTAAGTTTTGCCTCCAAATTCCCTCTCTTCCTAAGCGACTACTCTGGATTAAACAAACCAAGCTTGCAACCTGGCATCGATCCACAGATTGACGACTTGCTTGATGGTGGAGCACAGTTGCGGTATGGTGAATGCGCTATTTTGGAAGCGTCTCGTCTTTCACTGCATAGCTCCCATGCCACCAAGGTGAATAGAGTCATGTCCGCCCCCTTTTTATTGTCACGTGCCATCGACGTCTCCATGGATCCCGCTATGATAGGAGGAAGTCTCCTCCAGTGTTACCGACATCTACTCCGACCACGGTGGGAATGGGCATGTTAGATTGATCTAGCTCCTCCCCTACTCGGTCCAACGACTGAGTTGGGCCCCGATCTTCGTCCCCGACGAGGATGCCAAGCCGTATACATGGTTGGTGGGCCCCGGTTGTGTAGTTTCGTATATAAGAGGTGGGGTTAGGGGCTCGGCTTCATGAGGTTTGAAGCCACCACACACCCTACCGTGTAACCCTACCGATCGGGGCGCTACTAGTGACGGGAAGTCACTAGTAACAGGCCGACTCCGGAGGGATGGCCTTTGGTCGCCGTCGGCGTCGCCAACAACAAAGCTCGTCCACGGGGATCGCGAGCTGCTGGCGGAAGAGGCGGGGTAGATCAAGACACCTAGAGAAGACCCGCCCATGCCGGAGAGAAGCTTGCCCGGGCTCACGGCGACAGCGGGACGGCGAAGTTGAGGCGGTGGAGTTTCGTCCTTCGGCACGCCTCCACGCCTTATCACGCGCTCCGTGCTCCATTGGGTGGTCGCCCCAAAAAATTTCTTATACAATTCGGTAAAACCATTTACAATTCAATAAAACCATATTATAATCCGATAAAACAACATCAAATCTTAATACGCCGCAGCTTTGATGCGGGCGGTGGCGGTGGCGGCGATGCTTATGTGGCGCGAGCAAAGGATCTTGCACTCTATCTTCTTCTTGATTGTGCTCTTCCATAGTATTTTCATCCGGAGGTGGGTCATGGTTCAAAGCCTCGGCATCAACAACCGCCTTCTTTGGCGCTATCTGAAAAATGGATCGAAATATAAAGCGATTTCGCGGGCGATTTCGATCTTACGCCGGGTGCTCCTCCTCCCCATTTCTGGATGTTATTTTGTACGCGCTGTGTTTGCTCACTTGATTTTGATCTTCGTTTTAGTTCCCCTTCCCCGTCGTCCAAAGGTGATGGTGGAGGCGATTTCCCGAAGCGTGTGCCCCGGATCGGATTCTTCAATCCCGGTGCTTCTCCTCTCTCGCTTGATTTTTGGTACTTGATCCATTTGTTCACTCCCTTTTTCCCTCTTTTTGTTTTGGTGTCGCCCCATTCAGAGGCCATGGTGGTGGGGATTTGCGGTGGAGCGGTTCGGTCGCGTTGACTTCTCTCATCCTGGTGCCGCCGCCTTCCATTTCTCTATCCCGGGTTTGCCCTCTTTGCCTTTTCTCTGTGTTTGGTTGTGATGATTCATGTTATGGGTTAGGGGAATCAAGACCCGCGGGCGTGTTGTGGTTTGGATTTCTATTTTGTTTTGGTTTTGTCTCGATCTATATTGTTTTGTTCAATGCACTGATGTCATGTCTTAGATCCATCGGTCCTCTAGCCTATATGATTTTTATTTTCTTCTATTTGAGTCCCGGCTACCTGTATTTGGTTGAAAGGAAGCTATTATGCACGGAGGTGGAGGCGTCAGTGAGGATCATGTTGTGCTGCTCCCCGCCGGTGTTGGCTCTCATGGTTTCTCTAGCGCTTGCCGGTTGCGCGTGTGGTGGGACTTTGGGAGGGTAGAGTCTGCGGCTGGGGTCAGTGATCTATTTTCAACGGATTTCATTTCTGGCCTCAGGCTACGACATCGCTGGCCTCAGGCGATTGTTTGCTGACCTGAACCAACCTGGGTGCAAGTTCTAATATATTTGAATGGAACCTTGTACATCCCATATAAGTTAAGTTTGGATTTACTTTTTGAGGACTTTTATATATTAGTTATGATTGCTCATCATTTAACTATTTCTTTTTTAAAAAAAATAGATCAATTTGTACATCTAAGGCAAGGTGGCTGTGTAAAAAAATGGAGGTCTGTGCATCCTATCTTAGGTTTTTTTTCCTGTGCTTTGCTGGTTTACTGTTAGATGGTTTTTATTTTGCCATGTGTCATTGAATTAACTGTGGTGCCCATGTATATTAGCTATGTCTCACTGATTTGCTTTTTTATATAGATGAATTATGATCATGTGTATATCTTTTTTTGGGTTCTTGGTGATCTCGGCTTTTGGGATTTTGGCTTTATGCTTTGGGTTATGGGGGTCTGAGGTATGGGTTTTTGGGTTTTTTGGGGCTCGAGGTTTAGGTTTTGGTGCTTTGGGGTTTGAGGTTTGTGTTTTGGGCTTTAAGGTTTGGGTTTTGTTGCTTTGGGGTTTGGGCCTTTGGGGATTTGGGCCTTTCAAGTTTGGGTGATTTGGACTCGTGTCTTTGGGTCTTTGTGGGATTTGGGGTTTGCGACTTTTGGGATTTTAGCTTGGCTTTGGGGCTATGAGGTTTGGGTTTTGGGGCTATGAGTGGTTTGGGTTTTGGGGGCTATGAGGTTTGGGTTGTGGGGCTTTGACTTTTGGGTTTTGGGTCTAGTAGGTAATGGGTTTTGGGTAAGTTTTTTTTTTTAAAAAAAAAGCATATCCCCCTACTAGGCAAAGGGTTTTGGGCCTTTTGTTTTCTGAAAATTAAAAAGGATGTCCCCCTACTAGGCAATGGGTTTTAGGATAATTCTCTAAAGGAAAAAATAGCATGCCCCTACTAGGCAATAGGTTTTGGGGCTTTTTGTCTTTTGAAAAAAGAAGCATGCCTTCCTAGTATGGGATCGGTTTTGGGCCTTTTGTATTTTTAAAAGCATGCCCCCTAGAAGGAAATTTGTTTTGGGGCAATTCTATTTTTTTATAAGAAACATGCCCCCCTACTTGGTATGGGGTTTGGGTTTTTATCTTTAAAATTTAAAAGCATGCCCCTACTAGGCAATGGGTTTTGGGGCAATTATCTTTTTGAAAAAATAGCATGCCCCTACTAGCCAATAGGTTTTGGGGCTTTAAGTCTTTTTTTTTTTTTAAAAAAAGCATGCCTTCCTAGTAGGGGATTCGGTTTTTGCCTTTTTTATTTTTAAAAGCATGCCCCCCTAGAAGGCAATTTGTTTTGGGCCAATTCTCTTTTTGTTAAAAAATCATGCCCCTACTAGGCAACGGGTTTTTGAGGTTTTAGTCTTTTTAAATTTAAAAGCATGCCCCATACTAGGCAATGATTTTGGGGGTAATTCTCTCTTGAAAAAAATAGCATGCCCCTACTAGCCAATAGGTTTTAGGGGCTTTTAGTCTTTTGAAAAAAAAAGCATGCCTTCCTAGTAGGGTATTGGGTTTTTGACTTTTTTTTTATTTTTTTTAAAGCATGCCCCTCTAGAAGGCAATTTGTTTTTGAGCAATTCTCTTTTTAAAAAAAATCATGCCCCTACTAGGCAATAGTTTTTGGGGGTTTTTGTCTTTGAAATTTAAAAAGCATGCCCCTACTAGGCAATAGGTTTTGGGGTAATTCTCTTTTGGAAAAAATAGCATGCCCCCAACTAGGCAATAGTTTTTGGGGCTTTTAGCCTTTTTTTTAAAAAAAAAGCATGCCTTCCTAGTAATGGATTGGTTTTGTGCCTTTTTTATTTTGAAAAAAAATGCCCCCTAATAGGCAATGTTTTTTGGGCATTTTTTCTTTTTTAATTATTTTCCCCAAGTGAGTACAAGGTTGACTCACTGTCACATTTTCTATGTTTTTAATTCTTTGTAAGTAGCGAGCTCAGGCTTGGCAAAACTTATCTGAGGTTCGAGATTAACAAAATAAATTTGTCTTTCTATGCTTGAATGCTAGTTGTCAGAAATTTCCAGATTGCAGGATTCGTGTGATAAGTTGTTCTTTGTCACACAAATTTTTTCTATCCTCTGTTTTCCTTGATTTTGGCCTGGTACAAATTCGTGTGAGGGGTTCCTTTCTCTCACACGAATTTTCATTTGGTAAAATTTGTGTGATTTGGACAGACTAATTGCTTGAGTGAAAATAAAGTCCATATCACACAAGTTACATATAGATAGACTATTTTTTTTTACAAAGGGGACAAGGCATAATATGTATGAAGGGCAGGTGTAACACAAAAAAAAGATGCCGCTGCTCTACTGTAGTCCCCAAGCTCAAGGAGGCCTATAAATTTGGTCGAGCTGCACAGCAACGCCTTCATAGCCAATCCAGGGTAGCTTTTTCACCTCCAAACATCTCGCCTCTGTTCTCCTATTCCACATTGTCACGACAAGGAATGCCCGGCACAGGAGGTGTGAGAGTGTTGGAGGAAAACAAACTGATGTCCACCGTTTATCCCAGGTTGGAGCGATAGTTTCTACATAGAAAATATCAACTTCATGTATATATTTAAGCCAATGCAAAAAAAGATCGAGGAGAACCGTGACGACATACAATCTAGTTGACGGCTCTAGGAACCTGATACTCGTGCCCCTCCTTTTGGGACGCGGGATTACACATACCAAATTGGCCTCTCTGCGTTCTCTAACGGGGCGGGAGAGTGGTTTCTCTGCGTTCTCTAACGGGGCGGGAGAGTGGTTTCATTTCGATGTACCGAAGGGCAAGTATCAGATTAAAGATGCAGAAAATTTAAATTTCAACAGTCAATGTAAAGACCTCCTGAGTGAGTTACTATAGCCAGGGGAGAGGAATGCCCAGAAAGGTTGGTATATAGGACAAAAAATATGTTTTAGATGCTATAGAGGTGGTCAACGACTATAGTCCGATGACAACACCTGATCATGTCATAAAAAAAGCCTTGGTCACATTAATCATCGTGTCAAGGAAACCGATTGGTCATCGGATTCTACAACGATGCATAAACATGTTTGCCGATGATGCTGCAGAGGTGGTGATCATCAACCTCCGATGACACATGCAACATTGTCCTTCTTCCTCATTGTTTTGTCTCAAGTCGATCATCGCACAAGCGGCGGCCATCCTCCGACGACATGTGCAACACTGCGCCCCGCGATTCCTCGCTTCCGATGGATTGTCTCAACCCGATAGAATGAACGAGGTTGGTGTTCATATAATCATAATAAAAATATAAACACAGACATAGAGGTTCAGTATCCATCCTTGTGTGGATCGAATACGGAACAACACTCGAGTTTGTGTAGTTTTTTTTTAAGGCATGAGTGCCTTGCCCTCTTAAAAAAATGTATCTAGCAACGTGGAATGTCTAATTTAAAAACAAGACTATTAATAATATTAATTTATTAGCAAATTTAAAATAGGGCAATAAAAATTGTAGAATTAAAGCCAAGTGCTAATGAAGTCTATACCAGCCTATGAACCAACTAATATCTTTGCTAAATTTCATACTCTTAAGCACTTTGGTGGCTAGAGCACACATATAATTAGAGTGTCCCCAATAATTCTACTAGGTCTTCTCCAAACTCCAAAACACTTCAAATATCAGGTATTAATAGGCCCAAACCAAGAAACTAGCTGTTAACAAAGGTGTAAAAAAAGCATGCACTTTAACTTCTTGTGGTTGGTCCAGCCCATTGTGACATCGGCTGCACAAATTCAGGTCACTCGATCGTCTGCTTGCCACTGTCCTCGCTCGCCGGCCGGAGTGTGCAGCTCGCCAAAAATAAAAGCAAAAGTTGTGCAGATGGTACAGCCACAGAATGCATGTTCTCATTCTGCGTGTCCAAAAGCCATCCACGAACGAACGGGCGGCGGCCTTGCGTTGCGTCTCCAAAAACACAAGCGGTGGTTGCCTCTGCATCAATGCAATGACAGTGACAATGGTACGTTAAGATGCCTTCCAGATGACAGTGATGGTCTTCTAGGCTGGCTATGAAAGGCTCTCAGGCCATTGCAACCTTGCTGATTTTTTGTCACTGTATGTCAGAGCCAGCACAAGCGATGTCCATGAGAGGAGGACCAGATATATAGGATGCTTCATTAGGAAGGAACTGCTGCTTGGATCTTCAACTTCAACCTGTGTTCCTCTGTCTCTGGATCAGATTATACCCTTGCAGACTGGTAAGCTCGAATTAATTCATCTGTTATTAGTCAATAAAGATACATGTCAGCTACTAACCATATTATCCCTCTCTCGATCAGCTTTTTTCACTGATTTAATTTCATTGTGGTGGTGAGTTGTTTTCTGTATGTTATGCTGGACTTTCAGTATCCATCATATTCCTTCTCTTCGAACACATCTGATGCTGAGCGTACTTGTTTCTCTCTGTGTCGATGCTATAGCTGTTGGTGGATCGAGCCAGTTCGTTCACGCTCGGGCTGCCACTCTGCTGCTGCTGGTCGTACGTGGTGATTCATACATCAGCCTGGGCGCCTGGCTCGTAATCGACCAGATCTATGCTCAATAAGGAAGGCACAGGTACATGATCGGTCAGGTTGCATCTGCTCATCAGCGTTCAAGGAAGCCAGCGTGTATCTCACATCTCCATGTTTGCAGGACCAAACTAAGAACAGAGGGATCGGGATCGTATTGGATCGGAGAAGGGAAGGAGGGAGGGAGAAGGGCGTCAAGGCACGCTGATCGAGCGTGTGCAAGGACGATATATAGATCGATGGCGGCCACGGGTATCGCAGTCAGTGTTTCCATGGGGGTTATGAAACATGTCTTGGAAAAGCTCGCCAACCTCATGGGCGACAAGTACAAGAAGCTTAAGGGCCTTCGGAAGGAGGTGTCCTTCCTCATGGATGAGCTTAGCGACATGGACACACTCCTCGAGAAGATGGATGTCGCTGCAGACGAACTCGACCCACAGGCCAAGAAATGGAGGAAAGATATAATAGACATGTCCTACCACATTGAGGATTGCATCGACGACTTCATGGACCATGTTGGTGAGGCTGGCAACAGGCAGGTGGGGATCCTCAAGAAAGCTTCTCACCACCCGACAACTTTCAAGGATCGATACCGTATAGCCAATCAAATCCATGAGATCAAGACTCGTGTGATTGAAGCTAGCAAACGCCGAGAGAGGTACAAGTTGATGTGTGCACCACTAGTACTACCTCACCAGTGGTTGTTGATCCGCGCTTGTCTATGCTATACAAGGATTCAACAAGCCTTGTGGGCATTGACACCCAAAAGTTAGAATTTGTCAGATGGGCGATTGATGAAGAGCAAAAGCTAAAGACAATGTCAATAGTAGGATTTGGAGGTTTAGGAAAGACAACGGTTGCCAATGAGGTATATCGAAGTCGGAAGGGCATTTCACTAGCAAGGCTTTTGTGTCGGTTTCTCAAAAGCCAGACGTAACAAGGCTACTCAGTAGCGTCCGTTCAAAACTTGGGTTACCTCAATCCTCTCATGCTTGCGAAGTACAAGAACTAATCGACAGTCTGAGAGAATACCTCCGGGATAAGAGGTACTTATTCTTATATGCTCCAATGAATATTTTAAGCATGTATATTTTAATCGTAACAAGATCAAATTTTTACCGAATCTATACTTATCTTACCTCTCTTTGCCAAATCTAACTCGTCGTTCATAGCTTCCAATGAAAGCAAATTAGCTATACGAGTACTAGAGATAGTGTGGGTAACATTTTTTTTTTTGAATTGTAGTGTGGGCAACATTTAATTTATAGCAACCAGGACAAATATAGATCTAGAATATGGCACTACTGCAGAATCTTTTCTTTGATTTATGGAGACAGACCAAGCAACCGCCTCCAATCAAAGGCCACTATTAATGCGGGAACTATGGTGGCGGTTGTTTTGCCCGCCTTCGATAATCTATGAACGGAGGCGGTGCCCTAGAACAACCGCCTCAGTTAATCAATTAAGAAAACAAAAAAAAAATCCATGTCCTCATTCCCAAGCCTATTAGTGAGCCCATTTCTAGCCCAGGCGGGTGCCCTAGAACAACCGTCACTAGTTACCTTCATCATGTTTCAGTTGTAGCATATTTGTAGAACTAGTACAAACTCTTTTACTTCTTATTTAAACTTATTGACTATACCATATCTTAAAGCAATATCTCTCACGTCTTGTGTGTATACTTTCTACAATTGTTAGTGTTTAGACTTACCTATGCTATGTTTGGGATATGTTCGTAGGTACTTGATTGTACTTGATAATTTGTGGGAAGTGAAGCATTGGGATATTATTAGTTGTGCTTTTCCACAAAACAATCAACAAAGCAGACTTATTGTGACTACAAGGATTGAAGGTGTGGCTCGGCATGTCGCATTAACGACCATGGGTGCATTCATTATATGAAACCACTAAGTGACGTGGACTCAAGAAAATTATTCTATAGAAGAATTTTTGGGAATGAAGATACTTGCTCTCCTCGGTTCTCAGAAATTTCTTCTGAAATTTTAAAGAGGTGCGGTGGTTTACCACTTGCAATTGTCACTATGGCTAGCACTTTAGTGGACCAACCCATAGAGCAGTGGGAGTACATAAAACGTTCTATAGTCACTGAATCTGTAGCAAACTCCTTGGATGACATGATGCATATCTTGGACCTAAGCTATAAGCACCTTCCACGTCATCTAAGAGCATGCTTTTTGTATCTTGGCATTTATCCTGAAGACTATGAGATTGAAAGGGGTCAACTGATTGACTTATGGGTGGCACAACGTCTTGTAGTGAGCAAGTCTTCTGTGCAAGATGCAAGGGATGTAGCGGAGAGCTATTTCAATGAACTTGTCAATAGGAACATGATTCAACAAGTAAAATATTACTACAAAGTACATGATATGATGCTCGATCTAATCATAAAGAGGTGTAAAGAAGATAATTTTATAAGTGTTGTGCGCAGTGGACAAGTGATGGTAGAACGACAAGACAGAGTTCACCAACTATCGGTCCGCCTTCAGTGGTGCCGCAGATGAGGACACCATATTGCAGGTGGCCAATAGTTGCCGCCAATCACAAGTTCACTCTCTTGTCTTGTTTGGAACATCAACATGGATGCCTCCATTGTCGAAGCTGAAGTCTCTTCGGGTGCTTTACCATATAGAATCTCCTAACCACATGATGAGGATGGATTTGACAGTGTTGGCCAATTGTCTCAGCTGAGGTACTTCAGGATTGAAGAGCAAATTATGCTCTAAGAAATTCCATTGTGCTACCTAGTGCAATTTGGAGGCTACGGCATTTAGAGAGGCTGGAAATACATTACAAAACCATTTGCAACATTCCATCGATATCATTGAAATACCATGCTTATCCCATTTGATCTTAAGATGCTGGAATAAAGGTTTGCCAGACGGTATTGGGAAGATGAAATCGTTGCGTACCCTGAAGTACTTTAGCCTAGTAAAGAGCTCTCCGGAGAATATTAAGGGCCTCGGTGAACTCAACAAGCTGCAAGATCTTTATCTCATCTGCCATAGAAAGGGCACAGATGGTGATATGCTCAGAACTATATTGGTGGATGCTCTGGTTTCTTCCCTGGAGAACCTAAGTAACCTCAAACATCTTCACTTGACGTCTCATATAGCTATGGGAGCCGATGCCCTAAGCCTGCTCTCTCCTCCATTTCACAACCTTGAAAAACTTAATCTAGATGGACTGATCTTCTCTAGAGTTCCTAGGTGGATCGGAGATCTCCCAAAGCTCCATTGGTTGAATCTTGCAGTGAAGCAGATGCCCCAGGAAGATATTGGTCTGATTGGGGCACTCCCCTCTCTTGTTGAACTCTACTTATGGATCCCAGGTGTCCCTACCGATAGGGTCGTAATAGGCGGGTCCATGGGGTTCAAGGCTCTCGAGGTTTTCCGTTTAAACTGTGATGCGGCATCGTACCTGATATTTGAGAATGGAGCCATGCCTAACCTCCGGACGCTCTTGTTATCACTGGATCTACATGAATGGGACAAGGCTACACCTCCCGGACTCCAGTATCTGTCGAGCCTCAAGAAAATAAGTGTAGGCAAGGTTTTGTATGGTAAGCACGACAACGATACATCCGACTCTCAGTTGGTCAGCAGGGTGTTTCAGGAAGCAGCCGACGCACATCCTAGTCACCCAGCCTTCATCTTTGACACCTCGTTTTATCCTAGGTATGCAAAACTTGTTACGGATCTATCACATGCATCTACATTCTTTTGTTTGTACTTACAGTAAGTTTCGTTCTGCATGTAATGTTATGTGTACTGACTAATGAGTACTGATGGGTAAACATGCTGGCCGCTGACACTATATATAGGCCGAGAGAGGCGAAGGCACAAGATTAGAAGGTGGACGCAATGCAACGCGGTGCAGAATTATTGGGACTACTGCCATCACGCATTCACATCGATTTGAAAGGTTGCCCCCATGCATTTGCACGGCCAGTATGTATGCTGTAGAACTCTTAGGAAGCTTATTTTGTTGTATCAACAATGGATTTAAAGTATTACTTTAGCGTTTATTGTCGTTGTGACCGCTATATACGGTACACTCTTATTTTATTGCTTGGTTTGTGACACATAAGACATAACCACGAGCCTAACTAGGTGCTCTCTGGCTCTACTCCTGTACAATCCGTTCATCATATATCCCGATTTATGTAGACTAATGGCTCTGTGGACAGTCCTTTCCGTGTTTTATTTCTAATAGTAGTTAGTTGTATATATATCTTTTTGCTTCTTTTTTTTTATATTTGATATTTGCTTCTATTTTTATGTTTGCCTAATTGTTGTCTCAGAGCTTACAGTTTGGCTAAACTTAATATCCAAATCTCATTGTTTAGCCATTTTGAAAAAAAAAAAAAAAAAAAATTTGCAGAAAAAAATTTAGGTCCCACAACAGAATTTTTTATTTTCCCAAACCATATAGTAAATGGTTATAGTTTGCTATATATGGCCACTGAAGACTCCAGGGATAGCATGTTCAACTGAACTGAAGCCACAAGAGCTGAATGTGGGTAGTATGTGACAAGCTTTTTATTTTTCAAAATCATATAGCAAGGCGCCATGCTTTTGAGATGCAAAAGCACGGCTAGGCATAATCTGTATGAAGGGCAGGTGTAACAGAAAACAGATGCTGCAGCTGTCCTGAGTCCTAAACTCCCAAGGGTGCTTTCTCAAGGAGGAGGCCTATAAATTTGGGTGGAGCTGTAGAGCAACGTCTTCCCGGACAATGCAGAGTTAGCTTCTCACGTCCCAACAGCTAGTCCATGTTCTTCCCATCCCATCCTGTTACCTAGCTTGGAAGTGTCAGGAACTGAAAGTGAGAGTTGGAGGTAAGCAAACCGATCAGCCATCGGATTTTGCAATGGATCTTGCCGGTCGGTTTGTTTTCCTCCAATATCTCACCTCCAGTTGATAGCCTGGCGGTTACAGAAAGCATGAAGGAGATGTCCGTATGTGCCATTTGAAGTGAGGATTAGAGGTAACTGAACCATCCATTGGAAGAAAAGGAACAAGGTTCAGTTTCCTCTAATATCTCATCTTGAATGGCCCACGATGTTTACCTGCATATATCTGAAATGCAGTCACGAAAAGTGAGCACTGGAGGAAATCAAACAGAGTCTCAATGTCAGATCGACAGACACAATCCATGTTGGTTTGTTGTCCTCCAATATCTAAGCTCGGTTCAATTGAGTGAGACTGAGCTGTTGACTAACTTTTAGTACTAACCAGGCCCAAAATAAGAACTTCAAACTTCAATGTCAAGTGCAAGAATTCATACTCCTCACCCCCTTGAAGCTGAAAATTTTAGTTTTGCTAGAACCATGATTAATGATGCTTGTTTGCTCAGAACTTGCCCTGCTTTTTCTGATGAAAAACAACCAATGAAGTAAAACATATCAATGGAGTTTTTTTAAAAAAACATCATTTGACGATGCAAGGAGAATTTCCCCAAGTTTCCATTTTTCCAGTTCAGCTGTTTTTGCTACATGCTGAATGATCATCTGGTTCTGAAAAATAAGGGTGGGAGGAAAACAATCTGACTAGTAATCTGAGTTGGCACAAGTAGTCCCCATTTGAGCTTGGTTTCCTGCAAGATCTGAAGTGCATCTGATGGCTGAATAAATTTATTTGAAATGCAGATTTGAAGTAAGGAAACCGGCCTGAGAAGCAGGGAGACCAAGTATTTATTTCATCAGAACTTCAGAAGTGATGCACCATCTTCTACCGTTATTTGATAAAGCACTGTATGCAGCCGTTTACCCAACAGCAGCAACTTCCTCTTGAAAAATACTGTTGAACTATCACGTGAAGCAGGTGCAATTGAGGAGGAATCAAGGAACCCTCCCAGATGTTTGTCATGGTGCTAACTGCAATTGAGAAGGAACCCTCCCAAATGTCTAGTACCTAGCTTAACTAATTTTGTACTATTACAGTCTTTTACGGTTAAAAAAAAGCTAATTTTGTACTATAGGTAACCAGAATAAACTGGAATGTGTCAATCGATGAACTAGAACATCACCAAAATTTCTGCTTTAGTTTAATTTTCTAACAAAACATAAGAGCTTCCCTCAGTGCAAAAGGGAATTACCACCATTGGCATGCAACATCACTGAGACACTGATAATGCTACCAGTGATGGTTAACAATCACTGACAGTTCTAGCTTCGAACTTTCGCCACCATGTCCACTGGTATAGCAACTTCACCAGTGGAGGAATCATGGAAGTTGACTAGTTTTTTTTTTATTTTCAAGAAAAAGACAAAGGTATAATGAGCATGAAGGGCAGATGTACCCCCTAGAAGCGGTGGATAAACTGGCCAATTTTGTACATTGTTTTCCTTGAATATCTTACATTTGGATGGATTGTTTGATCCTAAGTTGTTGACTTGCTGTTATTACTTTCCAAGGCCAAAGGGACACCATGCATTGCTCAACAAATGTAGAAAAGAGATACAGATGTAGGAGCGTAGGACTTCAGCTTTAAGGCTAATGGCAAGAAATAAAAAAACAAACTATGTCCCTAAAAATAACATTAAAAAGTGCACAAATTCAATTATATAAATAAGAATATTCTTCAAAATGCATAAGTTTCTGTGGTTAATTATACTACACATTTTAACTTATTTCACTTATTCACAACAATTAACTAAAAAAACATGGTTGATAGTAAAAGTTACAACAATAATCCGATAGTATGACATGAAAGCAGTTAATTGTTGTTTCTCCTTCTTAGGTAAATCTCAAAAATAACTCTCCATCTATTTTGGAGTGAAATATGTCTTAGTCTAATGAAAGCAGTTAACTGTTGTTTCTCCGGCTTCTTGACTGAAGCCTTTTATTAGGGTAAAGATTTAAGTCTGGCCAGTGACGTCCTCCCTCCTAGGTAGTTTGGTAATTTTCTACCATCCCGGCTGAGCCCCTTCCTGTCTAACCTGTTTACAGTGATTCTACTGATTCTCATAACAATTAGAAACGTTTCTGGTTGCCAAATGAGGCCTTAGTATAGCACGAGCGCACCCAAAAAGTGTGTGTAAATAGTGTCTGTATATCACCTTTCACTTAGAAACTTTTAACACAGTAAAATATTTCTCAAATATAGTTCATGGTCAACTGAACTGAAGCCACAAGAGTTATGGGTGTGACAAGCACGCTAGTACATAGTACAAGGAGCCATGCTTTTGCAGCTTTTAACAAGGTGGCAAGGCATAATCTGTATGCAGGCAGGTGAAACAGAAAACAGATGCTGCTGCTGTCCTGAGTCCTAGACCCCAAGGGTCCTTTTTCAAGGAGGCCTATAAATTTGGGTCGAGCTGTAGAGCAACGCCTTCACAGACAATGCACAGTTAGTTTCACACCTCCCAACAGCTAGTCCATGTTCTTCCCATTCCATCCTGTTACCTACCTTGCAAGTGTCAGGAACTGAAAGTGAGAGTTGGAGGTAAGCAAACCGATCGGCCATCGGATTTTGCAACGGATCTTGTTGGTCGGTTTGTTTTCCTCCAATATCTCACCTTCAGTTGAAAGCCTGGCGGTTACAGAAATCATGAAGGAGATGTCCGTAGGTGCCATTTGAAGTGAGGATTAGAGGTAACTGAACCATCCATTGGAAGAAAAGGAACAAGGTTCAGTTTCCTCTAATATCTCATCTTGAATGGCCCATCCTCGGAGATGTTTACCTGCATATAACTGACATGCAGTCACCCAAAGTGAGTACTGAAGGAAAACTCAAAGACAGACAGATATATATCCATGTTGGTCAAAAGTATCTTAGAATTAGACAGACAGATATATATCCATGTTGGTTATCGAATTTGTTCTCTTCCAATGAACCCGTTTAGGTTGAATTGAACCCAGATTAATGATGATGCCTTGCCCTGCTCTTTCTGATTAAAAACAAAAGTTTGATTTGCCCTGACCAATGAAGTAAAATATAGTTTCAATGGAGTTCAAGAAAAAAACATCCTTTGACGATCCAAGGAGAATTTCCCCATGTTTCCACTTTCCAATTCAACTGTTTTTGCTACATGCTGAACTGCTGATTTATCATCTGTGCTGAAAATGAGGGTGGGAGGAAAACAATCTGACTGGTAATCAGAGTCAGCAAAAGTAGTCACAGATTTGAGCTTGGTTTCCTGCAAGATCTGAAGTACAACTGATGGCTTGGTTGCTGAACATATTCATTTGAAGTGCTGATTTGAGGTAAGTAAACCGGCCTGAGAAGCAGGGGCAGAAAGTATGTATTCCATCGGAAGTGATGCACTATCTTTTACCATTATTTGATAAAGCACTGAATACAATGCATAAACTGTATGCAGCTGTTTATCCAACAGCAACAACTAGTCTCTGAAAATCCCTATTGAACTACCATGTGATGCAGGTGCAATTGAGGAGGAACCCTCCCCCGATGTTTGTCATGGTACTAACTGCAATTGAGGAGGAACCCTCCCAAATGTTGGGTACCTAACTCAACTAATTTTGTACTAGGTAACCAGAGTGAACTGGAATGTGTCAATTGATGAACTAGAGCAAACCATCAGCAAAAATTTCTGCTTTAGTTTAATTTTCTAACAAAACATAAAAGCTTCCCTCAGTGCAAAAGGGAATATTCTCCACCAAATTGAGACAATGATAATTCAAGCGATGGTTAACAATCAGTGACAGTTCTAGCATCGAACTTTCACCACCATGTCCACTGGTATAGCACCTTTACCAGTGGAGGAATCTTGGAAGTTGACAAGTTTAAATTTTAGTTTCAAGAAAAAGACAAAGGTATGATGAGCATGAAGGGCAGATGTACCAGAAGCGGTGGATAAACTGGCCCATTGTCTACTTTGTTTTCCTTGAATATCTTACATTTGGATGAATTGTTTGATCCTGAGTTGTTGACTTGCTGTTTTTACTAGCCAAGGCCAAAAGGACACCTGCATTGATCAACAAATGTAGAAAAGAGATACGGATGCAGGACTTCAACTTTAAGGCTAATGGCAAGAAATAAAAAAATGACTATGGCCCTAAAATAATAATAACATTAAAAAGAACCAAACAATCCTCAATTGACAGTTCAACAATATGACCAACGAGAGGATTCAAGTGCAGAACTAGAAGTAATTGAATAGCATGGTTAAATCAATGTTTTTAAGCATTAAACCATGCTACTGTAACACAAATGAGGCCTGTAAATATGTCCTGGATCCCAAAATACAATCATGTCAGGTCAGGTGTCTGCTCCATCGTTCCAAAGCAACTTCAGTCAATCTATGTATAGGGGTTAAAAAATACATTGCCCAAAAACAGTGGTGGACATGAAAGGCTTAGAAATTGCCATGGCTACAGGTGACAGAATACAACTATCATAGATAGAGAACACACAAGCTTTTACATTGAGGACTTGCCAACTCCCAATTGTTGATGTCCAGTAACAGCTTGCAACTATGTAAACTGTGTATTCTGGATGTCAGAACGACCTAGAAGAGTATAGGTCAGAAATTACTGGTTTGTCAGTTGGCACTTCATCAGAGCTACTAGTCCCAGAACACTCATCAGAGGACCAATCGCTTGGTATTTGTTCCTGATCACCAGTCTCATCCTTCACTGATGCACCATCTGAGTCAATAAATGAAAGGAATGGCTTCTATGCTTGATCTTGTAGGCATCCATCTTCCTTTCCCCTCCAAACAATAATTTGCTCCTTGTCAAATGAGACAAGAATGCAAGGAACAAGATCCTACACCAAAATAAGAGGGTGGGAAGTAAATCATCTGTTATAAATCATCTTAAATCACATATGTAATTTCAGTATGGACCCATACACTCACCCTGAGCTTGACTCCAATCTTCTTATAGTCACTTTTTGGCAGTCCTTTACAGTCTATTCGGACCAGCTCATCCATCAAAAATGCATCTCGGACCATTGGCACAAGACTAGCATAGTATCCATTCTTGGCTGTGAGATGGGATGGTTGTTTCATACACTTATTTACAATATGTTATATCTATCTAGGTGGAAAAGGGGAGCAAAATTACCAAGCTTTGTCAAAACAGGAACATGTAGTCCCTTCTTCCTCATTTGCTTTGTCTCCTCAACTGTGAGCCCTTCTATAGTTGTTTTGATTAGCCTCGGGTAAACAGGTTCAGCAGGTTTCCACAGCATCAGTGGAATAACAGGTCTTTTCTTTGGATTATAATGCCTACCCCTGTACAGAATCAACAGGCCACCATGCCGGTGGATGATCAAGCCACCAGTTTTATCCTGGACAAGAAGTTGCCAAAGGTCATGCTTCTGGTCAAAAATCAAATGATACAATTACAATCAGTGAACTGGAACTGAAAGTAAGAGTGCTATGCTTTCTAGGAGACTTGAGACATGTAGCTACCTCAAGCTGATGACACACATTTTGCATATCAACCGTTGGCACACCAAGGCATTTTATCCTGACAGCCTCGCATGTCTTCCAGTTATTGTGAATATCATTAAGCATGTTGTGAATAAGCCCATCTCTCCCTAGACAAATCAACAAACGAGTCAACATCATTCATCACGACAGATTGAAATGCACACCCCAAATTAGCAAAATCCAATCCTACCAAGGTTGATCTGCCGCTTGGTGCGGTTCTTCTGGCACTTATCGACCAAGAACGCACGCTCAGCGGGGGTGAGCGGCTCTCCCAGCACGCGGTCCCGCTCTCGCCGGCGGGACCCTTTCCAGCCCCTTCTCGGCGTCGGGAAGGGGATCCTCGGCCTCGACGTCGCGCAGGGTAGCGTCCACGGCGGGCGCGCAGAGCCCCGTCCAGGGCCGGTCGAGCCGCCCCGGGCCGAACGGGGAGTACCTGGGCTCGCGGAGCCCGATGGGCTTGGACGCTGGGGTGCTCTCGGTGTAGCTGAAGCGGAAATCGAAAGGGAGGTCGGAGTGCGCGGCTGGACGGCCGCCGCGGTCCAGCGAGGACGGCGGGCGGTACGGCGGCTTCTTCGCGCGCCGCTTCTTCCCCCGCCGCGGCGGCGTCGCTGGTGGGAGGTTCTCGTGGGGCCGGGGTGAGGGATGCCGGGGCCACGAAGCCGTAGCGGTCGAGGAGGCGCGATAGGTGGCGGCGGGGCGGGAGGCTGGGTGGTGCGCGCGCGCGCGGCGGAGGAGGCCGGGGGCGAGGTGCATGGGGCGGCGGTGAGGCGCGGCGGCTCACTGGGAGACAGCCGCCGGTGTGCTAATGGGGTTTTGGGAGGAGAAGGAATCGCGTCCGTAGAATGGAAGGCTGTCTAGACAAACGAAAGGTCCGATTCGAATGTTCTAGCTCTGATCCACACGCTGTCACTGTGATCTCAAGCGAGGCCATATAGAACGCGGTGTGAATTATTCCGGCGAGATTCGGGTGTATTACGGCGCGAGTTTTATCATAAATTCATAATTCAAAGAACTCAGTCAGAGATTGAGTTGAAGACGGAGTGACAAATTTCCAAGTGCAATATTTGTTGGTGAGTTCATATCCTAATTCGACAAGACTTTAAGTGCCTGTATATTGAAATCTAGATTGAAATCTGAACATGAAAATGGAGAGATGGTCGATATAAAAATGAGCTTCCTTGTCAGACATAACTACAATCAGCAGGGATATTTCTGGTTAACCTTGCCAGCCAGAACAGGTTCATACATCGGCACACCTACTATATCATCCGACCTTACATTTGATACACAAAATAGTTAGATGCCAACTATCAGTACAATTAACTTATCGCAGACCGAGATGACAGCCGCAGCACCTCAGCTCCTACCTTTACAAATACAGGAGCACTGGCGTATGCAGCAACTGCAGATGACATTAGCTCCTCGAGCTCTGCTGCCCTCGCATATAAGAACTCAACGGCGATGCATCAGCAATATACATCCAAGCACATCATGGCTGACCACAACTTCGGTTCACCCACCGATTGGTATGAACAAATGGGGGATTTTTGACTAGGATGATTGATACACATCGCTATTGCCATTGCAAAATACAAGAATTAGTGGGAGTCCATGGTCACAAGCTGCCTTCATCTTGGCCCTGACAGCTGTTCAGCATGGAGGTTGTCGGTTGAGTCGAGAATCCATTCCGGTTCGATGAGGACCTAGCTCGACCTCTTGCCGTACTACTTCTACCTTCTGCCACTCCTCCCATCTCTCGGCGAGACCATCGCCTTCAAGCATCCTCACAACCTCTGACATCTTAGGACGTTCCATGGGGTTGCTCTGTGTGCAGAGGAGCGCAACCTGGATCAGAGATTCCACCTCAACATCGATGTAGTTGTGCTCTAGATCTTCGTCGACTAGACTCTCAAGTTTCTTCTCCTTGAGCAATCCCTTGACCTGCACAAAACAAATAAACAAGATATTAATTTGCTTGCCAAATCAGGTCATATCAAAAGAATCCAATGAAATAAATCCTGAACAAACTAAAGCAATACTTTAACACAAATATAAGAACTTTCAGAGACAGGAGCATGCCACTCTACTTGTTCAGTTGTCAGCCTGTCACAATGCATAGGAAAAAAGTTCTATTTGTCATTGGATGAAATGGTTAGCGATGTTTTTGTGATTGCATAGGAAAAAATGACCACCAACCCCTGCCTAGTATGGAAGCCACAAAAGGGCATGAACATTTAGGTTGCAATTTGAACAGAGGAAATGGCATAGTTAATTACCCAGTCAAGAAGCATGACATCATCATCATTAGCAAGGCGAGCTAGATCAAAAGCACGTTGTCCTGTAATAAGCTCTAAAAGCGTAATTCCATAACCAAATACATCAGTTTTCTCAGAGGATTTTCCTGTTGAAAGGTATTCAGGTGCAATGTGCCCAATTGTTCCACGAACAGCAGTAGTTACATGGGTATCCTTGTAATCCATTAGTTTGGCCAAACCAAAATCCCCCACCACAGCTTCAAAGTCTTCGTCTAACAAAATATTTGCAGCTTTGACATCACGATGAATAATCTTTGGATCACAATGATCATGTAAATAAGACAGACCCCTAGCAGAACCCAATGCAATCCTTCTTCTTGTTTGCCAATCTAGCGGAGGTTCAGCTGGTGGCCGGTCTACAAAATAAAACCAAAGTATTAAAAACTTCAGAGTTTGATACCGCTGTTAGCGAGGTGTAAACATGAAACATACAAATAAAAGTATGTGAATAGCACTATACTAGAGAAAACAATACCTCTTAAACGTGATGCAACACTTCCATTAGCCATGTATGGATACACAAGCAACCTTTCTGTTGGTGTCATACAGAATCCACGAAGACGCAATAGATTTCTGTGCACAGCCATACTAATCATCTCAACTTCTGTTTGAAACTGTAATTCCCCACCAGGCGTGCGCTCTTCCTTTAGTCTCTTAACAGCAACTAAAGATCCATCTGCCAGCCGTCCTTTGTAGACTTTGCCAAATCCACCTCTTCCAAGAATGTTCTTATTGCTGAAGCCATCTGTTGCGACTTGTAATTCTCGTAGTGAAAATCTTTTAAGCTGGCCAAGATGCACCTCTGGATCTTCCTCGGCTGCCGCATTCAAAATCTCACATTAAGTTGATTCAATGTTACTCCCTAAGTTATTCTCCTGTTGAATACTTACCAGGTACATCGAAGAAATGCTCTTGCGGTTTCCTGCGCCGCCAATAGGCAAAACCAATTGCAGGAATAGCAAATAGCAAGGCTGCGCCAGCAGCCACTCCACCAGCAATTGCTCCAGTACTGGAAGAGCTACTTCCTGCACAAAATAAGATGTCAGCAGCAAAGCTATATGTTCCATACCTAGTTTTTTGAACCGACCGACCGGGCGGTCGGACCGCTAAAAGACCGAACCAGAGCCTCCACCGCTCGGTTCACTTAAAAGATCGTTTCGTGCAATCGAACCGAAAAAACGGTCAAACCAGCCGGTTTTTTGTTGAACCGTGAACCGGGCGGTTCTGTGTGGACCGGGGCGGTTTTTACGCTCCCCAAAATACCCTCCACAGACTCAAGGAAAACCTTATCTACTCAGGGGTAATATCGAAAGTGCACATGTTTTAGCCTTTATGGTTACTGTCGCAGTCTGGGATGCGTTTTTTTTCTTGGCGGCGGCGGCGCACACGCATCGGCTCTCCTCGACGGCCGTGTCCGAAAGGCGGCGGCGCACGACGGCGTGTACGAGGCTCGAGCTGGGCGGGCGCACGACGACGGTGTCCAAGGCTCCGAGCTGGGGGCGCGCGGGCGGGCGGGCCAAGGCGGCGAAGTTGTGTCCGCGACGGCGGCTCTGCTGTGTCCGATTCTCCGAAAGCTACGGGCGGCGCGAGACAGCGGGCGGGGCTACGGCGGCGTCGGGCGACTGCGGGAGCCGGACTTTGTCTCTGCTGATCTGCTCGTCGAACCAAGGTGCTGTGCTGAAGGCTTGAATCAGAGAACATGGCTGCTAATTGAGGATTGGGCCCCTCTGTTTTTCCGTGGCTTTGCTGATCTGCTCTGTTTCATTCCATCTTACCAATTCATTTGCACTGTAGTACACTAGTACCTCTGTTCTACATTATATAAGCAATTTCCACTCCAGATTTGGTTAATTTTATTTTAATGCTTTTCATATGTGAGCCTGTGAGGCCGTGCTGTTGCATATGCCAATTATATATATTATATGTATATTGCTTTAATGTCAATTATTAATTAAATTATATATATATATACACCGGTTCAAATTATTTGTGATCGGCTCGATAAAAACGGTTCATAATTAACGGACCGGGCGGTTCAACCGGTTCTAAACGGTTGGACCAATGAACCATTGAACGAAGGCCTCACCGGTTCGATTACGGTCCGGTTTGAAAAACTAGGTTCCATACCCTTCATTACTGACATACTAATGCAGGGTAGGGACAAAAAGAAAAGGACAAGGTAGTTATTGACTTGTGCTGCATGCCTGCATCACACAAGGTACAGGTCATGTAGCTTCCTGTCTTATCCCAGTATCCCACTATAGCAAGTTAACAGCGGTACAACACAGACATACCGCTGACTCACAGACTAATAACGCAGCACAGAATCATACTACCAAATTGTAAGGATCTGGCTCCTTAATACGAACTATTATTTTCAACTTAATTTTCAGGAAAGTGCAGTTATTCCTTATCGTTCTCCAGACTAGACAGCATTATGCTTGTTTTGGAATTGGAGTTACACAAATCGTAATTACGATGTCATTTGGATGAAAGACCAAGGTAGGAAAGGTCCTATTGAACTCAATAATTTCACTGGACAATCTGAATAAATCACCTGGTGATTGCGCAGGGGTTGTAGGGTTGTATGGAGGAGGTGGAGAAAAAGGGAGGAGCACCAGGACAAGGTTTTGTGGTGCCAGGACCACATAAGTTAGGGTTGTTTGCAAAACTGCAAAAGAAGACAGGTGTGAATAGCAGAAGCATTAAGGCTCAAAAATGAAATTTTCAGCAAAAAATCTAGCTTTACCTGATAGGAGTGAATAAATCTAAAAGGAACCAGTTGATGGAACTTCTCCAGACAAATTGTTATTTGAAAGATCCCTGTGATTAAATAGAAACATTTAATTTCCATGTTGCATTTACTAACTAAAACCAAACTCTCACGGAGGGTGCCTCCCCTGCTGTATATTTTCGCTCAAAAATTAAAAACCAAACTAACTATGCAAAATGACAAACAAATACTTACAGAACTTGGAGCGCAGTGATAGCAGTTAACGATTTTGGAATTGGACCAGAAAGACTGTTGTTGTTAAGACGCCTATGCCCCGCACAAAAAGTTCAAAGATGTGTCAAATTAGAAACATCCACAGGTAATTTCATAAAAAATACAACTTAGAAATTATAATAAGTTGAAAACCTAACAAAATGGTAGAGATAAACACCTTAAAACGTCAAAAACAGATTTCTGGATCTAAGTATACAATATACATACGGCAAGAGTCACTTTTTAAACACAAGGCATCATTCAATGCTGCCATGAATAGCAACTATGTCCTGGAAAATCTAACTTCTTCCAATGGGAGTATGGGACCCAATGAGGCTAGGCAGCTACATTCTTAGCCTTTAACAACATAGTAACTGTATTCATGAGTAACCAAAATCTTGATTTTAACAAACCAGCTACCATGTATGTGGCCTAGTGAAATCTCAACGTCATAGAGGATCTCCCAAGGTCAACACATATAGATGGGATGAAGCAATCAACGATGACTGAGATAGGTTCAGTGTGTGTAAGCCAAAAAGATTCCTACTCTTAACAGGTTTTATTTTAGTGAAAATAGTAGGAAAAACCAATTCAGATATCTTACAAGAATCGCAGCTTCAATAGCTTCCCAATGAATCTGGTATCGAACCGGTGAAGTTGTTCAGGTACAAATCCAAACTGACCAAGTTTGTAAGATTCCCAAGTTCACTAGGTATAGTGCCGCTGATATTATTACTGTAAAGCTCCCTGCATAAAAATAATATATGAAGGCAGTGACTAATTTTTAAAAAAATAAAGTAACTGAATTATGGCATGCCACAGTAAATGGTTGAGGTCATTAGTGATTAACGAAGGCGGTGAATGTTACTGTGATTTCATCACAGTTAGCAGTCCAAACAGCAATGTCATTTTATACAAGACAGGCTCCATTTGAAGACAGAATATGCCAGACACTCTATTTTGAAAGGAAGATGTACTATGTACTAACTATGCCTCGCCGAGCAAGACAGCACCATAACCTTATTTTAGCTATGTAATAAGTATTCTGAACAGGATATTTCCTATATGAGCAATCATGCCTGAAATGTTTTCACCTAGAAAGATAATAAAATCTTCCGCCACATGCAAAATCAGTGTGGGATTACAAAGCACAGCAAAGGAAGAGAACTTACAGGTACTGCAGGTTTTGAGCTGACCAAGTTGCGAAACCAAAGTTCCTGATAGTGCAGCATTTCCAAGATCACTGCGAATGAATAAAAACTTTCACAAGGAAATACATAATAGGTGCAACTCACTGATGAAATATAATGGAGGAAAAGGTGAACCTACACTCTGATAACACTGTTATCATTATTGCAGGTAACATGAAACCAAGTGCAGGGGTTGACCAGAGTGGGATCCCAACTTTGTAGAACATTATTAGGATCATTTAAGTTAGTCCTTAAGCTATGCAAGGCATCACCTGTCAATAGCAGAATAGAAAATACAGGCTTCTTTTGTTAGAAACGTCACCTAAACAAGTAAAGGGATACATCAATCAGTAAAGCAGTAGAGTTGTGGCAACCAACATCGCTTTTAGGATTTAGGTAGCCATGATTTTTTATTAAAAAAAACACACATCATCAAATACAAATTAACGCGATGATATCAACATCCATTCCATTAGTACTTCTAGCTATGGGCTAATGACATCATGTAAGACAAAGCTTCAGCTCTACAACTCAGAATTTGATCAATTCCCCTCTCACTACTAGAAGCATCAAAGCAAAAAAACACAAAAGACAACTGTCCATTTGATGACAAAACAAACGAAATATAGCCCATAAGCCCCATGACCATCATGCAATACCCAAGTAGCAGAAATAACCAATACTAAAGCAAGTGCCATCAGCGTGAGCCCAAGGGCACCCGAAACAAGCAAACAACACAAGCAAGTCCTGCAAAGTCCTAACTCCCAACCAGTCCCATCCCAAGCACCAGCAACTGAAAACCAACCATAAACTGCTGCTGACAACCCCCCTCCACTCCACTCCCCCAACAAGCAAATCATAGGACTAGGAGGATGAAAAAATCACAAACCAAACACAGACACCAAGGCCCCTCCTCAGAACTGGTCACCAACCAACTAGAAACAGAAGTATATATATATATCCAGAAACAACAAAACCACGTCAGGAGACGTCCAAATCAAGCCTAACGACCGGTGACGCGACTATACTATCGTTGCCCAAGCAAATCAGCGCGCAGCAAACGCTAAGCAGAATCTAGTGAAGCAATTTAACGTAACAGTAAGCAGTAAGCGGCAGCAGTCAGCAGAAACACCAGAACGGGGGCGTGGCCTGGACACTCATAAGTCAAATGAATTCAGAGGGGATAGGAATCCACTTAAAAATGCTAACAGCAACGACACGACCTCTAAATTTTGGTATCATCAGAGAGCAAAACAGCCACGAATTTGCAGCAAGCGAAAACAAGGGCGACGGATTTGTTCGGGTCGGCTCAGTTGCCAAACCCTCAAATCCACTGAGGAGCAAATCCGCATTTGTTCTTCTCCCCTGACGCAGAAACGGCTCGCACCCAACCAAGCAAGCAAACCCCGGAAACGGCACTCTGTGGTCGGCGCTTGATAGCATCGGCGGCGGGTAAGTAAGTAAACCCACAACCCCCATTTGGAAGCAGGGCGGAGCTCCCTTCAACGCCCCAGCGGCAGACGGAGCAACTCGGAGGGGAACAAGGCAAGCAAAAGCGGGGGGAGCGAGACGGGCGCACGCACGCACGCACCTTCGGTGTTGGCGAGCACGAGGGTGGACGGGTGGAGCAGCACCCGCAGCAGCAGCAGCAGCAGCGCCCACACCGCCCACCGCCCCCTTGCCGTCGCCGCCGCAGCCACCATTGCTGCGCACTTCCGCTAGATCCCACCTCGGGCCACCGCCATTCCCGCCGGATCGGTCGGATCAGGCCGTCCGTCTGCGAGGATTCGGGCGCCGCAGGCTCCGCTTCGGCTTCCGCCGCCCGCCGCCCCGTCCCCCTCTCCCCACTGCAGCCTCTCCTCGTCTTTCTCAATCTCCCCAAATCGATCCCCCTTGCTTGTTTTCTCTTCTCCCACTCTGCCTGCCTGCGCTGCGCTCGCTTTTCGACGGACGGACGGCCCCCTCCCTCTCCTCCTCCTCCTTTTTGCTGCTGCGGTTGCGTAGAATTGCGATATACGAGACACGGGTGGTGGGGACGGGGTGGAATCCAACGGAACGGAGGGGAGGGATATTGTTTAGTTTCTCTGATCTGCTTGATTTTTTGAAGAGAAAGGGAGGGGGTTAAGCTTGCTTTGCTTGTGTTTTTTTTGTTTAAGCGGGCGGGGACGTGGGCGTGGGTTTAGGAGTGAGAGGATTAGCGGCGCCAAAGACGCACGCAGCAGATGAGATGGCGATGCGACTACGGTGCGGTGCCGGAACGGAGTCAACGAAACGGGGGGATCCGCGTGTGGGTGGGACGGCGGGGGCGGCGAGACGCGGGATCCCGTGCGGACGGCCCAACACCGTACAGGGACAGCTCGAAGTTGATGAAGATCACCACCAAACGGTTTGGTTTTTAACTTTTCCCACTCTCAACTGTTTGATTGATTTTCTGTCAAAAAAAACTGTCTGATTAGCTTTCACAGTTTTTTTATTGCAATTTATATTTATCTTTCTTTTTAGAATTACATGATTCGCAAATTCACCGTTGGCGCCTCGTTGTCGGCCAGGAACGCTCTTACCACTTAACGTATAGCGCCTAGTAAATCCCGGAAAAATCCGAAGAAAATGTGCGAACACCAGGTTTTAAACCCTGATCGGTAGCTAGCGTCCCACCAAACCGTCCTACCATTAGACTACGCCCATTTGCGATTAGCTTTCACAGTTTCACTGCGTAGCGAAAGTTTTCTACGGGCGTGTTATGAGATGACTTCAAACCAAAAGTTTAAAGCATGTTTCATTTTCTTCCTTTTTTTCCATGTCTATATTAAAATTTGATGGAGCTAGCTAGAAGAGGAGGGACTACCTTTTTTTATAACAAACTTGCTTTGTAGAATTAGCAGCATGAAATTGCTATGTGGGATAAGTTATCCGAAAGTACATGATGAAGAGCATTGCGGACGAGCCAACTCGAGATATGAGAAGAACTATGACAACTGATGCCTACATTAGATACAAAGTTTCGATGATTGCGAGCATGTGTTTCTAAGATATGAGTCGTTCTGTTAAGATATGAGTAACACAGGAATGGTCACCGTAAGACATGTTTAGCAAATGGTCACCGTAAGATATGCGTTGCATGCCTACCCTTTTATTTTCACGGGCGCATGATATATTGATTAATTTAGGCCCATCGAGTCAATATATAAAAGTAAATGCCGACGGGTGAGATTGTCATCGTAAGCATCTAGCTATATCTACCGTGAAAATAAAATAAAGTAAAATAAAATAAAATAAAAGCAAAAAAAAAATCCAATACCATATCATTAATTAATCAATAGGCTACTTGAAAGCGAGTTTAGGTATTTTTAGGTTCCACCAAAAGAAATGTAACTCGTGCATGATTAATTCAAAGACTAATATAAGTACATTTTTTTTAAATTAAAAACGTAAATGGACATGTGAATTGGCAGTTAGATTAAAGACGTACAGCTCCTGTAACTTTAAAAGTCACGTACGTACTGTATGCCCAAAGTTCCAAATTTGAACGAACCATTAACAAAAAACAACGAGTTTCAACCCCCAAAACCCTAAGAATTTGAATTGAACGCGAGATCTAAGACATCCGACCCTAGGACTGGATAGCTTTTTGAATTGAATGAAGGAAATAACGAATCGCAGGTTGAGGCTCGCAACGGTTGGACCAGAGAGCGGAACGGCGCTTGGCATCAAGGCAAGGCTGGCAAGTGGCATCATCCGTTGTCCAGGAGGGAGGGAGGCTGGTGCACCGCCCAGAAGGCCGCTGTTTCCTGTTCTGGCCTGGCGCCGCAGGATCGGTCCCCCACCCAGGCGCAGGGTCCCCATGGGTAGTCCAGCGTCCACGTGGGGTCGGGTCAACGGGATCGCTGTCTTCCGTTCATCTCATCATCCCCTCACGTTCCGTTCCGTCGCCGACGGGGCCCCAGCCCCAGGCTGTGCTGCGGTTTAAAAGAAATATATGGCCCCAGCCCCAGACTTTCTTATACGTTATTTTTTTTTTTTTTTTTAAATTGAATCCTACTCTCCTCCATTCATTTCGAAATTAAAAGACGGTAAGACTTTCTTATACGTTATTTTTTTTTATTTTACAGCAGCTATATCTAAGTGTATAGCCAAATAATATATCGAAACCTAAAGAAAAAAAATGTTGTATCTTAGAATATTTCTCTCGTATAGTGTACTTTCTTATATACTCCCCTCCGTCCCGCTTTACAGGTGCATTCAAGATTCTCCGGATATAAGACGTAAATGCGTCAGTGCATGCAACGAGTCACAAACCTAGACACCTAACCATATTGCTAGGACGACTTCTAAAACGGCTACGACGACTTCTAAAATGGGACAAAGGGAGTACACCTTAGTTTTGGTTTGAACGGGTTGGATAGAGAAACTCTCGGAGAGATGCTCCCATTCTCTCCAAGAAATTCAACTCCTCAAGCTACAATGGTATCACATCGGTCGCCCTAAATTAGTCGAGGCGCATTTTAGTTTGTTCCAAGTGCCATGTCGTCTTTAACCACATTGTCCTGGCCGCCTGTGGTTCAATGTCGCCTCTGTCTACAACTCTAGATCGAAATATACCCTTAAGCTGGTTTTATTTTCTTTTTCTTTCATTATATATTGCTTTTAGTTTTACACATTTCCTATACATCAGTTACCTGAATCCATGCGACAACTCTAGAAGAAAGTTAAAGAAGACCAGTGGGTCGTTGGATCTTGATCCAAAGGTTGAGAACATTACCTAAAGGGAAAATGAAATTTCGTGCACCTGGATTATAGCAATTCCCTTAGTTTTATGCCATAGCCAATATTTGCAATGTAAGAATGTAATAACAAATAAAATGTGAAAAGTAAAACATCCCTCTTGGATCAACAGACACACGAGGGACAGGAATTGAAAAGAAATATTAATTAATCCTTCGTGTCGCGGGTTCGGAAGAACACGATTCTCATATATCGCCATAGCATCTCGTTTCTTTTTATCATCCATGCCTTTTTCTTTCCCCTTTGAAGATGCAGGAATTTCTCTTTTCCCCATGACTGTTTGCTTAGTTATGAGCTAGAAAAAAAGAAGGAAAAAGACCTGGCTAGCTTTTTTCCAAAAATATATTCTCAAGACGTTTACACAGGTCCAGTACATTGAACCAATGAAATGCAAGTTTTATGATAGGACCAAGGAAGGAGAGCGAATATAAGGGTAGGGAGAATGAAGCACAAAGGGAAAGGTTGGTCCAAGCTAGGCTAGAGTATACATGCGTGGATATTTTTTTGTGGACGGTTGGACCATCAACGTACAAAAGTAGGTGCGTCATTTGTATCTTCAATTCGATCTCCAAGTCAACAATGAGGAGGCCGGTTAGCAGTGACATGCATTGATGCATATATATATAGCTAGGTATCATCACGACAATAACACAGAGCTACCTGAAGAAAATGATGGAAGATAAAGGACAAGGTTACGTACGTTAATCCAGTGGCTTTTTATTTCGATTCCCTTGTTGTCGATTTTTTCAACCAGTCGATCTCATCTCATCCTTTTGTCAATCGATCGAGTACGGTAAATATAAAGATGATCGAAAGGTGCCCGGCCGGCCGGCGACGTTGAAATGTTCCCGGCCGGGCCCCTAATCTTTTCAGTGGAATACCGAACCACCTGTCGCGTGGAAATGTCGTCAAAAGGATAATATTAATATATATATAGCTCAGTACTAGCTTTTGTAGTAGTAGGGTTAGTAAACAATAAACTACATATATATATATGCACGTTGGTAATACATTAGCAAACGTTAGTTATTAACTCATATAGCTTAAACGTCATACATGGGGATTGTATGAGTTGTAATACTGGTAACATTATATGTTATCTATTCCAAATTATAAAATGTTTTGATTTTCATAAATACATTAGTTTTTATTATACTTTTTTTGAAAGCTTCAACGCTGCTTATTATGCATTTCCTCCGTTTCAGTCATTTAACTTTTTTGACACCATGTTGACCACTCGTTTTATTTAAAAATTTATGCAAAATATCATTTTTTTGTCGTGACTTGCTTTATTATTAATAAAAGTTCTACAAAATGATGCGGGTGGTTAAAATTAAGGTAAAAAAAGTCAAACATTTTATAATTTGGAACAAATAAACTATTAGATATGCAATAGATCTTATCTAGTTTTGCCCAGTCAATATGCATGAGGATGAGGAGCCAAAGTTGGCTCGAGCTAGGCACGTTAATAGTCTGATCCTAGCAAGTCAAAGAGACTATACTAGTGCACATGGTTCTTTCTTCAGTTCAGTTGTTTTAATTTGTTATTTTTGGTAGACATCGACCCCTTCAACTGATCAACTAGTAGTACGATCGACGCATGTGCAGAATAACTATTCAAAACGTAACTTGTACGAACTTACACTGTTATCCCAGATCCGATAAGCAACATCCTGCACGGTCAAACTTTTTGCTTGGGTAACTGTTGCTGACCTGATCGAGCAGGACGGAGTAAAATATTTATTTATTATATATATTATATACATAATGATCAATCCCCCTGCACTGCTTTTCCTGCACGTACGTACGCGGATTGCTTTCGAAGGTTCACAACACGTTCACATGACACGAGCAAAAGCTTGAAGAGATAGATCTTCTCAAGCTTGATTGAAAGCTCAGCAAAGTGCAAGCATGAAAAAAGCACGGGTGGGCCCTTTTTCTTTCTACCTGGCAGCCTGCTTTTTTGGGCTGGGCTGTGTTTGGGCCTTACCTTTTTCTTCTTCTAAAGTTATTACATTTTTTGGCTGGGCTGGGCTGTGTTTGGGCATTACCTTTTTCTTCTAAAGTTACTACTAAATCTTTTAGCGGGCGTATTACTTTTGTTTGTTTGATCGGTCATAGTATTTCTAGTCTGATGACGACTGTCCTTTTTATATCACCATCATGATTTTGATTCCACTCGGAGTAATAATATGCCCATGTTTCTAAACTCTAATGGTGTGTACAGCTCTAGCTTTATCAAAGTATTGACTTTGTAGAATACAATAAAATAACATATTACTTCCATCCCAAATTAATAAGACTTGACTTTTTTTTAGCCTATGTTTGACCACTCATCTTATTTAAAAAAATTATGTAAACATAGTCAAATTTATATCATTATTGAAGATTTTTATTAATAAACCATGCCACGACAAAAAAGAAGTGTTGTTTTGCACGTATTTTTGAATAAGACGAGTGATCAAACTTTGTGTCAAAAAGGTCAAATGTCTAATAATTTGGACTGGACTGATCAGTACAAGTTTAATCTAAAATAATCAGAAACTTTCTTAACCAACCAGCTCCACCATTCCTTGGTACCCGATTGTAATCTAAGATCATATGAAGCTATGAATAATCAACGTACTCCAATAAACAAAAACGGAGCTGCAGCTGCGGTGAAGATGGCTTTGTTAGGTTTGGTGGGAATTGGAGGGGATTAAGAGCAAAATAAATTACACCAAGTGCATTGATCAAATGAATCAAGTTACTCTCTTTGTCTAAAAACAATCAATTTTTAGGCCAAAGATTTGTCTCAAAAAAAAAAAAAAAAATTTTCTAGTGCTTGCCTCGCAGTACTCGTGTCATTTAACAAGCTACACACGTCTATCTCTCTCCCCTGCCTCTCCTCTCTCTCTTTTCAGTTGGCTCGTGTTTCATATGGCTAGATGAGTAAATGAGACGTGCAACGATTTTTGTGTAACTTGTGGTAGAACTCAAATTAATTAAGGGTAACATGGTCATTTGGTAGTTATACTACTTATGTTTGAAACTTGCTAGAAATCGATTCTTTTTGAAACGGAGGGAGTATTATATATATGCCAAATGATGTATTGTCGTCTACGAGCACTTTCCGGACCGAGCCAAGTGGGTATTGGTCCTGCATTATACCAAGAGATTATGATGCTTAAAATTCATTGTCTCATGATTGCCCGCCTTGATGTTCTTCCGAAGGGCAAAATAGCTGAGCTGGGCCAACTTTGGTGGGCATGAGAGATCTGTGCCGTTTTTTGAAATGGCAGCGAAGACAATGCAATTATTAGCATCTTCCTACACTAGCTCCTCTTTGGAATTGAAGAAAAGTATGTCCGGCATCATCTGATATAAACACTTAAAAACGTGCTATTTCGGCCGCACAAGAAACTGACAAATGGCACAATCTCAGTTGAAAGAGCAAGCAATAATCTCCGGTTGCTAAAACTAAACTATACATCCGATCGATCCGTTGTTTACCATTCAAAACGTACTCTAGCTAGGTCCAAACCAAAAGCGTCGTCACCTTGGTGCATTTCATAATGCAAAGCCTGCATCAACGGCTAAACTAATCTCCGATTACGTTAATTACTCCTGCTCCTGAGCCCAAGTTGCCCTAACATACATATATTCTTCTTCTTCTTTGTCTTCTATTATTGCGCAAGATGTGACGATGGCGCGAATAAATGAATGTGAATAATCCATGGCGCCTTTGAACCTGGGAAAGAGAAGAAAAAGAGGGAGATAAGAGAGGCATCCTGCCCTTTGGCCTTTGCCCCGGCCGGCTTTTTGAAATAACAAGAGATACCATATTCGACCAATGCAAGCTAGTTAGCTAGAGAGCTCTCTGTAGTTCGTACAGTAGATATTTTGGAACCCTAAACTAAGGATTTTTATTTTCAGCAATTAATATAACGTATATAATACTCATTTGTAGATACCATCTTTGGTTATGGGGCTAAACAAATTCTGTGAAGGCAAAGACACTGAGGACCCCCTTTTTTAATTTTTGGTAAAAAGGGGCGCTGTGCATATGTTCCACTAGTGTGATAGATGCCCTTGCCATTGGTCTAGGAACCTCAAAAAATCTTTGGGAGATGCCTAGCTTTGCAATGCTTGAGGTGACACGGCCGGCAGTGGCCAGGCTGTGGAGTATGCCATATACTATCACATGGAATATTTTGGTGTTTCCACTGTCTTTATCTTCAATTTGGAACTCTGGTCTCCAAGTTCTGGAACTTCATACATATTCGGGCCGATTGCATTCGATAGATGCTCCACTACTGTCGCCACAACACTAGATAATAAGTCTCAATTTCCATTGAGACGTACTCCCTTGATCCCAAGTTGCGAGATGTAAAGTTTTGGCTTTAGCTAGATGCATAGTTAACTATCTATATACATAAACCAACACATATACTATGTAACATGCCCTCTGAAATTTGATCAGTATATATAGTTCGACAGTGGCACATAATAATCATCTAGCCCTTATTATTATTTTAGTTCAACCATTGAAGAACTTGTTTCTGAATACCTAGTAAGTTGATTTGTTTCATGCAAAGTTCTTGTAGATCTATAGAATGTATGTGTTTTTTCTCCGCGAACGGTTCTTTCTCGCCCGTGTTTCATTAAGAGGATAAGAGGAGACATGTCGTTCGCTGATTGGCCGCCACATAGCAGTGTAGTTTTTGACTTCACCTTTAGCAGCCAGGTAACTAGCTCCTAGTCCTATAGTAGTCCTCTAGCAGGCAAGAATCTTGCAATGCTCACATAAACATAATCTTGTGTTTGCTTTGGTTTGTGTCGGCATCAATACCGTCCTCCCACTCGCATCTCTCCTACAGTACATACCAAGCTGCTAGCTTGCTCCCTAGCTCCTTTCTTCTAACTTTAAAAGGAGATCATCTCTCTTCCACCATCTCTCCATCCACCCCCACCCAACAAGGACGACCAAGGGCATGAAGAGCAGGAAGGGCTACGGGCACCAGGGCCACCTGCTGAGCCCGGTGGGCAGCCCGCCGTCGGACAACGAGTCCGGCGCCGCGGCAGCGGCTGCTGTCGGCGGCGGCGGGTGCGGGAGCAGCGTGGGGAACTGCGGCGGCGGCGGCGAGTCGCCGGCCAAGGAGCAGGACCGGTTCCTGCCCATCGCCAACGTGTCGCGCATCATGAAGCGGTCCCTCCCCGCGAACGCCAAGATCTCCAAGGAGGCCAAGGAGACGGTGCAGGAGTGCGTGTCCGAGTTCATCAGCTTCGTCACCGGGGAGGCCTCCGACAAGTGCCAGCGCGAGAAGCGCAAGACCATCAACGGCGACGACCTGCTCTGGGCCATGACCACGCTGGGATTCGAGGCCTACGTCTCCCCGCTCTCAAGTCCTACCTCAACCGCTACCGCGAGGCCGAGGGCGAGAAGGCCGCCGTGCTCGGCGGCGGTGGTGGCGGTGCGCGCCACGGCGACGGCGTGGCGGACGACGGCGTCATCACGCCGTCCACCGGGGCCGGTGGTGTCGTCGACCGCACGGGCCACGACGGTGCCGTCGTCGACGCTGCGGTGGCCACGACGCGCACGTCGGGCTCATGATGGGAGCAAGCAGCGTCATGGGGTTCGGCGCCGGCGGCGGTGCGGCGTCGTACTACGCGGCCACGGCGGCACGGAAGGCGTACGGCGCGGGGAAGGTTCCGCCAAGGTGATGGAGTTAGAAGGCATCGGCGGCGAGGAGGAGAACGGCAACGGCGGCGGCGTACAGAGAGGGGGGGGTTCGCCAGCCACCTCCACGGCGCCGTGCAATGGTGAAGGGCGTAGCTAGGTGTAGAACGAAGACGGCGACGACACACGATACTTGCACACTGCTCGTACTCCCGGCTGCTGTACATGCAGTGTAGCTTCTCGTAACTAAATCTGCATTTGCGTACTAATTAATTTCTGTTTCTACTTAATTTTCACAAAATGTTTAATGAGTTCATTTGAATTTAAACTCAAAAGTATTTCTATTGATCGACCTGGAAGAAATTCTGCTTTTTTTTATCAAGATAGTAAAGTGTTAACTACATGTATACTGTAGTACATATATTCTCTGCACTGAACATATACAAAATCACCCAAAGTAGCTGAGGAAATGCGCCTTGTACGCGTCCATGTGCGCCGGGTGCAGCGACACGGACGCCTGGACGCCGCCGCCCTTGCCGGCGACGAGGACGACCTGCCCGTCGTGGTTCATGGTGACGAGCTCCGTCCTGGCAGGCGGGCCCCACCCGAAGTCAGCCACCTCGTAGGCAGGGAACCTCGTGTCCCCGGCCAGGTTCATGAGCCGGTCCATGTCCAGCTTCTCCATGGTAGTCATCCAGTCCCACCCGGCGAGGGGGTCCCGCGGCGCGGCGGACCTCCAGTGCCACCGCGGCCGCCGCGACGCCCAGCCCGCCGTCGTCGGCGGCGAAGAGGTCCCCGCGGTGGCACGCGCCAGGCACCCGGAGATGCACGTCCCGAAGTAGCCGTCACCCGGCGGCGGGTCCAGGCGCGCGCGGCAGTCCGCGAAGAAGAAGAGGTACACCTCGTCGGCGGCGGAGATGGTGCCCGCTGGGTGCCGTTTGGAGCGCACGAAGGACACCCACGCGAGTGCCGCCACCGCCACGAAGCTGGACGGCGTGCCGCCGGCGTTCCGATTCTGCGCGTGAGAGAGAGAGAGCGAGGCGGCGACGCGCTGCTTCAGGCGGTGCATGTCGTGTGCCGTGATGGTGAACGTCCGGCGGGAGAGGTTGGGGCGGACGAAGTGCCCTGCCATGGCGGCCTGCAAAACCGCGCGGTCGCGCCAAAAAATTTGTTACGTGATTAGAAAATTGCAGAGATAAATCAGAAAACAGAGGTAGAGAAAAAGCGAAGTTGTGCAATGGGCCGCCCAGCAGATGTGCCGATTAATGGGCTGGGCTATTTTTTGAGAATCAATAGGCTGGGCTGTTGGGCGTGGCCTACTAATTTGGGTCCATCTCTGATTCTCCATGATGGGCCACTTGCAAACTTATTAAGAAAATAAAAACAAATCGATAAAGGCTCCTGTGAAATAGTTGTTCAAGTTATCCTCAAAAAAAGATTGTTTAAATAATAAAAACATAATTACTATATAGTATATACAAATGGTTTTCTCCACTGATATGCACCTGCCTGTTTAAACAAAACCTTGGTAATACTTTTTATCACCAGTTTGTATCAAAGATATAATGTGTATATCGACGTGCGTAGCAATAACTATATATTAAAAAAATTAACTTACACTTTTGGAACCAAGGAAGTAGATAATTTAACAGCCCACACACTGATGGAGTTATGATTATCATTTCAACTGATGAAACTAATTTAAAGCCATAACTATTGGGATTAATGTAGGCTGCTGAAACTAATTAAAAACCATGAACTTTGACCTCTTGCAATAGTCAGTGTATCCTATTATTATTATTTTTTTTGATCAATGAGAACACACGACAACAAGTGAGTTGGTGTTTGGTAGAGTCTTTGGCCACTGGAATGGTCAATGGTGGCTGCTTCGTTTGTGAAGTACTGAAGTGTGAACTGCCTGTGCAATTGCTAGTATTAGTGAGTGTGAGTGGTAGGTTGCAGATCCTATATATGGATCCTTGTGAAATTCCACGTGTTATTATTATTACTATAGTAGTGAACATAGTTGATCTGTGATATGTTTGTTCATCCATCCATAACTCAGCATTTGTAATTCATAGAATTAATCTGTTATTTGTATTATGCCATTTTGAATTGGTCCTCCTCTTTTCATTACCGTGACCTTTGACTATAATCACACTAGCTATACTCGATTTGCTACCAACTACTCCCAGATCCCATGTTTAAAAGTACATTTGAGATTCAAAAAAATTTCCCACAAATAATGGTGCATATAGGCCTGACCGGCCATAGTAGTAGGGTGTCATGTCTAGGCCAGTGGTTCGAAAGTTTAACGACGTGTGCTGAGAAATAACATAAACATTTTTTTTGTGTAAAAAAACAAGAAAGGAAAAATGACGAAGCCTCCAGAATGTCTCTCACGTCCTCAATCTGCTGAGGAGCCGGATCCCGTGCGGTTCACGAAAAGTGCTTCACGTGCACATCCATGCATACCCTGCATAGCCCTGCCGCAGAAGATCTATCTTCTTGTGAGCATACCCAAACCAGCGGCAGCGAGCGAGCAATCCGGCCAGATAAATCAATACGGAACAGATATGTTGTAGGGGTATTTTTGTCATTTCACCTTCCCTTTGGTCTTCGTACCCATAGCCCAGATGTACTAATATTTATGGGACGGAGGGAGTATATATTTGTATGATATCTGTTGTGAAAAACTAAGGTATCTGAAGGGATAGGATAGAGGTTGAAAAACTGCAAAGTGACAAAAATAGAGGCAGACAGCACTGCATAGTGACAAAATAACAACAGGGCCAAAAACGGTAATTTAGTTCATCTGATTGATTTGATTGATGACGTGCTCACGTGCGGTGGCCGGTGGGGTGTGGTTTGGCTTTGAACGGAGACCACCGCCAGCCACACACACTCGTGTCGTATAGTGTGAGTGGCACGCGAACGTACGCAGCCGCCATACTTGACTGTTGAATGCTAGCTCCTAGCCTGCCGGGCGGCGGCGGCGGCAGGCGGCAGGTGGCGGCATGCAGCGCCGCCGCCGGCCAGTGCAGCGTACGCAAGAACCAAACTACCCGGGAAGATCGAGAAGAAACAAGTCCGACCAACCAACAGAAGCCGCATGGGAGGCAGACGAACGTACCACCGGCAGCTCGGGCGCCCACTTCCGCAGCACGCTCCTCGCCAGCTCCTCACCGCCGGGTATCCCGATCACGGCGCGATCAAACGTCGTCGGCGGCCCAAGTGCCGCATCAGCGTCGCCTTCCCCGCGGCACGCCGCCGCCCACGCGCGGAGGAACCTCCACACGGACCGTCCGTCGACCGCGGCGTGGTGCATCGCCACGCCGACCGCCATCCCATTCCCAGCTCCGCCGTGGCCCAGCCACGTGACCTGCGCCGCCATCGTCTCCGCGGGGAGGACTCCCGTGTCGAGCGCCGGTACGAGCCGCGCCAACGCCTCCGCGTCGTGGACCTCGTCCTCCGCGAGCCGGCGTGCGTCGGCGTCGCTCGACTCCGCGACGAGGAACCTGACCCCGCCGCCACCGCCCGCGGTGGCGGTGGTACTGCCGCAGTCGAAGGCGGCGTCGCCCGTGGCGGGGACGTGCACGATGCGTCCGGCTAGTGTCGGGAACCGCGCGAGCGTCTCGGCGAGGGACGCGCGGAGGGCGGCCACGGCGGACGCGAACGGTGGGATGCTGCTGCTGGGGTTGCCGTCGTTGTTGACGAAGATGAGCACGCGTTGGATGAGGGGGAGCGTGATCCACTGCGCGTCGAGCGCGGAGAGACGGATGAGGTCCCGTGGCGGCAGCGCGGCGGCGGTGGGCGGCACCGCCACAAGGGCCTCTTCGATGATCTTGACGGATAGTGGCATGGCGATGGCACACAAGTTGGGTTGGTTTTGGTGTGGTGTTTGCTGAGCAGAAGAGGAGGACGACGACGCGATGGCTGAGGAAAGAAATGTCGTCGACAATGTACTCGTGTCACTGTGTCAGCTCCATGTGCTCCCAGCCGGGCCTCAGTGGCCCGCCGCTTTGGAGAAGGCGAAGACGGAGGTCGGTGGTCAAGCGGCTCGGTGACAGCGGTGAGATCCACGCCCACTTGCTTCTTCCCTCGCTCACCTCGCCAGGACTAGCCATATATGCAACCAGCGATTGCAGGGAGAAATGGTAGCTCTGTAACTCTGTTCGTTCAAAATTTGTAGCTCTGGTCTGAAAAATGCTACCTCTGTTCCAAACTGACATGTTCGGAACGCAGAATTTCCACACGAATCACACATGAATTTCACAAGAAAAATGCACGAACAGGAAAAAAATTCCGCGTTCCAAACTGGCACTTAGTCTACCGGTGATGACGCCCACAAGGAGAGAATAATCTACCGGTGATGATGCGATGCCCAGCCCACATGGAGAGAATAATCCATGACATCCATCGACTGCAAGTACAGTAATTATGTTCATAATTTTTCTATTGCAAAAACAGAACTGTCAGTAATTGCGGCAAAAATGTGCTTTTATACTTACAGTGAGGAAAGATGTGTCATTCCAGATTACATGCAAAAGATGCCATGTTCTTGTCACCAACTCCGGTAAGAACACTGCATCTCTGAACGAAGATGATGATTGTGATCAGCTTACTGTTGGATTGGCGGGAAGAGGAAAGAGGAAGGTTAAGCCTAACGTCAAGTTCACTGGACCCGAATGGGAGTAGTCGACGATACGGCCCGCTAAGCTATTCGATTCTGATTCAGTGTCGTTTTACTTTTTCGGCCCATGTAACGGGCAGCCCAGGGAATGCTTCGTGCTCCCTATGTATTGTTGCGTGAAGGCAAAGTAGAACCTGAACTTCGAACACGATTCGAAACCGAGCCGGACGGCGGCGGGCGGCGAGCTCTTGGCCGGTGGCCGGAGTGTCGATTTCCTGTTCTAAGTTTCCATCTATCTATCCAGTTCCTTCGATCCAGTAGTAGTCGTTACATCTGGTATCGGTTAGCCACCGTTCCTCGGATTCATTCCCCACCAATCCATCTCTCGACACAAGGCTCTGGTAATCAGTCGAATTGGACACGGTTGTTCATCAATCCAAGTTCGATTCGCCATAAATCCACCCACCGTCGTGTGATTGAACGCCTCCGATTGCTCTTCGACCCTGGCGGCGCACCAATATCTCACACGGAGATCCATGGCACCCTTGTCGATGGAGGAGCAGCTAGGCCAAATCCTCGGCCTCTTGACGAAGAACAACACCGGCATCGACGATTTGAAGACATCCATGAAGGAGATGCAGGAGATGTGCTCGGAGCTCCGTTCGTGGCGTCCTGAGGTGGATGGCCGCGTCAAAACGCTGGAGTCCCTCGTCAACGACCTCGGCGTCAAGTTCGAGAAGGTGCTCGAATCTATTGTACAACAGCCCCGCGTCACCGTCGGCTCAAGAGGAACCAATACAACAGCCCCGCGTCACCGTCGTCTCACCGTCGGCTCAAGAGGATCACCGGCTTCCTCTACGGCCGGAGGCATCGGACTCCGCCCCGAGTCGATCCCAACCGGGGCGATGCACGGGCCTCATGGCCACCGCGATCTTTGGTCATGGGGTGGTGTACACCACCACCCCGGGCCACCAACTCAACTTCGGGGTGCGATGGACTCGAACAATTCTCAGCTCTATCATGTTTGGAACCCACCTCTAGGATTTGGTGATCACTCGTTGAACCTCGTCATAACCCTGCTATGCCTGACTTTATCTTCCCCAAATTTGATGGATCTCAGCCTAAACTGTGGTTCAAAAACTGTGAGACATTTTTTGATGTTTATGAGGTTATCCCTAGTCTGTGGGTCAAGTATGCTACCATGAACCTTGTTGGCTCTGCTGGTCTTTGGTACCAAATTAATCAAACCAAGTTATTAGCTATGAGTTGGCCCCAGTTCATCAATGCTGTTAGTGCCAAATTTGAAAAAGATGAACAGAATCATCTCATCAGACACTTCTTTCACCTCAAACAAACCAATACAGTAGATGAGTACACTGTCAACTTTTGTGATCTAGTCCACCAAATGTTAGCCCATGACCCAACCATACCTATGTCAGTGATCACCAATCGATTTGTAGATGGACTTAAAAAGGAAATTCGTGCTGTTGTCATTATGCACAAACCCAAGGATTTGGACTCTGCGAGTTCTTTGGCCTCTTTACAGGAAGAAGCACTGATGGGCATCACCACAAGCTACAAGAAGCATGATACCTGGTATTCTAAGAAGCCCCCATTTGATGATTCCAAGACCAATGTTCCTGGTCCTTCACATTATCCAAGATATTTAGCAAGCCCTGGTGATGACAAGAAACAGTTGCCAACACCACCAAAAAAAAAATCTACGAAAGATAAATTACAAGCTCTCAAAAGATTCAGAAGAGCTCGAGGCCTTTGTTTCAAATGTGGTGAAAAATGGGTACCTGGACATACATGTCAGAATGTCTCTCTGCATGCTATGGAGGAAGTCTGGGAATTCTTATCTCCTGAAGTTCCTGAAACACAACAGCCTGTGACAGTGGAATCTGAAGACTCTAATGAAGATGAGTTGATGAGTCTGTCCTTACAAGCTGCACAAGGCACGGATAATCATGAAACCGTCGGACTTAGAGGTTTTATTGATACTCATGAAGCATTCATGCTAGTGGACTCTGGAAGCACACATTGTTTCATTAGTGATGCTCTTGCTGCAAGAATTCCTGGCAGAAGACCATTGGCTAAAAGTCGTTAGTGTGACAGGTGGCTAATGGTAATGTATTACGATGTACACATGAAATACCTGATCTTCTTTGGTTCATTCAAGGTGTCACATTCAAGACAACATTCAAGATATTGACACTTGACACATATGATGCTGTATTAGGAGTTGATTGGCTTGGCAGTATCAGTCCTATGAAGTCCCATTGGGTTGATAAGTGGTTTCAAATTGAACATGAGGGCAAGTTGGTTAAAATTCATGGCATTACCTCTGATGTGGTTATGGGGCCCTCTATTGATGTCTGTCAGTTGAATGCCTTAGTCAAACAAGATGCTATCCTACATTGTATCAAACTCTGTGCAGTTGAAATGGAGTCATCTGAACCATCTATCCAACAGCAACTACAGCCTGAAATCCAGACTCTGGTTGACCAATACTCAGTGCTGTTCCAACCATTACCTGGTTTACCACCTAGAAGGGCTGGTGACCATAAGATCCCATTAATACCAGGAGCTGCTCCCTTCAGGATTAGACCTTATAGGTACAACCCTTTTCAAAAGGATGAGATTGAAAAGCGGATAAAAGAAATGCTATCCAAGGGTCTTATCAAACCAAGCACTAGCCCTTTTTCATCTCCTGTTCTATTAGTCAAAAAGAAAATCGGAGATTGGAGACTATGTGTTGACTACAGGAGGCTTAATGCAAGAATCTTGTCAAAAACAAGTATCCCCTCCCTGTTATTGATGAACTCTTAGATGAATTACATGGAGCACAATGGTTCACATCATTGGATCTGTGTTCAGGATTCCATCAAATTAGGATGGCAGAAGGAGATGAATACAAAACAGCCTTTCAAACACATAGTGGCCATTATGATACCAAGTGATGCCATATGGAGTTATAGGGGGTCCCCCAACATTTCAAGAGGTCATGAATGGTGTGCTATCACCCATCTTGAGAAAATATGTGGTTGTTTTCATTGATGATGTCCTCATATATAGTCCGGACTGGGAAACACATCTGCAACATGTTGAGCAGGAGTTTCAAATTACTTTTACAAAGACCAACTCTATGTCAAGCTGCCAAAATGCTCATTTGCTAGACAGGAGCTTAATTATCTTGGACACATCATTAGTCCAAATGGTGTGGCAACCGACCCTAAAAAGGTCCAAATTATTATTTGTTGGCCACCACCTACCAATGTCAAAGAATTAAGAAGCTTTTTGGGCATGTCTGGTTACTATAGAAAGTATGTTAAGAACTATGGTTTGCTGGCAAGGCCATTGACCAACCTGTTAAAGAAAGGAGAAATCTATGTTTGGACTTCTGAAAAACAGGCATCATTTCAGGCACTGAAATTGGCACTTATATTTTTGTATTATCACTCCCCGATTTCTCCAAACCATTTGAATTGGAACCGATGCTTTTGACAAGGGAATTGGGGCGGTTTTGCAACAAGGAGGTCATCCCTTAGCCTATATCAGCAAAGCTTTGGGACCAAAAGCACAGGGCCTATCCACTTATGACAAGGAATGCTATGCTATACTCATGGCTATAGATCACTGGAGACCATATCTGTTAAACTCTGAGTTTACCATCAAGACAGTCGAAAAAAGTCGATCCATTTGGATGACCAAAGACCGACAACACCTTGGCAACATAAAGCCTTGACTAAACTGTTGGGTCTCAACTACAAGATTGTTTATAAGCAAGGCAAAGACAACAAAGTTGCGAGATGCATTATCTAGAACCAGTCATGCTCCACCACTTTGAATTAAATGCGTGATCGCTGGTAACTTCTCCTTGGGCTCTGTCCCTACAGCAGGCATACCAGGATGATCCTGAGGCAGTAAAACTATTACAAGAATTAGCACTCAAGTCACCTTCTGGCCCTTATACTCTTTTTAAAGGTCTGATCTACTATAAGTCCAGAATTTGGATTGGTAACTCTACTGGAATCCAGCAACAAGTACTTCATGCTATGCATTCCAGCCCAGTGGGAGGGCATTCAGGATATGAAGCAACCTATCATAGGGTAAAGCGTTTATTTGCTTGGCCACACCTTAAGCACACTGTCAAAACTTTTGTTGCCCAATGTGCTATTTGTCAACAAAAGCTAAGATCGAAAGAGTGGCTTCACCGTGGCCTACTTCATCCACTACCTATCCCTGATGAAGCTTGGAAATGCATTACCATGGACTTTATTGGTGGTTTACCCAAATCAAAGAGCTACAACTGCATTTTAGTGGTAGTGGACAGATTCACAAAATATGCACATTTTGTCCCTTTGACTCATCCATACACGCTCTCTTTACATTTGCCTCGACCTTACCGGATACAAATATTCAAACTCCATGGATTGCCTTGTTCCATAACTTCTGACAGAGACAGGGTTTTCACTAGCAAACTATGGAAGAAATTATTTGCAATGTTTGGTACTGATATGTATAGGAGCAGTTCATATCACCCAGAGTCTGATGGACAAACTGAGAGGGTCAACCAATGCTTGGAAATATATCTCAGATGTTTTGTCCACTCTTGTCCAACTAAGTGGTCATCCTGGTTATCCTTGGCTCAATACTGGTACAACACAACTTATCACTCTTCTCTGGGCAAAACACCTTTCTATGTTTTATTTGGTCATCATCCTCATCAATTGGGCATGGAGCCACCAGGTAACTCTGACATCCCTGATCTCGATGATTAGCTTCAAGATCGAGATGTCATGCAACGTTTGGTTCAGCAACATTTACTTCGAGCCCGGAAGAAGATGAAGTCCCAGTGATAAAAAGCGTTCGTTCAGAGAATTTTCAGTGGGAGACTCTGTTTATGTCAAGCTCCAACCATATGTCCAAACCTCTTTGGCCAACCGCTCTTCAAACAAATTGGCCTTCAGGTTCTTTGGACCCTTCACTATCACTGAAAAGATCAATGATGTTGCTTATCGTCTACAGTTGCCAACCAGCTCTTTGATCTACCCAGTGTTTCATGTGTCTCTTCTCAAAAGGGCAGTCTCTTCACCTGATCTTGTTAGTACTGAATTGCCAGATTTGTCCGAATATTATCAGGTCCCGATGAGATCATCGACAAACGTCTCCATGTTCACAATGGGTCTGCCATTCCCCGTGTTGGTCAAGTGGTCCAATTTACCTCACACATTGGCTACTTGGGAAGACGAGGAGGCACTTTGATCGGGAGTTCCCCATGCTCCGCTTGGGGTCAAGCCGTGTCTCAAGAGAGGGAGTATGTCACCAACTCGGGTAAGAACACTTTGCATCTCTGAATGAAGATGATGATTGTGATCAGCTTCTTGTTGGATTGGCGGGAAGAGGAAAGAGGAAGGTTAAGCCTAACGTCAAGTTCACTGGACCCGAATGGGAGTAGTCGACGATACGGCCCGCTAAGCTATTCGATTCGATTCAGTGTCGTTTTTTACTTTTTCAGCCCATGTAACGGGCAGCCCAGGGAATGCTTCGTGCTCCCTATGTATTGTTGCGTGAAGGCAAAGTAGAATTTGAACTTCGAACACGATTCAGAAACCGAGCCTGACGGCGTCGGCGGCGAGCTCTTGGCCGGTGGCCGGAGTGTCGATTTCCTGTTCTAAGTTTCCATCTATCTATCCAGTTCCTTCGATCCAAGTAGTCAGGTTACAGTTCTTCCACCAATATAAATCTTCTTTTGGTCAAGGTAAACAGTATCATGGTCATTTTGAGTCAGTGATGCACTGTTTGGCTTCCAATATCTTGGCAAGGCAAGTTTTTTAATGAACTTTACGGGAGTGACCCACCTGATTTTATTGAAAAGAAACATAGTACATTTGGTGGTTGGAACTGAACTGAACTGAACTGAGTATAGGCACTATATAATATCAGAGATATTGTTCACCGAAAGCTCCAAGATAGAGCACCAAGATTCAGTCACCCTCTTGCTCTTTTGCAAGACAGGAGGAGATTTCCTAGGTTCAGAAGCTCATCCTTGAATACGGCGTCATTTCTTCTCTTCCATAGTTGCCAACAGCATAAGGCAACGAACACGCTGAATTGATCTTGTGGGCACTGCAGTAGGTGTGCCATACAATGCAGTTGATTTGTATGATTGTGTTGACTTACCTATACTCCCAAAGCACTCCAGAACTGTACAGCAATTGGGCATGCAAAGATAATGTGATATGGGGACTCTTCAGCAGCACCACATACGAGACAATTTGGACAGCAACCAAATGAACAGATGGACTATCGGAGGCGCTGCATTCTTCAAGATGAAAGCAGAGGCTGAGTCGCCGGGCTGCCCTTTATCTTTGAGCAAGTTGAAGAGTCTAGCTTCTCAGGTGACTTGATGAAAGGGGACAGGCGCAAATCCTGCTAGGTAGAGAGGGTTGTTTGTTCAACAATCACTGTCAGCAGCTGCAATGCAGCTCATGATGCTGTGCTTGTGGAGACAAACGATTGATTAACAGAGGCTCCATGGAGGTTGGATGTGAGTAACTGCTTGCTGTACAGTATCATCCTTCCTATTGCTTGCAGTATGGAAGATGGTTAACTACGCAAGGAATTGTGCAAGCATGGATACTTTTTTCAGAAAAAATATTGACAAGAAAAAAGATATGGCTGCAATAAAATAAAATAAAATGAAAACACAATGTTTACAGAGGAAATCTAAATGGAGACAAGAAAACAAATAGATGGTGTGGCATTTATTTGTACGCACGCCATGTAGTCACCAGCTTTTTGTATTTGCATATAGTTGAAAACATAATTCCTGCAGAACATTGCCTCATCATTATGTTTTTTAATAAGATATAAAATACATCCATCTGTATATGTGTATATATTAGGGCCAGTTCCCCTTGGCCGCACTGTTTTGCATGCATGTGACAATGTGCGTGACCCCATTTCTTAGGCTGTCTCCAACAGACTATGCAAACGGGAAATACGGTCGTGCACGGTGAAAACACAGCCTCCAACAGAGTTGGCAAAGCAGGCAGTCATTTTGAGTACGAGGAGAGAGGAATGGCAAATTCGCGTCGTCCCTCCCCAACGACCCAAACCTGCGCTGTCGTCGATGGTGGGTCCATACTCGCCCGCAGCCCCCAGCGTGTCCTCCGGCTGACCTCGCCGGGCGCGTCGCCGCCTCCCGAGGCTGCCCGCGGCGTGCGTGCGTGCGTGGTGGAGGTGCCGCGGGCCGCCCCTAGCCATGCCACCGGCGCCCACGGACGGAGCCGGGAAGGGGATCGCGGGGCTGCTCCGCCCGGCGAGGAGGAGAGGGCCGCGTGCCTCACCGGATGTCGTGTCGGGCTCGCGGGGGAAGGACGAGGGACGACGCGGCCGGATGTAGGATCTTCATGCGCCGCCGCATCCGCGGCCAACTCCTCGCTGGAGGAAGACGGCGCGAGCGCCGCAGCGAGGCGGCCCGGTGCGTCCAGGCACGGCGTCCACCACGCTGCTGCGGGGCCAACACGGAGGAAGAAAGGAAGGAAGGCGTCGTCTTCTTCTTCCTCCGGTTCGAACAAGCGGCGCGAAGGGGACGGAACAGGCTCGGGGTCAGCCTCGGGTCCGTCGGGTCAGCGGGGCGGCTCGCAGCGATGAGGAGGACGCCCGGGGACGAGTTGGGCGTGCTCGAGGCCGGGCGGGGGTCAAGGCCGGGCCGGAGGCTGCCCGCGCCGCGGCGGGAGGCACCGAGGGGCGAGCTGCGTGGTCGGCTTGCCGGGGAAGAAGACACCTTGCGCGTCGGCAGGAAGAGATGGGTTTCTCTTGTGCGTTTGCTGTTGGAACAGCCCATGTTTTAGGTCCTTCACATTTTACTGTATACGATCCAAACCATAGATAGGTCTCGATACTCTGTTGGAGATAGCCTTAACCAAGCATATATCAGTAGTGTGTACTACGTATATACAACCGCTGGAACCCTCTGACTAGCCCGTCGCCGTCGTGCACGTTCCCATCGCATCCCTCCTTTCCATCCTCTCCCTCATCTATCTCCAAAGATCGGGAAGCCCGAAAGCCCCGCTATCTTTGTGCGCTCGTTTTGCATGCCTCTCATTGCGTGAATTCGAGTTCGATGCCATATGCTTTTCCTATGGACCCTTCACCGCGGAATCTCAATCAGATGGCTAAGGCTACCAAATTCTCATTCGAGATGATCTCTGATTCAGTTGTAAAGCTTAAACATGCCCCAATCGAGCTCAAATGGGGGTGCGATGAACAGGATTCACCTAAGGGCGCGAAATCGGATGAAAGCAAAACAGGGGAGGGTAGAGACCGACAATCTGCAGTGGGTCGCCAGCCTTGGTGGTTCCGATCACCTCCCATGGTTCAGATTATTCCGGGGTCCTTGGACCAATTCCAAATCAGGCGACACGCGTCGTCCCAATCGTTGGAAAATCCAGATGGTATTCACAAGGAGGTGAGTGAACGGGAAGCATGGCACTCCTCCTCCAATGGGGATTTGGTGACAAGCTCAGATCCGCCCTAGAACCCTACCCACTTGATCTCCAATCTCGGGAGATCCGTTGGGCACTTTTGGAAAAATCCAACCCCGATATCGTTTGTTGAAGCTGTGAGATCCAACCCAGCCCCTTCGGTTGTGGTGGAGGTGTTTCCTCATGGAGGCGGTCGTCGCAATGACTGGGCGCGGCCAAGGAGGTCGGGGTCGTGGGGGGGGTCGGCAGGGTGGCGAGCGCGGAGGCCATGTTGGTGGCCGAGGCCAAGGTGGAGGCCGACAGGGCGGTGGATTCAATCCAAGTCGTGGAAGGATCTGGCAGAGGAAGTCAGAATCAGAAGAGAATCACCCGAGCAACTCTCTGACTGACTCAAGGTGGACCGTCCGTGTCGGCGTCCTTCCAAAGGAGAGTGTCTGCATATGATAGTTTCCCTGAAGAAACTTGTACTGAAGAAAACCGTGACGCCATCTCTTACCCAAGCAAAGCATCAGTGTACGTACGTACGTACAACCGCCGGAGCCCTCTAAGCAGCCAATCGCCGTCGTGACACTTTGCCGTCGAAAGCTTCCGGCCTCTCTGCTCCCTCCATTGTCGATCACCAATGCTTGCAGAAGTCCTCGACTACGATGGTTTAGTTTTCCCCGGGTAAAATCTACTGTACTAGCTAGCTAGCTTCCAAACAACAGCGCTGTCCGTGAGCTCCTCGTTCGCTCTCCTGCCACTGGCTGGCTGCCACACGGTGTCGTCGTGTAGCCAGCTAGCTACGCGGCCGCCGGCCGGCCACGGCCAGCTGCAGCCCACCAGCATGTGGTACGCCCCGTTCGGCAAACAGAAACCACGAGTGAAAAAAGTAAGCGGGAGACCTGCTGACGCTTGCAGCCGCTCTACGTATATATGGATCGATCGAGTACTAGCAGCCGTCCAGTCCAGAGACGTGCCACGTCGTACAACTTGTTCTCGCTCACGCTGTCGACGTGTGTGTACATGTCTCTGCGTCCCCGTATCCACCGCCCGCCCGGAGCCGGATCCATCTAGTTTTGCTTACGTTTGGCGTCCTTTCGTCTCACACCCATCCTCGTATCACGGCGAAGTGCCGGCGGCCGCCGGCAGGACACTGCCCTGTTATTTTTAAACGTTGGCGCGTGCTGACACGGGGCCGGCAAAGGAGATTACTCTATGTTCAGTTCGACCCTGATTTGCTACGAATTCTTGCTTGGTTGTTGGACAGATCCAATCTTACGACAGATAGAGACATGTATCGGCACATGGCGATCGTTACGGATACGGTGTCCGTAGTGGTTTATATTTGCATATGCTTGGGGCATAAACCTCGGTTCAGTACGACGTCCTCGATCGAATCCAGCCTTGTACTTGTATACTACATATATAGCCGAGATAGACGACGAGCCAGCGCAAAGGCCGCGCGGCTTGAATATATCATCCATCCGTCGTCGTCGTGTGCTCCAAGAACCCCCTGTCCTCTTCGGCAGCTAGTTAGCTAGCAACTTCGGCCAACGACACCGATGGGCGAGGCCAACGAGACAGGCGGCGCGCCACCCGCCGCCGCCGCCGCCGCCCCGGCGGTGCGCGCGCGTGCTCTCCGTGTCGCGCGTCGTTCCGGCTCCGGCGCCGGCGGAGAGCGCAGCCGAACCCGTCGTGGTCAAGCTGTCCTTCTTCGACGCGCCGTGGGTCGTGCTCCCGCCGATCCAACGAGTGTTCCTCTACGAGCTTCCAGGCGGTGTCGACGACGAGTTCGACGCGGCGGTGGCGCGACTCAAGACCTCCCTCGCCGCCACGCTGGCGGCGTACCTGCCATATGCCGGGAAACTGGCGTACGTGGCTGGAACCGGGGACGTGGTCGTGGACTGCGTCTCCGACGACCCCGGCGTGACGTTCGTCGAGGCGGAGGCCGACGACGCCGAGGACATGGACGTGCGCCGGCTCGCGGGCGATGAGGCGCACGACATCCCCGCGTTCCTGAAGCTGGTGCCGGACCTCCCCACCAAGGTGCTCCCCGCGCCCGTCCTGTCCGTGCAGGCCACACGGCTCCCCGGAGGAGGAGGAGGAGGAGGAGGACTCGCGCTGGGGCTCTCCGTCCACCACGCCGTCGCTGATGGCCAGGCCGTGTGGCGGTTCATGGCGGCTTGGGTCTCCGCCGCCCGCGAGGGCTCGCCGGTCACCAAGTCCCTCCCTCTGCCGCATTACGGACGCGACGTCATTCGTGTACCCAACGGCGATGAGTCCGCTCGCCAGATGCTCAAGATGATCGCGCCCAACCTGCCCGTGGTACGTACACTGCCAATCCTACAAACTTCAGTATTTGTACAGTACCAAGCTTTTTACAACTTTTGTATTTCGGTGTTTGTATATATGTATGTACACTTATACGGAGTACCTGCACGGGTTTTGTGTGTGCATGCAGGCCAGCATGGCGGACTACGACTTCAGCCAGCGTTTCCGTCTGGCTCGCCGGACGTTCTACCTCGCCGGCGACGACATCCGGGCGCTGAAAGGCCGCATCAACGCGCTCGCCTCGGCCGAGGACGCCGCCGCCGCCGGCAGTAACAACGACAGCACCAAGAAGAAGCCGGTGTCGACGTTCGTGGCGCTGTCAGCACTGGGCTGGACATCGTTCGTGCGTGCCAAGGGCCTGGTGTCCGGCGACGACACGTACCTGGTGTTCCTAGCGGACCTACGGTCGCGCCTGGACCCGCCGGTGGGGAAGGCTACCTGGGCAACTGCATCAAGGGCGTCCTGGTGAAATCGGACGCCGGGGACCTCCTCGGCGAGCGCGGCCTCCTGGCGGCGTCGCGCGCGATCCAGGCGGCCGTGGCGGAGATGGAGGCGGCGCCGATGGCCGGCACGGAGCGGTGGCTGGAGCAGATGATGGGGATCCCGTTCACGCGGCTTGCCAATGTCGCCGCCAGCCCGAGGTTCCGTGTGTACGAGGCGTCCGACTTCGGGTTCGGAAGGCCTAAGCGCGTCGAGCTCGTGTCCATGAACCATGACGGCGAGATGGTGCTCGTCGGCGGGAGGAATGACGGCGAGGTGCAGCTGTCCGTGTCGCTGGACCCCGCGCGAATGGATGAGTTCAAGGCGCACGTCTTCGCATCGTCGGCGCCGTCGGTGGAGGTGGAGGAGGCCACCAACTGATCGACACGATGAAGGCAGGCAGAGACGTACGTACGCGTGCGTGTGATGGACAAGAGACATACAGATCATGTGAACAAATTGAGCATCATCCGTGCAGCTAGCTATTGTCGATCGAACTAATAAGTTTTTGCTTTCGAAAAATCTAGTTCTTCCAAGAACGTAACGTGCTACTATTTGTTCATGTGACTGGCTGACTGCGTGACAAGCTAGAGAACGACGGCCTATGTTGTTGACGTGTTGCCGGCTTCGCCATGGATCTACGATGATGCTTCCAACTTTTTCAGTTTCGTCCCTAGCTGGCCCTGCTAGCAGCTACCTAGGTTGGCTCCAAAATGGGAATCGTCATGGTTGACGTATATGTGCGCTTTAATTTGTTTGTCCCTACATGCCTGTCCAGAACTAGCATAGCACCGTGTCACTTTCTGACAGCTTCCTGGTATACTACGTCATGGACGATCTCCATCATGTGGACGAGGCTTTCTACGATTCTTGTAGAGTGTATCTAGAAGAAAATCATCGAACACCACCACAGTCCAAAATGATAGGCAGTTAAGGGCGGCTCATACATGAACTATTTGTTTGTGAAGGAAGGGCTGTTCCTGGACAGTAAAATCTGATTTTGACAATAATGTATACCAAAAATAACAGAAACACTCTTTTTAGGATAGAAATATTCTATAAAATCTAGGGTACGCATGAGTCCTTTTTAATTCCCCCTATGTGGTAAAAAGAGTACTCTAAATAGTGCCATTTCATCAATAAAAAGTGGGGAGACCGATATTTTAGAGCATCTCCAAGAATTTGCACAATTGACTTGGCATCCTTGATTTTTTTTGCCAAAAACATAAAAACTTGTCTCCAATAGTTTGACATAGCAGTTGATTTCCAATAGATTGGTTTAGCCAGGCTTTGGGTTTAGGAGGGTGGCAGGAACACTCACTTCTAATGTTGACTCTGTGGACATTTGGAACCACCGCAATGCGATCGTCTTCAGAAATTGTCGTGCAATGGAACAGACCACTTTCCAGGAAATCAAAGATACAACACACCTGGTCTCTAGCGGGGTGTAAAGCCCTTAGGTCTTTATTTATTGTTAATATTTTAAGCGAGTAATCGACTTTAGACTTTGTGCCCCCAGCTCGGCCTTGGCCGGGTTGGGGGATGGGCGCTTCTCGCGTTGACTAAGTTGTATGCTTCTCTTATCTTATTATTAATAAAAAGCCGGCTTGCCGGATCTTAAAAAAAAAAAAAACCATAGCACTTGACATATTTTGGCATGTAGGAAAACTCTCTCCCTCAGCGTGCATATATGCGTGGACCGCCCGACTTGGCATCGTAGGCCTTGGCGCGCCGTCTGCTGTTTCCCGCAATCGCCACCAGCTCCTTTGCGCGCGAAGGGCAATTTTCTGCTAGCTTCTGGTTCATCCTGCTGCCTGGGATTGCTTGTCTCAATTGTGATGAGATCACTGCCGCTGCTAATCATTGTGACGATCGGACGTCCCGTCCTTGCGGCACACCTGATTTCTCATGAGATCAATGTCGTTGGTCCTCATCCTGAATTGTGTGCTGAGCTCAATGATTTGCATGCGCTGTCGCTGACTGCTGCTAGCTCTGGATTACTGCTGAGGTTAGGCCTGCTAATGGGGGGGGTTGAACGGGTATTTTGGGGCGGGTTTTTAATACAGGTACTATTGGATGGGTGGAAACGAAAGTGACACCGTGAAACGAAGTTGGGGCGGGTTGGGTTGACGAGACAAACGGGTTGGGACGGGTTGGGGCTCTATGGTCATAGATCGGTGCATAAGTTATATATCATCTTCCGTCGTGACTTCGGGTTGGGGCATTGGGCCAACGGGGTGGGGGCGGTGCGGGTGGTAGTTAGGGTTTTAAAATATGGGTTGGGACGGGTTTGGGGCGGGTTTAAACCCGTTAGCGTGGCTAGCTGAGGTGCATGATTACTCGTGTAGTGTTTGTGATAGACAAAATAACTAGCCTGCGATCGTAGGTTCGCGCCGCCGAGGAGAAGAAGGCCTTCTCGCAGCCGCCAAGACGAAGAGTGCTTCTGATTCGCACCAAAGCTCGCCCATGTCGCCGTGCTCGTGGATGGCGGCGGCGGTGTGATCGCGTCTCTCCTTGAAGAAGAGGAAGAAATAGTAGAAACTCAAATAGAAACTCTTCGCTGGTTCAGAGGCAAAAGTGTAAGACACAATAAATTTTAGATATGGGTTTGGTTAATTTGCGAATAGTTTTGTGTTCACTTTGCAAAAGTATTTTTCTTTATTATTTTCCTTTATTGAATCTAAATAGCTGAAACATTAATTTTGGGGAGTGAATATATATGCCAACATGTTGGAGATGAGCATTTTGTTTTACTTGGCATATAATTTGCGAGTTGGCAAATCACAAGATGTGCCAAGTAGAACTTAACAAACATGCTCTTAGTATTCTAATATCAATTCTTCACTCCGGTAAAGGCTTTGCTCCTTGCTTGACTACTCAAGTTCTGCATCCAACTATCGAAGAATGAAAACAATTAGGTTTCTTGAAAAAGGTGCTCATAAGATTAAATCATCGATTTGACATAGGTGCTCATATTTCTTATTTTATAAAAATTTGGAGGAAGTGTTTATAAGGAGATTGTGGTACATAGTTACATGTATATGAACATGCATGCTTGTTATAGTATAAGTTTCAAAGAAAAAAGTTACATATAAACTACCTTCATGAAATCTCATCACTTCAATGAAATGTAAGGTATGTTGTTTTGACTTTGGTGGTTGGGTTGACAATAGATTATGGCATACTTCATCTGTCACTAAATAACTGTCGTTTTGTTTCTCGAGATATCAAACATATTCAAGTTTAACTAAATATGTACAAAAGTAGTAATTTTTATAATACATTATTATTATTTTTAGATAGATTATTGAACCTATTTTCATAATAAACTTATTTAGAGGTACCAATATTGTTAATATTATCTATAAATATAATCAAACTTAAAAAAGTTTGTCCCACACACTTCCCATACATGTGGACAGTAATAAGAGACAAAGGAAGTATGGCGGTGTTTGGTTCCCTGCCTCAATCAGTCACACCAGAAGTCCATTGTGGCCATAACAACTTTGGTTACCATTTAGTCAAAAAAATATTATTAGGCAACCACAACTCTCCACTTTATTCTTCCATAGTTTGCATCGATGATTTTGTCCACCACAGGTGTGCACCGCCGTAACCGAGATGTGGCGAGTGAAGGGGCTAGCATCTAAATTTACACTTATATTTGAGATGTGGGTACGTATATGTTTGTATGGATCGTATATCATGGGCGTCATGCTATTCTTGGAGAGTCAAAGTATAAGTTTGACCAAAATTATAGAAAAACTACAATATTTGTGATATGAAATTATGACCAAAATTATGACATCATGTTTAATCTAATGATACTTAGTTGACATCATAAATGTTATTATCTTGTCATATAAATTTTTCATTAAACTGAGAAACTTCAAGTCTTCAAGATTCTTGGAATGACTTAAATTTTAAGAGGGAATACCAGCAGCAATCATTTCAAAAAAGATCAATGGTATGTATGCTTGTACTGTACGTAGCATGCAGACTGGGTCACCATTCATCGAGTTAGAAAAAGCAAAGCCCAGTTTTTTTTTTTGAGCAGGCAAAAAAAGCAAAGCCCAGTTGTGTGGAGCCCACTGTTGTATGAAGGAGGAACTATGGAGTGCCACTTCTGCTATTTACTGGGCCTCTTAAATAATATTTGGGCCGGGCTTCGATGGCCTAAAGTGGTAGTATGCTACACATAGTAGGCTTGACTTCCGCGAATTGGCTTGTAGTCCAATGGTAGGGACGGTCCAGGTGGGGCCGCTACCCACCGGGGTTCAAATCCCGGTGCTCGCACCTTTTCTTGGGATTTTCCCGTGATTTCCGGCGTTATGCATTAAGTGGTAGCGGCGTTCCGTCGGCCGACGACGAGGCGCCAATGGTGACTTCGAGAATCTCCAGATCTGCCGGTGCCTCGGTCCTTCGGAGGTGCTCATAGGGGTAGGGTTTGCGTATGTGTGTTCATAGGGGTGAGTGTGCGTGCGTGTTGTGAGCGTCTCGCGTTGTACTGTGTCATTCTCAAAAAAAAAAAAAAAAAAAAAAAAAAAAGGCTTGACTTCCCTTTAAAAAAATTACTGTACTAGGCTTGACTGCTCGACATGTACTGCATGGTTTGCTGAGTTTTTAAATTTGGTACTATAAGGTGTGAGCTCTACTGTTATTTCTTCCCTTTCTCGGTAGTGTCCATTTCAGAGATTTCACAAAGTTAGGCCAGACAATCATGGTTACTTGTTGCTTTTGTGAGGTTTTATTTAAATGTAAAACTAGTCCATCAACCTGCGTGCTCTCCTCGCACGGGCTAGAATCATATTAGATATAAGAGATATAGGAATTAATTAAAGTTATTGTTTAATGTCTCTAGATCATAAATAATACTTATATCAAATTATACTTTTTCTTTTTTTCCTTTTCTATCTCAATAGGTACACCAGATACGTATACTTAATGGTGTCTATTCAAGTGTGGTAAATTTGTCAATTATTGATCAACATGTCTTTCATCTATATATTACGATATCATGAATGTTAGTTTTGATTTCGAATTATTCGCCTTATTAATTGCTACATAAGAATTTTTGGTCTTAGACTATACTCTTAAGTACAATGATAACCTAAATAGTTTAGAGCTTAAAGGAGATCTAAAATTATTCACCTCATTTAATTTTTTGTTTAGAGCTTAAAGGGAGATCTAAAATGGATAGATGTGCTAACCTGAAGAGGACATATATCATTGTTTAATTTAAGCCTTACAATGTCTATGTTGCACTTAGCATTATGGAGAAACTCATTCACCATGTAATACCTCTCCAGTCCCATCAATCTGGTGGGGATTGTTTTAATCCCCCATAGCTTACCACCAAAGAAAAAAAGAATAGGAAGATTTATTATCTAAAAAAAGTGCAGGAAGGTATAGCCACTTATAGTCGGCACGGTATCCTCCCCACTTGTCAAGAAGTTCGAATTTTATTAACAAAGAGTTATTTATGTAGAAACCATTATAGTATTAATAAGTGAACTTTTTTATACGTAAAATATTATAGTTAAAGTGCATAGATTATTTGAATTATATTTTTTTTGAAAAAATATATGTCATGGTTATTATTGATTCTAAATAATTTGTTAGTATCATTAGTGTAGGAAATATTTTTTCCATGATTGCTGAAACGTAACATATATATTTATCCCTCATGTGCATGTAACATAACTATTTGATGTGCATGTACTTTAATGAAATTTTGTTATATGACCATTATAGGTGTGCATAATGTAGAACAAATTATATGCTTTATGGTTATTTGTATATTTTGGCAATACTATATTGTTAATTTAGATATAGATCTAATAATGCTAGAGGTGGTAATTCACATATAAATTTAACAGGTTGCATATACTATGTATTCACTGGCATACGTTCGTAGTCTAAATATTCTTGGGTTACCTTACATTGATTTACACATTAATAGGTGGGTAATGATTTAGAAAATATCATGGATCCTATCTTTATTACTACAAAATTGGTAGTAGATGCTTCTTACTTTTTGTGAGAATTTCTAGATAGTTAACCTGATGTTTCATTGGAGTCCTCTATTTTACATTTTGTAGGAATTGTTATTTAGTGGATAGCTAAGATTATGTTATATGTGATTATTCCATACCTTTGTGTTCCACCATCAAGATATATTTTAAATTCAACTTTTGCTCTATGTATTGCAATTCCTTTTATCCACATCTTACTTTTTAATTTCAATTCTATTGACTATATATAGTTTATTAACAATTTTCATCTTTTTATTTCATTGAAAAGGGTTCTAGGTTCTAGGTTATTCTCTTAGTTATTATTTCATAAATAGTAGTTTCACCTTGCAACATTACACTAATACATAATTTTATTTGTAGTAACATTATCTTATAAAATACTGAGTGCTTAAAACTACATTACCAAAATTGATGAGACATTATATTTTTAGCCAAAATTTATAAATCTACTAAGAATGAATACTTATGTAATTTATTATATATGAGTGATTATTAATATAACTTAAAGTTAATTATTAGTAGCTTTGCTAACTTTTCTGCACACCCTTTTTTATGAACATTTCTTACACACATGATAAATTATTAAAATAAATATTTATCATGATGTGCATATGCTTAGATGGTCGACATTGTGGAATATATAATCATGCTTACTATTGATTTTAGAATTGTGTCATTTTCTAAAAATTTATTAGTTAACTTTTTGGTTAATGTAAATATTTTATATGGTGGGTCGTTAACTTTTGGTTAATGTAAATATTTTATATGGTTACACTATTTTTGTAAGTTTTACTTGTTATTTTCTAATGCATCCGGTGAGAATTTAACATGGAGGGTAAGTTAACTTTTGGTGAATATAAATATTTTATATGGTTATAAATTTTTACTTGATTTACTTATGGGATTGTACATGAATATCATTAATTAATAACATATCCATAATGCAATTTAAATACGATGTCCTCGCTGGTTGCAAAGTATTACAATTTTTTTTTAAAAATAATAAACTCTACTCCTACGTGCTAACAAAATATAGCAATATATCAAGATTAGCACTCTTTTCCTTCTAATGCGCCTTTTTAGATACATAGGTCGTCTTGTATATTATCATATATTCCATCGATCCTTTAATTCTTATTAATTAACATGGTATGATTTTTGCATAAATATGGGATGAATTTGTTCTTTACTTTAATTTGCCATATGTGTATGACCAAAAATGCATGGTAGAGATTGACACAGATTCATGGTAATATGAGCGAGCAAAGTGGCATACCTGTAGCTTAGCAATGACATGCTAACAATGTAAAGCTCTTCCGATTCACCAATGCTCGCGCTTGCACCAAGAGCAACATGCCTGTAGCTCCGACCATGCTTTTGACTAAGGACGTCTGGTGTAGTTGTGGGGATGTCTAGCAACAGTTTGTCCAGAACATTATAATCTCGCTTGCCATGTCATCTATCTCGGTACCGATTTATAAATGAAGTCTGTACGTCAGAGCTCAAATAGGAGATCGATTAGGAAAACGAAAAGTGAAAATAGACACTTTTTATGTTAACGATTACACAAATCCAGCTACGATGTCATGTTATGACATATTCACATTGCAAGCATATATGGAGTTTCTGAAATGAGGTATGGTGCATGTAAATATTAATTTACAAATTTACATGAAAAAATGTTAACATTGAGTTCCATCATAATAGACCAACAACATACAAATGTAGCACCATTAGATGCACAGGAATCGATGTTTTACCGGTAGACTATTTTTATAGCTTAAATGATGACACAATGACTATTAATCAAAGCACATAAATTGTAGTATCGATCATTGACAGTTATGGCCATACATGAGATGTGAATTTCATAGATTTGTACTCTTCCCAGGTGATTTCAGATTCTGGATCTACCCTTCTTTTCTTGACATTTTCACGGTCTTCTAGAAAACAACACATAATAAGATATCTTAAATCTGGTGCCTGCGAAAAGGAGGAAAAAATGCCTTTAGTGCCAAAGAGAAAGATATAATATAATTAGAAAAAAAATCCCGAAGGGGAAGCAAATCTACTCTGAAAGAAATCAATGGGACGGCAATAATTTCAATTTGTAGTTGGAGTTTGGACCCAAAAAATTTGCTTACCGTTAGTTCCTGCAAGGGTTATCTGTCAGCAACTTGACAATCACGATCTGTCCAATCGATGTGGTCTCATGATGTCATGGCTAGTAGATAAAAAACAACAAATCAAGTATGATGTTCTTGATCATATCAGAGCCTGGCTTTGTCTAGTTCATGGATCACAGATCGAAGAAATCTACTGCCCCGTGCTCTTGTATCCCTTCAAACAACTTGAATATATTATTCTCTGATCAAAAGTCTAGGTAGATCATTGGGAGGGAAGCCTAGGCAAGATCGATGTGAGGGTTGGAAGGTCGATCCCTCATTGATTCAAGTCGTGCGTGACTATGGCTGGCGGCAGCCAAGCTAGGTTTGTTTGGCTAATACGTACGTGAGATAGGATGTGATGACCAGATTAAATTATGTTTTTCTTTTCAATTTGATCTAGCTAATACGATGCATGACTTTCATAATGGCAGGTGGGTAATTCTTTAGAAAAACTAAATAGATCCAATGGTTGTTACAATTGATGGTAATCAAATCGATGGCTAGATTTTTCTAATTATTGTGTGAATTTCTTTGATTTATCTATTTTTCTAGCGCGTCTGGTGAGAATCAATGTGGTGCCTTCGTTTGGAGCCTCCAATTAGTAATAGTAAGATAAGATGGAGGTTCTAGAGTGTCATTACTACAAAAATAATTTTGGAGACACCATGTTTCCTCGGACTAATAAAGGTGACAAATCTAAAAAATACTTGGCTATTTCAGAGAGGGTCAAGCCATACCGAGACAAAAAAAAAAAAAAAAAAAACAAACTTAAAAAAAAACTACGACCTCAAAAGATATAGTCATTTTTTTATTAATTGGCCTGCTATGCTAGGCAACATATATACCAAAAAGACTCCTACCCCTACCTTATCTGGGTCATGTTTCTCCTCCATGGCGCCACCCTTAAGTGACATCTACACACCTTGCTTTTAATGTTGATCTCATAGAGTATCTAGTGTTTGTTTATTTTTTTTAGCTAACCATGATGTTAAGGGTGAAGCTAAAAGGGTGACCTTCGATGATTATCAAGTGGTATCTTTGAATGGTAATTAGTATCATTTAGTAGTGTTAATTCTTGCATAACTCAAATCTTGCATATGTGCAAGCTTGAAACCAAACACAATAATGCATACTATATTATATGTTTATTCAATAGATATGCTCATGTCACTACTAATGAAATGATTTTGCGCGGATACTACAAAAAATCTTTTCCGTGGCGGGCATATCTTTTGCCCGCCACGGAAAATCCCTGTGATTTATTGTGGCAGACGCTTTTTATTTTCCGTGGCGGGGCGCTTTTACCCGCCACGAAAAATAGATTTACCATGACGGGCAGCTTTAAAGTCCCGCCACGGAAAATGCAGCGGCCCATGGCGAGGCCCAATAACAGTGTCCCATATAAATTGAGAAAGTTAGGGTTTCCAACTCTGCTCATTTCCTTCCCACACTTCTCTCTGTTGGCACTACTCCAGCCCAGGGCGAGCGCCGCATTCCCCTCCGCCCACGAGCGCTCCTCCTCCCTTCTCCACACTTCTCTCTACCGGCACTCCCTCCCTCCCTCACTCCGATGGTCTTCTCCTTCCCATCCCGGTGCACAGCTCCCCCTCCTCCTCCTTTTCCTCGCACTGAGTCTCACGATGGCGAGCTCCCTGGCCGGCGATGGCGCTGCTGTGCAGATCCCGGCGATAGTGTGCAGATCCAGGCGGAGGTATGCTCCTAGTCCACTCTCCTCTCTCGATTCGAGTTCGAATCCAGTCCTAACCCTAGCCCTCTTCAGTGATGCTTGTCTCGTATCCATGACTTCGGGGCGGCAAAGGAGTTGGTGGTGCGGATCCACGCCGATGACGGCCTCCACGGGTGGATCCGAGGCCGGGTTGACGAGCAGCGGAGTGCGGCGCCCGTGGATCCACGGCGGGGACTGCGTTACGGGCGGATCCACGGCCGGGCCGACGAGCAAAGCATGCGCGCGGCGCGATCCATGATGGCGACGGCCTCCACGGGCAGATCCACGGCGGGCGGCGAAGCAGCGAGCACAAAGACGCGTGGATCCACGGCGTGACTGCATCACGGGCGGATTGACGCCGGCGGCGAGCAGCGGGCGTGGCGGCACGGGATGGGCTTAGCAGGCCCGTGGATGGGCTCGGTGGGCTCATCCGCGTTTTTCTTTTTTTTTTTTTTTTCTGCTGATTAACCATGGCGGACGTTTTTGCCCGCCATGGTGCTGCACTGATTTACCGTGACCTCTCGTCACTGAAGGGTGTGCTTGCCCGCCACCAAAAATCTAAAACGCCCGCCACGCAAATTCATTTCGGTAGTAGTGTGTACTGTTTGAAAAATTCAAGAAGGTGGTTTGCTGGATTTTAGAGTTGTGGGAGGAAAAGTGGACTTACATTGAAGTTGCAGAGCAAAAGCGGAACATTTTCCTTAATGTTAACATCAGCACACTGGTTAGCCCAATATTCTCGTGTGCATAGCAGCCCAAAGATTGCAAAATTTAACAAACAAAAAAAGAGCCCAAAGATTGCCAGCGGCCCATTTAATTTCCTGCCCACGCACACGCAGCGCCACCAGGCTGCTGCCGCTCTTCCACCGTCGCCAATGCTGATCTCTCACCCAGAGAGAGAGGACGGTGAGAAGGAGAGGGCCGAAGTCCTAACACCTTCCGTGCCTTGGCTCCTCACCGGAGATGGCAATGCGATGCCTGTTAAACGATGCAAGGCCAGGCTTCGTGTTAGGTAATGTTTGTAACATGTGATATAGAAGGAAAGGATAGTTAGCTTGTTGTTTAAGCTGTAGATGGATCCTTTGTGATCTTGTAATCTTTATTTCTTTGCTTGTAAGACAAGATGATGTACATGCCATGCTAGGGGCGGTTCCTAGCCTATATAACACGAAGCCGTGAGCCTGAGAGGGCATCACGTTACCCTACTCTTCACATGGTAATCAGAGCAACCCGGTTCTGGTTCCTGCATCGCGATGGCCTCTTCCTCCGCGCCGGCTGCCATGCACTCCATCGGCTATCCGCCGACCGAAAAGCTAGGGCGGAGCAACTTCGAGATGTGGAAGGCTCAGGTCATGTTGGCGATCAACGGTGCGCAGATGGCGCACACCATCGATCCTTCGTCGCCGGTTCCACCGAAGGAGATCGCCAAGTCTGCCGAGAAGCCAGACGAGAAGATCCCCAATCCTGATTAAAGGATTGGTTTGCCAAGGACCAGCAAGTCCTAAACTTCATCCTCTCCTCCATCGGCAAGGAGATCATGTCCCAACTCAGGAATTTCACCAAGACTGCCGCTGGAGCGTGGACGGCGATTGAGAGTTCTTTCGCTGCTCAGTCTCATGCGCGCGTGATCAACACACGTATGGCGCTCGCGACAACTCAGAAGGGGACCTCGACGGTCACCGAATACTTCACCAAGATGAAGAACCTTGCGGACGAGATGGCGTCCGCGGGCAAGAAGCTTGACGATGAGGAGATCATCTCTTATATACTGGCCGGGCTTGATCTTGATTTCAACCCGCTGGTGTCGGCCATTGCAGCAAGGGTGGAGCCCATTACGGTAACCGAGCTCTTCTCTTAGATGACGAGCTTGAACAACGCATGGATCTGTTTCAGGGGCTCCAACTCATCGACCAATGCTGCTGCCCGAGGAAACCGTGGAGGTGGCAACGGTGGTGGTCGGGTCGTGGCCGTGGGGGGTTTCAATGCCCCCGGTGGCCGCGGACGGCGTGGTCGTGGCTCCGGCTTCGATCCCCGGACTCATCCGCGGATCTGTGGGTAAGGAAGGTCACCCGGCGCACCGCTGCTTCAAGCGGTTTGACGCCAACGTCAACCCTGGTGGTCAAGACAGGAACAAGGGGAACAAGTCTGCTTCATCAGCTACTTCCGTATGGAGTTGACACCAATTGGTATGTCGATACAGGTGCAACCGACCACATCACAAGTGAGCTGGAGAAGCTCTCCGTGAGAGACAAGTACCATGGGAACGATCAAGTCCACACCGCCAGATGGATCATGTATGAAAAATTAGTCATGTTGGTCGCAGCTTGTTTCATACTCCTGATCGCAATCTTGTCCTTGATAAAATTCTTCATGTTCCTCAAGCAAACAAAAGCTTAGCTTACGTCCATCGATTGACCGCTGATAATAATGTTTACATTGAATTTTTCCCCGATCGTTTTCTTATTAAGGATCGGGACACGGAGATGGTTCTGCATGAAGGCCGATGTAGAGGCGACCTTTATCCCTTGACGTCCACAGCCACACCACCAAATAAAGCCGCTCACAAATCAAGGTCTCGGAGTCTCTTGTGGCATGCGGCGCCTAGGGCATCCAAAGACGGGCGGTTGTTCACCGATTCTCAATAAAAATTCTTTAGAGTTTTTCCCCGAGTCGAATAAAGGGAGGGTATGTGACGCTTGTTAGCAAGGCAAGAGTCATCAGCTACCATACCCCAAGTCATCCAAAGGTGTGTCATCGAGTCCTTTAGAGTTGATCTTCTCGGATGTCCGGGGGCCAGACCCATGTCCGTTGGCGTAAAAACAATTTTTATGTCGGTTTTTATCGATGATTTTAGTAAGTATACATGGATTTACTTGCTAAAGCATAAATCTGAAGTATTTAAGTGCTTTCATGATTTCCAAAGTATGGTTGAACGATTGTTCAATAAGAAAATTGTTGCTTTGCTTGACCGACCGGGAGGAGAATATCAAAAGCTTAGTCCCTTCTTCCAACGCATTGGCATTGTGCACCAAGTTTCATGCCCATATGCACACCAAAAAATGGTGCTGCGGAATCGCAAACATCGACACATTGTCGAAAAACCGCCTAACTCTTCTAGCACAAGCCTCAATGCCTCTAAAGTTTTGGGATGAAGCATTCCTCACAGCTACCTTCCTCATAAACCGCATGCCTAGCAAAGTAATCCACAACCAAACACCCCTTGAGCGCCTATTTCTCCAACAACCAGATTACACGATGCTTCACACCTTCGGTTGTGCATGTTGGCCTAATCTCCGTCCCTATAACACAAAGAAACTCCAATACCGATCCAAACAATGTGTCTTCTTAGGCTATAGTCCTATGCACAAGGGTTTCAAGTGTTTAGAAGTAAACACGGGTCGGGTTTACGTCTCTCGGGATGTTGTTTTTGATGAGAATATTTTTCCATTTGCTAGCTTGCATTCTAATGCCGGTGCTAGATTACGATCTGAAATAGATCTCCTACCCGATCACCTCCTTCATTCACGCGATCCTAGGAGTGAAGAAAATTGTGATCCTTCATGTACTAATGGAACTAACGATGTTATGGAAGAGAATGAGATTTCTGGTGTTGAACAGGATGAAGAAAATCAGCAACAAAACGATGACAGGGTGCAGTTTTTGGATCCTATCTCCCCGGCGGCAACAAGCACCGATCCGGTGCTGATCTTCGTGCAGGCCGTCGAGGGCGAATCCGCCTCGGGATCGGTGCGAATCAGCAGCCACCATCATCCGATCGCGCGTCATCCCCTCCGCGTGCGCCAGGTGGCGTGTTGTCGCCGCGTCGGGAGGCCGTTCGGCAGCAGTCAGCAGGGGGGCAAGGATCTTCTATGCCGACTTCAGCAGCACATGATGGGCCACATGGATCCGGTACTCGGTCGCGACACCCGCCGCAGGGTGCCGGGATCTTCTACGCCGGTGTGCGTATGCGCCGTCCCGATTGCAACGCTTCCTGTTTCTCCACCGCCGCCTACAAGACCGGTTACCGCGGTTGCAACATGGTATCCGCAAACCTAAAGTGTACACCGATGGCACGGTCGGTATGGAAGCATTGCTACTGTTTCTGAAGAACCTACAACCTTGCATGATGCCTTGTCTAGTCCGCATTGGAAGCAAGCAATGGATGAAGAGATTTCGGCATTGATCAAGAACAAAACGTGGCATCTGGTTCCACCTCGTCAAGGACAGAATGTCATAGATTGCAAGTGGGTGTATAAGATTAAAAGAAAAGCTGATGGCAAGATAGACAGGTATAAGGCACGGTTGGTTGCAAAAGGATTCAAACAAAGGTATGGCACTCGATTATGAAGATACCTTTAGTCCTGTTGTTAAAGCAGCTACAATTCGTTTAGTCCTGTCCCTTAGTCAGTATCACGAGGCTGGTACTTACATCGCTTAGATGTACAAAATGCTTTTCTGCATGGCATACTTGAAGAAGATGTTTTCATCGTCGCCCACCGGGATATCTTGGATAAAAGAAATCCGGGGTATTTGTGTAAGCTTGATAAAGCCCTATATGGACTCAAACAAGCTCCCCGTGCATGGCATGAACGGCTAAGTCGAGGTTGCAAAGAAATGGTTTTGTTCCATCAAAAGTCGACACATCTATGTTCTTCTATAGATCTGGAAAATACATCATTTATATGCTTTGGTTTATGTTGATGATATAATTATTGTCGACTCTTGGCGGAAGTCGCGGTGCGCATTGCTTCGTGATCTTGAAAGAGACTTTGCTATCAAAGATCTAGGAGAGTTGCATTACTTTCTGGGCATTGAGGTAAAGAAGAAACATGGTGAACTTCTCCTCACTCAAGAAGGGTATGCAACCGATCTTCTTAAAAGAATAAATATGAGTAAGTGCAATTCGGTTACTACACCAATGATTGTAACAGAGAAACTGTCCATTACTAGTGGTCATCCGTTGGGGAGTAGAAGACTCCACAAGATATAGAAGTATAGTTGGAGCTTTTCACAAGATTTTAACACTCACTAGACCGGATCTGTCTTTCTCTGTTAATAAGGTGTGTCAGTTCTTGCATTCTCCAACCACAGTTCATTGGGAAGCCATTAAAAGAATCTTAAGATATGTTAAAGGGACATTAAGCATAGGTTTGCGCATTGGGAAATCTAAAACAGCTCTTGTAAGTGCCTTTTCAGATGCTGATTGGGCAGGCTGCCCAGGATGATAGACGCTCAACTGGGGCTTTGCAGTTTATCTTGGGGCAAATCTAATCTCCTGGTGTGCAAGAAAACAGCCTACTGTTTCAAGGTCTAGTACTGAAGCCGAGTATAAGTCCATGGCTAATGCTATCCGAAATAATGTGGGTGAGGAAATTACTTGATGAGCTTGGAATTCCTCACCCAATGCCGCCACAATTGTGGTGTGATAATTTGGGTGCTACTTATTTGTCTCAAAAATCCAAAGATTTCATGCCAGGACAAAACACATAGAAATTGATTATCATTTTGTGAGAGAACAGGTGGCAACTAAGCAGCTCGATTCGGTTTTATTAGTACTAAAGACCAGATAGCAGATGGCTTCACCAAGGCATTGCCGATCCATAAGTTGAAAGATTTCAGGTCCAATCTCAACCTCATAGATGCGTTGTGATTGAGGGAGGGTGTTAAATGATGCAAGGCCAGGCTTCGTGTTAGGTAATGTTTGTAACATGTGATATAGAAGGAAAGGATAGTTAGCTTGTTGTTTAAGCTGTAGATGGATCCTTTGTGATCTTGTAATCTTTATTTCTTTGCTTGTAAGACAAGATGATGTACATGCCATGCTAGGGACGGTTCCTAGCCTATATAACACGAAGCCGTGAGCCTGAGAGGGCATCACGTTACCCTATTCTTCACAATGCCGCAGCTTTGAAGGGTGAGTTCGACGCAAATGGCTTTGTGTACAACAGGTACTTTGCTGTCTGTCAGGTGCTGAATGGAGAGATGACAGATGAGCAGAGGTGGAAGGAACGAGTTTTGGGAGTGGTGGACATATAGTAGGAAACGAGTCAAGTTCAATTGTGCACTAGTGTTGCTCCTCGTACTCCTTCTCTGATCTCTCCTTACCGCTGGCCGTCAAGAGCATCATCGCGAGATCGAAGTCGAACACTTGTCCCGCTGCTAGTGTTTGTTCTGGTGCCTCCGGGAGGATGTACTCAAGAATGATCACCGTCCCGTTCGCTGGGAGAGCTGTATAACAATTCTTTAGGATCTTCACACAGTCCTTGTCGCCCCAATCATGGATAATCCACTGCATACACATGTGTACATTACATGCTTAGGGCACTTTTTTAGAAAGATATTTGTAGAGAACATCAAGAAGACAACCTTTAGCAAAACTGTATTTTCCACGTGGAATCTATAACAGCCACTAGTACCGAAATTCTTTTTTGTGGCGGGCTTTTTGCTTTTGCGTGGCGGGCACGGCCGCCCGTCACCAACGAAAGGTCACGGTTAATCGTGACCTTTTGCGTGTGGCGGGCCCGCGCGCATAAGAATCAAGCGTGGGCGGGCAACATAACGCGCCCGCCACGCAAAAGGAAGTTATGTTACCGTGGCGGGCGCGTTACACCGCCTCGCCACGCCAAAGATTGTTATCCGTGGCGGGCGGCTTATGTTGCCGCCACGGCTTGAATTTTTTTTTAAAAAATAAAATGGCATATATATATATATATATATATACATACATATATATATATATATATATATATATATATATATATATATATATATATATATATATATATATAAGAAATATATACATCTATCAATCCATACACACACATATATATAAGAAAAGACAGATACTAAAATATATATATACATATATAAACATCGATTCATATATACAAGTTTCACCGATCGATCAATCCATTCGTTCATATCCAACAAGTACTAGTTAATTACAACATGTATACAAAAATTGCGAGCTATATGTTGACTGGGATGAAGATAGTGCTTAAGCTTTAGCTCTTCCCATCTCCTTAGCGGCGCATACTTTGGCACAAACAGCCCTAGCTCACTTTGTCCACGTTGAAGTACGGCTGGCCTTCGTGAACTACCATGTCTAGAACAAACTTGCGGATGTGCCCTCAGGCGCTTTGAACCGCATCTCGTCGGTTGCCTTACGTATTATCCCCGTGAACTTGTTCCTTGAGTCCTTGAGTATGGGTAGCTGGATTTGTACCTTCTGCAGGCCCCGAGGTACTCACGCACGAAAGAATCCACACAAGTTTGATCCGTCTGGTTGTTTGAGGCACTTGCACACAATAAACCCGGTGTTATTAGTAATATCGAAGCTATAGCTAGGTAGTCGCATTACAAGAAAAACTATGTTTCATTTACGCATCGGAAATCTCGCCTGATTTTGAGTGTATCTCTATTGCGCTCCTTACACTACGGGATCGTCGATCCCGCGAGTTCGATCCTTCAAGTAATGCTTGCTTGTAAGCACTGCATGCGAAATGCACTATATTGTCAACGATATATGATATTCGACTCTAGTAATTGAATAAGGAGTTCATCGATCACTTACAATTTCAAGATTTTTTCGAATTGTCGGTAGCCGTGCGAAGTTTGAGCCTCGTAGTGAGTCAAAGACAACGGCCCTCCGTCCCCGAGGAAAGATCATGAAACAGATCCAATGTCCTACGAGCCCCATTCCGTATTGGTAAGGCGCCGTAATACATCGATACCCATTTTCCTTGACCTTTTTCATCGCTGATATGACATACTCGCTACTTCCAACTTCTTAGCTTTTTCGTTTCGATCCCGGATCTTACGTCTTTCCTCGTCCGTCAAGTTCACGGTCGGGATGGTCCGCCCTTAGCTTAAAACCGACGACACTGTCTCTCACAGATGTGCCATGGAGAGAGGTAAAGAATACCGCCTTTAACTTGTGGCCTACATCGGCGCTCAACCTCTGAGGACATGTGGTTGTGGCATAGGTACCTTTGAAACAAAGAATCTATATACGGATGCAAGGGACATGTGCAAGTAAAATTGCGCTTACATCGTAAACAAGGTGACTTGGGCAACGTCCGAGTCCTGTCGACGAAGTAGTCTCGACATGTCGTCGAATGTAACCAAGAACTGGAGATCGGTGTGGTACTGGAAGCACTCCTTAGGAAGAAGGACACCGAAGCTATGCAATCCACGCTTTGCGCACTCTATGTACCACGCATGGAACTTTCGAGTCTCCCAGTCCTCGTTGTCGATGAGATGGGCCTTTGTGATCATGAACTTCCCAAACTCGAATGAGCCGGGGCATTCGTCCGAGACAAACCCCACATAAGGTGGGGATTTTGGCCTGCAAAAGCGGCGGTACAAATATTAGCTAGGGTTGCGAAAAGATGTAGCTAATAACATATTACAACTCGTGTTTTCAGCGGGGCATACCTTTCGGATCGAACATCTATTCTTTGGGGGCCTCTTGGGTGGCGGGTACTTGTCGGCTACGACCTCCTCTTCATCGAATGTGTGCTTCTTCGGTGCTGGAGGGCATTTGCTAGGTCTAGCTCCTTTCGGCTTCCCCGGCGCTTGAGGTGTTGTCCATTGGAGGCCTTGAGTGTAGATGGGTGTCTCGCTCCCTACTCTCTCCTCAGGACTTGGCACTGTGTTCTCGCCAGTTGCTTCCTCGTATATCGGCTACCCCTCATGTGCCGCCCGAGGTGTCGGCTCTTGAGGTGTCGGTCCTGAGGTGTCGGCTCCTGAGGCTCCTCAGGTGCCGCCTCCTTAGGCTCCTCAGGTGTCGGCTCCTCAGGTGTCGGCTCTTTAGGCTCGTCTTGTGCCGGGTCCTTAGCTGGGGGGGGGGTACTGGAACCATGAGGAGGGTCGTTGCCTCCGCCGTCCCCACCATCTTTATCATCATCGGAAGACTCACCATAGGGGTCCGGTGGCATACTTCGGTCCGCTGCTATTTTCTTTGGTGTACCGGAAGGTGAAGTCAATTTCTTGAGCTCAATGTCCACCTTCGGCCACAGCACGTTGTACAACACAGCAGCTCCTAGAGTGTTCACCCCGTTATGACCGGGATAGTCCAGCTCCCAATCTTCATGTTCTGGCGCCACGTACCCTATCCGGACTTCAAGACATTCCGGAGGGATCTCGTGCACTTCGTACTCTTTGCAAGATCCGGGAGGAAATACCACCCCCTCGGCCACTGCTTTCCTCTTGCCCAACCTGCCGACAGGTATCCACAACGAGCACCGTGTCTCTTCGGTGATATCATCCACCGGGGTCCTGTGCATCAAAAGCGAAAAGTCTTCTGCTGGGGGGTTCTTTGGGTGGACACCGGCATACCAAAGATTGCGGAACATATGGCTCCTGACTTCGACCATCCGGGGGTCGTTGCTCGTGAGGCCTCTTTGATGGACTGCAAAGATCATTTTTGCAAGGCCTCATCACGGCCTTCTGTCTCGAACCCTCCTTGTACCTCTGCCTCGTGTGATGCGAGGCGGCATCTGACCGCCCGCGAGCCCACCGTCGCCCAACTCTTCCCGGAGCTCATGCCACGGGGGGCCAGCGTCGCGATGGTCGGGGTTTTCCCAAGGCCATCGTCGGCGCATCGTGTCCCCAGACGAATCTCGAGGGTCCCTTTCTTCTTAGCGCACCGGCCTCTAGGACCTTCTTCTCGACCTCCTTCATCACGGGCTTGGGCCTCGGCTTCTTGGGCTTGTGGCCGTAGAGGAAGTCCCGGGTCCTTTCATCACATCCCTCGTACGGATCCGGCTCCCCAGCTTCCTGTCTTCTCCTTTCTTCCGCCCGCCACGCCGGCTTGTGTCCGGCGTACCCAATATTGCCCATGTAGTGGGGCAGTTTGTTCCGTTTGGCTAGCTCTGTGAACTTCTCGCTCTTCGCCTTTGCCTCGGGCATGTTTAGCCTTTTGCTAAACTCTTCCCATACTTCTTTTGAGATCATGGTGTATTTGTTTGAAGGGTAGGCGTCCTTTCTTCGAAAAGTCCGTTGAGCCTATACTTCGATTCCGGAAGCTTCTTCCCGTGAGGAAGTAAACATGCTGCTCCACCTTTTCCATATCGGCGCCTTTGCGGATACGGAACCGTTTACGAATCTCGCTCCACACCCGAACTTGTCGGTTTTCGGGGCGGCTTTCCAGTCTTGATTAGAATGGAGACCTTATCTTTCACGAGACATGAGACTTGAGTGTTTGTACTTCGCGGCGACTTTGGGAGGCTGCAATGGCTCGCCCTGCGGCCCCAACTCTTGAATGACAAGGACCTCATCGATCTTCTTGTGCCTCCCATGGTCTCCCCTTCTCCGCCGGCTTGTCTCCCTTTGCTTTGCCTAAAGAGGTGGCCGTGGGCGTAGGGGGGGGGGGGTTGTTGCTCTGAGCCGCTTGTGTCGGGAGAGGTGGCAAACGTTCAGCCTGTACTTCCTTAACCCGATGCTTCTTGCTTCGTGCTTCGTCCCTCGGGTTGAAATTAGGATCTTCTTCCTCCTCGACGTTTCCTTCTACCCTTACACGGGCTATCATGAGGCTCCACTTGCGTCATCGGAAGTACTAGAGTCAGCCGCCACTTTTGTTGCTAGAGCTAGGCGACTCCCATTGAAGCCGACCTTGAGGTCGTTCTTGTTCATTCACCATTTTAAGCTACAAATATATAGTGCTTTAGGTCTATAGTATATAGGAGGAGTACAAAAGCGTAATTCAAAATTACGTAAAAGAGAAAAATAAAGAGATTGGCTCGGATATAGCCCCCTTGTGATCATGCACATCGCTTCTAAACTGGTTGCTTTGTACAAGCCGTCCTAGTTTAGAAGCTTCCAAGTATAGGGGACATTCAATCATCATAGCCATTTGCCTCAGCCCCAATAATTAAGTTCATGTCATCGCATATATGCCATTTGCCTCGGCACTTTTGAATTTTTTGGGTTCACATCATTGCATAAAAGGGTGACAAATTCAAAATTGACAAAGAAGTAGAGAGAATAGGGAGCCAACAACCAATTGTAGGCAAATGCAGAATAGTAAATAGGGGCCAACAAAGAACAACAACAATAAATAAACTATGGTCAAGAGCAACAAAGAATAAAAATAGAGCAGTCCTTGTCAATGTGTATAGTGCTAAATAATCCCAATATACTATGGTCAAGAGGACAAGTTGATGGTTCCAATGTGGCTTGGCCAATCAAGACAATAAGGAATGCAAGGAATAAGCTCGGTTTGCATCATAGAGACATTAAGCATCATGGGCAAAGGACCATTATATGCTAAGTATCAAGTTTAAGCATCACCGGCGACTAAGTATCGAGTTTAAGCATCACAAAGCATAATTTACCAAGGCACCCACAGGCATCAAATTAGGGATCCAAACCAACGACCAACAAAGACTAGATCAAAGTCTATACAAGAATAGGGTACCAAATAGATAGCAAAATTGACAACAAGAAGAGAAATTAGGCCCCAATAGAATGAGTGTATCTCCAACGACCAACAACAAATAGGACAATATTGACATGTGAGGAGGAGCAAATGGCTAAGTATCAACCAAGGCAAGAGTGGCATCGAGGGGCATAAAAAATATGCTCAATTTTGAGAAAACTGAAAATCAAATTTGCTCGGTTATCCAAAGATCGCATCACGAAAAAAGGGCACATATGCTAATTTTCTCAATTAATTCGGATCATAGTGGGTGGCATCACGTGCAAGCTCAAAAATCATAGAGACAATAAAAATTCATAGGTAATTGCGAAATCAAACCTCGGCCTAGCTAGGAGAGTGGAAGAAGATGGGGAGCAAAGACAAAGACGGAGGCCGGCCCAATAGTCACCGAGTGGAAGAAGATGGAGCGGCCGTCACGGACGGGCACACCACCAGCGCTAGGGTTCCACCCACCGCCGACTCCGGGGACTCAGGGGCTCCACACGCTACGGATGTACACCACGGCGCCAAGCGACGCTGCGTGCGGACGGAGGCGGTGGCGCTGGGCGGAGGCGTGGACGGCGCGAGGTGGACGGAGTTAGGGTTTCGCGGCGGTGACCGGACGGGGCGGGGACGGTGGCGCGGGCACCACGGGCGGCACCACCACACCGGCGAAGACCACGGAGGCCGGCGGGCGGAAGAAGATGGAGTGGATTCGAAGCGGTGGTCGCGGTGTGCACTTGGAGACGGAGACGGGACGGGACGGCGGACGAGACGGGACGGGGCAACGGGACGGGCGCGGGGACGGTGCCGGGGACGGGACACGCGGGACGGGTGGCGGCGGGCGGTGGCGGCGGCGGCGAAAATCGCATCCCTTTGGGTCAAAATGAACCGCTACCAAGGACTTAGGATTTGGTGGGGAGCGGGCGACGATTTATAGTCGACGGATTTTTTTGTGGCTGGGCGGATTACGGCGCCCGCCACGGCAATATTACGCGTGGCGGGGCGGGTTATGGCGCCCGCGCCACGCAAAAGATTTAACCGTGGCGGGCATTAGGAAGCCCGCCACGCAAATTATTTTTCGAAAAAGTTTAGAAAAATTATTTTAAATTAGAACAATTTGATTTCAATTCATATAAATTGTTATAAATTGTTAAAAATTGTTATAAAAAGGTATTAGGGTTAACTTCTCATTTTTCGAACTTTTAACGCCTCGAAATTTGAAATTTGAATTTTTTACATATTCGGACGACATTTGAAGCCCCGCACGGCCAAGATTCAAAAAGTCATGAATACGGAAACTTCATAACTCATCAAGATCTATATTTCATATATAGTTCATTCTTGCATACGAGAAAGTGTTACAAACGTGTAGTTCAAAAATCACTAGTCTCCCTCGGTAGTTTCCCGACACTCGGGTGAGATATTTGTTTTTTGGACTCTTGTTTACATCGAATAACTGCAACTAAATATCATTTTGGTGCGGTGCATTGGTGGTCTTCTTCGCCATCGGGGTGGGTCCATGGCATCATTTTAGTCTTGTCGGGATTGATTACGTCCTCCGATGCCTTAATCTTTTTGGAAAATCTGTAAAGAGGTGGAACTCATCATAGTTGTTGTATGTTTTAGGGACTCGGACCCCATCGCTCCCACGATCCATTTGTTTTCCTGCCACAACAATATGTCTATTTATGTTGTCCGCGTTCATGTAGTAGGCTACTTGTGCGACATCGATGCAAGCACCCATTGATCATCTTTGTACCGGACACTTTGAAGGTTCACGGTGGTTAGCCCAAAATCATCCACTAGAACTGCTCCGGGCTTGACCCCATCGGCAATGAAAAAAACGGTTACACATAGGTTACCGCCATAGTCAAGTTCCCATATTTCTTCGACTTGTGCGAAGCATGTCATCTTCTCCCCCCGTCTCCGCTGTTCCTGCCCTCATATCGAACACCGCTATTACGTGATGCACTCTTCTTGTCCTTCTCTTTTGTGTGGAACCCGTACCGTTGACATCATACCCTTGCCACGTGGTGACCTGCATGGACGGCCCCGACACAAGCTTCTTCACGCCTCTCGCATCATCTCCCCGGGGAATGTTACGCTTTTGGAGTCACCGGAGAAAAGTGTTCTTGTGTTCCTTCTCCGCCCAATCCTTCGGGACGGTTCTTGCGCTTCCTACTTGCACGGCGGAGCTCTTTGAGGTGCTTTTTCATGTATTTGTCCATGATCACCAATTGATGAAGGATCTTTGTAGTGAGCGTCTAGCACTTTGTCCCTATGTATGTCGGTGCGTGCTTTTTAGCCCCGCGCACCCCATGCCCGAGGTTCTTCCTTCATGTTGATGCACCGGAAGCCCAATAGCCCTCCCATCTTTTATGTACTTCATACACCGAGTTCCACGGCCTCCCGGCTTGTGTATGCCTCGATCATAGAGCCCTCTAGGTAAGCGGGTTATGATTGAATCGATTGAGGGTAGACATTAGGCGCTCGCTGGTCCACATCGCCGTAGGTACACGGGTCCCAAATTTGTTCTATCCGATCAACCATGTGCATCATCGGGTGTGGCATAATGTCGAAGAACGACGGTGGGAAACACATCTCTATCTAGCACATTGTTTCCGCGATGAACTCTTTTTCCAAGAGTGGTCGGCTTTGGCAATTACCTTACGGGTGATTTGGTTAAAGAAGTATGACAACCTTGTGACCACCATCTTCACGTATTTTGGACGAATAGCTTTGATCACAATTGGAAGAAACACCGTCAGCATGATGTGAGCATCGTGCGCGTTGAAGTTTGCCATCGTGAGGTCTTTCATGGATACCAGACTCTTGATGTTGGAAGAGAAACCGGTCGGTACCTTGATACCCCGAATCAACCGACACATAGCCAACTTCTCATCTCTCGTTAGGTTGTAGGCGCACACTGGAGTTCGACTTTACCGTTCGAAGTCGTGTAGCGTGAATTTCGGTCGGATTCCCATGTTAACAAGATCTTGGCGTGACTTCACACCATCCTTCGTCTTGGTCTTGATATCCATCGGGAGACCGATCATGCTTTCGAAGACATTTTCCCAAGGTGCATCTCATCGATCGCATGGGGTGTATGCGATATCTTCGATCTTGTAGATACTTGAAGAAAATTGACTTCTTCTTGAAAGGAACGGTTTGGAGGCGCTTCTTCCTCCAATTTATCCCTCTTTTCGCTTCATTGTCTTGGAGGTGCCGTCTTCCCCGATCATCTTTCTTCTTCTTCTTCTTTCCAAACTCGCACTCCAAGTCCTTCACCATGTCAAACACCTTCGGACCATAACTAGTCGGTCTTGCGGTTGAGGTCTCGACTTCGCCCTTGTTGTCAAACTATATATTCATTTTGCATCTCGGTACCTATGCTTACCGCAGAGGAAGCGTCACGTGTTCCATGTACACACTTTTGGTGGATCCCTTCGGGTAAGTGGAGCGGGTTTCTTCGATGCAAGCTACACATGCGGTCTTCCCTTTAATCTGCCCGATAATGAAAACAGGCGGGGGTAATGTCGGTGATGGTGACAAAGATGATGGCACGAAGGGTGAACTTCTCCTTGCGGTGCGCATCAACCATCCCGACCCCATCATCAAATAGTACCGCGCATCTCCTCCATGAACGGCTCCGGGGAACACATCTATATCGTTGCCGGGCCGCTGCCGGTCCAGAAATGAGCATGGTGAGCAAAACATACCTCCGCTTTTGACAAAGATGTGGAGGTAGATTGTACATGGTGAGGACGACCGGCCACGTCTTGTGTGTCTTTGCTCAGGTCACCGAATGGGTTCATTCCGTCGGTACTCAATGCGAACCGAATGTTCCCGGCTCTCTCTGCAAAGTCGGGTACACGGCGTCGAAGTCTTGCCAATTTGCTTAGCGTCGAAGGGTGCCGTAGGTTCCGTCATCCTTTACACGATCGCTAGATGCATGCCAGTCATATGCTTAGCATCCTCGGGGTTCCCATAGAGAGCGCTTTTGTTGGCATTTCTTAACGCAATCAAGGGAAATGTATAAAACCCATCCCCAATAAGAGCGTCGAAAATGCGCCGACACATTCCCAAGTAAACCACCATGTCGGTGATCCGAAATGGAATCGTCAAACGGGATAGATCTTGCCATCTTAGATATTCATCCACAAGCGCCGCGGATCTATCATTGTAGCATTTCACCCGGAAGTATTCAGGGTATCGTTATTTATATTTTCCCAAAGGAAGGCATGTGATTAATAAATTAGCATGGCATCTGAATAGAGGAACATGTGTTTGCTTAGACCAAAATGTTCATAACAGGGGTAAGCAATAATGGTTCTTGGATAGTGTGACACACACTTAAGAATCCACCAGCAAAAGGATAAAGAAAATAGATAAAGAATAAATAAATAAATGAATAACCTAATGGAGTAGTTCTAATGTATCTAGTCATGGCCATACAAATGAATAGTTAGGATCATATGCAAACTGATCTAAGCGTGGTTAGGTCTAGGATAACAGGGAGACTCCCGGGTGCCATACGGCCCAATAGAAGCATTTACGAACTCCTACAGAACATACGAACGTGGGGGGATTTCAAAGGATGGTCAAGGCTTGTCACGACCAAGCCGCCTACCCCCTCAACCGTGGCATGCCCTCATATTCGCGGTGTTGTAATACCCGGTACCATGCCCACATTAGAGCACTACTCTTGTCCCCCAGGATCCCCACTCGTCGAATGGACGGACTAGAACAAGAGCAAACCCGAAGGAACAACGAACCGTTATCCCACCTCTTATCAAGTTAGGCATATGATGATCGATGATGGAAATAAATATGCAATGCAATGATACCCGCGGGGGTCCTCCCCAAGCTATCTGGAGGCCTATTGATCGGGATCGAAGCCTTGGTACCTCCGAGCATGCTTCCTCGCGTGTGGTGCGCCAGTAGCCATGTTGGACTCCAATTGGGTCCATCTCTGGCGACTCGCTACTACTCCCGGTTCTCCTGCCATTTGTCGGTGTTTTTGCACATGGGAATTGAGCGTGTGCTCAATGTTCCTAGTGCGGACATCGAGGTGCTGCAGCTGGATCCCGATAGCCTCCACCCCCGTGGTGGATGCACTGGCCGGACCGGGTGGGGGCACATCATCGGGCTGTTGTCGTCAAAGTCAAATCTGTTGGCCCTCCATGCTTCGTATCTCCTTGGGCCACTCGGATGGTGCGATTAATGCGAGGCGGCGGCTCCCACCTAGGATCATACCGGGTATTACCCCCAGGGTCCCCATGGGGTGAGGCCATCTTTGCTGGAACACCGGTGTAGGGCCGTGGGCGTGGCCGAGGCGTGAAGTAGGGGCCATGGGAGGAGGATCCGACCTCCGGTCTCCCGATATTTGCGTGAAGAGCTGGGGGTGTCTTTCTGCGCAGCTATCAACAGATCTCGAGCTCAAATGTTAGTACCCGCATTTATACAATCAGTAAGTCCGGGTTAGGTAACCGAACTATAGTTGCATAGCCGGGGAAAAGATGACCAAGCTCGCCCGGATGGTAAAATCTTAACCAAGTGCCTCCCCGCACAAGCTGCGCAATGGTCCAATATTCCCCGGGTGTGGAAATGTACTCTATCTCGCTGATTTTCCAAAGCTCCAATCGCAGAGCGGGCGTGTGATAAGAGATGTGCGGTGACAGAGAACAAATGACTTTTGTGATATTATGCAAAAGATTCCCGCACATCTCTACCACTTTGGAGCTACCTTTTCCTTGTGGACAACAAAGATAGAGTAATTTTAATTCAATTTCATTCACCTATCTAACCCCGTGTCTAGGAAACAAAGTCAACGAGATCCAAATGTGGATAAACCTAAGTGATGGGTGCTTTGGATCCGTGAGTGGCGAGGTTTAAAAGTTCGGTCTCATGAGCACCGGATATCTCCTCCCAAAAGTGATGTCTAACAAAGCCGGGAGAGCAAAGATCTATGTTCATTGCACATCTATAATTAAAACCCCATGAACGAGCTAGGTCCCCACGTAACAAGATAAAGTGTACCAAAGAGGCGGAAAGAAATTCCTAGCTGGTCTTCTACTAGTGTGCATAAAAACTGAATTGTCGAGGCGAGAACCTTCCTCCTCGAGAGGTGGAATATCCCGCCACCCGACCGCTCTCCAAAAGGATGGGAAATTCGTTGTCCATACCTGATTGCTCGAGGAGCTCGTGGTCGATTCGGGTGTGTCTTTGGAACACACGATCCTTGAGTAGGAGATATGCTTGCATCTCCCGGTCTCCACGGATATCGAGGTGCGTAGCGTCCGGCCGTCGATCGTCGGGGAGCTTGAGCTTCTTCCTCCCCGGCGGGTGCAGCATCTTCTTGCATGGGAGAGTCTTCAAGGTTGTCGAAGTTGAGGGCGGAGCTTGTGCTTGTATGCCGTGAGCTATGCCTTGACGACGCCTCAACCCGGCAAGATCTTCCCCGCCTTTCTTCATGGCTCTGCAAAAAACGATTGAGCGAGACCTCGGGTGTGCAAGGGTTAGTTGAAAGTATGAACTTTCACGCCCGTGTGATCTTGCTTTCGGCACAATGTTTTTGGTGGAGAAAATGGAGTGTAGAACAAGCGGGAGAGAGTGTGAGAGTGAGAGAGAGTGAAAATGAGGGGTGTGTGCTCTCACACGGTGTTTCGGGCTATTTATAGCCGAGCCAACGGTCGTGGGGGCGCTCCACACAACGGCTAGGAGCCGTTGGCGGCGGGCGAGGACGGCGCCGGCCGGCGAAGCGGCGCGCACCTTGGTGCGCGCGCGCGCCTCGGCGGCCGCCGCCAGCTTTGGCGGGCGTGCTCAACGGTCACGCGAAAAGTTTGTGGTCCGTTGTTTGCTCGTCCCGGTTCGACCGTTTTCTCCGTTTTTGAATTCTCTCCAAAAAATTTTCAAATATAAATTTATTTTTAAATAGAAAAATCATTTTAAAAATATTTTTTTTTGTATATACTTTTATGTAGAAAATATTTTTCTTTATTTTTTTCATGTAAAGACTTATTTTATTTATAAATATTTTTATTTTAGTTTTCCAAAATATTTTGTTAATAAAAATATTTTATGAAACACATAAATATATAAATATATATATATAGATTTTTTTTTTGAGCAGTTTTTTTTATAGTCACTGCGACTCTCCCCTCGCTCATTGGCGGGAGGTACCGCTCCGGGGTCTCGGAGCCGGATCCTTCAACATTCCACACCGGTCTTGATGACGATGATTGCCGGGTGTGTTGTTGCTTGTACCCAATGAATGGGCACTTTACCGCCTTATCCTTGATATGGAAGACGATGAAGCCCTTCCCGGATGATGTCGGCCTTTGGCAAAGATAAAAGAAATGGTCTCCCCCGGGAGGAGAGACACATCCTCCTTTGGGCCCATGTCTAAGACCACAAAGTCTGCAGGATGTATTCATCTTGGATCTTAATCGGATGTCCTCCACCGGTATTCCCTCGGGCCGCCTTTGTTGATTGATCTCGCCATTTGGAGGGCAATTTGGCGGGAGTAAGTGTCCCTCCATGGATTTTGTTGAAGGTGGTCTTGGACATCACATTATCTCGCCCCCGTGTCACAAAATGCATTAGCAAAATTGTGGGGCCAATGGCACGGTGATGATCGGGCGCCCGTGATCTCCCTTCTTGGCAATGAATGGCGAGTCCACGGGGATCTTCTTCAGCTCTCCGGGTTGGTGAGCCTCGAGATATCATGTTAATCGACACGTGTGGGACCTCGGGTTGCCCCGGATCCTTCCCGAGTCGTTAATCGGCACTTGGGCCGCACCGGGCTAGCCGCGTCTCTATCATCTTGTTGAAGCCGAAGTTGGTTCTTCACGGCCCGGCGTCAACCCTTCAAGCTTGTTATTCACACCTTCCAAGATCTTGTCTTGGTGGCTCATCTTTTGGTGAGATTTTTAGTTAATTTTTCGCCGCCCAAGCACCGTGTCCTTTAGTGATGGCTGACCAGGGGTTATAGTTGGAGTTATATCCCCTGGTTGCCTTGGAATGGCGGCTGGGATGGTTGTTCCAGCTTCTAGCTGCGGTTGGCGGTACCGTTCTTTGTTGTTGATGAAGGCAGCTTCTTCACGGGTCTCGGGCGCTTATCCCCCGAGTGGCCAACCTCACCACACGCCTCACAGTCATGTGAGCGTCGTGGTGTAGGCCGGGCGCGGCCGGGTAGTAGCATCCGTGCTGCGCTCCTCCCGGCCTCTTTAGCAAAGAAGTCCATTTTTGCGGCAAGCATATCCGCCTCCTTCACGGTATGCATGCCTTTTTGTGTTTTGGCCAGGCTCTGTCTTCGCCCCTGCTTTCGATTTGCCACCATTTTATCAATCGGGGCTTTTGCCGATCGATGGTGAGCGATAGAAATGCGCCACCAAAGCGGGGGCGTCGAGGTGCCCCTTCGATATGGCCGTGAGACCATTGTAAAAGTTACGAGCACCGGCCCGTTTCTCCATCCCGTGGTGCGGGCATGCGAGAATGTATTCCTCGCAGCCTCTCCCACGCCTCGGGATGGGTTCCATTGATGTCTGGCCCGGGAATTGGCGATTCTTCCCTCGGGGCATTGGTTTTGCCCATGGGGAAGAACTTGGCGAGGAACGCCGCGAGCACTTGGCCCACGTCTTGGCGACTTCCTTGTCCTTGTAGAACCATCGTTTCGCCTTCCCCACGAGGGAGAAGGGAAAAACAGGCGAGCCCGATGACGCCTGGCTGCGACATCTTTGATGACGATAGTATCGCATAGCTCCCGGGAAGTGTTGGAGATGAGCATTTGCGTCCTCGCCTCGGCGCCCACAAAATGGACCGGCCTGCACCATGGTGATCAGCCAAGTATAAAGCTCGAAGTTTTTGTCGCCACGTTCACCGCCGCCCGATGGCACGCGTTGGTGACAATGGGGGGTTGAGAAATCGCTGGCGGCTTTCCGCCATGGCTTGAGTTGCGGTTGGTGCGGGGATGTCGGTCTCGACCGCCGGGTTCCGGCTGAAGAAGAAGCGGCACGAGACCGGTTCTTCCTTAGGAGTGCCTCCGGATCGGAGATGATGTTTTCGGACGGAGGAAACCCTCGACATACACTATCCCTGCTTTCATCCACAACAGGGAGAAAACATAAAGATTAGCCTGTATGAGCAAATGGTATCCACGCACACAATTCATATTCATAGCCAGCTATTTATTATTATTTTTTTCACAATGCCTTCCCGACAACGGCGCCGGAAATGCTTGTTGGCATTTCTTAACGCAATCAAGGGAAAAGCAATATAAAACCCATCCCCAATAAGAGCGTCGAAAATGCGCCGACATTCCCAAGTAAACCACCATGTCGGTGATCCGAAATGGAACTGTCAACGGGATAGATCTTGCCATCTTAGATATTCATCCGTAAGCGCCGCGGATCTATCATTGTAGCATTTCATCCGTAAGTATTCGTGGTATCGTTATTTATATTTTTCCAAAGGAAGGCATGTGATTAATAAATTAGCATGGCATCCGAATAGAGGAACATGTGTTTGCATAGACCAAAATGTTCATAACGGGGTAAGCAATAATGGTTCATGGATAGTGTGACACACACTTAAGAATCCACCAAAGAAAAGGATAAAGAAAATAGATAAAGAATAAATGAATAAATGAATAACCTAATGGAGTAGTTCTAATGTATCTAGTCATGGCCATACAAATGAATAGTTAGGATCATATGCAAACCGATCTAAGCGTGGTTAGGTCTAGGATAACAGGAGACTCCCGTGCCATACGCCCAATAGAAGCATTTACGAACTCCTACGTAACATACTAACGTGGGGATTTCAAAGGACGGTCAAGGCTTGTCACGACCAAGCCGCCTACCCCTCAACCGTGGCATGCCCTCATATTCGCAGGTGTCATAATACCCGGGCACCATGCCCGCGTATTAGAGCACTACTCTTGTCCCCAGGATCCCCACTCGTCGAATGGACGGACTAGAACAAGAGCAAACCCAAGGAACAACGAACCGTTATCCCACCTCTAATCAAGTTAGGCATATGATGATCGATGATGAACTGTAATGAACATGTCAAGATTATGATATGTAAACTATATGCTAGTTCATATACCAACACAAGAACATGAACAAAACTATACTCTAGTTCATAAGTTAGGCCAAGAACATGGATATAAGACTTGCAAATAGAAGAATGCTCCATAGAGTAGATGTATTACCAAAGCACTTTCTTCTAGGAGACAAGCCCTCCTTGTAGCTCTTCTACTCCAAGTGCTAACCAAGAAAGAATAAAGAAGAAGAAAGAAGAAGAAGGAAGAAGTAGAAGAAGAGAGAGAGGTAGAGGTGGTAGAGAGAGAGAAATTGCTGGTTTGTTTGGACTCCAAGTGGTGTGTGTTGAGAGAGGGAGAGAGGGGGGGCCTACTTATACACTTGGAGGAGGGGCCTAAATGCTAAAATACACCAAAACCGACAGAAAAACCTTCCTTCTATCGCAAACCGACCAACTAAGGGCGGAAACCCCGCTTGAAGGTGCACGAACCGCCTCCCCGAGGCTGGGCCGAAACCGCCTCGGGGAGGGTGCGGCCGCACCATCCGTGCGCGCGCACCCCCAGGCTCGGCCGCCCGTCTTGGCGGGGTGTCGTCTTTCGCCTCGAAAAGTTGTGGGCGGGTTTTGCTCGCCCGCATTTGATGTTTTGGGTCGATTTGCTCTTGGGCTTGATTTTGCAATGATGCGCTTTCCTAAGGCGTACTTTGGTCGATTTTTTCCACTTGCTTTTATTATAAATCTGCAAAATAAAATACAAAGCACTACAAGTGGAATTTATTAGTGGTAAATGCATATGAGTATAAAAAGATTTAATTTTACTCCCTTTATGGTAGTAAGTTGACGGGAAAAAATATGTCGTTGGTTACCGTCAACACGCCCGATCGATAACCTAAAGGTACCACATTGACAAAGACCGGGCGTTTCCTCTGCGTGTAACCTTCCTCTTCCTCGTCCCCGCATTGACCTGATCTTCTTCGCGGCCGCCTTGGGTTTTCTTCGCCCCCTTCTTCTTTTTTTTTTTCGTCCCTGCTTCCTCATCGAGGTCATCGTCCACGCCGCGACATCCGGCATTCGCTTGTATCGACTAGCGCCCGCCGGTCGCGACAGCTTCGTCAAATTCTCGTCTTGATCGCCCGATATAGGATCACGATGGTTGGGGCGGGCATCGAACTTCTTCACTTTCATCGCCATTTGGCGGATCAACTTCTTAGCACGATAATGTATTAGCGGGAACCTTGTTAGGCGTTGGATACGTGGAGGCCGGGTAACTTACGAGCTCATTGAAGCTAGTGTCGGACCAGCCATGACGAGACTTCAACATCGGCAAATTCAGGTTAAAACTTCGGTGCCGTGCAACCCTTTCGGACTGTCTTTGTAGAGCGGATCAATTCTTTGCTGCTTCATCTCTTTGAAGTTCTCCAACCATCTCGGGCACCCAAACGAGAATGTCGTCCTCATCGAAGTCGGTTGACCAAATCTTCAAAAACCGGACATCCTTAGGCTACGTCATAGGATTCTCACGCCGCCGTCCCCTCCACCACCACCACCACCGCCATCGCCGTCATCGTCATCATCATCGACGCCGGTAGTGCTTTTCGAACAAATCGATGGAATTGACCGGGCCGGTGGACTTTCTCGTACTTGGATCGGCGGGGGGCGCACAGTACAGGATCGGCGGTGGATCGAAGGGTGGAACTTCTTCGCCGTGAAAAGTCCGGACCAAATAGTCAGCGACGAAGCCATGCATGATTAGGTGAGATCGCACCACGATGTCGAGAACGCTTTCATTCTTGCATTTTGCACACGGACGGATAATCGGGCTCGTTGAATTATCTCGCCAAAACGCCGCCGAGCAACAAACTTCTTCACCTCATCATAGTATTCGCCATCAACCCTCTTCATCTCATACATCCAAGGGCTCGGTGCCTCTCCATCCTGATCCCTGCTCTTCCCAAAAAAAAAAAAGAAGAAGTTCCACCATAGATCTAGATCTAGATCTAGATCTAGAGAAAGGCGATTTTCTCTCCCTCCATGGATGTAGATCTAGAGAGGGATGAAAAAGAGGGAAAGAAAGATGAAAAAGAGGCATTTACCGACCAATTAGTGTCTTCTCCTCCGCCAAATCAAAGCTAAATGTCCCAAATCAAAGTTTTTGTCAAAATTTTGGTCAAAACCTCCCCCTCCACAAGTTGGAAGAGGAAGATCCGTGGAGGAAGAAGAAGGGGCGTCGCCCGTTTTTATAGGCCTCGGCCTTTTGCGTGGCGGGCACCCTAATTTGCCCGCCACGCAAAAGAAGGGGAGGACGCGGCGCGCACCAACGCGCCCGCCACGCTTAATATATTTTGCGTGGCGGGTGCGTTGCGTGCGCCCGCACGACCAAGATCTTCTTTTGCGTGGCGGGCGCGTTAAGGCGCCCGCCACGTGAGAGTACGGCCCTCGCTGGGTGAGCGAGGGCGGATCATTTCGTGGCGGGTGCAAATTGTGCCCGCCACGAAAAAGATACCCCCCCGCCGCAAAATCGACCGGTACTAGTGAGCTATATGTGTAACCCCCAATAGGGGAATTCTTTGAACATACAAATATGACACCTCAGCATTGTAATGCTGCCGGGAATTCTTTGAACATGCGGCTATGACACCTTAGCATTGTACTGCCGCCGATCCCACCATCTCACAAAATTGAAGTCATTCAAGCATGCATCTCACAAAATTGAAGTCACTGAGGCATGTAGACATACAAAGCGACTCGCGAGACTGACCCAAGAACGAATAGACACCGATTGACTTCTTTGGGCGGTATATGAATTACGATTCCACCGCCCCGGTTCCGAAACACTGACCATGCCCGCCCACGGGGCGCCCTCTCCCGATCCTTCCCGTCGCCCGTGCGCCGCCCTCCCTCCCCCTCCAAACCGCGTCCTCCCTCTCCCCTCGCTCCCTCCCCCCAAGCCGCCCTCACTCTTGCGCCGCCATGCCTTGGCGGCCCTCGGACCGACGGAGCCGCGCGCACCTCCTACGCTCCCTTTCCCTCGCCCACTCCATTCGTACCAATGACGCCACCTCCTTCGGCCATGGCGAGAACCATCACCGCCGACCTTGCGGCGCGCCTCCCTCTCCCGGTCCGGCACGGCCTCGGCTGCGCGCGCCGCCCGCCGGGCACAACACGGCCCCTAGTGCGGGCGCCCGCCCCTTCGTCTCTCCTCAGGCATGGCACGATATCTGCGTGGGCGGCCTCCGAACAGATGCCCCCGCGCGCTGGGCGCGCAACCCAAAGGTACGACTTGGCATCCCGGCCTCTCTGCGACACCACTGCCCGGCTCTCTGCGACTCTCGTCTTTTGCGACCCACCGCGCTCTCCTAGTAGTGCAAGATTACCGTCATCGATGACTCGGAGGAGCAAGGCGAGACCGTCGAGAACTACGGAAGGGAGGTGGAGGAGGAGGACGTGGGCGATAGTGGCGGACGAGGACGAGCGCCGGCCGCCGCCCACCACGGCGGAGAGAGGTAGTGGCAGGCGGTCAACCCGGACTGCCCCAACGCTTAACCATCCGTAATGTTGACATGCCTCTTGGAAGTAGCAATCATCGCATCAATATCTACTCTATTCTTTAAATACTTTGTAATAAGTTTTTGTTATATTCATACTATTATTCATGCTAGTATGTTTATCTATAAATTTATCTTTCGGATCATATGACAAAAGCGCACCATAGTGTTGTTTGATGGTATTATTCCCTAGCGTCTTCCCACAATATTTTTACCCGTTTATTTCTCTTTCATCCTCTTTCATACCCGCAACAACGCTGGGAATTCAGCTAGTATTATCAAACATGCTGCCACCAACATGCGCCACACCTACATGTATAGAAAAGCTATTTTGTAAAAGGAAAACTCATACATTTTTATATGAGATCAGATTAAGATTAACTTTTAGTCGAAAAATTGTAGAGTTTAAAGAAGGAAACGTGTCAGTGCAAACCAACCTCTTCGTGAAAACCCGTGCAAACCATAGAAAAAATATCGTCTAAATTCACCAAATAAATCACAAATGTAGATGATACATGACCTTGTAAAAATGTGTTGTCCAAACTCGACTTCGTTTGTGAGATATAAAAATAAATTTTTTAAGCGTATCGCCAAGATGATTTGTTAGAAATTTGTTATTTTTATATCTCACAAACCTTTTGGATAAGATATTTGACAAGGTCATGTATCGCCATATCATCTACATATGCGTTTTTGGTGAATTTATATAACTTTTTAGCATGGTTTGCACGGATTTTCACAAAGATGTAGTATGCACTAGATATATTCCCTATTATACATGCTCTAACCCAGCAAGCCGCTGCTGTTCATTGGTTGTTGTGGTGCATGTCACAGTGCATTGTATATGCACTAAATAGTTTAGAGACATGGTTTTCTCTCGTAGGTGGTATGACTTGTCTTTATACATGTCTTTTTACGATAAATTCGAGTCCCCGTAAAGACGGACCACATCTATGGGTTGGTTGTACATGCCCTTACATTTATGTAATGCATGTGCGCATATTTTGTTTGTTTGCATTTAATGCATCTAATTTCAATTAATATCTGTTTGACTTAGAGTAATTCTTTTCATCCATTCCAGATGCATGCACAGGCTGACATGCATACACACTCTGGATTGGTGGGGAGGACCCTTCGAGTAGATAGCTCCTGTACAACGCAAGACAAAGTCGTACGTCTCTAAGCATTGGAGCACGAGCCTAGGTAGTCCTTTCATGAAGAGACGAGGCTACTGTCTCTAAGTATTGGTAGGGGTTTTGTGAAAAACAACAACTTAGAGACGGGTGAAAAAGAACCATTATACGTGCCCTAAGGGCACTCACACATCTTGTAAAAACTACCCATAGTTTCTATATTTTAGGATTTTGTGCCAAAGAAACTATCTCTCACAAAGGTGCAATTTTTCAATTTGGGGTCTTCCAATAATTCATCTCTTCTCACCCCCGGATCGTTTGCTCCAAGAAATAGCCATGCACCACCTACATCGACGGGCGGCTACCACCTCCACCTAACAGGACCCGTGTCCCTCGTGTAAAAATTAGGAAATGTGATATCGCTCCGTGCTCACGGCCGTGTTATATATGCTAGAAAAACGCCCCTAGCAAGGCATGTACATCATCTTGGCTTACAAGTAAAGGAAGGAAGATTACAAGATCCAACCGGATCAATCTACAACAAGATATCCCGTTGAACCTCTACGGAGAGATCCCGACCTAAGTGCCCGACCTATGTGAGTGATAGTGAAAGCGAGTGAGCCCACGACGCCGCGCCGCCCGCCTTCGCCGCCGTGAGCCGCCTACGCCGACGCCCCGCCGTGGACCACCCTCCACGGGCGAGCCACCCCCCCGCGATCGGTGGCGCCGCCGCCGGCCGCCCCCGAGCACCGGCGCTTCCTCCGGTGATAGAGGATGGCACCGATCTCACTTGCGCCCGTCAACACGACTCGGCGTTTCGACTTATCACAGCGAAGGAACCCCGCATATCGCTTCTAATCATCATCCCATCATCGGCTCGTGAATTTTCACCGCGATCGAAGGCAAATTCGGGATCCGGACTTCGATTCCGATCCGAATGCGAGGACATCGGGCGACGCCGTGGCTTTGCCGCCGTACATCACAAGGCCGACTTCGCCACCGCCGGCGAGGGGTACAAGTCATACCTAATGCTACACCGGCGCCGCACGGCACGGTGACTTCTGGCGGATCGTGCGGTTGCACCGTCGCTCCAACCTCGTTGGATCAAACCGCTTTGCGGCCATGGATGGGACCGCTTCCGCCTCCTCGGATCACGGCCGCCACGGCCACCATCGGCGATTTCTTGGGGATGGCATTGCAGCGAGAATCACCGCCGGGTGGGGAGGCGATCCGATACCGACGCAGATTCAAAATTCGAATCCAGTCCAAAGAGGGTCGGGCGACCGAACCGTCCGTGTCCGCCCGACCGAAAGTGCGGGTTGCAACTAGCGACACGGTCAACAACTCCGCCCAGCTTTGTGCCTCCCTATAGCCACACAGGTTGGCCCGGATCGGAAATAGACCAAAGCAAACCTAGGCGCCGGGTATCGCCTGTCCGCCGCCACCGCCGCCACACCGGGCGAAATCTTACCGACGCACTCATGGCCGGAGACGAGGTGGGAAGGGGAGGACACCGAGCGCCGCCGCGCGCCACCGATCGACGCCGTGGTCGCGACGAGGCTTCAACAACGACAACCCGGTCGTGGCCGCATGGAGCAAGGCCGCGGTCGCAGACGCGGTGGCCGTGATCCACCACCGCCTTTGTGGTCGCGGCGGCCCCACACCGCTGGTCCCCGTGGTCACGGGCGCCCCACACCGGCTGGTGGTGTTGTCGCGAGGCCCCACCACGACCGCCGATCGGGACGCTGGTGGCCTTGGTGGCCAAAACCCTAGGTCAACCACAGACGTCAGCAACAATGCGGGTGCGGCGGAGTCCGGGGATGCAGGCGCCGTTGAATCCCAGGGCGGGGGTCATGTGAACGATGCCGAGCGCGACAAGGTGGATCCCGATCGTGGTAAAAAAGAAAGTGCACTCGAAAGAGGGTGTGCTCGATATGCAATGTAAGAGCACTTCACCAACCAATGCTCGCCGCTGCGGGGACCCAAACCATCGGGCGCTTTATGCGGCGCCGCGGAGGATGGGATGGGGTTCTTCCACATTCAGGCATCCAGGAACAATCATGTGGTGCAAACATTTCAGTCGTCAATGGCAGCTCTCATCACAGTTGAAGCGGGAGAAGTTTCGCCGGTTGGTACAGTGCCGAATCGGCAAGGATTATCCCCGCTCGTTGGGACCGAGGTGCAAAGAACTTGGGGCGAAATCCTATGTTGTCCCTTCTCCTAGCAAGGAAGAACTTGATCGCATGATATCTATCGACACCATCAAAACAAAGAACAAGGAAGGCATTATTGTATTTGCTGAATTTGTGGATGATGTCCAGCCCATAAAGTTCTTGGAGTAGGTATGGGTGACAGTCACTAGGGTGCCTAGGGTTCTTCGTTCTTTTCTTCCACTATGGGTAGTTGGCACCATTATTGGGGCTACACAGAAGGTGGATATGATACACCTAAGGGCGACGGGTCAGGTCTGCATTCTTGTGGGTGTGTATGATGCTAAAAAGATCCCAGAGTATGCAGATGTTTGTGCTGGCACTACCGCCTATATTTTAAGCCAGATGAAGTTATATTGCCTGATCCTGTTGAGCCGGAGGATGAAGACCTGTTGGGTGATACTGATAAGGATCTAGAAGGGAGTGACTGTGAGATGGAAGAGGCGGAAGAAGATCAAAACCTGCTAAATCCTCAGGGTAATAATACCACATCCCAGAGAGCCCCCACCTCCTTCCTAGGATTCCTCCTCAAAAACATGTAGCTTTGGTGAATGAAGCTGTGGATATTTCATGTGAATGTTGGCGGTCATTATCGAGTATATTATACCGCCAACCTTTATCCAATTCACGAGAAAGGAACAAACTTATGTCACATCTACCTTTACTTCTAACCTAGTTCCACTTGTATTCGTAGAAATTATGTTTTGCAGGTATAAGAGTGGAAACAGGTACAAAGTCGCCAAATAAATTAGAAAGCGTATTGAATAAAAAGACGCCAAGGAGTAGATCAAGCAAGAGGACCAAACCCCGCGCACATTCTGGCCCATGCACCACCATAGGCCCAACTTGTGAAGGACAAAAACGCGCAAGAATGAGAAGGCCGGGGAGGGCCCAAATTTTCGGCCGGCGCAAGGGGGCAGCCGGCGCAAATTTTCGCCAAAAATTTGCCGCCCTTTCTCTGGGCGGTTTGGACCGGTCTTCACGCCAAGGTTGCATGCGGTGCAAAGTTTCGCTTCCCCGCCAAGAAGACCTCGAAGCAAGGAGAGCCTCCATTCATTCCTCCTCTCCACTATATAAAGAGAGGCACCCCCTCACTTGTAACACACACACAACACACTTGAGCTTCACTTGCACATTCTTTACACATTGTAGTGGTGTCCCTCTAGGTGTTCTCCACCTAGTTGTATACTTAGAAAAAGAGGAAGAGAGTGAGAGGAGAAGAGAAGAGGAGGAGCCGGGATTGTCGGTTCCGCCTCACCTTTTGTACCTCTACGAAGCCAACTCAGGTTATCTTGTGGTAATTCTAGTATTATTACTTGACTAAATTCAGTCCTTACTTTATTTTACTTGCCGGATCTCCGTTCGACCGAAGGTTCTAGTTTCACGCGAAAACTAGTTTCGTAATTGCTAGCGTAGGCGTGGTGTCTAGGCTAGAGTTTACCTGAGATTGCGCCCAACACTACGGAATAGTTGTGGTAGCCCCGGGGGTGACAAATCCGACCAGGGGCCTTTGTAGTCCACCACATACGTGTTGGTGTTTTTCGTAGAGCTTTTGGCGGCTTTCCCCGACATTCTTTCCCAGTCTTTTTCGAGAATCGGAAGGGTCGCGTTCAAGTGAGTAGAATCTTGTAAGCCCTGAACCTTAGTATTTAGTAATATTAGGTGAGCCCCTTTCTTCCTACCAAAAATATTATCTCCACCTTACCTTGGACGACCCCGGACCCTTTCTAGTTCACTTCTGGCCCCCCGCGGGAAATCGATACCTAGGAATACTCCGGGTGAAAGCTACAACGGTACTTTCCGCGGCGCTATGGATTTATTCGCTTACGCTAAAAAATACCAACAAGCTTTACGGCGCCGTTCTTGTCGGGGAACGGTAGGGTGTTCTAGGATCGAACCAAGTCGTCCGTGTATCATTTTTATTTTCACCACCATTTTTATGCACCTTACCACCACCACCATCCATTCCACATGGACTCAACTCCAATTTATAAATATTCGCCTCAAAGAAGCGATTCATTGGAGCCTCCACCTCCATCCCATCCGATTCTTACAAATGGCTTTGAAATTCGCCCCGCTTTCATAGCCATGGTTCGACCCAACCCTTCTCTCGGCAAGATAATGAAAATCCATATAGCCACCTTCAGAATTCGAGCACCTGTGTTCTTGCCTCGTTTTATCTGGCATGACACGAGGGAGACCATTAAGTGGAAATCTGTTTCCATTCTCCCTTTTGGGAAGAGCGAAACAATGGTATGCTCATACCGTAGGGGGTGTTCCGCGGAAATTGGGTTGAACTTCGAGACAAATTTTGTCTTGCTTTCTTCCCCGATTCTCGAGTCATTTACCCTTCGAATAGAAATTCTCGATTTAAACAAAAGAGAAGGAGACTCTAGGAGCATCCCGGGCCAGGGTTACTAAGTCTTATAAATACAGGCCCCGACACCTTTCTTTGCCGGACCAAGTCATTCTTTGCCACTTCTATCTTGGTCTTAGCAAAGAGGATGCTCTCAACTTGACCTCTCTTCTAGAGGCTCGTTTGTGCATAAATCCATTAGTGAGGGGAAAGCCATTAGAGAAGATCTTAGAAAACACCCCATACACCGGGTATATATGACGAGTTTCGTAAGATCCAATAGAGTCAAGCCCCGACCAACAAAAGGAGGCACTTACAGCCTAATTTGAAGTTCCTTCAAATTCTTCTCATAATTCGATTTGTCGAGGAACCTCCCGTTAAGGGAACATGCAATCACACTTCTTGGGATGATGAATCCCATCCTTATGCATGCCCCTTTGAATTGAGGATGACCATTTCCTTGATGATGATTTTGGAATGCTTTAGAAATTCCCTGCATCGAATCATCATATACCTCAATTCCTATATGAGACATCAAGAACACTCACAACACATAAAGGGTGAACCAATTCATATAGAAGACATTTTATACCTTCTCCCCTATGCCCACACACGATGTCTCATCGAGAATTCATTCCCCGATCATCACATGGGAGAGCGTGAGACAGTCTCCATAATAATAATTTCTAATCTATATTTTATGGATAACTTGATCTGTCATGAAAAAGAAAGTGCTCCCCACAAATAGGAGATTTCATCAATAAACATGGAAGTTACATTCTAAATGTCCCATCCATTCCATGCTCATATAAAAAAAAATCTCCCCGTCGATCCATAACTCGGCCATCTTCACCATGATCTACAACCCCTTCTCGCTCTCTGTTCATAAAAAAAATTGAAAGGGTTATTGTAGATGCTTTTGTCTACCATAAATTTTGCAAATTTCGTGGTATCTCGGCATGAGTTTACTGTGTCGACACTCAAAGGTTGTTGTTGGAGGGGAAACCACTTCACCAACATTGGTTTCAAATATAAAAGGGTTTCCCCAGGCGAGCTTTAGTTTTTAAAAAGACGCCGAGGGAGGCGGAACGGAAACAAAGTAGGAGCACGGTTGGCGTTAAAGCCACATGGGGTACTACCCCCTAACCCATAGGCCATCAGCTAGCTTGGGGAGGACCCCATGGAGGTAAGTACCTACCTCCCCTATCATTTTATTTTATCTCTTAGTTTTTCATTTTTCATTTCCTCTAAAAATAATAATAAAAATAATAAAAATAAATAAAAAAAAGAACAAAAATATGATTCCACTCAATATGTAGTATAAGGATGCTTAATTTCTCTGAAGTTGAAATGATGAATGGTTGCTTTCTGTCTATAGTTCAATTTGCACCTAGTTCATAACATTGTATTCCCCAATGTTTAAGTTTATTGGCTTAACTTGTCTTGTCCTAAAACTTAATGATTTGTGGGTATGCAAACACATGATTCTTCTCTAAGCTATTGCCGGATATGATATGGTAAAAATAGAATCTACTATGATTTTGTTCTAAGAGAGATTCATCATTCGTAGAATAATTTCCAAAATTCCTTAATGATCAAAATTCTCATGATAGCCTATGTGAGACACCCGTCATATGCTTTTGATCAAGATTCACATTCACATTGCCAAAAATAGGTTATGGGCTAAGCTAGAAAAAATGGACGTGTGTCCGAAAAAAATAAAACAATGGGTACTTCGATACCACCTCTAAAAAAAAGAGAAGAGAGAGAAGAATAATGGACAAGTGTCCGAGGCGCGTAGAGCCCACTTCTCTAAAAAGAAATAAGAGCTAGCCCATACCTTATCAAAAAGAAATAAAATTTCACTTGCACATCTTGATCAAGGCTTATGACTTGTTTCCCTTATGGGTTGCACACCGAGATGATTTAAGGAATCATTACGAAATCTCCGCATAAATGATCAATCAAAGAATGAATGACTAGTGTTTCTATGAAAACCATTCTATCTTGCAATAACCCAAGAGTTTGGAGAATGTCATAAGCCCCATATGATTTAAGTAAACAAGGATAGATAAAAATGCCAATTTATTTAAACAACGGAAGAATACTTTATTATGAGCATGGTACATTTTGAAATATATCAGCATTGTAGCAACTCCCGATCAACAACCAAACACTTAGCTATTCGCTCGGGGCGAGCAAAGGTTAAACTTGGGGAACTTGTTGGCGGTCATTATCGAGTATATTATACCGCCAACCTTTATCCAATTCACGAGAAAGGAGCAAACTTATGTTACATATACCTTTACTTCTAACCTAGTTCCACTTGTATTCGTAAAATTATGTTTTGCGGTATAAGAGTGGAAACAGTACAAAGTCGCCAAATAAATTAGAAAGCGTATTGAATAAAAAGACGCCAAGGAGTAGATCAAGTAAGAGGACCAAACCCCGTGCACATTCTCGGCCCTTGCACCACCATAGGCCCAACTTGTGAAGGACAAAAACGCGCAGAGGAGAAGGCGGGGCCGGGAGGTTAACCCAGGGCGGCCGGCGCAAGGCGGCCGGCGCAAATTTTCGCCAAAATTTGTTGCCCTTTCTCTGGCGGTTTGGACCGGTCTTCACGCGGCGGTTGAATGCGGTGCAAAGTTTCGTTCCCGCCAAGAAGACCTCGAAGAAAGGAGAGCCCTCCATTCACTCCTCCTCTCCACTATATAAAGAGAGGCACCCCCTCACTTGTAACACACACACAACACACTTGAGCTTCACTTGCACATTCTTTACACATTGTAGTGGTGTCCCTCTAGGTGTTCTCCACCTAGTTGTATACTTAGAAAAAGAGGAAGAGAGTGAGAGGAGAAGAGAAGAGGAGGAGCCGGGATTGTTGGTTCCGCCTCACCTTTTGTACCTCTACGGAGCCAACTCAGGTTATCTTGTGGTAATTCTAGTATTATTACTTGACTAAATTAAGTCCTTACTTTATTTTACTTGCCGGATCTCCGTTCGACCGAAGGTTTAGGCGTGGTGTCTAGGCTAGAGTTTACCTGAGATTGCGCCCAACACAACGGAATAGTTGTGGTAGCCGCGGGGGTGATAGCTCCGACCAGGCCTTTGTAGTCCACCACGTACGTGTTGGTGTTTTCGTAGAGCTTTTGGCGGCTTTCCCCGATTACCGTCTTCCCCGTCTTTTCGAGAATCGGAAGGGTCGTTGCTCCGAAGTGAGTAGAATCTTGTAAGCCTGAACCTTAGTATTTAGTAATATTAGGTGAGCCCCTTTCTTCCTACCAAAAATATTATCTCCGCCTTACCTTGGGCGACCCAGGACCCTTTCTAGTTCTCTTCTCGTTCCCCCGTGGAAATCGATACCTAGGAATACTCCGGGTGAAAGCTACAACGGTACTTTTCCGTGTGCTTGCGGATTTATCTGCTTATGCTAAAAAATACCAACAGTGAACAGCTCCTAAATTGGATCAGTTTCAAAGTTAAGCTTGAGTCAGACAATGGGTCTCCATAGAGGACGTATTCTCCACTGACAGATGAAGAATTGGCTGCTTATAATATTTTAGTGAATTCCACTAACAAAATGCACTCCTATTCTTTTGTGTCACATACGGTGGAGTACTCGGCGAGGGGACGCCGCTACGATTACCATTGACACGGGAGCGAGGTTCTAGGGGGCTCTACAATGCCATCGCCCACTACCTCGCCACCTCTTGTGTGTTGGAGGTCTTGCTGCCCCTCTTGGAGGGGGGTGCTTCGATGGAGAAGGTGGGCACGCTGCCCGGCACCTCACACGGCTGCCCCCCTTGATGGTCGAGACCGGCACTCCCTCGCCGGTCCCCTACCGCGCTAGCCGGCCAAGGGGGGGGCGGACCCTTGGAGGAGGGGTCGTGCTGCCCCGGCCTGCTTCTTTGCCTTTGAGATGTGGGGGGGCCACCGCTCCTCGCTCCATGCCACCAAGGACACAAGATAGGGCGACTTGCCTGGTTGGGGGAGGACACCACCTTGGTGGATCCCTCCCTCCCGGTGAACAACGACGTAGATACCACGGCCGCACCAACTTCACCGTGCCGACAGTAAGGGAAACCTCTCGGACTTCGCCGCATACCGCTGGCACCTCCGCAGCACTTTCTGGCGCCACTACTCCACGTCGCGACGCCAACCGCAACCCTTGCAGAGAAGGTGATCAAATTGTGGACACTACTTCCCTAGCGGTGGGGGAGATGACACTTTGCGCATCTGGCCGGCACCTATCAAAGTCGTAGGCACAAAAACGACTCTTGCGCCGCACACACCGACAAGCCGGAATAGCTGGTTTTACTCGACCGCCAAGTGTTCTTGAGGGCGTGCCGACCAATTTGACTGTTAATTGACAAGGAGGTAAATCGTGAGATCTGGAACATGCCCGTGTGACCGGGGCGCCAGGTTCCCCATGTATGGCCCCAAGGCGGTTGTAATGACACATAGCTATGAGAGCTATCATGTCGACAGATAATGAATGCATTCGGTAAGCATGTATAAAGATGTAACGTAATAACAGTTGCCGAATGATCATATAAGACATGTTTGAACAAGTAAAGTCGATCATCATGATATGACATCATAAAGCTCTGTTGCATGGATCGAATTAAATGACAACATGGAAAAATAAAGCGTAACTCATAAATATAAACCCAATCTAAATGACACATGCATAGGTTTTGTCCAACTAGTCCGACGCCTACGTCTAGCCTTCCTAAACCCGTCCGAGCTTAAACCCTTGCAAGCTAATCCACCGCATGATACCACTTGCTACGTAGATATAAACCACTTACCACAACTAGATCAATCCACCGCATGATACAATCTAATCATGATAAGCTAAAAGCACGCATACATCTAAAACAGATCTATAGACACTCATTACTCGTTGAAGCGTATGCATAGACAAGTAAAATGTACATGCAAACCAAATCTAAAGCAAAGCCAGAGATTCATCCCGATCAGTCCTAACAGCAATCCACCACATGATACACACCAACAAGCTAATCCACCGCATGATACTACTTGCCAGACTTAACCGTTCAAAACCCTCTTCATCCTAACAGCTATCCACCGCATGATACACTGCAACAAGCTAATCCACCGCATGATACGGCTTGCCAGACTAGACTCTAACGATAGGTAGACTCACACATGCAAATTACAAGTAAACACATAATCGTATTCGGCAAGCTTGCCGAACCGGTCCATGAAGAAGGAACTCACACGTAAAACCTTAGCCTCGCCGCACGACTCATGACTAAACGCCGCAAGAACCCAAGAACACGTGACAACTTATATTGATCTAAGCTCGGCTATGAAAGAACGTATAGATCTAATGACAAGCTAGTGATAAACATTAAATGCATTGATGATAATTAGATCTAACAAAAGATAAAGCCGAGCCACATCAATCTAAATTGGGCAAAAAAAGTGTGTGCAAACACAATTAAACAATAAATAAAGAATATGCAACACACGGTAACTTAATGAATTCATTAGATCTTGCCAAAATCTAATGAAGCCGATAACTAGCTCTAAGCCAAATCTTAGCCCACCGGATGGCTCATGATCGACCGAGAACCCTCTTGCCCCTGATAGCTTAAATCCGCCTGACGATACTAAGCGTGAACAAGACTTCTTGCAATAATCTAAATCCGCCCGACGATACTAGACATGGTGTAAGGTTGCGGTACTTACGGGAGGTCGACGGGTCGATGGTTCCTCTCACGATGGATCGACGACATGATCGGACTCGAAGGGTGGCGGAGCCAAGGCATGGAGCCGGGTTTGTTGTATTTGATTTGGTAGATTGTTTTACGCTTGCTTGGGGGGTCTCATATTTATACCCCGGGCTTGACGAGTCCTAACTAATTACGAATAAACATAACGAAAACATCTAGCTAAGACACATTGTCCTCCAAGTCTTCTCGGAGTCATGAAATTGCACGTGACGTGGGCCCTCATCCTTGAATATCCTCTTTGACGCTCCATGCTTGCCGAACCATCTCATGCTCGGCTCCTTCTCGGACTCAAGCTTCTAGCCGAATAACAATGCTTTCCGAACGCCACAACATTGCCGTTTGTCTCTTTGCTAACCGAATGACTTCTTCTTCAATCATCATGTGTCGGCCCATCTATCATTCAGGCTCTACCAAATTTTGGTGTTAACATATGCCCCTCAATTTTGGGGTAAAGATACTCCTTTGCTTGCAAAATTGACCAATCTGCCCTTTCCTTGCTCGAAGTGGTATCGTTCTTCGGTTGTCGCCTAATCGTCCTCTTCCTGAAAAGCCCAAAACCCTAGATTGCCGCCAAACTTTGATTCAATCTTCTTCATGGACCCCCTCGGCTTGGTTCTCGAGGTAATTTCATATTCTCCTTGTTAATTCAGCAACAACTCCGATTTTTAAATTAGTTTTTCCTCATATGCGCTCATTCTTTTCCTCAAAGGAAAACGAGGACCAAATTCTCGATTTCGACGGAGGCCAACCTGCACATTTACTTCCTTGGCCCCAAAGGTAGCTCGATCCACTTGAATTTATCGAAAAAGAGAGTCGAGGATTTCCTTCAAATTCAGTGTTTCCCCAAAGAAACAATGGAAAAAGACGTTCAAGACTGGCCATTCCCCCCAATCGCTGGATGGCGCAATTGGTATAGGCGAGTCTCATCGGCCAAATCTAGAAGCGAGAATTGGGTCATTCAAGACATATCTCAGAGTCTAGAGTTGTCTTTATCCAATACCCCCAAGAATGAAGACTTATTGATGGCAGCAACTCACTTTTGGTCAAACGCCACTAACTCCTTCATCTTCGGCCATGGCCCAATGACTCATTACCTTGGGCGATGTCTTCATGATGACCGGCCGAACATTACCGAAGAGGTACACCCTTGGAAATACCAAGTATGGCGGTAGTCAAAAGCGGCTATCAAAACCGCTGACCCTTGGACAAAACATATTGAGTCCTATATGAGAAATGGCCCGGGCCGCCGACAAGGAATACAAAGCCTTTCTGAATTTCTGGTTGTGCGGGCTTGTGTTTTGCGGCAAGTCCAACGAACCCGTCTTTGAATCACATAGTCATGGCTGAAGATCTAGCAGACTAACAAAACAATTGCTCTTGGTAAGTATCTCCTGGGTGCGACTTACCACATGCTGCATCAGATTACCACACAAATGTTTGAGAAGAAAGGAATTTCCTGTGTGAATGGTCCCTGGTGGCTAGTCTAAATGTGGTTGCAGCTGTACATGCACGAACTAGTCGAGTAGACTTGAGCACCACGGCTTTCCCTTCATCAATTATGCCGAGGATGAGGAAGCAACATCCAAAGCTTGTCAGACTTATGGAGAAGCTGCATCTGCCATCACCATCAACAAGAATATTGGCCAATTTTTGAAATCTTCTATAAGGGCTTTAAAGAAATCCTCTGGTTTCCTTTATAAAGAGTGTGAAGATTTCATTTTTCCCTCGCAAATTCAACTACGATCTTGGTCGTGATGACAACTTATCGACATGGATTTTTAATGCAATCATCAAACCTTGCATCTTGCCTGCAGAATTCCATAATGGAAGGCTAGTGAAGCCCACCTATGAGTTTTATAATCCAAACATGGCAGCAAGACAATTGGGATGTGGTCGGTTGCCCCAAGGCTATTCTTTTCTTTTCTAGGGCAATCAAGCCAAGGGAAATCAGGATCGAATCATTGCAAGTTTAAAAAGATTTTCAGTTTAGGAAAAGGTTTACCGTAATCGAGGCCTAACCCTTTTACTCTGATTGACATTGCACATCCCTCATTTCAGTCTTGGTGGAAAGAATTGCACACCCATATCTTTAATACATTGATTCATCCCCTTTGCCAAGCACTTCGCGAGTAATTTGTTGCCGATAGTGAGGTAACTGTTTTTCCCTTCAAAGACTTCTTTTGACCTTCTTTTCTTTTAAAACTTGATCTTCTTAGCGGGGCGTCGAGCCAATACCTTCTTCGAGGGAAATCCGGTATTATCCGGCCGGACCTCGTCCAGCTTTAGGTGATGAAGGACTAGCCATGAAGGCTTTCATGAAAGCACACATGGTCTTTCTTGAGGAGAAATTGAAGGACATGAAGAAAAGGAAAGCTTCAACTCAATTAGTCAAAAGCCCCGAGTCTTCAAGAAGAAAAGATCTCCAAGAACGAAAACAAATCTCCAAGGTATTTCATCTTTTATATGCCTTTAACAATAAAATCCCTGCTCATTAATTGTAAATTGGCTCTGGTCTGAACATTGCACAGATGCAAGATGAGGCCTCCCTCCTTAATGATAATCCAGAGATTCAAAGGACCCATGATAGAATTGGTAATATGTACACCCCTTTTTATCTTTTCTTTGGCCAAAAATATAAGTTTATTCATTCCTGGCCCTTTCTGCGTTTGAAAATGCATACAAAATCATTACCAATTTGTGAGAAAAAATCTCCTAAGTGGACCTGATTCTTCCGAGAAAACCCAATATGTGGGAAAGAAAAGAAACCAGGATGCCGAGCCTGCACACACCAGCCATGAAGAATCGGGAATCCTCTGCTGGCGCCTCTTCTCGAGATGATGAAGTTCACTTTCGAGGAATCGAAATAATCCTCAACCGGATCCTATCACCCTCGGCTCATCTTACGAAAGATAGTCATTTAAAGGGTGACAAGTCTCCTCCTGCTTCCAACATGGATGATCCCCCTCGATCTCCTCCTATTCATGAACACATAGAACAAGTGTTTTTTTTTTTTCCTCAAATATGCGGTTCCTGAAATAAAGAATTTTCCTGACTATGTTGACATATTGTCCTTTCTCTCCTTTACGTGGGGTGAGGACGAACCAACACCAAGCATGTCTTTCTTCTTCAAGGATACGCTCGAGCAAGGAGAAGAAGCTACATCTCAAAGAAAAATCTTTTCTCAAAAACCAAACAAGGCTCAAAGAAATCTTCTCTCTTCTTGATGGTGATGTGAATGTCTTGGTCCAAAATGCTCCCGGGTTAAAAGAATCGGCCAAACTCTTTGATCAGAAATCCCAATTCCCTTGAAACCGGCCATGAATCGCATCCTTCATTTAGATCAGCACATCACCGCCAACAGACCGGCCAATGAGCATTCTACTCAAATCATCACTACATGCGTACGTCATGGAGTCCATGAAGAAAAATGTATTTGCAGGCCGCACTCCAAATTCAAATCTGAGAAAGACCTCCTGGACCAACTGAAACCCGAGCTAGATGATGAAGAGAAGAAGAAAGTCTTGCTTGAAGAACAGCTAGCAGCCTTGACCAAATCAATCGAAGAAAAGAAGAGGAAAATAGCCGGTCTTCCGGAGTCTCCGAAAGCACGGTTAAAACAACGATCAAAAAGAACCATGAAGAGCATCGAGGTTCAAGGCAAAGGTCTCCAATCTGTCAATCCCGGAGGAGGACGATCGAAAAGCTCGGCCGAAGCAAGCAACATCCGTGCTTCGATTGTTTCGACATGAAAGCTTTTCTGAATATGTAATCTTTATGGAAACTTTCCCGCTTGCCTCACCCCGTGGTGCCAAACATTGATCAATACTTTGTAGCTGGTTCTTAACTACAACTTTTACTTTTCCTGATGCATGATATGTCTTATCGAATAGAGTAACTTCATTGAGACCATTGACCTTTCATGCTTTGGGAAAACATGCACCTACAGCTCTTGCCGAATAATCCTTCAGAATGCATTCGGCAACTTTTTGTAATCGAGCTTCAAAGCTCTTGAATAAAAACTACTTTTCGGTTCTCGCTTTGATGTCTTTATTACTTTTATATTTTTTGCACTAAAGGCGACATAACATTTTATGCCGGCTATCCTCCAATTTAAAAGGAATATTTTTACGCTAAAGGCGATGACTTACACATCGGCTATTTCTATAAATAGAATAAATCTTTTTGCTCAAAACCACTCGACTTCTACGTGTCGGCCTATTCACATATGAAAATTACTTCTCCAAGCCGACCACGAGATCCTTCAATCGTCCTTTAGAAATTATTTGTGAGAGCCGACGATCTCAATCGGTTTTGTTGGTCTTTGTAACGAGTACCGACAGGACCTTCTTCCCATTCTCTTCCCCGAGAAGCACTCCACGCCTTCATACTCCCAAAACGATGGTTCAGTAGTGGCAATGCTTACCGAATCGTTAGCTTGCACTATCTCAACGTCATCACCATTCCATTGGATAAGGACTTGATGCATGGTGGATGTAACACAACAGTTAGCATGGATCTCGATCTCTCCCAAGTAATAAGTCAGTAGGACCCCTTACTATCGACCACAAAGAAGGTAGTGATCAAAGTCTTTGAGACGATCATCAACTCAACGTGAACGGCTCCATGGGTATCCAAAGGATTGCTAGCAAAGTCCCTGAGCACAATGTCTGTTTTTAGCAAGTCCTCCTTGGTCATCCCCAAAATTTTCAAAAGTCGTATATGGCATGATATTGATTGCAGCCCCTCCATCGACGAACATATGAGTCAGAGGTTTTCCATTATCGTATCCCTTCAAGTAAAGAGGCTTCAGATGATTATGCTTCCTAGGCACAATCGAACACGTACTGTCTTGAAAGAGCCAACTGTCCTAGGAAATCAATCATCTCTTTGTTGTCAAAATCAGAATAAGCCTCTTCATCTGAATAAGCATCTTGTTCCTCTGGATCTACAATAGCTTGTTCTGTAGGAGCTGCAAACTCTATGGGGATGTAGAAAACCATGCTAACATCCGCCGAACGCCCACTTGTCAAATACTCTTCTGCCGAATGACTAGCTTCCCGAGTTTTCTTCTTTGGGCGCCACACCTGCTCGTGTTCGGCTGTTGCTTCTTTGAGCTCCTTGTTCCTGAGACGTTGAACTCTTTTTTCTGACTCTTCCTCAAACCAGGAGGGCACCACTGTCCCTTTTGCCATACATATTCCTGAGGAGAGTCCAGATCATCTTCAGAATCCTCAACATCAGCCCATGCTTGGTCTGCAATCCTCTTGCTGACATGAGGTTTACTTGTCTTCATTTTTAAGCGCCGATCATCCTCTTGGAAACGTGCCCCGCCTCTTTCTTGGATGGGGCGGCGGTTGACTCCACACCGTGCGTACCCGTGATATTGTTTATCGCATTCAGGGCAATTGTTTCTAGCAGGCAGCTTCAAGCCATATCATTCCAGCAATGCCCAAAGAAAGGACAGTCCCAATGCGACTCTTCCTGCTCTTTCATGTATTCTCTCTGCTCCAAGTGATACATCTCCTCCTCGTACCTCAGCTGTTCTCTTGCAAGCTGCTAATCTCTACGATATTACTTTTCTTGCTGTCTTTGCCATTTGTTCAGTAGTATATGAGATGTCACCCTGGGTTTGGAGATTTCTCCTTTCTCTGTTCGGCTATTTGGAAACCGAACATGACGCTCTTGGAGCTCTACACGGAACACTTACCCGACTAGGGTCAACCGATCCACTCTGCCGCCCTTTTCGTAAGTCGGCACTTTCATTGGGCCTTTGCCCTTGGGATCACCGGCAGAGACCATGTATGTATCGAAAGTAATCATGCCTGCTGGGAAGGGCTCCTTGTCCACCTTCATGTTATTGTTAAACTTGAGGAGACCCCCCAGATAGCCCTCCGAACTTCTTTGCCTAAAGATTCGGCAAATCATTGATGTTGTGAGTGATCATGTCATGGAGGCCACGATACTTCCCAGTCTTGACCCAATCAGGATGCCGCATAGAATGATTCTCTGGCAGCTTGATACGTCCTTCTTTGACCAAGAACTCAAAGAGCTTTTCCGACTTGGAGATGTCGAAGTCATATGCCCCCTTGAGTGTCTTCATCCAACGCTGGTTAATCCGGGACGGTGCTCCTTGCCCCGGACGAATTCAGGCGGCAGCTACATCCTCTTGGTCGTCATCTTCATCTTCTCCTTCTTCCGTAAAGTGGTGGTATGCCCGATAAGACACGTTGCCCCCCCTTTGAAAACGGGTGTCTTTTCTTGATGCTCGAACTGATTGGCCATGAGTGTGAGGCGCCTAGAAAGCTGTCCAAGGTCCTCGAACTCCATGCCGGCTAGCCTTTCCCTAATAGCTGGATGCATTCCACGATAGCTACGGCGGCGACGAAGAATCGATGATCCGACAAATTCGAGAGAGTAACATGAATTCTTCGTCTCCCCTGAACCATTGCAAGAACTCTTGTGGTGTCTCATTGTATTTACGTGTCAACCCCATCAGGTCGACGAAGTTCTTTTTCATTGGAACCGCTGTAGAAGTACGAATGAAACTTGTTCTCCGATTCAGCCCATGTTCCAATAGAATTGGCCGGCAACGTGGCAAACCATGTGAAAGCCAGCCCTATAAGGGATGATGGAAAGTTCTGCGAATCCTCCATGCTTCATCGTTGGCAAGCTCTCCGAGTTGGATCAGGTACCGACTGATGTGTTCGTAGTGGAAGTATCATTCTGTCCCGAGAACTTGGTCAAATCACTTGGAGGCTTCAATCTTGAAGGAAGTGCCACTTTCTGTTGTACCAATCGGGATAGGGTGACCGATACACATAGGGCGATTCTTGGGCTTAATCCCAAATTGGTGTTGCATCATATCGGCCATCCTTGCTAGGAGTATATCCATATTGGTATCTTGAGGTCCATGAAATTGTCCTCGACCGTCGGATGGCTTATACCCGTGATTCGGCATAGCATGAACGTGGAGTAGTCAACGAACTCTGTGTACCCAGGGCCAAAGGGATTTCTCTGCAACCCACTGGCCATTGGAGCTATTGAATAAGTGTTATACTGGAGGATTCCTAGATGCACCGAATGTCGCTTCTCCATGTGTCTTGGCTCCGGATTCCCCTGGTTTTTCTGGTGTCTTGTTCTCTCCCCCAGATTCCTGATTCGTAGCTCCTTTCTTTGGTGGTGGCTTAGGCACATTTATGTATCTTGGCCCTGAAAGCTCACCAAGCCGAGCCTCAAAGTGTTGATCAAACTCGGGTCCAAAGCTAGCCTTCATGACATCACAGAAAGTGTTGAAGAACGCCGTGTTGTGATTAGTCATTGCTCTTCCAATGGCAGTTGCAACAATCTCCTCCATCCGACGGCGGATTTCTTCAGGACTTGGTTCCTCATCTTCCTTTTTCTGCCCCCTCTGTATCAGAAACTTGCTGGGCATATTCCTTGTCACTGGGCATCACTATCTTTGGAAGATCCATCTTCTAGATGATTGTACCACTCTTGTTCCTAGAGAAGCATGACATGCACTTTTCAAAGAAGGCTGCACAGTCCCTCACCATGGTCTCCATGTCGATTGGCAGGTCACTCATCCGAGTTGAATGACATTGTTCTTGTTGACTTCTTCAGGCATCTTGTCTTGACCTTGAGTTGTCCCTCGTTGACGGTAACCAACGACAAATTAAATACCGTCAACACAACACCAAAACAACCTTGAAATAGGGATTTCAACTAACATATTCCAAAGTTTTGGTGTTTATTTGGACTTGCGGTACAAATTCGGGATGATCACTTTGGGCCAAAAAGACAAAGAAAAAGAAATAAAATCAACAAATAGAAAAGGCCCAAAGAAGCAAATGGCAAGCCCAACCAAGAATCGGGACAAAAACGTCAAAACCGGTAGGGCCAAGACCACCTTACAACTTTTCGAACAAAGGAAGCCCAGCCTGCGCCCGAGCCGGGCCGACCCGGCGGCAGGTACGCTAGCGCACCACCGGCGCGGCCGCACCCCTCGGCCGAGGCGGTTCGGGCCCAGCTTCGTGGAGGCGGTTTGTTACCTTCCAAAACCGACACTACCGACGTTGGATGGTCAGTTTGGCACGTATGGAAGGTTTTCCTATGTCGGTTTTGGTGTTTCTAGCACTTAGGCCCTCCCCTTGTGTATAAATAGCTCCCTCCTTCACCTCTCTACACAACAATTCAAAGGAGAAACCAGTCCACTTGTGCAAGAGAGTAGAATTAGATCTTCTTCTTCTTCTACTACTTCTTCTATTCTATCTTCTAATTCTAGAGAGTGAGAGAGGGAAGAGCTAGAAAGAAGCTTTGTTCTTTCTACCCGAGTTGCCGGTTCGCCCCCCTCGGTGTTCCGCTGGTTCCTAGGAGGATTTGAGTGCGGACTTGTCCAAGACCCGCGCCTCGCTTTGTACCTCTGCAAGCTACTTACACTTTGGTAAGAAGTCTTGTGATTATCTTGCAGCCTACTTAATTTCCTTCGTACATTTCTTAGCTGTTGTAGACTTGCGGGATTGGTAGATTGTCTCGTTAAGAGCGCTAGTTCTTGGTGAAGGAACTCTTTGACCGGGGAACCTTGGCCAACATCAAGAACTGTGACCAATAGTGCAAACGTGGTGTTTGGACTAGCGTTCACCTACCTTTTGCGGTGCATCCCACGGTTGAGGGGGTAGGCGGCTTGGTCGTGACAAGCCTTGTCCGTCCCTTGAAATCCCCACACGTTCGGCTGTGTCGTAGAGCTAATTGCCGGACTCTACCCATTTGGGAGCGGGCCGGTGCCCGAAGTGAGTAGACAACAGACTTTAGGAATCACTGCCTGGAAAACTTAGCCTATAGATACCTCGCTACTCTTAGAAAACAAACCCTTGCCTTAGGTTGACACAGACTAGAAAAGCCACGCTGCTTGCGACCGTTCTTGTGTAAAATACGATACCACGCTACCACCGGGTGAAGTGCTACAACGGTATTTCCCGGCGCTATGATTTCCTTGTGTGCGTAAGAAACACCAACAAGCATTTCGGGCGCCGTTGCCGGGACGGTTGTCGTAGTTATATCTCGAGCCTAGTCGACCTGTGTGACTGGTAGTATCCTTTAAACAAAAATACCAAAAAGAGTTCTTGTTACCCATGGAGCAACCTACTATCCAAATCCCGTCCGCTCCTAAGGGCGAGCTCGTAGAACCATGCCAATCCGCGAAGCCAATCGAGCTTCAGATTATGAGCTCCGCCCGGCTTTATAGCCATGGTTTAGGCCCAGCCTTTTCAAAGCTCGAATATGAAAAACCCCTATTATCATTTACGGAGTTTGAGCAGCTCGTGGGTGCCCCGACAATTCGCGTGCATGACACACGACACGCTAAGGTGGAAGTTGTTTCCGTTCTCTCTCTCGAGAGGGCGACTCAATGGTACGCCCATAACGTAGGGTTGGTAAACGGAGAATGGGAGGAACTGCGAAATAGATTCTGTGTAGCGTTCTACCCGATATCCAAAATCGCGGCCCTGCGACAAGAGATACTCAACTTCCAACAAATAGAGGGGGAAACTATAGGTGCAGCCTGGGATCGGTTTACCACGCTTACACGATCCGGCCCAGACCTGTCCATACCAAACCACGTGCTTTTACAACATTTCTTGCTAGGATTGGACAAGGCAACTGCCCTACTGCTTGATTTAGCTGCCGGAGGGTCATTTTCACATAAAACCACAAAGGAAGGAGAAGCTCTCCTAAACCGTATTCTTGAGAATACTCCTCCTGCTAGAACCCATCCGTAGAACCCAAGCGTAAACCGGAGGAAGTTTCTTCTACGATGCCGAACCCGTTAAAACCTTAGAGACCCTCGCCTGAACTGTAACCCGAGAGGAGACCGTATGTACGGATCTCCCATTCTTCGAGGTTGACCTTACCGATCAATTCGGTGACACCTCGGCAGTACGAACAATGGAAGAAACCACTGGCCCCAGCTTTAGTTTCGAACGACCCCCTCGGATAAACTCTTTCTCCGTGAGTCTATTAAGGAGCTACAATGACTATAATGAGCACGGAATGGTTGTGAGAGGAAGGACCCTCTTTCGAAGAAATTCGGATAAGTGGCCCCTCTACGCCTATCTGTTGCAAATATCAGGGAAACTGGGTGGAAGTCATGTATAACCCTACTGTGGGAATAAACATAATGTCCAAAACCTTTGCACAAACCTGTGACGAGGAAGCCATTAGGACCCCCACAGCACGGACTTTGCGCATAGCACCATGTACTACCATTGAAAGCCGTGAAGTTATACATGAACAAATCTTCCAACACCAGGATGTCAAGTTGTCTCTCGGATTTTCATATTTTTGATATCCAAGACTTCAACATCCCGATCGGGCAACCCTTGGAGAAGATTCTTGATCTATCAACATCCTGGGAATTAGATGTCAAACTCGGAAGAAAAAGTTTTCTATCCCGCTTACTGAGCTAAAAACTCGGTAACAGAACCCTTCCTAGAGTACGACACGCCCGAGGAGGTCATGGGAGTTATGCTATATGAGAACCCAGAAAATGGACCTAGAAAAGACGCCCAATTCTTCATTGAAGAAGAGGACAATTCAGGGGAACTCATAGAACTTCCCAAAGAGGAAGAGCTAACTCGGCCTCCGCTTGAGCTTAAACCCCTACCCCCGTGCCTATGCTATGTCTTCCTAAATGGCAATTCACAAGCCCCCCGTCATCATGTTTATAAGCTTAGTGACCAGAAAACCACCCAAACTAATAGCCGCCTTAGAGAAACACAGATCGGTCTTCGGGTATTCCCTTCAAGATCTAAAAGGGGTAAGCCCAACACTATGCACACATCGCATTCCTATTGACCCCGACAAGACCCCCTCATGCGAACCCCAAAGCGAGCTCAATAATGCGATGCATGAAGTCGTGAAGAAGGAAGTTCTCAAGCTTCTTCACGCCGGGATTATCTATCCCGCACCACCACGAGGATTGGGTTAGCCCACCCAAGTGGTCCCTAAAAAGGGAGGAATGACATGGCGTTGAGAACGCTTAAAACGAACTCATTCCACAAAGACAAGTCACGTGGTGGAGAATGTGCGTTGATTATAGAAAACTTAACAAGGCAACAAAGAAAGATCACTTCCCGCGCCTTTATTGATGAAATGTTGGAGCGGTTAGCGAAACACTCTTTCTTTCGCTTCCTTGACGGGTACTCGCTACCACCGTATCCCGATCCACCCCGATGACCGAGCAAGACCACGCTCACATGCCCATACGGAACCTATGCCTACCGTAGAATGTCATTTGGGCCGTGTAATGCACCCGCTTCTTTTCAAGATGCATGATGTCTATCTTCTCGCACATGATCGAAGAAATCATGGAGGTCTTCATGGACGATTTCTCCGCCTATGGTAAGACTTTTGAGAGTTGTCCAAGAACCTAGATCGGGTCTTGCAAATGCCAAGAAAAGGACCCGTACTTAATCGGGAAAAGTGCCACTTCATGGTCCGAGAAGGCATCGTTTTCGCACCTCGTGTCCGAGAGGGGGATAGAGGTAGACAAAGCCAAAATAGACGTTATCGAAAAGCTACCACCCCCAAAGTGAACGTCAAGGGTATCCGTAGTTTCCTAGGCCACGCAGGGTTCTATAGAAGATTCATAAAAGATTTTTCACAAATCACTAGACCACTTACGGCCCCTCGCTAGCCAAGGATGTGCCCTTTGACTTCACGGATGAGTGCCTACACGCTTTGAAACTCTAAAGAAAGCACTCATCTCAGCCCGATCATCCAACCCCCCATTGGTCGTTGCCATTTGAAATCATGTGCGATGCTAGCGACTATGCCGCCGGGTGCGGTCTTAGGCCAAACCACTCGACAAAAAGCAAAGATGCCATCGCATATGCTAGCAAAAACTCCGACAGAGCCCAGCTTTTAATTACGCCACAAATGTAAAAGAGCTCCCGGCAAAGAGTCTTTGCTATCAAGAAGTTTCGATCCTACTTAGTGGGTGCAAAATAATCGTCTACACAGCACCATGCCGCCCTTAAGTATCTTCTTACCAAAAAGGATGCGCGAAACCTCGATTGATCCGCTGGATTCTTCTTCTCCAAGAATTTGATATTGAAATAAAAGATAAAAAAAGGGTAGAAAATACGCTTTGCGGATCATTTGTCGCGAATGCGTAACTAACATGCAGGAACTACCAATCAACGACTACCCGCGCGACGACATGCTACTCAAGGTGTCGCACTTCAACCCATGGTACGCAAACATTGTGAATTACATGGTTGCGTGCTATGTACCACCTGGGAGAACAAGCGAAAAGCTCCAAATGGAGAGCAGACGGCACCTATGGGACGACCCATATCCGTGCGGGGTGTGTGCGTGACGGCTTGCTAAGAAGATGCGTGCCCAGGAGGAAGGAATGCAGATCATCGAAAATGTCATGCATCTCCCTACGGCATTCGGGAGTATTCCGCACACAAGCCAAAATTTGGCAAGGTATGGATTCTTCTCGCCGACGATGTACGACGACACGAAAGAGTTCATCGTAAGATGCTACAACCGCCGAAGACTAGGAACATCACAGCCAGTGATGCAATGCCCCTACATTACAACCTTCAAATAGAAATATTTGATGTGTGGGGCATTGACTACATGGGGCCATTCCGAAGTCCCATGATTGCGAAAGTACATCCCGGGTGGCAGAGACTACGTGTCAAAGTGGGTAGAGGCACTACCATGCGAGCCGGCCGATGGCAAGCACGCACGCAAGATGTTCCATGAAATCATCTTCCCCGCTTCGAACGCCACGCATGGTGATCGGTGGACGGAGGATCGCATTTCAAGGACAAATCATTCAAGGCCTTCTTGAAGGAGCTCGGCACTCGCACAATATTGCTACCCCTTATCATCCGCAAACCCAAATGGCAAGCCGAAACCTCCAATAAACAAATCAAGAACATCCCGCAAGACGACTGACGGTCAACGAGATGGGGAAAGGCCGAAAAACAAGCTACCCGATGCTCTCTCGGGCATATAGGACAGCTTACAAAGCCCCCATCGGCATGTCACCTTATCACCGGTCTATGGCAAAACCTGCCATTTACCGCTTGAGCCGAGCATCGAGCTCATTGGGCCATCAAGAAGTGGAACATGGACGCCGACTCGCCGAAAAGAACCGCCGAGACAAATCTCCGAACTAGAAGAATGGCGAGAGAAGGCGTGAATACGCTGGCAAAGCTCTACAAAGAGCGCACAAAAGATGGCATGATCACAAGATCAAGATCAAAGAATTCACTACGCGCACAAAAGTACTCCTATTCAATTCCCTGGTGAAACTATTCGCGCAAGGGAAGCCGAGAAGCAAATGGAAAGGACCGCATAACCGTCATCAACACATCGCCACATGGCGCAATCACAATCCAAGATGACGCAGTGAGATACAAAAGGTAAACGGTCAACGCCTTAAGCTTTTCTTCGAGCCAAGATTCGATCTTAACCAAGAGCTCGATAGAATAGATTTATGCTTTGAGGATTAATTTGTGATGACCAAGTATATATATATAAAAAAATAATATAATAAATAAATTTAAATAAGGTAATAATAAAACATAAAAGTTATCTATATATTTTTACATTATTTTAAATAAAGTTTTTACGTTATTAATTTCTTTTTACTTTATTAAATTCAAGCTGGTCATTTGTTACACAAAGAATATATACTTTCTAAATTAATCAAAAGCATAAACTATTTTCAAAATTCAAATTTGAGGATCAATTAGAGATCAAGCCAGAAAGGAAACGCTTCGCGCGGCAAACCCCGCCCAAAACTTTTCGTAAAAGGAAATGGATGTGGCCGAAAAACCCCGACTGGGGACGCTTGGGTGGTGCGCTTGGCCAAGACCACCTAGTGCGCCCGCACCCCTGGGCCGCCCCCGCTTCGATGCAGGATTTCGCCCATCACCTTCTCCTTTCTCACAACCCACGTAGTAAGGTTTGCTCGCGCATTTTAACCCGCCAAACCAGAGAGGAGAATTTGTCCTATAAAATCCACCCTCCTCCTCTCCATTCTTCACACCACTCCTTCTTGCTCTTCTTCTCTCCTCAATACTTCTTCCTCCAAAGGCCGAACAAGCAAAGAAAACTCTCTTTCTCCCATGGCACTAGTACCCTTCAATAGGGAGGAAGCCATGACTTTTGCCTCTAAATATGTAGAGAAGAGAGAAACTCCCAAAAGACCTTGCCCTCCTACCCTCCCCCGCTTGAACTTCCGACACCAAAGAAGAGGAAGGTAGATAACAAGGAAAATATCCCCATAGAGAATCAAGAGGAAACAAAAACATACTCCAATGTCCCGACAAAACCTCTCTCCGCCTCCTTCCAAAAGTACGATTCTTGTTTCCCCATATACCTTAGAGCAATTACCAAACGGAACATGGAGGAAAAGGTTCCCAAACCTCAAATCCAGGGACAACCAAAAGGATTCTTCGGGGATGACGACATTGTGCCCCAAGAGGGTCCTACAAATTGAGAGTGTGCGGAAAAGATCACGAACTCTCAAGCTTCGTCTGAATCCTTAGAGGCAGGCTAGCAAAAAGGCATAGCGCCAATGTCCGCCTTTAGGAAAAAGCTTGCAGACTTGCACGTTAGTCTGCGCATGAGGAGCTTAGACTCACGCTAGGGGGAGATGGGGGTAGAACGCCAGTGGATCTCATTGACCTTTTTGAGTAAAAGAGCTCTACCTCTTTATCAATAATTAGGCGCACACCAGTTTAATTTTCAGTATTTCCCTTTTTCAGTCATTTTGTAATTCCTTCAAGTGTGCCCCCAGCTTTGAATTATTTATAAATTCAATAAAGTTGTTTTACTATTATTGTATATGTCTCCACTTGTTTTTGTCCTTGTGCAAAAGAAAATTTAAAAATAGATACAAAAACAAGTGTGGGGAGGCTCACAAGTCAAAGGTACGTGATTTATTTAAATTAAATATTGACTTGTGATTTTTCTTTAAAAGTGCTAAAACCTGAACCAAGTTAGCAAAACTCCATCTTTATATCTACCAATTGATACATGGCATGCGTATATTTTATTCTCGCCAAAAATACCATACCTCTGTTGAGCAACTATCCTTTAGGGACCCCATGCTTATCTAAATAATTGATCTTTGCGATATGGTAGAATGACTTGACGCTTGCTCTCTTTTTGCAACAAGACTTGGTTTTATTTTCAAAAATTTAAAATAAAGCATGCTCATGGTTTGACTTAGCCAAATCCTACCAAAGCCTGAACAATGATATGAATATCCATTATAGCTACTTCCTCCTGTATTGAGTTTTGTCGCCCCCGTGATCCGCGTTGAGAGAGGCTCATACTCCCAAGATCGAGAAACACGTACACCCACATATACACGCCTGTTCTCACAATGAGAATTGCGCACAACATGCATCTTTACCATCCACCAAATAAATACTCCATTCAATACCATGATCATCTCCTATTATCAAGAAAATGCAGAGAGAAAGATACAGACTGCAGAAAAAGAAAAGAATAAGAAATGAAAAATGGACACGTGTCCGAGGGGCGAGTAGAGCCCACATCTCCAAAAAAAAAAAAAAAACAAAAAAAAGAAAAAGTAGCCTCGTATCTCTCTAGAAGCATACAAAAAGAAGGAAAGAGATCATGAGTCAAGGAGTAACCACAAAGAAAAAAATATATATATCATCAAATTTTCCACACACCGATGCACATTTCGATCTAAGGGTAGGGCACCTCTTTCCAACGATCCGTAGCTTGACCCGACAATATATACATAGGTACGTATGCACCACTCCACCGAAAAGATCCGCGAAAACCCCGCAAAATAGGATGAGTGAGAGTGATACAAACAAGAGTGCTTTGGGAGAAAAATTCAAACAAAAGTGACTTTGTGAGAGTCAATACCATAAAGAGCAATGCTATTTCTTTCAAAAATTCAAAAACTTACCAAGTCTTTGCGCATGAGTAGTGGCAAGAAGATAGAAGTTCATGCCGTTCCATTGCTCAATTATTCTAAGATAACTTGTAGCCACCATGAATGCTCACAAGGCATGTAAGGCTTGGAATAACCCGTATGCAAGCTTACATATTGGAGATTGAACCACTTTAGTCCTCGTGGCCTTCACCGAGGACGAGTAAAGGGCTAAGTGTGGGGAGTTTGTTGACTGTGAACCAACGACAAATTAAATACCGTCAACACAACACCAAAACAACCTAGAAATAGGGATTTCAACTAACATATTCTAAAGTTTTGGTGTTTATTTGGACTTGCGTACAAATTCAAGGATGATCACTTTGGGCCAAAAAAAGACAAAGAAAAAGAAATAAAATCAACAAATAGAAAAAGGCCCAAAGAAGCAAATGGCAAGCCCAACCAAGAATCGGACAAAACGCCAAAACCAGGGCCGGGCCAAGACCACCTTACAACTTTTTTCGTAACAAGGAAGCCTAGCTCGCCGAAGTTCCGAGCCAAAGCCGACCCCCTAGCAGGTGCGCGCCGCACCACTGGCGCGGCCGCACCTCGGGCCGAGGCGGTTCGGGCCCAAATTCGGGAGGCGGTTTGTTACCTTCCAAAACCGACACTACCGACGCTTGGATGGTCGGTTTGGCACGTATGGAAGGTTTTCCCTAGGTCGGTTTTTGGTGTTTTTAGCACTTAGGCCCCTCCCCTTGTGTATAAATAGCTCCCTCCTTCACCTCTCTACACAACAATTCAAAGGAGAAACCAGTCCACTTGTGCAAGAGAGTAGAATTAGATCTTCTTCTTCTTCTTCTTCTACTTCTTCTATTCTATCTTCTAATTCTAGAGAGTTAGAGAGGGCGTAGCTAGAAAGAAGCTTTGTTCTTTCTACCCGAGTTGCCGGTTCGCCCCTCGGTGTTCCTTGGTTCCTAGGAGGACGGAGTCTTTGGACTTGTCGGCACCCGCCCGCTTGTACCTCTCCGCAAGCTACTTACACTTTGGTAAGAAGTCTTGTGATTATCTTGCAGCTACTTAATTTTCTTCGCACATTTCTTAGCTGTTGTAGACTTGCGGGATTGGTAGATTGTCTCGTTAAGAGCGTTAGTTCTGGTGAAGGAACTCTTTGACCGGGGAACCTTAGCCAACATCAAGAACTGTGACCAATAGTGCAAACGTGGTGTTTGGACTAACGCTCACCTACCTTTTGTGGTGCATCCCACGGTTGAGGGGGTTGGCGGTTTGGTCGTGACAAGCCTTGTCTCGTCCCTTTGAAATCCCCCCATGTTCGGGCCGTGGTCGAGCCAATTGCCTGACTCTACCCATTTGGGAGCGGGCCGGTGCCCGAAGTGAGTAGACAAATGTGCTTTAGGAATCACCGCACGAAAAACTTAGCCTATAGATACCTCGCTACTCTTAGAAAACAAACCCTTGCCTTAGGTTGACACAGACTAGAAAAGCCGCCAAGCGACCGCCCTTGTGTAAAATACGATACCCTCGCTACCACCGAGTGAAGTGCTACAACGGTATTTCCGCGCGCTGCGGATTTCTCTCGTGATAGTAAGAAACACCAACAAATCCCACTGGCGTGCCAAAAAGTGTGTAGGCACAAAAACCTCAATCCCTGTGTCCGCACACACCGACAAGCCGGAATAGCCGGCTTTACTCGACCGCCTGAAAGTGTTCTTGAGGCGCGCCACCAATTTGACCTCGTTAATTGACAAGGAGGTAAACGTGAGATCCGAACATGCCCGGTGTGACAAAGACAGCTTCCCATGTATGGCCCCAAGGTCGGTTGTAATGACACATAGCTATGAGAGCTATCTCGTCGACGCATAATGAATGCATTCGTAAGCATGTATAAAGATGTAACGTAATAATAGTTGTCGAATGATCATATAAGACATGTTTGAACAAGTAAAGTCAATCATCATGATATGACATCATAAAGCTCGTTGCATGGATCGAATTAAATGACAACATGGAAAATAAAGCGTGTAACTCATAAATATAAACCTAATCTAAATGACACATGCATAGGTTTCGTCCAACTAGTTTGCCGCACGCCTAGCCTTTCTAAACCCGTCGAGCTTAAACCCTTGCAAGCTAATCCACCGCATGATACCACTTGCTACAGATATAAACCACTTACCACAACTAGATCAATCCACCGCATGATACAATCTAACCATGATAAGCTAAAAGCACGCATACATCTAAACAGTATCTATAGACTCTCATTACTCATTGAAGCACGTATGCATAGAAAAGTAAAATGTACATGCAAACCTAATATAAAGCAAAGCCGAGATTCATCCCTTAGTCAGTCCTAACAAAGAATCCACCGCGATGATACACCGCAACAAGCTAATCCACCGCATGATACCACTTGCCGACTTAACCGCTCAAAACCCTCTTCGTCCCTAACAGCTATCCACCGCATGATACACCGCAAAGAAGCTAATCCACCGCATGATACGGCTTGCCGTGACTAGACTCTAATGATAGGTAGACTCACACATGCAAATTACAAGTAAACACATAATCAGTATTCGGCAAGCTTGCCGAACCAGGGTCCATGAAGAAGGAACTCACACGTAAAACCTTAGCCTCGCCGCGCACAACTCATGACTAAACGCGCAAGAACCCATTAACACGTGACAACTTAGATTTATCTAAGCTCAGCTATGAAAGAACGTATAGATCTAATGACAAGCTAGTGATAAACATTAAATGCATTGATGATAATTAGATCTAACAAAAGATAAAGCCGAGCCACATCAATCTAAATTGGGCAAAAAGTATGTGCAAACACAATTAAACAATAAATAAAGAATATGCAACACACGGTAACTTAATGAATTCATTAGATCTTGCCAAAATCTAATGAAGCCGATAATTAGCTCTAAGCCGATCTTAGCCCACCAAATGGCTCATGATCGACCGAGAACCCTCTTGCCCCCTCGATAGCTTAAATCCGCCCGACGATACTAAGCGTGAACAAGACTTCTTGCAATAATCTAAGTCCGCCCGACGATACTAGACATGGTGCAAGGTTGCCGCATTTCACGGAGGTCGACGGGTCGATGGTTCCTCTCACAAAGAGATCGATGACACGACCGGACTCGAAGGGTGGCCGAGCCAAGGCACGTAGCCGGGTTTGTCAGATTTGATTTGGTAGATTGTTTTACGCTTGTCGGGGTCTCATATTTATACCTTGGGCTTGACGAGTCCTAACTAATTACGAATAAACATAACAAAAAATATCTAGCTAAGATACATTGTCCTCCAAGTCTTCTGAGTCGTGAAATTGCACGTGACGGGCCCTCATCCTCGAATATCCTCTTTGACGCTCCATGCTTGCCGAACCATCTCATGCTTAGCTCCTTCTGACTCAAGCTTCTAGCCGAATAACAATGGCTTCCCGAACGCCACGTTGTTGCCGCTTGTCTCTTTGCTAACCGAATGACTTCTTACCGAATCATCATGTGTCGCCCATCTATCATTCAAAGCTCTACCAAATTTTGGTGTTAACAAAAGTGCCGCATCGTAGCTCCGTGAATGAGGCATCGGTTGACGTCCGCACCCTACACAAGGTAGACCGATTGGCAGCAAAAAAGAACCTTGAATTCGAAGGTAACTCTTTCACTAGCTTTCCAGATTCCAAAGTTTTTTCAAACCTGGGTAGGCTAGGCATCAACCTAGGCACCTCTGATGTAATTAAAATAAAAAACTTAGAGGTTGATAGGTTAGCTTTATGTGCTAATAAAAAGAATGGTTCTTCTAAATCTAAACCCTCCAATATTGAGAGTGAGGATGAGCGGGATACACAACTTGATGCAATTCTCAGCCACACCTATGAAAATCTAAATGAGAATTTGCAGGAGGAGGAGAATGATCAAATCATAGATCTCTCTCCACTCCATCGGAGGAAAAAATAAAATAATGCCAAGAATACTAAAAATGGCAAACTCCCCAAGAAGCCAAAGACCCCCTCCAAAATTATTATAAAATGAAAGGAGTTTTTTGGAATAGTAGAGGTCTGGGAGACTTGGCCAAACATAGGTTTTTGGCTGAATTAGTTAAGGAAGAGCAAATTAATTTTATTGCTATCTCCTAAACAAAGCCGGATTCCTTTCCGGATCATGTTCTCAAAAATCTTTGTGCAGGACATGATTTTCTTTTGGCACACCATGGCACCCCACCTGAAGGTCGTGGGGTATCGTACTAGGTGTGGACTTGAATGTTTTTGACATTGGAGCCATTGCTGAGGGAATTTTTTAGGTAAAATTTACCCTGAGAGTCAAATCAAATGACTTCAAATTTGTGCTATATGCGGTTTATGGGCCAGCACAACTCCAGAATAAGAGTGCTTTCCTAGTAGAACTCGCGAACACATGCTCCAAAGAAACTCTCCCATATATCATAGGAGGAGATTTCAACATCATGCGAAGTCTAGAAGATAAGAGTTCTGGGGACTTCGACCCTAAATGGCCTAATCTTTTTAATGCTGTCATCGAATCTCTGAATCTTAAGGAGATTTTCATGGCAGGCCGCCAATACACATGAGCAGGGGCTCGGGATAATCCAACCTTTGAAAAGTTGGATAGAGTTCTAGTAAGCACGAATGGGAAATCATGTTCCCATTGACAACAGTAGAACCTAGGGATAGGAATATCTCAGATCACACTCCCCTAGTGTTAAACACAGGTGTTTTGACACACCTAACCCACAACCGCCCCTTCAAATTTGAGAGGGGATGGTTGTTTCGAGATGGATTCTATGATATGGTTGCAAATATTTGGCAATCTCCATGCTCTGGGTCCACTCCTCTTGAACGTTGGCAGTTCAAGATCCGCAGACTGCATAAATATCTAAGGGGCCGAGCAAAACATACCGTCGGGTCATATTGAAAAGAGAAAAAGACTCTAATCGCCCTTTTAGAGAATCTAGATAAGAAAGCTGAGATCTCGCCTTATCCGAGCAAGAGATTGATTCAAGCATTATCTAAAAAAAACGCTTAGTTAACCTTCCGAGAGAGGAAGAGCTAAAATAGTATGAGAGAGCCAAAGTTAAAACCCTCTTGGAAGGGGGATGCTAACACTCGGTTCTTTCATCTAGTTGCCAATGGGAAACATCGTAAGCAACATATCTATAAACTTGAAAATGATCAAGGTGTTGTGATAGGTGATGATCATCTTAAAAGTCATATTACGACATATTATAACGACCTATTTGGCCACCGAAAAATTCGATATCTCCCTTAGGGAAGATCAAGACGCTTTCTTAACGCACACGTATAAATCCGCAAGCGCACGGAATTGTCGCTGTAGCTTTCACCGAAATATTCAGTGGTATCGTATTCTCTACGTGGAACGGATGTACTCTCTCCTAACTAGTTCGCCCAAGGACACACAAGACCAAAGATGGGGAGGATTATCGAGAAGGGTCCTTACACCTTTAGGGTCTATGGTTAGCCAGTCTCGAGCTACTTGTTCACTTCGGCACCGGCCAACGCCCAACATGGGAAGCTTCCCAGGAATTAGCTCTAAGACACAACCCAACATGGGGGGATTTCAAGGGACGGACAAGGCTTGTCATGACCAAGCCGCCTACCCCCTCAACCGTGGGATGCACCGCAAAAGATAGGCAACCCCTAGCCTAGACACCACGCCTACACTAGTGATTATCACTCTAGCGTGTTAACAAGGCTTACACGCCCCCTGGTCCTTCTACTAGAGCGCGGCCTCGAAGGAACGACTATCAATCCCGCAAAACAAGTAGATGAATCGTGGATAAACAAAAGACAATAAAGATTATCGAACCGCGGAAGCTTACATAGCCAAGATCCCGTTAAAGAGCCAAGTCCGAATCCACCGAGGTACAAGGTTGGGGAGACACCGACAAGTCCGGCGCTTCCCCGCCTCGCCCCTTCACATCTCTCCTCCGCCGATCTCTCTACTACTTAGGTAGGGCCTAGACCCATTGGAGTGAGGTAGAAGAGTAGAGGGGAGAGTCCTCTTAGAGGAGAGGGAGAGACTCTTCCTTGGAATGGTGTGTGTTGAATGAGGGGGAGAGGGCCTCCTTTTATAGGTAGAGGAGAGGGGGCTCTTTGGAAGATGGTCATCCCCACATGGAAGGAGCCAAAACCGACCTGGGAACACCTTCCTAATTTGCTAAACCGACCAACCAACGTCGGCAACGCTAGTTTTGGAAGGCAACAAACTGCCTCGCCAAACCTGGGCCCGAACCGCCCTGGGGATGGGTGCGGGCGCACACCTGAGCTCGGTTTCGGGCCGGCCTTGGCAGTCGGGCGTGTTTGAGCTTGAAAAGTTGTGTGGCGGTGTTTGCTCGGCCCAGCTTCGCGTGTTTGGTCCATTTCTCCCTTGGGCTTGATGTTCTTCGGAATGCGCTTTCCCGGGAGGCGCCTTTTGGTATATTTTCCACTTGTTTCTTATATAAATGTACACAATAATAATTTGGACACTACAAGTGGAAATATGTGAGTTATAAATGTATATGAGTATGATGAGGTACTCCCTTTATGGTAGTAAGTTGACGGGAAAAATATGTCGTTGGTGACCGTCAACAAACTCCCCAAGCTTACCCTTTGCGCGCCCTTGAGCAAAAAAGATAAGTACTTGGTTGTTGATCGAGTTGCTACTATGCCGACACGTTTCACAAGTGCCGTGGTTATAATAAGATTTTCTACTAGAGTTTGAATAAAATGGCACCTCTTTTTCCCGCCCTTTATTACCTTTCATCGTAGCGGGGCTTTTTAGCTTTTCAAAGTCTTGGGCGGTTGCCGATAGAACGGTTATAACAAAATACTTATCATTCATCCTTTCGATCAACTTTTTATCCTGGATTTATTTATTTAGATTATATTTGTTTTTCGAAAAGTATGGGCTTTATTATTATTATATATATATTTTTTGGAGAGGTGGGCTGTACTCGCCCCTAGACTTTTATCTTTTATTTCCTCTCTTTTCTTTTTCTCTTTTTTTTTTGGTTTTTAGAGATGTGGGCTCTACTCGCCCTCCTGACACATGTCCATTTTTCATCTCTCTCTCTTTTTTTTTTTAACATTGCCCATATCTTTTCTCTTTTCAAATTAGATTCCCTGGATGTCAAGTTTCTCTTTTTTGGACGAAATCATAGCAAATCTATTTGTACCATATCATACTTGGCAACAACTTAGACTAGATAGAGCTTATGGAACCCACATGAATCAGTTTTTAGGACAAGTTTTTAGACCTAGCCACTAAAACCCAAACTTTAGAGAAAATTGAATTATAAACTAGGCAATGTGCAAATCATAAGACGTAGCAACTATTCATTATTTCAACAAGGGAATAAATCTAAACATTTTCATAGCTCATATGTATAGGAATGGAATTTTGTCTTCCCACCCCCTTTTTTAGTATAACTCATCATTTCATATGATAGAGAATATAATCAAAATGTGAGATATACGTTACCTTTCTTGGAGTCCTCCCCCAAGCTAGCTCTTTAGTTACCTTTCATGGTTGTGCTAGCTTGAGCGCCGCAATGATTTGAGTTGTGATTGGTCGCGTGGATGGAGGCTTCCCCCAAGCTTGTCTTTTGATGTCATCACAAAAACAGGACAAGGAACTTGGGGTTGAAAGGTTTATCTCCATCTCCTCTTCTCTCATCTCTCCTCCTTCGTTTCTCTCCCCTTTTTATTATTATTGTGAGATGTGAGAGTGAGAGTTTTGCACAAACCACCGCTTGAAGAGGAAGGAGTTAATGGTAGTCGCTTAGCCTCGCCCTTCTCCATCGTGAATTGCTCTACGCCGCGTGCATTTGTGTTGGGGAGATCGTGGATGGGTGTGCTTATATGCTTGAGAGATCTCCCCACACTTATTCTTGTACTGCTTATTTTAAACAAAGAAAACAAAACAAAAACAACAACATGGCTCTATCGGCAAGAATACCGTGGAGCTTTTATTATGAGAATTTTATTTTTATTTTATTTTATTTGTTCACCACAACATTACTCAAGCAAGGCTAACATAAGGAAGCAAAGTGTAAGCATAGCCTTGATTTGTCTCCAACAAAAGATACTCTCATAGATCATGACAACAAATCTCTAAATTCATTAGTCAAGATCCAACACCATGTCGAATTTGATTAAAGGAGATCTTTTTTAACCTAAGCACCATGCTCAATTTAAAAGATCTATGGATGTAACTCATGTACGCACATGTGAAGACACCCAAACCGCAGCATATGACATAAACATGAGAAGAATAAAGTTTTGGTTCAATGGAGACAAAAATGAGTGAAGAGTGTTGGTGAACATTTATTTCCCTTTGCATACCTAGATATACTTATCGGCAAAGATCTACGGATGAAGCATCGAGTTGTTGCTACGGGTTGCATGATGGCTGCTCTGTCGTGTGCTCCTCAAGGCTAGGCCACACATACATGTGTATGGGCCATGGGTCTTGATGGTAGCAAAGAAGGATGAGAGACAAACCCATCTTGCTCGTGGAAGCAATGATAGGTGGAGTCAGCAAAGACTTTGGTATGTGTCTTAACCATACGGGGCCAACCTGCTCCTCTCTTCTCTTATTGATTTTTTTATTCTATATATATGTATTTTTTTTTTCTTTTCGATAACACTCTCTTTTTTTTTTTTCTCTTTTTTTTTCTTTTTTTTTTTTTTTTTTAGCAAGGCGGGGTGACATCATTTTTTTTATTCACCATCTTTTTTTATATGACGCCTTGGTAGATGGAACTTGAGGTTTTCACCATCTTTCCCCACACTTGACTTTTGTGTAAAAGTCAAGTGTGCAAAGTCCGGTCTCCTTTCGAAAGTGTGTTCCACAATCCATGGGTATCAAAGTTTTTTTTTATGCTGATGTCGGCCCATGCTTTCAAGCACCGCATGCCTCTTTTGATCTTCTTAATCGATCTCCACCAAATGGTTAGCGACAAGAATACCCGAAGGTGCATACTAACTTGATAACATGCTCTTGCTTTTTATTAAAAAGAGAAAGAGGAAAAAAAAAACTTTTTCTTTTTTTTATGATAACAACAAGAGAGAATTATTCATCTTTTTTTTAACGGTCCGGGTTATCTCCCGGCAGTGCTTTCTTTATGGTCGTAAGCTTGACCGTGGGAATACATCTTGCAGCTATGAAAGGTGGTGAAGTTCCTAGCCTCACCACTAAAAGTTGGCGTTTAAGCTTAAGTCGCAAGGTTAGTACCATCGTGCCACTACGGTATCGGGCAAAACTTGTGATACACGAAGACATCCACAACCATCCTCTTGAAAAGTTTATGAATGAGGATTAAGAGAAGGTTGGGGTCCTCGTAGGGCACGTGGTGAGAAGCAAGACAACTCTAGAGATCCAAACAGTGAGCATGTATCATGAGAAGTTTCGAATGAAAACTCGACATGCTCAATAGCGCTTCATGCTTGGTATCAAGAGTTGTTGCTTCGTGCATGTCCATGGCACTTGAGTTCTTATCCTTAAAAGATATGTCATGGAGAACTAATGTTGAATCTCGACCATTGTCAAGAGCAACGCTTTTTGTTGGCCGAGGGACATGTCTTGTGTTCGAAAGTGAAGGCGACGGGTGTTTCGCTTTCACTAGGATGCAAAAGAAACTTAGGTGAATCGAATGTAGTTATGAACATCGTCCCCTCAAACGGGTTTTGGTTGGGAAAATGCTTCACCTTTGGGATTTCTAGGTGAGAGGCACAAGCAATCTTTTCCCAACTTCTCATCATGGCTCTCCTCTATCGGTTTTTCTCGTGAAAAATCTTTTCGAGAGGGTAGCCTATGAGAAGATCAAAGTCAAGGATGGGATAGATATAGAAGTCTAAGTGAACCTTGTTTTCGTGAATTTTTATTGGCACGGCCCTAGCAATCCCACAACATGCAAAGATGAGGCCTAATTGACCTTTGAAAAGTCTATCTGGCCGAGGCTAGCGGCAAATTACCCAAAAGGGTTTCCGCAAGATATTGTGACATGATATTCGCCTCGGTTGTTGGGTTGTGTAGGGCATCTAAGGGATTTCCTTGTAATGAACAAGATATAGTCGTGGAAGGTGAAAGAATCTAAATTGCTTCAGAAGAACGTTTCACCTCCATTAACCATTCTTTTGAAGGTTTCATGTTAGAGGAAAAATTTCTTAGGAGGAGCCGTGCTCCATTTGCTCCATTCGTGCCATAGAAGGTTCAAGGTTCTCCCATGATCCTCGATTTGATTGGGAACTCCGAAGGATGAAGCATCCCTTCCTTCGTGTTCGTGGTTCGGTGAGGGCTCAACATGCCGCTTCTATTGTTGGTACGTGGTATGGTTCGACCGATGAGGGCTCCTCAAAACTTGACATGCCCTTGTCATGGAGGGGAGTAGGTTCTACAACGGGAGAAGCATGCTTCTCTAGGATGTGATCTAGGATTTTGCTTTGTTCCGTTGTAGGTTTACATGAAAACGACCTCCGATGGTCATGTCAAGGCATAGGGCAGCCGCCTATGTCAAGACCGAACAAAAGATATGCGAAAAGCACACTATCGGGTAACGACATGTCCGGGCTATCATGTATTAAGATTGCAAACCTAGCCCAGGCTGCACCTATGGACTCCTTCTCATCCTCGCTCGAAATCGAGGAATGTCCTTGGTAGGGTGTTGATGGGGAAAAACGCTAGACAAAAATTGTCTTTGAGTTCTTTCCAATCCCCATTTAAACTTCCTATTTACATTCGTGTACCATTGTTCTCGCTCTCCCTAAGAGGGAAAAAACGGAAGCAACGTACACATGATATTTTCTTGTGTCATGCCAGAATGCTTAGGCACACACACATTTCCTCGAAAAACTCGTAGTTGGCTACATGGGTTTTCAAAGGTGGTAGCCGAGAAAGGGTCTACCCAACAATGGATTTTAAATATGGATGGAGTTCATAGCCGATGAAAGTTTTGGTTTTGAAAAAGATTGTGGCTCGTGAACTCCTCCGTTGAAGCGTATGATTTTTAAAAAGATTGGTTGGCTTCATTTTAGAAAAAGAAAATGAATAACTATTTTGGTTTTTTTTTAAGGATAGATACGAGGACTCACTAAGTTCAAAGATAATAGCAACCGCTCCCAAGAACGGCACCGTAAAGCTTGTTGACGCTTTCTTAACGCACACGTATAAATCCGCAAGCGCACGGAATTGTCGTTGTAGCTTTCACCCTAAATATTCAAGGTATCGTATTCTCCACTGTGGAACGGATGTACTCTTTCTCCTAACTAGTAGTTCGCCCAAGGACACACAAGACCAAAGATGGGGAGGATTATCGAGAAGGGTCCTTACACCTTTAGGGTCTATGGTTAGCCGCCTGCAGCTACTTGTTCACTTCGGCACCGGCCAATGCCCAACTGAAGCTTCCGCAATTAGCTCTAAGACGCAGCCAACGTGGGGGATTTCAAGGGACGACAAGGCTTGTCACGACCAAGCCGCCTACCCCCTCAACCGTGGATGCACCGCAAAAAGATAGGCAACCCCTAGCCTGCATACCACGCCTACACTAGTGATTATCACTCTAGCGTGTTAACAAGGCTTACCCGTCCCCCGGGTCCTTCTACTAGAGCGCCCCGAAGGAACGACTATCAATCCCGCAAACAAGTAGATGAATCATGGATAAACAAAAGATAATAAAGATTATCGAACCGTGGAAGCTTACTTAGCCAAGATCCCGTTATGGAGCCAAGTCCGAATCCACCGAGGTACAAGGTTGGGGAGACACCGACAAGTCCGGGCGCTTCCCGCTCTCGCCCTTCTTCACATCTCTCCTCCGCCGATCTCTACTACTTAGGTAGGGCCTAGACCCATTGGAGTGAGGTAGAAGAGTAGAGGGGAGAGTCCTCTTAGAGGAGAGGGAGAGACTCTTCCCTTGGAATGGTGTGTGTTGAATGAGGGGAGAGGCCTCCTTTTATAGGTAGAGGAGAGGGGCTCTTTGGAAGATGGCCATCCCCACATGGAAGGAGCCAAAGCCGACTGGGAACACCTTCCTAATTTGCTAAACCGACCAACCAACGTCGGCAACACTAATTTTGGAAGGCAACAAACCGCCCGCAGTTTTGACGACCGAGGCGTAACACTAAGAACTTCGTACTGCCTAACACAACAACACTTAACATTTATATAAACGAAGGGAGGTCTATGCCGAAGCAAATGCCGTCTTACATAGGACGAGGGATGGGGCATAACTTATCGGCCTGGCCGACACACCGAATTAGTCCAACACCTTTCTAAATACGTAACACATATTCGTAAAAGCTATTTTAAATACAGCGTGGTACTGGTCTACAACGGTTAGAAAGGTAGGCGTATGGCTCCCTTGCGGTGGTGTAGATGTGGCAACGGCCGGTGATTCAGCTCCAATGGCCACTCCAAATGAATCTCGATGCTATAGTCCGAATCTACGTGGTGTTGAGCACATGTTAGCTAGGAATAGTTGGGACAATAGGAGAGATATAGACATTTTGAGGGTCGCGCGCCCATGTGCGCGCGGGCTCGGCCTGCCTTTTTCTATGATCAAAACAAAACACAAATAAAAAAACGACGCGGTGATCATGACACCGGTGATATACCTATAAATACATCTAGCCATCACGTATAAGCATCCAATCTAATTCATGAGTTTTCATAATCATTTTAAATCCAATTTTTTTTCTCGACGTAGAGACGACTATTGGAAACCACACAAGGAAAATAATAAATCTTATAATATAGCCACCCAAATTGTCAATGTATCGTCAATGCCTACTCCATGATACACCTGGTTTACACTCTCATGAGGCATAGCCTACTCCACACAGAACGCTTCTTTTCGTGAGCAAGAGTCTTGCCGTCCAAAGACACTCAGAGATCCCAATAGGAAGCAACATATTTATAGATAGTGCAGCCAAGATTTGTGCAAGGATCTCGTGCGAAGTTATCTTCCCGCATACCTTTTCTCAAGCATGTCTATTGCATTCTTGGGAGTATGGCTCGCTGGCTGATCTTTTGTTTGAGAGTCTTGGGTTGAGCAGCTATGTTGGAGAATAGCAAGAGTCGAATGCATGGAAAAAAGAAGAGTATTTTTTGTACCCGTAATAATGGTATGTACATGTACCGATCACTAAGAAATTGAGCCTCTTTCTCACCGAAGAATCGACGCCTTTGCCGAGTCGACCACCGATAGGGAAGGAAATAATCGATTGTGAAAGTGGTAAGTGATGGCGAAGTTGAGCGCATAAATAATAAAGCATCTTGACAAAGGTATCACATTTGTAAGATCCGACAATTCTCATCGGTCTTGAGATCATCGTAACAAGCCGCATTGTATAGCCGGTAAAAATAGGAGCACATGTATTACCATGCTCGATTATTCACCGATGGTGGGTCGCTGGTCCGAGAAGTCGAAGGAGGTGTCTATAATAAAAACACATTTGAGACATTTGAGGAAAAATAGAGCCGAGCTTCGAAGTTTTTGTAAACGTAAAAGGAAGTGGTGTCTAACAGCTTGTAGCAAGCAGAAAGAGAGTGCACCATCAGGCTTGTTTGGAAGGCGAACTCAGTAGGCCTCCGAAACCTCAACCAAAGTCCAGTTGCATATGAAGAGGGAGTCATATTAGTATAGGAGTTAAATCAAAGATGAAGAAATACAGACTATACAGAAGGAAATCTATAAGGACATCTCAAGAGCGCTTTGAAGTATATAGGCTGTGCAACAAAAAAAAAACAGATCAATATCTCGTCACAGGCCACGCTCATCAAGAAGAACAAGATCGTATACTTGATCGGGCCATCATTAAGAAAAGAGTCATGAAGCGGAACTAACACATTCATATATTAGTATCCTAATATCATTTTTATGTCACAATGACAATATTGAACAATCCCCAAAATATATGTACAATATAATCAATAATTTTCTAGAACCGCATTGTGATTACCTTTTATCCCTCAAACACAAGACATACTTCAAACTAATTTTATTGGTAGATAGGGAATATTCATAGAATTATTTAGGTATGCTTCAGTATGATAACCAAAGTTTCATTTTTTTGTTTTTATTTTTATAGAAAAAATACTAAAGCTAATTGTTGTCCATCAAAATCAATACTTTGTACTGCCTTTGTATGACATTTTGTATTTCTAAATATACTGCCATTATCTGATATGGGAACTATATAGAAGACCTGTCTAATTGCGCATGTGCCACATTTGCTAGCGTAAACATAGGCGCCATTGTAGTAAACTATTTCAGGCCTTCACACTGCAATTTCTCTATTCAAAGATATTTCACAAAGATCTCTATTCTTCATAGAATTGATTTATTCGTGAGTCATTTCACCTAAGACTCTAAAAACAGAAAAAGAAGTTGAGTTACGCACATACAAATTTATTTTGGGACTTGACTACAACCCGTAGGGAAAAGGGGCAACACAACAGTAAAGGGGCAAATTGGATGGAGGCACTAAGGCTAGAATTTTCTTGGTTCTACTGATGACCCTCATTTCATCTTGTCATTTTATGCCATGCACAAATTGGATGTCAAACAGATCACAAGGTCTGACACTATAGCTATCTAGTTTTCTTTTGCCATCTCTTTACCTTGCCGTGGGCGGAAGCATTTTTTAGCAGACTACCAAGCAACAAAGCTACCTACGTCACAACAAAGTAATGATCGGCCTGTTAGAGACCACACAAGATCTAGAATAGCTACTAATCTCAAGAACAATTAGAATAGAATGGAATAAGATCACCTCCAAGGGATGGCCCTCTATGGCGGCACCCATAGCCGGAACTCCATCGAACTTCCCGCATCCGCCGCCATCATCAAAAAAAAAAAAACATGAGCACAAGCAGCAGTCGTGGGGATGAGCACAAGCGGCCAGAGTAACCACTGTTCCCTCGCCTCGGACAGGGTGACCAAATTAGCATCTCAACATCCATCGATCCATTCATTCATCGAAATTAGGGGCTCACCATAGTGGAACGGGAGGCGACATGACGATTCGGCGGGAAACACAGACGGAGCAGCTAGCCAACCAACTCGATTGTCCAAGCCCGGCCAGGGCATGACGGAGCAGCCAACCAACCGGCGGGCGCCGATGGCCAGCGGCCATGGCGGCGGCGCAAATCAGCCAGCCCGACCAAGCCCATGACGCGGCACGGCCGACGGTCGCCCCAGCCGAGGGTGCCTGGGCCGGCGGGCTGTCCCAAATGAGAGGACGCCGCGAGAGACGGCACCAAGCAAGATCCGGGAGGAGAAAAAACGGATCCAGCCCATGGAGGCCAAGGATCCGCCCGTGCCACCACCGCCGCCGCGTCGGAGGCCGCCGTGCCGTGGTTGCCGCTGCTAGGGCCGACGCCGCGCGCGGAAGCCTCATGCCGGGCTCTCTCGCCGTGGGGCTGCTATGCCGCCGCCCGAAGCGCTGGTCCGGCCTCGCCCGCCCTAGCCGCCAAGAAAGAAGGAAGGGAAAGGTATTCTCGTCCACAGACAGAGGCGTGTGAGGGAGGGAGGAGGGACCAGCGGGACCCAAATGACCATACGCCGTGGTAAGCCGCTTGCTGTCCGTCAACGCAAGATCCGACGGTCGGTGTTTTCCGTCGACGTGTCCACCCTCCGGCCGGTCCTGGCCTGCTCAGTCTCATCTCTCTACATACAACTAGCCCCGACCTGTTTGCATTCCCCAGATTTTAAGTCCGACCTCTTTTAGTGAAGACTGCTCCGTTCAACAAATAGATGAAGTCCAAGTTCGAGTGCAAAACCGCACCATTCTACAAAGTGTTGTGGTGCATGGCATACATGGTTGGAAAGATCATCAAGTTAGCTTTCAAACGCATCCAGCCGTTCGTCTTTTGGACTTCCCAATAAGGAGTTATTGCCTAATTACTGAAGACTGCTCTGAGGCCAACAGTCGCGCGAGGCCACTTCGGAGTTGATTTCGTGGAGGCCTTTTCACATTCTTAGTCTTTTCATTTCCATCCCGTGTTTACACCTATCTAGTAGGTCTATAGCTAGTATAAATACTCCATAGCATCATTGTAATCTCAGACTTTTGATAATTGAAATACAGAACCCTTTTGTTCAGCCCGAAAAGCTAACAAATTGAGAGAGATCTCTACCCCTTGATCTTGTGATTTCCTTCGGCGGGATTGCGTAAGCGGCGGCTTCATCCGGCTCCCCAATTGGTGCTCCTACTCCTTTCAAGGTTCTCCTTGATTGATTGTAGGTGTGTTGGTTGGTTCCTTGAGAGTGTGGTTGGGGCGAATCCTCGATTCAGGTTGCCTGGTTAAAGACGGTGGTTGGCTTCGAAGTTTTATTCGCCAAAGTTGCACTAGTTATCGCCGCTTGCAGCAAGTTAGCTGAAGATCGATCCTACGCCGTGAAGATCTGGACATGGTGCCAGCTAAAGGTTCTTTTCGTTATCAAAGATGAAACCATGGCCAGATTTTTGATGATACATGGATAGGAGATAAGCCTCGAAAGCTACATATCCATCTTTATATAGCATAGTACGGGAGCCTCATGCAACCATCGCAAAAGTCATGACCTCTAGCCCTCTTAACATCTCTTTTAGAAGGGCTATGATGGATAATAAACTTACAGAATGGCTTAGTCTAGTAGCACAGATCTCAAATGTCGAATTGGTGGAAGGGTCGATTATTTCGATGGAGCTTAACCAAATCGGGGGTTATTCTCCGTCCGCTCAATGTACCTTGACCTTATAGATACACAAACACCTTTTCGTCATTTGGAAGATAAAAATTCCTCTAAAAATTTAAATCTTTCTCTGGTTTTGCAGAGGGGGGTGGTCTTGACCAAAGACAACCTTGCTAAGAAAATTTGGAAAGGGAGTCAGAAGTGCATATGTTGTAACGGAATGAAACTATCCCACACTTATTCCTAGATCGGTCACCTTACCAACATGATCCGGAGGATTATCTTTTATGCTACTAGCCTAACTCAACCTAGATCAACAGCCATATGTTCGAATTGGCTAACTAATCAAAATAAAAGGATTAGAAATTTGATTTGGGTGGGGGTGGTTGCCATAACCTCGGGCTATCTAGAGATGTGGTAATGATGTTATTTTTAATCAAAAGAACTATAACTCTATTTTTGGTAATTTTCGAGGAGCGTATTGGTTATGCTCTTGGGCTCAGCTGCAGCGTGGACGAGGCAGCGAAGGAAGCACTCTCAACGATGAGCAAGAAATTAGAAATTATTGCTTTAGAGATATTCAATAAAGGATATGGAAACATTTATATTGTTTGAACTAGCTTTCTGGGTCGATCTATAAGACCATGGCTTTCTCTTTTGCTTCATCGAAAGTTTGTAATAATTAGCTGTACATCCTTGGATATAGAGGCCGGACATTATTTATCCATTATCTAAAAATACAAATATTCTATATCGCATGTGATACATTCCATACAATACACGAAGCCCCTACACGTTACTCATCGTTTAACACTCTGCTCCAAAAATAGCCGCATGCTGACATGCTCGTGATGCAATTCGAGTGGTGGCGTTGGGCTCGGCGGCGTGGATGGCTCTCGCGCGAGGCCGCGCGCCACTCTCCTGTCGCTGCCATGTGCGGGCTCAGGCTGTGCGTGCAGGATCTGCAGGCGCCGGCGCCGCTGCCACGCGCTGCCACCGTTTCCTCCCTGCCCTTTTTCCCTCCCTCGTCTCGCTCGGATCTGAGTTCCGCGCGACAAGCTTTGCTGACAGGGCGGGCAGCAACACGGGATCAGCGACGCGAGACCAACGGCCTCGTTACGCGTGTAGACGTCGAGTCTAACTTAGACGTAGTTTCTACGTTTTTGGCTCTCTCCTCATTAAATTGTTTGTCACATCATCAAAATATCTATGTGGCAGTATAATTAATAGGATAGACTCTAAGGTGATTTCTACACTGTGAGTGCTCTAATGGATGAAAATATTACTCTTTTCTAAGTCAAACAGTGTCTTTATTAGATGCATTAAATGCACACAATAACATAATGCCTACATATGCATATTTTTTTTTTTTAGAGAGACTATCATGTTATATATTTTTTAAAAGAAACAGGAAGGGCAGAAGAGGCCCCTACTGAAAATTTGTTAAAAGTAACCAAGCTGATTACAAAAAGAGTTACACAAGAAAACTTGGGAGAGGACTAAGGGAAAGGTAAAAGTTCAAGATACAAAGAAAGAGACAAAGAAAATAGAGGCGATTACACAACTTGCTCTAGCCATAAATTAATATGCAAGGAAGTATTTCTGAACCTTCTGGTTGATCTGGCTAGCCCTCCAGTGGTTGAGTAACACAAGATGATCGTAACCTTGGAGTGAGAATGAGCTTGTCTTTTCGGTGCACAGCTAATCCAAACACCTCTGTCATGTCAATCTCAGTCGCTCCTCCTGTAATGTCCCAATCAAAATGGCACACAAGATTTGCTAGCATGATTTCAATGTTAGCCAGGGCAAAATTGATGCCAGAACACATCCTTCGGCCCGACCCAAATGGCAGAAACTGAAAGTCCAACCCTCTAAAATCAACAGCAGCAACCTCTGTGCCATCATTGTTGATGAACCTCTCCGGCTTGAATTCCTCTGCAGCATCCCAAAACTTCGGGTGGCGGCCGATTGCCCAGACGTTGACGAACACGGTGGTGCCAGCAGGAACCTCGTAGCCATCGATGGTGCATTCCTCTAGTGACATATGTGGGAGGAGGAGCGGTGAAGGTGGGTGCAAACGGAGCGTTTCTTTGATCACAGCTTTTAGATACAGCATTCCAGGAGGTGATCTTCTGTGATGACTTGTTGGTCCTCAGGCTTGATACTTCTCACCTCTGCTTGTAACATTGCCATGACATCTTGATGCCGCATCAGCTCAGCCATGGCGAATTCCAGTACCAAGTATGCTGTATCTGTGCCCGCTGCAAACATATCCTGTACGTTGTTCATATATATTTGATGGTTAGAAATAATGTATTATCTTAGGAATGCTACAACTTTTGATATGTTCCTTAGCTTTGTCCTAAAATAATAGTACATGTGGGATTTTGAAGAGTAATTTTTTAAAAAAAATTAACCAAATATGTAACCGAAAAAATACTAATACCTATAACTCGTAATAATTACTTAGATTATTAACCCGACATATATTTTAGAGATATAAATGTTAGTCAAACTTGAAAAGAGATGACTATTTAGAGAAGTGAGATGTGCAGTCATTCAAGGAGCTGTCGGTACGTACGTGTGTCTCAAATTAAACTTTGTCAATTCTTCATTCATCTACAGAAATTTTAGGTTTACATGAAAGTGAAAGAACGATTAAACTGACTGAGAAGTAAAAAGGTTGGAGAACTAGCTCTCACAGCCAAGATTGCTTTGATGCCGTCTCTGGTGAGCCCGTACTCCTCTTGCACGGAAAGCAGCACATCGGTAAAATCTCTATCATGTCGTGCCGGACCATCGGCGGCGTGCTGGTCGATCACTTTATCAAGGACCTCATCCCACCGGTCCCTGAGTCTCTCAGCCTTGCGGCGCCCGGGCCACATGAGCACGCCTCCGGCCACATTGGCCAAGCCCGGATAGCAGTTCTCCAGGCTGAAGCCACCAAGGAGGGCCATGCCCTCATCCATCAGCTCCTTGAATATCTTGTTCCGGCCGCCCACCCTGAACGACCGCCCATCCACGGCGCGGGACACCATGTCCGTCGTGAACGAGCTCAGGAGCTCGCTCATGTCCACAGCCGCGTCTGCCATAGCTGCGCTACGGATCTTGTCAATAACAACTAGGACCTGCGTGCAAGTATATATATACCTGGACAGCTCAAACATCGTGCGTAGATACGAACAAACATGTTGATTCTATGAAGCGATTCTCTAAAAATAACTCATGAAACCGCAAACTAAGACAAGATTAGTTACCTCCTCCTCGCGGGCGCCACGGTAGGACTGCACCTTCTTGGTGCTGAGCATGTGCGTGGTGACCAGCTTCTTGGCTTCCCTCCAACCGTTGCCGTAAGGCCTGAACACGATGTTTGACGGCCCGTACCCGAGGATGTCGAAGAAGACGGAGCGGGGCCTCGAGGCCAGCAAGTGGTCGTGCGTGCGTAGCACCGCCTGTGCGGCGCGCGGGGACGACGCCACAAGCGTCGGGACCGTGCCGAGGCGGAGCAGCATGAGGTTCTCGCCGCCGTGCCGGGCGGCAAGGTCTCGCAGAGAGACATGCGGGTGTGCACCGACGAGGTGAAGGTGCCCGAGCAGTGGCAGGGCCGGAGGGGACGGAGGCAGTCTCTTTCCTTGCTTATTGTTACTCCTTGCTCCGGCAGAGAAGTAGTGCAGCAGGACCAAGAGCAGGAGGGCTGGGACCAGGAGTGGGGAAAATGCTTTGATCACCGACGGTGAATCACCAGCGAGCTGGCCAATAACAGTTGCTTGAGCCATGGCCACTGAGCTCAAAAGTTTACGAGGTGTATCAACGACTGAGATGCCCGTCCTTGCCACCCTTTCGGTGACGATACTTTTATATATATAGTCTCTCTGTTCCAGAAAACATGCAATTCTCTCCTTTCCGAGAGGTCAAACGTATTTAATGTCACAGCCGCCTAGAAGGGGGCTGGCGGCGACGTCACTAGGGCAGGGGCGACGGGCGACAAGGGCTGGCGGCGACGGCGCTTAGGGCAGGGGCGGTGGCGACAAGGGCCGGCGGCCACGCCGCTAGGGCTGGGGCGGCGGCAAGAGCTGAAGCATGGGAATATTTTCTTTATTTGCTTGTCCTAAAAAGATTAAATCCTCCTTATTTATATTATGGGACTTGTATTTCAATCAATCTATAAAGGTTTCCTTATATTTCCGTAACACCTTTTACAAGCAAACTTTTATTATTTTTCTAATAGGAGATTTCCTTATAGATGGTAATATCTCCTGCACACCAAAAATCCTAATCCTAATCCGGGCGAATACGACATGGGGAGAGAGAGGAGCTGGCGGTGGTGGCAGCTGCCTGGCGCACGCGTCACCCCTCCCCCCTTCATGGACCGGCTCGCGGGTGGGCTGCCCCGCCCCCTCCGGGCTGGGCTGGTGTTGTACTGTGACACCTCCCCCACCGCTCGACGAGGCGACACATCCACGCGTTTGGCCAACCCACCGGGCCGGGCACGAAAGCTACGATGACTGGGGGATGAGGCGCCGGGACCGTAGCGTAGGCCGAGCTGACCCATCTTGTCGTTGACGTAAGAGCAGCGCCGCCGTCGAAGGAGAAGTCAAAGTTCAAGTCGCCGGGCGTAGACGCTAAACTTGTAGCTGAATGGAGGGTGCACAAAAGGCCTAGCCACCGTGCCGCTTTCATGATGGCGCCGCCAGACTCCAAATACCTCCATGGGAGGCTGGTGGAGCAGGGATGGAGTAGACTGTAGGGACATGCACCTGCGCGTGTATCCGCATGCGTAACACGTGGCGCATTGACGGCCGGGTGTTGAGGTCGGGCGTAGGAGGCGCCCGTGAGGAGGTCGCCGCTTGTCGCCACGCATTGGCTCGAGCCAGGCGCTTAGTGGGCCGGGCGCCAATGGAGACGCTTGTCGATGTGGATGAACTCTGCCCATTGTTGTCGGCGAGGAGCACCGTGATGTCATTCAACTTGATGTTCGGGCGCATTGCCATGAGCAGGATGCTCGAGGGGGGAGCCCGCTGGTCTAGCGGGGTCGTCGGAAGGTGGAAGCCCACCGCGAGGCCGTGCGGGGGACTCCTTGCTCCAGAAGCAGGTCCTGTAGTAGGGTGGAAGCTACCGAAACGTAGTAGAGGTGACGATGCCGCTGTAGAGGGTCCACTCTAGAGCTATTGCCTGCAGCTTGATTGCACCTGCTATGATTGCAAGCTCCTGGTTCATCATGGTTCCTAGGCGTAGCTCGAGGATGTCGAGTTTGGTGGCGCCATCGATGGCCTCTATGGCTGGGGCCAGCGCGCCTGCCCGACACCTCGGCCTCCAACGCCTTGTTGATGTCGGTGTCGATGTTGATGACGTTGCCATTGCCGCTGTCGATGTCAACGCCGCTGCCACACGCTCTAGGTGGCGCGGCTTTGGCGCCTGGTGTCGATCGACGCACGAGGTCGACGCCTCGCGCATCATACATGGATCCTCCCCTGTTAGGGCTTTGCGAAGAGGAGTGTGGAGACCACCGACAAAGAGGTGGACGCGGTGGAGCGGGCTCGGGAGGTCCATGCACGTGGCATAGGCCTGGAAGGTGTCGATGTAGTCGTCCCAATCGCCCTTCTTCTTGTGCGGCGCCAGCTCGCCCGTGGTGTTGTTGTCGATGGGTGGCCCGAAGTCGTGCCTCGTGTAGCGCGGAAGACGCCCCACTCACTCAACAACGGTCTCCTCCCCGACAGGTTGTTGAACTAGATATCCGCAACACCGTTAGATGGAAAGTAGCGTACCGTGCTTGGAACTCTGGGTAATTCTCTTTCTGAAGCCAAAAGAGCATCTTCATCTTGCTGATCCAGAGGCCTGGATCGTCGGTTCCTCCAAGCGAACTATGGTCTGTGGAGGATGGGGAGTCACCGATGGAAGGGGCGCAGCCACTAGCGCCATGTATTTCCCGCTGGATAGCTGTAGGTGACGGTGTCGGTGATGTCGCCCATAGTGATGTCGACGACGGCCGGAAGACTTCCATGATCGATGTCGCTGCCCTCTTCCAAATTGGAGGATGGCGAGGTCGGGTGTCGACATCTATGGCATCATCGGGATGGGAGACGAATTTTGAGGTTGGCGTGGTCGCTCTCCATCCGACAAAGACACCTTGAGAGCCATGAAGAACTCGCGGCACCCCGGAAGCCATCGGTGGCGGAATCGCCCTAGTCTCGGATACCAAATCTCGCCATAGCCTCCTTGAGGGGGCGGCGGTGACACAAGGGCCGGTGGCGGAACGGCAAATGACATGAGTGGTGGTGGCGCTAGGGCAGGGGGCAAGGGCAGCGCCATGCTAGGGCAGGGGGCGGTGGCAAGAGCTGAAGTCTTTATTTGCTTTTCCCCTCAAAGATTACATCCTCCTTGTTTATATAGCCCTCCTATGGGACTTGTATCTCAAGCAATCTCTAAAGGTGTTCTTATATTTCCGAATATCTTTTACAAGTAAACTCTTATTCTTTTTCTAATACAAGATTTCCTTATATATTGAAATATCCCCTCGCGCACCAAAAAGTCCTAATCCTAATCTGAAGTGAATACAACGTGGGGGCAAGAGGACATGGCGGCGGGGAGTTGCCCGGGCGACACGCGCCCACCTGCCTCCCTTCATGGGTCCGCCCGGCTCGGCCAGTGGGCTGCCCCGCCCCCCCCTCGGGTTGGGTCGGTCCTAGACTGTGACAACGAACTTTGACTAAAATTGTATCACAAAATACTAAGACTTATGAGACAAAATAAGTATTGTAGATTAGTTTTGAAATATATTTTATAAAAAATTTATTTCAAAACATAAATTCTAATACGTTCTCGCTATAAACTTGGTCAAAATTAACAACTTTTAACTGGCACGCTTCCCATGATTATTTGTTTTTTTTTTTTTTTTAACGGATGAAGTACTAGATGCATGTGAGTGGTATTGATGTGAGAGCTCAAGCCCCAAGGCGCGCTCACTAGCTTGCACATGGCGACATGCATTGCACACCAACCAGTCCTGACACAAGCTGAAAATGTCTTTTTTGACTTTCTAACGTTGTATTGGTTTTCAATTTCGTTTTCACCGATACGTGATGAGCGTACAAAACTAAACCCCACTTATATGTAGAATTTATAAATATTAATAATGACGGCATTTTTGCAAAAGTCTAGCATAAAAAACACCATATCATAATTAATAAGTTGTTTACAATACTGGTTTCCTATTATTATAAATTCCTTCTACGTATGATCACTCATATTCTGACACCACTGCTCTGCTGATCATGCTCCCCTCCCTCGGTACGGCCGCCGCTGCCGCGTTTACCGGAAACGCTAGCCTCCAGCCGTTGACAACCCCGCGGAGTGGACGCCTCATGCATGTGAATGAAGAAAAGAAATTACTGTTTGATTCCTGGTTGTCGACGACCGACTTGGTGAGGATGCAAACCGACAAGTATACAACAAGAGGAAGCACATGCATGAGGCGTAATGATCAGTTTTTTTTTTATATATATAAAGGAAGCTTTTGATCGAGTGATAGAAAGCCAAAAGAGTTAACTTCGGGCCTCTGCCCAACATTAGGCACACAGCCAAAGAAAGAAAAAAGAAGCTTCACACAATCTAGTGACTATCAATTCGTAAACTAGACTGCCACCCATGTGCCTATGTCACATGTCGAGATAGAGCCCAGGATGGCAGGCCCAAGAGGCCCGTGAGGAGCGGGGGCGCCCTGCCAGGCGGGCGCCAGCGCCACCGCCCGCCGCCTTCCGCGACTTATTCGGGAATTAATGCAAAAAATAAAGTAAGAGTTTGGTTAGGATTATCTTAGGACTTTTGGTGTGAAAGGATATTCCAACTCTATAAGGAAATCTCTTATTAGGAAATAAATAAATTGCTTGTAAAAGGTTTTCCAATCTATAAGGAAACCTTTAGAGATTGCTTGATTACGAATCTCATAGGAGGGTCATATAAATAGGGAGTCTGTAATCTCTTTTGGGGCAAGCAATAAAGATCAATTTTCCCTTCCCTCTCTCTCACACGCCGCCCTCCCCTTGCGTGCGTAGCGCCGACCCACGTGCCGCCGGCCGGTTACGCCCCTCTCATGGGCGTGCCGCCACGCGTGACACGCCGAATCGATCCGGTTTGTGACAGCTGGTATCCGAAGGCCACTACGATCCACCCACCGCCATGGACACCGAGACAAAGAAGATGCTCGCCCGACGACAAAGCGGTTCTCCACCTTCACGCTCGCCACGACATGCTCGCTGATCAAGTCGCCATCCCTCCTGGTAGAGGAATGCAAGATCAATATTGACATTTCTTAGCGTCGGCACAAAAGATAAATAATATCCTTAGTGACAACGTCAAGAAACACCAATGATAGATGGATTCATATGTGCAAAGGTCAATCCGCAAGCGCACGAATCTATCATCGTAGCATTTCACCCGGAAGTATTTGGGTATCGCTTCATTTATATTTTCCCATGGGAAGACACGTAAAAAGTCTCTAGCATGAGTATGGACTAGATAGCATGACTAAGGTTCATAATAGAAATATAACAGTAAAGGATAATGTGACACACACACTTGAACCAGTCTCAAAGGATAAAAAGAAAACATGCTAGGAGAAGGATATCCTAAATAGCTTTATTAAGATAGCGATTATACATGCATGCCTTATACCATCGAGAGATTCTAACTCAAGATAACCTCAATCACTATTGGTTCACCTCGGGCACGGGCGCACCTTCGGTCCGCCCAGCGATGCCGGCATAAAACCCTACACCATACGGGGCGTGGGGGATTAGAAGGACGGGCAGGGGCTGTCACCACCCGCCTACCACCTCGTCCGTCCGTGTATGGGGCAAACGAAGGTAGCCTCTAGCATAAACACCATGTCTACATTGACTACTACTCTAGCGTTGATCGTGGGGTGACTCACCGGTGAGGCCTTATACCAGAGCATCCGCCACAAGGGTGGACGACGAACCCGCAAACCGACAAGCAACTAAGAATTAACTTAAGGAAGAATTCGTCATGGTATATTCATGTATGTATAATAAACATAAAGTTCTATTTGACAAGATCATGACATGCAAACTATATACTAGTTCATATGTTAAGATCATATCGCATGAACTCGTGCTCTATTTAGCTATTGTTAATAAGAACAAGAATAATTTGGAGAGCAAAGTATTGATCAACATAAGTAAAACTATATTGATCATACCAAGTACCTCCAAGAAGATCTTGATCTTTTACATTGTGCCTAACTCCTAACTAATAAAAGGAAGAAGGGAAAGTGAAAGAAAAGCTCTCGTGTGTTGTTTTACTGTTACAATGGAGGGGTGGCCTTCTTTATATAGGAAAAAAGGAAGGAGAATGGAGGGCTCTCCTTGTTCTAGGGAGTTTCGGGAAGTTTGGCAAGAGCTCTTGGCACCATCCCGAAAAACACCGCATGCAACCGCCTCCTATTCCGGGACAGCTCACGAGACAAGGCGCGGCGGGAACGGAGTCGGGCCCCACGGCGGGCGCCGCACATGCGGTGGCCAGCCCCAGTTTGGCCCCACTCGTGCCGCGCCTTCGCAGGTGGGCTTGTGGCCCACTATGAGTTGCGTCCCCCGACGGTGCTTTGGCCTGTTCGCGTCGGTTTTGGTTCATGTGCATTCCCCTTGTCCAAAACGCAGTCCTCATGTGTGCTTTCCTTCTTTATTCGAGTAACTTTAACCTGTTTCCCACATTTGTTCCCGCAAAACATATTTTCTTCGAATACAAGTGGAACTAGGTGAGTAGTAACGGTTTATGTGACATAAGTGTGCTTTTCCCTCTTATTTAGAGCTAAGTTGGTGGTATAAAGTATACGATTTTGACCGCCAACAACTCCCCTAGCTTAACCTTTGGTCGTCCTGAGCAAATAGCTAAGTGTTTTGGTTGTTGATCGAATTGCTTAAATGCCGATATAAATCAAGATGTACCATGTTTATAACGAAGTGTTCTCTCTCATTGTTTAAATAAGTTGGCTTTTTCATCTATCCTTATTACTCAAATCATATGGGGCTTATAACAGTTGTCCAAATTCTTGGGTGGTTGCAAGATAGAACGGTTTTATTGAAACACTAATCATTCATTCTTTTGATCAACCATCTATCCGGGATTTATTTTATTTTCTATAAATATTTTTTTTTTTGAATACTTTCGAGAGAGTATGGTTTCTCTCTTTTTTTAGAGAGGTGGGTTCTACTCACCCTTGAGTTGTGTCCATTATTTTCTCTCTTTTTTTTTTTTTTTTTGGAGATGTGGGCTCTACTCACCCTCGGACATGTGTCCATTATTCATCTCGTCTAGTTTTTTTTTCTTGGGTTCCCGGATATCAAGTTTCTCTTAGAACGAAATTGTAGTAGAATCTTTTGAACCGTATCATATCCGGCAACTACTTAGAAAAGGATCATGTACTTGCAACCCACAACTCATCAAGTTTTTAGGACAAGATAATATTAGCCAACAAACTTAAACATCGAGGAATTCAAGGTTATAAACTAGGTACAAAGTGAAATATAGACAAAGCAACTATTCATCATTTCAACTTTAGAGAAACTTAAGCATTCCTATGTCACATATAGGAGTGGAATATTTTTTTCTATGATATTTTTTGTTTTTTATTATTTATATATATTTTTTAAGTAAAGAAAAATAAATGAATTGGGAAATTTGGGAAAATGCATACTTGCCACCGTGGGGGTCCTCCCCAAGCTAGCTCGAGGCCTATGCGTCGGGGTTTTTTTACCCCATCATTTTTCCAAAAATTCTTTCCCCGCCTCGTGGTTCTGCCATAGCGTCTCGTTGATGTTCGTGGAATTGCTTGGGGTACCGGTGGCATCTCGCTAATCCATATCCCGCATAAAGTTGTTTAGTGTATTTTTGAATTTTTACCTATGCAAAATCTTTATGCCTCGAATGCGTGTATTGAGTTCTTGGATCGCCTAAGGGTCCACCGTGGAATGGCGTGATGGATTGGGTAGTGGCATTCCCTTAGAGTCGAACGGTTGTCCGTGCGTGTCCTGCTTTATCTGTTGCACTCCTATGTGATGACCTGTGAGAAACGTAACTCCTACGTGCTTCCTCCGACTCAACCGTAGGTGAGTGATGGGGATTTATACAAAGAGAATTCGGGTTAGGAAGCGAGAATCTCAATTGTATATCCCGAAATTAATAAATGAGTTTCTCGTTGTCATTCTCATCAAGTTTTTTGGGTGATGTCCTTGTATCAAGGATTGCACTATGATCTCAATGCGTGGGTACGGATGTATATCACTTCCCGTCCCTCTAGCACAATGACACCTCGGGCAATCCGTGTCATAAGGGATGTGCAATAGATAGCGGTAGTATGTTTAAAGTTGTCCAACATACATTTTACTATTTCTTTTATAAGAGCAGCTTTTTACTTTGTGTACCATGGCATAAGGGTGTTGAAGCTTAGCATATATAAAATAACGAAATACCTTGCCAAGGACACGAAGTTATGGCCATCCATTTATGAATAAACTTCAAAGAATGGTGATGGAGGTTTGTGTTAATAGGGGAAAACTTTGCTTTGTAGTAGGTATTTAACCGTAAAATTTCTCTCCGTAATTCATGAAGATTAAAACCTTTAGGAGAATAGTTCAAGTTTGTTTAAGCATTTTCTACTACTTGGGCGCGAATCCGCCGACAAGCGACTCCGCCACCCCAACCCGCCCGCGTCCAGGGGCCACCTCCGAACCAGCTTGAGAGCCTCCGGGCGCCCGCACCAAAGAATAGCTCAAGCGAACCGTCAAGACAAGGCGGATTAGACCAAGAAACGATAGTAAAAGGGCGGAGGCAGCACCAAAGCAAAATACTAGAAATTAGCAACCACACCAAAGAAACAAACCTTCTTGGCGAGCTCGGCCTTAGCGAGGTCAAGCGCCAACTCCCGACCCCTCGTACGGTGGCGCTTAATGAAGCCGGCGGGCGGGCGCTTTCACCTCCCTTGTCCTTCGCAGAGCCCCGACTTCATCATGACTCGAAGTGAGCGCTCCAAACCTTCGCAGCGCGCCCGGTGCTCGCGGCCGAGGTGGCAGAGGGCACCCTCAAATGCAAGGGAAACAGTGCTGGCTCCGAAGTCCGAAGCACACACCACCACCTTCCGCAGCTCGCCAATCTCGCGGAGCATCCAGGCACCAACGAGAGGCGGGTCTGGGTTAGGCAGGTCGGACGAGACAAAGAGCCCAACCCCTCCTAAGAAATCGTCGAGGGTCGCCATGAAAGCCTGGGCCTCCTCATACCACGATGCGACATGTCGTTGAGCTTCACGCCCGTGGCCTTAACCTCCGCCTCCGAGCCGCGCGCACGCCCTCCGCCTCCTTTGCCGCCAAAGCCTTGTTCTTCTGCCGCAGACCTTCGCCTCGTCCTTGAGGTCCGACACCTCGCGCCTCGAGGCGCCACCTGTCGGCCGCCTCCTTCTGTTTGTGGGCCTCCCGCTCGCTGGTCTTGAGGTCATCCGCCGCCTTCCGCATGGTGTCCTCATGCTCGACGGTGTCCCAACCCTCGCAGATGGCAGCCTCACAAGCAACACCACCGCCTCCGCCACCTTCACCTTGATATCTTCATGGATCTCGCGGAGTGGGCGGTGAGCCACATGCATCTCCGCCTCCAGAAGACGTGCCGATCGAAAACCACGACCCACAAACCTCCGCTCCATCTCCGTGCGGGCGAAGGGGGTGTCGCGGAGGTCGTCGCCCATGTACAGCTCCACGTTGACATCATCAATGCCGATGGACTCCATGACATAGGGCAAAGTCGCGAGCCCCCACTCCCCACAGCGACTTACCGATGCCAGGGCCTCCGGCGGTTCATCCACCATGGCACCCTCCGTCCACGTGGCACCTCCGGTAGGGACGGGGCTGCACGGGTGCTCATCGCGAAGGGCGTGGCGGCATCACGCGAGCCGCCTCATCGCCGTTGGAGGCCCCATTCCTAAGGCCCCTCGATCCTCCTGCGTACTCTTCGTACTCGGAGTCCTCCTCGGCCGCATCCCCGACGTCCTCCCCTCCTCGCAGCGGCCCGCCCGGCGTCCTCCTCCGCCTCTTCATCCTCCTCATCATCAGAAATAATGAGGAAGCTAAGGTCAGCAGTCCGGGACCCTTCGCCTCCCGCTTTCGATGTCGCCCCCTCCGAGCGGCGCCCGGCAGATGACGACACCTGCCCATGCTTAGCCGGGGGCCCGGCAGCACGACCACCGCGCTCGCCCATGTTCCGGACCTCCTGCTTACGCTTTCCCGCCTCCATTGCGTCCGCGCCAGCGGCGGTTAGGGCTGATCCTCGTACTCCACCCCGGTCGAACACGATTCACTTTCGGTGATGATCTTTGAGGTTGGCCTTGGATCCTTTGAATCTCTAGGGCTCCGGCTTCCCCGCGAGAAGATCAGCGCGGAGCTAGCCTCCGCGATCACGAGGCGACCAAACTCTGCCTTGTCGCCGTTCACCTTCTCCACCAAATCCGGCCACGCCTTCTCGACGTTGACCTCCAGCCCCCTTCAGCCCATAGGGCCATGCGCCCTTGAGTCCGTGACCTTCGCGAAAGTCTCCCGACGCCACAGTGTGTGGACCTGCGCCGCCGCAAACTCCTCCACCAGGTCACGCGCGCACACAAAGCGCGACATGGTGGGCAGCGCGTCCAGCTCGCGCCTGGCAGCCTCCGTCTTCACGGGGTTTACCGCCGCAGCGAGGGGCATCTCGGGCCCCCGTAGAGACCCTCCGCACCGTCCAACTGATAGTAGAACCAGTGCTCCAGCCAGTCCGCAGACCACTTGTTCCGCTGCACTGCGGCGGGAGCCTCCACCCCAGCGTGAGGAATGAAGGTGCACACGCTGTATTTGGCGCAAAACACCTCCGTATCTGTTGGCATTTGTTAAGTGCTAAAAGAATATGAAGGATTCTGCAAGCGCACATAACACCTACCATTGTAGCTTTTCCCTAGGATGAGTATTCTAGAGTATCGTATCCATAGGGAAGCTTTGGCTAAAGAATTCTAATAAGTCACAATCATATATCCACTAAGCAACAGATCCTTTCCAACTCTCTTGAAAGACTGGGAAGAAGGTAGTTGGGAGAAGGCTGCCAAAAGCTCTACGAAACACCAATCCGAACGTGGTGGACTACAAAGGCCTTACAGAGCTGTCACCCCTGGGGCTACCATAACTATCCGTGGGATTGGACGCAACCTCAGGTAACCTATAGCCTAGACACCATGTCTACACTATCGATTACTACTCTAGCTACCTTGCATAACTAGAGCACTCAATACGAGCGGAGATCCCATGCAATAATATAACAACTATACTTAACCATATATGGAAAGCATAAAGTACTAGAAAAGATAAATATATTAAAGCATAAGTCTTGTAGAGAAGATATAAAGACATACCATACTCAAGACATATCCGGAACAAGAGCATAGCTCCACTCTCTTTTTACTCTTGATTAGATCTAATCTAGTTCTAATTACATGTCTAATCTACTTCTAATTACATGGCTAATCTTATTCTAATCTACTTCTAATTCACTAATCCCAGAGAGAGGTTATCCTTACATTGGGACACCTCTACAACTGAGAGTTAATGATTAGAATGAGATAGAATGAATTAGAGTTTCACCCTTGGGTCAAGTGGTCTTCTTATATAGGCCTTGGCGATGAACGTGAGCCCATGGATCAAACCGACCTTGGCAACGGTGTAGATACAACCTCAAAGTCGGTTTGAAACCGACCTAGTGTTGATATTTCTTACACGATCCCAATTAGGAAGGCGAAAGAAATATATATGGGATATCTATCTAATCATGTTAGCTTGGATATGGGATTAACCTCATGATCCAACAAAGCGAAGTTAGGTGGTGTTAGTAGTGGGATGTATCTTAGCATCATTATCCATAGTGGAGTTAATCTCACCAGGATATGTACTCAAGGTATATGTTGACGGTAACCAACGACATATTTTTTTCCGTCAACTTACTACCATAAAGGGAGTAAAATTAAACCTTTTATACTCATATACATTTATCACTAATAAATTCCACTTGTAGTGTCTTATATTTTTTTTTGCAGATTTATAATAAAAGCAAGTGGAAAATCGACCAAACTACGCCTTCCTTAGAAAGCGCATTATTGCAAAATCCAAGCCCAAGAGCAAATCGACCCAAAACATCAAATCTGGGCCGAGCAAAGCCCGCCCACAACTTTTCGAGGGCGAAAGACGACACCCCACCGAGACCCGGGCTAGGCCGAGCCCCGGGGTGGGTGCGCGCACCACCTGGTGCGGCCGCACCCTCCCTGAGGCGGTTTCGGCCCAGCCTCGGGGAGGCGGTTCGTGCACCTTCCAAACGGGGTTTCCCGCCCTTAGTTGGTCGGTTTGCGCATACAAGGAAGGTTTACCAGGTCGGTTTTGGTATAAATTAGCACTTAGGCCCCTCCTCCAAGTGTATAAGTAGGCCCCTCTCCCCTCTCTCAACACACACCACTTGGAGTCCAAAAAACCAACAATCTCTCTCTCTCTACCACCTCTACCTCTCTCTCTTCTTCTACTTCTTCTTTCTTCTTCTTCTTTTTCTTCTTTATTCTTTCTTAGTTAACACTTGGAGTAGAAGAGCTACAAGGAGGGCTTGTCTCCTAGAAGAAAGTGCTTTGGTAATACATCTACTCTATGGAGCATTCTTCTATTTACAAGTCTTATATCTATGTTCTTGGCCTAACTTATGAACTAGAGTATAGTTTTGTTCATGTTCTTGTGTTGGTATATGAACTAGCATATAGTTTACATATCATAATCTTGACATGTTCATCACATTTCTTCATCGATCATCATATGCCTAACTTGATTAGAGGTGGGATATCGGTTCGTTGTTCCTTCGGGTTTGCTCTTGTTCTAGTCCATCCATTCGACGAGTGGGGATCCTGGGGGGACAAGAGTAGTGCTCTAATATGTGGGCATGGTGCTCCGGTATTACGACACCTGCGGATATGAGTGCATGCCACGGTTGAGGGGGTAGGCGGCTTGGTCGTGACAAGCCTTGACCGTCCCTTGAAATCCCCCCACGTTCGCCTGTGCTGTAGGAGTTCGTAAATGCTTCCTATCGGGCCGTATGGTATCCAGGGAGTCTCCCCGTTATCCTAGACCTAACCACGACTAAATCAGTTTGCATATGATCCTAACTATTCATTTGTATGGCCATGACTAGATACATTAGAATTACTCCTTTAGGTTATTCATTTATTCATTTATTCTTTATCTATTTTCTTTATCCTTTTTGCTGGTGGATTCTTAAGTGTGTGTCACACTATCCATATACCGTATTGCTTACCCCTGTTATGAACACTTTGGTCTAAGCAAACACATGTTCCTCTATTCAGATGCCATGCTAATTTATTAATCACATGCCTTCCCTTGGGAAAATATAAATAACGATACCCTGAATACTTCCGGGTGAAATGCTACAATGATAGATCCGTGCGCTTGCGGATGAATATCTAAGATGGCAAGATCTATCCCGTTGACAATCTCATTTTGGATCACCGACATGGTGGTTTACTTGGGAATGTCAGCGGTGCATTTCTGGCGCTTTTATTGGGGATGGGTTTTATACCTATTTCCTTTGATTGCGTTAAGAAATGCCAACAAGCATTTCTGGCGCCGTTGCCGGGGAAGGCATTGTGAAAAAAAATAATAAATAGCTGGCTATGAATATGAACTGTGTGCGTGGATACCATTTGCTCATACAGGCTAATTTTTTATGTTTTCTCCTGTTGTGGATGAAAACAGGATAGTGTATGTCAGGTTTCCTCCTCGCCGAAAACTTCATCTCCGATCCGCAGGCACTCTAATGAAGAACCGGTCTCGTGCCGCTTCTTCTTCGGCCGGAACCCGGTCGGTCGAGACCGACATCCCTGCACCAACCGAAACTCAAGCCATGGCCCGGAAGTCGCCGCGCGATTTCTCAACTCCCGCTGTCACCAACGTGCCACTGGGCCGACGATGAACGTGGCGGACAAAAACTTCCAGCTTCGTACTGGGCTGATCACCATGGTGCAGGCCCGTCCATTTTGTGGAACTGCCTAGTGAGGACGCAAATGCTCATCTCCAAAGACTTCCTTGAGCCGCGGCGATACTATCGTCATCAAAGATGTCGCGGCCGGGCGTCATCGGGGCTCGCCCTTTCCCTTCTCCCTCGTGGGGAAGGCGAAACAGATGATTCTACAAGGACAATGAAGTCGCCGATCGACGAGCCAAGTGCTCCGCGGCGTTCCTCGCTAAATTCTTCCCCATGGGCAAAACCAATGCCCCTGAGGGGAGGATTGCCAATTTCCAGCCAGACATCAATGGAACCTATCCCGGGAGGCGGGAGAGGCTGCAAGAATACATTCGCATGCCCGCACCATGGGATGGAGAACCGGCCGGTGCTCCGGAACTTCTACAATGGTCTCACGGCCATATCGAAGGGGGCACCTCGACGCCGGCCGCTGGTGGCGCATTTCTATCGCCACCATAGATCGTGCAACAGCCCCGATTGACAAGATGGTGGCAAACCAGAGCTGGGCGAAGACAGAGCCCCCGGCCAAAACACAAAAGGCATGCATACCGTGAAGGAGGCGGATATGCTTGCCGCAAAAATGGATCTTCTGCCGAAGAGACCGAGGAGCGCAAAGACGCATGCTATCGCCCGCCAGCGCCCGGTCTACGCCACGCACGCCACATGACCTGTGAGACGTGTGGTGAAGTTGGCCACTCGGATAATAACGCCCCGAGACCCGTGAAGAAGCCGCCTTCATCAACAAATGAAAGAACGGTATCGCCAACCGCAGCTAGAAGGGAATAACCAGATCAAAGCCACCATTCCAAGGCAACCAGGGGTACAACTCCAACTATAACCCTGGTCAGCCATCATTGAAGGACCTGGTACTGGGCCAGGCAAAAATTAACGAAAATCTTACCAAAAAGATGAGCCATCAAGACAAGATCCTTGAGGGTGTAAATAACAAGCTTGAAGGGTTGACATCAGCTGTGAAGAACCAGCTCAGCTTCAACAAGATGATAGAGACACAGCTAGCCCAGATTGCAGCCCAAGTGCCAGTTAACGACTCGGGAAGGATTCCAGGGCAACCTGAGGTCCCACACGAGTCCGTCAATATGATATCTCTGAGGCTCAGTCAACCCAGTAAGCTAAAGAAGATCCCTGTGGACTCGCCGTTTATCGCCAAGAAGGGAGACCCTGGGCGTCCAATCATCAGCTGTGCTATTGGCCCCCACAACTTCGCTAATGCATTTTGTGACTTGGGGCCAGTATCAACGTGATGTCCAAGGCCACCTTCAACAAAATCCATGGAGGAACGCTTTACTCCCTGGCCAACTTTGTCCTCCAAATGGCAGATCAAACAACAAGGCGGCCCGAGGGAATTTTGGAAGACATGCTCATTAAAATCCAAGATGAATACATCCCTGCAGACTTTGTGATCCTAGACATGGGCCCAAAAGAGGATGTGTCTCTTCTTCTGGGGAGGCCATTCCTCTATACGGCCAAAGCTGACATCAGTCTGGGGAAGGGCTTCATCATCTTCCATATCAAAGACAAGGCGGTAAAGTGCCCATTCATTGGGTACAAGCAACAACACACCCGGCAATCATCGTCATCAAGACCGGTGTGGAATGTTGAAGGATCTCGCCTCGAGACCCCGAGCGAGGTGTGCCTCCCGCCCGATGGCGAGAAAGTCGACAGGCTGACTATAAATAACCTGCTCAAAAAAAAAAATGGGGTATATTTAAAAAAAATATATATATACATATATTTTATATATATATATGTTTCATAAAAATATTTTTATTAACAAAATATTTTGGAAAAACTAAAATAAAAATCTTCATAAATAAAATAAGTCTTTACATGAAAAATAAAGAAAAATATTTTCTACATAAAAAGTATATACAAAAATATTTTTAAAATAATTTTTCTATTTAAAAATAAATTTATATGTGAAAATTTTTGGAGAAAATTCAAAAAAGGGAGAAAACGGTCGAACCAGGGGCGAGCAAACAATGGCCACGAACTTTTAAGGACCGTTGAGCACGCCCGACCAAGGCCGGCAAATAGCCCGGGCAGGGTGCGTCGCACCCCAAAGGTGCGGCCGCACCGATGCCAGCGCCGTCCCGGGCCCATCTTTCAACGGCTCCCTAGCCGTTGTGGGGGCGCCCCATCCCGTTGGCTCGGCTATAAATAGCCCGAAGCACCGGTGTGAGAGCACACACCTCTCATTTTCACTCTCTCTCTCTCTCGCACTCTCCCGCTTGTTCTACACTCCATTTTCTCCACCAAAAACATTGTGCCAAGAAGATTGCGGGTGTGAAAGTTCATACTAACCCTTGCACACCCGAGGTCTCGCTCAATCGTTTTTGGCAAGAGCCATGAAGAAAGCCGGGAAGATCTTCTACGAGTTGAGGCGGTCGTCCAAGGCATAGCTCACGGCATACAAGCACAAGCTCCGCCCTCAACTTCGATAACCTCGAAGACTCCCATGCAAGAAGATGCTGCACCTGTCCGGGGAGGAAGAAGCTCAAGCTCCCGACAATCGATGAAGCCGACGCCGCGTACCTCGACCTTCGTGAAGGGAAGGGCGGAGATGCAAGCATATCTCCTACTCCAAGGATCGTGTGTTCCAACACACGCCCGAATCGACCCCGACCTCCTCGATCAGATTGTATGGACGATGAACTCCCCATCCTTTGGAGAGCGGTCGGGTGGCGTGACATTCCCCTCTCTCGAGGAGGAAGGTTCTCGCCTCCTAACAATTCGATTTTTATGCACACTAGTAGAGGACCAGCTAGGAATTTCTTTCCGCCTCTTTGGTACACTTTATCATGTTACATGGGCGGACCTAGCTCGTTCTTTGGGGTTTCAGATTATAGATGTGCAATAAACATAGATGCTGCTCTCCCTGGCTTTGTCAGAAACCACTTTTGGGAGGAGATATCCGGTGCACATGAGACCGGTACTTTCAAACCTCGCCACTCACGTATCCGGCACCCATCACTTAGATTTATCCACCGCTTGGATCTCGTTGACTTTGTTTCCTAGACACGGGGTTAGATGGGTAAATGAGGTTGAATTAAAATTACTCTATCTTTGTTGTCCACAAGGTTAAGGTAGCTCCAATTGGTAGAGATGTGCGGGAACTTTTTTACATATTATCACAAAAGTTGCTGTTTCTCGTCACCTGCACATCTCTTATCACACGCCTCGCTTCTGCGATTGGGGCTTTGGAAAATCAGCAGATAGAGTACATTTCCACACCCAGGGACCTTTGGACTGTTGCGCAGCTAGTGCAGGGGCACTTAGTTAAGGTTTTACCATCTGGCGAGCTTGGTCATCTTTTCCCTGGCTATGCAACTATAGTTCGGTTACCTAACCCGGACTTACAGTTGTATAAAAGCCAGGCACTAACATTTGAGCTCGAGAGCTAGCGATAGCTTGCGCGGGAAAGATACCCCCATCAGTTCTTCACGCAGTGTCGGGAGACCGAGGTCGGATCCTCCTCCCATGGCCCTACTTCATGCCACACGGCCCACGGCCACGGCCTACACCGATTGTTCCAGGCGGCATGGCCTCCCCCCATGGGGACCCCAGGGTAATACCGGGTATGATCCTAGGTGGGAGCCGCCGCCTCGGTTTAATCACCATCAGAGTGGCCTGAAGGAGATACAGCAGCATGGAGGGCCAACAGGTTTGATTTTGACGACAGCTCCGATGATATGCCCCCACAAGTTCAGCACAGGCAGCCACCACAAGGGGTGGAGGCTATCGGGATCCAGCTGCAGCACCTCGACGTCCGCACTAGGAACATTGAGCATACGCTCAATTCCCATGTGCAAAACACCAGACAGTGGCAGCAGGACTGGGAGCAGCAGAGTCAGCAGAGATGGACCCAATTGGAGTCCAACATGGCTACTCACCATGCACGCGAGGAAGCATTCTGAGGTACCAAGGCTTTGATCCCGATCCAGAGGCCTCCGGATAGCTTGGGGGAGGACCCCCACAGGTATCATTGCATTGCATATTTAATTCCATCAAATTTTATTTTATTTTAGCATGTTTACATTTCAGCAACATTGCATCAAAAAAAAAACTAAAAAAAAAAATCCAAAAATAAAATAAGTAGCTCTTCTTTGTGCCTTAATGCTTATATTTATGAGCTATAAAAATGTTTAGTCTTAGTCCCTTGTTGAAATGATGAATAGTTGCTCTGTCTTATGCTTTGCCTGTGCCTAGTTTATAATTCGAAGTTCTCTAAAGTTTGGGTTTAGTGGCTAATTCTAAAACTCATCCTGAAAAAACCTGATTCATGTGGGTTGCATATGCTCTATCTAGTCTAAGTTGTTGCCAAATATGATATGGTACAAATGGATTTGCTATGACTTCGTCCAAAAGAGAAACTTGACATCCGGGAATCTATGCTTTAAAAAGAGAAATGTTTTTGGGCTATGCTAAAAAAAAATGAGATGAAAAATGGACAAGTGTCCGAGGGCGAGTAGAGCCCACATCTCTAAAAAAAAAAGAAAAAAAGAAAAAGAAAAGAGAGGAAATAAAAGACAAAAGTCTAGGGCGAGCAGAGCCCACCTCTCCAAAAAAATATATATAATATAGCAATAAAGCCCAGGCTTTCTCGAAAAAAATAAATAAATAAATATTATCTAAATAAAATCCCTGATAAAAAAAGTTGATCAAAAGGATGAATGATAAGCACCTCTGTTATAACCGTTCTATCGGCAACCGCCCAAGGCTTTGAGAAAAGCTGGAAAGCCCCCGCTACGATGAAAGGTAATAAAGGGTGGGAAAAAGATGTGCCATTTTATTCAAACTCGGTAGAAAATCTTATTATAACCACGGCACTTGTAAAACGTAATCGGCATAGTAGCAACTCCCGATCAACAACCAAGTACTTATCTCTTTTGCTCGAGGACGCGCAAAGGGTAAGCTTTGGGGAGTTTGTTGACGGTAACCAACGACATATTTTTTCCGTCAACTTACTACCATAAAGGGAGTAAAATTAAACCTTTTATACTCATATACATTTATCACTAATAAATTCCACTTGTAGTGTCTTGTATTTTATTTTGCAGATTTATAATAAAAGCAAGTGGAAAATCGACCAAAGTACGCCTTCCGGAAAGCGCATTATTGCAAAATCAAGCCCAAGAGCAAATCAACCCAAAACATCAAATGCGGGCGAAAGCAAAGCCCGGCCCACAACTTCGAGGCGAAAAGATCGACACCCCACCGAGACCGGGCCAGGCCGAGCCCGGGGGGTGCGCGCACCACCTGGTGCGGCCGCACCCTCCCTGAGGCGGTTTCGGCCCAGCCTCGGGGAGGCGGTTCGTGCACCTTCCAAACGGGGTTTCCCGCCCTTAGTTGGTCGGTTTGCGCATACAAGGAAGGTTTACCAGGTCGGTTTTGGTGTAAATTAGCACTTAGGCCCCTCCTCCAAGTGTATAAGTAGGCCCCCTCTCTCCCTCTCTCAACACACACCACTTGGAGTCCAGCAAACCAGCAATCTCTCTCTCTCTACCACCTCTACCTCTCTCTCTTCTTCTACTTCTTCTTTCTTCTTCTTCTTTCTTCTTTATTCTTTCTTAGTTAACACTTGGAGTAGAAGAGCTACAATGAGGGCTTGTCTCCTAGAAGAAAGTGCTTTGGTAATACATCTACTCTATGGAGCATTCTTCTATTTACAAGTCTTATATCTATGTTCTTGGCCTAACTTATGAACTAGAGTATAGTTTTGTTCATGTTCTTGTGTTGGTATATGAACTAGCATATAGTTTACATATCATAATCTTGACATGTTCATCACATTTCTTCATCGATCATCATATGCCTAACTTGATTAGAGGTGGGATATCGGTTCGTTGTTCCTTCGGGTTTGCTCTTGTTCTAGTCCGTCCATTCGACGAGTGGGGATCCTGGGGGGACAAGAGTAGTGCTCTAATATGCGGGCATGGTGCTCGGGTATTACGACACTGTGGATATGAGTGCATGCCACGGTTGAGGGGTAGGCGGCTTGGTCGTGACAAGCCTTGACCGTCCCTTGAAATCCCCCACGTTACTTTGTCTTTGTAGGAGTTCGTAAATGCTTCCTATCGGGCCGTATGGTATCCAGGGGAGTCTCCCGTTATCCTAGACCTAACCACAACTAAATCGGTTGCATATGATCCTAACTATTCATTTGTATGGCCATGACTAGATACATTAGAATTACTCCTTTAGGTTATTCATTTATTCATTTATTCTTTATCTATTTTCTTTATCCTTTTTGCTGGTGGATTCTTAAGTGTGTGTCACACTATCCATATACCGTATTGCTTACCCCTGTTATGAACACTTTGGTCTAAGCAAACACATGTTCCTCTATTCAGATGCCATGCTAATTTATTAATCACATGCCTTCCCTTGAGAAAATATAAATAACGATACCTGAATACTTCGGGTGAAATGCTACAATGATAGATCCGTGCGCTTGCGGATGAATATCTAAGATGGCAAGATCTATCCCGTTGACAATCTCATTTTGGATCACCGACATGGTGGTTTACTTGGGAATGTCAGCGGTGCATTTCTGGCGCTTTTATTGGGGATGGGTTTTATACCTATTTCCTTTGATTGCGTTAAGAAATGCCAACAGTATACCACTCATTTCTAGGCATTACTTATACACTAGTCCGTCACCCTAGCAATAATGCTAAGAAATGTGGGGCATGGTATTTTTTTTGATTGGTCTTGATAAAAGAATGAACATGATATCTGCAAGCGCATATAGAAATACCAATTGTAGCACTTCACCGAGAGTAATCCGTATCGTATTTATATTTTACCACGAGGAAGGGAGTCTATGGAAAGGTAGAGAGAAAAGGATGTCTAAAGGTTTAGATTGGTGTTTAGCTATGAGATCATCCACTTTACAAGATTATAATGCGGAGTAACCATATGCATAACTCAACGAAGTTAAGTCACGAAAAGTTAAAGATAATAATATAAATGATAAATACCCAAGTCTAAGATCATCATAAGCCACTAGAATCATACGAGCTATTAACATGTAATAAATTAGAATAGAATGAATATTCCTAAGATACTCCTAATCATATATGTCAATGAATACTACAATTAGTGCAATACATCTAGCTATCATGGCAAGGTTGGATTACTTCTACACATGGCAAGCATTACCAATGACAAGCAAGGACGAAACTTGTTTATCATCGTAATTATAGGCTCGACGTGTCCTACATTCGGAGAGTGGATTCCAAAGGACTCAACAGTATTGTCACTCCCGCGATCTACCACACGACCCGAATGTGTAGGGTGCAATTGCGGATAAACGTTGTATAAACACCACGTTTACACATTGCTTATCACCCACATAGTGATCATCTATATGGATGCTATACAATTCCATGCATAAAATATAAAGCAATCTTACTAAACTAAACATATAATCATAGCAAGCATAAACACATATCAATAAGAATATAATAATTATAAAGATCAAAGCCATAACAATTGTATTCTAAATATAAGAGTACTTACAGATTGAATACAAGAGAGAAGTCTCAAGAATGATCCTTGCTACTTCTTGACTAATCAGGAACTCAAGATGAACTTGATCTTCAACTAGAACTAGATATGTAGCTAATTACTTCTAGTATGAACTAGGGCTTAGGTCTAGACTTGGCTGGACTAGATGGGTATGAGTTGATTGATGAGTATGATAATGAAATTGTTATGAGCCTCAGGGTCAGCTGGTCTTCTTATATAGTACTTGGCGATGAACGTCAACCCTTGGATCAAACCGACCTTGGCAACGGTGTAGATACAACCTCAATGACGGTAGTGAACCGACATAAAAATGTGAGGTCGACTGGGGTGGCCCACCCGCGGCCCGAGGGGTGGATACGGCGGGCGCCGGGGTGGCGTGCCACCTCGGCGTCTCGTCTTTTCCCCGTGTCTTCGGTGTCTTCTAGAATGTTTTAGTTCACTTTTCGGGTTGAGTTGATTCACGGACAAGTTTGGTCTTCATATGCCTTGTATATTCTAGAACTTTCTCCATTATTCTCTGTAATTATCTAATAAGTCCCTGCAAAGTCACAGAATACCAAAACTCGTGGATTTATGTTAGTTAGACCCTAGACTTATGTTTGGTCTTTGACTTGAGCCCTTAATTCATGTTTTTTAACTTGTATTTTTATGCTATAACAGGTGTCAACAAGCTCCCCAAGCTTACCTCTTGCTAGTCTCTTAGCAAGACACAAAATATAAAACTACTTACTTGGATCGGGGAATTGCTACAACGCTATCACACCTTTAGAGTACACATGCTTTCAAATAAAATTTCTCTCCGGATAAAGATAAACTTTTTCAAACTTTAGTTAATCAATTACCTCTTATCTTTTTGGAGCTTATATCTTTTTGCAATCTTGGATAATTGAAAGATAGAACAGTCAAGTCAAGCACTAAATCTCAAACTCTTTTGATCAACTTGTCCTTCAGAGTTTTTGCCGGTTTTCAAATAAAACTCAAAGTTCCTCGAGATGACTCTCTCTAATCTCTCATTTGTGGTATTTGTGGATCCTTTCTTATAGGCAATAAGATAGTGTTGCCCTTCTCTCATAATATTAATCTTAGCTAAGGCAATAGTATACTATGCCTTCTTCTCTCTCATCCTATATATCTAAAAAGCTATATGTGGAGCTCATAGGTAAGAGAAAAAATAATTTATTTTCTTACTAAGCATATATTGTAAATTCAAGCAATGGATCCAAAGATACAAGTCACACTGATCAAGTGGTGCATGTGTATGGTGGATAGAATATATATATGATATGGAATGTAGTAGAGTATGTAGTGTAGTGAATAGAATAGATAGGAAATCTTACTTTTGCTCCTTTTTAGGAATCTTCTCTCTTTTTATTTTGGAAACTTTATAGAGATCCTGGGTTATATCTTCTTCTTTTTTTTCTTTCTTTATTTTTTTTAATAGAGAGGTGGACTCTGCTGGCCCTAGACTTTTTGTCTGTTATTTCCTCTCTTATAAAGATGTGGGTTCTATCGACCCTCGGACACTTGTCCATTTTTTCATCTTTATTTTTTTAGAGATGTGGGCTCTACTCACCCTCGAACACTTGTTCATTTTTCATCTCTTTTTTTAGGGAGGTAGGCTCTACTCGCCCGTAGGACTTTTGTCCATTTTTTATCTCCTTTTTTTTTTTTTTTTTAATACGACCCAGATCTCTTTTTGCAATAACTTTTTGAGAGGTATAAATGATGGAGCTTTTGTAAGATATTGGCTAGCAATGAATGAGTGGATGGGTATATATATATTAGGTGTATGTGGAGTAGATATAGAGTGGAATGAATTGAGTGAAATGAGTGGAGTGTACATGATCAGCATGACAAGTTTCTAAGGGTCGACAAAGATTGAACAAACTCAATGCAAAGCTAGCGACCTATATATATATTTTTCAAAAGGTTTTCCTAATCTAAATAGCATTCATATATGGCTGTGATAGGAGGTTCACACTCTCGTCACACAGGAACTTATCATGTGAATTTTTAATTTTCAAAATATAAATCTCCGTAAATCTAGTATCACTAGGAGTAAGATCAAATAGCAGCTCAGACTATCATATATCATATCCGTCAATTACCTAGACTTTTTAGAGCAAGCATTTGCAACTCATAGGTTTCAAATTTCAAAGTAAATATTAATTTTGCAAATGGAGCTCGAGAGAAATTAAGCTTGAAAGCTAGGTACTAGAAAAGTATAACAACGGAGCAACTATTCATCATCTCCTTGTTGATAAATTTTAAAAGTTCCTTTTAGTTGAGCAAAGTAAACTTTAGTGTGCACTCTCTCTTTATTCTTTTATTCTCACTCTAGCAAAAGACTTATTAAACTTTAGACTCTATTAAACTAAACTCTTAACAAACTTTGTAGCAAACAAAAATATTTAACTAATATATATAACATAGATAATAATAAGATACTTATCTCGGATAATCGGGGATTGCACTCCTCCAAGCTAGATTGGAGTGTAATCTTCAATGATATAGAAGTTTAAGGTAGTTGGCATCAAAGATGGCGCCTAACATATCCCTTCTCCTCTTGAAATCTGTTGATCTCAAAATAGACAACAAAGCTAGTGGAACTTGGTTAAGCATTAGGGGGTTAGCCACATTGCTTAGGTTGCCTAGAATATTTTTTAGATTTTCATTTTTTTATTTATTTTTATATGCAAGATAAGATAAAATACTGATGCATCTTTATTTTATTTTTATGCCACCACAGCAAATAACCTAAAGGTGTTTAGCCTCGGGGATATTAGCATGGGGCTTAAGGGTTTTCACAAAAGACAAAAGATAAAATATTTTTGTTGTTTTCAAATGCATATATAAGATACTAAAACAATAAATATGATATGGAAAAGAAAATATGCAATGCAAGAATTTAAATATGGATTACTTACCGACTTACCTTTCGGCGAAGATTCGGTGTTTAAAGTCCCTCCGAACAAGACTTCAAGTTCTGCTCTTTACTCCCATGGTATATCAGTTGTCACAATCGGTGGCACTGATGATTCTATTGTCTCATCGGATGATGTTCTGGGAGATGTCTTCTTCTTCCTCCATCTTTTGGATGATGTACTCTTCTCTGGAGTAGTTGATTTTTCTTTCTCCGTGGATGTAGTAGGTGTAAGAGCTTTAGCTTCTTCACTTACATTTTCTTCTAGATTCTTCATCCATCGTCTATTATGGCGGCGACGAGCTGACCTGCTTTTCTCCCTGGGATTTGTATATTCATTATAGCTATTAAAGTAAACACGTACCTTCTCTTTAGGAAATTGGAAATGAATCTCTCCTGTATGGATGTAGATGATTGCACGAGTAGTGTTGAGAAACGGTCTCCCAAGCACTAGTGGAGGGTCTACTTCCTTCCCCATGTCCATGACTACAAAGTCGGTGAGAACATAGTGGTCCATAATCTTGACTATAAGATTGGTCTCCGCCATCTGTAGCTGCACATAAGTTGGTTGCAACGGCAATTTTCCAAATAATAATTCATATGTAGCCTTTGCCATTATGCTAACACCAGATCCAGTATCACAATATGTATTATAGAAAGTCAAGCATTGAATAGAGCATGCGATGGTAGGAGTACCTGGATCATCTTGCTGACGAAGCATTGGATATTCAAGTAAATGGTCATTATATGATGTTGTTTTATTTACTACCATTACCTTTGTAGATTGTGCCGCCTTGTTCTTGTTCTTGTTCGATTCCGATTCTCGATTCGATTCCTCCTTCTATTCTCGATTGTAGCTTTCCATCTTCGGTTCTAGAACATAACAATTGTTGTTAGGAGAATAAGTAAGAGAGTTTTGTACCTTGTTCTTGAAAGTGAATTTCTCCTTCTTCCCTTTGATATTGAAAACAATCTTCGCACTGTCTGCGTAGATGACAGCTTTGGCTGAGCATAAGAATAGTCTTCCTAATATGATTGTTGATCTTTCATTTCTTCCGGTGTCTACAAGCGTGAAGTCTGGCCGGCACGTAAGAGCCTCGATTCCCACACACACGTCTTCAAGGATCCCCTCGGGATAACGAGAATGATTGATCTCGCAAGCCGCAAGCACATATTTGTTTTCCACGGTGGTTCACTATAAATCTTTTCATAAATTACCTTTGGTAGTATGTTGACACTTGAGCCAAAAATCACGAGAGCATTGTCGAATGTGTGTTGTCCAATCTTGATTGTGATGACCGGCCTTCCCGGATCTTCCTTTTTTAGGTGGCATTGAGTCATCCAACCAACAGCTTCCCTGAGTTCTCTCTATAGTAACGACCTGCATTATAAATATCGACAAGGTTTGCAGTTTCTAATTCTTCCGGCTGCCCCTGAATCTTACCTGGTGTGGTTAGTGGAACGTATAACCGAGAAATCTGAGATTCTATCATCTTATTAAAATCGTGCTGATTCTTTATAGCTGAAGAAAAGCTTTCTAAACGAGTATTGATAAGTTCAAGAGATTTATCATTGGTTGCTATCTTTCTTGACAGATTCTCCATGGTCTTACCTTGGTTAACAACAAGATCTCTTAAAGAAGGTTGATAAGTATTAAAATTGTTACCTGGATTGTTACCTTGGTAATTGCCTTGATAGTTGCTTTGATAGTTGGGCCTCTGTTGGTTCCAACCTTGATTTTGAGGACGGAAATTATTGTTGTTATTATTGATGAAATTGATGTCCTCCAGGGTCTCTGGACAATTCCTGCCATTGTGGCCTAAGTTTTCACATTCTTCACATGTCATGCAGGAGTCTTGGATTTACATAACTGCTCTGGGTTGAGGATCTCTATCCTCTAGCTTCTTCATGATAAGGTCCATTTTAGCAGATAGCATATCTACTTCTTTCAGCTGGTGCATTCCCCTCTTGCGAGTTTGACGCTCTTCACTCCAACCTTGGTTGGAAGCCATCTTCTCCACAAGTTCTGTGGCACGAGTTAATGTAAGTGATAAGAAAGCACCACCAGTACAAAGATCCATAGTTTCACGAGCACTGGGAACAAGCCCATGATAGAAAGTCTGCATCAACAGCCACTTCTCCATCCCATGGTGTGGACATTCTGAAATATATTCTTGAAATCGCTCCCATGCTTCAGGGACTGATTCATCATGCTGTTGTTAAAAATTTGATATCTTCCCCCTTAAGGCATTTGTCTTGCCTACAGGAAAGAACTTAGCAAGAAAGGCTGTGGAACAAATATCCCATGTTGTATTCTTATCTTTGGTAGCATAGAACCATTGCTTAGCCCTTCCCAACAGTGAGAATGGAAAAAGACGAGCAATACGGCATCTGCGGGTACGTCCTTCATAGTAAATGTACTGCGAGATCTCGAAAAATCTTGGAGATGAGCACTAGCATCTTCATGTGCCTTTCCACAAAATTGACTAGCTTGCACCATATTGATGAGCCCTGGCTTAAGCTCAAAGCCTTTGTCTCGAACCTCTACCTTTGGCCCAACAAGAATGTTGTCCGTGGTAGGAGCTGAAAATTCACGAAGTGTCTTGGTTGCCATAGCTTCAAATTGAGATGTCAAGTCTCTAGTAACTTGATTAACTTCCGATTCGGTAGGTCTTGGATTATCGGGGCGATGATGATGATGATGATGATAATGTAGGTGCTAGAGTTTGTCTGAGTTTTGCTCGGCTCGCCTGATTAATTTTTCAGGGATCTTCAATAAAATTCTCTGGAAGGGTATTACTCATACATATATTTTTCCCTACATAAGATCAAAACAAAATAGAGAACGAGGGTTGAACCTGTTTTGAGTATGTGATAATGGGTTCTCAATGCATTAGGTGATGTAAAGGGATCTCTCTTGTTTCCTTATATGATGTGTTTATAGGATTTTTGGCTAGCACCCTTTCTAACTAGTAAAGTCAGAAACAATACTAACTTAATAGGAATAACACTATCTAAGTTTTGGCTAATACCCTCCCAAACTAGAGAAAGCTGGAAAGAAGCACTAGAAAAACTTTTGAAGTTTTGAAAACATCTTTTGAAATTAGAAGATTGACTATGCTCTCCTAAACTAGGAAAGTTTTGAAAAACAAAGCCAAGAAAAATTTATTTTCCTCTAAATAGACTACGCCTTCCCGAAGAACGGCGCCGAAATGCTTGTTGATATTTCTTACACGATCCCAATTAGGAAGGCGAAAAAGAAATATATATGGGATATCTATCTAATCATGTTAGCTTGGATATGGGATTAACCTCATGATCCAACAAAGCGAAGTTAGGTGGTGTTAGTAGTGGGATGTATCTTAGCATCATTATCCATAGTGGAGTTAATCTCACCAGGATATGTACTCAAGGTATACCACTCATTTCTAGGCATTACTTATACACTAGTCTGTCACCCTAGCAATAATGCTAAGAAATGCGGGGCATGGTATTCTTGATTGGTCTTGATAAAAGAATGAACATGATATCTGCAAGCACACAGATAGAAATACCAATTGTAGCACTTCACCGGGAGTAATCCAGGTATCGTATTTATATTTTACCACAGGGAAGGGAGTCTATGGAAAGGTAGAGAGAAAAGGATGTCTAAAGGTTTAGATTGGTGTTTAGCTATGAGATCATCCACTTTACAGTATTATAATGCAGAGTAACCATATGCATAACTCAACAGGTTAAGTCACAGGATAAAGATAATAATATAAATGATAAATACCCAAGTCTAAGATCATCATAAGCCACTAGAATCATACGAGCTATTAACATGTAATAAATTAGAATAGAATGAATATTCCTAAGATACTCCTAATCATATATGTCAATGAATACTACAATTAGTGCAATACATCTAGCTATCATGGCAAGGTTGAATTACTTCTACACATGGCAAGCATTACCAATGACAAGCAAGGACGAAACTTGTTTATCATCGTAATTATAGGCTCGACGCGTGTCCTACATTCGGAGGGTGGATTCCAAAGGACTCAACAGGCGATCCTCCCGCGATCTACCACACGACCCGAATGTAGGGTGCAATTGCGAGATAAACGTTGTATAAACACCACGTTTACACATTGCTTATTGTTGCGTTTCCTAAGCGCAAGTGCCAAAAAAGGCAAGAGCACCGGGAACCACAAAGGTTGACCTCCCACAACGACTTCACCGAATTGTTACATTCCGATTACCATCGCCACGGGATGTCGGGTGGTATTACGTAGCATTTACGAACAAGTCCGCAGCGCACGAAAAATACCGTTGTAGCATTTCACCCGGAGATATTCAGGGTATCGTTATTTATATTTTCCCAAAGGAAGGCTTGGTGTAGGACTCTAGCAGGGGCATGAACAAGACGACATGTCTATGCAGTTGACCAATACTCAATACAGGGGGTAAGTCATGATAGTTTAAGATAGTGTGACACACACTTGGGCCAACCTCAAGGATAAAAGGAAAATAAAGAATAAAGAATATTCCTAAGTGGAGCAGGCATTCTAAAGTAGCTGTGCAAAGAACAAGTTAATAATCATGCAAACATAGATGACTAGAGTTTTAGGCTGAGAGTGAGATGGACAGGGGAGACCTCCCGGAGCATCCGCCTGAACGAAGGCATTTACGAACTCCTACAAAGACACACGAACGTGGGGGATTTCAAGGGACGGACAAGGCTTGTCACGACCAAGCCGCCTACCCCCTCAACCGTGGCATGCACTCATATTCGAAGGATACCTGGCATCCGGACACCACGTCCGCATACTAAGACACTACCCATGTCCCCCATGGCCCCCACCCTACGGATGGACGGAATAGGACACGAGCAAGCCCCGGAAGGACACAACGAACCGCCACCTCAAAGACAACTCTTACTCTACTCAAATACATGGCATGAATGGTTAGGCCCTAAGTTCTATACGACTAACCACGACATAGGAACTATAGTCTAGTTCTTCTATCATGATCGTGTCGAGAACAACATGTCAAGAATATAACATGTAAATACTCTAGCTCTATTGCACAAGCATATGAGATCAAGACTTGAGGATAAACCATAAATGTATTCATACCGAATATTCCTTCTCCCAAGTACAAGCTCTCCAATGAAGCTTAACCTTGCTCCAACTACTACTAAAGACTAAAAGAACTAGAGAAGTGGAGGAGTAGAGAGGAGAGGAGAAGAGGAGTAGAAAGTGAGGAGGCTCCAAATGGTGTGTGTTACAATGGTGGGAGATGGCCTCCTTTTATAGGTAGAGGAGAGGGGGCTCTTTGGAAAATAGCCATCCCCACATGGAAGGAGCAAAACCGACCTTGGAATCCCTTCCTAATCTACGAAACCGACCATCCAACGTCGGTAGTGCCCGTTTTGGAAGGTAATGAACCGCCTCCCCGAAGCTGGGCCCGAGCCGCCTCGGCCCGGTGCGGCCACACTAGGTGGTGCGCACGCACTTCTGCCAGGGCCCGCCTCGGCTCCGGCCCGGCAGGGGTGGCGTTGTTGGTCCCTGAAAAGTTGTAGGGCGGCGTTGGCTCGGCCCAGTTCTGCGTGTTTGGTCCATTTCTCCCTTAGGCTTGATGTTCTTCAGAATGCGCTTTCCGGGGAGGCGCCTTTTGGTACATTTTCCACTTGTTTCTTATATAAATCTGCACAAATAATTTGGACACTACAAGTGGAAATATGTGAGTTATAAATGTATATGAGTATGATAATGTATGGTTTCACCCCCTTCATGGTAGGATGTTGACGTTAAAAATGTGTCGTTAGTGACCGTCAACACTTATCACCCACATAGTGATCATCTATATGGATGCTATGCAATTCCATGCATAAAATATAAAGCAATCTTACTAAACTAAACATATAATCATAGCAAGCATAAACACATATCAATAAGAATATAATAATTATAAAGATCAAAGCCATAACAATTGTATTCTAAATATAAGAGTACTTTACAGATTGAATACAAGAGAGAAGTCTCAAGAACGATCCTTGCTACTTCTTGACTAATCAGAACTCAAGATGAACTTGATCTTCAACTAGAACTAGATATGTAGCTAATTACTTCTAGTATGAACTAGGGCTTAGGTCTAGACTTGGCTGGACTAGATGGGTATGAGTTGATTGATGAGTATGATAATGAAATTGTTATGAGCCTCAGGGTCAGCTGGTCTTCTTATATAGTACTTGGCGATGAACATCAACCCTTGGATCAAACCGACCTTGGCAACGGTGTGATAGATACAACCTCAATGACGGTAGTGAACTGACATAATTCTCGGATGCCAAGTTTCTCTTTTTGGACAAAATCATAGCAAATCCATTTGTACCATATCATACTTGGCAACAACTTAGACTGGATAGAGCCTATGCAACCCACATGAATCAGGTTTTTTTTTTCAGGATGAGTTTTTTATACTTAGCCACTAAATCCAAACTTTAGAGAAATTCAAATTATAAACTAGGCACAGGTGAAACATAAGACAGAGCAACTATTCATCATTTCAACAAAGGGGTTTAACTAGACATTTCCATAGCTCATATATAGGAATGAAATTTGTCTTTTGGCGTAACTCAACATTTCATAAGATAGAGAATATGATCAAAATATGAGATACAAGTTACCTTTCTTGGAGTCCTCCCCAAGCTAGCCTTTTGCTTACCTTTTATGGTTCTGGCTTAGCTTGAGCACGCAATGATCTGAGTTGTGCCTGGTGGCGTGGTTAGAGGCTCCCCCAAGCTTGTCTTTTGATGTCATCAAAGTAACAGGACAAAATCTTGGGGTTGAAAGGTTTATCTCCTCTCTTCTTCTTCTCTTCTCTACCCTCTCTTTTTTTATTATTATTATTATTTTTTTTTTACTGTTAACCCCTTTGTCATCTTTCAAGACTTACCCTTATGGATTTTGATAAATTCCTACAGGGGGTTAGTCCATATGATCGACCAAAATCTACACTAGCAATTTTAGGTTCAATAACCAGACTCAACTCCATGTCTAATCTGATCAAGGTAGACTTTTTGACCTAAGCACCATGCTCAATTCAAAACGCCTATGGAAGTATGATCATACGTATAACCAAAACTTCCAAACCAAGACATGCCAAAATAGAAAGAGGAAGCATGCATTGATAAACAAGATTCATCCAACAGAGATAAACAATTTTATTCTTATTTATTATTTTTATTGTAAGCATCATGGAGTTATTATTGGGTGATTATTATTGTAAAATAAAAAGATAACTACCGATTTACCTTCGGCAAGGGCTCACCTTTTAAAGTCCGACGAAAGGGACTCTTCTCCATTCATTTAGTGCTTGACGGAGTGTTACCCGTATCCGGAGAAGTGGATGCGGATGTCGCCCTTTAAATGCGCCATGCCTCGCTTAACACTTTGTGGCTTTACCTTCTTGGGCTGCTTGTTTTTAGCATTCTTATGCTTGTTGAACCCATTGAATGTGCATCTCATTGTTTGGCCCTGCATATGGAAGCTAGCATGCCCTGATCCCACGTGCAAAACTGCATTTGTAGTGTTAAGAAATGGTCTCCCAAGGATTGGGGCAGCTCTCTCTCGTTGTGACCCATGTCTAGGATGACAAAGTCCGTGGGGATGTATGCTTCTCGGATTTTTACTATAACGTCCCGAGCTACTCCCTCGGGTTTCCTTAGTGATAGGTCCGCCATCCGTAGTTCAAAATGTACAGGGACAAAGGTCCACCTAATATTTCATCATATGTTACCTTGGACATGATGTTTATGCTTGATCCAAGGTCGCGAGAAGGCATCCTCGAAGACATGCGGGCCAACCGAGCATGTGATTGTCGGGCGCCGGGGGTCCTCCTTCTTGATAATGAGTGGTGGCTCGGTAGGAGACTTGTTGTCCTCCCGACATAGAGGCTTACCAGACCTCGTTGAGACCATTTTAACAGATTCAAGAGAAATTTTGGGTTGCCCCAAAACTTTTCCCGAGCCAACAACAGGCAAAGCAGCAGAAAACTGAGCTAATTGGGTTTCTATCATTTTATTAAAGCTCAGTTGTCTTTCATAAGAAGAAGTTACACTTTTAATTTTGAAAATCATGTTTTCAATTATTTCATCATTAAGCATCAACTTCTTTGAAAGTTCTTCAATTATTTTTGCTTGGTCTAAGACCAAGTCTTCCAAGGAGAGAGGATTCGAATTGTACCTTGAGTTTGAATTACCTCCTTGGTTTTGTGGGCGCGACTGATTGTTCCACCCATTATGGTCTCCTTGTTGACGGAACCCGTTGTTGATGTGAGTAACGTCTTCACGGGTTTCAGGGCAGTCGTTCCCTGAATGGCCAACATTGCCACAGACTTCACATGTTACGTGTGAGTCTATAGCCTTGACAGTGCCGTAAATTTCTTCTTCTTCGGTGGCACGCTTGTCAAGTTCTTTCAATAGGAGATCCATTGTAGCAGGCATGTCCGTCTCCTCCACGGTCTGCATGCTATCTTCTTGTTTGCCAAGACTTTCCTCCCCCCAAGCTTGATTGGACACTATTTTCTCCATAAGAGCTGTTGCTCTATTGATGGTGAGGGAGAGGAAGGCACCTCCAGCAGTGGCATCAATGTGCTCTTTTGACATGGGTGTTAACCCATTGTAGAAGTTCTGCATCACATGCCACTTTTCCATCCCATGGTGCGGGCATGCTTGGATGTACTCTTGTAGCCTTTCCCATGCCGCAGGTATGGGTTCCATGGAATTCTGGCTGAAGCACTACTACAGATCGACATTTAGTCCCGGCTCGTTTGGCCCTTTAGTCCCGGTTATGGAACCGGGAATACGAAGTTGGGGAATAGAGGTAGAGGAACCGAATAGAGGTAGGGGCTTTATTCCCTTCGTTGGGGGTACCAACCGAGTAAAGCTCCCCGCCAGCACGTGGCCGGCCAGAGGCCTTTATTCCTCGTTGGTGCCACCAACCGGGAGTAAAGGGTTGTTTTTTCTTTTTGATTTTAATTCCTGATTTCATTTTAATTCCTAATCGGTTATGATTTTATCATCTCAAATGTACTCCCAAGTGTACTTGTAATTCACGAACCAAACAAATCACAATCAACAGTAATCTTTTATATATTGAATTGTACATCCGATCCATATGTTACATAGTACTAGTATTACATAATCTTTCAAATATTCATTTACAAAACACTAAGATTCTCTATGTACGTCAATCCAAGCACGACATCAGCACCAAATCACCAAAACAACTTGCGGTCATCCAAAGCAATATCACCGTAGAGAAAAAAAATGAATCGATTATCAAGCATGAATCTTGTCTCGAAGCAAGGAGACAAAAGATTAAAACATAGATAAGGAGAAGAAAATGCTTACCATGAACCGAGCTCCCGCTAGATCTCCATTCATCTCACTTGCCTTCTCACGTGTGGCCCCATGGGAGCCTCCTCGGCGCTGGATGATGGTAGCCGGGAAGCACCGCTGCGGCAGCGCAAGGGCAGCCCTCGCGTGTTGGCTGGCTCCGACCTGTGGCTCCTCGCCACACTTCACCAAATGCTCCTGCTCCCGCCTCCATGGCCATGGCTGCTCTAGATGTGTAGAAGGAGATAGAATGGGAGGCATGCGGTGGGGGGGAATGAAAGAGAGAGTGCGGTAGAAATAATAGATGGGAGCTGAAGAGATAAGGTTGAAAGGGGCTTTACTCCCGGCTCCCAACTCCACCCGAGACTAAAGATCTTTACTCCCGGGTGCTAACACGAGCCGAATAAAAGGTCTTTACCTTTACTCCCGGTTGATATTATCACCGAGTAAAGCTAAATTTTGCGCGGCCACGAAAAATTTTGGCGCCGGGGAGCTTTATTCCCGGTTGGGGGTGAAGAACGGGCAAGTACCTTTTACTCCCGGTTGGTGTCCCCAACCGGGAATAAAGTTCTGGACGCGTGGGAGCGGCCCGCCGCGTGGGCCTTTACTTCCGGGTGGAGACTCGAACCGGGAATAAAAGTACCTTTATTCCCCGCTTGATTTCGAACCGGGAGTAATCGCGTTTTTGGGCTCGAGAAGAGAAGTCGCTTTGTGTAGTAGTGAAGTTGGCAATTCTTCCCCTTAGGGTGTGAGTTTTACTCATGGGGAAGAATTTAGTGAGGAACGCCGTGGAACATTTGTCCCACGTGTTGACAGCTTCCGTCTCTTTGTAGAACCATTGTTTCGCCTTCCCCGAGATGGAGAAGGGAAACAAACGGATTCTAATGGCTTCTGGTGCGACACCTTGGATGACAACGGTGTCACTGAGCTCGAGGAAGTGTTGCAGATGCGCATTTGCATCCTCACTTGGCAAACCATAAAATTGGTTTGCCTGCACCATCTTGATTAGGCCAGGCCGGAGCTCAAAGTTCTCAGTTCCCATGTTGACAGCGGGCCCAACGGGCACGTTGGCAAAAGAGGGGATGGAGTGGTCACGGATCGCCTTGGCCATGAGTGAAGTACTAGATGATGCAAGGGTGATTGGTTTGTTTGTCGGCGGAGTAGCAGGAGAAGATTTGATATGAGTTGGGTTCTTCTTTAGGAGTGCCTCCGGATCTGCGATGTAGTTGTTCAACAGGGACAAACCAATCGAACACTATCCTGTCTTCATCCACAACAGGAGAAAACATGAAACATTAGCCTGCATGAGTAATGGCTACTTACACATGCACATCATTATGAACATGTCTTTCTAGAATCTTTATAACCAATGCCTTCCCCGGCAACGGCGCCAGAAATGCTTGTTGCGTTTCCTAAGCGCAAGTGCCAAAAAAGGCAAGAGCACTGGGAACCACAGGTTGACCTCCCACAACGACTTCACCGGAATTGTTACATTCCAGTTACCATCGCCACGGGATGTCAGGTGGTATTCTGTAGCATTTACAGAACAAGTCCGCAAGCGCACGGAAATACCGTTGTAGCATTTCACCCGGAGATATTCAGGGTATCGTTATTTATATTTTCCCAAAGGAAGGCTTGGTGTAGGACTCTAGCAGGGGCATGAACAAGACGACATGTCTATGCAGTTGACCAATACTCAATACAGGGGTAAGTCATGATAGTTTAAGATAGTGTGACACACACTTGGGCCAACCTCAAGGATAAAAGGAAAATAAAGAATAAAGAATATTCCTAAGTGGAGCAGGCATTCTAAAGTAGCTGTGCAAAGAACAAGTTAATAATCATGCAAACATAGATGACTAGAGTTTTAGGCTGAGAGTGAGATGGACAGGGAGACCTCCCGGGCATCCGCCCTGAATGAAGGCATTTACGAACTCCTACAGCACACACGAACGTGGGGGGATTTCAAGGGACGGACAAGGCTTGTCACGACCAAGCCGCCTACCCCCTCAACCGTGGCATGCACTCATATTCGAAGGATACCTGGCATCCGGACACCACGTCCGCATACTAAGACACTACCCATGTCCCCCATGGCCCCCACCCTACGGATGGACGGAATAGGACACGAGCAAGCCCCGAAGGACACAACGAACCGCCACCTCAAAGACAACTCTTACTCTACTCAAATACATGGCATGAATGGTTAGGCCCTAAGTTCTATACGACTAACCACGACATAGGAACTATAGTCTAGTTCTTCTATCATGATCGTGTCGAGAACAACATGTCAAGAATATAACATGTAAATACTCTAGCTCTATTGCACAAGCATATGAGATCAAGACTTGAGGATAAACCATAAATGTATTCATACCGAATATTGCTTCTCCCAAGTACAAGCTCTCCAATGAAGCTTAACCTTGCTCCAACTACTACTAAAGACTAAAAGAACTAGAGAAGTGGAGGAGTAGAGAGGAGAGGAGAAGAGGAGTAGAAAGTGAGGAGGCTCGAATGGTGTGTGTTACAATGGTGGGAGATGGCCTCCTTTTATAGGTAGAGGAGAGGGGGCTCTTTGGAAAATAGCCATCCCCACATGGAAGGAGCAAAACCGACTTTGGAATCCCTTCCTAATCTGCGAAACCACCCATCCAACGTCGGTAGTGCCCGTTTTGGAAGGTAATGAACCGCCTCCCGAAGCTAGGCCCGAGCCGCCTCGGCCCGGGGGTGCGGCCGCACTAGGTGGTGCGCGCACACCTCTTTGGGGCCCGCCTGGCTCCGGCCGGCGGGGGTGGCGTTGTTGGTCCCGAAAAGTTGTAGGGCAGCGTTGGCTCGGCCCGGTTCTGCGTGTTTGGTCCATTTCTCCCTTGGGCTTGATGTTGTTCAGGGAATGCGCTTTCCAGGGAGGTGCCTTTTGGTACATTTTCCACTTGTTTCTTATATAAATCTGCACAAATAATTTGGACACTACAAGTGGAAATATGTGAGTTATAAATGTATATGAGTATGATAATGTATGGTTTCACCCCCTTCATGGTAGGATGTTGACGTTAAAAATGTGTCGTTAGTGACCGTCAACACTTATCACCCACATAGTGATCATCTATATGGATGCTATGCAATTCCATGCATAAAATATAAAGCAATCTTACTAAACTAAACATATAATCATAGCAAGCATAAACACATATCAATAAGAATATAATAATTATAAAGATCAAAGCCATAACAATTGTATTCTAAATATAAGAGTACTTACAGATTGAATATAAGAGAGAAGTCTCAAGAACGATCCTTGCTACTTCTTGACTAATCAGAACTCAAGATGAACTTGATCTTCAACTAGAACTAGATATGTAGCTAATTACTTCTAGTATGAACTAGGGCTTAGGTCTAGACTTGGCTGGACTAGATGGGTATGAGTTGATTGATGAGTATGATAATGAAATTGTTATGAGCCTCGAAATCACCGGTCTTCTTATATAGTACTTGGCGATGAACGTCAACCCTTGGATCAAACCGACCTTGGCAACGGTGTAGATACAACCTCAATGACGGTAGTGAACCGACATAAAAATGTGAGGCTGACTAGGGTGGCCCACCTGGCGGCCGCCAGGGGTGGATATTTGGCGGGCGCCGGGTGGCGTGCCACCTCGGCGTCTCGTCTTTTCCCGTGTCTTCTGGTGTGTCTTCTAGATTGTTTTAGTTCACTTTTTGGGTTGAGTTGATTCACGGACAAGTTTGGTCTTCATATGCCTTGTATATTCCGGAACTTTCTCCATTATTCTCTGCAATTATCTAATAAGTCCCTCGCAAAGTCACGTAATACCAAAACTTCGTGGATTTATGTTAGTTAGACCCCTAGAATTATGTTTGGTCTTTGACTTGAGCCCTTAATTCATGTTTTTTAACTTGTATTTTTATGCTATAACAGTGTCAACACCTAGGAAGATGAGACCGGCAGGTGGGACCCACCCGGCGGCCGGCTGTTCTTCAGCGGCGCCGCCCGGTCCACGGTGGGCCCATCTTTGTCGGGGTCCTTCCTGTATCTTACGGTGTCTTCTAGAATGTTTTAGTCCACAATTCGGGTTGAGTTGCTTCACGGTCAAGTCTTGTCATCATATGCCTTGTATATTCCGGAACTTTCTCCATTCTTCTCTGCATTTATCTGTTAAGTCCCTGAAAATATATAAATCACCAAAGCTCATGGAATTATGTTAGTTAAACCCCCTAGACTTATGTTGATATTCAATTTAAGCCCTTATTTCATGTTTAGTTGACTAGTAATATTATGCTATAACAGGTGTCAACGATATCCGTCGACTTGATGGTGCAGGGTTGGTTGTGCGGTGTGGTAGCCATTGAAGCCGTCCACCGTTGGCTCGAGCCCGACGGAGCGGTAGGCCCACGCGTACGTCACCAGCCGCGGGAAGCACGAGGCGGTGAGCTGGTGGAAGCAGAGGTTGAACCTCCGCAAGGCGTCAAGCACAAAGTCGCGACGCCCGGGGAAGCGAAGCCCGCGTGGAAGAACTCCTCGAAGACCACAACCTCGCCGGCCGGGGCTGTTGGTATACCTTATAGCATAAAATATAGAGGTTTTGAAAACAAAAATAAGGGCTTAAATGAATATCAACATAGTATAGGGGCTTGACTAACATGATTCCACTAGTTTTGGTGATTTATATAACTTTCAGGGATTAAACAGAAAATGCCCAAGAGTTTGCAAGCCCTACGACATAAATACGTATCCGTGATGTAACACATCTTGGAACCTACGCAAGAACAATCTAGAAGAGACCAGAGAGCACCGGAAGGAAGGTAGGGCCCACCTGGCAGAGCCAGGCAGCGGCCGCCCTGGTGGGGCCCGCTGTCAGCCTCCCGTTCAAGGTCGGTTCAACACCGCCTATGAGGAGCAATCTAGTCCATCCATCAAGGTCGGTTTGATCCAAGGGCTATCGTGCATCCTCCAGGGCTATATAACAAGACCTCCTGACCCCTGGGTGAAACCCTAAGTCATTCGAAGTCATTCTACTCCATACCCAGTCCATCATCAAGACCCCAAGTCAAGATCCTAAGCCCTAGTTCCACCATAATTAGAGCAATAGCTATCTAGGTTAGCTCTAGAGGAAGTCAAGTATTGTCTTGGATTCCGGATAGTCAAGAAGTAGCGGGGAGCCGAGCTTCTCGTGGCTTCTCTCTTGTATTTCATTTGTAAGTATTTATTAGAATACAATTGCCATGACTTTATTCTATTTAATGATTATATTCTTAGTTATATGCTTCTATGCTTATTATAATTATATATTTAGTTTAGTATGTTTGTTTTTATATTCAAGCATGGAGTCGTATAGCGCCCCCTTAGATGTACACTATGTGGGTGGTCGACAATGTGTAAACGTGGTGTTTATACAACGTTTTCCTGCGACATCACCCTATATTCAGGATGTGTGGTAGATCGTTGATGTGATACTCCCATTGAGTCCTTTGGAGTCCGCCCCCCGAATGTAGGGCTAGTTGAGCTTTGTTACTATGGTAGGTTGGTTTTGTTCCTAATCTTCCTTAGTAATATTCACCATGTGTAGATATATTGCTTCCATACGATGATGACTAGTGTATTGCACTAATTGTAGTATGCATTGACATATAATTAGGAGTAACTTAGGAATATTCCATCCACCTTACCTATACACTAGTAGAAATCTGCTCATCCATGACGAAAACCTCGTGACGCTTGAAAATGTCGTCATAGATCGAGCCCTTTCTATGACGAAAATTATACGATCGTCACATGTCTCAAGTGACGGAGCATAGGCACACAAAATAATGACGAAAAGTTATATATCGTCATTCATCAACGAGATCAATCGTCATGGATATCGTTTGCCCCTATGGCCCACCTACCGGTCCCACTTGAGCCGTTTGCATCGCTGGAGTGATGAATTCAATTCGCCACGGTTGAGTTTTGTCAATCGTCACCGCACAACCTCACGGTTGCACCGCCGAGTCTGTTTGTCACGCCTAACGTTTGCCCCACGAAATGGTCCCACCCGACGGCGGGGTCCCACCCAGGCCCCATGAAATGGTCCCACCCAGCGCCACCAAATGGTCCCGGGCGACGACGGGGTCCCACGATGGCCCCACGAAAGGGTCGCGACCCCGGGGGTCCCACCAAGGTTCATTATGTAGCGGGCCCGGAACCCAATATAACAAAGGTGGCCTAGAACCACGAAGTCGATGTAGCCCATGAAGTTTTTACCACGTGAGACTGCAGCCCACGAACTTGGCCCAAGGCCACGCTCCACCTTAGCCTTGGCCCAGGCCGCGCTCCACCTCAGCCTTGGCCCAAAGACCGCGCTCGACCTCGCCCCGGGCCGCGCTCCACCTCAGCCTTGGCCCAAGGCCGCACTCGACATTGCCCCCCTTAAAGAAATTGTGCAAAAATAATGCGCCGAGGTTGGTTCGAACTCACAACCAGGCACTGTACAGGTAACTGCGTTACCACTGGGGTACGTCAAGTGTTTTGTTGGATGTATGGAAGTTATTTTATTTGATACTTGCACATTACAATTGAATGCGTGCATGGGCCATAGACCCACACCGGTAGCGATGCTTCGTTGTCTAACTCCCAGAACTTGATCGTGCACACGAAAAAGCGGCGGCGGCGTCCCCGGGCCGGTGATCGGCGTTGGCGTTGGCGTCCCGGCATGTGATCGTCGGTGGCGTTAGCATCCCGGCGGTGATCGGCGTTAGCGTCGAGCGGGCCATCGGCGCTCGTTGGCGTCTGGCGAGGCGATTCATCATCGTTGGCGTCGGGGGCGGTCGATCGGCGAGGGCAAGCAAGGGCACATCGAGTCTTGGTCGTGCACAAATCAGCGGTGGCGGCGAGGGACAGTGCGAGGTTTGATTTGTTTTCAAATTGTTGTGATATACAAAGGCGTGTGTTTGATTTCTTTTCAAATTAATGTGATATACATGCATGTGTTTGATAAGTTTTCAAATTATGGTCACGTAGGGATAGATGGATCGAAGGCCGGATTAAGCATGGTACAAAGTTCACTACTCCATATACCAAAGGAGTTGATGAGTTCATGGAGTTTGTTAGAGAAAGATATCCCCGAGACAGCAACATACCATGTCCATGTCGTAAATGTCTTAATCATGTTTCGCATAATCAGGCCGAAGTATGTGACCACATACACCTATTTGGAATGTCAGTTACATACACTAGGTGGATTCATCATGGGGAGTCGCCAGATGTTGAAGTAATTGAGAATCCGCAGGCTGAGGATGGAGGAAGTCACGATGCCTTTGGGATTAATGTGGATGTGGACAATGATGATGAATATGATGAGGATCATGGGGTTCCAGAGCTGATTGGAGATCTGTATGCTCAAGCAGAGGCTGATGGAGAACAACCAAGGTTTGCTAGGGTTCTTGCAGATGCAAAGAAAGCACTTAGCGAAGGATCTTCCCATTCAAAATTCTCTTTCATAGTGAGGATGTTGTATGTGAAGTCTCGTTATCGAATCAGCAATGCAGGATTTAGCACAATGATAAAGTTGGTTTCGATGGATACCCTTCGAAGTGAGTTGCCAAAATCATATGATGAGGCCAAAAATACCTTAAAGAGTTGGGCCTTGGATTTCAAAACATCCATGTCTCGCAAGAACAATTGTGTGTTGTTTCGCGATACGGAAACAACCAAGTATGCTAATTTGAATGTGTGCCCATGCAAGGAGTCTTGATGGAAAGACAAAACTGGGACAAAGCAGGGTTCTACATAAGGTACTGAGGCATTTTCCACTCTTGCCAAGGTTGAAGAGAGAATTTATGCATCAAAGCGAACTTCCGAGGAAACTCAATGGCACAAGAAAGTGAGGAAGCCAGTCGAGGGTGTAATGAGCCATCCAACGATGGGGAAGCATGGAAAGACTTTGACAGGAGGGAACCATCCTTTGCAGCAGATCCGAGGAACCTGAGGCTTGCCATAGCTACCGATGGGTTCAATCCATTTGGCAACATGAGTACTCAGTACAGTATGTGGCCAGTGCTTGTGACACCACTTAATCTCGCACCATGGGAAAGCGTGAATCCAGCAAATTGCTTTATGTCTTTACTCATCCCAGGTCCAACATCTCCAGGAAAGGACTTCTAGAGATATGGAAGGGTGTCAGTACCTTAGATGCATGCACTGGTAAGAAGTTTGACCTTCGTGCTACAGTGTTGTGGTGTATACATGATTATCCAGCGTTGAGCACGTTGTCTGGGAGAACAACCAAAGGGTATTATGCATGTATTCACTGCGACAAGGATCCTTTGTCTAGGAGAATAAGGGGTAAGATATGTTACATTGGACATCGTCGTTACCTTAAAAAGGGGACATGCTTGGCGTAAAAGTTTGGCTTTTGATGGTAAGACGAGAAAAAGAAAGGTGCGCTAGGGAAGTTCACTTTGGATGAGCTTCGAGAGGAGCTAGAGAAGGTGAAAGATGTCGCCCAGGGGAAACAAGTACTCGCTGGAAACAAAAGGAAGGGAACAAATGTGGGTCCTAAGATTTATAGCCACAAATCAAGCGTTGTGGAGATTGCCTTATTGGGAACATTTGTTGCTTCGACATAATCTTGATGTCATGCACATAGAGAAAAAAACGTATGTGAAAACATTCTATGCACATTCTTGAATGTATTGGGCAAGACCAAGGACACAAATAATGCTAGACTAGATTTGCATGATATGGGCATAAGACATGATTTGCACTTACGGGACAAAGGCAACAACTCATTCGAGTGCTCTAGCTGCTCCTTATGTCTTGGGGAAAGATCAAAAGGTCCAGTTTTGCGAGTTTCTCAAAGGTATCAAGTTTCCAAATGGATATGCGGCCAACCTAGCAAGATACATAAGTGCAGATGGTTTGAGGGTGGTTGGAAAGCTGAAAACACCACTATGTAAAAAAGGCTAATAACCGCCCGGTGAGCCCGGAGACGTCACTAATAACGAAGCGTGCGTGTTGTGACATTATTGACGCCGCTGGCTGGGCGACCGTCGATAATTAGGCGTCGGATGGTCCCACAAGACCAATACGGCGTCGATAATAGGAGGTGATTACGACGGCGTGTTCGTGTGACTCGTCTGTTTTCTTAACCCGCACGCGTTTTCCTTGGTCGGGCGCGACGCCGTGGCTACGGCGAGACGCTTTTGAAACCGAAGTGTCCGCGAGAATTCAACGTACCTCGGACATGCGTTTCATCACGAGGCGCATTTTCGAGCCCGATCGACCGTGGATGCAACCCCTAATTCAGGGGCGCGTTTGCTTATAGACACCTTTTCGGCGCCGCCCGTCGCATGTACGTTCTGGGTACTACCGACGCGCATGGATTCACGCAGACTTCGCATGGTCGACACCCGTCCGTGTTGTTGACACCGCGATGCGGGCGTGTGCCGTGAATACCGGCGCTTGGAACAGTACAAAGTGCATAACGGCCACGTAAATTAAAGTCGCGTTTAATTTCAGGCGAGTTGTGTTAGGAGGTGTCTGCATACATGTCGCAACCACTACCGGAGCGTTTATTTTCGCACGAGTTGTGTTAGCGAGTGGTGCATGCGTGTCGCGGCGACTACCGACGCCACGTATAGTTTCGAGCGAGTTGTGTTAGCGGGGTGCGTACATGTCGCAGATCACTACCGGCGGCGTATAGTTTGAGCCGAGTTGTGTTAGCGAGGGGTCTGTGCGTGTCGCGGCGACTACCGGCGGCGCATTTATTTTTCGAGGCGAGTTGTGTTAGCGAGGGTCCTGTAGATGTCGCGGTACTACCGACGCGGTCATTCTGAGACGTGTGTTGTCGCCGGTATGCGTCTTTGTTTTGTTGGTATTGCGGACACGTATTGTAAAAGCGGGCGATGGATGTTGACACGCGTCACGTACGGCCCGGGCCCACCGGGCCTGCATCCGGTTTTGAACGGGCCTCCGCCGCCGGCCTTCCTTTGGGCCTGAATTTGGACCCGCATGTTAGGCCCGTTCTCTTGTGGTGCAACGAGCTGGGCCGTTTCCGGACGATGGATGTCGGCATGCGTGTGTAAGTGGACACCGACGTCACGCGACGCGCCACGCGTTGGGTTACTGGCGGCGTATGTGGTACCATGTGTGCTGTAACTATAGTACTCCTACCTAGTAAAGCGGATATGCGTTTGTAAGCGTACGGTTAGGGTTATCTGTTAGCGACGATTCTTTAGTATGTGCGCCTGTACCTTGTACATGCGTTCGGGTTAGCTGCTCGGGTTACTGCGTGCGGATATAAGGCGTTGCTACCACACACTTGAGCACCGTCTCTCTGTCGGTGGCGGCACACCGCGGGGGAGCGGAGGAGCGCGACGCACGGGACGGTGGCTGCGTTGGTGTGTGCTCCGCCATATCGAGCCGTAAGTACTCGCGGGCGTGCTTAGAGCTCTCCTCCTTTGTCACCGCGTTCCTCCGGCATTATATTGGTGCTCGTGCGTTTGGGCGGCGACGCAAGAAGGGGCGTCACGCGTGCTCCGGCCGCCATCTTCGTGTCGAGGCGTGCTCCGCCAGCCTTTGCGGGGGATTTCGCCGGTGGCCGGGCCGTGTCTCGCCAGCTTTCGCGGGGTCGCCCGACGCGGTGGTCGCCGATCTCTCGAATCTGTAGGTGAGCAAACTGTTGACGGTCACCAACGACATATTTTTAACGTCAACATTCCACCAATAAGGGGGTGAAACTATACCTTACTACACACATATACATTTATTATTGACATAATTCCACTTGTAGTGCCAAATAATGTTTTGCGGGATTTATATAAAAACCAAGTGGAAAATGCACCAAACGGCGCCTCCCTGGAAAGCGCATTCCTGAGAACATCAAGCCCAAGGGAGAAAAGTCCATAAAATATCAATATCCAAGCACAAGCCCAAGAGGTCGAGGCCCGAGTCCAACATGAAATGATAAACGGACCACTGGACATGGGTTCAATATTTTGGGCATAACTTTCTCATACGAAATCGGTTTCAGCGAACGAATACCGAAACGAAGCTAACTCCGAGGCCCACGTGCTCATGCAAAGTTTCAGCCCAAACGGACAAAATATTGAGGCCAAATCGGCCCATCTTCGTCCTGGCGGCCCATCTCGACCTGAAAAGTTTGGAGGCGGTGTTTGCTTGCCCAGAAAACGGTGCGGGATTAGTACCAAATGGCTTAGCCAAGAGAGGATCCCATGGTGAAGGTCCTATAAATAGATGGGCACTCCCTCACTTGTAACACACACCACACAATGTAGCCTCTCTCTTCTTCTTCTTCTTCTCCCTCTTCTTCTTTTTCTTCTTCTTCTTTCTTCTTCTTCTTCTTCTCCCTCTTCTTCTTCTTTTTCTTCTTCTTCTTCTTCTTCTTCCTCTTTCTTCTTCTTTTTAGTTTGTACTTAGGAGGAGTTTGGCAAGGATAATAAAAGAGAGCAAGACATTTTGGAGCTATGCGGTATGAGCAATTTAGAGTTCTTCATTTTGTTCTTGTTCTCTACTTATCAATATAGTCTTGTTCTTGAATTAGAGTAAAGTTCTTGTGATATAATCTTGGTTGAAGAACTAGTCTATAGTTCCTATATCATGATCTTGTCTTATAGAACTTCGTGCTTAATTTATCATACATACATGTTTAGACCAAAGAGCTAGATCGATATGATGAGTTCTACCTAGAGTTAGCCTTGGTTGATGTTGGGTTGCGGGATTGATAGTCGTTCCTTCAGGGGCGGTGCTCTGGTAGAAGGACCCCGGGGACGGGTAAGCCTTGTTAACACATCAGAGTAATAATCACTAGTGTAGACGTGGTGTGCGGGCTAGGGGTTGCCTATCTTTTGTGGCGCATCCCACGGTTGAGGGTAGGCGGCTTGGTCGTGACAAGCCTTGTCCGTCCCCTTGAAATACCCCCATCGTTCGGGTCGGTGCGGCGGTGCTAATTGCCGGACAATCGTTCTTTGGGCGTGGGCCGGTGCCCGGCGTAATTCGGCGAGACCTTGGCGATCTTGAATTAGAATCTCTAACAGTTGAACATGTGTGTATCTGCTATCTTGACATGACTATCTAGGATATGCCTGCTCCATATTAGATTTATTCTTTTATTCATTCTTTTATATTTATCCTTGAGATTGGCTCGAGTGTGTGTCAAGTTATCCTACTACCTACTTTATTTTACCCCTATTATGAGCATTGGTCTATTATACATTCGTGTCATCTTGACCATGTCCGAATTAGAGACTTTTACACCATGCCTTCCTTTGGGAAAAATATAAATAACGATACCCTGAATACTTCCGGGTGAAATGCTACAATGATAGATCCGTGCGCTTGCGGATGAATATCTTCTTTGGCAAGATCTATCACCGTTGACGTTCCCATTCGGATCACCGACATGGTGGATTTACTTGGGAATGTCACGCGCATTTTGCGGCGCCGTTATTAGAGATGGGTTCTAAACCCTGTTTCTAGTGATTGCGCTTTTAAGAAATGCAACAAGCATTTTGTCGTGCCGTTGCCGGGAAGGCGTTGGTTAAAGGGATGATCTATTAGGACATGTTCCCGATAATATGCATGTGTAGTGATCTTTGTTCATCTTAGGTTTATCTAAAAGAAAAAAAAATCTCTTTTATAAAAAAAAACTCTTATAAAAAGAAAAAAAATCTTATAAATAAAAAGCAAGGACATGTTATCAAGTTAGTATGCACCTTCGGGTATTCTTGTCGCCAACCATTTCAGGTGGAGACTAAGAAGGACAAAGGGGCACGCGACGCTTGAAAACATGGGGGCTACATCAAGAAAACTTTGATGCTCTTGGGCGGAGGAACACACTCAAAAGGAGACCACGACTTTACACATTTGACTTTTTTTATGAAAGTCCAAGTGTCCGAGGGAAGATGGTGAGAATATCAAGTTCCAAGTGCACCAAGGGGATTATAAAAAAAGAGCTCGAGTAAAAAAAAAAAGAAAAAAAAAAAAAAAAAAAAAAATGATGAAAAAAAAAGAGAGAGAGATAAATAAGAGATTAGCCTCCCTTTGCTATAAAAAAAAGAAAAGAGAGAAAAAAAGAAGAGTTGAAAAAAAAAAAAAGGATATATATATAGAAAAAAAAAAAGAGAAGTGTTATGATAAAAAAAAATATATATAGAAAGAAAAAAAAAAAAATAAGAGGAGAGAGGAGCAGGTTGGCCCCATGTGGTCAAAGTAAACAATGAAGACACTGACTCCACCCTGCATTGCTTCCATGTAAGCAAGAAGGGATCTTTCTCTCCCAAGACCTTCCTTGCACCTGAGTGAGTTCGGTATGTCTTCCTCTGCCCCGGCCAGGAAGTCATAACCAAACCAATATCATCATGCCACCGACACAAAGAATTATGAACTCTATCCTCAAGTCTGGTCAAGTACACTCAGTGCGCAAAGGTCCAATAAAAGAAAAAAAAGTAAAGAAAAAAAAAAAAGAAGGAAAAGGAAAGGAGGAACATCCTCCTTTACACCTTTGTGACCACTGAGGCCCATGGTCCATATACACTACCTGTGTGTATCACCTAAGCCTTGTGGTCCGCCTGAGATGGATCATCAAGCTACCACCGCGGGAGTTTCAACATCTTGCCTTCATGCGTGGTTGGTACACACACACACTCAGGTACGCAAAGGTAATAATTCACCAATTCTTTTTACTCATAATTATCTCTATATATATATATATATAAAAAAATAAAATAAAATTTTCATCATGGAGATAAAACAAGGCTAGACTTACATTACATCTTTATCTTAGCCTTGTTTGAGTATAAAAAAGTTTGGTGAAATTTTTTCTGTCCTCCCTTGATAATAAATTTCTCAAATAAAAATTTTCGAGAAAAAAAATAAAACAACACAAGCTGCTCTTTTTGCTCCTTCCTGCATATGTTTCACAATTTGGTAATCGCAAAGGATGGTAAGTCCACTCGCGAATCTACCATATACTAACCATGCAGAAAAAAGACCAAAAGCACGGGGTACAACCCCGATCCGATAGGCATTGAGCAAGCTTGGGGGAGGACCCTACCAAGGTAATGAGAAACCTACACTCTCATCCTCCTCCTGTCCATTACCTTAAAAAAAAAAATGTGTTTTAAAAAATATATATATATATTTTATTATCAAAATAAACAAAAATATTTACTACATAAAAATCTAAAAGTAAATATTTTCAAAAAAAATGGGGTATATTTCAAAAAAAAAAAAAAAAAATGGGGTATACATCAAAAAAAAAAATGGGGTATATTTTAAAAAAAATATATATATGTTTTATAAAATATTTTAGTATCAAAATTTAAAAAAATTATATAAAATCTATATAAAAAAATCTTTATAAATCAAATAAATTCTTCTATAAGAAAAAAAACTAAGAAAATTATTTTCCTCAATAAAACATATTTTTTCTGAATAAATTTTTAGTATATAAAAAAAACTATAATCATTTTGTTCACCTTGCAATGCCTTTATCTCCATTGGATGAATCTTGTTTTTATTTCATGCGTCCTTTTTTGTATGCTAGCATGTTATGGTTTGGGAGTGGTGATCATTCATGATGATCATACTTTCATAGACTTTTTTGAATTGAGCATGGTGCTTAGGTCAAAAAGTTTACCCTAATCAGATTAGACATGGAGTCGAGTTTGATTATTGAATCGTAGTCTGCGAGTGTAGAATTTGGTCGACCATATGGACTAACCCCTGCAGAATTTATCAACATCATGAGGGTAAGTCCAAGAGATGACAATGGAGATCAAATTGTTTGGTGAACCAAAATAATAATGATAATGATAAAATAAAAATAAATAAATAAAAAACCTTTGAAACCCCAAGAATGGTTGTCCCGCTCTTCCAAGATTATCACAAGACAAGCTTGGGGGAGAGTCTCCCCGGCACGCTCAAAAGATGATATTAATCAAAGATCAAATCATGGCGTGCACAAAGCTAGCAACGCTCATAAACCAAAAGTAAGTCAAAAGCTAGCTTGGGGAGGACTCCCACAAAGGTAACTCGTATCTCACATTCCATTTAGTTATTTTCTTATCTTATATGAATGATGAGGTATGAGAATAAAAAAAAAAAAAAAAAAACAAAAGGGGAAGAAGAAAGAGAGAGAGGAGACTTATTCCATTCCATATATATGTGTTGTAGAAATGTCTTAGTTCTACCCCTGTTGAAATGATGAATAGTTGCTCTGTCTTATGTTTTGCCTGTGCCTAGTTTATAATTCGAATTTCTCTAAAGTTTGGGTTTAGTGGCTAAGTTTAAGAACTCATCCCGAAAAAAAAAACAACCCGATTCATGTGGGTTGCCACGGGCTCTATCTAGTCTAAGTTGTTGCCAAATATGATATGGTACAAATGGATTTGCTATGATTTCGTCCAAAAAAGAGAAACTTGACATCCGGGAATCTAATTTAAAAGAAAAGAGAAATGATATGGGCCATGCTAAAAAAAAGAAGAAGAAAAAAGAGAGATGAAAAATGGACATGTGTCCGAGGGCGAGTAGAGCCCACATCTTCAAAAAAAAAAAAAAAAAAAGGAAATAAAAGGCAAAGTCTAGGGCGAGCAGAGCCCACCTCTCCAAAAAAAATATATATATAGCAATAAAGCCCATACTTTCTCGAAAAACAAAATAGAACTTAAATAAATAAATCCTGGATGAGAAAGTTGATCAAAAGGATGAATGAAAAGTATTTCGTTATAACCGTTGTATCTGGCAACCCGCCTCAAGGCTTTGAGAAAAAGCTAAAAAGCCCCGCTACGATGAAAGGTAATAAAGGGTGAGCAAAGGCATGCCATTTTATTCAAACTCTAGTAGAAAATCTTATTATAACCCCGGCACTTGTGAAACATAATCGGCATAGTAGCAACTCCCCGATCAACAACCAAGTACTTATCTTTGCTCGAGGGACGCCGCAAAGGGTAAGCTTGGGGAGTTTGTTGACGGTCACCAACGACATATTTTTTAACGTCAACATTCCACCAATAAGGGGTGAAACTATACCTTACTACACACATATACATTTATTATTGACATAATTCCACTTGTAGTGCCAAATAATGTTTTGCAGGATTTATATAAAAACCAAGTGGAAAATGCACCAAACGGCGCCTCCCTCGGAAAAGCGCATTCCCGAGAACATCAAGCCCAAGGGAGAAAAAGTCCATAAAATATCAATATCCAAGCACAAGCCCAAGAGGTCGAGGCCCGAGTCCAACATGAAATGATAAACGGACCGCTGGACATGGGTTCAATATTTTGGGCATAACTTTCTCATACGAAATCGGATTTCAGCGAACGAATACTCGAAACGAAGCTAACTCCGAGGCCCACGTGCTCATGCAAAGTTTCAGCCCAAACGGACAAAAATATTGGTGCGGGCGCACCTTAGGGTGCGCGCGCACCCTCCCCGGGAGGCCAAATCGGCCCATCTTCGTCCCTAGCGGCCCATCTCGACTTGAAAAGTTTGGAGGCGGTGTTTGCTTGCCCCCAAAACAGTGCGGGATTAGTACCAAATGGCTTAGCCAAGAGAGGATCACATGGTAAAGGTCCTATAAATAGATGGGCACTCCCTCACTTGTAACACACACCACACAATGTAGCCTCTCTCTTCTTCTTCTTCTTCTCCCTCTTCTTCTTTTTTCTTCTTCTTTCTTTTCTTCTTCTTCTTCTCCCTCTTCTTCTTCTTTTTTCTTCTTCTTCTTCTTCTTCTTCCTCCTCTTTCTTCTTCTTTTTAGTTTGTACTTAGGAGGAGTTTGGCAAGGATAATAAAAGAGAGCAAGACATTTTGGAGCTATGCGGTATGAGCAATTTAGAGTTCTTCATTTTGTTCTTGTTCTCTACTTATCAATATAGTCTTGTTCTTGAATTAGAGTAAAGTTCTTGTGATATAATCTTGGTTGAAGAACTAGTCTATAGTTCCTATATCATGATCTTGTCTTATAGAACTTCGTGCTTAATTTATCATACATACATGTTTAGACCAAAGAGCTAGATCGATATGATGAGTTCTACCTAGAGTTAGCCTTGGTTGATGTTGGGTTGCGGGGATTGATAGTCGTTCCTTCGGGGGCGGTGCTCTGGTAGAAGGACCCCGGGGACGGGTAAGCCTTGTTAACACATCAGAGTAATAATCACTAGTGTAGACGTGGTGTCTGGGCTAGGGGTTGCCTATCTTTTGTGGCGCATCCCACGGTTGAGGGGTAGGCGGCTTGGTCGTGACAAGCCTTGTCCGTCCCTTGAAATCCCCCACGTTCAGGTGCGGTGCTAATGCTAATTGGACAATTTGTTCTTTGGGCGTGGGCCGGTGCCCGGTAATTCGGCAGAGACCTTGGCGATCTTGAATTAGAATCTCTAACAGTTGAACATGTGTGTATCCGCTATCTTGACATGACTATCTAGGATATGCCCGCTCCATATTAGATTTATTCTTTTATTCATTCTTTTATATTTATCCTTGAGATTGGCTCGAGTGTGTGTGTCAAGTTATCCTACTACCTATTTTATTTTACCCCTATTATGAGCATTGGTCTATTATACATTAATTGTCATCTTGACCATGTCCGAATTAGAGACTTTTACACCATGCCTTCCTTTGGGAAAAATATAAATAACGATACCCTGAATACTTCCCGGGTGAAATGCTACAATGATAGATCCGCAGGCGCTTGCAGATGAATATCTTCTTTGGCAAGATCTATCACCGTTGACGTTCCCATTCGGATCACCGACATGGTGGTTTTACTTAGGAATGTCAGCGGCGCATTTCTGGCGCCGTTATTAGAGATGGGTTCTAAACCTGTTTTCTAGTGATTGCGCTTAAGAAATGCAACACAAACCTAGCTACAGACGCTTCTAATTAAAATACAATAGTGCTTACGCATCGATTAATGCATAATGGTGAGATAGAATTAAAGCATCTAGTTGTTGGCAACAATATCTTGACTTAAATTGGTCGGGGATTTCTTCCATTTCCACCATGCTTAATTTTGTAGACGATGGGGGATCAAAGCCACTTTGGATGTACCGGGTGAGATGCGACGATCGTGAGTACATAGATGGGTTGCAATCTTTCCTAGGCTGCTTTCGGAGGCCGATATCACCTTGAGACCCGAATGCGGGTTTGTGGTGCCCATGTGTGGGCTGGAACCAACCGATGCAATACTCGAAGTTCGTTTACAGTCCATGCCCACCTAATCCTTCGAGGTTTCATGGCTGGGTACACAAGTTGGAACAAGCATGGAGAAGGTGTCAACGACGGAGAACAAGCGCAGGTTCCTGAAAGTGGTGCCGGTGGCGAGGAAGAAGCGACATTTGAGGATGAGGAAATAATTACTGATGATGAAGTAGCAGAGCTTGCTACGAGCCCTGTCCCTACTTGTTGAGGATATGGACAAGTTGGTGTGTGATGGCATGGGCTATGATGAATACACTGCTGAAGAGTTGAAGAAGCTGGAACAGCTCTTGAAAGATATGAGGACACCACTCTCTTCGCCTAGCAGAAAGAGTTTTTCCAAGCTATCTGGTACACTAAAGCTTCTCCAACTCAAGGCAGAGAACCATTGGACTGACAAGAGCTTTAGACAATTGCTAGGGGTGATTGGGGATATGCTTCCCCCACAGAATGTGTTGCCAAAGACGACATATGAGGCCAAAAAGATCATTTGTCCACTGGGATTGAAGTTCGAGAAAATTCATGCTTGCATGTATGACTGCATCCTGTTCCGGGGTGACTATGCAAATCTTGCTGCATGCCCCAAGTGTAAAACCTCTCGTTACAAACGAACAACTGATGATGGTGAAGAAGGCGGGGAGGTGCGCCGTAAAGTTCCTCGGAAGGTTGCATGGTACTTTCCAATAGTTCCTCGCCTAAAACGTCTTTTTGCAACCTTCGAGGACGCACGGCTGATGACATGGCACTCGGATGGCCGGAAGCGTGATGATTATATAAGGCACCCAGCAGATGGTATTCAGTGGCGGGACATTGATCACAAACATAAAACTTTTTCTGATGACCCAAGGAATATTCGGTTTGCACTGAGCACAGATGGCATGAACCCCTTTGGTAACATGAGTAGCACACATAGTGTCTGGCCGGTGCTATTAACTATCTACAATCTTCCACCGTGGCTGTGTAACACGAGGAGGTACATGATGATGTCAGTCTTGATCTCTGGTCCTCATCAGCCAGGTATTGACATCGATGTGTACCGAGGTCGCTTGTTGACGCATCTCAAGGAGCTCGGAAAGAGGGTGGTGTCGGTGTGTACGATGCTTACCGTAAAGAGCGCTTCAATTTACGTGCCCTGCTCTTCACCACAATCACTGATATTCCAGGACACCGTAGCGTGTCTAGGCAGAGCAAAGGAGAGAAAGACTGCTTTCATTGCTTAGACGACACCGAGACTGTTTGGCTGAATAACTCAAAGAAGAGGGTTTATGTAAAGCACCGACGTTTCCTTCCTACAAAGCATCCATACCGTGAGATGAAACGTCAGTTTGATGGGACGAAGGAGAAAGCAGCTGCACCAAGGCATTTCAATGGGGAACAGGTCTGAAAGCGGTGGTAAAGGATATGACCGCCCGCTGATGAACCAAAGGAAACAAAGAGAAAGAGAAAGAGAAAGCAGCTCGAAGAGCCGAAATCTACAAAAAGCCTGCCGATAAGAAGAGGTGGAAGAAAAATGTCAATCCTATGGGAGCTACCTTCATTGAAAGACATAGCGGTTCGCCACAAAGATAGATATCATGCACGTGAAAAAGAATGTCTTTGGAAGTTTGCTTGGGACACTCATGAATGACAAATGGAAATCGAAGGACCATGATAAAGCAAGAGCTGACCTAGAGGACATGGACATAAGGCCCGAGCTCCTTCCCCGACGAAATCGGTGCCCGTCCCACCTTTGTCTCGCCGTAAACCTGACCTGTGGAGAGAAGCAGGAGTTGTGCGACTTCTTTCGTAGTGTCAAACTTCCCTCTGGATACGCAGCCCAGGTCCGGAAACTTGTGCCTACTAAAGAGAACAAAATGCTTCCGATGAAGGCTCACGATTGCGATGTCATGCTCACGACGATGCTTGCAGTCGGGATCCGAACATATTGTCGAAAAAGGTCCGAAAGGCTATCATCAGCCTCTGCGCCTTCTTTAATGCAATCTCTCAGAAGGTGATCGACGAACGAAAACTGAACGATCTTGAAAAGAACATGTGTGACACGATGTGTCTCCTTGAGGCTTACTTCCCGCCGACTTTCTTCGACATATCCGTCCATCTCATGGTCCATCTGGTTAAGGAGATCAGGTATCTTGGACCGATGTACCTCCACCACATGTATCCATATGAGAGATTTATGAGTACTCTGAACAGGTTTTCAAAGAGTCGGGTTCACCCTGAGGGAAGCATGGCACAGTGCTATTCTACTGAGGAGGTGGTCGATTGGTGTCTCCGTTATACTGACCCCAGTAATCCAATCGGCATCTCCAAGTCTCGCCATGACGGAAGGCTAGCGGGGACAGGGTTTCTTGGGGAGAAGCAAATTACTCCGAAGAAAGACGACTTTGACAAAGCCCACTCTCTTGTGATGCTACACGAAAAATGAGATAGATCCTTACATCGCAGAGCATTATCGGTTGTTGCGGGAAGAAAATCGGATTGGACCGAGTCTCGCTTAACGAGGGCGCATATTAGACGGTTCAACATCCGGATCGAGACCGACTTGCCCGCTTCGGGCGACTCTTGCCACAAAAAAAAGCTCGGCACCGCAAAGGGCCTTTCTTCACAGTCACAACTTATCAGGGCTATGGCATAAATGGCTACACCTTTTACACCGCTGATCAAGACAAGAAAAGTGTGTACCAGAACTCTGGTGTCCGTATTGTTGCAACTGATTCTCAGAAGGTGCGGAAACCATACTACGGCGTGATTGAAGAGATATGGGAACTCTCATATCCGGGGAGACATGAAGTACGCCGTTTTTTTCGATGTAGATGGGTTCCCGATAATCAAAGGTGTCTCAAGAAAGACAAATACGGCTACACTTGCGTTGACCTTGGACAGGCCGGGCACACGCAAGAGCCATTTGTAGTCGCAAATCAGGTTAGCCAAGTCTTCTATGTGCGCGACACTAGAAGCAAGAACCTACAAGTGGCTCTCCCTCGAAAAAAAAAAAGTTATCGGACTTGAAAATCCAGTGGAAGAGGAAGGCATCTATGAGTTCAGTGAAATCCCTTCTTTTGATGCAAAAATCATCCCTAGGATTCTCGCGAGCGAGCTGACTCCATACCTCGAGAGATGGACATAAAGAGAAGGAGGGCCCCGTGGCAAAAAGGCGCCCGAAAAAGCCAAGCAAATGAGTATGCATAGCTATTGCTGTTGTTAAAGCTCATGTGACATGTGCGGGTTTATGGTGTGGTTTGAGTGTTTGAAGTGGTTGTTGTTCTTTTGTTATAAAAGTACCTCTATCTTTTTATTTTACGGCTTTATGTGGTGACATATTGGCCTTGGAGGTTGATTTGAGATGGCATACCATCTCTCAATCTTTATAAAACCGAACATGGTCTCGGTCTTTGTAAAACTGAACATGGTCTATCTTTGTAAAATTAAATAGCTAGCTATATATGCGAGGCATATGTATGTGTGGTCAACAATTTGTACGAAACAAGCTACTAGCATCATATATTTTATGAAATTGAGCAAGCGGTCATCGAGTTTGCATCGATCATCACACATAGTTTTAATACTAACTCAGCTAGATAGTACATCATCAACAAAAGTAAGTCAAGACAGCATAAGATCGATCACATTAATTAGTGTGGTGTCGGCATCAAACGAATGGCACCATGCACCCTGTCCTGAGCACTGTACCTGCTTCTCAGCCTTAATTCTTCACGTGCTCAACAAATGACTCAACGGCCCGAAGACGACGTCGAGCTTTTGCATCATGAGCCTCTCCTTCTCAGCCTTCCCTTTGTTGAGATCCTCAATAGCCCCAGAAACTTCCTGGAGCTTCCGCATGATGGGTTTCACAACCACCACCTCCAGGCACTACATATATATATGCAAGAAACAATTATATGCGGGGTCCAGATGAGATCGTGTCAACAAAAAAACAAATCACAATCCTCAAATTAAATCACGCTCGTAAACTGCAAATGAGATGAAGAAAAGTGAACTATGCCAAAACGGTGGCTAGAGAACTACTACGCGTACCATTCACAGAACTATATATATGCCAAAATAGCTATTGGTTTCCACAATTTTATGTTTTAAACAAGTATATATATATATATACGAGGAAGATGGCGGGATGGAAGACGAGAAGTGCTCGGGGAAAAGGAGATCCGAAATCATGAGGATACAAAAAGAGTAACATGTTCAGCAAGAATCGAAAAGGTCTATAATCTATATATATGACGTGAGGCCATGTTAATAGGCTAGATGATTAGAAGCCGGGAGTTGTTGTTATGCTAAGTTTCGGGTGCTTTCAGGAGAGGGCTTAGTCTACTTTTGGTGTTTCTTTGTTACCGTTTGAACTGCTTGCCGTTGTCCGATTGCCCGTGATATATGGGTTCAAGGGAGGTTATGTTGTGTTCAGTTTTAAGCTCAGTAGAGTCTCTTAGGCATGTCCTGCGTTTTTGTAGCTTCTCTTCTGTAAAACTTCTAATGAATGCTTGTGTTTCCGTAATCAAAATTAATGGAAATGGGGTCATCCCCGAGTGGAAAAAAAGTTTTAAACGAGGCATTATTACCTGCACCAACGACGAGCTCGCTTCCTTCTGCTTGGCGTCGCCTCCGCCCCAGCTTCCTCACCGCTTGCCTCGACGCCACTACCGAGGACTTCGTTCGCCCTCACCTCCGCCCGGGTTCTGGCGGCCTAGCCGCCTCAACGGCGCCGTGCCGGAGGCGAAGTACAAGGCCTCGGCAGCGGTAGCGGCGTCGCGCCGCCGCATCGGCCTGCATGTCGTGCCCCGGCGGGGTGGCGCCTCAACTCCGGTGTTGCGGATGCAACTCCTCCAACGCCATCGGCTGCCCGCCGCTTCCGCTTCTCCATCATCGGCGTCGCTAGGGTTTTGATGCCTCCCGAGTGGCCACAGAGGCTTCTAGTCTTCCACGAGAGACAAGGACGAAGCGGCATAGATGCCCAGCTTGTTGTACCCTCGTGGAGGCGGCCGGGACGCCCTTGTTGAACCTTGGTGGTGTCGTCACCTCCGTCTTCACCTCGTCGACATTGCCGGGGACGAGGCAGGGGACGAACCTCCCCGTCTTTGGGTCCCTCTCCTGTGCCACTTCATCTTCGACGGCAGCGGGGAGGGGAGAGGGCGAGGAGGAATGGAGGCGGCGGCGCGCGTGGTGGGCGGGGAAGAGGCTAGGAGCGCGCAGCGGCGGCACGCCTAGCGGAAGAAGTGAAGGAGTTGAAGCAGAGTGGAGCACGCTTTCGAAAAAAGCGGAGTGGAGGGAAGGAGTTGAAGCAAAGACGTATAGGCTACGACGCGGGCATTTTACAGTCGCATGTATCCAACACGGTCTGAAGTATAAAAAAATGCCAAGAGTTATTGAACCCTGATCCGATCCTCTCGGTCCAAAAAAATTGGGATAGACGACACGCCGCGGGGTCCAAAATTATGGCGCTGCCGCAATTTGGTCAAATTAGATTTTAAAAAGTCAAAGAATTGTGTTTTTTGTTGGACACCTCAAACAAATCTCAACCCCGTCCACGTCCGGTTAGATTCGAGTCCCCATCTCCCATAGAACAATATTTTACATGAACAAATCGTGACAACGACATGTTTGAACAATATTACGAGCATGAATAAATATATATTCTTTTCTTAGAACCAATAAATATATATATATATATATTCTTTTTTTTTTTTAGAAGAATAAATACATATTCTAGGAGGCGCCACGGATGGGGTGCGGCGGCAAAAATCGACCGCCAACCGCGGAGGGAGGAGGAAGGGTTTTTTTCGACGGCGTCCGCCACACCTTTTGTTTTTTTCGAAAAGGGAGGGGAAGAGTTCAGGCTTTGCTCCCCTCCCCTGCGTACGGGTTTCACTCCACTCTTCTGTAGTCTGTTCCTCTTCCGCACCCTTCATCTTCTACCACTCCTACTTGTGAGCACGATGGAGGGTAGTTCTACTACTGAGCCGCAGGCGGGGGTGCAGGGCGTCCATCACCGCAACCCGGCTCCCCGCCGCGCCCGCGACCCACGCTCGGGTTGTGGCTCCCCCGCCTCCACGTGCTCCTGATCCAGCTCCGTCTCCTCCTCCTCCCACTCCGAGGGAGCGCCTTCGCCAGCACCTGAATTCCATGTATAACCTGGCTGCCGGTATGGAGCAGGAGATGGCGCTCCTTCGCATCTAGCGGGAGAACGCCGACTTCCACCTCGCCGGTGAGTCGCTTGATTGCCCTTGTGCTACGCCGGTTTTCCTAATCCTGTTTGTTTGCTTGCGCCAGTGCGTACCCAGGGAGTTGGAGGCGGAGCGCGGGACCGCACGCGTCTTGCGGTGGTACGCCAGCGCGCCGTCTTGGCGCCGTGATGGCACCGCGATGGCGGAGTCGATGGTGCGGGCGGACCTCGGCGGGGGTGGAGGGGTTCCCGAAGGGCAGCACCGGGCGAACTACGCAGATCTCCTCGGCGGCTCTGCGCGCCTCGGCGGACGCGGTGGTCCGCGAGGTCGACATCGGCAGCCCCATATCAACGAGGGAGATGCTTAGTTTGTAGTACCCCAGCCACAGTGAGGTGAGAAAGAAATTGGGCGAGTTGGGGGATCAAAATGGATGTTTTTATTTTTGTATGGTTGTTGCATTTCTTAAGCGCAATCACTAGAAACAGGTTTAGAACCCATCTCTAATAACGGCGCCAGAAATGCGCCGTTGACATTCCTAAGTGAAACCACCGTGTCGGTGATAACACTAGGTACATCAACGGTGATAGATCTTGCCAATTAAGATATTCATCCGCAAGCTCACGGATCTATCATTGTAGCATTTCACCCGGAGATATTCAGGGTATCGTTATTTATATTTTCCCAAAGGAAGGCATGGTGGAAAAGGATCTAATAGAGACATGAACAGGATAACATGACTATGTAGTGGACCAATGCTCATAACAGGGGATATAAAGGAACGGTAAAGGGATAACTTGACACACCTCACTCAAGCCAAACTCAAGGATAAAGATAAATAAGGAATAAAGAAAGACCTAAGTGGAGCATACAGATTCTAGTCATGGTCGTGCATAGAACCGTTGATAGTCGGGCAACACGCATGAGCGGGAGGTCGGAGCCGAGAATGAAATGGACAGAGACCTCCCGGTGCATCCACCCAATGGAAGGCATTTACTGAACTCCTACAGCACACACGAACGTGGGATTTCATTTCAAAGGGCGATCAAGGCTTGTCACGACCAAGCCGCCTACCCCCTCAACCGTGGCATGCACTCATATTCGAAGGATACTGCATCCGGACACCACGTCCGCATACTAGGACACTACTCATGTCCCCATGGCCCCCACCCTACGGATGGACGGAATAGAACACGAGCAAGCCCGAAGGACACAACGAACTGTCATTCAAGACAATCCCGACACTACCCAATTATATTGCATGAATGGTTTAAGCATAAAGTTCTATATGACGATATCACAACATAGAAACTATAGACTAGTTCATGTGTCATGATCATGTCAAGAACAACATGTTAGATCATAAGATAAATCATGAGGCATAGAAATAACATGAAGACTCTAATCCTAATGCACAACCAAGATAAGATAAGAGCAAGGCTTTGGAAGAATACCATAGAAACATTTATTCCCGGAATCCATCTTCTAAGGAGCCAAGCCCTCCTTGGTAGCTTTGCCTAGCTCCACATCTAAACTACTAATCCTACTAGGAGGAGGAAGAAGAAGAAGTAGAAGAAGAAGAAGAAAGGGAGAAGAAGAAGAAGAAGAAGAAGAAGAAGAAGAAGAAGAAAGAAGAAGAAGAAGAAGAAGAGGGCTACATTGTGAGGTGTGTGTTACAAGTGAGGGAGTGCCCATCTATTTATAGGACCTTCACCATGGGATCCTATCTTGGCTAAGCCATTTGGTACTAATCCCGCACCGTGTTCGGGCAAGCAAACACCACCTCCGCACTTTTTCAGTCGAGATGGGCCGCCTACGAAGATGGGCCGTTTTTGCCTCCAGCGAGGGTGGGCGCACCCTAAGGTGCGCGCAAGCACCAATATGAGCTCCGTTTGGGCTGAAACTTTGCCTGAGCATGTGGGCCTCGGAGTTAGCTTCGTTTCGAGTATTCGTTCGCTGAAATCCGATTTCGTATGAGAAAGTTATGCCCAAAATATTGATCCCATATCCTGCGGCCCGTTTATCATTTCATGTTGGATTCGGGTCTCGACCTCTTGGGCTTGTGTTTGGATATTGATATTTTATAGGCTTTTCTCCTCTCTTCTCCTTGCTTTGCTTATGTCCATTTAGGGCCTTGTTATCTTTCCTTTGCTTTTGGCCCAATTCTGCGTGTTTGGTCCATTTCTCCCTTTGGGCTTGATGTTCTTTCAGAATGCGCTTTCGAGGAGGCCTTTTTTGGTACAAATTCCACTTGTTTCTTATATAAATCTGCACAATAATAATTTGGACACTACAAGTGGAATTATGTCAATAATAAATGTATATGTGTGTAGTAAGGTATAGTTTCACCCCCTTATTGGTAGAATGTTGACATTAAAAATATGTCGTTGGTGACCGCCAACAAACTCCCCAAGCTTACCCTTTTGCGCGTCCTCGAGCAAAGATAAGTACTTGGTTGTTGATCAGGAGTTGCTACTATGCCGATTATGTTTCACAAGTGCTAGGGTTATAATAAGATTTTCTACTAGAGTTTGAATAAAATGGCACATCTTTTTCTCACCCTTTATTACCTTTCATCGTAGTGGGGCTTTTTAGCTTTTCTCAAAGCCTTGGCGGTTGCCGATAGAACGGCTATAACAGAAATACTTTTCATTCATCCTTTTGATCAACTTTCTCATTCGGGATTTATTTATTTAAGTTCTATTTTGTTTTTCGAGAAAGTATGGGCTTTATTGCTATATATTTTTTTTTTGGAGAGGTGGGCTCTGCTCGCCCTAGACTTTTTGTCTTTTATTTCCTCTCTTTTTTTTTTTTTTTTTTTTTTTTTTTTTGGAGATGTGGGCTCTACTCGCCCTTGGACACATGTCCATTTTTCATCTCTTTTTTTCTTTTTTTTTTTTTCTTAGCATAGCCCATATCATTTCTCTTTTCTTTTCAAATTAGATTCCCGTGATGTCAAGTTTCTCTTTTTGGACGAAATCATAGCAAATCCATTTGTACCATATCATACTTGGCAACAACTTAGACTAGATAGAGCCTATGCAACCCACATGAATCAGGTTTTTTTTTTTTTTTTTTTTTTTTGGATGAGTTTTTAGACTTAGCCACTAAACCCAAACTTTAGAGAAATTCAAATTATAAACTAGGCAATGGCAAAACACAAAACAGAGGCAACTATTCATCATTTCAACAGGGGGTAGAACTAAACATTTCTACGACACATATATATGGAGTGGAATAACTCTCCTCTCTCTCTTTCTTCTTCCCCTCTTTTTTTATTCTCATACCTCATCATTCATATAAGATAAGAAAATAAATGAATGGAATGTGAGATACGAGTTACCTTTGTGGGAGTCCTCCCCAAGCTAGCTTTTGACTTACCTTCGGTTTATGAACGTTGCTAGCTTGTGAACGCTATGAATGGATCTTTGAATAACATCGTCTTTTTGAGCGTGCGGGGAGACTCCCCCAAGCTTGTCTTGTGATGATCTTGGAAGAGTGAGACAACCATTCTTGGGGTTTCAAAAAGGGTTTTTCTTTTTATTCTATTATTATCATTATTATTATTATATTTATTTATTTTTTTGGTTCACCAAACAACTTCGATCTCCATTGTCATCTCTTGGACTTACCCTCATGATGTTGATAAATTCCTGCAGGGGTTAGTCCATATGGCCGACAAATTCTACACTCGCATCTCTCCGATTCAATAATCAAACTCGACTCCATGTCTAATCTGATTAGGGTAGACTTTTTTGACCTAAGCACCATGCTCAATTCAAAAGAATCTATGGAAGTATGATCACCATATGAATGATCATCGCTCCCAAACCATAACATACTAGTATAGAAAAAGGAAGCATGAATTGATAACAAGATTCATCCAAAGGAGGCGAAGACTTTGAAAGGTGAACACGATTTTATTATTGTTATTATTTTATATAAATATATATAAAAATATTTTTTTTTTGGCATGGTAACGGAAAAGGATGAGAGTGAAAGGTTCACATTACCATGTTTTTGGTCCTCCCCAAGCTAGCTCAAAGCTCATTGGATTGGGGTTTTACCCCGTGCTTTTGGCTTTTCCCGCATGGTTAGTATATGGTAGATTCACGAGTGGATTTACCATCCTTCGTGATTACCAAATTTCGAAACATATGCAGGAAGGAGCAAAAAGAGCAGCTTGTTGTTTTTTTTTCAAAAATTTTTATTTTAGGATTTTATTATCAAGGGAGAACATAAAAAGCTTCGCCAAACCTTTTCATACTCAAACAAGGCTAAGATAAAGATGCAATATAGGTCTAGCCTTGTTTTATCTCCATGATGAAATAATTTTTTTTTATATGGAGATAAGTATAAGTAAAAAGAATTGGTGAATTATTACCTTTGTATACCTGAATGTGTGTGTACCAACCGCGCATGAAGGAAAGAATGTTGAGACTCCCATGGTGGTAGCTTGATGACCCATCTCGTGCGCCACAAGGCTTAGGTGATACACACATGTAGTGTATATGGACCATGGGCCTTAGTGGTCACAAAGGTGTAAAGGAGGATGGTCCTCCTTAACTTTACCTTTTCTTTTTTTTTGTATTCTCTTTTTTTTTTTTATTGGACCTTTGCATACACGAGTGTACTTGACCGGCAGCTTGAGGATAGAGTTCATAATTGCTGCATCGGTAGCGTGATGATCTTGATTTGGTAATGACTTCCTCACACCGGAGTAGAGGGAGGCATACCGAACTCACTTAGGTGCAACAAAGGTCTTGGGAGAGAAAGATCCCTTCATGCTTACATGGAAGCAATGCGGGGGTAGAGTCAGTGCCTTCATTGTTTATTTTGATCATGTGGGCCTAACCTGCTCCTCTCTCCTTTTATTATATTTTTTTCTTTTTTTTTTTGTATAAATCTCTCTCTTTTTTCAACTCTCTTTTTTTTTTTTATATAGCAAGGGGAGGCTAATCTCTTATTCATCTCTCTTTTTTTTTTTTTTTTTTTTCACTTCTCTCTTCTTCTTTTTATGATCCCCTTGTACGCGAACTTGATATTATCACCGTTCTCCCTCTCACACTTGGACTTTTGTGAAAAAGTCGAGTGTGCAAGGTCGAGGTCTCCTTTTGAGTGCGTTCCTCCGTTCAAGAGTATCAAGGTTTTCTTGTTGATGTAGCCTCCATGTTTTCAAGCGTCGCGTGCCCCTTTTATTCTTCTTAGTCTCCACCTGAAATGGTTAGTGACAAGAATACCCGAAGGTGCATACTAACTTGATAACAAGTCCTTGCTTTTTATTTATAAGATTTTTTTTTTTTTATAAGAGTTTTTTTTATATATAAAAGATTTTTTTTTTTTAGATAAGCCTTGTTATGAACAAAGGTCACTACACATGCATATTATCACGATGAACATGTTCTAAAAAGATGCCTTATAAAAAACCAATGCCTTCCCGCAACGGCGCAAAGAAATGCTTGTTGCATTTCTTAAGCGCAATCACTAGAAACAGGTTTAGAACCCATCTCTAATAACGGCGCTTAAATGCGCCGTTGACATTCCTAAGTGAAACCACCGTGTCGGTGATAACACTAGGTACATCAACGGTGATAGATCTTGCCAATTAAGATATTCATCCGCAAGCGCACGGATCTATCATTGTAGCATTTCACCCGAGATATTCAGGGGTATCGTTATTTATATTTTCCCAAAGGAAGGCATGGTGGAAAAGGATCTAATAGAGACATGAACAGGATAACATGACTATGTAGTGGACCAATGCTCATAACAGGGGATATAAAGGAACGGTAAAGGGATAACTTGACACACTTACTCAAGCCAAACTCAAGGATAAAGATAAATAAGGAATAAAAAAGAAAGACCTAAGTGGAGCATACGGATTCTAGTCATGGTCGTGCATAGAACCGGTTGATAGTCGGGCAACACGCATGAGCGGGGAGGTCGGAGCTGAGAATGAAATGGACAGGGAGACCTCCCGTGCATCCGCCCAATGGAAGGCATTTACGAACTCCCTACAAAGACACATGAACGTGGGGGGGATTTCAAGGGGACGATCAAGGCTTGTCACGACCAAGCCGCCTACCCCCTCAACCGTGGCATGCACTCATATTCGAAGGATACCGGCATCCGGACACCACGTCCGCATACTAGGACACTACTCATGTCCCCCATGGCCCCCACCCTACGGATGGACGGAATAGAACACGAGCAAGCCCGAAGGACACAACGAACTGTCATTCAGCACAATCCCGACACTGCCCAATTATATTGCATGAATGGTTTAAGCATAAAGTTCTATATGACGATATCACAACATAGAAACTATAGACTAGTTCATGTGTCATGATCATGTCAAGAACAACATGTTAGATCATAAGATAAATCATGAGGCATAGAAATAACATGAAGACTCTAATCCTAATGCACAACCAAGATAAGATAAGAGCAAGGCTTTGGAAGAATACCATAGAAAGATTTATTCCCGGAATCCATCTTCCAAGGAGCCAAGCCCTCCTTGGTAGCTTTGCCTAGCTCCACATCTAAACTACTAATCCTACTAGGAGGAGGAAGAAGAAGAAGTAGAAGAAAAAGAAGAAAGGGAGAAGAAGAAGAAGAAGAAGAAGAAGAAGAAGAGAGGCTACATTGTGAGGTGTGTGTTACAAGTGAGGGAGTGCCCATCTATTTATAGGACCTTCACCATGGGATCCTATCTTGGCTAAGCCATTTGGTACTAATCCCGCACCGTCTTCTGGGCAAGCAAACACCGCCTCCAGACTTTTCAGGTCGAGATGGGCCGCCAGGACGAAGATGGGCCGTTTTGGCCTCCGCGAGGGTGCGGGCGCACCCTAAGGTGCGCGTGCAGCAATATGAGCTCCGTTTGGGCTGAAACTTTGCATGAGCACGTGGGCCTCGGAGTTAGCTTCGTTTCGAGTATTCGTTCGCTGAAATCCGATTTCGTATGAGAAAGTTATGCCCAAAATATTGAACCCATGTCCTCCCGGCCGTTTATCATGTCATGTTGGATTCGGGTCTCGACCTCTTGGGCTTGTGTTTGGATATTGATATTTTATAGGCTTTTCTCCTCTCTTCTCCTTGCTTTGCTTATGTCCATTTAGGGCCTTGTTATCTTTCCTTTGCTTTTGGCCCAATTCTGCGTGTTTGGTCCATTTCTCCCTTGGGCTTGATGTTCTTCAGGAATGCGCTTTCCAGGGAGGCGCCTTTTGGTACAAATTCCACTTGTTTCTTATATAAATCTGCACAATAATAATTTGGACACTACAAGTGGAATTATGTCAATAATAAATGTATATGTGTGTAGTAAGGTATATGTTGGGGGGAAGCCAGACCCTGGCCACCCCATACTCTCGGCCCTAAAGAAAGCGCTTGAGACCAAGATGGGAGATAACTTGGTGGCCCCGCGTTCGCTCCCTAGCGGCGGCCGAAATGCGGCGAAGTTCGGGTCCCAAGGGACCTCGTGGACATGGGGCCGCGGGGCGAGAAGGCCCGAAAGCCCGAGCCTCGAGGTTTAGTCCAACCAGTGACGAAAGTCGAGGTTTAGTCCAACCAGTGACGAAAGTCGAGGTTTAGTCCAACCAAAGGACGAAAGTCGAGGCTGAATAAGGGAAAGCCCGAGCCTCGAGGTTTAGTCCGCCTAGGGACGAAAGCCGAGGCTGAGTAAGGAAAAGCTCGAGCCTCGAGGTTTAGTCCAACCAGTGACGAAAGTCGAGGTTTAGTCCAACCAGTGACGAAAGTCGAGGATGAGTAAGGGAAAGCCCGAGCCTCGAGGTTTAGTCCACCTAGGGACGAAAGTCGAGGCTGAGTAAGGGAAAGCTCGAGCCTCAAGGTTTAGTCCGCCCAGGGACGAAAGTCGAGGCTGAATAAGGGAAAGCCCGAGCCTCGAGGTTTAGTCCGCCCAGGACGAAAGTCGAGGCTGGGCAATGGCTTGGCCGCCCAGCGCGAGTGGAGCTTTGGCTCCCTAGCTCGGAACAAAAGCCTTTCGGTAGCAGGACCGAATGAGATTCAATTCGGCTACGGCTTGTCTTTATCCTGCAGGTGTTCGTGATCCAGCGACGAATGGACCCGGCAGAGGTTGGTAGGATCACAAGGCGAGAAAGGACCGCTCTACCCCTGGCCACCAGCGAGGAGCTCAAGGAATCTAGGGTAGGTAGAGGGGCAAAAGAGGAATTGTAAGAGTCTACGGACTATAAATAGACCCCGTGGGGCATTGTAAAGACCAGAGTAAAATCAATAGAAAGAGTGCTTTGGTTTCGTATCCACTTTCGTGTCTTGTCTTTAGTTTCGTTCGGTGTTTCGTCCTACCAGGAGTGGCCTGCTTCGGGGCCACACCAACATTGGCGCCCACCGTGGTTGTGCAGGCAACCCATGGCTCCAGGGCGTGGGAGACCTAAGACCGCGGCTGTGGCAGCAACGGCCGGATCCCCTCTGGTGGATCCCCCATCGGACCCTCTAGCCGAGGTCGTTTCTCCGGCGGGGCAGGGCCAAGACGCCGCAGAGGATGCTGCTACCGAACCAGGGGCCTTGACCGCCCAGGCACGGGTTGAATCGGCATTTCAGTTGAATCAGCATTTCAGTTCGTAACTTTTTGCTCCTATTTTTGGCACATGTCATAGTTGACATTCCAGGCATGAGGGGGACCGAAGGTGTCTCACATTCGGAAGCGAAGAAATCTTCTTTTCACTCAGCAGCCGAGACAAAGCTATTTGGTCAATACTTACAACCAAATCCATGCAGCGAAGGCCGAATGCTCAGGAAGGTGCACACAACCCTCTAGACGAGCGGTGCGAATACCACACGTTTCGGTTTGTTTGGACTCTTCGTCAGGCAGCCCCAGCAGCACGTGGTTTGCGCTCATGAGAAGATAACTGGGCGGTGGTTCCTTCGGCCAAAAAAAAAAAAAAAGCTTTTAAGAATTGCATGCTTTCGGTCACCGAAAGACTATCAGCCGTTCATTCGTAACTATATATTCAAGTTAACTGAACGGCATCCATTCAGTTGCCGAAAATAGCCATCTGTTTATTCAAAATTATATACTTGTTTATTATCCATATCTACTTTAACAAGCTAACCGCATGCACAAGCTTAACATGGCCGGAAGAGTACATTTGTTTCGCAGGAAGGAGACAGAAACAAAATTGCTTCGGCAACTGGATGATTCGGCCAAGCAAGGGCAACGGCTTTCACACTCACAGCATAATCACCGAGAGGCTCTGATAGGCCAAAAGGACTATCAGTTTTCTGGGGTCATTCGGTCGTAAGCTGCCGACCGTTTCGGGTCGAACTTTACATTTTCAGCTATCTCCCTCCTTTCATTGAAATGACAAAAACTCAAAGCTTGCTCTGCAACACTTGCTACAACTCAAGAAAAGAGATAAGTGTCCTTTGTCACTTTCGGCTTTAATCTGTCGCAAGAAACAATGTTTCTTTATCATCAAAGTCTGGCTTTTCATTTATTTGACTAACATTACCCAGCTACTTGGGCCGGCCATTCAAATGGATCATCATCGTAGATCGAAGCATATATCGCAAAAGCTGGACCGTTTCGGCGCTCCTGGAAGCAAACAATACCGGTCAAACTTCGAACTCATCCTTGCATGTTTAACTCTCAACCGAAGACATGCAGCAAAGCCCTCACTTCAACCGAAGCCATGCAAACCAAGGGGCAAGTAGAAGGAAGACGGTGCAAGCACGTGGCAAAGGGCGACACGCTCGAACCAAATAATATTCATTCGGTCCATGCAAGCAAGCCCGAAGTTGCAGGCGTCAACGTGCGTCCAGTGCCTGGCAAGGCAATACTTGCGAAGATTCTAGAGGAACAAGCATCAGCATTCGGAAGGGGTGGCGGCAAAAGGCTGACATATACGCATGGTCCACCGCTTCCGTGACAGCTCCGCGCCGCTGATGCAGGACCCATGCACTTCATCTGCGACCACGCATGTGCTCGGTCTCGGTGGGAACTATATTCACGACGAAATAGAAGAGCAAGAATGGCCACAGACACTGCTTAGGCCAAGTAGCACACAAATTTAAATCGGTCAAGCAGTATTTGATTTAAATATATTTGTGTCTCCGCCTAACAACTTTTACAGGTCTTGCAAAGCAAAAAAGCATCAAGCATCCATCATCAACCGAATGCACCGTATTTTGCTTGGATAAGCATTTTGGGAGAGAGAAGGCATTTTTCATACAGGAGCAAAGGAGGAACCTGAGTTTCGAGTCAAGCTGGAGGCGAACAGCCATGCATTCTGACGAAGATCAATTTGGGCCTCGGTGTCAAGCTGGAGGCGAACATCTGGGTTTCGGTGTCAAGCTTTTCATCTCCTGAACCAAGAGTCCCAAGCTAACCAGCTCTTTACTTACGATCTGGTTGTATTCGTCTATCCCCTCGCAGGGCTCGGACGAACACGACATCGCAGCATCTTTCGCAGCGCCTGAGCGAGCTCCGGCACTCCATCGGCCCCAAGCAAACAACCCTTCGCATAGGCGAGGACCCCTTCGCACTACCTCTTCGCACGCTGACACAGCGGCTGAAGCGAGGCAGAAGTGAACATCCATGGCCATGCATGAAGTAGCGGAGTAGCCGGCGGGATCTGCCAGATGAACATCGTCGCATCCCTCGCCATCAAGTGCCCGTCGCCGATTAACGAACAACTCTTCGCGGGTTGGCCAGGGCGCCCATACCAATTCGACCATGGAAGCTAAGCAAGACATCATTAATGCACAATTTGATAGCTACTTCGCACGTGATATTAAACTAGCCATCAAAGCTTTTAACGCCTTCGGCTAGACCTCGAGTTTTTCATTTCAGGTGGGTTCTCGCATCTCAAGCATTCGGCCCCGTCCATGCAAAAGGACTTTCGTACCAGGAGAGCGGGCGACACAGCTGTCCCAGAGAAATTTCTCTTGCCATCGATCGAGAGCAAAGGCATCAGCATCTCAAAAGAAGCCGAAGTCCAAGAGCAATTTCGTGTCCCAAGTATTCGCAGGACCGAAGATGCGCATTCGCCAGAACAAGCATCCGAACCAAGCCGACGTTTGCTGATTTCAGCTACCCGCATCGTGAGCGAAGCTGCCTCCTGCTGTTTAATTAGTTCACATAAACACCTCCAGTAATGCTTTCACATGAAGCTGCCTGCTGCTATTCTCGTGGTGCGAGCCGAGGGCTCCACCTTCGGCAACAGAAACAACAGCGAAAGCGACACGGAGCCTTAATCAGATACGCGTCATTTCGCCGTATCGTCCGTGGCTACGGGATAAGTGCCACCATTAATTAAAGGATAGCGAACCGGGCAAAATGGTGGTAAGCAAGCACCAAAAAAAAAAAAAGTGTTCGCACAGTACTGCTCTTTTTCGGCACCCAAGTAGCATTCGGTTCTATGACCTAGCCTTTCGGCCAACAGAAGCTAATCACCGAGCCTTGGGGTGGCCGTCATCATAATTGGCATTCCGTTCCAGACGTAGGCGAAAGGGACTTCGCCTTTCTTTTCTTTGCTTTCATATTATTTTACAACTTTTGCATCCTATGGTCACTAACCATGCAGGCCTTCCAACAGGTAAGCATGTTTCTACCTCGATTATCATTTGTCTCATCACACGTTACAAGATTTGACTATGGATCTAATCTTCTGCTTACATACAATTTCCTGTATACATGCATCGTCTATTCGCTTCCTAATTAAAAGTTGCCCCGTATACTATATAAGTTATTCGACAGTCTATTTTATCTTTACTTAGTAAAATCTCACCCAAGAGTTCAGATATTTTTGGAAAGTTTTACTTATATTAATACTCCAAACAATCATTTCGCGAAGGGGACGTTTCCTCCTTTGCCATCCATTGCTATGGACGCGAAATGACGTAGCATTTCTTAGCCAAGCTGCTCTAGAGGAAAAGCATCCTCGTCGTTGCCTTGCATTTTTTCACAGTCCCCAAATTCTATTAGTTTTCGTCACTTTCATATTATTTTCACTTTTTGATCCAGTTCATTAAAAATATTATTTGTTTTAAAAACTACTCTAACCAATACTTGCAAAAAGTTTTTGTCAGCTGCGAAAGATACAGCTACGCGGAGGACAGGACCAAGTTAAGGTTTCGCTGAGTCGCATGCAAAGCCTTGCGAATGGCCATGCCGGCCCACGCAGCATGGACAACAAGAGCAGTTTCCTGGAATTTTCCAGATCGTCCCAACACTTTCCCGGGTTAGCTCCTTGCATGCTGCAACGAGAATATAGAAAATGTTACTTCGGTGCAGCGTGCATCTCTTAATTATCGGTGCAACATGCATTTTACTTACTTTGGCATGATCTATAAATAGCACTATCTAATCAATTTGTGCCGAAAGAATGGAAAGATTTTTTGTACAGGCAGTGCACAGCCACTACTTCGCACATGCAGATGCCGAAACCACCAACGATGCGTCCTCACGGCCGAAAGCCCGAACATTCGGCCGCCCTGCCGAATGCAATCAGCTTGGGTAGCCGAGACACTTGGCATCACATGTCTACCTGAGCGTGTTTATACGAAACAGCTGCTTCCGGTCTCTTTGCCGAATCGTTACCGGTTTCGCTGCTTATCGTCAACCGCGCCACCACGTTCAGGCCCCCAACCCTCCCTTCCGTCTTCAGAGCCAAAAGGAGATGGTTTTGTTCCTGGGTTCGTCTCAACCCGACAGACCCTCTGGCAACTAACCCGAATGTAGCGCCATTCGGCCAGAGGGCCGAATGAAGCTACCTTCAGTTGAATCCGAGCCGAATCGTGGGACCGGATGAGGGATGAGCACCGAAGGCTTTGCGAAAAGCACTGCGTTTCGACAACATTGCATTTCGGTGCGTACAACTGCTCTAGCATTTTTTGTTTTCGGCATGCTTTTCATCGGCGCGAATCCCAGTCCACTAGGGTGCCGAATCCAAATCTACATTTCGGAGAGTTCATCAACCGAAAGCTCTGCATTTCGGTTCTTAAGATGCATTCACTTTTCCAATATAACCACTCTTCATTCATAACCACATGCTTGTTTATTTATCTAGCTTAACAAGTTAAACGAACCTCATGCATTCGGTCGTCCAAGCACAGCCATTCTTTAGGCGTTCTTTATTTTGTCTAGTTTAACCAGCTAACCGAATTTCATGCATTCAGTTGTCCAAAAATAGCTATTCTATATTCGTAACTACACATGCAACAATAAATTCGAGCATTCGTCCCAATGCTATGGGCCTTTCGTCGTGGCAAGCATGGTCAAGCCCGAGTGTTTCGGCTGAGAACTGAGGAAGGCGACGAAAACAACCCACACTTGGAACGCGGAAAATCTTCGTCGATTCTACGCCCGACGAATGCTCCCCGAGCCGGGAGTTGTAATTTTCTTTTTCTTTCTTTTCGGTCTGTAATAATTAAGTACGAAACGGCAGCAGGGTTGCGCTCTTTTTTTCTCATTGGGAAGCCCTTTCAAGGGCGTGAGGTTTTTTAATGAGGCAACCTGAAAACATCCGGTCATGAACCCCTTATAAAGGCTCTTCTCCCCAAACACCAGAGCAATACCAAGAGAAATGCCGAAAACAAGAAGTGACTAAGTCACGCTTGATATATTCGGCGAGCAACGTACCCGAGAAGGTATATGCTGAAGAGATCAGCAAACAATGGCAGGGAGGCCAAAAGACCAAGGCCAGAAAGGGCCGAAAGTTTGGAGGAAGTCAAAAAGTGACAACTTCCACAATAAATAGCCAAGGCAAAAACGCTCAAGCTAACCGAGTTTGACCAAAAAGAGCCAAAGTCGGTACGTAGGCAGAGAAGCCGAACAATAAAGTCACTCGGCTACAAAAGCACAGCCAGGACATTAAAGAAGAAATTACGGCAAAGAGCCTATCTAAGTCCAGAGAAGGACTAAAACAAGTACACGCCACCAATAAAGGGTGTACGAAAGCACATGCTTCCCCGACACAAGATCAGTTGCACAATGACTGTTCTTGGGCAATCAAAACAATAAAAGCTTGAGATCAAGCAAACGATAAGCAGGGCTACTATAAAATGATTTACGAAGGGTCGATCTTTCACAAGAGCGACCGCAAGCCATAGAGGGAAAGCCCCTCAGTAGCCACCAAAAGCATAGCATATGCATAAGGACCTCGGTCCGCAAGAGCTTCGGCTCATTAGGATTGAGAGGGATCAGGAAGTCGCGGGTAGCTTTCGTGACTTAAAGAGGAGAGGTAAAGTTTGGTCTAGCCCAGGCCGCACGCATATAAGCTACTACTAGGAAAGAGCTAGAAGGACAATTCTACCGTAGAGGTCCTCTAGAAGAACTCTCCAAGAGCTGCGTAGAAAGCGCATCGACCAACTCAGGCACACCCATGATTACCCAAGGTGGCCGAAACTCCCAGGACTTTAGCTCAAGGCTAGTCCTAGCCACAAGTGCATCTGAAATGGGAAGCACCGAATGCTCTGGTAAGGCTTGACATCGCATTCCAACTCGTGCGGGCCTACCTCTACCAAGTCGACAAACGCAACAATCCGGCTGGCCGAAAGTGTACAAGAAGGCCGAAAGCAACAAAACAAGCTTCGCATGATCAACTAGACCATGCCACGTGGCAATATCAAGCCGGTAATCAAATGACGAATGCTCGCAACATAGGTTTCATCTCCTAGCCTCGTATACCAGATCGCTCGGAACCCGGAAAACCAAATGGATCCAAGATGGCCGAATGCGACGAAAAACTAGCATTCGGTCGCAAGATACGCCAGTTCACGACCGCGCTTAAAAAGAGCCCGTGTAACATGAACAAAATATAAAAAGATCCGAACCGAATCTATCGAAAAAACCACTTTCGGCTTGTTACATACCTTTCAGGTCCCCGCAAGAGGGGAGGGGGTTTCTTAACAAAAGCAGTTTTTATGAACCGAAACGCATTTCACGCCGAAAAGCAAGACGCCACACAAGCACATAAATACAAGTTGGGCGAAAGACGCAAAGCGTTATATTTTCATTCAACTAAGATCAAGATCCTTAGCGCCACAAGTACCGGTACCGAGGGAGCCGAAAGTATCTCGTTTTGCCCTCCACCTCTACTTTCGGCTCAAGCAACAAACCACGAACTAAACCTCTCCCTCCGGCGTATGAAACGAAAAAGTTTTCCAAAACTCATGCATTCTTCTACCACTACGCTCTTGGGAGCCAAAGTCGAGGGTTGGCAGGGGCCGGAGCCGGACATCCTTGCTCGTCTTTTGCTTCTTCCGGCCAGAGGGGCCGAGGGAGCATTTGTGGAAGCGACAAATGGGGAGAGGATTAATCCCGGTCCACTTCACCCGGCGAATGTTGGACCTGTGGAGGCCGTGGTCGTCCTCCTCCCTCAAGGTGTAGCGAGGGTCCTTCACGCTCTTGAGCACCATCTCTTCTGAATCACTAGAAATTTCGTGAACGAATCAAAAACCAAGCAAGCTCACATCAGGTCAAACGAACTGAGAGCATCAACAGATGACGAAAGTCAAAACAAACAAATTGCCGAAAGCACAACTAATCCATGAGATAGCAAGTACCAAAGCGGAAATAATAACGCCGAAAGTGCGTGGGCGACCGAATGTAACCTTTTGGCTACGTCGCCCTGGGACTCTAGCCATATCCCGACCTACCTCGACATCTTTCGTCTCTTTTGGGCTTCGAAGCTGACAAGTCTTCTGCCTCTTGACTCGTTCAAAAGGTGCCGAATCCTTAACAACAGCCTTTCCCCGATAGTTGGCTTTGCGAACAGCCGTATCTGCCCTAGCTTCGGCAGGAGTAAGACGTTTCAGGTACGTAACTCCCATAACATCAAAAGCCCGATTAATGCGGGAATCATCACCTATGGCTTGCAGTACCAACTGATACTCTCGGTTGCCAATCGGGTCCAGGACAACATCCGTCGCATCGGTGACGAAATCCAAAAAAGCCTTGTTAGAATGAAATCGAGGCGGAATGCGAGCCTCAATCTGCCTAGTCTCGTAGCTGAAATGTTGCTACCGGGGCAAGACGAATGCTACCCTTGGGAATGAAGGTGTAAGCACCAAACCGAACGACGCAGGTGCTCACCGGTCTTTTTTCGTCCGAATCTTACGCGGCTTTTTATGGCACCCATAAAATTGCACGAAAAGTATCAACACGTAGAGGGGCTCCTATCATCTTCATGGCCCGCACAAAAAGCCCCAAGTCGGGTAATAGAATTCGAGTCAAATAATGAAACCGGAGTCTAAAACGATCCAATACTCCGCTGATGAAACCATCTTCACATGCCAGCTGAAACCCAAAAAAAATCTCCGAACATAAGGGCTTCGTCAGGTCTTGGATTCGGGTACCTCTCACCAGACGGTGCCCGACAAAAATTATGAGTCCTCCGATCCATGTTTCCCTTTCGTACATACTCATTCAAGCCATCCTCCATAACACATGAAGTACCGGCCCAGAAAGCCTCACGACGGGCCGAGGGTCCCGGATTCTCCCCAGACCCTCCCAGAGCAAAGTTGCCATCTTCCGAACCATCGATGGCACCGAAAGACCCCTCAAAGATCATCTCTTTGCCGAAAGTAACGGGTGCCTGTTACTCCGGTTTGGGAGGGCTAAAGAGTTTGTAAGAGGGGGGGAGGAGAGAAAGGGGAGGGCGGACCCGTCTGCTATCCATCTCAGCCATTTCGTCACATTGATTTCGGTCACCACCTTTCGGTGGTGACATTCGTCAGTCCCAGACGGGCGTGACTTCGACAGCCATGTTCGGTTGTGACTTCATTAGTCACATTCGGCTGAGACTCTCTTAGTCGCTTTCGGTCGTGACTTCGTCGGTCACATTCGCCGCCGAACATTCGTCAAGTTGAATTCGGGCTGAACCGTCACCGCTTTAGGTCGTGACTTCGTCACACATTCATCGCCGGAGACATTTGTCGGTTACATTCGTCGTCGTGACATTCGTCACACATTCGCCGCCGAGAGACATTCGTCGTCTTCGTCCATTTCACCCGCCACTTGGGGCTGTTTGAGACCACCGATTCGGTTTTTTCATCACCGCCGCTTGAATACAAGTGAGGGTGAACACTCAAGAGAGGGCGCCGCTCAACCGCCTTTGCTTGTAGACGATCGGACGAATCGCTTGAAGATGATCCGAACCATTGGTCGAAGAGCCGGACCCTAAAGCAATCGGATCTGACATTATACCGAATCAATGAAACCTAAGGTACGTAAGTAAAGAACGAAGGGAACCAAAAAAATAGGCGCCCAACAAAACCAAATAAAAAATAACTAAGAAGAGAAATCCTTACCTGAAGACCGAAGCCCTGTGCGTGCCAATCCCTCCAAAGGCCGAAAAGCTTCAAAGAACCGAAAGCCGAAAAGCTCTGGTACGTGTAGAGGCACTCGGCCCGTGTTGCGAGGGGGTTTCTTAAGGGGCGAATGGTCGCGGCCAAGGACAGGCCGAAACCTCCCCGCCCCTTGGCCTCGAGGGGGTACTTGTTGGGGGAAGCCGCACTCGCCACCCCATACTCGCCCTAAAGAAAGCCGCAAATGAGACCAAGATGGGAGATAACTTGGTGGCCCCGCTGCTCGCCCAACGTAGCCGAATGGGCGAAGTTTCGTCCCAAGGGACCTCGTGGACATGGGGTCAATAAGGAGAGAAGGCCCGAAAGCCCGAGCCTCGAGGTTTAGTCCAACCAAAGGACGAAAGTCGAGGTTTAGTCCAACCAAAGGACGAAAGTCGAGGTTTAGTCCAACCAGTGACGAAAAAGTCGAGGCTGAATAAGGGAAAGCCCGAGCCTCGAGGTTTAGTCCGCCTAGGGACGAAAAGCCGAGGCCGAGTAAGGAAAAGCTCGAGCCTCGAGGTTTAGTCCAACCAAAGACGAAAAGTCGAGGTTTAGTCCAACCAAAGACGAAAAGTCGAGGATGAGTAAGGGAAAGCCCGAGCCTCGAGGTTTAGTCCACCTAGGGACGAAAAGTCGAGGCCGAGTAAGGGAAAGCTCGAGCCTCAAGGTTTAGTCCGCCCGGGGACGAAAAGTCGAGGCTGAATAAGGGAAAGCCCGAGCCTCGAGGTTTAGTCCGCCCAGACGAAAGTCGAGGCAATGGCTTGGCCGCCAAATGAGTGGAGCTTTGGCTCCCCTAGCTCGGAACAAAAGCCTTTCGGTAGCGTGGACCGAATGAGATTCAATTCGCTACGGCTTGTCTTTATCCTCGTAGGTGTTCGTGATCCAAATGACGAATGGACCCGCAGAGGTTGGTAGGATCACAAGGCGAGAAAGGACCGCTCTACCCCCGGCCACCGAGAGGAGCTCAAGGAATCTAGGGTAGGTAGAGGGGCAAAAGAGGAATTGTAAGAGTCTACGGACTATAAATAGACCCCGTGGGGCATTGTAAAGACCGCAGTAAAATCAATAGAAAGAGTGCTTTGGTTTCGTATCCACTTTCGTGTCTTGTCTTTAGTTTCGCTTCGGTGTTTCGTCCTACCGGGGTGGCTCGCTTCGGGCCACACACCAACAAAGATAGTTTCACCCCCTTATTGGTAGAATGTTGACATTAAAAATATGTCGTTGGTGACCGTCAACAATGGTTCGAGTTTGGTGAACTCAGAGGCTGTTAGAAAGTGCCTGTGATGGCTATTCTTTTGGTTGCTATGCACGGTACGGGTGAATCGAAGTTGTAAACATTCTTAGTAATGGGGTCATCCTCGGTAGCTGAAATGCACAGCTGAGATCCTCGGTAGCAGGGGACACTACACCGAATGAGTTTTTGTAGTGAGCGTGGGTTGGACTTCAAAATGTATTCAAAATAGGAAATTTGCCAAACTTTGTATAGATAAATACTCTCTCGATCTTAAGTTATTTATTTCAAGATTCTTGAAAGCTAGAGCATTCCAAATTTGAACAAAATTTTGATAATAATAACATTACAGGGGAAACGGGTTGTTCTCGCTAAAAGCTGATTTCGGGCCGATTTAATATTACCCCGTGAGACAATATAAGATGAAACAAGATGAAGCAAGAACATTGTCGAAGAAAGACCTACGAAAAAATATGTAGTGCAAAGCACCATCTTCGTGTAAACCCGTGTAAACCATGGCAAAAAAAAAGTCATCTAAATTCACCAAAAATTCACACATATAGATGATATGATGATACACAACCTTGTAAAATATCTTGTCCAAACTCGACTTTGTTTGTGAGATATAAAAATACCAAATGGAAAATTTCAAGCCGAAAAGTTGTCCAATCAATTTGTTAGAAATTTGTTATTTTTATAACTCTCGGTCACAAACGGAGTCGAGTTTGGACATGATATTTTATAAGGCACATCATATCATCTACATGTGTGATTTTTTTTGATGAATTTACATAATTTTTTTGCTGTGGTTTACACAGGTTTACACGAAGATGGTGGTTTGCACTACATATTTTGGCCGAAAGACCTAAGCTACGAAGACAAATATGGACATCCCTCGGGTCCGGACTCGAACACCATCAAGACGCTTTGTGGCCCTCAACAGATTATAATCTCCAACGTAGGTCTTAAGCGCCAGCCATGGCCATGACCAGGGGCTCGAGACCTACACGGAGATTATAGTCCTACGGCCACGAGCCCCTCTCTTAGATGTTAAAAGGGACGATAGAGAGCTACCGCCGCTGTATATTCACTTGGACCGCACCACAACTTGTGCCCACAACACAAGATCTATTATCTTCAAATTGCTCCGGAGGATAGATAGATGTGTATATGATCTTCTCTTTTTATCCTTTTAAAATCTTCTTTGTGGTTGTACCTGGATCAACCCGAAAAAAGGTATTTAAGACAACACAATTTTTATACAAGTTAGATGGCAAGAGTCACATAAATTTGTAACACAAGAAGATACCTTTCCCGGGCGTTCGCGCTGGATCCGATGCTAGATACCGCCTCCAAGGTCGTCCTCATGGCCCGCATCAACAAAGACGATGAGGGAGACATCTCCTTGACCAAGGCCTCCCCTCCCCATTATGGGGCAAGAGTACTTAGGTGTGAGCAGGGAGTGTTAATATTATCACCGAACATGGAAGAATTATTTTCTTCACCTTCCTCCAGCTTTTCATCTAGTTTTTCGCCTCGAAAAATATAGTCAACAAGATATGAGTATGATAGAGAGCTGCTAAACCATTGCTTCGCACCCGACTTCATGTACTACAATTAACAATAAAATGACAAAGATCTCCTGTCGTGTGTTTGGTTGTGCCTCTAATTTTGCGGGCGGAGTCATCTCCTAGAGTTTGCTAAACTAGTTTGCCATCCTTGGATTTTTGCAAAAATAGAAAAAAAACTTGGCTCCAACCTGAAGAGGTAGTTAGTGCCCCTAGTGGACGGCCCATCTATCGTACATGGGAAACGTAATGACGCAGAAGAGGTAAACAAAGGGTGGAAATACTAGTAGCACGTGTCTTGTACTACACAAGTTACAGATCGCTCTTAGCAAAGTTATAGCCTAGTGGACGGCCCATCTATCGTACATGGGAACACCTCAAAAAAAAAAAAAAAAAGACGAGAAGAGGTAAACGAAGGGTGGAAATATAATTTAGTTTCACTCTCGGGGCTCCCCGACGCAAGTTTGCTAAAGTGGGAAGTTTATAGATCCGGGATTGGTTGGTTAGTGAAAAATGAAATGCACTTTGGGATTAGATTCGGGGTTTACCTAAGAAGAAATGTGTTTTTTTTTCGTTTTCTTAGGCCTCCTCCCACACTTTTATAATTTCCCCGTATAGATCTTTGTGTCTATACCGAATCAATCGAAAAAAAGGTATTTAAGACAGATAAAATGAATCACACAGATATGCAAGACAAAACAAAACATTTTTAGAGCCATTCAAAAAAAAAAAAAAAAGGATAATGCACTTTACAATTTAGATTTAGGTGTTTACCCAACAAGATGTGCTTCTCTTGCGACTTTTTCTTCTACCCCAACCCACAAGTAAAACACCGAGATCCGAGCGGCCGGGACTTCGTAGACGACGGCGTCGGCAATCCCGTCGAACGCCACGATAAACGCCTCATTCTCCGCCCCGCTCCCACGCCGGCCGGGATCCACGGGGCGGGAAGTCAAGACGATGACGCGACCTCACCGTAGCGCTACCAGGGGACACGAGGCCCCCGACGGATCCCAGATCTGCAACCAAAAAAAAAAATTTTGGCTGCTTCAAAACCACATGAAAAATCATATCTAGATCCATGGGTGTGATAAAGAGGTGCACCCGCCAAGGATGGAGACGCGAGGCGCCGAGGACGAGGCGTATCCCTATGTCGGACCGCTCTCTACTCTTTATTTGGTAAGATTTGGTGAGAAGAGTTTGGAAGTCAGCGCGAAGAGGCGAAGAGTGGTGGTACTACTAGTACTTGGTATGGGAGGAGAAGGAAGCGGCGAGAGTGACGAGAGACTAGAAGAGAGAAAGACAAGAACTTTTTTAGTATAGAGTGTTCGATGCGGACACCATGGCCCCACGGGCACCCGGTTTTCGATGCAACTTTGCTAAGAGCGACTATAATAACTTGTGTAATACACGCACACCTAGTATTTCGAGTTTAAAACAGAGTTTGGAGGAGGGAGACGTAATGTTTTAGGCTTTTTGGAGCCACGCTCCTCAATTTCAATTTTGAGCGAGGGTGGGAGGAGGGTGGAGAAAGCAAGAGTACTTTTGTTTCATTTCACTTCCAAATAGGGACACTTGTAGCGAGTGTGAGTTGGACTTCATATATGTATTCAAATCAGGAAATTTGCCAAAGAAAGGAAGACGCAGACCTAAGCTACAAAGACAAATATGGACGTCCCTCGGGTCCGCACTTCGAATACGGATGACAACAACACCGTTGAGACGCTTGCGCCCCTCGGCAGATTATAATGTCCAAATAAGAGGTCTTAAGCGCTAGCCATGTCTATGACCGAGCTCGAGACCTATATGGAAGATTATTAATTATTATAGTCCTACGCCACGAGCCCCTCTCGTCGATGTTAGCAGGGACAATGAGTACCAACTACAGCTACTACTACTACTCACTTGGACCGACTGGCGGAAGGAGGCACACCAGCTCTACCAGTTGCAGGGTTAGATCCTTTTGGGCACCTGTGACGTTGTGGAGAGTCTTAGCATCCAGTTTTACACCTTGAAAAATAGAATAGCCAACAAGATATGAGTACTACAGGGAGCTAATAAACCATTGCTTCTTATTTCAGCTTATAATACTATTCAATCAGCCAAAATCAGCCGAACATATTCAATATGTAGTAGTAGTACTTGTAGAGTGTTTGATGTCGACACCATGGCCCCACGGGCACCCTAAGTTAATGTAGGGCGACACATTTTTGCTTCTTAAATCTTGCTAAGGGCGATCAGAACTTGTGTACTATTTCGAATTTGAAATAGAGTTTGGATTAATAGGAGGGAGAAAGACTGCTTTAGGCTTTTTGAGTTGCCTCTTACTCTGGGATTGGGTACAGTTGTACTAGTATCTGTTGATTCTGTTCATACACACACACACACACTACAGGCACACGACACACACTACCCGTGTACAACCGCACCTAACTACAACTAGTACACACACTATCCTCGAATCGAACTAGCGTCCGGTTGCTCGCTCACCGGGCGAGTTAACCAACCGAAAGCTACGCCGGTCCTCGACCGCTAGGCTTTTGGCGGCACTCCCGCATTAAAAAAATAGAAATCATTTTTTTTCTTTTTTTTTTTTGTGAAGAGTCGAGCAAGGAGCCGGGACAGGGGCGTGGCCCCGGGTAGTACTCCACTCTGATACCGTGCATGCGAATCCTCGAGTACAATAGCGCCCACGCTGCCTATCGCTGTTCCGGCCCATCCTTGGTGCAGTCGCCGGTGTCATCTCGCACCAAGACCGACTCCTTTTTCCATGACCGCCCAGTAGGGTCACATATGGAGTCATTTGACAGCCCTGCTCGATGCAAGATCGAGAGAGGAAGAGACGAGAGGCGCATAGAGAGAGAGAGAGAGAGTTTGCCCAAGCTCCTGCATCTCCATTTGATATAGGGCTGCCAAATTTGTTTCGACACAATTACGGAGTAGTTGGTGAAATATTCGACCAGTAGCACTTTTCGTTTGTATTTGGTATTTATTGTCTTACCATAGAGTAATTAGGCTTAAGATTCATCTCACTCTTTTCGCCTAAACTGTAATTAGTTTTTTTTTTCTCTATATTTAAATACTCCATGCATGCGTTAAAAGATTTGATGTGCCTGGTACTGTAGCACTTTTTGGGTTGCATGGGAACTAAACACCCTGAGCACACCTACTCCTACTACTATTCACTTGGACCGCACCACAAAGATCTAGTATTATCTTCAAATTGCTCGAGCACCATAGACAGATGGATATGATCTTCTCTTTAATCCTTTTATAATGTCCTCGCCCACTAGTTCTTTGTGGTTGTACAGGATCAACCCGAAAAAAAGATATTTAAGACAACACAATTTTTGTACAAGTTAGATTGAGTCACATACAGAGTGGATTTTTTTTTTTTGGGATTTTTGTATTTTCTATAAATTTAGAAAAATTCTTTAACCGCTTGAGAATGGGAAAGGACATCATTACCATTTCCTCAATTCCTCTTGAGCCCGTCGGCCGGCTCACGGAGATTCGCACCGAGCACGACCTTCGCCTTGAGTCCGCTGGTGCGTACAAGTTTTTAGCGCCGTCAGCCGCCGAACCGCCGTCCCGCTGCCCCAAGTCTACACGCCACGCGCTCTCCACTACTCCTCCCAAATTCATTTGCCCAGCCCACATCCATAGGGTGGCCGGCCGCTGGCAAAGCCGCACGACGATCCGGTGGCGCTTGGTAGGCGGCCCCGATGCCCTAAACAAAGAAAAATGGCCCCTCAGAATTATTGAAATTTGGAAAATTCAAAAAGTCTAGATTTCATAGCAAATCGCACAACATGGGTCAAATTTTGTAAAACAAGCGAATTCTGTGTCATATTTCTAGGGCAGGATTAAATTTCAAAATTTCTCACAATTAAAAAGTAAAATGACAAAGTCGTCTCCAAGAGTTTGCTAAACTAGTCTACCATCCTTGGATTTTTGCAAAAACAAAAAAATTTGACTCACGCTCCTCTATTTGCTTTCTTTAGAAGGAATATTCTATCCTAGTCATCAAGATTCCCGTTTCTCTGCATTCATCGTGTGGGCCCACTAGTAATTTTCTAAATACGTATATCCATGTGACATCTTGTTTTGAAGAATTAATTGAAACAAATTTAATGGTGTAATCGAATTTAATTTAGATTTTTGGTTTATCAGCTTAAAACATTTTTTAGGTATTTTAAATTGTGGGGCCCGCCGTGGCCATGCTCTCTCTCATCTATATCCGACGCTTCGCGACAAGGAACCGTGGCGTTCACGTTACGGGCCGCCGGGCTCGCCTCGCCGCCGCTGTGAGTCCCCGTAGTATTGTTGGGTCAAAACTTTTTTGGGAATATAAAAACTCGCCGTTCGGCCCATCCTCGCAGTGTCATCTGCACCAAAGACGGGTCGATAGAATCGTAATCATGATGATGATGACATGCCCGAACACCGTGTACCGCATATCGTGGGTCACGTATGGAGTCATTTCACATGCCTGCTCGATCGATCGATCGATCGAGAGAGAGGAGGTGAGTGTTCGATGCCAAATTTGTTTCAACAGAAGGCCAAAATTTGCCTCTTTACGGAACAAATCAAGCTGAATAGTTTTGAGCCACAATGCACAAACTAGCAATACATGTTCGATCTGATTCGAGTAGGGAGCATCTCGTTTTAGAAGGCGCCCCTCCCCGTCCCTGCACTCGTAGAGACAACAACACCGTCAAGACGCTTAAGGCCCTTGGCGTGATTTCTAAATAGGTCTCCAAAAATAGAAAAAACAGAAGCATGCGGGTGTGGCGGCCACCTCGTAAAGCTGAACCAAACACTCGCAAGGTTCGTGGCATGCCTTACGAAGGCGAAGTTGGGGCGTGATCCTATTCCCGACACCCCCTTAAGCTCTAGCCATGATGAGCATGATACGTGAAGTGGAATCCACGTGAAGCAAGGTGAGGCCACCCGATAGCATGCAAGAAGAAGGTTGAGAGGTGGAAAAGGATCTCCAAGCGAAGAAGATGTGCTTTTCTTGTGACATTTTCTTCGCCTCCTCCCCATCCTTTTATAATCTCCCGCGTAGGTCTTTGTGTTTGTACCTAGGATGAATCGGGAAAATGTATAAGACAACAAAATTATTGAGCAATGTTGTACTACAAGCTAGTAGTAGATAGCATGAGTCACAATGTGATATGCAAGACAAAACAAAACCTTTTATAGCCATTCAAAAAACCCTTCAAAAAAGGAAGGATAATGCACTTTACAATCTAGATTTCGGTGCTTACCCAAGAAGATGTGCTTCCGCGACGGACCCCGTGATCCGCAACCACCAAAAAAGAAAAGAAGATGTGCTTCCCGCCGACGGACCCCAGACTCGCAAACCAACAAAAAAAGGAAAAACTTTTGTATTTGCCGCTTCAAAAACCACACGAAAAGCCATATCTAGTCGCATGGATGTGATAAAGAGCACCACCGCCCGTGATGGAGACGAAGGCAAAGGTGAGGCAGTCCCCCTATGTCGGACCGCTCTCTACTCAGGTTTGGTTGAGATGAGTTTGGAAAGTCGGGACGTAGAAGAAGAGGTGAGAATGTACAAGTATGAGAAGAGGTGTAGTATGGGAGAAGGAAGTGACGAGAGATCATGAGAGAAAACCGCCCATAGCACTATAAGGAATCCGAGGTGGCTACTTTGAGAGTGTTCGATGCGCACACCATGGTCCCACGGTTAATGTAAAAGGGCGAATCGTAACTTGTGTGCCAAGATTTCAAAATTTCAAACATTATTTAGAGAATTAGGAATTTGGCCCTAAAAAGTTTGTCCTACTCTATCCCAACTACCATCGTGTAGGCCCACAAGTTAATTTTATCTAAATACTTATATCCATGTGATGTCTTGTTTTGAAGAATTAATCGAAACAAATTTAGTAGTGTAATCAAATTTAATTTAGATTTTTGGTTTCTCGCTTAAAACATTTTTAGGTATTTTAAATTGTGGGGCCCTCAACGTGCCTAAACCATGACCGTTGTTGTTGTTTAAATTGTGGGGCCCGCCTGTGGCCATGCTCTCTCTCTCCTATAATTCGACGCTTCTCGCGACAAGGAACCAGTAGCGTTCACGCTGCCACGACCGGCCGGCTCATCCAACACGGGTCAAGAGAATCGTAATCATGATGATGATGACATGCTCAACACCGTAATACGGAGGGTGTACTATACATCGTGGGTCACGTATGGAAGTCATTTCACATGCCCGTTTGATCGATCGAGATAGAGGTGAGTGTTCGATGCCAAATTTGTTTCAACACAAGGCCAAAACTTGCCTCTTTACCGAACAAATCAAGCTGAATTCGTTTTTGAGCCACAATGCACAAACTAGCAATACAAAGTTCGATGCGCATTCTTGAGAGCCGTGAGCATTCCAAATTTTAACAATTTTTTTTTTAATAATATAACAACATTCCGGAGAACAGGTTGGTTTGCTAACGCTGATTTTGGTCGATTTAATAGTATTCTCAGGAGACACAACAAGCTCAAACAAGATGAAGCAAGAGCAAGCGAATATTGTCAAAAAAAGAGGAAGCAAGACCTAAGCTACGAAGGCACCAGAGGCGCAAGAAGAGCCGAGCCGGAGCCCCAAAAATCGAGCTTCTCCCCTCCTAGCGACATGGCCCAATGTCGCTGAGAGGGAGAGGGAGGGAGAGAGAAAAGTGGCTCCTAGCTACCAGCTTGCGCCACAAAGTGATGGGGTGAGGAGCCGGAGCCGAAGCTTCTTTTGCTAAACACAAAGATGCTCCTAGGACGCTTTGGTGAGTCGGAGTTGAAGCGCGACTGAAAAATGCTCGACTTCGGGCGAGGAGAGGTGAGTGGCCCCGCCCGGCGACCTCCAAAGACCCATACTTTTATAATCTCCCCGCGTAGGTCTTTGTGGTTGTACAAGCTATAGCATGAATCACACAAATATACAAGACAAAAAAAAACCTTTTTAGAGCCACTAAAAAACTTCAAAAAGAAGTGCATTTCAGAGATCTCGGGGTGTTTACCCAAGAAGATGTGCTTCTTTTGCGACATTTTCTTCGCCCTCCTTCCCAACCCAAAGATAAGTTAGGTGCTACATGTAAAAGTTATAAGTTATAAGTTAGAGTGTTAGACATAACTTTTGTATCCAAAGATAAGTTAGGTGCTACATGTAAAAGTTATAAGTTAAAAGTTATATTTCATAAGTTAATATATAAATTGATATTAGAAAAAAATCAAAAAAAATCTCCAAAACATAGTCGAAAGGGATCTAATTTTGTTCGCCTCATCACAGAATGCACCGGTGCGCATTTGAATTAAAAACGGATACACCATTCAAGACTTATAGCAATTGTAAAAAATGTTTTGTTTTTTTAAAAACGACATCGGCGATGCAAAAAAAAAAGAAGACTGCTACAATATCGGATGCCTCTCAACTTTCCAAAAAAGATAAAAGGGAATACATGCTTTCCTAGATAGGAAAGTTTGGTTGAGTCGATCATCCGCGAAGTTAACATAACTCATGGACGTCCCGCAATTTAGCAACTCGGTTTGGTTGAGATGAATGAAGTCGGAATGGAGAAGAGGTGAGAAGAGTACTAGTAGGTGTAGTATGGGAGAAGGAAGAGACGAGAGATCGAGAGAAAAACGCCCATAGTAGCACTATAAAGGAATCCGAGGTGGTAATCAGAGAGTGTTCGATGCGCATACCCATGGTCCCACGGTTAATGTAAAAGGGCGATCAGAACTTGTGTGCTAGTATTTCGAATTTCAAACATTGTTTGGAGTAATAAGACTATGAGAGAATTAGGAATTTGGCCCCTGAAAAAGTTTGTCTTAGGAATCGCATCATTTCTTTTGAATTTGGGATTTGGGAATCTGCCTCAAAACGAAAAATTTGTTAGGAATCCGCCTTTCGGCCACTTTTGGAAAATATGCATGGTTACGACTAACAAAACATCCAAGTTTTCATCACGCATATGATCGATAGATCGATCAATCCCAATTTAAAACTTGCTCATAGTGCCCACACAACAACACGTAAGAAACTTTCACACTCCTTGCGGATCCTACACTCCTCGCCGCAAACATCCTCCACGCCCGAAATGAATCTGCCCATCCGTGAATGGCGGTGCACCGCCGCCCTCTCTCGCACCTATGCCCGTCATGGCGAGGCACCGGTGGTGCTGGAGGACGGTATTCTCTACTCCAATTTGGCGGTATATGTGCCGCCATCAATTCGCTCCTCAAGAAATCCCATGCATGTCGCCAGACCGTTCGCCAGAGTTCCAGGGCGCAGCTCGGGTATCGTCCGCCAGCCATCGCCCGGTGGTCGCCGATCTCACGCGCAACATCCGCCGGCAGCGATAGTCGCCGTTCGCGCACCGTGTTGGCCCCAGAGCACAAGAGCAAGAACATACTTGGCGGTTTCATGCTCCTCGACGCGCGGCGCCGCAGCTTTCGAAAGGCCGGGCGTGATTTGCGGCTGCGACGACGGCGACGGCATACATGCCGGCTTTGAAGCACGCCCCGGGTTGCCGACGGCGGCGAAGCTTGGTGATAAGATTCTCGCGATACTTGAGCGAGTAGTACGCCACCAGCAGCCCCGCCGGGTAGATAAAGACCCGGTCGGTCCGGGATGCTCCGTCCCCACCGGGGGTCGCCGCGACGCCGCTTTCATCCGTGAACGGTGGCCCGCAGATTGTGGAGGTCCTCCATGGATTCGGCTGAGACCTTGGCGACACCAATCGCAATCTCTACAAGCATGTCACGCGGAAGGTTTTCCATGGCACGGGCCGTAAGTGCAATCAAGCTCTAAGTGGGTTTTGGCGTTGATGACCACCGAATTAGGGGACTAATGAGATTTACGAAGATGACATGCAGGGATTAAAATATGGAGTTGGTAAACAGGTCCAAAGGTACCAAATACGCTAGACAATGGTGTTTCCGGATCAAGGCGTTTAAATTACTTTATGTTTTGAATCTTGAGTTTAGGAAATGCCGGACTATTAAGAGGGATCATAGGATTCTCGGGTATCTGTGGACCAAGTGCTCTAAACATCAAATCCGCACACCACACACAAACTCCAAGCCCCACCAAACAAAGAAATCACCGTGTTTCACTCTTCTCGTTGCTGTCAGCGCCGGCAAAGGCCGCAAGCAATGGTGCGGCAAAGCAGTCGCGCCTACGCAAGCAAGAAGCCAGCGGTCGATCTTGGGCAAAGGCCACACTTAATCGTACATCGTTGGGTCCGTGGGGGTATAAATACCCATTCTACCCCTCCCCCAACGGTCATCCGCTCACTTTCTTCTTCCTCCCGACCAGAACAGCCAGGAGACCACCTTTTGCTCTCTCTCTCACCTCCATTGAAGCACCTTGAGCTCCCCACTCAATCTCTCACTTCCCACCTGGGATTCTTGAGGGAAACAGCTGCAAACTTCGATTGGAGACCGGATCTACGACTTCCCCCACTCAAAAGAGCATTTGGTTCACGTTTGGCCGGAACCCTAGGGTTCTTTACTCTTGGAGCTTGCTCCTAGACGGCTAGGGCGTCGCCCTTGAGCTTGCCCCTTCGTGTGGCAGCCTTGGGAGGTTTGTAACCTCGATCTACAAAGAATACATTACCCCACATCTCTAGGGTTAACTCCCTAGACTTGTGAACGAGGGAAAAAGCAAGCCGGTGGGCAAGCTAAGCCTTGTGTGGCAACCTCAACAACGTGGACGTAGCCCAGCCTGTGTGGCGCGGTGAACCACGGGTCAAATCCTTGTGTCACCTTGTCTCATTACTTTTTGTTGCATATTTGTCTTGTGAGAAAGGGCTTCGACCCGATCTACTTTGTGGCAAGCTTCCTGCCAGCTAGAGCTTGTGTTTTGTGAGATACATGTGTGCAGGAACCTAGGTGAATCATATCCAAGCAAGTGGAAGCACACAGATTCACTTCGTAGTCACTTCTGTGAAGTGACCCGCGGCAGTGCCGCCCAGGGACGCGGCAGTGCCGCGCTCACACCGCATTTAGAAGTGCTACTTCTGCTTTACGCCACTCTTCCCAGCTTCTCGGCGGTGCCGCTCCCAGCTGCGCAAAGCCGCGCTTGTTGTTATCCGACGCAAAGGTGCTTGAAAGTTTTAACAGACGATTTTCGTGGGTTAAGCCTATTCACCCCCTCTAGGCTTCCATCGATCCTACAAGGGGTATCAAAGCTAGGATACTGCGATACGCTTCACCGCGTGAAGTATGGAGGCACCGGAGGGATCGAACCGAGGAGGCAAGTCCACCGTCGCTGTGGAAGAGCTGGAGGCCAGCAGCAGCGAGCTTTCTCTTGGTACGGCTAGCGAGAGCACCATCAAGGGTGACGCTACCGATCCCGAGAGAAAGGCCGCTAGACAAGCACGGCGAGCCGCAAGAAGACAAGAGCGAGAAAGGAAGAAGCTAGAAGAGCAAGCTAGCTTGAAGCTCGCCGAGAAGCTCCAAAGAAAAGAGCAAAGAAAGATGATCCGTGGAGGCAAGGGTCGCTAGAAGGGCAGCTAGAGAAAAGCAAAGGCAAGAAGAAGAAGCGAGTCAAGTGAGCTATCAAGTAGTCTCGAAGATGGAGATGATGATGTCTCCTACAACAAGAAGAAGAAGAAGGAAAGCAAGAAGGAGGAGGGCAGCGTCAACAACAACAAGTTTGCTGCCATCTCTTTCAATTATTCTTCTTATTTGACTAACCGCGACAAGAAGTCATACATCAATGTTCCCGTGGGGAAGTTGCCCAAATTTGATGGGACCAACTATGCCAAATGGAAACACTTGATGAGGGCTTACCTTGAAGCACTTCACCCCGGTCTTTGGGAAGTTGTGTGTAGTGGATTTCAACCACCGGTGAACCCAAAGGCGCCAACAAATGAAGAGCTAGCTGCTGCCCACATCAATGGCCAAGCTACAAGCATACTCCTAAGTGCTCTAGAAGGAAATGAGTACAATAGGGTGATGAATGTCAACATTGCCAAGAAGATTTGGGACACCTTGGTGCTTGCACATGAAGGTGTTGACAAAGTGAGGAAAGCAAAGATTGATATGTTGAAAGCAAAGCTCAACCGGTTTGTGATCATTGATGGAGAAGGTGCTCAAGAGATGTTTGATAGGTTGATGGTCCTCGTTGGGAAGATTAGAGGATTTGGAGATGAGGATCTTGATGACCACACGGTTGTCAAGGTTATGCTAGAGGCCTACACACCTAGGAATCCTACCGTGGTAACCTTGATTAGAGACAAGAAGAAGTTTGAGCACTTTACACCCAATGATGTGCTTGGAAGGTTGATCACTCATGATATGCAAATGGAAGAAGCAAATGAGAGAAAGAAGCTTGGTGAGTTGCAAGCCAAGCTTGAGGGCATCAAGATCAAGGATGTTGCTCTAAAGGCATCCAAGACAAGCAAGTCATGCTCATCACACAAGACAAAAGGCAGCAAGCAAGCATCCATAAGTCAAGACAAGGAAGTGAAGAAGATGCAAGAAAATATTGATGAAATCTCTTCCTCAAGTGATGATGAAGATGATGGGGCTGATTACGAGAAGATTGATGATATGGCCCTATTCATGAAGAAGTATGGAAAGGGGATGAAGGCAAATGGCTACAAAATGGTGCAAACGAAGATTCCCAAACAAGAAAAAGAGAACTTGCTTCAATTGTGGCAGCACCGAACACTTTGTTGCCGATTGTCCACATGAGAACAAGAACAACAAATACAAGAAGGACAATGGCAAAGATAAGAAGCAAGACTACAAGAGAAGGGGAAGGAACATGGGTGAAGCTCACATCGGTCATGAGTGGGACTCAACCAAAGAGACAAGTGAAGAGGAGATTCACATTGCAACATTTGCCATGCAAGAAACCTCTACACCCAAGCTCTTCAACAACATGTTCGATGATGAGGATGAGGACCTTGACTCCACTCATGTTTGTCTCATGGCCAAGCATGAGAAGGTAAAAACTAAATCCAAACCCTCTCCCTCTCTTAGTGATGAATCTAGTGATCTTAGTGAAAGCTCTAGTGAAGATGAATCTAGTGATGATGAAGAATATGTTAGACTCACCAAGAACCTAGATCCTAAAACTAGAAGCTTTCTTGCTCAACTAATGGCGGACTTAGAAAGTACCCAAGCGGAGTTGGCAACTAGAGATAGTCAATTGATAGACTTGAAAAACTCTATGTTGACAACAAGGATGCTCTTGTAGCTGAGAGGAGTGAGGTGGTCGCCTTGCAAAAGAGCCTAGCTAATGAGCAAGGAGACCATGCTCTCACAAAGAAAGCTATGGTTGCCCTAAATGGGAAGTATTGTGACTTGCAAAACAAGCACAAAGAGCTTGAAGCTCAATATAGCCTTCTTTGGGAGAGCAACTCACATCTCTCAACCACAAAGGATACTTCTACTCCCTCCACTAGTCAAGGTTGTGGTAAATGCTATAATGTTGATATGAATGTTTATACCACTAACCTTGCCAACATGAAAGCAATGGAGAAAGAGATCACTAGGCTCACGGCTATGGTGAGAAAAGAAGGTGAAAACAAAGAAAGCCACAAAGAGCAATAAAGTTGAGGCTCCAAAGAAGCCCAATTACATTGATGGGAGAAATCCAAGAATCAAGGATGGACTTGGACACAAACAAGGAAACAAGACCAATGGTCGAAAGATGATCAATGGTGTTGAATGTGTAAAATTCTTGAGCAAAGGCACAAAAGAGGGTACAGAGAGACCCGCACAGAGCGCCGACACAAGCCAACCCGAAGCTGCATCGACGCCACACGCCGCGGTCGCAAGGAGGACGGCAAGCAGTGCACCCCCAACTAAAGGGAAGGTCACCTACACCGCCCAGCCGCTAATAGACCCAAGAAGAGGGTCCAAAAGGATGTAAAGAAGGTCCGTAAGTCGAAAAATCTTGTCCGGGCTACTCCAAGAAGCTACTCCTATCAATGAAAGGCTAAAGCAAGCAAGTTGAACTCCAATCCTTGCTTTGAAGTGAAGGCAAACAAAGAAGGGGGAGGTGTTTGCAAAGTACTTGGGCAAAGGAAAAGAAACTTTATAGCAACACCTCTATATGGGTTCCCAAAGTTCTTGTGACAAAGGTAAAAGGTCCCAAGAATCTTGGGGACCTAAACTTGTGAACTAAACTTGCTTTTGCGCATACTCCTCCTGTGGGTCAAGTTGGGTGTTTGACAAATGGGCCGCATAAATCATATGACCGAGAAAGGAAGGTATGTTCTCATCATATTCCCAAACCAATGACGATAGGAACAACATAAGGTTTGGAAATGATGATGTGAGAAGTGTGATCGGTCTTGGTAACGTTGCTATCACAACCGAGCATAATATTTCGTATGTATTGCATGTTGATTCGTTGGGATACAACTTGTTGTCGGTCTCACAATTGTGTGAGAAAGGCTACAATTGTCTCTTTACGGATGTTGGTGTGGAAGTCTTTTCGCAGAAGGATTCCTCTCGTTGTCTTTACAGAAAAACTCAAGAATAAGCTTTACTTAGTTGATTTCAACAAAAGTGAGGCTAAGCTTGATACCGCCTAATGGCAAAATCTAGCATGGGCTGGTTATGGCATCGCCGCCTAGCACATGTTGGCATGAGGAACTTGGCCAAACCGCAGAAAGACAACCACATCATTGGACTAACAAACATTGACTTTGACAAAGACAGATATGTGGACCGTGCCAAGCCGAAAGCAAGTAGGTGCACCTCACCCACCAAAGAGCTTGATGACCACTACTCAACCCTTGGAGTTGATACACATGGATCTCTTTGGACCGTGGCCTACCTTAGCATCGGGGTAAACAAATATGGACTTGTTATTGTTGATGATTATTCCCGCTTCACTTGGGTTTTCTTTGTCTTTGATAAGTGCCAGGTACAAGAGAAGGTGAAGACATTCATCAAGAGGGCACAAAGAGAATTCGATCTTCCCGTCAAGAGAATAAGAAGTGACAATGGGACCGAATTCAAGAACACCCAAGTTGAAGAGTATCTTGATGAAGAGGGCATCAAGCATGAATTCTCAGCTGCATATACCCCTCAACAAAATGGTGTAGTAGAGAGGAAGAACCGAACACTCATAGAGATGGCAAGGACAATGCTTGATGAGTACAAGACTTCGACATCTTTTGGTGCGGTTATCAACACCGCTTGTCATGCCATCAACCGCCTCTATCTACACAAGAAACTCAAGAAGACTTCATATGAGCTCTTAACCGTAACAAGCCAAAGGTGTCATACTTTAGGTGTTTGGGTGCAAGTGTTTCATTTTGAACAAAAGGCCCCGAACCTCTAAGTTTGCACCTAAAGTTGATGAAGGTTTTCTTCTTGGTTACGGATCAAATGAGCATGCCTATCGTGTTTTCAATCAAACCTTGGGTAGGGTTGAGATCACTATAGATGTGACATTTGATGAATCTAACGGCTCTCAAGTAGAGCAAGTTGATCAAGGTGTTGTAGGAAAGGAGGATCCACCTTGTGAGGCAATCAAGCAACTAGCTATTGGTGACATAAGGCCTCAAGAAGATCAAGCAAATGAAGAGGAGGATCCACCCGCTTGTTGCCGCACAAGATTCCGCCGACGTACTCAAAGACCAAGTGCAAACACACACCGCCGGAAGTGCCCAAACGGCGGTGCGCGACAAACGCTAGCGGCAGTGCCGCGCCACCTACCTCGGCAAAGAATCGATCCACCTACATCACCCATTCAACCACTTGATCTTGCACCAATACTTGAAGCTAATGATGAATATGATGAAGATCAAGAAGAACAAGCCGAAGGGCGCTTGATCACCCACGACTTTACGACAACGGTTCAACGGGATCATCCCGTTGACAACATCCTTGGGAGTCTTCGAAAGGGAGTGACCACTGATCTCATTTAGCCGCTTTACGCCAACATTTCTCGCTTTGTTTCTTCTTTGGAACCGCAGAAAAGTAGATGATGCTCTCAAGGATCCGGATTGGGTGTTGGCCATGCAAGAAGAGCTCAACAACTTCAAGAGAAATGAAGTTTGGGAGTTGGTGGAAAGACCCAAGACTAACATCATTGGTACCAAGTGGGTCTTCCGCAACAAGCAAGATGAAGATGGGTTGGTGACAAGAAACAAGGCAAGATTGGTGGCTCAAGGCTTCACTCAAGTAGAGGGCTTGGACTTTGATGAAACCTATGCACCGGCAAGACTAGAAGCAATTCGCATTCTTCTAGCCTTCGCTGCCCATCATGACTTCAAGCTGTACCAAATGGATGTCAAAAGTGCATTCCTCAATGGTCCACTACAAGAGGAAGTATATGTTGAGCAACCACCCGGTTTTGAAGACCCCAAGTTTCCCAACCACGCCTACAAGCTCCATAAGGCACTCTATGGGCTTAAGCAAGCACCTAGAGCATGGTATGAATGCCTTAAGGAATTCTTGCTCAAACAAGGCTTTGAGATAGGCAAAAGCCGACCCTACTCTCTTCACTCACAAAGTTAGCAATGATATATTTGTATGCCAAATATATGTCGATGACATAATATTTGGTAGCACTAACAATGTGTATGTTGAGCAATTTAGTAGGACAATGACCAAGAGGTTCGAGATGTCCATGATGGGTGAGCTAAAATACTTCCTGGTTTCAAGTCAAGCAAATGGAGGAAGGGACATTCATTTGCCAAAACCAAGTACACCCACCTATATGCTAAAGAAGTTTGACATGGCTAAGGCAAAGCCAATCAAAACTCCAATGCCAAGCAATGGACATCTTGATCTTGATGAGGAGGGTCCAGCCGTGGACATGAAGGTATATCGCCCATGATTGATCTTTTGCTTTACCTTTGTGCATCTAGGCCGGACATAATGCTTAGTGTGTGTATGTGTGCTCGTTTTCAAGCCAATCCAAAGGAATGCCACAACGTGGTCATTAAGAGAATCTTGAGATACTTAGTACTCACTCCTAACCTTGGCTTGTGGTATCCCAAGGGTTCCAAGTTCAATCTACTTGGCTATTCGATTCGACTATGCCGGTTGCAAAGTAGATCGAAAAAGCACTTCAGGGACATGTCAATTTCTTGACGGTCCTTAGTGTCTTGGAGCTCTAAGAAGCAAAATTGTGTAGCCCTTTCCACCGAGAGGCCGAGTATGTTGCAAAATGTGCATGCCGTGCTCAACTACTTTGGATGAAGCAAACCTTAAAAAGATTACGGATGTCATTTCACAAAGATACCTCTTCTTTGTGACAACGAGAGTGCCATCAAACTCGCAAATAACCCGGTAGCACACTCTAGAACAAAACACATAGACATCCGTCATCACTTCTTGAGAGACCACGAACTCAAAGGAGATATCGCACTGGCCATGTGAGCACCGAAAAGCAACTAGCCGATATCTTCACCAAGCCTCTCGATGAGTCAAGGTTTTGTGCTTTGCGTAGTGAGCTAAACATTCTCGATTCTCGTAACTTGATTTGAATTCCAAAGACACATGCAATGCTTGAGACACTAGTTCGACATAGAAAAGTTTGTGAAAACTTTCATATTGTGTTTCAAAAGGATTTCAAATTCTAATCCGAAATTCAATGCCATTGTTCTCAGACCGATGATCCGTCCCGCAATGAATTTTGGTGTCTTTTGTGATCAAGTCCGAGGAGAAATAGGTTAAAAGTGGCAATATATATGCAGGGACAAGAGTCGGAGCGGCAAAGTGCCACAGGCGTTCCTCGCGTGCCTGCCGCACGGCACGTGCAAGTCAAGGCGCTTGCCCCCAGCGGCAAAGCCGCGCCTAGGGTTACCGGACTCGATCCGTCCGAACCGTACCGAGCCAAACCAATTTCTTCTTTCCTTTTCTACCCCCCTCGGCTCGCCTGGTCCTTACTCTTTCTCCTCCGCCCGACTCTCCCTCGCGCCCGCTCTCTCTGCGAAGGAAGGCCACCGGCCGCTGCTCTTCCGACGCCGCGCCGCCGCCAGCCGTTGCGCCGCCCGGGCAAGCGCCGCCGCCGCCACCGCCATCTTCCTCGTTCCCGGCCGGCCCCCGCCTCCCCCTCTCCTCCGAAAGCAGCTTCTCTTCTTTCCTCTCCAATCAACGAGGTAACCTAACCCTAGCCTCAAAGTTCTTGTCCGATCTATGCAATGTGCAACAATTTTTTATGGATTTCGGTTTCTAAGTGTTGTATGAACCCTAGTGAAGTAGCTTTGATGATTGAATCGACCAATTTCACTCTTCCTTGGTTTAGGTAATTTAGGGGAGGCGGCAATGCACGCCCCCAAATAGAACATAATCGTTCTTAGTCGCTTCAAACAAAGAAATATCCCTCAAATTGCTTGACTCATTGATCTCGTGAAATTAATTGACTCCAAACTTTGGAGAAATTTCACTTAGGTTCTTACTAATCTTTTTGAATCCATAGAATTTTTGCACCGCTCAATTTGTATCCGAAATTGTGATAGTCAAGTGATTCGTGCTAAGTAGATGCATTAGAAAGATTATTAAAATAAATTTAGATGACATTTGAGCAAGGGGGGAGCAGCGAAGCAGTCGCGAGCATGACACGGCAAAGGCGTGCTTGCGCGATCAAAGTCGCGTGCCTCCCGCAGTGGCGTGCCGCGCGGCCCTGTGCTCCTCGACCCCGACAGACTTTTGCTCAAAAATCATCAAAATTTATTTTTCTAATCTTTCTACTACATAAATTTGGTCATTCCACTTCCTATTCTTGACGCTTTCGATCAAACTCTAAATCTTGCATAGATGGACCCCGGAGGTGATTCCCATGGAAAAAAGGAAGCAGAGGGTCAAGGTGATTGACGAAGGGGCAGAGGAAGGAAGAATCTGAACAGGCGGTGGCGGTGGAGCAAAATGAAGCTTCGAGGAGCAAAGAAGCGGCGGTATGGGTACACCATTGTACCCGCAGTGAACAAGGCACTCCGCATCACCCCTTAGTGTTTGATAACAGCTACATGCAGCAAAGTTGAGGGTGTGTTTGAGATGACCGCTCCTCGCAATGACCCACCAATTCCCCGTAACCAGTTATCTCAAGAAGCAAAGGGAGGTTGCGTGATGCAAGAGCTATAAATGTCTATGCGTAAGAGCAACAGAAGGCATTGATGAGAGGTTTTGGGCAGCTTTTCACTCCAACTTCTACTTGACATGTCCTTCTCCACTCCACCAAGAGCAAGATCACTACCATGCACTACATTGATTTTGAGAGGATGAGAGATAGGGAGGAGGATGCCTTTGATGAAGCAATAGAAGCTTGTGAAAAGTTTGAGCTGACAGACATCATGTCTTTCAGGCATGATTGGAATGAAGAGATTCTCGCCGCCACGCCACCTACTACGGGACAGGCCATCCGACACTATTCAATCGGATGACAGACAGAGGCACTACAGAATGGACTTTGTCACATTCAGCGGCGATACTTGGCTTTGGGGCGATCACGGGAGTACACCGACATACATGAGATTGACCCCATTGATGCCAAGGCCATCGAGACTCATTGGGGCGATCCTCGCACTCCTTGGGAGAAGGAAGGGGTTGAAGGATTTCTTCTATGTGATGAATAACCTCTCAGGTGCACTATTGATCCAAAGGATGGAGCAGCTTCTGATATCAATGGCTATGCTAGGAACTTACTTGCTCACTTCAGGAATGATGAAACTTTCAATGTTGGAAAGTTCATTTGGAGACAGCTAGCCAATGCTATGGATGATGCTAGGAGGAACCTGCCATATGCTCCTTACATCATGTTCATGATTGAGAGGGTTTCTGGGAACATCTATCCCAAGGACTGCTTCCACACGCCTACAACATAGAGAAGACCCATGGCTTGGATGGTGGGAAGACTAGTGGCGTGGGGCAAGACCCTCGCCAGAGGCACCTCACCTGGCAGAGGGACTTGGAGGAGCCCTCTAGCTCTAGGCCCAGGAGGCACAAGGAAGTCTGGATCCAAGATGAGGAAGTGGATCAAGGCTATCTTTGGGCATTGCTCTTATGCATCTCGCCAGCCTATGAGCCTTCGCAGGAGGTGAGACAGCCTTCAAGAGTGTCGTGGAGAAGCAAGGACTCCCGGTTCCTCCGCCTATCCCTAGACCACCTCAAGACACCGACCTTCCGAGCTTTCACCACTAGCAGCTCGGGTCGACTTGTCCGACATGCTTGGTTCTTCTTGCGCAGCCAGATTCCAAATCGGCGCTCCACTGCATTAAGCTCCACGCGTGCCAGTGCTACTATCTCCGAGGAGGACGAGGACCGCGCTTTCGAAAGGCCGAGGACACCAAGGAGGAGTGACTCCGCTTCTTTCTTCTCTTTCTATGATCTTTTTGGTGCTTGACGCCAAAGGGGAGAAAATTAGAAGAAATGAGGGGGGTCAAACTTTTTCGACGCCCGAGATGGTTCGAGGATGGAGCAGCAGCAGATCTTTTGAGAGTAGCTTGTTAGGTGTGAGTTTGAGAGAAACTCTATTTTATGTAATAATGCCACCTATGACTTGTTATTTCTCGGATTTGGTCGCTTGATTGCTTAAACTCGCTTTTATATATCTTGCCGCTTGCTTAGATTGCTAATCTTGTCATATATGCTTTGGTTGTTGTTGTTCTCCGACCGTCGTTTATGCGATAGGCGCGGCAAAGCGCCGCACCCGGGCGCTGGCAAAGCCGCGCACATCATCTGATAGACACCCTGTTGTGCTTTCGATCTATTTAACTTGTCATATGCATCACGGATATATTTGTATAACACTTTGTTGAGCACCCCACAAAGAATCATGGATGTAGGGGAGGCCTTACACTACTTCTAAATGTGTGACTTGACTTTCATGTCAAAATGAGAATTCAAATCTCTTCCACACATTTAGGGGAGGACTCACTACACCTAAATATGTGAAAATTGACCTCTTATGTCAATGTTGAGAATTCAAATCTCACTCACATATTTAGGGGGTTCCTACATCCTTGATCTTCGTAATCTAAGTTTGACTTTACATCTTATGTAAGCTCTAATTTGGTTGTCATCAATCACCAAAAATGGGGAGATTGTAAGTGCAATCAAGCTCTAAGTGGGTTTTGGCGTTGATGACCACCGAATTAGGGACTAATGAGATTTACGAAGATGACATGCGAGGATTAAAATATGGAGTTGGTAAACAGGTCCAAAGGTACCAAATACGCTAGACAATGGTGTTTCCTGATCAAGGCGTTTAAATTACTTTATGTTTTGAATCTTGAGTTTAGGAAATGCCGGACTATTAAGAGGGATCATAGGATTCTCGGGTATCCAGGGACCAAGTGCTCTAAACATCAAATCCGCACACCACACACAACTCCAAGCGACCAACCCGGCAAATCACCGTGTTTCACTCTTACTGGCAGCCGCGGCGCGTAACGGCAGCAAGCGCAATGGTGTTGGCGATTACGGCGCCCTACGCGGGTAGTTAATGCCGCGTGTCGATCGCTATGGCAAAGGCCACACTTAATCGCATCAAGGTCCGTGGGGGTATAAATACCCATTCTACCCCTCCCCAACGGTCATCCGCTCACTTTCTTCTTCCTCCCGACCGCAACAGCCGGAGACCACCTTTTGCTCTCTCTCTCACCTCCATTGAAGCACCTTGAGCTCCCCACTCAATCTCTCACTTCCCACCTGGGATTCTTGAGGGAAACAGCTGCAACTTCGATTGGAGACCGGATCTACGACTTCCCCACTCAAAAGAGCATTTGGTTCACGTTTGGCCGGAACCCTAGGGTTCTTTACTCTTGAGCTTGCTCCTAGACGGCTAGGCGTCGCCCTTGAGCTTGCCCCCTTCGTGTGGCAGCCTTGGGAGGTTTGTAACCTCGATCTACAGCAATACATTACCCCCACATCTCTAGGGTTAACTCCCTAGACTTGTGAACGAGGGAAAAAAGCAAGCCGATTGGGCAAGCTAAGCCTTGTGTGGCAACCTCAACAACGTGGACGTAGCCCAAATGCGTGTGGCGCGGTGAACCACGGGTCAAATCCTTGTGTCACCTTGTCTCATTACTTTTTGTTGCATATTTGTCTTGTGAGAAAGGGCTTCGACCCGATCTACTTTGTGGCAAAGCTTCCCGGCTAGAGCTTGTGTTTTGTGAGATACATGTGTGCGTGAACCTAGGTGAATCATATCCAAGCAAGTGGAAGCACACAGATTCACTTCAGTAGTCACTTCGTGAAGTGACCAAGCGCGCGTCGCCAGTGGACGCGGGCAAAGGCGCGCCACCGCACGCAGAAGTGCTACTACTTCTCATTTTGCCACTCTCTGCCCAGCTTCTCGGGCAAGTTAGCCGCTTCTTTACGCTAGCGGCCGCCGCGCTTGTTGTTATCCGACGGTGCTTGGAAAGTTTTAACAGATCGATTTTTAGGGGTTAAGCCTATTCACCCCCCCCTCTAGGCTTCCATCGGATCCTACGCGCGCTACTGGAGCTTTTTGGTGGGGCGCTCTAGCTACGCTTTGTGCGGCGAAGAGTTGGTCGCCAGCAATAATGCGGGTGCGAAGACCGGTGCAGGGGCGTAGGTTATGGCGGTCAGCGGCCGGTGCACTCCGACGGAGGTGTCCCAAAGGCGCTGGCGTCAGAAGATAAATGTTTTCAAACCGTTACATGTTTTCCCATGACAAGATGATCTCAAATCAAAATGTTGTAAGCTATAAAGTTTCATGGATATCCGAGAACTACAATCATTATGTTGGTGGTTTGTCTATCCGACGTCACTTTAAAAAATTAAATTTCAATTTCCATATTTTTGAAATTGAGACCTATATATATATAATTTATCTTTACAAGATAATGTGAAACCAAAAAGTTTTCAACTAGAGAGTTTCACAACTTAGCAAGACCTACAATTCTTATTTTGGTTTTGTTCCCCCATCCGACATAGTGCTAGTGACATTGTTCACGAATCTTAGAAATTTGTCTTCTACTTTCTCATAAACTCTATGACACATGTGTAAATCTCTTGGACAAGTTTACTATCGCGACATCATCATATGAATAAATGATGACCTACATAAAAGATGTACATCTTAAGAAGTTATAGAAGTTTTGACCATAGATTAAAAAAAAAAAATTAGGGTTCTTGTTGGAAGCTCGGGCGTGGCGGGAGGTGAACAAAAGTTGGCGCTTCGGGCGTAACGGCGAGCGGACATGACTCAGCGGAAGCGCGGAACACGTCCAAGAAAATGGGCGTAGAGTCGAGACGCCTTTTCTTGACGAAACTATATATATCCCAATGCGCCGTCTCTAAGCTAAATGTTTTCAATTTGTTACATGTTTTTCCATGACAAGATGATGCCAAATCAAAACGTTGTAAACTAAAAGTTTCATGGATAATTGAGAGTTACAATCGTCATGTTGGTGGTTTGTCTATCCGAGGTCACTTAAAACATTTAAATTTCAATTTCCATTTTTTGAAATTGGGACTTAGATTTCCTTTACAAGGTAATGTCAAACCAAAAAAAGTTTTCAACTAGAGTGTTTGAACTTAGCAAGATCTACATTTTTTTTGTTTGTTTCCCCATCCGACATAGTAGTGCTAGTGACATTGTTCACAAATCTTAGAAATGTCTATCATAGTTTCATCAACTATATATGAGATATGTGTAAATCTTGTGAACAATGTTACCGTGACATCGTCGGATGAAGAAATGACCAATATAAAAGGTGTACATCTTTAGAAGTTATACAACCTTTACGTGCTTGACTTCTTCTCGCTGAAATCATTGGATGAACCAAAAATGTTGTCTGCGAAGTTGTAATTTTGAAATTCAAATTTCAAATGTTCTCAATAAAACATGACAAAAGTAATAGCAAAAAGAAGAATACAATATCATGATACAAAGATTATTCTTTAATAAAATAGAAAGAAAAACTATCACATTTGGAGTTACTATGAGGGAGAAAAGACTAGTTACAAGTTTTGGCCACAGATTAAAAAAGAAAAATCAGAGTTCTTGAGTCCGAAGGCCTCTCGCAAGCATGTCTCCACATGCGATCCCGCGCCGGTTAGGGGCCCGAGCACGAGGAGCCACCTACTGTCCCGGGGACGGATGTGGCGAGAGCAGCCTCCCGGCATATTTGCCGAGCCCGAGATACTAGAGATCATCCGACAAAGACCGGCCCCCACCACGAGCCTGGGACAAGCATGCATGGAGGCGAGCCGAGAGATCCCGAGACAATGCATGCATCTCACATCAAGTGGCGGGTATTTAGATAACATTATAAGTGGACCCCACCGAGGGTAGTCGGTATAGAGTAGAGAAGGAGAGATGAGTGCGGGGAGAGAAGGAGAATCTTGATGACTACAGTATATGTATAGATAGAGTAGCATGAAGGCGTGTTTGGTGAAAAAAAACCGCTTCCTGTGTTTGGTGCACCTGGATATGCCCCCAGCCAGGCTCCCGTCGTGCGGCGCTAGGCTCCCCTTTCGTGCAAAAAGTGCTCCACACGGCCCGGGCTCGCCTGGGCTCCCTCGTCCTCGCGGCGCGCCGACGATTTCGCCGCGCTTGGAGATGGCAACTCTCTAGGGTTTCCTCCTTCCTTCGCTCCAATCTCGCCTATATATCCCCCTCGCTCCCTCCTCCCCGCTCTTTCCCCTTCCTCCAAAGTTCTTCGCCACCGGTCGGTTTTTGTCTCCCCTCTCGATTTGTTCTTGCTTTGTGAATCGTGGATCCGAGGCCTCTCTCTCTCTTGTGTTGTAGCAAAGGATCTCGAGCCCTCTCCTCTCTCAGTGATTTTTTTTCCTCTCTCCTTGTTCTTCGAAACCCTAGCCTTGGGATTACATATGCTTTATTGCCCGTGATGTCTTTTTTTCATGAAATCTGAAAGCACATGCCCTATATGCTTGTGATGTTTTTCCTATACTTTAAGCACATGCCTTGGGCTGTGATCATTGTTCCTATAATCCGAAAGCACCGACCTAGCCAATGATGTTTCTACATGAACTCGAGCATGTAAGCCATGCTTTGTGTCATGTTCCCTACAATTTGTTTCTTTTGCAAAGAATGGCATGGTATGTGGTTCATCATGGCGGGGAACCCAGGGTGTACTCAACCCGGAAAGAAGCACACGAGCAAAGTACATAGGTTCCAGGAAATTGCTACAGAAGTATAACACAAAAGTGGAGGCCGAGCAAGCTTTTGCAAACTAGTCTTGGGACAAAGAGGTGGATCCACCCCTTCTACAACCACTTGTTAATCCACCTGTAAACCAACCTTTGGAGATCGCTGGCAATCGTTTACTAGTGCTCGTAGTAGTCCTAATTATTGTTGTAGTCATTGGGTTTTTAGTTTGAAAGCTATGGTAAAAGACTAGTTACTTTTACCGTGATCGCCTTGTAGCTTGTGACAATTTGAATGTGATGCAACTAGCATGTATGCAGGCAACCAAACAACAACCATGCATGCACAAATTTGAATCTCACGCAAATGCACGGTACCAAACGAGAGGGCCTTGCATGCATTCACCGATCGGGCAGTCCGAGCCATGCGAGCCAGGCTGGGATGCCACACAGGCAACCACGGGCCGGCCGGTGCACTCCGGCGCAGTGTGGCGACATGACGCGTTGCAGCGAAAAATTGGGGCGGCGCCTTTTCGTACAGACTCATCTAGTACTACACTACACAAAGCGCGTCTATACACACCCTTGCATGCGAATCCTTTGCATACACCTCGCTATAGAATGGGGCCCACGTCTCGCCACCGCTCGTTCCGTCCCATCTTTGCCGCATGCCAAGAAGCAGGTGATCTGCAGCGACCTGCACCGATCGTTCGGGCCGGGCCGGTTCAGCCACCATCGCTCATGGTCCGGTTCTAACCCGACCAACCCGGAAACCGACCCATGGTAACCCGCGTGCTTGTTGGGCTCGCCCGGTTGGTCTCGGCCGGGTGCCGGACGGTCAACCCATCGAGCGGTGAGGTATGCTTGCCCGTGTTTTCTCGCATCTTGCATCTTGACCGCGGCACTCCCGACAGATCCGGGATGTCTCTCCCTGCCATCGCCGCCGCCCAGCCCGGGCCCCCAACACCGCCGCCACCACGGCGCCGCGGGTTGTGTTCGCAGTTGCACGGCGCGCGCCGCCCGCCCGGAGGCAGGGAGATGGCGACGACGGCGACGGAGGTGCCGGGCGTGGGACCGGGGTCGCAGATCGCCACGGTGAAAGCCATGGACGCTTCCGGAGGCCACCAAGGTCGCGGTTCGACCGGATGCCGCTGACTCCATGGACGCCGTCGCCGCCGCCGCTGCCGACCTCGCCGCCGCGGGTCGCCAACTCCTCCAAGCCGCCTCCCCCCCGCCGCCCGTCCCTCGCTTGCTCCACCGACCCGCCACTCGCCCCTAGGGCCCGCCGCCGCCACGCGCTTGGGTACGACTACGATGGCGGTGCCGCTCCCGCATCCGACGCGTTCTTCCTCGACGACCACGACCGCTGGTACCGCCGGGCGCCACCGCCACCACCGCAGCTTCTTGTTCGATGCAAAACATGGCGGCGGCCCGGACCGGATCTTCATCATGGCGGACTCCTCAATGGCAAGACGGTGCGCTTGGACCCCGGCGCGGGACGGAGAGAGCCTAACCACGGCGGCAGCCGCCGCTTATATACTCGGCCGCGCTCAGGCGTGGCGATTGCAACGGGCGACGCGCGTTGGCCCGGTCCACCCGCTGCTCTAGGAAGCCGTAGGGCGCGCCCCGCACGGCGGCGTCCTTGGTCGGGCGACGGCGACAAACACCGCTGGGCGCCGATGGAAACCGCTGGGACCCGTGGTAAAACGTGGGTTACAAACCGGCGGAAGATTAATTTACCGGGTCGGTTAGGTTTTAACCAAAACCGGATAAACCGGACCATGAACAGCCGAGGTTCAGCCACCAACCAAGAGTGCTTTTCTCTCACAAAAGCCAGCCCAGCCCGGCCAGAATTTTCTCACACAACAAATCAGCACCAAATAGGTAGAGGCACCGATCGGGCCGACGAGAACGAAGGACGGGACGCCCACTACTACAGACTCCTTGTTCCCAAAGACGGGTCTCGTAACTTTTTTTTCCAAAGACTCTGTTCACTAATTCTTATTTTAATTTGGTTCTTTCCCCATCCGACATAGTGTTAAACATTGTTCACAAATCTTAGAGATGTCTCTCGTAGTTTCATATAAACTATATGTGGATGTGTAAATCTTGTGAACAATGTTACTTTGTGACGTCGTCGGGTGAAGAAATGACCAATGTAAAAGGTGTACAACTTTTATATGTTCATGACTTCTTCTCGCTAAAATCATTAGATGCTCCAAAAAATGTTGTTTGATGTTATTGATGAAACATGACAAATAGTAATACAAGTAATAATAATACAATCGCTCGATAGAGCTTGATTTTAAAGAAAATTAGAAAGACAAACCATCAATTTTGGAGTTACTATGAGGGAGAAAGACTAGTTACAAGTTTTGACCGGAGATTAAAAAGGAAAATTAGAGTTCTTAAGCCTTGTACACTACCTGTTTTAAATAGCCCGCTATAGCCTTTCGAGGCAGGGTACGTGCCGCTATTTCTGCTCATGTAAGTACAATTTAGCCGCTCCGCTATAACTGCTTTTAGAGGTAAACCGCTAAACACCCTTAGTCCTCCTTTCTTTTATCATTTTTAATATATGTTTTGTTTTTGTTTTGTTTTTGTATATTAATAAAATATATATTATTGCTGTGTGTTGCTCCCTCTGTCCCCCGAATCTTTTTCGTTTCAGTTTAAAGGGCGATTAAAATTAAATAGCGCTTAAATTTGATTTGAATCTTAACTTGTTCAATGTAAAATTTGTCAAACAACAAACAATTAATTAACTGGCGGTTGTGCTTTGGAAAATACAAAGGCCGTTGAGTGCCGAGGAGACGGCCCATTGGGCGCAATGGCCGCCGGTGATGTTTTTCCGAGCAACCTTGTTTTGGAAACGCCACATTTATATACCCCGCCGTTGGTGTTTCTTACGCACACGAGAAATCCGCAAGCGCATCGGAAATACCGTTGTAGCACTTCACCCGGTGGTAAGCGGGGTATCGTAATTTTCACGTGGACGGTCACGCAATGGGCTTTTCAGGTCTATGTCAACCTAAGGCAAGGGTTTGTTTTCTAAGAGTAGCGAGGTATCTATAGGCTAAGTTTTCCAGCAAAGGATTCCTAAAGTCTCATTTGTTTACTCACTTCGGGCACCGCCCACGCCCAAAAGGACGTTGTCCGCAATTAGCTCTCTACGACACACCCCGAACGTGGGGGATTTCAAAGGACGGACAAGGCTTGTCACGACCAAGCCGCCTACCCCTCAACCGTGGGATGCACCGCAAAAGGTAGGTGAACGCTAGTCCAAACACCACATTTGCACTATTGGTCACAGTTCTTGATGTTGGCCAAGGTTCCCCTACCAAAGAGTTCCTCCACCAAGAACTAACGTTAAAACGATCTACCAATCCCGCAAGTCTACAACAGCTAAGAAATATACGATGGAAATTAAGTAGTCGCAAGATAATCACAAGACTCCTTACCAAAGTGTAAGTAACTTGCGAGAGGTACAAGCCGGGCGGGAAAATGCCGACAAGTCCGCACTCAGTCCTCCTAGGAACCGCGGAACACCGAGGGGCGAACCGCAACTCCTGTAGAAAGAACCAAGCTTCTTTCTAGCCTTTCCCCTCTCACTCTCTAGAATTAGAAGATAGAATAGAAGAAGTAGAAGAAGAAGAAGATCTAATTCTACTCTCTTGCACAAGTGGACTGGTTTCTCCTTTGAATTTTTATTGCTTGATGAGAGGGAGAGAGGGGTCTATTTATACACAAGGGGAGGGACCTAAATGCTAAAAAACACCCAAACCGACCTAGGAAAACCTTCCATGTACGCCAAAACCAACCATCTCACGTCGGTTTCACCCGCTTTTGGAAGGTAACAAACCGCCTCCCGAAGCTGGGCTCGAATCCGCCTCGGCCAGGTGCGGTACGCACCAGGTGGTCTTGTAGCGCACCCTACCGTGGCCGGCTGGCCCGCTTCGGCAGTCGGGCTTCCTTGCTCAAAAAGTTGTAAGGTGGACTTGGCCCGCCCGGTTTTGACGTTTTGTTGCGATTTCGTTTGGGCTTGCCATTTGCTCCTTTTGGGCCTTTTTCTATTTGTTGATTTTATTTCTTTTCTTTTTGTCTTTTTGGCCCAAAGTGATCATCCATGAGTTTGTACCGCAAGTCCAAATAAACACCAAAACTTTGGAATATGTTAGTTGAAATCCCTATTTCTAGGTTGTTTTGGTGTTGTGTTGACGGTATTTAATTTGTCATTGGTTACCGTCAACACCCGCCCCTCCCGTTATCCAACACTAACTTCTCTTTCATGCCCCTCTCACGAAAGCCTGACCGCCGCCCACGATCGTCGACATGGCCGCCACCCGGGAGAGATGAAGTTCGGGCCGGAAGCGCTCCGCGCCGCCTCACCAAGCTGAACGGCTTGGCCGACGATGTTGGCTCCGCCGAAGGTGAATCTGCCCCTCCGTGAGAGGGCCAACTTCTACGCCCTCCGGTCGAATCTCTCGGCCGATACCCTCGCCGAGGGATACCGCCAAATCGAGGAGGCGGCCGTGAGCGAGGAAGGTCGCCGCCAGAAGCCGCCAAAGCGGGCGGCCAAGAAGGCCAAGAAGGCGGTCGCCTAGGTTCTCTTCTTTTTTTTTTCTTCTTATGTTAATTTATCTCGTTGTCTGATTTGTGTGGATGTGTAAGATACAATGATCTGTGTGGTTAATTTGCTAAGGAATCGCTTGTTGGTTAATCTGTTGCATGGCAATCTCTTTATCTTTCGTTAATTTGGGTTGTACTTGTTTCCTTGTATCGGTTTAATATCCTATCTATGCTATCGGATGAGCTGGGTTTGAATGGGCTCCGCCACCGCGAGCTTCGACGCCGATGTGGCGGCGGCGGGGCGCGCGCGGCAGCGTGAGGAGCGACACTCTCCGCGACCGAGGACAGGCCGAGGTTACATGGATGGGATGGAGGCATCGAGTGCGGTGTAAACGGTTTTCAAAACTCGTTCGAGGCGGGGGCAGTCACGAGAGGGGTTGTTGCCGTGGTGAACGAACGCTTTCGAACGCTGGGCGGCCGGCTGCGGTGAACCGACGGACACGGCAGCGTTCCAAAGGTGACCTCAACGGCACAGAATAGCGCACCTTCAAGCCGACGAGCCTCGAGGTGGCAAGGTAAGAAAGAAGGGAGAGAGTTCGGCCCGAGAGGCGGCTAACTATAGCCATGCATGCCGGCCGGGGTGCGCGGGCGCCATGGTCGCATGGCCGCGTCTTGTGAAGTAATGGTAGACACCGAAACAGAAGTGAGCATTATAACACACGGATTATATTACAACTAATTAAAACATCTCGGTCTTCGTTCCATCCGGATCTACGTTTCTTGAACATCACTTTGCTAGTGCTAGGTAAGGATCGAACATATGCACACCATATATGCATCACCTACGATGCGCTGCGTGCACACTTCCAAAAGCTACCAAAAGTTGTTATATCTAGCAAGGCGTCACCGCAACCGTGAGCAACTCCCCGCATTGGAAGAACGAAGTACGGTACACTCATGCCCACAAGCCATCAACGAAGAACAAAAGTAGACTTGTCGCTGATCCCCGCATTGCCATTGCGAGACACTCCCCACGGTTGACTTCCACGCTCCGACTCCGACCATCCGGCAATGTCGCCATTGGCCCGCACGCCGCATCGAAGATGCCCGTGTTGGCGAGGGTACCGGCGGTTGGCCCGCAGCGAGGAGACGACGGAGAAACCGAAACCCGCCGGATATGGCGCCACCATCAGCCGCCGCCAACACGCGGCATTGCCCGGTGCGGCGCTGAGGCGCCACGCTATCGCGCCCCACGCCGCCGCCGCCACCGCGTGGCCGCCGATCCCCGCAACACCTTTCATGCAAAGGGTCGCCATCGGCGCCGGTGTTCATCCCCAGAGAGCAAGGGCGTGTATGTACGGCGAGTTCATGCCCCGCGATCGGGCGGCGTCGCAAGCAGATGTCGAGCGGGGGCACGACGGTGCCGCGCCATCGACGAACAGGCAGACATGCCCTTTCTCAAGCACGCCCTCCGGTTGCCGACGATGGAGAGATTGGTGACGAGGGTACGCCATTCCCCTCGCTCTCGCTGGAAAACCTTCTCGAGGGGATGCTTCGTCCCACCATGGCACGCCGCACACCTCGCCATCCGCTATAGGTGCGGTGTAGAATGGTGAGGTCGCCCATGGGATCCTCGCCTCCTTGGCGACGCCGGATGGCAACCAATGCAAGCATCTCCGACGGAAGCCGCCGCGATGGTGCGCGGCGAGGGGCGGCGCGCGCCGGGCGGCGGTGGTGGTACGTGGAAGGCGACGCAGCGTGAAGCTAAGCTTATAGCGGCGACGGTGACGGCGGCGTCGACGACGAGATAGATGTAGCCGGGCGCGGCTCAAGGTCGCGTAGAGGTGGCGGACAACGTCGTAGAGTAGACTCAAGACAGAGCGTCGCTTTATTACTCACGCTTTTAGTATCGCGTGTCTGTACACTAGTTGCGAACCCACGCTAGCCGGCAAGCGTGGAGTACTCCTCCGCCCAACAAAAAAAAAAACGCCAATTCTTTGACCTTTTAAAATCTAATTTGACCATTCGCTTTATTTGAATAATGTATATAAATATTATCAATTTTGTTATGACTTATTAGATCATTAAAGATATTATAACAATAGCTAATTTATTTTGGAATTTACACAAATATGTTGAGCAAGACGAATAGTCAAATTAGATTTTGAAAAGGTCAAAAATTACGCTTTTTATGAACGGAGGGAGTATCACCACGCCTTTTACACAACGCGGGTCAACGGATGACATCCCTATTAAGCAATTGGATCCACTCCACTCGCTTGACTTTTCACAGTGCAAAATCTTGACACCAATAAGCATTGCATTGACGCTGTTGTGATATTCACAAATTACCACAATAATAACATAGCATCGGGCATTACATGTTTACAAAGATACATGATTACATCGAACACATCCAATGACAACACGCACATGAGACGTAATAATAAACATGTTCGCCTTCCTCATCAAGTCCTCCAAAGATCCGCTTCCGAAGTTTTTCTTCTTGGTGTCACCACTTGGACCGCCTCCATCGAAGCTTCTTCTTCATCCAAAGACGCCTCCTCTTTCAAATTCAAGGGCTTAACAACTATGATGCCAAGATCCTTCAAGACCTCGAAGTATTCCTTTTCAAATTGATAGTAATGACACCGCCGCTATTAGGGTACCAAAAAACAGGCACACAAATTAGTGCAAAACTAGGGGCGGAGGCTCGGGACAACACGCCAACACTACGTAATGAAATACTCACCCCATTTCCTAGCACACGCGAAGTAGAGTCGGCCGCGGTTATCACCATCCTTCTTGGTCCGCGCCTCCACCACCCGAGCAAGACCGCAGTCCCGGACAACTGATGAGCGGGAACCCGCCGAGCTCACCAACGGATCCCATTTGAAGCCTACCATTCCTCGCCCGTCCACCTCCGCACGACTCCGCCAAAGGAGACCGAGACATCGGGCTCGAGCTCACCGCGAAAGGGATGGAAGAGAGCAAGAGATGGAATGAATCGCGAGAGGCGTATGGCATATAGAGGGAGAGCAAACGCAGTAGTAGATCCCGACAGATCGGCCCTCTCCACGGGTGTGCACTATGACCCCGACAGATGGCCCCACCACGCCCAGCCCGCACTGAAGTGGCTTCTCTTTCACGTAAATAAATACTAGTATTCAATCAGCCAAAATCAGCCGAACGTTTTACTTGTGCCCGCCCAATTTTTTCGCTACGATTTTTACGCCGAGCCTTTACAAAACTCAAAAATTTTACCCGCCTCACACAGTAAAGCGATTCATTTCGATCGGGTGTGTTTGGTTCCTAGCCACACTCCTCACAAAGCGACTCTAGGGTTTCCAAATGCCTCATCAGCCGCCGCCACCGCCGACGCATCCGCGGCATTCAAGCCGACGCCGCTTCCGCCCGGCGTCCTTCCTTCTCCGACGGCTTCTTCCTCCACCAGGCCGGCCGGCCATTCTAGGGTTTCATATCTAGCCCATCAATCTTGTCTCGTGCCTCACATTCTTGAACTAGCGCTTGTTAGATTCCACTATTCCTGAACTACCTTTGATCTATGCCTCCAGCCCTGTTCGCTTGTGTTTAATATATAGTATTACGTATGTGAGAGAGAATAAGTTTTGAAACAAGATGAAGCAAGCACAAAGCGAACAGTCGACTAGTCCTCACATACTTGCCTATTACGCATTTAATTTAACTATAATTTTTTCCTCATAATATGGATATAATTGAGTTGTACATACTGAATTTGACACCTCACGCTACCAACCCGATCGCTACTATATATAACTACAATGTCGTTGTTATCCACTTCCGCTTATTTTCTTTATAGATGAATATGCGTGCTCAAGTAAACACGACTGCCCAGAGTACTACAGGTATCTTGTCATACAAAAATGTGCATATTAAATGAACCGCCACGAAAACTATAGTTTCTTTATACTCCACTATTCCTCGAACTACCTTTTTTTTTTTTGGTGATCTCAGGCCCCTAAGAGCCTGTTTCGCTTGTTAAATAGTATCCCGCGAGAGAACAAGTTTGAAACAAGATGAAGCAACAGTTGTAAGAACAAGCGAACAGGCTCTCGTCTACTCCTCATACACTTTGCCTATTACGTAATTGAATCAGATAATCAGATCCTCGGATGGATGTATTGAGTTGTACATACCGAACTTGACACTGGCTACTACATTAATGTTGTTACCTTTGTGTTTTTGTTTTAGGAGACTGCAACTACTACTGCTATTTTCTTTTTATAGATAAATATACATGCTCAAGAACAATGACCGCTCCTATTAAATGGAATGTTACTAAACTGCAGCTTTTGTCTATATTATTCTATTCTAGAACTACATTTAATTTATTTTGTGTTCTCGTGACTCGTTACCTTGTAGTCCTAATAGATCGCCTATTGCAGAATTGAACTGTATAATATTAGCCTCACATGGATACTTCAAAGGATTTCCATCCAACAACAGTATCAACGCACCATCCGGTGTCACCTGAATTTTTCGGTTGCCACGGTGAGGAAATGTTATAATTCTCGCCGCTTATTTTCTTCATAGATGAATACAAAAGATCGAGAACACTAACCGCTCTATCGAGTACTACTACTATCTTGTCTTACAAAATTTTCCCGCTAAACGAACTGTTGCTAAACTATAGTTTGTTTATATTCTTCTATTCCTGAACTACTTCTTTCGCTTTAGTTTGTAACTTCGCTTTGACTTTTTTGGTACATCCATTTAGCTATATATCTAGATACTATAATATGCCTGCATACATAGCAAAAACGGACGAACCAAAAAGTCAAAGCGACTTACAATTTGGAACGGAGGGAGTGCAATTTTTTGTGATCTGTGCCTCTGTCCATTAGAGTGGCTATTTTTTTGCGCTTGGTTCGCCAAACTTAACGCAACCCTCCTCCTTTACCTGGTTTGGGACCTTTGTTCAGTGACAAAGCTACTTGATGATTTCCATCGAACAAAAGGCATAATAAACGCATCATCCGGTGTCGCCTCGAATTTTTTCGATCGCCGAGAAGTGAGGAAAGGTGATAATTTCGCTTTGCTTGTTTTCTTCATAGTTGAATACACAAGCTTGAGAACACCGACCGCTTCTGCGAAAAGTACTACTACTATCTTGTCTTACAAAATTTTTCCCACTAAACGAACTGTTGCTAAACGCCTAAACTACATTTGTTTATATTCCTCTATTCCCCGAACTATTTCTACCGTTTTAGTTTGTAAGTAAACTTTTGACTTTTTTGGTACATCCATTTAGCTATGTATCTAGATACAATAATATGCCCGTATACATAGCAAAATGGACGAACCAAAAAAAAGTTATAGCGACTTTACAATTTGGAAACGGAGGGAGTGCAATTTTTTGTGATCATTGCCTCGGATTGTGTAGTCCTCACAGTCGCCTATTACGTAATTGAACTCAGATAATATTAGGGCCTTGCTAATTTTCAAGTGACTGAAATTTTCAAATCTGTTCAAGCGAAGCTTTTTTTAGATAATGGATGAGAAAAACATCCGGCCTCTACATCCGAGGATGTACACGCCGATTATTACAAGTAGTGGATAAAAAGGTAGATCAAAACTAGTCTCTAAAAAAGGATAAAGAGAACTAAAGCAAATGATAAATGTGCTTCCACCCTCTATAGGGAAACTCCAAAGTAAACACTTCTAGTTTTACGCTAATTAGTGAGAGTGTGTTCTTGTCTTGTTCATCACGCCAGAATCGGGCTCGCATCGCAGCCAATAGGCTCATCCTCGAAAATTACCTTCGATAACGAGAAAACTTTCATTTTGTTAAAGATAATATCGTTTAAATAGCGCAAATGGCCCAAAGATATAGGCTGTGGACGCCAACCCAAATCAAGTTTCTAATCCTTTTATTCTCGATTAGTAAGCCATGTACCAAACATATGGCTTACGTAAATCTAGGGCTGGTTTAGGCCAAGAGCATAAAAGATGATCCTCCATACCGTTTTCGAATCACGGACAATCTAGGAAAATGTGTTGGATGGTCTCACTCATATTACAACCAACACATTTCTGCTTCCTTTCCAGTTTTCCTAGTGAGGAAAGGCGATAATTCTGCTTTATTTTCTTCATAGATGAATACACAAGCTCAAGAACACCGACCGCTTCTGTCGAAAGTACTACTACTATCTTGTCTTACAAAAATTTCCTACTAAACGAACTGTTGCTAAACTACGGTTTGTTTATATTCTTCTATTCCCCGAACTACTTCCTCCGCTTCGGTTTGTAAGTCGCTTTGACTTTTTTTGGTACATCCATTTAGCTATGTATCTAGATACTATAATATGCCCGGATACATAGCAAAATGGACGAACCAAAAAAAGTCAAAGCGACTTACAATTTGGAACGGAGGGAGTGCAATTTTTGTGATCTATGCCTCTCACCATTAGAGTGGCTATTTTTTATACTGTTCGCCAAACTTAACGCAACCCCTCCTCCTTTACCCGAGTTTGGGACCTCTCGCTCAGTGACGAAGCTACTTGATTGATTTCCATCGAACGCCAGGCATCAACGCATCATCGTGTCGCCTGAATTTTTCATCGCCAGAAGTGAGGAAAGGTGATAATTTCGCCGCTTGTTTTCTTCATAGATGAATACACAAGCTTGAGAACACTTATCGCTTGCTCTGTCGAGTACTACTACTATCTTGTCTTACAAAATTTTTCCCACTAAATGAACTGTTGCTAAACGCCTAAACTACAGTTTGTTTATATTCCTCTATTTCGAACTACTTCTACCGTTTTCAGTTTGTAAATTAAACTTTGACTTTTTTTGGTACATCTATTTAGCTATGTATCTAGATACAATAATATGCCCGTATACATAGCAAAATGGATGAACCAAAAAGTCATAGCGACTTGCAATTTGGAACGGAGGGAGTGCAATTTTTTGTGATCTCGTGCCTCCGGATTGTGTAGTCCTCACCGGGCGCCTATTACGTAATTGAATCGTATAATATTAGGGCCTTGCTAATTTTCAAGTGACTGAAATTTTCAAATCTGTTCAAAGTGCTTTTTTTTAGATAATGGATGAGAAAAACATCCGGCCTCTACATCCGAGGATGTACACGGCCCGATTATTACAAGTAGTGGATAAAAAGGTAGATCAAAACTAGTCTCTAAAACGGATAAAGAGAACTAAAGCAAATGATAAATGTGCTTCCACGCTCTATAGGGAAACTCCAAAGTAAACACTTCTAGTTTTCGCTAATTAGCGAGAGTGTTCTTGTCTTGTTTATCACGCCAGCAATCTGGCTCGCATCGCAGCCAATAGGCTCATCCGAAAATTACCTTCGATAACGAAAAACTTTCATTTTGTTAAAGATAATATCGTTTCGACAATATTTCAAATGGCCCAAAGATATAGCCGTGACGCCAACCCATATCAAGTTTCTAATCCTTTTTTTCGATTAGTAAGCCATGTACCAAACATATGGCTTACGTAAATCTAGGGCTGGTTTAGGCCAAGTAGCATAAAAGATGATCCTCCATACCATTTTCGAATCACGGACAATCTAGGAAAATGTGTTGGATGGTCTCACTCATATTACAACCAACACATTTCGGCTTCCTTTCCAGTTTTCCTAGTGAGGAAAGGCGATAATTTGCCTTTGCTATTTTCTTCATAGATGAATACACAAGCTCAAGAACACCGACCCGCTCTGTCGAGTACTACTACTATCTTGTCTTACAAAATTTTTCCTCGCTAAACGAACCGTTGCTAAACTACGCTTTGTTTATATTCTTCTATTCCTGAACTACTTCCTCCGCTTCAGTTTGTAAGTCACTTTGACTTTTTTGGTACATCCATTTAGCTATGTATCTAGATACTATAATATGCCGGATACATAGCAAAATGGATCGAACCAAAAAGTCAAAGCGACTTTACAATTTGGAATGGAGGGAGTGCAATTTTTGTGATCTCGTGCCTCTGTCCATTAGAGTGGCTATTTTTTGCGCCGGTTCACCAAACTTAAAGCAACCCTCCTCCTTTACCCGGGTTTGGGACCTCTGCTTCGGTGTGACGGCTACTTCCGTGATTTCCATCGAACAACAGGCATCAACGCATCATCCTGTCGCCTCGAATTTTTCATTCGCCAGAAGTGAGGAAAGGTGATAATTCCGCCGCTTGTTTTCTTCATAGATGAATACACAAGCTTGAGAACACCGGACGCTCTCGAAAGTACTACTACTACTATCTTGTCTTACAAAATTTTTTCCCACTAAACGAACTGTTGCTAAACGCCTAAACTATAGTTTGTTTATATTCCTCTATTCCCCGAACCGCTTCTACCGTTTTAGTTTGTAAGTCGCTTGACTTTTTGGTACATCCATTTAGCTATGTATCCGTTGGACGTTTCTTAACGTCGCAGGAATCCGCAAGCGTCTGAAATTGTCGTTGTAGCTTTCACCCGAAATGTTCGGTATCGTATTTTCCACGGGGGACGGCCGCTGCGAGGGCCTTTGGATCCGTGGTCTACCCTAGGCAAGGTTAAGCTTCTAAGAGGAATGAGGTATCTTTATGGGTTGACACTCTAAGGCGGGGATCACTCTTCCATTATCTCCTCACTTCGGCACCGCCCACGCCCAAAGGGACGTTGTCCGCAATTGCACCGCGCCACACCCGAACGTGGGGGATTACGAGGGACGGACAAGGTCGTCACAACCCAAACCGCCTACCCCAACCGTGGGATGCGCCACAAAAGATAGGAAACCACTAGTCCAAACACCACGTTTGCACCGATGATTACTACTTTCGAGTGTGATATCAAGGCTTACCCGTCCCCGGGTCCTTCACTAGAGTACCGTCCCCGAAGAACGACTATCAATCCCGTAAGAATAAAAACGGCTAAGATAATATGCTCGAAAGTAATAATCGAAAGAGGAACACAATCTGCCTTACCAAAGTGTAAGTAGATTGTAGAGGTACAAGCGAGGTGGGTACCGACAAGTCCGCACTCCGTCCTCCTAGGAACCAGCGGTACACCTGGGGGCGGACCGACAACTCTGTGTAGAAGGAATCAAGTTTCCTTCTAGCCTTTCCTCTCTCACTCTAGAATTAGAATAGGGGTAGAGATAGAAGACTCTCTCTCTCTCTTGCTCACTTATGCTTGTAGCTCCTTATTATGAGTGGTAGAAGAGCTCTACTAAGAGAAGGAGAGCTCTTTACCTTTGGAATTGGTGTGTTGTACAATGAAGAAATGACCTCTATTTATAGGAGAGAGGGGAGAGAGGCTAGGCTAATACAAGGAAACATTTCCTGCCGCCTCCTAGCCATGCAAACCGACCTCACTATGATGGTAACAAAGTTTCCTTGTGAGCTGCGTCGAAAAACGGCGAAGAACCGCCAGAAGGCCTCGAACCGGAGCTAAACCGGCGGATCGGTGGCTGTTTTACGGAAGGTAAATCACGGTCGGTGGGCCAAAACCGGCAGGGTTCGGGTTGGCCCAACCGCGCCTCAGCGAGCAAACCGCGCAACCGCCTTGGTCCTCCAACACGCCGCCGCCACGTGTCCTCGCGGGCCGGGCGAACCGCCAGCGGGCGGGGCGGGGCCGCTTCAGCGCACTCGCGCTGCCGTCGAGGCAAGCTAGCCGCCACGCGGCCGCGTCTCATTGGCCCGCTTTGAACTTCGGGAGGGCGCTGGCGGCGCGCCGTCTCGCCCAAGACGGAGGAACCGCCATGGCCAGTGTCACCGCTGGGACCGGGTAACCCGGTCGGGTTGTCGCCCTTATCGACAGCCAGCCTGCCGGGGCCCGCCTGCGCGGCAGGCCGCAAGATGCCACGCTTTTGCCCGCTTGGGGGAGCAACCGGGCCCGCCGCCAGGGGCTGTTTGCTGCTGTTGAGCCGCCGCGTCGCTGCGTTCAGCTTGGTCGCGGCATGGCTTGGTTCACGTAAGAATCGACGCATGGGACCCACAATGCATGGCACCATTGTTTGCGCTATATCTTTTAATCCGAGTCCAAACATATCAAATGATATGTCCATTTTGATTAGCTTGACGAGCTCTCCATGATGGTGTACTGCTTTTGCCATATATGATACTTTTTCTTGATGATAAATTAAGAATCCCTGCATCGCAATTGAAAATACCAAAACTCGCGTGGAATGAATCGGTTTCAAGCCCTATCACTAAGTTTGGTAGTCAAAGATGAATATTTTTATGCAGTGTTGACTCGTGTTTTTATGTAGTTAATTATTGTTGGTGTTTATTAGCGAAAAGCGGCAAAGTCCGCAAAGCGCACGGGAAATACCGTTGTAGCACTTCACCCGTGATAAACGGGGTATCGTATAATTCGCAAGGACGGTTGCGTTGAGGGCTTCCCGGACCTCGTGGTCACCCAAGGCAAGGTTAGGTTCTATGAGTAATGAGGTTTCCCTATGGGCTTAGATTTCCGATCGCTGATTTCGCGATGTTATCTCCTTACCGGCACCGGCCCTCGCCCAAACCGGGCGAGTCCGGCAATTAGCTCTACGTCACACCCGAACGTGGAGGGATTACAAGGGACGGACAAGGCTGTCACAACCCTGCCGCCTACCCTCATGACCGTGGGATGCTTCGCAAAAGGTAGGTGAACGCTAGCCCAAACACCACGTTTGCACTATTGGTCACAGTTCTTGATGTTGGCCAAGGTTCCCCGGTCAAAGAGTCCCTTCACCAAGAACTAACGCTCATACGAGACAATCTACCGATCCCGTAAGACTATAACAAGTTAAGACAATATAATCGGAAAGACAATAAGCCGAGAGACGAACACAAGCTTGCTCACCAAAGTGTAAGAAGCCCGTAGAGGTACAAGCGTCGTGGTGCCGACAAGTCCGCAGCACTCGACCTCCCTAGGAACCGCGATCACCGGCTACTCCGACAACTCCGAGTAGAAGGATCCAAGTTCCTTCTAGCTTTTCCTCTCTCACTCTCTAGAATTTACAAGGTAGGAAGAAGGCTAAGCTTACTCCTCTTGCTCAAATGTGCTGAATTCTCCTCGGAATGCTTGTTGTGAGAGGTGGAGGAGCCTTCCTTTATAGCTTGAGTAGAGGGGGTCCTTGGAAAATAGCCACCACCACCATTATGTCCAAACCGACCCGGGAATAGGCGGTTTGGAGGTTCACCAACCTGGTCCACGGCGCCACCGACGTTCCTCGGAGTTATTGTACCGCCTCCGCACCGCCCGGCCCCACACTCGGAAGGAGGGTGCGGGCGCACCACTGGTCGGGCCCCAAACCGCTCCGGCTTCGACGTGTCGTCGTGTTTCGTTGTCTTGGGCCTGGTTTGGATGTGGAGAGCCTGAGTTTGTGGCCCGGCCGAGGTAAGTTGGATTGACTTGCCATTTGTCACATTTGGGCTTTTTCTATTTATTGTATTTTTATTCTTTTTCCTTGTATTTTGGCCCAAAGTGCACATGTCTTGTCTTGTACCCGCAAGATCCAAATATACACCAAAACTATGGAATTTGTTAATTTATAAACCCTATCTCTAGGTAGTTTTGGTGTATGTTGACGGTGTTTGATATGTAGTTGGTTACCGATCAACAAACTCCCCCACACGTAGCCCTTTTTTACTCGTCCCTCGAGTGAGGGCGTTGGGACTTAAGTGGTTCAATCTCCAAGATGTAGACCCGCATACAAGTTATTCCGTGCCTCTCCTCGCTTTGTGAGCTTTCAATTTTTCTTACCCTTTATTACCCTTCATCGTAAGGGGCTTTTTAGCTTTTCTCAAAGCCTTGGGCGGTTGCCGATAGAACGGTTATAAATGTAAATGCTTTTCATTCATCCTTTTTGATTGACTTTCTCATCCGGGATTTATTTAGATTAAGATTATGTTTGGTTTTCGAGAAAGTATGGGCTTTATTGCTAAATATATTTTTTATATTTTTGGAGAGGTGGGCTCTGCTCGCCTAGACTTTTTGTCCTTTATTTCCTCTCTTTTTTTTTTTTTTTTGAGATGTGGGCTCTACTCAAGCCCTCGGACACGTGTCCATTTTTCATCTCTTTTCTATATTTCTCTCTTCTTCTCTCTCTCTCTTTTTTTTTTAGCATAGCCCATAGCATTTCTCTTTTCTTTTCAAATTAGATTCCCGGATGTCAAGTATCTCTTTTTTTTTTTGGACGAAGTCATAGCAAATCCATTTGTACTATATCATACTTGGCAACAACCTAGACTCGGATAGAGCTTATGCAACCCACATGAATCGGGGTTTTTTTTTTTTTTCGATTGCTCAACAAAGAATGGTCGTGGCGAGGAATAAAATGTATGCATGCCATTTCTCAATTGGTAGATTAGAGATGGAGTTTTGCCAACTTAGGTTCAGGTTTAGCATCAACATGGGTGGTAGAGAAAGTATGTCACAAGTCAAATTTTGAATTTATACATTGCGTACCTTGACTTGTGAGAGACGGTTGCCTCCCCCACACTTGTTTTTGTACCTATATTTTTTTCTTTCTTTTTGCACAAGACAAAAACAAGTGGAGATATACACAATATTTCCAAAGACAAGCTTTATTGAATTCATAAATAAATTATAAAACAAATGTAGACGCGCACTTGAAGGAATTACAAAATAATTGGAAAGGGAAATGCTGAAATTTAAAGTTTGCGCTGTCTAATTTATTCGGGATGTAGAAGCACCTATCTGGGCCTTTTTGAGGGCGTGCCCAGCATTGGCGGCTTTAGCGACCCTAACAAGCTTGGTCTTAAAGCCGAGGCAGAAGGAGTCTAATTCCTTTCTAATTGCCGAGTTCTCATCTTCCGCCGCTTCTACTTGGTGTTGAGCCTTTTTTACTAGCGTACGCAAAGAATTGACTCTAGCGTTTAGCGTTGCTAGCGAAGGCTCCTTGGGTACCGAGCTGCTACCGGCTGTGTGCAGCGAAGGAGTGCCCTCAGAAAGGCTCTCTAAGACATTGGGTGCCTTCCTAGGGACAGCCCGGGGTACCCTCAAAGGTCCCTCACTACTCGAACGACTTTCAAACACGTTCGGGGCCTTTCTAGGGGCTGCCCGAGGGATACGAAGAGGAGCGCTAGGAGATGTCGCCGGAGTGGGGGCCTTTGTAGGCCTCTTCATCAACCCTTTTCCACGCCCACCCGTTGGTAGATCAACACCAACAATGGTGTAAGGGAAGCTTGCATCGGAGGCATGGAAGGATGACGCCTCCGTTGAGGAAGATCGACCATCCGAAACTTCGGTGTCTTCCTTCTTGTTGCGGCGGTGCCCATCGTAGGGCGAGGAGGGCGCCCAAGGATGCTCTTAGGCGCCACGGACCTGCCCGGGACACCACGCTGATCCCTCCACTTGAAGAGTTGCGTGAAGGAGGGATCATGGCAAGTGGAGCAACGCTTGATGGCTCGGCCTTCTTGCTTGGAAAGGAGAGATCTCCATCGTTGATGGAGCAAGCCGAACGAGCAGAGTTGTAGAGGATGATGGCATGGTTCTCCATTGCTTGCTGGTTGGTGAAGAGTGGTAAGGAGAATTGAGAGTGGTGAGCTTGAAGATGAGTGTGTGAGGAGAGGAGAGGAGAGGTGAGGTATTTATAGGACAAGGATCACCCTCGCCTCGACACAATTCAAATTGGCGTAATAAACAAAGATCAATGCTATTCATTTGCGGGGGGTAAAGGCACGGGGACGAAATCGGGAGCCAGCCGTGCCGGCCGAGGTGCGGGCGCACCCTCCCCGGCGTCCCCCGGTCGAAGTTTTTTTAGTACGTTCGTCGTTGGTTTTGAAATTTTGAACTATGCCGCTTTTGTCGCGAGAGCTCTAATCCCGCATTCCCAATCCTGTGTTTGATTTCTTTTTGGATTTATTCTTTGAAAATAGAAAATTGTGCAAAATAAATAAATAAATTAAACAAGCACAAATCAACAAGAGCTAGTGAGGGCAAAATGGTAAAACAAGAAAATCATGACCATCACAAGTTTTTTTTTTTGTATGCTGATTATTATTTAACTATTTTCAAAGCATAAATCTATCCTATCAAGCTCTTGGTTAAGATCAGGCAGGGGTTCAAAGAAAAGCTTGAGACGTTGTCCATTTACCTTTTGGATTGAACCGCGTCATCTTGATTGTGATTGCGCCATGTGGCGGTGGTGTTGATGACGGTGTACGGTCCTTTCCACTTGCTTCTCGGCTTCCCTTCGCCGAATAATTTCACCCGGGAGTTGAATAAGAGTACTTTATCGCCCGTGGTGAATTCTTTGATCTTTATCGCCGATCATGCCATCTTTTTGTGCGCTCTTTATAAAGCTTTTGCACCGTAGTACGCCTTCTCCCGCCATTCTTCCAAATCGAGATTTGCCTCTCCGTCGGTTCTTCCGCGAGTTTGGCGTCCATATTCCATTTCTTGATGGCCCGTGAGCTCGATGTTCTAGCTTAACCGCGGTAAATGGCGTGTTTTGCCATATACTAGCCGGTAGGGTGACATGCCGATGGGGCTTTATATGCTGTCCCGGTATGCCCAAAGAGCATCTGGTAGCTTGTTTTTCCAGCCCTTCCCCATCTCATTAACCGTCTTCTTACGGAGTATGTTTTTGATCCGCTTGTTCGAGGTTTTGGCTTGCCCGCTAGTTTGCGGATGGTACAAGGTAGCAATGTTGTGCTTGGCGCCAAGTTCCTTCAGGAATGCCCTGAATGATTTGTCCACGAAGTGTGATCCTCCGTCACTTATCACCATGCGTGGGGTTCCGAAACGGGGGAAGATCACTTCGTGAAACATCTTGCGTGCATGTTTGGCGTCAGCAGCTCTGCATGGCATTGCTTCTACCCATTTTGACACATAATCCACTGCCACCAGGATGTACTCGCAATCATGGGACTTAGGGAATGGCCCCATGTAGTCAATGCCCCACACATCAAATATTTCTATTTGAAGGTTGTAGTGTAGGGGCATCGCATCACGAAAGCAAAGGATATTTCCGGTTCTTTGGCGCCTTTGAGCATCTTGATAAATTCTTTTGTGTCTTCATACATCGTTGGCGATAAAATCCGCCTTTGCCAAATTTTTTGGCTTGTGTGCGGAATACTCCCAGAGTGGCCACCGTAGGGTGATGCATGACATTTCTCGATGATTTGCATCCCCTCTTCCCTTGGTACACATCTTCTCGCAAGCCGTCACCACATACTGCATGCAGTGCGGTTCATCCCAAAGGTGTCATCGGCTTTCTACTTGCAATTTCCGCTTGTCCTCTCCGGGTGGTACATATCCCGCAACCATAAAGTTGACAATATTTGCGCACCATGGATTGGAGTCCGACACCTTTAGTAGCATGTCGTCGCGCATGTAGTCATTGATTGGAGTTTCCTCGCATGTTAGTGACTTGCATACGCGACAAATGATCTACGCAACGGTATTTTCTACTCCCTTTTTATCTTTTATTTCTAGATCGAATTCTTGGAGTAGAAGAATCCAAATGGATCAACCGAGGTTTCGCATCTTTCTTAGTGAGCGGATACTTAAGTGCGGCGTGATCGGTGTAAACGATTATCTTTGCACCCACTAGATAAGAGCGAAATTTCTCGATAGCGAAGACTACTTGCAAGGAGCTCTTTTTCGTGGTGGCGTAGTTAAGCCGGGCTCTGTTAGAGTCTTGCTAGCATATGCAATTGCATGCCGCTTTTGTCTTTGGTTTGGCCTAAGACCGCACTAACGGCATAGTCGCTAGCATCGCACATGATTTCAAACGGCAACGACCAATCCGGGGTTGGATGATCGGAGCCGAGATGAGTGCTTTCTTGAGGGTTTTGAAAGCGTGCATGCACTCATCCGCGAAGTCGAAAGGTGCGCCCTTAGCTAGCGTGGTTCGTGAGGGGTCTCGAGATTTTTGAAAAAACTTTTATGAACCTCCTATAGAAACCTCGCATGGCCTAGAAATCGCGGATCCCTTTGACATTTACCGGGGAGGTAGCTTTTCGATAACGCCTATCTTAGCTCTATCTACCTCAATTCCCTCTGGACACTAGGTGTCCAAGAACGATGCCTTCCCTGACCATGAAATGGCACTTTTCCCGCTTTAGTACCAGTCCTTTTCTTGGCATCGTTGCAAGACCTTATCTAAATTCTTCTATTAATTTTCAAAAAGTCTTACCATAGACCGAGAAGTCGTCCCATGAAGACTTCCATGATTTCTTTCTCGATCATGTCCGAGAAAATAGACATCATACACCGAAAAGGAACCAGGTGCATTACACAGCCCAAATGACATTCTACGGTAGGCATAGGTTCCGTATGGGCATGTGAAGGTGGTCTTGCTTTGGTCATCGTGGTGGATCGGGATCCGGTGGTACCTGTAATACCCGTCAAGGAAACAAAAGAAAGAATGTTTCGCTAACCGTTCCAACATCTCATCAATGAATGGAAGCGGGAAGTGATCTTTCTTAGTCGCCTTGTTAAGTTTTCTATAATCAATGCACATTCTCCACCCCCCGTGACTTGTCTTTGTGGAATGAGCTCGTTCTTAGAGTTCTCAAAATGATCGTCATTCCTCCTTTTTTAGGGACCACTTGGACCGGGCTAACCCAATCGCTATGTGGTACGGGATAGATTATCCCTACAAGAAGAAGTTTGAGAACTTCCTTCTTCACGACTTCACGCGACGCATTATTGATCCTTCTCTGTGGTTCGCGTGATGGGGTACTGGAAGGGTCAATAGGTATACGATGTGTGCAGAGTGTTGGGCTTACCCCTTTAAGTCTTGTAAGGAATACCCAAGACCGATCTATGTTTCTCTAAAACGGCTATGAGTTGGGTCGCCTCCTGGTCACTAAGTTTATCACCGATGATAACCGGAGTTTGTGTGTCACCGCTTAGGAATACATAGCGTAGGCCCGGGGCGGGGGTTTAAGCTCAACTGAGGTCGAGTCGCTCTTCCTCTTGGGGAAGTTCTATGGTTTGCCTCCCGAGTCGCCCTCTTCTTCTATGAAGAATTGGGCGCCACGTTCTAGGTCCTGCTACGGGTTTTCATAGAGCATGACTCCTTTGACCTCCTCGGGCGTGTCATACTCATGGAGGGAGTCCGTTACCGAAGTTTTTGGCTCGAGTAACGGTATGGACAATGATTTGCCTCCTAGTTTGACATCTAAATCCCCGGTTTGTGGTAGATCAAGAATCTTTTTCGAGGATGCCCGATTAGGATGTCAAAATCTTGGATATCAAAAATATGAAAATCCGTAGATAATTTGACATTCCCGTGAAGGAGAATCGGTGGTCGTATAACCTCACGCGGCATTTTATGATGGTTCGAGGTGCTATGCGCAATGTCCGTGCCGCGTGGGTTCTATGTGCTTCCTTGTCACATTGCTTTGTGCAAAGGATTTGGACTTGATGTTTATGCCCACAAAGAGGTTATACATGACCTCCACTACGTCCCCTTGGTATTTGCAAATGTATAGGCATAGAGGGATGGTTCAATCGAATTTCTTCGAAAAGAGGGCCCTTCCTCTCCTCGTAGCCATTCTCAGTACTCATGATAGCGGTTAGCTCCTTAATAGACTCCTGGAGAAAAAGTTTGTCCAGGGGGGTGGTTCAGGCCAACTGGGACAGTGGTTTCTTCCATTGTTCGTAATTCGAGGTATTACCAAATTGTTCAAGAGGGTCTTCCTCGAAGAACGGAGATCCGTCCCATGCGGTCTCCTTTTGGTTCCAGTTCGGTGAGGGTCTCTCTAAAGATGTTTTAGATTCGGCAAGAGCGAAGAGACTTCCTCCTGCGGTTTTACGCTTGGGTTCTACTCGGATGGGTTCTAGCGGAGGAGTATTCTCAAGAATACGGTTTAGGAGAGCTTCTCCTTCCGCTGTGGTTTTATGTGCGAACGACCCTCCCAAGCTAAATCAAGCAAAAGAGTGCATTTGCTCTATCCAAACCTAGCCAAAAGTGTTGTAACAACACATGGTTTGGGATGGACAGATCCGGGCGGATCCGGTAAGAATGATAAAACGGTCCCAAGCTGCACCTATGGTTTCACCCTCTTTTTTGTTGGAAGTTGAGGATCTCTTGTCGCAGGTCGTGATTACGGATAAGGGATAGAACGCTACCACGTAATCTGGTTCGCAGCTTCTTCCCGCCTCCATTTACCAACCCTACGTTATGGGCGTACCATTGAGTCGCCCTCTCGGTAAGAGAGAACGGAAACAACTTCCACCTCAACGTGTCATGTGTCATGCCCGCAATAGTCGCAGCCACCCGAGCTGCTCAAACTCCCGTAAGTGATGGTATGGGTTTTCATATTCTGAGCCTGAAAAGGCTCGGGCCTGAACCATGGCTATAAAGCCGTGGCGGAGCTCATAATCGGAAGTCGTGATTGGCTTCGCAAATTGGAGTGGTTCTATGAGCTCGCCCTTAGAGCGGATAGGATTTGAATGGTGGGTTGCTCCATGGGTAGGAACTGTTTTTGGGTTTTTGTTTTATAGGAGATATTCTAGACACACGGGTTGACTAGGTCCGAAATACAACTATGACAACCGATCCCGACAACGGCGCCGAAATGCTTGTTGGTGTTTCTTAGCTTAAAGCGAAGAAAGTCATAGCGCCGCGGGAAATACCGTTGTAGCACTTCACCCGGTGATAAACGGGTATCGTTATAATTCGCAAGGACGGTTGCGTTGAGGGCTTCCCCTGGACCTGTGGGTCACCCAAGGCAAGGTTAGGTTCTATGAGTAATGAGGTTTCCCTATGGTCTTAGATTTCCGATCGGTGATTTCTCGCGATGTTATCTCCCTTGCCGGCACCGCTCCCTCCCAAACCGGGCGGGGCGTCCGGCAATTAGCTCTATGTCACACCCGAACGTGGAGGGATTACAAGGGACGGACAAGGCCGTCACAACCCCGCCGCCTACCCTCACGACCGTGGGATGCTTCGCCAAAGGTAGGTGAACGCTAGCCCAAACACCACGTTTGCACTATTGGTCACGCGCTTCTTGATGTTGGCCAAGGTTCCCCTTGGTCAAAGAGTCCTTCACCAAGAACTAACGCCATACGAGACAATCTACCGATCCCGTAAGACTATAACAAGTTAAGACAATATAATCGGAAAGACAATAAGCCGAGAGACGAACACAAGCTTGTCGACCAAAGTGTAAGAAGCCCTCGTAGAGGTACAAAAGCGTCGTGGTGCCGACAAGTCCGCACTCAGACCTCCTAGGAACCGCGGATCACCGGAAGCTACTCGACAACTCCGAGTAGAAGGATCCAAGTTCCTTCTAGCTTTTCCTCTCTCACTCTCTAGAATTTACAAGGTAGGAAGAAGGCTAAGCTACTCCTCTTATAGCTTGAGTAGAGGGGGTCCTTGAAAAATAGCCACCACCACCATTATGTCCAAAACCGACCGGGAATAGGCGGTTTGAGGTTCATCGAACCTGGTCCACGGCACCACCGACATTCCTCGGAGTTATTGTACCGCCTCACACCGCCCGGCCCCACCTTGGCCGAAGGAGGGTGCGGGCACACCTGGTCGGGCCCCAAACCGGCCCGGCTTCGACGATGTCGCGTGTTTCGTTGTCTTGGGCCCGGTTTGGATGTGGAGAGCCCGAGTTTGTGGCCCGCCGAGGTAAGTTGGATTGGACTTGCCATTTGTCACATTTGGGCTTTTTCTATTTATTGTATTTTTATTCTTTTTCCTTGTATTTTGGCCCAAAGTGCACATGTGTCTTGTCTTGTACCCGCAAGATCCAAATATACACCAAAACTATGGAATTTGTTAATTTATAAACCCTATCTCTAGGTAGTTTTGGTGTATGTTGACGGTGTTTGATATGTAGTTGGTTACCGTCAACAATTACCGTCAACAAACTCTCCCAAGCTTACCCTTTTGCGCGTCCTCGAGCAAAAAAGATAATTACTTGGTTGTTGATCGAGTTGCTACTATGCCGATTACATTTCACAAGTGCCAGGGTTATAATAAGATTTTCTATTAGAGTTTGAATAAAATGGCACATCCTTTTCCCCGCCCTTTATTACCTTTCATCGTAGCGGGGCTTTTTAGCTTTTCTCAAAGTCTTGGGCAAATGCGGATAGAACAGTTTATAATAGAAATACTTTTCATTCGTCCTTTTGATCAACTCTTTTTTTTTTTATCCCAAGTGTTTATTTATGTAGATTATGTTTGTTTTTTTGAGAAAGTATGGGCTTTATTGCTATATATATTTTTTTTTGGAGAGGTGGGCTCTTCTCGCCCTAGACTTTTATCTTTTATTTCCTCTCTTTTTTTTTTTTTTTTTAGAGATGTGGGCTCTACTCGCCTGACACACGTGTCCATTTTTCATCTCATTTTCCTTTTCTTTCTTTTTTTTTTTTTTTTTTTTTTTTTTTCATAGCCCATATCATTTCTCTTTTTTTTTTTTTTCAAAGTAGTTTCCCGATGTCAAGTTTCTCTTTTTTGACGAAATCATAGCAAATCTATTTGTAACATATCATACTTGGGAACAACTTAGACTAGATAGAGCCTTTGCAACCCACGTGAATCGGGTTTTTCAGGATGAGTTTTTAGACTTAGCCACTAAACCCAAACTTTAGAGAAATTTGAATTATAAACTAGGCACGTGCAAAATATAAGACAGAGCAACTATTCATCATTTCAACAAGGGAATAAATCTGAACATTTTTATAGCCGATATGTATAGACATGAAAGCACATGAAGAGCTACTTATTCTATTTTTTTTTAGATGCAAGATTGCTGAAATTTAGACATGCTGAAATAAAATTTGATGAAAGTAAATATGCAATGCAATGATACACCGTGGGGGTCCTCCCCAAGCTATCCAGGAGGCCCGTGGGTATCTCTTTTTTATGATAATTCATAAATCATTTTTAAAATAAAAGTCTATTCTATCAAGCTCTTGGTTGTGATCGGGGCAATGGTTCAAAGAAAAGTTTGAGGCGTTGACCATTTACCTTGTATATTTTACTGCGTCGCCTTGGATTGTGATTGCACCGTGTGACGAGGTATTGATGACTTGTGTATGGTCCTTTCCACTTGCTCCTCAACTTTCCTTTCGCCAAATAGTTTCACCCGAGAGTTGAATAAGAGTACCTTATCACCCCCGGTGAATTCTTTCATCTTTTATGCGCCGATCATGCCATCTCTTCATGCGCTCTTTGTAGAGCTTTGAACTATGATACGCCTTTTTCTCGCCATTCTTCAAGTTCGAAAATTTGCTTTTGTCGATTCTTTTCCGGCGAAGTTTGACGTCCATGTTCCATCTCTTGATGGCCCATGAGCTCGATGTTCCAACTCAACGGTAAGTGGCGGTTTTTTGCCATATACCGGTGATAGGGTGACATGCCGATGGGGGCTTTGTATGTTTGTCCGATAAGCCCAAAGAGCATCGGGTAGCTTATTTTTCCAGCCCTTCCCCATCTCATTGACCGTCTTCTCGTAGGATGTTCTTTATCTCGCTTATTTGACGTCTCGGCTTGCCCCGCCGGTTTGCGGATGATAAGGGGTAGCTATGTTGTGCTTTCGATTGCCAAGCTCTTTCGGGAATGTTCAAATGCCTTGTCCTTGAAGTGTGATCCTCCGTCACTTATTACCATGCGAGGCATTCCAAAACGGGAAAAATCACTTCATGGAACATCTTCCGAGCATGTTTGGCGTCGCCAGCTCACGCATGGTAATGCTTCTACCCACTTCGACACGTAATCCACGCCACCAAGATGTACTCGCAATCGCCGGACTTTGGGAATGGTCCCATGTAGTCAATGCCCCACACATCAAATATTTCTATTTGAAGGTTGTAGTGTAGGGGCATTGCGTCATGAAATGTTATACCTCCATCTTCTCGCAGCTATAGCATCTTCGATGAATTCCTTCGTGTCGGCGTACATTGTTGGCGGAAGAACCCGCCTTTTGCGCGATTTTGGCTTGAGTGCGGAATACTCGAGGTGGCTCGGCATAAGGTGATGCATGGCATTTTTTCTATGATTTGCATCCCTTCGCCCTTTGGTACGCATCTTCTTAGCAAGCCATCTGGTAACATACCCCAATACGGTACGGGTTGTCCCAAAGGTGACGTCTGCTCTCTACTTGAGCTTTTACGGCCCTCCCTAGGGGGTACATAACCCAGTAACCATGAAGTTGATAATGTTTGCATACCATGGGTTGGTGTCCGTCACCTTTAGTAGCATGTCATCGCGGCAGGTAATCATTGATTGGAAGTTCCTACATGTTAGTTACCTCGCATACACGACAAATGATCTCACGCAATCTTATTCTCTACTCCCTTTTTATCTTTTATTTCTAGATCGAATTCTTGGAGCGTAAGAATCCAGCGGATCAAACGAGGTTTCGCGTCTTTCTTAGTGAGAAGATACTTAAGGGCGGCGTGGTCGGTGTAAATGATTATCTTTGCACCCACTAAGTAAGACCGAAACATCTCTATAGCAAAGACTACCGCGAGGAGCTCTTTTTTCGTGGTAGCATAGTTTAACTGGGCTCTGTTAGAGTCTTGCTAGCATATGCGATTGCATCTTTGCTTCTTATCCTTGGTTTGGCCTAGGACCGCACCAACGGCATAGTCGCTAGCATCACACATGATTTCAAATGGCAACGACCAATCGGGGGTTGGATGATCGGAGCGAGATGAGTGCTTTCTTAAGGGTTTCAAAGCGTGCATGCACTCATCTGTGAAGTCAAAAGGTGCATCCTTAGCTAGCGGGTTAGTGAGGGGTCTAGAGATTTGTGAAAAATCTTTTATGAACCTCCCGTAAAACCCCGCATGACCTAGGAAGCTGCGGATCCCCTTGACGTTCAATCGGGGAGGTAGCTTTTCGATAACATCTATCTTAGATCTGTCTACCTCAATCCCCTCTCTCGGACACTAAGTGTCCAAGAACGATGCCTTCACGGACCATGAAATGACACTTTTCCCAATTAAGCACTGTGTCCTTTTCTTGGCATCGTTGCAAGACCGCTCTAAATTCTTGAGACAATCGTCGAAAGTCTTACCATAGACAGAGAAATCGTCCCATGAAGACTTCCATGATCTCTTCAATCATGTCCCGAGAAGATAGACATCATACACCACCGAAAAAAAAGCAGTGCATTACACAGCCAAAATGACATTCTACGATACGCATAAGTTCCGTATGGGCATGTGAATGTGGTCTTGCTTTTGGTCATCGGGGGGTGGGGATCTGGTGATAGCCGAATACCCATCAAGGAAACAAAAGAAAGAATGTTTCCGCTAACCGCTCCAACATTTCATCAATGAATGGAAGCGGAAAGTGATCTTTCTTAGTTGTCTTGTTAAGTTTTCTATAGTCGATGCACATTCTCCACCCCGTGATTTGTCTTTGTGGAATGAGCTCGTTCTTTGAGTTCTCAACGGCCGTCATTCCTCCCTTTTTAGGGACCACTTGGACCGGGCTAACCCGCCGCTATGTGGTGCGGGATAAATTATCCCTACGTGAAGAAGTTTGAGAACTTCCTTCTTCACGACTTCACGCATCGCGTTATTGAGCCTTCTCGTTCGCATGATGGGGTACTGGAGGGCTCAATAGGTATGCGATGTGTGCAAAGTGTTGGGCTTACCCCTATTAGATCTTGCAAAGAATACCCAAAGACCGATCTACGCTTCTCTAGAGGGCGATGAGTTGAGACGTCTCACGGTCACTAAGTTTATCACTAATGATAACAGGTCCTTGTGAATCGCCGTTTAGGAAGACATAGCATAGGCACAGGGGGCGGGGGTTTAAGCTCAACCGAGGTTTGAGTCGACTCTTCCTCTTGAGGAAGTTCTATGGTTTCCCCTCGAGTCGTTCTCTTCTTCTATGAAGAATTGGGCATCAAGTTCTAGGTCCGTCTCGGGGTTATCATAGAGCATGACTCCCATGACCTCCCGGGCATGTCATAATCGTGGAGAGAGTCCGTCCTTTGAGAAGCTTTTTAGCTCGTATGATCGAATCGAGAATGAATTTCTCCCCAACTTGACATCTAAATCCTCGGATTTTGATAGATCAAAAAATCTTTTCCAAGGATGCCCGATTAGGATGTCAATTTCTTGGATATCAAAAATATGAAAGTCCAAAGAAAATTTGACATCCTTATGCTTGAAGAATTTGGTCATGTATTATTTCTCGGCACTCAAGTGTGGTTCGTGGTGCTATGCGCAAGGTCCGAGCTATGTGGGTTATGTAAGTTTCTTCCGCACAAGTTTGTGCAAAAGATTTGGACATAATATTTATGCCCACAAAGAGGGTTATACATGACCTCCACCTTTTCCCCTCGATATCTACAATAGAGAGGTGTAGAGGGACAAGTTATCCGAATTTCTTCAGACGATCCTTCCCCCTCTTGCAACCACTCTGTGCTCATGATGGCCGTCAATTCCTTAATGGACTCCTTGAGAAAAGTTCGATCAAAGGGTTCCTTAGGATAGACAAAATGCTGGTTTTCTTCCAAAAGATTCGTAATCGAGGGCTTTGCCGAATTCTTACGTAAGATCGGCCTCGAAAAATGAGAGATCCAACATGCGGTCTCTTCTTTCTTTTGTTTTGGTTCAGGCGAGGGTTTCTCTAGAGGTGTGTCGGGTTTGACTTTGGCCAAAGAGACCTCCTCTAGGATCTGCTTGGGTTCTACAAGGATGGGTTCTAGTGGGGAGTATTCTCAAGAATACGGTTTAGGAGAGCTTCTCCTTCCGCTGGGGTTTTATGTGAAAATGACCCCCGACGGTTGTGTCAAGCAAGAGGGCGCCGCTCTATCCAAGCCTAGCCAAAAATGTTGTAAAAGCACATGGGTTGGGATGGGCGGTCCGGGCGGATCGGTAAGAGTGGAAAAACGGTCCCGAGGCTGCACCTATGGTTTCACCCTCGTTTGTCGGAAGTTGAGTACCTCTTGTCGCGGGGCCGCGATTACGGATAAAGGATAGAACGCGAGACGAATCTATTCCGCAGTTCTTCCCATTCTCCTTTTACCAACCCTACGTTGTGGGCGTACCATTGTTTAAGCTCTCGGTGAGAGAGAACGGAAACATTTCCACCGCAATGTATCGTGTGTCATGCCCGCAATTGTCGGGCATGCACGCAGCTGCTCAAACTCCCTTAGGTGCTGGTATGGGTTTTCATATTCCAAACCTGAAAAGGCTTGGGCCTGAACCATGGCTATAAAGCCGTATGGAGCTCATAATCTGAAGGCGTGATCGGCCGAGGATTGGCATGGTTCTAAGAGCTCGCCCTTAGGAGCGAAAAAGGTTTTGTAGGGTAGGTTGCTCCATGGGTAAAAAGAAAATGTTTTGTATTTTTCTTGGAGACTACAAGGCACACGGGGTTGACTAGGTCGGTAATACAACTATGACAACCGGCCCCCAAGCGGCGCCGAGAAAAAGCTTGTTGACGTTTCTTAACGTCGCGAGAGGAATCCATAAAGCGTCTGAGAATTGTCGTTGTAGCTTTCACCCGAAATGTTCGAGGTATCGTATTTTCCACGAGGGGCCGGACGGTGTGCGGGGGGCCTTTGGATCAAATCTACCCTAGGCAAGGTTAAGCTTCTAAGAGGAATGAGGTATCTTTATGGGTTGACACTCTCGGGCGGGGATCACTCTTCCGTTATCTCCTCACCGGGCACCGGCACGCCCAAAGCGACGTGTCCGGCAATTGCACTGCGCCACACCCGAACGTGGGGGGATTACGAGGGACGGACAAGGTCGTCACAACCCTACCCCCCTACCCCTCAACCGTGGGATGCGCCACAAAAAGATAGGAAACCACTAGTCCAAACACCACGTTTGCATGATTACTACTGAAGTGTGATATCAAGGCTTACCCGTCCCCTGGTCCTTCACTAGAGTACCGTCCCGAAGGAACGACTATCAATCCCGTAAGAATAAAACGGCTAAGATAATATGCTCGAAAGTAATAACCGAAAGAGGAACACAATCTATCTTACCAAAGTGTAAGTAGATTGTAGAGGTACAAGCGAGGTGGGTACCGACAAGTCCGGCACTCCGTCCTCCTAGGAACCGCGGTACACCAGGGGCGGACCGACAACTCCAGGTAGAAGGAATTAAGTTTCCTTCTAGCCTTTCCTCTCTCACTCTCTAGAATAAGAATAGGGGTAGAGATAGAAGACTCTCTCTCTCTTGCTCACTTGTGCTTGTAGCTCCTTATTATGAGTGGTAGAAGAACTCTACTAAGAGAGGGAGAGCTCTTTACCTTTGGAATTGGTGTGTTGTACAATGAAGAAATGGCCTCTATTTATAGGAGAGAGGGGAGAGAGGCTAGGCTAATACAAGGAAACATTTCCTGCCGCCTCCTAGCCATGCAAACCGACCTCACTATGACGGTAACAAAGTTTCCTTGTGAGCTGCGTCGAAAAACCGGCGAAGAACCGGCCGGGAAGGCCTCGAACCGGAGCTAAGGCGGGCGGACTGGTGGCTGTTTTCTTTTTTGAAGGTAAATCACGGGGCGGTGGGCCAAAACCGGCCCGTTCGCCGCCCAACCGCGCCTCGAGCGAGCGAACGTGCAACCGCCTTGGTCCTCCAACGCTGCCGCCGCCACGTGTCCTCGCGGGCCCGCGAATCAAGGCCGCGGCGGGGCAGCGCCGACCAGCGCGCTGCGTGAGGAGGCAGCAGCGCCTCACGCGGCCGCGGCCTCATTGGCCCGTTGAACTTCGGGGGATGCGCGTGCGCCGTCCGCCAGCGGAGGAACCGCCATGGCCGGTGTCGCCCGGCGGACCGGTGGTTCCGGTCGGTTGTTCGCCCTTGGCCGACAAGGCGGTATCTTGCGGGGCCGCGCTGGCGGCGTCGCTCGCGCATGCCACGCTTCGCCCGTTGGGGGAGCAAAGCGGCCCCCCGCCTGCCCGGGCTGTTTGCTGCCGTTGAGCTGCCGTGTGTCGCGTTCCGGTTGGCCGTGCATGGCTTGGTTCATGTAAGAACTGACGCGTGGGACCCACAATGCATGGCACCATTGTTTGCGCTATATCTTTTTAATCCGGAGTCCAAACATATCAAATGATATGTCCATTTTGATCAGCGTGACGAGCTCTCCGTGATGGTGTACTCTGTTTTGCCATATATGATACTTTTTCTTGATGATAAATTAAGAATCCCTCGCATCGCAATTGAAAATACCAAAACTCGTGGAATGAATCAGTTTCAAGCCCTATCATTAAGTTTGGTAGTCAAAGATGAATATTTTATGCAGGTGTTGACGGTGTTTTTTATGTAGTTAATTACCGTCAACAGTATCTAGATACAATAATATGCCTGTATACATAGCAAAATGGACGAACCAAAAAAGGCAAAGCGACTTACAATTTGGAACGGAGGGAGTGCAATTTTTTGTGATATGTGCCTCTGGATTGTGTAGTCCTCCTCACAGTCGCCTATTACTGAAATGAACTCGTATAATATTAGGGCCTTGCTAATTTCAGTGACTGAAATTTTCAAATCTGTTCAGTGAAGCTTTTTTTAGATAATGGATGAGAAAAACATCCGGCCTCTACATCCGAGTATGTACACAGCCAGTTATTACAAGTAGTGGATAAAAAGGTAGATCAAAACAAGTCTCTAAAACAGATAAAGAGAACTAAAGCAAATGATAAATGTGCTTTCACCCTCTATAGGGAAACTCCAAATTAAACACTTCTAGTTTTCTCGCTAATTAGCGAGAGTGTGTTCTTGTCTTGTTCATCATCACGCCGCAATCGGGCTCAAATCTTTGCGTGCCAATAGGCTCATCTGAAAATTACCTTCGATAACGAGAAAACTTTTATTTTGTTAAAGATAATATCGTTTCGACAGCGCCAAATGGCCCAGCATATAGCTGTGACGCCAACCCAAATCAAGTTTCTAATCCTTTTATTCTGATTAGTAAGCCATGTACCAAACATATGGCTTACGTAGATCTAAAACTGGTTTAGGCCAAGAGCATAAAAGATGATCCTCCATACCGTTTTTGAATACGGACAATCTAGGACAATGTGTTGGATGGTCTCATTCATATTACAACCAACACATTTATGGCTTCCTTTCCAGTTTTCCTAGTGAGGAAAGGCGATAATTCTACTGCTTATTTTCTTCATAGATGAATACACAAGCTCAAGAACACCGATGGCGAGTACTACTACTATCTTGTCTTACAAAATTTCCTACTAAAACGAATCGTTGCTAAACTACGGTTTGTTTATATTCATCTATTTCTGAACTACTTCCATTTCAGTTTGTAAGTCGCTTTGACTTTTTTTTGGTACATCCATTTAGCTATGTATCTAGATACAATAATATACCTGGTTATATAGCAAAATGGACGAACCAAAAAGTCAAAGCGACTTTTACAATTTGGAAACGGAGGGAGTGCAATTTTTGTGATCTATGCCTCTCAGATTGTGTAGTCCTCCCTACACTCGCTATTACGTAATTTAATCAGATAATATTAGGGCCTTGCTAATTTCGGATGATTTGAAATTTTTCAAATCTGCTCAGTGAAGCTTTTTTTTAGATAATGGATGAGAAAAAACATCCGGCCTCTACATCCGAGTATGTACACGGCCGGTTATTACAAGTAGTGGATAAAAGGTAGATCAAAACAAGTCTCTAAAAACAGATAAAGAGAACTAAAGCAAATGATAAATGTGCTTTCACCCTCTATAGGAAACTCCAAAGTAAACACTTCTAGTTTTTACGCTAATTAGCGAGAGTGTGTTCTTGTCTTGTTCATCACGCCGCAATCGGGCTCAACGATTACGCAGCCAATAGGCTCATCTGAAAATTACCTTCGATAACGAGAAAACTTTCATTTTGTTAAAGATAATATCGTTTCGACGCCAAATGGCCCGAAGATATAGGCTTGTGGACGCCAACCCAAATCAAGTTTCTAATCCTTTTATTACGATTAGTAAGCCATGTACCAAACATATGGCTTACGTGAGATCTAGGCTGGTTTAGGCCAGTAGCATAAAAAAGATGATCCTCCATACCGTTTTTGAATACGGACAATCTAGGAAAATGTGTTGGATGGTCCGACTCATATTACATCCAACACATTTCTGGCTTCCTTTCCAGTTTTCCTTGTGAGGAAAAGGCGATAATTCTACTGCTTATTTTCTTCATAGATGAATACACAAGCTTGTCTTCAAGTTTCATATGGGTTTCATCTCTAGCCTACCCCAACTAGCTTGGGACTAAAGGCTATGTTGTTGTTGTTGTTGTTGTTGTATGAATACACAAGCTCAAGAACACCGACCGCTTTCTGTCGAGTACTACTACTATCTTGTCTTACAAAAATTTCCTACTAAACTAACTGTTGCTAAACTACGGTTTGTTTATATTCTTCTATTCTCGAACTACTTCCTCCTTCCGTTTGTAAGTCACTTTGACTTTTTGATACATCCATTTAGCTATGTATCTAGATACTATAATATGCCCGGATACATAGCAAAATGGACAAACCAAAAAGTCAAAGCGACTTTTACAATTTGGAAACGGAGGGAGTGCAATTTTTTGTGATCTGTGCCTCTCAGAGATTGTGTAGTCCTCACGCAGTTTGCCTATTACGGAATTTAACTCAGTATAATATTAGGGCCTTGCTAATTTCGTGTGACTGAAATTTTCAAATCTGTTCGAACAACGAAGCTTTTTTATTTTCTTTTTGATAATTAATGAGAAAAACATCCGGCCTCTACATCCGAGGATGTACAATGACCAATGATAAAAAGGTAGAGCAAAACAAGTCTTTAAAACAGGATAAAGAGAACTAAAGTAAATGATAAAAGTGCTTCCACCCTCTATAGGGAAACTCTAAAGTAAACACTTCTAGTTTTCTACTAATTAGCGAGAGTGTGTTCTTGTCCGTTCATCACGCGCAATCGGGCTCGATCGCGCGACCAATAGGCTCATCTGAAAATAACCTTCGACAACGAGAAAACTTTCATTTTGTTAAAGATAATATCGTTTTCGACGGCGTCAAATGGCCCACATATAGGCTGTGATGCCAACCCAAATCAAGTTTCTAAACCTTTTATTCGATTAGTAAGCCATGTACCAAACATATGGCTTACGTAGATCTAAGGCCGGGTTTAGGCCAAAAGCATAAAAGATGATCCTCCATACCGTTTTGAATCACGGACAATCTAGGAAAATGTGTTGGATGTGGTCTCATTCATATTACAACCAACACATTTACGGCTTCCTTTCCAATTTTCCTAGTGAGGAAAGGCGATAATTCTCGCTGCTTATTTTCTTCATAGATGAATACATAAGCTCAAGAACACCGGATTTCTGTCAGTACTACTACTATCTTGTCTTACAAAAATTTCCTACTAAACGAACTGTTGCTAAACTACGCTTTTGTTTATATTCTTTATTCTGAACTACCGCTGACCCGGTAACCAACGACATATTTTTTTCCGTCAACTTAGTACCATAAAGGGAGTAAAATTAAACCTTTTTATACTCATATACATTTATCACTAATAAATTCCACTTGTAGTGTCTTGTATTTTGTTTTGCAGATTTATAATAAAAAGCAAATGGAAAATCGACCAAAATACGCCTTCCGGAAAGCGCATTATTGCAAAAATCAAGCCCAAGAGCAAATCGACCCAAAACATCAAATGCGGGCCGAGCAAAGCCCGCCCACAACTTTTCGAGGGGCGAAAGACGACACCCCACCGAGACCGAGGCCGTGCCGAGCCCGGGGTGCGCGGCGCACCACCTGTGCGGCCGCACCCTCCCCGAGAAGGTTTCGGCCCAGCCTCGGGGAGGTGGTTCGTGCACCTTCCAACGGGGTTTCCGCCCTTAGTTGGTCGGTTTTGCGCATACAAGGAAGGTTAAACAATGTCGGTTTTGGTGTAAATTAGCACTTAGGCCCCTCCTCCAAGTGTATAAGTAGGCCCCCTCTCTCCCTCTCTCAACACACACCACTTGGAGTCCAAAGAAACCAAAGAATCTCTCTCTCTCTACCACCTCTACCTCTCTCTCTTCTTCTACTTCTTCTTTCTTCTTCTTCTTTCTTCTTTATTCTTTCTTAGTTAACACTTGGAGTAGAAGAGCTACAAGGAGGGCTTGTCTCCTAGAAGAAAGTGCTTTGGTAATACATCTACTCTATGGAGCATTCTTCTATTTACAAGTCTTATATCTATGTTCTTGGCCTAACTTATGAACTAGAGTATAGTTTTGTTCATGTTCTTGTGTTGGTATATGAACTAGCATATAGTTTATATCATAATCTTGACATGTTCATCACATTTCTTCATCGGTCATCATATGCCTAACTTGATTAGAGGTGGGATATCGGTTCGTTGTTCCTTCGGGTTTGCTCTTGTTCTAGTCCGTCCATTTGACGAGTGGGGATCCCGGGGGACAAGAGTAGTGCTCTAATATGCGGGCATGGTGCTCGGGTATTATGACACCCGCGGATATGAGTGCATGCCACGGTTGAGGGGGTAGGCGGCTTGGTCGCGACAAGCCTTGACCGGTCCCTTGAAATCCCCCCCACGTTCGCCCGTGTCTTTGTAGGAGTTCGTAAATGCTTCCTATCGGGCCGTATGGTATCCGGGAGTCTCCCCGTTATCCTAGACCTAACCACGACTAAATCCGGTTTGCATATGATCCTAACTATTCATTTGTATGGCCATGACTAGATACATTAGAATTACTCCTTTAGGTTATTCATTTATTCATTTATTCTTTATCTATTTTCTTTATCCTTTTTCTTTGAGGTGGATTCTTAAGTGTGTGTCACACTATCCATATACCGTATTGCTTACCCCCGTTATGAACACTTTGGTCTAAGCAAACACATGTTCCTCTATTCAGATGCCATGCTAATTTATTAATCACATGCCTTCCCTTGGGAAAATATAAATAACGATACCCTGAATACTTAGGGTGAAATGCTACAATGATAGATCCGATGCGTTTATGGGATGAATATCTAAGATGGCAAGATCTATCCCGTTGACAATCTCATTTTGGATCACCCGACATGGTGGTTTTACTTGGGAATGTCGGCGGTGCATTTCGGGCGCTTTTATTGGAGATGGGTTTTATACCTATTTCCTTTGATTGCGTTAAGAAATGCCAACAAGCATTTCGGCGCCGTTGCCGAGGGAAGGCATTGTGAAAAAAAAAAAATAATAAATAGGCGGCTATGAATATGAACCGTGTGTCGCGTGGATACCATTGCTCATACTGGGCTAATTTTATGTTTTCTCTGTTGTGGATGAAAAACAGGATAGTGTATGTCGGGTTTCCTCCCGCGGAAAACTTCATCTCCGATCGGAGGGCACTCCTAAGGAAGAACCGGGTCTCGTGCGCTTCTTCTTGGCGGAACCCCGGTCGAGACCCGACATCCACGCACCAACCGAAACTCAAGCCATGGCGGAAGTCGCCGCGCGATTTCTCAACTCCCGCTGTCACCAACGTGCCCCATGGGCCAACGGTGAACGTGGCGGACAAAAACCCCGAAGCCGTCTTGGGCGATCATCATGGTGCAGGCCGGTCCATTTTGTGGATCTGCCTAGTGAGGACACAAATGCTCATCTCCGGCACTTCCTTGAGGGCGTGTGATACTATCGTCATCAAAGATGTCACCGCCAGACGCCATCGGGCTCCGTCTGTTTCCCTTCTCCCTCGTGGGAAGGCGAAAGCGAAACAATGGTTCTACAAGGACAAGAAAGTCGCCGATGCGTGGGCCAAGTGCTCGCGGCGTTCCTCGCTAAATTCTTCCCCATGGGCAAAACCAATGCCCTCGAGGGGAGGATTGCCAATTTCCAGCCAGACATCAATGGAACCCATCCCGAGGCGTGGGAGAGGCCGCAAGAATACATTCTGGCATGCCCGCACCATGGGATGGAGAACTGGCTGGTGCTCCAGAACTTCTACAATGGTCTCACGGCCATATCGAAGGGGCACCTCGACGCCGCTGCTGGTGGCGCATTTCTATCGCCACCATAGATCGCAACAAATGCCACGATTGACAAGATAGTGGCAAAACCGTAGCCGGGGCGAAGACAGAGCCCCGGCCAAAACACAAAAAGGCATGCATACCGTGAAGGAGGCGGATATGTGTGGATACGGGATCACCTAAGGACTCCAGAGAGTTGTTCGCAGGATTCTATCCTAGCCTGCGGCCACAAACAACTCCCAGAAGACAATGGAAGCATAGTGTTGCATTTCTTAAGCGCAATCACTAGAAACAGGTTTAGAACCCATCTCTAATAACGGCGCTAGAAATGCGCCGTTGACATTCCTAAGTGAAACCACCGTGTCGGTGATAACACTAGGTACATCAACGGTGATAGATCTTGCCAATTAAGATATTCATCCGCAAGCGCACGGATTTATCATTGTAGCATTTCACCCGGAGATTTTTAGGGTATCGATATTTATATTTTCCCAAAGGAAGGCATGGTAGAAAAGGATCTAATAGAGACATGAACAAGATAACATGACCGTGTAATGGACCAATGCTCATAACAGGGGTATAAGGAACGGTAAAGGGATAACTTGACACACTCACTCAAGCCAAACTCAAGGATAAAGATAAATAAGGAATAAAGAAAGTCCTAAGTGGAGCATACAGATTCTAGTCATGGTCGTGCATAGAACCAGTTGATAGTCGGGCAACACGCATGAGCGGGAGGTCGGAGCCGAAATGAAATGGACAAGGAGACTCCCGGGTGCCATATACGCCCAATAGAAGCATTCTACGAACTCCTACGGCACACACGAACGTGGGGATTTCAAGGGGACGGTCAAGGCTTGTCACGACCAAGCCGCCTACCCCCTCAACCGTGGCATGCACTCATATTCGAAGGATACCGGCATCCTGGACACCACGTCCGCATACTAGGACACTACTCATGTCCCCCATGGCCCCCACCCTATGGATGGATCGGAATAGGACACGAGCAAGCCCCGAAGGACACAACGAACCGCCATTCAAAGACAATCCCGACACTACCCAATTATATTGCATGAATGGTTTAAGCATAAAGTTCTATATGACGATATCACAACATAGAAACTATCACTAGTAGAAATATGATCATCCGTGACGATTTGCTCGCGGACGCCGCACACACTTTCGTCACGTATGGATATGTCTTCAATGACGAAATGTCTATTTTCATCATAAGTGTGCGGTGACGAAGTTTTAGCTTGAATATTAGTGACGATACTGAAAAATAAGGTCACGTAACGGTTAAAGGAGGTCGTCATAGATTATGTTTTGCTATGTCGACTCGTTTGGGACACCTAATGATCAAACAACTTGGTCACAGATCAGTTTTGGTAATCGTTATTAGGTAACCTGTCTGTTTTTCCCCTGACGGCGTTTTTTTGGCGCCACAGCTGCTTCCCGCTTCTGCTTCACACTTTTTTTAGCGCCCGGCGACGGGGCGTTTTTTTTTTGGCGCCACAAATGCTTCCCGCTTTTTTTTGCCACAGCTGCATTTTTATTTACAAAGTGGAAAGCAGAATTTGTTTTGGCAAAAAATCTTTCTTTTTGCAAAGAGAGAACGTGACGATGTTGGGTCCCACCTGAGGGTTGCACCTTGCGAGTTAATTTGTTTTGGCAAAAAATCTGATCCCATGAAGCATTGAACCCATGACCATACGTTGCACAGGTAGGAGTGTTACCACTCGACTAGTCAACATTTCTTATCAAAGTGATGTAATTTTTTTTATTTCTAACCTTTCAACATGATAATTGGATGGTGGCTCATTTAGTTCAGTCGATCAGAGGTGATGGCTCTAAACCCATAATCGCTCATTCCTGGCGACGACCTGATCGCTTGGACGAGGCGGCAGCAAAGGCCTCTCAGAAGGTGATCTGTGTCATCGTAATTGTCCCCAAGTGTGTGGCGGTGGCAGAGCAGCAGTGGCAAGGGTAGAGTACAAGGCTTGATTTTTTCTGAATTAATGTTACATATATGGATGTGTTTGATTTAGGAAAAAAAATCCAAGTTTGTTAAACTCAAAATACAAATCTCTACAAAGTGGAGAGATAAAACACCCTATTTGCTGCAACTGTTAAACTAGAGTTTACTATAATTAATTAATTAAACTCGTTTTGTGTTCCAAAAATTATGAAATTTGTATGGTGGCTCACTTTTGGCGTGTAGGATTTATGATAAAAAAATTATAATCATTGGATATGGTATTAGTGAGTTATCAATTTATCTTACAAAAATGCAATAAAAATCACTTCATTCAAATTTTGAACCCAAGACGTCAAGCATCACAACAAACCACCTCCCATTGAGCTACGACTAGTTTTGATATAGTTGATGCACTTTAATGTATATATAATCTTTGTCACACGTGAATTTAATTTTCCTTCATAAATCAAAACTATTTTTCCCGAGCACCACCCCCTCTAGTCACGTGTTTAGATGTCGCCCGTCCACTCCAAGAAAAAAAAAAAAACAATCTAGATGAATAAAAGAAAAATAAAACATAAGTGAGGAATTGAACTTACAACCTTTCAATTAGGAGAAACCAAACTTAACGACTAGGCTAGAACAATGCTTTGTTTACTCTCATCATCTTGCCTTACATAACCGCTCAGCCAGCCCAGCTCGCTTCCAGGGATTGTCAAAAAAGCACGCTTCCAGGGAAAAAAAGAAATTTATGTAAAGCATTTTTTTTTTTCATTTGTATATCGTATATGTATGTGAAATTTTAAATTTGAATCACTCCCGCACTAGTTGCCCATTTGCTGCACGGGCAGCCAAGCCCAGCAAGCCAGCCTGCACATTGTAAAAAAAATAAGAGAAAGATGTTGTGCACGTGAAGCCAAGCCCAGCAAGCTAGCGTGCGCATTGTAAAAAAAAGATAATTTGTTTTTTTTTTTTTGCTTACTTAGTTATTACAAGCGTCATGGGTTCCATCAAACTTTGTTATTATTAACATGAGAGAACACTATACACTAATTTATAATTTATTTTGGATGAAGGATACATCTCAAGGTGCATTTATTTATAGAAATTTTTTATAATAATTGGGGGAAAATTCGATGGCTCACATCGAGAGCATTCTTGTAGGTTTTTTTTTTGATAAAGGGTAAAACGGTAAATTCATAACTATGTTTTGATGGGTAGTATAGTTTTGAGATCATGATTCATTAACTATAGTTATGCATGTTCTTATTAACTTTTTTTACAAAATTCCTAGGATCGTAGTTTCCCTCTCTCTTTTTGCGAAGCCGTTCATTTTAACGCAGAAACATATCAAATGTAGGGCGTGTTTGGTTCACTACAAGATGAACCAGGATCGTAGTTAGGGAGCCGTGTTGAGAGCATGCACAGGGGCGTCTCTGGAGCTTGGGCGGGCGGAGATCGTTTGGTTCATCATGGCATCGCTATGTCTCAGCGACATGCACCGGCTGCATAGAAAAACGTATTTCTAGACGACGACACGACGTGCCTGGCGGGAGACAGGCCCCAACCTTCAACCAGTTAACGCAGAAACGATGCGGGCAACCAAACACGCCCGTCGTATCGACGACGACATCGACGTGCCTGCAGGTTAACACAGAAACGAGAGCGCCGTACGTTCATGACACTCGATCCGTGGGAGTGATCCACCAGGCCACAGGTGACGGGCTGACCAAGGGACGTGCCTGCTCCCGATCCTTGTCTATTACGTTTAAAACAAAAAAAAGAGTTAGCATTGGGACGCTAACAAAAACAATGGAGTGGCGCAATGGTTAGGCTCCTATAGTTTGATCCTGAAGACCCGTGATCGAGTCCATAGGGATTTTTTTACAATATTTTTCATTATTTTTTCCCTATTTTGCTTTCTCTATTTTTTTTGCTATTATTATCTTTTTTTTTAATTTAAATATATGGGTACGACCATGGCATTATAATTTTAAATGATTTGAACATGTACAACTATACATCAATCATAACCATGAACCTCACTAAGTGACATGACTCTATGTGTTACATGGCTATAGTTGTGAATGATATGTATCACCACGTTCTCTAAATCATTTGAAAATTTTATGTCGATCATACACTAAAATTAGTTGTCCATGCAAGTTTTTTGATTTTTCTACCAAGCTTAGGGTATTTTTACATTTATCCTTCAATTTACCATCAAATAATCACAATAATTGATAAACTTGGTCAAAAATTGTACAAATGCACGCAACATCATAGTTTGTCTCCATTACCATGCAATTAATTTTTCAAATGATTTGGATAAAGTGACACTACATATCCATCGCAACCATGAACTTCTCTCACCGAAAGTGACATGACTCTATGTGAGACATGGCCATGGTTGTGAAACGATGTGTATCACCACGTTCTCTAAATGACTTGAATTTTTATGTCATGATCATACACTAAAATTAGTTGTCCATGCAAGTTTTTAGATTTTTCTACCAAGCTTAGGAATTTTTACATTTATCCTTCAATTTACCATCAAATAATCACAATAATTGATAAACTTGGTCGAAAATTATACAAAGGCACGCAAACATCATAGTTTGTCTCCATTATCATGCAATTAATTTTTTAAATTATTTGGACAAAGTGACACTACATATCAATCGCAACCATGAACTTCTTTGGACCGAAAGTGAAATGACTCTATGTGAGACATGGTTATGGTTGTGAACGATGTGTATCACCACGTTCTCTAAATCACTTGAATTTTTTATGTGATGTTTATACACCAAAATCATGTGGCTACACAAGTTTTTAGATTTTTCTAGCCACTTTATCATATTTAAATATTTATTTTTTTTAGTAATTCAACAAATAATTATAGTAATAGCTAAAATTGGTCGAAAATTCCATAAATTCACACAACAACATATTTTGGATTCATAACCATTCTATAAAAGTTTTAAATGATTTCGAAAAAGTGTACTATTCATCCTTTATAACCAAAAACATCTCCCACTTAGTCATAGGACTATGTGAGGCATGTATACCTTCGTGGGAAATGCACAACAACTTTTTTTTTTTGAAATCACTTGAATTTTTATGTGATTCATATACACCAAAAAAAATCTTGTGGCTATGTAAGTTTTTAGATTTTTCTAGCCACTTTATGTTATTTTTTAACATTTATTACTTAGTAATTGAATAAATAATGATATTTTAGGTGTATTTTCTAGCGTACATATTTAGGTATATATTTTTATCTAAAATCATTTACTGTACAAATTTTAGGTGTGTTTGTCGAAATTTTTTAATATAATCTTGATTTCACATTTGATTTATAATTTAAGGTATATATTATTGTTTTTGTTTTTTTATTAAAATATACATTAGCAAAAATATTCGGTGAGCTAAAATCGTTGAGGTGGAGCAGCTCTCCGCCGAATTCATACATGCGGGCAAACTCCCGCCCGCGAATTACAAAAATTTTAGCCTCAAACCCACCGCTCCCACTTATTATTTCTCTTTCTATTTCCCAGCTCCGCCGCCCCACATCCTCCACGATTGAAAAGAACTCCTCCAAACCGTTTCAGATCGAAAAGGCTCCGTCGGCGTCGGTGCATCCCTGGCCCCCTGGGATCAGGTTTCCCCGGCCTTCGCGGCCGCTCCCCGCTGGCGCAGCTGAAGATGTTGGCTGGATCTCGCGCGCAGGGGTGCTCAGTCAGCTGTGTCAGATCCGCTCGGCAGGAATCGAGCACTAGCAGCAGCGCCTATCAGGTCTGACCTCCCTCCATCTTGATTTACTTTTTGTTTGGATCTCGGGTTAGTCGGACTTGACCACATCAGTCCGTAGCCCAGAATTTGTCGATATATGATGTGCAGTGCTTTGCCTTCTCTCTGTTTTACAGGGCACTCTCGTGTGGGATCAGGCTGCCCAGGATTGCTTTGCTTTCAAACTGTGCAGGTCAGTCCGCCGATGCCATGCGGTCTCTCTCCCTGTTCGTCGATTTCTAGTGCCCGGTGAGCAACCCCACCACTGTATTCCTGTGTCTGTTGCTGCAGCAGTGTGTCAAGTTCTGAATTTAAAGCCTCTTGCTACGGTCTAGCAGTAGTGCTCGTTCTTGAGTTCAAGCTGCTGCTGGTGATTTATTTTAATTGCCCAAATTTCGGCCTTGTCACCATCAAGCAACAGTGCTTCCTTTATTCCATGTTTTATTTAGCTAGTCTGTGCATCCAGCAGCAAGTGCATAGAGATCAGTTTTTGATTTATCTTTTGGTCACTCTCAAGCTTCAGTAAATCATCAATTCGTTTGCAGGCCATGTAAATGTTTCTGTGCTTCCGGTAGTTTCCAGTACTATCATATTTGCTAAACTAGTCACTAAGTTAAGCTTTTGGATTCGGCTGCATTTGTTAGCTTCCTCACTTGGAAACAAAGAAAAATTATTTTATGTGGAACCGTGGCTCACGTAATTCCCATTTCTTCGTAGTAGGATGCAGTAAGTTCTCACCTAGCAGTATATTTGCGCTGTTGGGTGGAGGTTCGCCCTTCACAGAGAAGGGGTGTTCTAAAACTGTTAGGTGAAGTGAGCTGCAGTATATGTTTTTTCCTTCTCTGTGATAAATTTGTGCCTAGTGTGATCCATTTAATCACTAGTTCTAAAGGCTACGTATATTTGCAGTTATTGTGTACCTGAATTAAACTAGACATATGATATTATTATATATAGAGGTGGAGATGAATCCTTTGATTTCTTTATTTGTAGTTGCTGGAACGCAGGTGGAGATGAATCCTCTGATTTCTTTATTTGTGGTGGTGGTTCAGTCTATCATCTATGCCTTGAGGTAAGCATACATTGTATGGTATTTTATTTAAGTTAGATATATTGTTCTTGCCATTTTGTTTCCTACAAATGTAGTTCTTTTTTAATTATTATTGAGAGAAATTATCTGACGATGAGTTGTCCTAAGCATTTATGTTATTTATCTATTAGCTGTACTGAATAGCAAGTGCTTTATATTTTTGCAGGGCTCCAGTACACAATTGTTTTTGCAAGTTCAGCGGAACAACATTAGTAAGTGCCTCTCCACCTTAGTTTGTATTTATATATGCAATGTCCAGTTTAGTTGCTAGTTCAATGATGATATAATAGGTTTTAGCTTGTGTCGAGCAAAAGCACAAGTGTTAACATGATTAGTTCTTTTTTTTTTTAATAGTGCATTTGTTATATTGTTAATTAACAAGTAGCTGTGGTGGTCTTCCTCTGTAGATTAGCTTGGCTATTTATTTTTGTCAAAATAGTGCTTCTGTTATATTCTTTGGTGAAACAATCTGTAGTGTCATTAATGAAGATATATTATAAATGAAGACTAAACTGAATATAACTCACGATATATTATATAACTCGTAAGTTTATAATATATGTTGAGTTATACCAAGTTCAAATGGAACTCAAGTGGAGCTGAAAGCGAGCTTAGGGAACAACTTATGGCTAAAGCAAGGGCAGCTGTTCAAGGTGAAGTCGAGGAGTTGAAGAAGAAAAGTGCAGAAGCTGAAAAAAAGATGGAGTGGCAACTTTTTACTATTTATTGTTATGTGTGCTGCGAACTCACTTTTATGCTCTCTAGTGGTGGTGTTGTGCAGTGAATAGTGATGGTGCTGTGTACTGAGTTGTATGTTCAGAGCTTTGTGTAAGTGCTATTTCCAAGCTAAACTTTTTTACTGCTTGACCTCAATTGTCTAACTAACTATGGACTTGACAAATGTGTAGGGGCGCTTGGCCATTAAGACTAAAGACACGCCAACAAAAGAAGCTTGTACTCACTGTAATAAAAAACCAGTGTTATCGGCTCAAGGCCAAATACTTCAATGGTGTAGCTGCAAATGAGATTCCGACAACTTCACCTGTTTCTTACATGACTGATGAACAGTGGTGGGATGTAGTTGCAAAGTGGACTGATCCAAAAAACATGGTAAGGGTATCTTGTCATATATTATTCTTTCACATTCGGTTTGCACATGATCTTCTCATTTTGAATCTACGATCTCATCGACATCTAGTTTCTCCCCGTAGGAAACATGTGAAAAGAACAAAAGCGAAACCATAGTAAGGTGAAGTATCATCGGACTACCGGTTCTCGCCGCTACGAGGCACACCTATATGATTATGTAAGTGTAAATTTCCTTGTAATGACATCGAATCCGATCAGCCGCCTTTGCACTTCATTTTAGACACCTTTTTCTCGTGAATGTTTATGCATGCAAATGTATGCGTAAGAGAAAAAAAAGGAAGAACCCGGCTTAGATAGGACCAAAGAGTTAGATGCGGTGGAGGCCTTCAAGACCCCGCCACACCGGCTCCAAACGTGGCCTCGTGAACCCGCAAGAGAAGCACTTGTAAGATCATTAGTTTGATTTATTCAATGCATTTTTAAGTCCCGTTTGTGCCTTCCTAAATAAGTCATGTGTCTTTGTGCCTTCGTTATAGATGAATCGTTATGACTTAACAACATAAAAATCGGATATTGTACACCACCGGGAATATTTCTTCTTTCTAGCTATTGTAGGTAGAGCTTCCTTGCAAAGACCAAAAAGTCGCATATATCTTTGAAAATATATGATGCATGAATATTGAATGTTATCTTTGAAATTAACCTCAGAACCCGAATCGGTTTCCACGTGCCGCTTACCTTCATAGCAATGATGATCCGCTCAATTAACCTCAGAACCTCGTAACCCGAACCTCGAATTACCCCCAGTAACCTCGAATCAGATTACAACATGGTGACTGAACCTTCAAAAAAATATGTGTTCATAATTGACTACAAGTGCAGAATTCTAATCAGTGAGGCATTAAGATTTCTACAGGATTTCACCCAAAATAAGGAAAATTAGTTACTTACTAGCTAAGATATGAAATCATTTTGATGCTTGACATATGATTGGATCTCTTGAGGAATCTTGTGCCATGTCTTGTGTTTATTCTATAGCGCCTTAGGAAAACATCTAACTAGTTTGTGCCCATGTTTTTTCGCTTTGAAATGGAGGCTATGAACTAGGACCTTAAGGTCGCAGGTTATACAACGTAAGACAAGTGTGAATGTGGTGTCCATCGTGCTCTCCAAAACCAGCTATGAACTATTCTTGAAGAGTGTTGGCCTCAAGACACCACAACCCTCCGCCAGAACAACAACAAATGAAAGTGAGCTTCGGGAACAACTAAAAGTCAAGCAAGGGCAGCCGTTGAAGGTGAACTCGAGGGACTCATGAAGAAAAGTGAAGAAGCCGATGAAAGGTCGCCGTGTAACAAAAAGAACTAGAGGAGTACAAGAAGCCGACAGAGCGTAATAGGAAGGAGATGGAGGAGAATAGGAAGGAGATGGATGAGAATAGGATGCTCCTCGTGCGGATCTTGAACCTCCAAGCTCCTCGTTCTAGTGCTTGCTCCTCCTTCAACATGAAGGCCGCCGCTCAAGTGTTGCTTTGTGTTTGGCCCGCTCATTTTGGCTAGTCTCGAAACTTAAGTTGCCCGTGGTGCCAACTTTTTAGTATCTCCCGCTTTTGTTTGTGCAAACGGATTTAAATGTGTGCCGTGAACTGAGTTTATGCTCAAGTGGTGGTGCAGCACTTAGTACAATACTTGTTTTATTTGAACTATGATATTATGTGGTTTTGTACAACCAATTGCAAACCGCAATTAATTTATTTAGCCGCATTTGTATGACCAATATTATTGACATCACAACCGCATTCTCGTGACCAAACCGATGCAGCCTATGATCAATTCTCGTGACCAATTTGTATTGAAAAATCTGTTTATCAATTATACCCGGCCACATGGCGTATTCTAATTGGTTCACGTGGACTAATGAACAGCAGGGCATAGCCGCCACGCGTAACACGACACGCCATCGCCCACGCCGGCCCCACGTGGCAAACACCACCGCCTATGACGATACCCTAAAGCAATTGGTGACCAAAAATGGGCGTCATAGGATGAACAGACGCCGTTAATCGGCACCCGCCAAGACGCTTGTCGACGATCGATGGTGACGAACACGGGGCATAAACATGACCAAAACCGGATCGTCAAAGAATGATTGTACATCTTTGACGATGGACTTATCGTCATTGAATGGAACAACATCTATGACCAACTTTGCTATTTCGTCACACATTAACAAATGTGACGCGACCCCGATTTATATGATTTTGGTCACAAGGTCGCCACAGTGAAACTATGTGACGCTTTCTCGACATATACAAAGGACCAAAGGTGAACGCCATCCATGAGCATTTTTCTACTAGTGTATAGACTAGTTCATGTGTCATGATCATGTCAAGAACAACATGTTAGATCATAGGATAAATCACGAGGTATAGAAATAACATGAAGACTCTAATCCTAATGCACAACCAAGATAAGATAAGAGCAAGGCTTTTGGAAGAATACCATAGAAAGATTTATTCCCTGAATCCATCTTCCAAGGAGCCAAGCCCTCCTTGGTAGCTTTGCCTAGCTCCACATCCTACTAAGAAGAGGAAGAAGAAGAAGTAGAAGAAGAAGAAGAAGAAAGGGAAGAAGAAGAAGAAGAAGAAGAAGAAGAAGAAGAAGAAGAAAGGGAGAAGAAGAAGAAGAAGAGAGAGGCTACATTGTGAGGTGTGTGTTACAAGTGAGGGAGTGCCCATCTATTTATAGGACCTTCACCATGGAATCCTAGCTTGGCTAAGCCATTTGGTACTAATCCCGCACCGTCTTACGGGCAAGCAAACACCGCCTCCGCACTTTTCAGTCGAGATGGGCGCCCAGACAAAGATGGGCCGCTTTTGCCCTCAGAAGGGTGCGCGCAAGACCCCAAGGTGCGCCCGCACCAATATGATCTCCGTTTGGGCTGAAACTTTGCATGAGCACGTGGGCCTCGGAGTTAGCTTCGTTTCGAGTATTCGCTCACAAACCGATTTCGTATGAGAAAGTTATGCCCAAAATATTAAACCCATGTCCTCGCGGCCCGTTTATCATTTCATGTTGGATTCGGGCCTCGACCTCTTAGGCTTGTGTTTGGATATTGATATTTTATGGACTTTTTCTCCCTTGGGCTTGATGTTCTTTTCTCGAGAATGCGCTTTCCGGGAGGCGCCTTTTGGTACATTTTCCACTTGTTTCTTGTATAAATCTGCAGAATAATAATTTGGACACTATAAGTGGAAATATGTCAATAATAAATGTATATGGATGTAGTAAGGTATAGTTTCACCCCCTTATTGGTAGAATGTTGACGTTAAAAATATGTCGTTGGTGACCGTCAACAAACTCCCCCCTTAGCTTACCCTTTGCGCCCTCGAGCAAAGATAAGTACTTGGTTGTTGATCGGAGTTGCTACTATGCCGATTATGTTTCACATGTGCCGTGGTTATAATAAGATTTTCTACTAGAGTTTGAATAAAATGGCATGCCTTTTGCTCACCCTTTACTACCTTTCATCGTAGCGGGGCTTTTAGCTTTTCTCAAAGCCTTGGGCGGTTGCCGTAGAACGGTTATAACAGTAAATACTTTTCATTCATCCTTTTGATCAACTTTCTCATCCGGATTTATTTATTTAAGTTCTATTTTGTTTTTCGAGAAAGTATGGGCTTTATTGCTATATATATATATTTTTTTTTAGAGAGGTGGGCTCTGCTCGCCTCTAGACTTTTGTCTTTTATTTCCTCTCTTTCTTTCTTTCTTTGTTTGTTTTTTTTTTTTTTGGAGATGTGGGCTCTACTCGCCCCTTGGACACATGTCCATTTTTCATCTATCTCTTTTTTTATTAGCATAGCCCATATCATTTCTCTTTTCTTTCAAATTAGATTCCCGGATGTCAAGTTTCTCTTTTTTGGACAAAATCATAGCAAATCTATTTATACCATATCATACTTGGCAACAACTTAGACTAGATAGAGCCTATGCAACCCACATGAATCAGGTTTTTTTTTTTTTTTTTTCAGATGAGTTCTTAGACTTAGCCACTAAAACCCAAACTTTAGAGAAATTCGAATTATAAACTAGGCAATGTGCAAAAACATAAAACAGAGCAACTATTCATCATTTCAACAGGGGTAGAACTAAACATTTCTACAACACATATATATGGAGTGGAATAAATCTCCTCTCTCTCTTTCTTCTTCCCCTTTTTTTTTTTTATTCTCATACCTCATCATTCATATAAGATAAGAAAATAAATGAATGGAATGTGAGATACGAGTTACCTTTGTGGGGAGTCCTCCCCAAGCTAGCTTTTGACTTACCTTCGGTTTATGAACGTTGCTAGCTTGTGAACGCTATGAATGGATCTTTGATTAACATCGCCTTTTGAGCGTGCGGGAGACTCCCCCAAGCTTGTCTTGTGATGATCTTGGAAGAGTGGGACAACCATTCTTGGGGCTTCAAAGGTTTATTATTATTATTATTATTATTATTATTATTATTATTATTATTATCATTATTATTATTATATTTTTTTTGGTTCACCAAACAACTTCTCGATCTCCATTGTCATCTCTTGGACTTATCCTCATGATGTTGATAAATTCCTCAAGGGGTTAGTCCATATGGTCGACCAAATTCTACATTCGCATCTCCGATTCAATAATCAAACTCGACTCCATGTCTAATCTGATTAGGGTAGACTTTTTGACCTAAGCACCATGCTTAATTCAAAAACACCTATGGAAGTATGATCACCGAGTAACCAAATCTTCCAAACCAAAACATGCCAACATAGAAAAAGGGACGCATGAAATGAAAACAAGATTCATCCAATGGAGATAAAGGCATTGCAAGGCTTAACAAAATGATTATAGTTGTTTTTTTTTTTTTGATATATATTAAAAAATTTATTTAGAAAATATGTTTTATTTAGAAAAATATTTTTCTTAGTTAGTTTTTATTTTCATAGAAGAATTTATTTTATTTATAAAGGTTTTTATTTTAGTTTTTTTGAAAATATTTACTTATAGATTTTTATGTAGTAAATATTTTAGTTTATTTTGATAATTAAATATTTTATAAAACTTTTTTTTTTTTTTTTTTGAAGGTAATGGACAGAGGATGAGAGTGTAGGGTTCTCATTACCTTGGTAGGATCCTCCCCAAGCTAGCTCGCTGCTCATCGGATTGGGGTTTTACCCCCGCTCTTTGACTTTTCCTGCATGGTTAGTATATGGTAGATTCAAGGAGTGGACTTACCATCCTTCGCGATTACCAAATTTTGAAACATATGCAGAAGGAGCAAAAAAGAGCAAAATTTTGTGTTGTTTTATTTATTAATTTTTTTTTTTGAATTTTTTTTCGTTATTTGACGCTTTTATTATCAAGGGAGGACGTAAAAACTTCACCAAACTTTTCAAACTCAAACAAGGCTACGATAAAAATGCAATATAAGTCTAGCCTTGTTTTATCTCCATGATGAAATAATTTTTTTATATATATATATATATATGGGGATAAGTATGAGTAAAAAGAATTGGTGAATTATTACCTTTGCGCACCGAAAGTGTGTGTACCAACCACGCATGAAGGCAAGATGTTAAAACTCCCGTGGTGGTAGCTTGATGATCCATCTCAAAGCGGGCCACAAGACTTAGGTGATACAATACTGTAGTGTATATGGACCATGGGCCTTAGTGGTCACAAAGGTGTAAAGGAGTATGTTCCTCCTTTCCTTTACCTTCTTTTTTTTTTATTGGACCTTGCGTGCACTGAGTGTACTTGACCGGCAGCTTGGGGATAGAGTTCATAATTGCCGCATCGGTAGCGTGATGATCTTGATTTGGTGATGACTTCCTCATACCGGAGTAGAGGGAGCCATACCAAACTCACCCAAAAAGTGCAACAAAGGTCTTTGGAGAGAAAGATCCCTTCTTGCTTACATGGAAGTAATGAAGGGTGGAGTCAGTGTCTTCGTTGTTTACTTTGACCTTGTGGGGCCAACCTCTCTCCCTCTCTCCTCTTATTTTTTTTCTTTTTTTTAAACAACCATTTTTTTCTATATATATATTTTTTTTTTTTCTTTATATTTTTTTATCTCTCCTTTTTTCAACTCTTTTTCCTCTTCTTTTTTTTTTATATATAGCAAGGTGAGGCTAATCTCGTATTCATCTCTTTTTTTTTTTTCATCATATATTTTTTTTTCTCTTTTTTTTTTCATCATATTTTTTTATGATCCCCTTGTACGTGGAACTTGATATTATCACCGTCCTCCCTCTCACACTTGGACTTTTGCAAAAAGTCGGGTGTGCAAGGTCGTGGTCTCCTTTTTTTGAGTGCTTCCTCCGCCCAAGAGCATCAAAGTTTTCTTGATGATGTAGCCCCCATGTTTCCAAGCGTCGCGTGCCCCCTTTGTTCTTCTTAGTCTCCACCTAAAATGGTTAGCGACAAGAATACCCGAAGGCGCATACTAACTTGATAACATGCCCTTGCTTTTTATTTATAAGATATATATATATTTTTTTTTTTTTTTTTTTCTTCGAGAAAGTTTTTTTTTATAAAAGATTTTTTTTTTTTTTTTTTTCTAGATAAACCTGTTACAAACAAAGGTCACTACACATGCATATTATCATGATGAACATGTTCCAAAAGATTCCTTAGAAAAAACCAATGCCTTCCCCAGAACGCTATAGAAATGCTTGTTGCATTTCTTAAAAAGCGCAATCACTAGAAACATGTTTAGAACCCATCTCTAATAACGGCGCTAGAAATGCGCCGTTGATATTCCTAAGTGAAACCACCGCGGTCGGTGATAACACTAGGTACATCAACGGTGATAGATCTTGCCAATTAAGATATTCATCCGCAAAAAGCGCACGGATTTATCATTGTAGCATTTCACCCGAGATTTTCGGGGTATCGATATTTATATTTTCCCAAAGGAAGGCATGGTGGAAAAGGATCTAATAGAGACATGAACAAGATAACATGACTGTGTAATGGACCAATGCTCATAACAGGGGTATAAGGGAACGGTAAAGGGATAACTTGACACACTCACTCAAGCCAAACTCAAGGATAAAGATAAATAAGGAATAAAGAAAAGTCCTAAGTGGAGCATACAGATTCTAGTCATGGCTGTGCATAGAACCAGTTGATAGTCAGGCAACACGCATGAGCAGGAGGTCGGAGCTGAGAATGAAATGGACAGGGAGACTCCCGGGTGCCATACGGCCCAATAGAAGCATTTACGAACTCCTACAGCACACACGAACGTGGGGGGATTTCAAGGGACGGTCAAGGCTTGTCACGACCAAGCCGCCTACCCCCCCTCAACCGTGGCATGCACTCATATTCGAAGGATACCCGCATCCGACACCACGTCCGCATACTAGGACACTACTCATGTCCCCCATGGCCCCCACCCTATGGATGGACGGAATAGGACACGAGCAAGCCCCGGCGGACACAACGAACTGCCATTCAGCACAATCCCGACACTACCCAATTATATTGCATGAATGGTTTAAGCATAAAGTTCTATATGACAATATCACAACATAGAAACTATAGACTAGTTCATGTGTCATGATCATGTCAAGAACAACATGTTAGATCATAGGATAAATCACGAGGTATAGAAATAACATGAAGACTCTAATCCTAATGCACAACCAAGATAAGATAAGAGCAAGGCTTTGGAAGAATACCATAGAAAGATTTATTCCCCTGAATCCATCTTCCAAGGAGCCAAGCCCTCCTTGGTAGCTTTGCCTAGCTCCACATCCTACTAAGAAGAGGAAGAAGAAGAAGTAGAAGAAGAAGAAGAAGAAAGGGAGAAGAAGAAGAAGAAAGGGAGAAGAAGAAGAAGAAGAGAGAGGCTACATTGTGAGGTGTGTGTTACAAGTGAGGGAGTGCCCATCTATTTATAGGACCTTCACCATGGGATCCTAGCTTGGCTAAGCCATTTGGTACTAATCCCGCACCGTCTTCGGGCAAGCAAACACCGCCTCCGCACTTTTCAGTCGAGATGGGCTGTCGTCCGATCGAAGATGGGCCGTTTTGGCCTCCATAGGGTGCGCTACACCCCAAGGTGCGCCCGCACCAATATGATCTCCTTTTGGGCTGAAACTTTGCATGAGCACGTGGGCCTCGGAGTTAGCTTCGTTTCGAGTATTCGTCGCTGAAATCCGATTTCATTATGAGAAAGTTATTCCCAAAATATTAAACCCATGTCCCGCGGCCCGTTTATCATTTCATGTTGGATTCGGCCTCGACCTCTTGGGCTTGTGTTTGATATTGATATTTTATGGACTTTTCTCCCTTGGGCTTGATGTTCTTCAGGAATGCGCTTTCCGTGGAGGCGCCTTTTTGGTACATTTTCCACTTGTTTCTTGTATAAATCTGCAGAATAATAATTTGGACACTACAAGTGGAAATATGTCAATAATAAATGTATATGGATGTAGTAAGGTATAGTTTCACCCCCTTATTGGTAGAATGTTGACGTTAAAAATATGTCGTGGTGGTGACCGGCCAACACATAGCTACGGTAGACTTCTATTGTAATCGATAGAACTCTAGTCGATTACCATGTTTAGAGTTTGGGTGTTCAATCCTCGACGGACAACCCTCTCTCAGATCCGACTAGGTTCAGAAGCAAGCTCTTTTGGCCCCTTGAACTATAAAAAGGCGGCCAAAAGAGCACCTCAGTAGAGGAGAGCGCGCAACTTGAACACATCAAGTGTCAGAAACCTTGCAACCAATCCTCGGTTGACCCCATCAATCAAAAAGCACTCACGCCGATCGGACGTAAGGTCTTTACTCGATCAAGGATCGAGGGCCCAAACCAAAGATAAAAACCCCGTCTCCATGTCAATCGCCAAGAACAAACCGCCGGACTCTAGGTTCATCGAGGTTCGAACAAACCGCCCTCGCTCACCCCCGCGGGCGGCTCTCGGTCGTAAAACATCGACAACCGGCGCCGCCAGTAGGGCTCTCGCCGGATTTCAGCACGAGTTCGGCGGACCACGACATCATGGGCTCGGCGACGACGAAATACGATCATCTTCGGATCATGGACTTGCGAGATCGATGACGACGGCAAGACTCGGGCTACATCATCGAGGAATCCAAGACCGGAGAATCGAACTCGCCGAGAAGCTCGGGCAATTGACACTGGCCGACATCGCCTCAAAAACGGAGAACAAGCTCGACACCGACTGAGGACTACATCGCGAGACCTCGAAACCGAAACAGACTCGGGAAAGGGAGTCATCCAAGGTTCAAAGGCGGACTCAAGACAACTCGGCGATACTCCTACTCCGCCCGCATAAGGAACCGGATCAATTCGAAAAGAATTTTTTCAAGAAAGGCTACCCCGACTCGTAGAAAGAAGGCGAAACCGAGACAAATCCGGGTATCAACCCAGGTTACCTTACCACTCCCCAACGGACTACGAATGCCGCATTCACACATACAAGGTGTATCAAGACAACTTTCAAAAGAAAGCTGGAGATTCCTTTGAAGGGCGCGCAACGAGGACTCGTCCTAACAAGGACGCCGGAGGAGTGCATCATCCACTGGCCTAGAACCCTCACAAAGACTGAACGTCAAGAAACGGCGGTGTACAGGGATGGCAAGCGACGAATCTTCCCTGGACGGAAGGAGTGGCGTCCAAAGGCTCATGTTCCCAACAAAATCTTGGTGATAGCAAGAGCCCGCACGCCGCTTAACCCTCCAGATGCCCCTGACATCAGGTCCACTAACGAAGGTCTATCAAACATCTCGGCGGACGAAAGAACCCAAGAAGACGAAGGAGAAGACCAGGCGTCATTCAAGGCTAAGAAGAAACAAGCTGAAGGGAGGACGCCGAGACAGAGCGAGCAAGCGCAAAACAAGCCCCGGAGCAAATACCAAGCCGACCAAGGCGAATATGAGAAGATGAAATCTGAAAGGAAAGCTGAAGACGACCATCAGACAACACACGGAAAGATACAAGAGTTGATTGAACGCCTGAAGACTGCTTCAAACCTGAATGACGAGGAGAGGCTCATCAAGGAAGCGCTTCTGAAAGCCACCTAAGAAAGAGATCCCGCTAGGTCACAGTCGAAGGCAAACAACTTGCACATACAAAGAAGTCGGTCTAATGTCTTCGAGAGGATGGGCACGCCGGAGAACTCTAGAAACTCAAGGCGGCTCCGGAGGGATGGAGGAAACCAGAGACCCCCGAGGGTTAATCTCACCCCAAGACCAAACTGACACGAAGAAGTCGCGGAGTCCACATATAGACCCGCAAGAACCCCGACAAAAGGGCAAGATCCTCGTGACAAATCGAAGGGAGGACAACAGGGGGCTATGACAGATTCCCTTGCTTCGCGAGAAAAGACTACAAGGAGTCAAACTACCCCCAAAGTTCAAACCTTCAAATCACTCAAAATACGATGGGAAAACAGCCCAAGCAATGGCTCGAGTCTACTCACAATCCATTGAGTCGGGCCGGAGGAGATGATGACGCAAAAGCCGCTTTTCTTTCCCATGGCTCTAGAAGCTCTACCGCTCCAATGGTTCGACAAGATCAAGAGGGCTCAATAGAATACCGGGAAGATTTGCGTAGAAAGTATTTTGCAATAACTTCGCAGGAATCATCACCCATCCCATCACGCAGCCGAATTAAAGAGCCTCAAGCGGAAGCCAGGGAGAATCCTTGAGAGATTACTATCGAAGATTTGGCGAGATGAGATCCCAGTGCATGACATCACGTAAAGAGAAGTAGTGGATGCATTCGGTAATGGAATCTCTCAAAGATGGCAGTTCTCGGACTTCTACAAAGACAACCCGAGGACCAACGAACAGTTCAAGCTCACCGTTGAGAAAATGATCGGAGCCGAAGAAAGAACCCGTGATCGCTTTCCCGAGAGAAAGAACACGGAAGGCCCGAAGAAAGAAAACAACAACTCTCGCCAATACAAGAAGCGAGGACCGTATAACACGATCGCATTTGCCGGTGCCAAAGAAGCCATACAAACCAAAGTACAACGGCAACAAGGGCAACGGCAAAAGCAAAGACAACATCAAACTAGAAGACTTGCCTTGCGTCTTTCATCCCGGAGCTCATCATACGCTCAAACGCACAACCTTCCGTGAGAGATATAAAGGAAGAGATTCAGCGGAGAAAGGGCACAACCAAGAGGAAAAAGGAGAAGACAACGATGGACAAAAGACAGGGGACTTCCAGAAAGCAACAAGATCTCTAAACGTCATATTCTCCGGAGTTCCTAGATCAAAGAGCAAGAGACAAGACAAGCTAGCACTACGATCGATCATGGCAGCAGAACCCGCAATGCCGCGCTACCTCAATTGGTCCCAATACCCGATTCAATTCACAAGGGAGGATCAATGGACAAGTGTAGGCAACACCGGACTGTATCCCTTGGTGATAGAACCCACCATAGCTGGAGTAACAGTAACCAAGGTACTGATCGACGGAGGTGCAGGGCTGAACATCATATTCTCTGAGACACTGGACAAGATGGGACTAGACCTCTCAGGGTTAATTGCTCCCTCCAAAGACCCTTTTCTACGGGATAGTCCCTGGACGAGCAGCGATACCAATTGGACAAGTCACCCTACCAGTCACTTTCGGAACACCTTCAAACTACCGAACGGAATACGTCAAGTTCGAAGTAGCAGATCTCGAGTCACCATATCATGCCATCATGGGAAGACCGGCAATTGCAAAATTCATGGCTATTCCACACTACCCGTATCTATTGCTAAAGATGCCGGCGCCATTTGGAGTTCTTTCAATCAAAGGAGATCTCAAAAAGGCTTTCGAGTGCGACGTCCAAGCCATTGAAATAGCAAACAAGACTGGTACATTCTTGGAGAAAAGAGAAGTCAATCAAATGGCACAGGAGACAAATCCGGAGGAACTCGAGATACCGGCCAAGAAACAAGCAATCTTGGTACCCCGGAAGAAGCCGACGTCAAGCACATCGATTTACGTGACCGTGATCCATCCAAGACAGCGATCATCAGCTCTCACCTATCCGCAAAATAGGAATTCGCGCTCACCCGCCTTCCTAAGGCAACACAAAGATATATTTGCTTGAAACCGCGACATGCCAGGCGTTCCAAGGGAGCCGGCCGAAAGCACGCACTGATATCAATATGGGATCCAAACCCATCAAGCAAAGATCGAGGAGATTCTCACCGTAAAAGAAAGAAGCCATCAAAAAGGAGATCGCGAAACTACTCGCAGCCGGATTCATCGAGAGAAATCCTACATCCGTTGGCTAGCTAACCCGGTTGCGTACGTAAGAAGAACACCTCAAAATGGCGCATGTGTGTAGACTACACCGACCGAACAAGCATTGCCCAAAAGATCCATTTGGGTTACCAAGGATTGACCAAATAGTGGATTCCACACCAGGATCGGCCCTATTATCATTCCTAGATTGCTATTCAGGGCTACCACCGATAGCGCTCAAAAAAGAAGATCGAGAGCAAGACCTCTTTTATCACCCCTTCGGTGCCTACTTTGCTATAAAACAATGTCATTCGATCAAGAACGCCGGAGCAACGTATCAAAAGAGCGATACGAGACTTGTTTGGGAGAGCAGATTGGCAAAAACGCCAAGCATACGTGGGACGACGTGGTGGTGAAAACAAGGGAGCCGATACTCTAATCCAATACTTGGAGGAGACTTTCAACAACCTTAAGAAGTGGAGGTGGAAGCTCAACCCAACAAAGTGCGTTTTTGGAGTACCATCGGGACAATTACTGGGTTCTTGGTCGGCCAGCTAGAGGCATAGAAGCCGCCTTTAAACAAATCAAAGCTATCACAGAGATGAGACAACCCCCAAAACGTCAAGGACGTCCAAAACTCACGGGGTGCATGGCGGCACTCAACAGATTCATATCTAAACTGGGAGAAAAAAAGGATTACCTTTCTTCAAATTGATCAAGACCAAGGGAAAGCTCGAATGGACTAAAGAGGCGCACAAGGCATTTGAAGAACTCAAACAAGTACCTAACGTCGGCACCAGTCCTCACTCCCGAAAGATCATGAAGACCTCATGCTTTACATAGCAGCTACCAATACAGTAGTCAGCTCAGCAATCATTGTGGAGAGAGAAGAGCCCGGGAACAGCAGTAAAACCCAGAGGCCAGTTTACTACGTGAGCGAGGTCCTTTCGGAATCCAAAGCTCGATACCCTCACGTACAGAAACTGCTCTACTCCATATTGATCACATCAAGGAAGCTACGGCACTACTTGACGACCACAAGATAACAAGTGGTCACAGATTCTCCACTCGGGAGACATCCTACGGAACAAGGATTCAACAGACGCATATCAAATGGGCAGTAGAACTCGGAGCATTAAATCTAGAGTTCACCCCACGAAGAGCAATCAAATCTCAGGCACTTCCAGACTTTATAGCAGAATGGACAGAGCTCCAACAACCCATACCCGACGACATCAAGAGACATTGGAGCATGTACTTCGATGGATCATTGAAGCTCGGGGGAGCAGGAGCCGGATTCTCTTCATATCTCCGTAAGGGAGACAACTCAAGTATGTGTTTGCGAGATAATGTGGCAAGCTACCAACAACGAGGCAGAGTATGAAGCACTCATCCATGGCCTCAAAGTGGCAAAAACTCTGGGAATCAAGAGACTTCAAGTATATGGCGACTCCGCGGTTGTCATAAATCAAGTCAACAAAGACTGGGACTGCACCAAGGATAACATGGGCCTCTACTGCAGAAGTAATACGCAAATTGGAAAAGAACTTCCAAGGCCTAGAAATCCTACACGTGCTCCGAGACGCAAACGTAGCTGCAGACGTATTAGCCAAACTCGGATCTGACAGAGCTCAAGTCCCACCAGGAGTATTCGTCGAAGAATTATCGAAGCCTTCAATCAAAGAGAACCCGGAGCAAGAAAATATGGAGCAATCAGCTCTAACAGGAGTGATGATAATATCTCCAGGTCGCAGAACCACTCCCTGGATCGAGGACATCATCAACTTCATCAAGAACAAAACGCTACCCCAAGACAAAACAGAAGCGACAAGGATCTTGAGAAGAAGCAAGAACTATGTGCTCATCGGGGACAAGCTATATAAAAGAGCAGCATCATCGAGTACTACTCAAATGCATCGGCTCAAGAAGGAAAAGAAATCCTCAAAGAAATTCATTCGGATCTTTGGAAACCACGCAGCGTCGAGAACCCTCGTGGGAAAAGCATTCAGAACAGGATATTACTGGCCAACAGCTCTCAAAGACGCAGAAGAACTCGTCAGAAGATGCAAAGGATGCCAGATGTTCGCAAGACAGGCGCATGTACCTGCACACAACCTAATCTGCATACCACCATCATGGCCTTTTTCGTGCTGGGGACTAGATCAAGTCGGACCACTTAAAAGAGCCAAAGGAGGATACGAATACATTTTCGTAGCAATCGACAAGTTCACCAAGTGGATAGAATACAAGCCTTTGGTTAACTACAGCTCCAACAAAGCAGTCGAGTTCATCCAAGAGATCATGCACAGATTCGGGATGCCCAACAGGATCATAACAGACCTCGGATCACCCTTCACAGCGGCAGAATTCGAAGATTGGGCACGAGATTGCGGCATACAAATCGATTATGCCTCTGTAGCACATCCTCAGGCAAACGGACAAGTAGAAAGAGCCAACGGACTCATCCTTGCCGGTTTAAAGCCAAGACTATATGAAGAACTCAAAGACTACGGAGCAAAATGGATCGAAGAGATACCAAAAGTTGTCTGGGGCCTAAGAACTCAAATCAGCAGAGCAACAGGCTACTCACCTTTCTTCCTAACATACGGATCAGAAGCGGTACTACCAGCAGATCTGATATGGAGCTCTCCACGGATAGAGCAGTTTGAAGAAGGAGAAGGAGAACAGACAAGAAGACTTGAGATCGACTGTGCAGAAGAAGTCAGAGAAAATGCCATCCTTCAGAACGCAAGATACCTGCAAGGACTCAGAAGGCACTATGACAAGAGCACACGACCAAGAAATCTGAACCCAGGAGATCAAGTACTCAAAAGAAACCAAAAGACAGAAGGCAGGCACAAATTGCTCAGTCCGTGGGAAGGACCCTTCATCGTCAAAAGAGTACTGGGACCAGGAACCTACAAACTGATGACCACAGAAGGAGAAGAAATCAGAAACTCTTGGCACATCAGCCAACTCAGAAGGTTCTACCCATAAAGACTCTGACAGCCACAGAGAAGTCGCAGAACACAGACCAACTCTCTGAAGAAGAAGAAGAAAATGGCGTCAGAAGAACTCTAGACCCACAAGAGGTACTAGAATGCGCGGCACTCTAAGGCAGTTCAAAACAAAAAAAGAACTCCAAAAAGAGCGCGGCCGCATGCCTCCCAAGAGGAGAAGAACAAAAAACAGCCCAAATCGGCACTTCAAGAAAGAGAAGTCGACCGACAGAAGGCAACCCCGACCACCAGAACGGAGGTCACCAAAAAAGGGTGGAACCACGCGAAGTCCTATCTCTGGAATAGCGTCCATACCTTAAATCCTAGCGGTAGATCGTGAACTATGACTCAAGAAAAGAGGACGTAGGGATCGGCCCATTTAGGTCGCAGAGGCCATCGAGGGTCCATAAAGAGCCAATATGTCCTACGGCAGAGGACGGCCTTTCGAATCGGGCGTGAACGGTGTAGTGTTATGAAATAGGAACCCATCGTCTCACATCAAGTCTCTCGTAGAAGCGAGAGCAGCCCAAACCGTGCAAGGTGGATTGTAGTGTTGTGAAATAGAAACCCAACCATCTTGACCTTCAGTCCGCAGTGCACTTAAATGGGCCCGGACTGAGAACCCTATATAGGGACGTCATGCTATAGTCCACCGGACAGCATGGGAGAGCCCTTGCCCAGAAGCGGCAACCTAGAGTTAGAACAACTCTACTCGGAGCACGACTCCACCAAACATCTACTAGCAAGTCTAAGAAAAGACAAAAGCTAGAGGCCTAACGATTAGGAGCAAGACTCCACTTATCGTGACATGACTCGAAAAAGGAGGCAACAAGTCACAAGCCGTAAGAAAACAATCCTCGCAGAGTGGGGCACCTAACCCCACCACTTACAAAGAAGTCTCAAGCAAAGACAGCGCTGAAAAATCCGTAATAAAAACAAGTTCTCGGTACTCGAGCACGACTCCACATCTACGGCAAGTCTCGAAAAGAAGACAAGTCGCAAGTCAAAGGAAGGAACCCGCAGACGCAGGGGCAAGGCCCCACCTATTTCAAGCAAGCTGGAGAAGAAAGCAAGCTCAACAACAGGGAAAAAACAACCCTGGCAACCCGGAGCACGACTCCACATCTACGACAAGTCTCGAAGAAAAGAAGACAAGTCGTGCGTCGAAGGAAAGAACCCACAGATGCAGGGGCAAGACCCCACCTATTCCAAGCAAGCCTAAGGAGAAGGCAAGCTCGTAAAACGAGGAAAAAACAACCCCGTCATCACGCAGCAGACGACTCCACAACAGATCTCGAGAAAGAAGACAAGTCAAGCGTCAAAAGGAAAGAACCCGAAGACGCAGAGAGCAAGACTCTATCCTCACGACAAGTCTCAAGAAAAAGAAGACAAGTCGGACGCCAAGGAAAATAACCTAAAAGGCGCAAGAGCAAGACTCCAACAATCTACAGCAAGCTCAAGAGGAGCTAAAGCTGATGCGTAAGGAGAAAATAGAACCCTAACGCACAAGAACAAGACTCCTTTCTACTCAGCAGGTCTACAAAAAGATAAGTTGACTCATCAGAAGAACAACCCCGATGAATACGGAGCAAGACTACAAACTATTACTCGGCACAAGTCTACAAGAAGAAGACAAAGCCAGAGGCCTAGATCTAAAGGCACAACTACACTCAAGTCATCCAAAGAAGAAGAATTCGAGAGGACAAAACAAGACAAGTTGCAAACAAGTCTGCTCGAAGGCAGATCAGATTCATACAAGAACAAAATGAATAAAGGAACAGATATCTTTTATTCAACATCTTGAGACTACAAGTTACATGGGAAACAAAGTCCCTACAAGATACAAAGAAGACTCAGATGCACGGGGAGCCCAATAAGAACTCCCACGTACAAGATACAAAGAAGACCGGGGGACTACAAGACTAAGGAGTACAACAAAAAAAGAAGAAGAAACCGCACCCAACGGCGAAAGGCGTATGGAGCGCCCGACCAGCTCCGAACTCCAAAAGCCTAAACTCCAACAGCTCGAATCACTTGAAGTCAAGACCCTTTGCGCCCAAGTCCATAAACACTGGAGCTCGAAGAATCCCGGCGATGGCAAAGAATGAGCCCCTGGATCAAGATAGGCGACCGCGAAGAAAAACCCTCTCAGAGAAGGCAACGGAGTCCACCACGCCGCAGCCAGGGGGTAGAAAGAACCCGGAAGGGAGCGCCTCAACTCGACAAAGAGTAGAAGGAAGCACCCCCAAAGAGTACCATCTTTAGCAATTCCTCAAAAGGCACAACCTTCCTCGAAGACGAAGGGCGACCAATGCCGGTTGGGAAGCCGGCATATGTCTACCCAAGTAGCAAGAAGGTACACCAAAGAGGATCAAAAGGGCATCCAAGACGAACCCCAACTCGACCCACACCAAGAAAAAACGAAGGAGGAGAGGAGATCATCTTAGATCACAAGACATCCCGCACTCACTCCCCAAACTTTCACGGCGTGGAACTAGCCGCGGGAATAAACCGCCACTATTCCCGATCACAAGACATCCCTCACTCGCAAACAACCCCAAAAGGCGCAGAAAAGGCGCCCGGGGCTGATCCACCACTCAAAGATACCGCCATGGATCTAAAGCGAGAAGAGAAACTCGCCTAGAAGAAGAAGAAGCGAGAGAAGAAGAAAAAGAGACTCGATCCTCAACGAAGCAAAAGGGGGTGTATTTATAGGCAAATACAGGATGGCCTATGGACCAAGTCCACGTAAGACGCAGGCAGCCACCGTGAAGGAACGGTCACCTCAAATCATGCAAGCGGAATTTATGGCTATGATCGCCATACACCGACGCGTTTCCTCGAAAGACGGAGCGCAAAGAAAAGCGCCTTTGTATGACTCGTGAGCGCACGGAAAAAAAGAGAAACGGTCAAAAATCCCGGAGGACGGAGAACCTCTAAGATTCCTTTCCAAAGAAAGAACTCCTAGACGCTCGGGGTCTTTGGATACCCCTGACAAGATTTTTTTCCGAATCGAGAAGAACTCGAGGATAGAGATCTCAAGATCGCGTCGAAGCTTCATCCGAGGAAGAGCAAGGAAAACGCTCTCATGACTCATACTTGAGATGCTCTCGGGGCTCGCGAAGAAAAGATCCATCCAGAGAAAAGAACTCCAAATACGAAGAACTCTCGAAGACAAAGGAAAAGATCTCAAGACCACGACTAAGACTCCGGCCGAAGAAGAGCTCGTGGGAGAAGAGCAATCTAGAGAGAAAGAACTCGTCGAAAGATGTCGAAGACGTAGGCAAAGAACTCAAAGACCTTCCAGCTCTTTGTGCCAAAAAGCAAGAAGCTCGGGGGTTTACATTCTCACGGGTGCACTTTTTCAAAAGCGCACACCGTGTGATGATCTCAAGACCATATCAAGGCTTCGCCCAAAAGAAAGAGCGAGGACTACTTCCACAACTCAGCCTTGAGATGCTCGGGGCTTGTGGATACGGGATCACCTAAGACTCCGTAGAGTTGTTCGCAGATTCTATCCCAGCCCCGCGGCCACAAACAACTCCCGAAGACAATGGAAGCATAGCTACGGTAGACTTCTATTGTAATCGATAGAACTCTAGTCGATTACCATGTTTAGAGTTTGGGTGTTCGAATCCTCGACGGACAACCCTCTCTCTATCCGACTAGGTCCGTAGCAAGCTCTTTGGCCCCTTGAACTATAAAAGGCGGCCAAAGAGCACCTCGTGAGGAGAGCGCAACTTTAACACATCAAGTGTCAGAAAACCTTGCAACCGATCCTCGGTTGACCCCATCAATCAAAAAACGGCTCACGCCGACCGGACGTAAAGGTCTTTACTCAATCAAGGATCGACGGCCCGAACCGCGATAAAAACCCGGCTCTCCATGTCAATCGGCGCAACAAACCGCCGGACTCGGGTTCATCGAGGCCCGAACAAACCGCCCGGCCAACCCGTGGGGCGGGCTCTCGGTCGTCAAAAACATCGACAATATGCTTGCCGCGAAAAATGGATCTTCTCCGAAGAGATCGGAGGAGCGCGGCACGGATGCTACTGCTTGCCAGCCGCCCGCCCACGCCCGCACGCTCACATGACCTCGTGAGACGTGTGGTGAAGTTGGCCACTCGGGGGATAATCGCCACGAGACCCGTGAAGAAGTCGCCTTCATCAACAACGAAAGAACGGGTATCGCCAACCGTAGCGTAGCTGGAATAACCGGTCAGGGCCACCATTCCAAGGCAACCGGGGGTACAACTCCAACTATAACCCCAGTCGACCATCATTGAAGGACCTGATGCAATCGGGCCGCGAAAATTAACGAAAAATCTTACCAAAAGATGAGCCATCAAGACAAGATCCTTGAGGGTGTAAATAACAAGCTTGAAGGGTTGACATCACCGTGAAAAACCAGCTCAGCTTCAACAAGATGGTAGAGACACGCCTAGCCCCGTTATTGCGGCCCAAGTGCCGCTTAATGACTCGAAGGATTCCGGGGCAACCCGAGGTCCCACACGAGTTCATCAATATGATATCTCCGAGGCTCGCCCAACCCGGTAAGCTAAAGAAGATCCCCTGTGGACTCGCCGTTTATCGCCAAGAAGGGAGACCCCAAGCGTCCCAATCATCACCGTGCTATTGGCCCCCACAACTTAGCTAATGCATTTTGTGACTTGGGGGCGGTATCAACGTGATGTCCAAGGCCACCTTCAACAAAATCCATGGAGGAACGCTTACTCCCGCCAACTTTGTCCTCCAAATGGCAGATCAAACAACAAGGCGGCCCGAGGGAATTTTGGAAGACATGCTCATTAAAAATCCAAGATGAATACATCCCCTCGCAGACTTTGTGATCCTAGACATGGGCCCAAAAGAGGATGTGTCTCTTCTTCCGGGGGAGGCCATTCCTCTATACGGCCAAAAGCGACATCGATGCTGGGAAGGGCTTCATCATCTTCCATATCAAAGACAAGGCGGTAAAGTGCCCATTCATTGGGTACAAGCAACAACACACCCAAGCAATCATCGTCATCAAGACCGGTGTGGAATGTTGAAGGATCTCGCCCGAGACCCCCTGAGCAGTGCCTCCCGCCAAGAGCGGGGAAAGTCGGTGACAGTGACTATAAATAAACCGCTCAAAAAAAAAAAAAAAAAGGGTATATTTAAAAATATATATATATATATATATTTATATATATATATGTTTCATAAAATATTTTTATTAACAAAATATTTTGGAAAAACTAAAATAAAAATCTTCATAAATAAAATAAGTCTTTACATGAAAAATAAAGAAAAATATTTTCTACATAAAAAGTATATACAAAAATATTTTTAAAATAATTTTTCTATTTAAAAATAAATTTATATGTGAAAATTTTTGGAGAAAATTCAAAAAGGGAGAAAACGGTCGAACCGGGAGCGAAGCAAACAACGGCCACGAAACTTTTTAAGTGACCGTTGAGCACGCCCGCCATATCGAAAGCAAAGAATGTTCCTCGGGCGCGCCAAGCACCCTGCTGCGCGGCCGCACCCGCGCCGGCGCCGTCTCGGCCCCCCGCCGCCAACGGCTCCCTAGCCGCTGTGTGGGCGTCCCACGACCGTTGGCCCGGCTATAACAGCCCGAGCACCTGGTGTGAGAGCACACACCTCTCATTTTCACTCTCTCTCACTCTCGCACTCTCTCCCGCTTGTTCTACACTCCATTTTCTCCACCAAAAACATTGTGCCGAGCAAGATTGCGGGTATGAAAGTTCATACTAACCCTTGCACACCCGAGGTCTCGCCAATCATTTTTGCAAAGAGCCATGAAGAAAGCCGGAAGATCTTCTGGCGGGTTGAGGCGGTCGTCAAGACATAGCTCACGGCATACAAGCACAAGCTCCGCCCTCAACTCGACAACCTCAAGACTCTCCCATGCAAGAAGATGCCGCACCCGCCGGGAGGAAGAAGCTCAAGCTCCCCCTCGACAATCGACGGCCGACGCGCCGTACCTCGACCTTCGTGGAAGGACGGAGATGCAAGCATATCTCCTACTCAAGGATCGTGTGTTCCAACACACGCCGAATCGACCCCGACCTCCTCGATCGCATGGTATGGACGATGAACTCCCTATCCTTTGGAGAGCGGTCGGGTGGCGGGACATTCCCCCTCTCGAGGAGGAAGGTTCTCGCCTCCTAACAATTCGCTTTTTATGCACACTAGTAGAGGACCAGGCTAGGAATTTCTTTCCGCCTCTTTAGTACACTTTATCATGTTACATGGGCGGACCTAGCTCGTTACTGGGGGTTTAGTTATTGATTTGCAATAAACATAGATGCTGCTCCCCCCGGCTTTGTCAGAAACCACTTTTGGGAGGAGATATCCGGTGCACATGAGACCGGTACTTTCAAACCTCGCCACTCACGTGATCCAAAGACCCATCACTTAGATTTATCCACCGCTGGATCTCGTTGACTTTGTTTCCTAGACACGGGGTTAGATGGGTAAATGAGGTTGAATTAAAATTACTCTATGCTGTTGTCCACAAGGTTAAGGTAGCTCCAGTGGTAGAGATGTGCGTGAACTTTTACATATTATCACAAAAAGTTGTTGTTCCCTCCACCGCACATCTCTTATCACACGCCGCGCTCGCGCGATTGGGGCTTTGGAAAATCAGCCAGATAGAGTACATTTCCACACCCAGGGACCTTTGGACTGTTGCGCAGCTAGTGCAGGGGCACTTAGTTAAGGTTTTACCATCTGGCGAGCTTGGTCATCTTTTCCCTGGCTATGCAACTATAGTTCGGTTACCTAACCCGGACTTACAGGTTGTATACAAGCCGACACTAACATTTGAGCTCGAGATCGATAGCTTGCGCGCAGAAAGATACCCCCATCGCTCTTCACGCAGTGTCGGGAGACCGTAGGTCGGATCCTCCTCCCACGGGCCCTACTTCACGCCCGCGTACCACGCCCACGGCCTACACCAAGTGTTCCCAGAAGCATGGCCTCACCCTATGGGGACCCCAGGGGTAATACCCGGGTATGATCCTAGGTGGGAGCCGCCGCCTCACACCGGCACCATCGAGTGGCCTGAAAGGAGATACAAAGAGCATGGAGGGCCAACAGGTTTGATTTTGACGACAAACCGATGATATGCCCCCACAAGTTCAAAGACAGGCAGCCACCACAAGGGGTGGAGGCTATCGGGATCCAGCTGCAGCACCTCAATTGGAGTCCAACATGGCTACTCACCATGCACGCGAGGAAGCATTCTAGAGGTACCAAGGCTTCGATCCCGATCCGTAGGCCTCCGGATAGCTTGGGGAGGACCCCCACAGGTATCATTGCATTGCATATTTAATTCCATCAAATTTTTATTTTATTTTAGCATGTTTACATTTCAGCAACATTGCATCGAAAAAAAAAAAAATCCAAAAATAAAATAAGTAGCTCTTCTTTGTGCCTTAATGCTTATATTTATGAGCTATAAAAATGTTTAGTCTTAGTCCCTTGTTGAAATGATGAATAGTTGCTCTGTCTTATGCTTTGCCTGTGCCTAGTTTATAATTCAAGTTCTCTAAAGTTTGGGTTTAGTGGCTAATTCTAAAACTCATCCTGAAAAAAAAAAAAAAATTCATGTGGGTTGCATATGCTCTATCTAGTCTAAGTTGTTACCAAATATGATATGGTACAAATGGATTTGCTATGACTTCGTCCAAAAGAGAAACTTGACATCCGGGAATCTATGCTTTAAAAAGAGAAATGTTTTTGGGCTATGCTAAAAAAAATGAGATGAAAAATGGACAAGTGTCCGAGGGCGAGTAGAGCCCACATCTCTAAAAAAAAAAAGAAAGGAAAAAGAAAAGAGAGGAAATAAAAGACAAAGTCTAGGGCGAGCGAGCCCACCTCTCCAAAAAAAAAATAATAATATAGCAATAAAGCCCATGCTTTCTCGGAAAAAAAAATAAATATTATCTAAATAAAATCCCGGATAAAAAGTTGATCAAAAGGATGAATGATAAGCACCATTTGTTATAACCGTTCTATCTAGCAACCGCCTAGGCTTTGAGAAAAGCCGGAAAGCCCCGCTACGATGAAAGGTAATAAAGGGTGGGAAAAAGATGTGCCATTTTATTCGAACTCGGGTAGAAAATCTTATTATAACCCCGGCACTTGTAAAACGTAATCGGCATAGTAGCAACTCCTGATCAACAACCAAGTACTTATCTCTTTTTGCTCGAGGACGCGCAAAAGGGTAAGCTTGGGGAGTTTGTTGACGGTAACCAACGACATATTTTTTTCCGTCAACTTACTACCATAAAGGGAGTAAAATTAAACCTTTTATACTCATATACATTTATCACTAATAAATTCCACTTGTAGTGTCTTGTATTTTATTTTTGCAGATTTATAATAAAAGCAAGTGGAAAATCGACCAAAGTACGCCTTCCGGAAAAGCGCATTATTGCAAAATCCAAGCCCAAGAGCAAATTGACCCAAAACATCAAATGCGGGCCGAGCAAAGCCCGGCCCACAACTTTTCGTGGCGAAAGACGACACCCCACCGAGACCGGGCCAGGCCGAGCCCAGGGGGCGCGCACCACCAGTGCGGCCGCACCCTCCCCGAGGCGGTTTCGCCCAGCCTCGGGAGGCGGTTCGTGCACCTTCCAAACGGGGTTTCCCGCCCTTAGTTGGTCGGTTTGCGCATACAAGGAAGGTTTACCAAAATCGGTTTTGGTGTAAATTAGCACTTAGGCCCCTCCTCCAAGTGTATAAGTAGGCCCCTCTCTCCCTCTCTCAACACACACCACTTGGAGTCCAAAGAAACCAGCAATCTCTCTCTCTACCACCTCTACCTCTCTCTTCTTCTTCTTCTTCTTCTTTCTTCTTCTTCTTTCTTCTTTATTCTTTCTTAGTTAACACTTGGAGTAGAAGAGCTACAAGGAGGGCTTGTCTCCTAGAAGAAAGTGCTTTGGTAATACATCTACTCTATGGAGCATTCTTCTATTTACAAGTCTTATATCTATGTTCTTTGCCTAACTTATGAACTAGAGTATAGTTTTGTTCATGTTCTTGTGTTGGTATATGAACTAGCATATAGTTTACATATCATAATCTTGACATGTTCATCACATTTCTTCATCGATCATCATATGCCTAACTTGATTAGAGGTGGGATATTGGTTCGTTGTTCCTTCGGGTTTGCTCTTGTTCTAGTCCGTCCATTCGACGAGTGGGGATCCCTGGGGACAAGAGTAGTGCTCTAATATGCGGGGGCATGGTGCTCGGGTATTATGACACCTGCGGATATGAGTGCATGCCACGGTTGAGGGGGTAGGCGGCTTGGTCGTGACAAGCCTTGACCGTCCCCTTGAAATCCCCCACGCTCCGCCTCTTTGTAGGGGAGTTCGTAAATGCTTCCTATCGGGCCGTATGGTATCCGGGGAGTCTCCCGCTATCCTAGACCTAACCACGACTAAATCGGTTTTGCATATGATCCTAACTATTCATTTGTACTAGAAGAATTCCCCGCGCGTTGCTGCGGGACTTTCGTATTAAGCGAATACAAATGCAAAGTGGAAAGTCATGTGAATACGGTCATGCTTCTTTAATTTGTGATCATATATAAGCCGCCGTGGATGTTTTGAACATCTCGTAGAAAATCAAAGAATCATCGTGATCCGGTATGAAATGACAATGACATCGTTTTTACGTAAGCTCATGCATGGCACATGTGCGGGCTAGTAAGCATGTATAGGTATGGAAACCACAAGAAAAATTTTGTTATAGGGAAAACATTTTTTTGAAGGGTACATATATAGGATGGGAAAAATATCAATAGTAATAATTCAAACGGTCTCCCCGTGTTTCCATGAGTACATATGTCAACATAAAAGCTAGGGCAGCCTTTCATTTGTTGCGTGTTTTTCGAAGGCCGATGATATGGATGTTGTGCTCACCATGCACTTGTCGCGATGTCCACAACGTTGGGTTCGGACGAGAGGATGTTGTGGAGACCAAGGTGCTCCGTCAGCGATGGCCCTTCATGGAAGACCACGGGTTCCCCGCCAAGGATCAACGAAGTATGAGCAGCACACCTCTCACGCTGTTTAACGAAGGAGAGGAAACACGGTGAAGATGGCTTGACCGAGGAGATCCGTGATGGCGCACGGAGCTCGGCATTGACTTGGCGGGCGTCTGGCCGCAACTCAATGAATGATGGCAACAAAGAGAAGGCTCTTGGCAGCAACAGCGAGATGGAGAAGTCGCTATTTATAGACGCGTGCCAAGGAGCCAGAGGTCATGCGGCAAGAGATGTAACGCTGGTGCCGGTGGTAAAGTGGCAGCGTTTTATTGGCTTGGTGATGGAAATTGATGGATCCGGTGGAAACCGATGAGGAGGTGAATGAGCACTCGGCTTTGAATATTTTGAGCAAAGATGCAACCGACGCCGCTGGATTGAAACGGACATGGATCAAAGTGCTGATGACATGGACGTTGATGTGGCACCCCTGCATGTCGAGAGAACTCCTCTAGTGGCCTCCTTCTATATAGGGGTTATAGATGGCTATGACTAGATACATTAGAATTACTCCTTTAGGTTATTCATTTATTCATTTATTCTTTATCTATTTTCTTTATCCTTTTTGCTGGTGGATTCTTAAGTGTGTGTCACACTATCCATATACCGTATTGCTTACCCCCTGTTATGAACACTTTGGTCTAAGCAAACACATGTTCCTCTATTCAGATGCCATGCTAATTTATTAATCACATGCCTTCCCTTGGGAAAATATAAATAACGATACCCCGAATACTTCCGGGTGAAATGCTACAATGATAGATCCGTCCTATGCGCTTATGATGAATATCTAAGATGGCAAGATCTATCCCGTTGACAATCTCATTTTGGATCACCGACATGGTGGTTTACTTGGGAATGTCACGGTGCATTTCTCGGGCGCTTTTATTGGGGATGGGTTTTATACCTATTTCCTTTGATTGCGTTAAGAAATGCCAACAACTACTTCCTCTCCGCCGGTTTGTAAGTCGCTTTGACTTTTTTGGTACATCCATTTAGCTATGTATCTAGATACTATAATATGCTTGGATACATAGCAAAATGGATCGAACCAAAAAAAGTCAAAGCGACTTACAATTTGGAACGGAGGGAGTGTAATTTTTTGTGATCTGTGCCTCCTGTCCATTAGAGTGGCTATTTTTTTGTTGGTTCGCCAAACTTAACGCAACCCTCCTCCTTTACCCGGTTTGGGACCTCTGCTCGGTGATGAAGCTACCGGTGATTTCCATCGAACAAAGAGGCATCAACGCATCATCCGTGTCGCTTGAATTTTTCACGCCAGAAGTGAGGAAAGGTGATAATTTCGCCGCTTGTTTTCTTCATAGATGAATACACAAGCTTGAGAACACCGACCGCTTCCGGCGAAGTACTACTACTATCTTGTCTTACAAAATTTTTCCCACTAAACGAACTGCTGCTAAACGCCTAAACTACGCTTTGTTTATATTCCTCTATTCCCTGAACTACTTCTACCGTTGTTTGTAAATGCTTGACTTTTTTTGGTACATCCATTTAGCTATGTATCTAGATACAATAATATGCCTCAGATACATAGCAAAATGGACGAACCAAAAAGTCAAAGCGGCTTACAATTTGGAATGGAGGGAGTGCAATTTTTGTGATCTCAGGCCTCTGGATTGTGTAGTCCTCACAGTCGCCTATTACGTAATGAACTCAGATAATATTAGGGCCTTGCTAATTTCTAGGTGACTTGAAATTTTCAAATCTGCTCAGCGAAGCTTTTTTTAGATAATGGGTGAGAAAAACATCCGCCTCTACATCCGAGGATGTACACAAAATGTTATTACAAGTAGTGGATAAAAAGGTAGATCAAAACAAGTCTCTAAAACAGATATAAAGAGAACTAAAGCAAATGATAAATGTGCTTTCACCCTCTATAGGGAAACTCCAAAGTAAACACTTCTAGTTTTACGCTAATTAGCGAGAGTGTGTTCTTGTCTTGTTCATCACGCTGCAACCTGGGCTCGCATCGCAGCCCAATAGGCTCATCGAAAATTACCTTCGATAACGAAAAACTTTCATTTTGTTAAAGATAATATCGTTTCGACAATACCAAATGGCCCAAAGATATAGTCGGACGCCAACCCAAATCAAGTCTCTAATCCTTTTATTCTCGATTAGTAAGCCATGTACCAAACATATGGCTTACGTAGATCTAGGCTGGTGTTGACACCTATTATAGCATAATATTAAAAGTCAACTAAATATGAAATAAGGGCATAAAATGAATATCAACATAGACTAGGGGTATTACTAACATAATTCCACGAGCTTTGGTGATTTATATCTTTTCAGGGACTTAACAGATAAATGCAGAGAAGAATGGAGAAAGTTCCAAAATAAACATCCCAAACGATGACAAGACTTGGCCGTGAAGTAAATCAACCCGAAAAGTGGACTAAAACATTCTAGAAAGTACCGTGAGAACACCGGAAGGAACCGAGAGGCTCGAGGAGAGGCAAAGTCCGGCGCCGCCAGTGCCCATTTAGGCCGGCCGCCAGGTGGGTCCCACCTGTCATCCTCCCCTTCCTATGGCGGTTTACCACCGACTTTGAGGTTGTATCTACACCGTTGCCAAGGTCGGTTTGATCCAAGGGCTATCGTTCATCGCCAAGGCCTATATAAGAAGACCCTCGACCCTGTGGTGAAACCCTAACTCATTCTAATTCATTCTACTTTATTATCTCTCACCGTAGAGGTATCCCAAAGTAAGGATAACCTCTCTCTAAGGGTTTAGTGAATTAGAAGAAGATTAGAAGAGGATTAGCTATGTAATTAGAACTAGATTAGCCATGTAATTAGAAGTAGATTAGATCTAACTTAGATCTAATCAAGACTAAAGGAGAGTTGAACTACACTTTGGTTCCGAGATGTCTACAGAGTTTGGTATGTTTCATATCTTATCTTTGGATGACTTGTGATTTATATATTTATCTTTTCTATTACTATATGCTTTCTTTATAAGGTTAAGTATAGTTGTTATATTATTGCATGGGATCTTCGCCGTATTGAGGGCTCTAGTTATTCATGGTAGCTAGAGTTGTAATCGATAGTGTAGACTTGGTGTCTAGGCTATAGGTTACCCGAGATTGCGCCCAATCCCACGGTTAGTTGTGGTAGCCCCAGTGTGACAACTCAGTAAGGCCCGTGTAATCCACCACGTTCGGATTGGTGTTTCAGAGCTTTTGACGACCTTCTCCCAACTACCTTCTTCCTAGTCTTCCTCGAGAGTTGGAAAGGATCTGTTGCTCCAAAGTGTAATAATGTAATTACTATCATAGAACCATAGTAATAGAGAAGTGCATAGGAACCTTGAACTCTCTTTGACCTCTTGATTAGTTTAATTATTCCTTAACATTTTAGGTAGTTTTTTATTATTTTATGATACTTATCCTTTAACATTTACCCCCTTACTATAGTCTAGTGGTTTGCTAAGTTAGTAGATGCATGATTGTGACTTATTAGAATCTCTAGCCAAAGCTTCCCGTGGATACGATACTCTAGAATACTCATCCTAGGGAAAAGCTACAATGGTAGGTGTTACGTGCGCTTGCAGAATCCTTCATATTCTTTTAGCACTTAACAATTGCCAACAATCTTTTTGCGCCGTTCTTTGGGGAAGCAATTGGCTTAAAGATTCGATAACGATCTTGATGTCGCTAATTTAGTGTATCACTAGCTTTAGTAGGATTACCCTTGTTACGCTTGAGTTGTGGAATAGATAGGACAAAAGATGTCGCTTGCGACTTTCCGACAAGACTCCACAAGAAAAGAAAAAAAAGATTGAAGAACCCAGGTGCCCGATCAATCAAGATTCATCACACATTGGAACCCCGATATCTCAAGGTATGTATTTAAATATATATATTATTCTAACCATATCTAGATTGAAGAAGAAGTCGCCGTCACAAGAATTCAATGCACTCATCTCATGTGACGTACATAGAAGCTTTACATTATGGTAAGTATGATTAAAAGGTGAGATAATCTTGACTATAAATTAACTAAGTAGTTATCATTTAATTTCTTGCATTGCATGTTTACTTGATCAACTCATGCATTCACTCCGCTTAGTCTATGTTTTCTCATAAGTAGATCCATTGCATGTTTAATTCCTTGCATACATTCATGTAGTTTGCATCTAAAAAAAAAAAAAAAAATCCTCACCTTGATCATGCTCTTTTATCTCTCTATTTTGAATAAATCTCTATAAATGCTTTCATGCTACCTTTATCTACTATAGTATGCTTTGGTTTGGAAATTCTCCTATTCGCGAATAGGGTATTTCCAAAGGCTTTTAAATTAAGCATGGTGCTTAGGTTAAAATGTCTTCCTTAATTAAATTAGACATGGAGTCTAGTTTGGTTATTGAACTAAAAATTGCTTGTGTAGACATTGGATATTTTGTTGGACTAACCCCTGCGAGAAAATTCTCAATTCCAATTCAGGTAAGTCAAGAGATGAACTCGGATCGTAGATGAAACAATGCATATGATGAACTCCAACCTTGTGCAAAAAGACACAGCTCATTCATCATTAATGGAAGAACTGTAAGTATCAAATATCATTCACTCTGTCTTTTTTGCTACAAGTTACCTTTGCCTTGATCCACGTGCTAGAGTGCAGCCATAAACAAAATTGGTTATAAGATATGATAAATAAAATATGTGCTAAGAGTAAACAAAGAACTACCTTTTCATTAGCATAGATTGGATCATATGAACTTGGACAACAACTCCCGCTTCAACCATGTTGTATATTCCTTCGTATATGTCCACTAACATTTTGCGTAAAAAAGGATCTGTGCTATGTCTATTCAATGATGAAGAGTGTCATAAAACATGATATAAAAAGAAAAGCTCTCACTCAAAAAGAAGTGGATGGATAAAGCAACAGACCAAAAGAACATCAAACACGGTAAGTGAATATAAATGACATATTTGTATACAACCTTTGTCTTATGTTCTCTATAAAATAAATAATATATATATCTGAGCACATGATGGCTCATGGTAAAAAGTAACATGTTCCTAGGACAAGTTCCCTTCGGGTATTCTTTGTCACTAACCTTGCAGAAACCAAGGATGAACAACATCTAAGGACATGGTGATTACAACACAACTAGGGATGGTCTAACATTCACACTTAAAGTGTCGAATGACAGGGAAGGCTCAAGCATGGGGAGGAAGGTCGACTCCTCTAAAGATCATCCGACATTACTCTTCCTCTACTCAAGCTTCCGTCACTCGACATGCCGGAATAAAATCATGAGAGGAGCAAAAAGGTCTAAGCACAATTTAAAGACAAGAAAGGAAGGACGATGCAATAAAGGAGACAAGTAAGGAACAAGTTACACAAGAGGCCAAAGAAGGCGGCGACACTATTTGGCGACGCGTGCACCAAGTAGTGTTAGCGGCGCACATGCGCCAGCAACAATAACAACGCACATACATGCATGCACGTAGCAATAGCAATGCACTGATAACAATAGCACGTGCACCAGTAGCGTTAACAGCGCACATGCGCCCGAAGAATAATAACAAATAAGACATGCATGCATGTATGTAGCAATAGCAATGCACTGATAACAATAGCAACGCACACCCACACCACAAGTGGCATGTTTCTCGTGTCTAGCCTTTTCCCGTCAATGGGTCAAGATTTTTTTTTAGCCCAAACTTTACACTCTAAATTTTGAAACTTTGTACTCCAACAATAAAAACTTTGTACTCTTAGATGTAAAACTTTACACTCCAAAATTTGAAACTTTGTACTCCAACAATAAAAACTTTATACTCTTAGATGTAAAACTTTGTACTTTAGATGTAAATTTTTATCATCACGAAAATTATCTCAAAACATATCCAACATGGATCTAGTTTTGTAGATCTCGTTATAATTAACGCGATGGTGGAAACGGAATTGAAAACAGATGTTTGACGAAGAAGTTATTATATTTTAAAGGGAAACGATAAAACAAAAAAAGAAAAGAAAAATATGCGCCGACCTGCCCCGTCACCGCATGCACGCGCACGCCAAGACTAGTTCTCGCAAGACGCTGTATACACATGTGTGGAAATAGTCAAGGAGGAATCTAGAGGAGGAAAAGGCGTGTGCGCCAAGAACCGAAGTGGTGCGCGCGCGCCAAATAAAGTTTGGGCAAAGAAGGAAAGCTTCAAGCGAAAGAAAAGGACCACCACAAGGTGCTATACTGTCACACATCAATAATAAGGTAACATCTCGAGGTAAGTTGTCATTAATTAAGCTTTATCTTAATTATGGTTTGTTCATAAAGAAAGAACTAACCATGTTGGAATAACAACCTTGCTTGATCTAGTTTATTAGCTTAACATGTTTTGTTTCTTTAGTTGTTCCTACCACCACCCTCTTGATCTTATAGTCTTAATCTTATAAGCCAGAATTTTTGCTTACCTTGTTTTGAAAGAACATAATCATAATCATGCTCTATTGGTGTTTAGATAAGAAAAATCCTCCAAGAGTCAATGAGCTTGATTTGATCTCGTCGAATGTTTTAATCACAAACAATCATGCTCAATCTTCTGATCTTGTCACCCAAGTTAGGTTTAAGAAAAGTGTATGATAAATCAACTCTATCTTGTTTGATGTGCTTATGGTTAGAGAAGAATGAATGAAGTTTTGGTTCCTGTTGGTGTTTTCCCACCAACAGAGCCCATGCACTTGATCTCTACCATGACTTTGCAAGCGAGGACACACTTTGAGCAAAAAGGTGGAGTAGCCTATCGGTCTCTCCAAAATTCAACAAGTGAATGTCTTGCAAGCATGCACACTAAACAAGACGTTGCCTACATCAATGCTTCATTTTAACTCATAAGGCAAAGAACATGGGTGACGTTGTCCTTCACCATCATGGAGCACAACCGTCAAGATCGGTGATTCGCTCAAGGAAACAACAAGGTAAGAAGTCTTGTTCAGAGGACTTAAAACATTGAACCCTCGCCGAAAAAAGGTAACTCGGTAGTTATCCATATTTAATTATTAGCATTGCATCTCAAATTACATATCATCTTTTTGCATCTTGCATTAGCATATGTATTTCCTTACATTGCATAATCATTTTCCTTTAGCATATTTAAATTTTTGCATTAGCATTGCATTGAAAAATTCTTAAGCCCCATGTGAATAATCTTATGGCGTATAACAACCCATAAGGATATTCACCGTGGTGGCACAAAAATAATTATGCATTCATCTAGTTGCATTTGTGTCACAACCTGCCCTCCAAAGCCGCACCGCACAGCCCTTCCGAGGGGCGCGCACACGTACACATAGCACCTTGCTTACACTTTCGTCCTCGCTTCGTGTAAAAGGGTTAACCCGAAGGTGATATGGCTGGAAGGCAAAGGCTTATAAGTTGGCTCCACCCTTGCTCAACTAGCAAGGTGGTACTAACATGTGCACTCAGCACTCATAGGCCACTCATGGGCCACATCCAAATTGGGCTGGGTGTCACAATTTGCATCATAGTTCGTTGCATACATACAAAATTATAAAACTCCAAAAATAATTAGAAGAAAAAAAAAAAATCTTGCTGAAGTTCTATGTGAAATAATCATGATTCATCTTGAAAATCTTTAGACACATGAAGCCTATGTGGCAAACCACTAACGCTTAATCAAGTTCCACTAGCTTTGTTGTCTATTTGAGTTCAACAGATTTAAAGGGAGAAAGACATGATAGGCCGACTTCATTGTCACTATCTACCTCAACTTCCACAACCCCGACACTCCAATCCAAATTGGGGGGGAGAGCACCCCCGGTTATCACGATAAGTATCTCTACTACTATATTTATATTATTATTATTAGCTAATATTTTGGTTTGCTTAGTTTGTTAAGAGTATAATTCATAAAATCGTTTAAAGAGTTTTTAGTAGAGTGTGATCTTTAAAGTGTGAATATAAATAAATAAATAAATAAGAGTGTACAAGAAGTTTTCTTTTTCCATCAACATAAAATAATCTCTCAAGATAAATCTCATGCATGGAGATGATGAATAGTTGCTCCGTAGTAATTCCTTTTTCATTACCTAGCTTTCAAGCTTAATTTACCTTAAACCTGAAAACCTATGGGTTGCAAATTGCTTGCTCTAAGGTCTAGGTAATTGACGGATATGATATATGAGAGTCCGAAATGCTATTGATCTTACTCCTAGTAATACTAGATTTCGGAGATTTATTTTGAAAATTTAAAAGTGCACATGATAAGTTCCTGTGTGACAAAGTGTTGAACCTCCTATCACAGCCATATATACATACTTCCTAGATTTAGGAAACCTTTTGACATATATAGGCTGCTTGCTTTGTATTGAGTTTGTTCAATCTTTGTTGACCCTTAGAAACTTATCATGTTTAGATCATGTACACTCCACTTTATTCCGCTATATCCACTCTACTTATCCACCATATATATATATATCACTATCACTTCACTCTAGCCAACAAAAATGTTCTATTCCTATTCCGGGAAAGAGCAACTAAAAATATTTCCTACCCATTCATTGCTAGCTAATATCTTACAAAAGCACCATTGCATTTATTTATCTCTCACAAATATTGCAAAAAGAGATTTGGGTTGTAGACTATTCTTTAAAAAAAAAGGGGGAGATGAGAAATGGACAAAAGTCCTACGGGCGAGTAGTAGAGCCTACCTCCCTAAGAAAAAAAAAAAAAGAGAAAATAGAGATGAAAAATGAACAAGTGTTCGAGGGCGAGTAGAGCCCACATCTCTAAAATAAAGATGAAAAATGGACAAGTGTCCGAGGGTGAGTAGAACCCACATCTTTATAGAGAGGAAATAACAGACAAAAGTCTAGGACTAGCGAGAGTCCACCTCTCTAAAATAAAGAAAAAAGCTACAGCCCGATTCTCTACAAAAATTCAAAAGAGAGATAATTCCTTAAGGAGCATAAGTAAGATATTCCTCATCTATTTATTCTACTTTATTATATTCTCTATATTTTATCCACCATACACATGCACCACTTGATCAAGCAGATTTGTAACTTTGGATCCATTGCTTGAATTTACAATATATGTTTAGTAAGTTTAGTTTTCTCCTACCTATGAACTCCACATATAAGCTTTAGATATAGGATGAGAGAAAAGAAAGTATAGAGTGCTATTGCCTAAGCCAAAAATATTACATCTTATGAGAGACAGAAACATTACTTTCTTACCTAAGAGAGGATCCACAAATACCACAAATGAGAGACTAGAGAGTGTCACACCGAGAACTTTGAGTTTTATTTTGAAAACCTGCAAAACTTCAGAAGGACAGTTGAACAAAGAGTTTGAGATATGGTGCTTGACTTGATTGTTCTATCTTTCAATTACCCAAGATTTCAAGAAAAAGCTATAAGCTCCATGGTTAAAGGTAATACGGGTAAGTTAAAAGTTATCAAAAATTTATTCTTATCCGAGAGAAATTTTGTTTGAAAGCATGTGTACTTTTGAGGTGTGAAAGCGTTGTAGCAACTCCCGATCCATTGCTAAGTTTGGCTTTGCTAGGGACTAGCAAAGGGTAAGCTTGGGGAACTTGTTGACACCTATTATAGCATAATATTAAAAGTCAACTAAATATGAAATAAGGGCATAAAATGAATATCAACAAAGACTAGGGCTATTACTAACATAATTCCACGAGCTTTGGTGATTTATATCTTTTCAGGACTTAACGTATAAATGCAGAGAAGAATGGAGAAAGTTCCAGAATAAACATCCCAAACGATGACAAGACTTGGTCGTGAAGTAAATCAACCCGAAAAAGTGGACTAAAACATTCTAGAAAGTACCGAGAACACCAGAAGGAACCAAAGGCCGAGGAGAGGCAGGCCCCTGGCGGCCGCCAGGCCCATTTAGGCCGGCCGCTAGGTGGGTCCCACCTGTCATCCTCCCCTTCCTATGGCGGTTTACCACCGACTTTGAGGTTGTATCTACACCGTTGCCAAGGTCGGTTTGATCCAAGGGCTATTGTTCATCGCCAAGGCCTATATAAGAAGACCCCCTGACCCCAGGGTGAAACCCTAACTCATTCTAATTCATTCTACTTCATTATCTCTCAGCTGTAGAGGTATCCCAAAGTAAGGATAACCTCTCTCTAAGGGATTAGTGAATTAGAAGAAGATTAGAAGAGGATTAGCTATGTAATTAGAACTAGATTAGCCATGTAATTAGAAGTAGATTAGATCTAACTTAGATCTAATCAAGACTAAAGGAGAGTTGAACTACACTTTGGTTCTGGAGATGTCTACAGAGTTTGGTATGTTTCATATCTTATCTTTGGATGACTTGTGATTTATATATTTATCTTTTCTATTACTATATGCTTTCTTTATAAGGTTAAGTATAGTTGTTATATTATTGCATGGGATCTTCGCTCGTATTGAGGGCTCTAGTTATTCATGGTAGCTACAGTTGTAATCGATAGTGTAGACTTGGTGTCTAGGCTATAGGTTACCCGAGATTGCGCCAATCCCACGGTTAGTTGTGGTAGCCCTGTGGGTGACAGCTCTGTAAGGCCTGTGTAATCCACCATGTTCGGATTGGTGTTTCAGTAGAGCTTTTGGCAGCCTTCTCCCAACTACCTTCTTCCCGTCTTCCTCGAGTTGGAAAGGATCTGTTGCTCCAAAGTGTAATAGTGTAATTACTATCATAGAACCATAGTAATAGAGAAGTGCATAGGAACCTTGAACTCTCTTTGACCTCTTGATTAGTTTAATTATTCCTTAACATTTTAGGTAGTTTATTATTATTTTATGATACTTATCCTTTAACATTTACCCCCTTACTATAGTCTAGTGGTTTGCTAAGTTAGTAGATGCATGATTGTGACTTATTAGAATCTCTAGCCAAAGCTTCCCCTGTGGATACGATACTCTAGAATACTCATCCTAGGGAAAAGCTACAATGGTAGGTGTTACGTGCGCTGCGAGAATCTTTCATATTCTTTTAGCACTTAACAAATGCCAACAAATTGGTTTAGGCGAAGAGCATAAAAGATGATCCTCCATACCGTTTTTGAATACGGACAATCTAGGAAAATATGTTGGTTGGTCTCATTCATATTACAACTAACACATTTCTGGCTTCCTTTCCAGTTTTCCTAGTGAGGAAAGGCGATAATTCTGTCGCTTATTTTCTTCATAGATGAATACACAAGCTCAAGAACACCGACTACTGGCCGAGTACTACTACTATCTTGTCTTACAAAAATTTCCTACTAAACGAACTGTTGGTAAACTACGGTTTGTTTATATTCATCTATTCCCTTCGAACTACTTCCATTTTTGTAAGTAAACTTTTTGACTTTTTGGTACATCCATTTAGCTATGTATCTAGATACAATAATATGTCCGGTTATATAGCAAAATGGACGAACCAAAAAGTCAAAGCGACTTACAATTTGGAACGGAGGGAGTGCAATTTTTGTGATCTATGCCTCCGTGGATTGTGTAGTCCTCACAGACGCCTATTTTAGAATTTAACTGTATAATATTAGGGCCTTGCTAATTTCCAGGTGACTGAAATTTTCAAATCTGTTCAGCGACGAAGCTTTTTTTTTTTTATAATGAATGAGAAAAACATCCGGCCTCTACATCCGAGGATGTACACAGCCAATGATGAAAAGGTAGAGCAAAACAAGTCTTTAAAAACAGATAAAGAGAACTAAAGCAAATGATAAAAGTGCTTCCACCCTCTATAGGGAAACTCCAAAGTAAACACTTCTAGTTTTACGCTAATTAGCGAGAGTGTGTTCTTGTCCCGCTCATCATGCTTTTGCAACTAGGCTCGATTCGCAGCCAATAGGCTCATCTCGAAAATAACCTTCGACAACGAGAAAACTTTCATTTTGTTAAAGATAATATCGTTTAAACAATACCAAATGGCCCAACATATAGGCTGTGACGCCAACCCAAATCAAGTTTCTAAACCTTTTATTGATTAGTAAGCCATGTACCAAACATATGGCTTACGTAGATCTAGGCCGGTTTAGGCCAAGTAGCATAAAAAGATGATCATCCATACCGCTTTGAATATGGACAATCTAGGAAAAGGTGTTGGATGGTCTCATTCATATTACAACCAACACATTTCCGGCTTCCTTTCCAGTTTTTCGACATTTTATTTGTTCTCGCCTCGGTGGTTTGTTTAGTCCTCATAAGAAAGCCTATTACATGCATTGAACGTATAATTTTATCCTCACATGGATATTTTTCAGGTTGTACATACTTGAACTTGACACCCGAAAGTGTTACTATAATGTTGTTATCTTTGTGGTTTTGTCATAGGAAACTGCAACTACTCTTTGCTTATTTTATTTATAGAAATGAATATACGTGCTCAAGATAGAACAATGATCGCACCTTTTCCTCGCCCCTAGAACTGCGGTGAAGCTTTGTCGTGTGTGTTGGCCGTTGACGACGCCGAAAATGGTAAGTCGCAGCTATGTGATATACAAACCCTACTTATTGTTAGCATTTTGCTTAGTGCTAGCTGTTGACTTCTCTCGTGGTAACCTAAATGTTTTGATGTAGGTGTCTGTTGGCACATTTACAACATCATCCGGTAACGAAAACAACTTATTCTCTAGAGGATGGCCGGAGAGCTACATATGAAGAGACAGAGCAAGATATAGATGATGGTACCACAGGGGGGCAAGAGAGAGATGATGGTACCACAGGAGGCGTTCGGGATTTTTTCTTGGAGAGGGCAGCCATCCGGCTTTCCGGCAAAAGCGGAGGGTCGGGACACACACAAGGTGGCCGAAGGCAAGATAGTTGTCACGGCGCTCAAGCGAACGGGTTTCCCACCGAGAAGGTGGCCATGCTAAGAATGAAGAGACTTGTCAGGGTCTGATTGCTAGACAAAAGGTCCCCTTGCTCACATATTCATCTCTTCCTTAAGCGGCGCAACAAAGGAATTGTTATTTGAGAACTGTGGTCCGTAATTCATTGGAGTTTGTAGGCAACTTAAGGCGCATAGCATATATGAAGTCGTGGCGATTAGTAGGCAAAAGTTTTAGGACCTTTAAACGCGATCTAGTGCGGAATTACGTCATGAAGGGGTTGGATGCCACGGTGAAGCACCCATACATCACCAAGGACGATTGGGCAGCTTTTCGTTGAAGCGAAGAGCAAAGAAAGAGGCACCGGCAACAAGTGAGAGATACAAGCGGCTTAGGGAGAAGAACAAGCATGACCACTACCTGGGTACAGGAGGTTACGAGGCAAAGTTCGAAGTGTGGGAGAAGGAGGACACTTACTTACTCCACAATAGCATCAAGAATCCTTGGCATGAATTTCCAATGAACCGCGCCGGCATTTTTTGCATGCACGGTGCGATCCCGGGTCAAATAATAAGGCCGCAATTGTTTGGTCGTGAAGAGTCTCGGTCTTTATCCGAGAAGGTTTTAGAGAAGACCGCCTGTATTTCTTCCCGAGGGCACCGTGTAAGGGAAAGAGATATGCTCACAGAGGTCCCGGGCACCCCGGGCAGCGCATGTAGGCGTGTGCATGGTATGTCTAGTATGACCGGTTGGAAGTTTTGGCGGCTTGCGCCGACATGTACGTAAAGAGGAAGTCTCGTGTGCGTTGGCGAAGCATATAGAGAAGAGTTTGGACCTCAACTAGATGAGCTCCACGGCTAAGGTGGCGGCGTTGGAATCGGGGAGGACATGGTTCATTTGCACGCCAACACCCCTAGCCGTGTAGGTGGTGTGAAGAGCAGTTCTGCGTCGAGAAGCCGATTCGGCGGATGCTTGCGCTTGAGATACTTTCCACGTCGGCACCATGTACCCTTGCGGTGAAGACTCGAGGTTATCCGGTTGAGGTAGCAAGGGGAATGGTATACCCGAATCAACTACATCTTAAAGGTCAACCAATACTTTGGAAGGACATTCTATTATTTCTATTGATCATGTGACTCCCGGTTTTGAGGCTACACTCTTCGGATCCGCCTACAAAGCGAGATTAAGGCTCTTGGGCGGGCTATGTGTAAGATGATCCAAAGGGAGCGAGCCCGTCTTCTTGTACCATTCCTAAAGCTCTCTTCTTTTACCGCCCCAAAACCTCCCCATGCCTACTTATGCCACCTCAATGAAAGTCAATCTAAAGGACCGTATGACACACGGCTTAAATGGGAATGACAAAGAATGATCGAGTCCCTCTCGGCCGCAATGGATGGGAATGCGGCGACTTCGCTCGCATGCCAATGACGGTCGAGTGCCTTGCGAGTGCATCGGCTAACGATGTGGATGATCGAGTGCCTCGCAAGCTGCGGGCCGAGAATGCGGGAGTGGCTCGCATGACAAGAATGTCCGAGTGCCTCTCGAGTGCGAATCTTTGAGAATCAAGCGTGGCTCAACAAATAGACGGCAAGGTCCAAACAAGCATGTTTTAGGCAAGAAGCATGGAGGTCCAAACAAGAATGTACGGTAAGTAGTGCTTCACTTGGAGTTACGCACTCGTACATGCTTCCATTCGATGAATAACCACCGTGTTTTCATATGTTTGCGATGCCGATCCACAAACCGAAATGACATGTGGGTTCTACACAGCCCACCACGTCCCCGGCCGCGATGAAACAAGTTCATCCGGACCGTCACGAGGTAACTCAAAGTGCAGCTCCATCATGTGCCTACCTTTGTTTGGCAATAAAGACCATGTGTACAAATCGAACACTTATGCCTACCTTTCTTTGTAGTAGGATTTCGATTTGTCCGAAATCCGATTAATTTGGAGGATATTAGAGAGGAGATCGCCAAGTTTGTTATGGAAGAGATCATCAGCCCGGAAGGCGAGTATTTTCGTGAACCGTGAGTTCCTTCGTTTCCCTTGCCGCATGACGATCGCGGATACATGCATTTGAACTCGTGTTATTTGTGTTGTGAACAATGCGTGTGGCATGCCCCGAACAACTGGGTATGTCTGTGTGAAGAACATTCGAGATACACATGAATTTTTAGAGATACACATGAATTTTAAGAAATACACATGAATTTTCCATGCCGCAAGCTGCCCGCCATTTGTTTGTGATCGACCGTATGCGCCTCTAGTCTCGGCACGCATGCACCCATCTTAACCCGTCTGCAATAACCGAATAAGTACGTACCACCGCGGCTACCGAGCGCGTGCGGGTTTCAAATAGTTTCGCCGGCGTGAATCCGCCTGTAATATCTCAATTATTAACGACATGTGTGTTTCCGGCGCGCTCGGAACCACCGCCTCAGAAGTCTCGGCGCCGGTTTACCGAGCACCGGGGTACACGCGTCTCGAAATAGAAACCTCGACGCAGACATGCGAAATGGACACACGCGACCGTAATTTCCCGAGGGTTGCTACGGTCGAGCATCCGCTACAAGCGCCCAAAACGAGGAACGATTCACGGTCGGGAAAAAACGCGTCGTAAACTAAGCGAAAACCTACGACGACGGCGACAAAATGAACGTCTGTAAAAGGGTTACGGAACTACTGCACAAGCAATCTACGACGCTGCGTCGTAAATGAAGCGAAAACCACAAACACGGGTTTGGCGTATGTTCAGAACATCGCCCGTATTACGGTCGGTTACCGTCCCGCACGGGTTCGTATTTTATTAATGCTTCTGAGACGGTTCACCGGCGCGCGTGCGTGCGGTAATACCAGCGATTCTGAGCGCGTGTACGCCGCGCGCCGCGTCGACATGTCGCGTCCATTGTTACAGACGGCGTTTTGTAAAAATGGGTCTGTCGGTCGTCGAAGCATCTACGATGTAGATTGCTAATAACGGCGTCACTACTTTTTGGCGCAGATACGGTCGACATCGATGCCACGGTCCGTGACGTTTCGAGAGATACGCTTGCATCTTAGACAATCATGTAATCAGTAGATATTGTAGACCACAATCGAGCAAAACCCCAGACACACGACGCGTTCCCGGCGTGTGTAGCAAAGGGCTTACTACAGACGGGAAGTTTGAGACGCACGAACTCCGTGCGTATTAAAGCCTGTTGCGACGCCGCTCTGGGACAGTCTGTAAAGTCGACATTTAGAGACCCTAATGGGCATTAGCCTTGCGCGGATCGCAGATGCCCCCAACGCGACGATCAGAAGCCTTTTTTTACATAGTGCACATTCTTGCCACATTCTCCTACAAAGAATCATGCCCGGGGATTAAGAGGACTAGTGCCGAAGGATGTGTATGAACCAATTGCACAGCTCGGTGCCTTCTTCAGAGGAACTATGCGGTAAAAACCTAAAGGTAGATGTAGTCAAAAAGCTGAAAGAAGACATTCCACCGATCCTATGCAAGCTTGAGAGAATCTTTCCACCTGCTTTCTTTGATGTCATGGTGCACTTGTGTGTCCGTCTTCCTAATGAGGCAATTTGCTTAGAGGTCCTGTTCAGGTATGGATGGATATGTGGCAAGTGACACCCTAACTTTTTGTTCTAGGTACATGCGGGATATTGAAACTAGATTTAACAAAGGATGATGGTGGTAGTTGGGGATAGGCCATTGCCTGATGACCTCTCTGTTTTCAAGCATGGTGCTACTCTTGTTGGAGCTAATAGGTGTAACTACATTGACAATGGTCTCATGAAAAAAGTTAATTTGGTATGTGCTAAATAATTGTGACGGCCGACGACTATAAGAAGTAAGTGTGTCATTTTACAAGCTTGACATTAATTAATTATCATTTACATTTTCTGATTACATAACATTTTCCCCTGCCGGGATGTACAAAGGCGTAATCTAGCAGAACAAGGTGTTCAAGATGTTGATAGAATGGTTGAACAAGGATTTGCAAATTGGTTTAAGTCCCATGTAAGTGACTAAATACTATGTTTCTAGGTTCAGTAAATGCATTAGTATGGATATGTACAGGGGTCACTTGTTGATCGGTCGTTAACTACATATTTTATATACCGTCAACATTAGTATAAAATTACAAAAACACAATAGTGATAGGGCTTTGAGCTAACCATTTCCACAAGTTTTGGTACTTCACTTGTTTTGCGGACAATGTTGGAAACATACACATTTTGGGCCAAAAGCAAAGGAAAAGTATAAAGAATAACAAGGCCCTAAATGGACATGAGCAAAGCAAGGAGAAGAGAGGAGAAATGCCCATAAATATGAATATCAACATCTATACATAAGCCCAAGAAGTCGAGGCCCAAATCCAACATGAAATCATACCGCGCCAAGCAGACATGGGTTCAATGTTTTGGGCATAACTTTCATACGAAATCGGTTTCAGTGATCCACCAGTCAAAAACGAAGCTTACTCCGAGGCCCACGCACTCCTGCAAAATTTCAGGCCAAATGGCCCACATCTTGGTTCGCCCGCACCAAGTGGTGCGCGCGCACCCTGGCGGTTGCCAACCGGGCCCAGCTTTCTCGAGGCGGTGCATTACCTTCCAAAAAGTGTGTTGCCGACGTTGGTTGGTCGGTTTGGGCTGATTAGGAAGGTGTACCAAGGTCGGTTTGATTCCTTCCATATGGGGAGGGACATTTTCCAACAAGCCCCCTCTCCTCTACCTATAAAAGGAGGCCCTCTCCCTCTTTCTCAACACACCAATTCCACACAACACAAGGAGGAGCCACAATGTAGAAGAGAGGAAGAAGTTCCCACTCCACTCCTATCTTCTTCTTCTTCCTCTTAGTTCTAATGGAGAGTGAGAGAGGGAAGGCTAGAAGAGGGCTTGGCCTTTACTCCATGGAGTCCTGGTGTACCCCCGGTGCATTGCGGATCTCGGGTGGCCGGAGTGCCGGACTTGTCGGCACCCGCCACGCTTGTACCTCTACAACCTTCTAATCATTTGGGTAAGAATGGTTGTGTCCCTCTTTTGGCTTATTACTCTTAAGCATATTATCTAGTTGTTTTGGACTTGCGGGATTGATAGTCGTTCCTTCGGGGCGGTGCTCTGGTGGAAGGACCCCGGGGATGGGTAAGCCTTGTTAACACGCCAGAGTAATAATCACTAGTGTAGACGTGGTGTCTAGACTAAGGGTTTTCTATCTTTTGTGGCGCATCCCACGGTTGAGGGGGTAGGCGGCTGGGTTGTGACAGCCTTGTCCGTCCCTTGTAATCCCCCACGCTCGGGTGTGGTGCGGTGCAATTGCGGACACCGCCCTTTGGGCGTGGGCGGTGCCCGAAGTGAGGACATAACAGCCCAAGTGATCCCCTGCTAGAGAGTTTGAGCCCATAAAGATACCTCACCACCCATAGTTATCCTAGGGTGACTCTATTCGAGAGTAATCACACAACCGTTCCTCGTGGAAATACGATACCCCTCGAATACTTCCGGGTGAAATGCTATAACGACAATTCCGTGCGCTATGGATTCTTCTCGCATACGTTAAGAAACGCCAACAAGCATTTCTGCACCGCTGTCGGGGAGCGGTAGTCGTAAATCTCTCGAGCCTAGAGCACCCGTGTGTTGTATCCAAAAAAATAGTTATTTATTTTTCTTTTTCAAAATGAAGCCTTCTCCAAATTTCAAAATCTTTTTTGCTTCTCCAATGGGGAGTTCACGGGGCCAAAATCTTTTTCAAAATCAAAATTTTCATTCGCCATGAACTCCACCCTAATTTGAAAAATAAAACTTTGGTTCGGTCGGACTCCTTCCTTTGGTGACCATTTTGAAAACCTTTGTTGCCACCTCCACGAGATTTTGAGGAATTATGTGCATGCCTAAGCATTCCTGGTATAGCACGAGAAATTCACTTGTGGAATTTGTTTCTGCTCTCCCTCATAGGGAAAGCAAAACAATAGTACACTATTTGTCGTAGGAAATTTGAATGGGGGCTGAGAAGAACTCAAAGACAATTTTTGTCTAGCATTCTTCCCCATCAATGCCTACCAAGGACAATCCTCGATTTCAAATAGGATGAGAAGGAGTCCATAGGTGCAGCCTAGGCCAGGTTTATAATGTTTATACATGTTGGCCTAGACTTGTCATTACCCGATAGTGTGCTTTTGCATATCTTTTGTACGGGTCTTGACATAGATGCTGCCCTATCCCTTGACATGACCGTTGGAGGGTCGCTTTGCACATAAACCTACAATGGAACATAGGAAAACCCTTGAACACATCCTAGAGAAGCTTGCTTCTCCCATTGTACAACATTTTCCCCTGCACATTAATGGCATGTCAAGTGTTGAGGAGCCCTCATCAGTCGAGACATTCCCGCATCCGCCATTAGAACCGATCGTTGAGCCCTCTCCCGAACCCACGAACACCTGGGGAAGGAATGTTTAGATCCTTTGGAGTTCGCGATTGAATTCAAAGATGATGAAAGAACCTCGTAACCTGGGGTGCGCTTTAGACTTCCATATCTATCCCATCTTTGGTTTCAATCTTCTCATAGGCTACCTTCTAAAAAAAAAACTTTTTCACAAAAACCTATAGAGGGGAGCTATGATGAGAAGTTGGGAAAAGATTGCTTCCGCCTCTCACACCTAGACATCCCAAAGGAAAAGCATCTTCCCAACCAAAAACCCGCTCGAGGAGGCGAAGTTCATAACTCTATTCGCTTCACCCAAGGTGCTTCGCATCTTAGTGAAATGAAGCACTTGTCGCCCTCACACGAACACAAGTCATGTCCCTCGTGCCGCTAAGACGTTGTTCTTGACAATGGTCAAGATTCAATGTTCGGTCCTTCATGACAAATCTTTTTTGAGGATAAAACCTCATGTGCCATGGACATGCACGAAGCGACAACTCTTGAGACCAAGCAAAAATATGTTGTTGGGCATAACAAGTTGTCACTTGAGACTTCTTACATGCTCACCTTTGGGTCTTCTTGAGTTTGTCTTGCTTCTAGCCGAGTGCTTCAATGAAGATCACAACCATCTCGTGGTTCTCTTTGTAAACCTTTTTAAGAATGGTTGCAAGCCTCGTAGTAGCATGATGACGCTAACCTTGCGGCTTTTGAGCGTAATGCTAAATTCTTAGTGGTGAAACCGGGAACTTCACCACCATCATCCGCAGGATGTTTTCCCACGGTCAAGCTTTTTACGACCATAAAGAAAGCACTTTGCCAGAGATACCCTGGACTATCAAAAAAAAAAGAAGCACAAAAAGTCTTTCTCTCTTCTTATTAATAAAAGCAAGAACATGTTATCAAGTTAGTATGCACCTTCGGGTATTCTTGTCGCTAACCATTTCGGTGGAGATCGATTAAGAAGAACAAAGAGGCATGCGACGCCGAGAACATGAGGGCTACATCACCAAAAAAAAAGTTATGATGTTCATGGGTTATGGAACATGCTCAAGAGGAGACCGGACCTTGCACACTTGACTTTTTACACAAAAAAGTCTAAGCGTGGGGAAGATGGTGACAGTCCCCAAGTTCCATCCGCCAAGGGATCATACAAAAAAATGAGGGTGAATAAAAGATGATGTCAGCCCTGCCTTGTTAAAAAAAAAAGAAATAGAGATGGAGAGAAAAGAGTAAAAAAAAGAGAGATAAAAAAAGTAGAAGAGAGAAAGTGAAAAAAAAAAAAAAAAAGTGAGATAGAAAAAGAAAAAGAAAAATTGATGTTGAAAAAAAAAAAAAAAAAATGTTGTTAAAAAAAATATATAAGTATAGACTACAAAAAAAGAAGAAGAGAGAAACAGGTTGGCCCCCGCATGGTCAATATACATACCAAAGTGTTTGCGCTCGACTCGACCCATCATTGCTTCCACAAGCAATAAGGGTTCATCTCTCATCCTTTGTTGCTACCATCAAGACCCATGGCCCATGCACACATGTGTGTGTGGCCTAGCCTTGAGGTGCACCTGGGCAGGGCCATCATTCAAACCGCAGCAAACAACTTCGACGCTTCATCCAAAATGTTGCCTAGTAAGTATATCCAGGTATGCAAAGGAAATAAATGTTTACCAACTCATTCACTCGTTTTTTTGTCTCCATGATGATAAAACTCCATGCTTCCCTTATTATGACATATGCTTTGAGTTTGGGTGCATTTACTTAAGAAATACATCCATAGGTCTTTTTACATTAAGCATGGTGCTTAGGGTAAAAATGATCTCCTTTAATCAAGCTTTTGACATGGTGTTAGAGCTAGGTTAATGAACTTAAGAGCTCTATTGTCATGATCCTTGGGAGTATCTTATGCCGGAGATGAATCAAGGCTTTGCTTACACTGTTTTTTATTTTAAGCCTTGCCTGAGCGATGCTAAGGTGAACAAGAAAAAAAGATATATATAATAATAAATAAATAATAATCATAATAAAGGCTCCACGGTATTCTTGCCCGTAGAGCCATATTTGTGTTTTCCTTTTGTTTTGTTTTGTTTGAATAAAATAGGTACAAGAATAAGTGTGGGGAGACCTCTCAAGCATTCAATTACACCCATTCGAGATCTCCCCAGCACAAATGCACAAGCGCCGAAGCAATTCACGATGGAGAAGGACGAGACGAACAACTACCATTAAATCTTTCCTCTTCAAACGGTGGTTTGTGCAACTCCCTCTCTCACCATCCTCCATAAGTTTTGAGGTTTAAAATTTAACAAATCAAAAGACAAAACTTCTTGAAAAAAAAAAAAAGCTCCATCTCCGGGTCTACCAATTGATTCATGGCATGCATACACTTTATTCCTCGCCAAAAACCATTCTTTGATGAGCAACTACCCGTTAGGGACCCCATGTTCATCTAAACAATTGAGCTTTGAGATATGGTAGAATGACTTGACACTTGCTCTCTTATGCAATGAGACTTGGTTTTATTTCAAAAATTCAAATAAAGCATGCTCCTGGTCTGACTTAGACAAATCCTACCAAAGCCTGAATAATGACATGAATATCCACTATAGCTACTTTCTATCGTATTGAGTTTTGTCGCTCCGTTGATCTACGTTGAGAGAGGCTCATACTCCCAAGATCGAAAAACACGTACACCCACATATATATGCCGATTCTCACAATGAGAATTGCGCACAACATGCATCTTCAAATCCAGAAAATAAATACTCCATCCAAGTTACGCCATGATCATCTCCTCGTTATCGAAAAATATCATGCGAAAGAAGATACAAAGCTACAAAAAAAAAGAGAGAGAAAAAGAGATGAAAATGGACACGTGTCCGAGGGCGAGTAGAGCCCACATCTCCAAAAAAAAAAAAAAAAAAGAGATAGAAGAAGAAAAAAAAAGTAGCCTGTATCTCTCCAAAAGCATACAAAAAAAAAAAGAGAGATCATGGGTCAAGGAGTAACCACAAAAAAAATATACCACAAATATTTTCCACACACTTTTGCACATTTCGATCTAGGAGTATGGCACCTCTTTCCAACGATCCACAGCTTGACCCGACAAAACATACAAAGGTACGTATGCATTACTCCACTCAAAGATCCACAAAACCCCGCAAAAAAGATAGGATGAGTGTGAGCGAGAGTGCTTTGGTAAAGGAAACACAAAATGAGTGACTATGTGAGAATCAACCATGGAGCATTGCTATTTTATCTTTAAAAAAAAAAACCAAGTCTTTGCACATGAGTAGTAGCAAGGAGATACGATTTCCTCGACCGTTCCATTCCTCAATCGTCCAAGAAAACATGGTAGCCATTCTTGAATGCTCACAAAGCAGGTGAGGCCCGGAATAACTTGTATGCAGGTCTACATCTTGGAGATTGAACCACTTTTGTCCCTATGCCTTCACTTTCGAGGACGAGCAAAGGACTAAGTGTGGGGAGTTTGTTGACGGTCGTTAACTACATATTTTATACCGTCAACATTAGTATAAAATTACCAAAACACAATAGTGATAGGGCTTTGAGCTAACCATTTCCACAAGTTTTGGTACTTCACTTGTTTTGCAGGACAATGTTGGAAACATACACATTTTGGGCCAAAAGCAAAGGAAAAGTATAAAGAATAAAAAGGCCCTAAATGGACATGAGCAAAGCAAGGAGAAGAGAGGAGAAATGCCCATAAATATGAATATCAACATCTATACATAAGCCCAAGAAGTCGAGGCCCAAATCCAACATGAAATCATACCGGACGCAGGACATGGGTTCAATGTTTTGGGCATAACTTTCTCATACGAAATTGGATTTCAGTGATCCACCACCAAAACGAAGCTTACTCCGAGGCCCACGCACTCCTGCAAAATTTCAGGCCAAACAGCCCACATCTTGGTGTGCCCGCACCAAGTGGTGCGCTGCAGACCACCGGGCCGCCAACCGGCCCAAATTTTCTCGAGGCGGTGCATTACCTTCCAAAAAGTGTGTTGCCGACGTTGGTTGGTCGGTTTGGGCTGATTAAGAAGGTGTACCAAGGTCGGTTTGGTTCCTTCCATATGGGGAGGGACATTTTCCAACAAGCCCCCCTCTCCTCTACCTATAAAAGGAGGCCCTCTCCCTCTTCCTCAACACACCAATTCCACACAACACAAGGAGGAGCCACAATGTAGAAGAGAGGAAGAAGTTCCCACTCCACTCCTATCTTCTTCTTCTTCCTCTTAGTTCTAATGGAGAGTGAGAGAGGGAAGGCTAGAAGAGGGTTTGGCCTTTTCTCCATGGAGTCCCGGTGTACCCCCGGTGCATTGCGGATCTCGGGTGGCCGGAGTGCCGGACTTGTCGGCACCTGCCACGCTTGTACCTCTACAACCTTCTAATCATTTGGGTAAGAATGGTTGTGTCCCTCTTTCGCTTATTACTCTTAAGCATATTATCTAGTTGTTTTGGACTTGCGTGATTGATAGTCGTTCCTTCAGGGCGGTGCTTGTTGACGGTCGTTATGGCATACATTTCGACCGCCAAAGTACATAAAAATACCAAACATTCCATGTTATATCATAGCAAAGTATTATTTATATGACGAGTTCCACGAGTTTTGGTGTCCCCATCTATTTTGCAGGGGTTTCTCAATTTATCATCAAAATAAAGTATCTCCAATGATAAAACGAAGTACACCAATGCGAAGAGCTCGTCCACGCCGATCGAAATGGATATATTACGTGCTATGTTTGGACTTCGAATAAAAAGATATTACGCACACAAAAGTTACCATGCAAAGTGGGTCCATTGTGTCGAACAAAGACCATGCAGCCAACCTGAGGTCGCCACGCGACCAAGAATACAGCCATTAAGAGCAGCCGGCCGCCGCGCGCCGGACAAAGCGGCGGGCGGGGGTGAGCATGCTCGCTCCCGCCGCGGCCCGACCAGCGGCCCCGAGAGCCAGCGGTCGCTCCCAGCCAGTGGAAAGCGCCACCGGCCCGCCATCGGATTGGCGACGCTGCGGGGCGGTGGCGGTACCCACCACGCTGGGCGCGTCGGCGCGACGCTGGAGCGCCTCGGTGCACCATCGACCGGGCCAGGTGGGCCACGCGGGCGATCTCGTTGGAGCGCGAGGCGGTGCGTGCTCCAGGCCCTTGGCGGACGAGTGGGCCGGCCGAACCGGCCAGTTTTGGCCCACCGCCTTCGAATTTACCTTCCAGAAATACACTACAGCGCTTGGTTCTCCGGTTTAGCTCTGGTTCGACGCCTTGTGGGCCGGTTCTTCGCCGGTTTTTGACGCAGTTCAGAAGGAAAGTTTAATACCGTCATAGGAGGGTCGGTTGCATGGCCTAGGAGGTGGCAGGAAATGTTTCCTTGTATTCCCTTTGCCTCTCACCCCTCTCTCCTATATATAGAGGCCATTCTTCCTCTTGTAAACACATTCTACTCAATAAAAGCTTCAATTCCACATTATATACATTGTAGTAGTGTCCCTCTAGGTGCTCTCCACCTAGTTGTATCTATTAGAAAAGAGGAAGAGAGGAGAGGGAAGAGCGGAGGAGAAGCCGAGTTCGCCGGAGTTCGTCCCCGAAGTTCGCGGTTTAAGCCCTCAACTTGTACCTCTACGGAGACGACTACTGCGAGTAAGATCCACGGTATTTCTTCGTAATTCCCGAGTTATCTATTTGACTAAAGTTTAACGCTCACTTACTTGCTTGCGGGATCTCCGTTCGACCGAAGGTTCTAGTTATAAATTGTGACTAGATTCAGAATCGTTAGTGTAGACATGGTGTCTAGACTGGCGGTTACCCGAGATTGCGCCCAACCTTACGGATAGTTTGTGGTAGCCCCGGGGTGACAAAATCCGACCAGGCCTTTGTATTCCACCACGTGCTAGGTTGGTGTTTTCGTAGAGCTTCAGCGGCATTCCCCCATTACTTTTTCCCCTTTTTCGAGAATCGGAAAGGTCGTTGTTCAAGTAAGCAAGTACAAGAAGCCTAAACCTAGGTTATCTAGTGATCTTGGGAAAGACTTAGAAAACCCCTCTCAACCTACAAAAATACTCTTCTACCTTGCCTCTTGACGATCTTGTTTCTTCTCTAGTTCACTTCTCGCTCCCCGTGGAAATCGATACCCTGAATACTCGGGTGAAAGCTACAACGGTATTCCGCGGCGCTTGGCGGAATTATTCGCTACGCTAAGAATCACCAACAAGCTTTTTGGCGCTCTTGTCGGGAACGGTAGTCGTTCTAGGATCGAACCAAGTCGTCCGTGTATCCTTTTTATTTTTACCATTTTATGAACCTCACCACCACCACAACCATCACCTCCACATGGACTCAACGCCAATATACAAATTTTCGGCTCCAAAGGGCGATTCATTGGAGCCTCCACCATCATCACACCCCATTCGCACAACTGGCTATGAAATTCGCCCCGCTTTCATATCCATGGTTCGGGCACTACCCTTCTCTGGGCAAGATAACGAAAATCCTTATAGCCACCTTCGAGAATTTGAGCACCTGTGTTCTTGCCTAGTTTTACCTGGCCTGACACAAGAGACCATTATGTGGAAACTGTTTCCATTCTCCCTTTTGGGTGGAGCGAAACAATGGTATGCTCATGTCATTGGAGGTGTTCACGGAGATTGGGATGAACTTCGAGACAAATTTTGTCTTGCATTCTTCCCTACTTCCCGAGTCATTGCCCTTCGATTAGAAATTCTTAGATTTCAACAAAACGAGAAGGAGACTCTCGGAGCATCCTGGGCTAGGTTTTTAAGTCTTATCAATACTGGTCCAGACCTCTCCTTGCCTGACCATGTTCTTCTTAGCCACTTCCATGGCGGTCTTAGCAAGGAGGATGCTCTCCAACTTGACCTTTCTTCCGGAGGCTCGTTCAAACATAAAACCATTAGTGAGGGGAAAGCCATTCTAGAGAAAATCCTAGAGAACACCCCATACACTGGCATATATGACGAGTTTCCCATAGAAACGATAGAGTCAAGCCCTGGTCAACAAGAGGAGACACCTACAACCAAATTTGAAGTTTCTTCAAATTCTTTTCATAATTCGGTTGTTGAGGAACCTCCTGTTAAGGGAACATGCAATCACAATTCTTGGGATGATGAATCCCATCCTTATGCATGTCCCTTTGGATTCGAGGATGACCTTTTTCTCGATGATGATTTTGGGAATGTTTTAGAAATTCCCAGATCGTAATCATCGATGCCTCGAACTCCTTGATGAGACATCGAGAACACTCACAACACATAGAGGGTGAACCAATTCATTTCGAAGACATTTCGATACCCTCTCCCTCTATGCCCACGTGCACACACGATGTCTCATCTGCTCCTGATCTCATGGGAGAGCATGAGGTAGTCTCCGCAATAACAATATCTTATCCGTGTTTTTATGGATGATTTAATCTATCATGAGAAAGAAAGTGCTCCCCCAAAACGAGAGATTTCATTGATGAGCATGGAAGTTATTTCTTAACTACCCCATCCAATTCATGCTCATATGAAAATCTCCCGAGTCGATCCATAACATAGCCACCACTTGCAAAATCTACAACCCCTATGTTCTCTCTGTCCATAAAAACTTTGGAAAGGTTGTTGTAGATACATTTGTCTATCACAAATTTTGCAAATTTCGCGGTGCCTTGGCTTGAGTTTTATAGATCGACCCACAAAGGTTGGTGTTGGAGGGGAAACCACATCACCAACATTGGATTCATTTCAAAAGGGTTTCCCAAGGACGAGCTTTCCTTTAAACAAAGCACTTTCGAGATAACCCGCTCTTTCAATAAAGTTGTTCTTAAAAAAGAGAACTTTTCTTATTAATAAAAGCAAGAAACATGTTATCAAGCTCGCATGCACCTTCTGGGTATTCTTGTTGCTAACCATTTCAGGTGAAAACAAAGAAGAACGAGAAGCATACGTGCTTGAGAACATGAAGCTACATCAACTACAAACTTTGATGCTCTTGGGTGATGGAACACACTCAAATGGAGGCCCTGGACCTTGCACACTTGACTTTTGCACAAAAGTTCAAGTGTGGGGGAGGAAGGTGTAAGTCCGAGTTCCACACACACCAAGGGGTCAATAAAAAGAAATATATAATAATGTGATGTGAGCCTTGCCTTGCTCAAAAAAAAAAAAAAAAGAAAAGAAAAAGAAGAGAATAGAAAAAGAGGGAGTGAAAAAATGAAAGAAGAGAGAGAAGGAGGATTCTCTTCTAGACCTTTGCAATCATCAAAGCTTATGATCTATACACACCATAAATGTGTGTGGGTCAAAGCCTTGATGATTGTCCGAGTTAGATCATGAGCAATAAAGCCACCGATGCAGCATCTACAAAGTATCCATCCACATATGTTGCCGGTAAAATGCACTCATGTAATGCAAAGGTAATAATTGTTCACCAACACATTTACTCATTCTTGTCCCCATATGATCATGCAAAATCATGCTTCCTTTGTTTATGTTGTATGCTCTAGTTTGGGTGTATTCATATGGCGCTCATATGGTACATTCATAGGTTGTTTCAAATTAAGCATGGTGCTTAGGTTGAAATGACTTTGCTTAATTAAAATTTGACATGGTGTTGAATCTTGATTAATGAACTTAGAGTAATTTTCATAAACAATGAGAGGTAATCTATGTTGGAGATAAATCAAGACTATGTTTATGTTGCAAACTTTACCTTGGTCTTGCTTGAGCTTGAATGAAGTTGGATGAACATGTTTGATAATAATAAAATAAATAAATAATTTTTCTTTGCATAATAAACTTGTTCTATCTTGTTCTTGTTTTGGAATAAAGATCTCGCCACTCTCTCTAAAAAAAAAAAAAAACATATAAATACAAATGTTATCAAAAAAAATATGGTGCAACCCTTCGGGTATTCTCTATCACTAACATTTACAGAACGAAGGGTGAACGTTATTGAAGAACTGAAAGCACCAATCCACATCATGAACTGGTGGAGAAGCATGCACACAACTCGGTTTGATCATTTCTCCCCACCTGTTCATATGCATGCTCCTGGTTCTACACTTGTTGAAAAATTAAAAAGAACCAAAGTCCACACTTAGATTTGAGATTTGAAAGTAAATATGAATATAGCTCTTTGGGTATGGCCTACATAAATTTTGTTCCTTACATATCCTTAGTGCTTGTGGGAAAAATATATATAGGAAAAACATATTGCCTAGGTTGTTGTGAAATGTGATATGGCACTAGCATGGAAATCCAACCTTTTCTATTCAAAGTACTTGGAGAATTTCTTTTCGATCAAATGTTAAAAATTCATAGCTTCACTTACTCCTCAATGGTGAGAAATTCCTACCAAGGCCAAATATCATGATACATTCTCGAAAACCTTCTACATATGCTACTTGTTTTTGTGTTGAGCTCACAAAACTTTGTTGACCCTAGTTGAGAAATTTATCATGCTCTCAAAATCAAGATCACGCACACGCCACCAAATAAATGCACTATTCCTACACTGGGAGTAGGCGCAAAACATGCCTTCCGTTTAGATCCAAAAATATATATGTTCTACTCCTACACCGGGAGTGAACATAAATATCTTTGTTAGGTTTCTTTCAAATAAATGCTCCAAATTCTTATCATATCTCTCTCCCAAAAGTTTGAAAAAAAAAAGGGGAAAAGAGACATGTGGCTATCATAGAAAAAAAGCGAAAGAGAAAAAGTGAAAAAAGAAAAAAAGAAAAGAATGAAAGAAAGAAACAAAAGATGAGAATAAAAGATAGCCCATGTTCTCCCAAATAATTTTCCAAAGTCCCAATAAAGAGAGATATTTCAAAAGGAGCATAGTAGAAATAGGTTAGCCACCATATATCCATCATATATCCACACACTTGCACATCTTGATTTGATTGTATGACATATTTCTCCATGGATCCATTGTTTGACCCAGCAAAATGTGCATTGCATGTATGCCCACAATTATTTCCTACCTAAAGCTCCACAGAAGCCTTTTAGAGGTAGGAAGAAAAAGAAGGCAATGTTAAAAATGCCTTGGTGAGGAATCATACACCATTGAGCGATTTGGGAGTACCATTCGAGGAGTACTTGTGAACTATGCTTTATTTCAAAATATTACACAAAAACCTCCAAGTTACTAAGATGTGAAATTGGGATGAGATGACTTTGTTTCCCCTCGAGTCGCTCCATTTCTCAACCGCTCAAGAAAATATATGTTAGACACTCCACATATCCCGCAGTGTAAAGGTGTGTTTTGGGATGAACTTTATGTTAGGTTCATATCTTGAATTGCTATGTTTATGTTTACTTTATCTTTAACCTTTCCTCGAGACGAGCAAAGATCCAAGTGTGGGGGAGCTTGTTGACGGTCGTTATGGCATACATTTCGACCGCCAAAGTACATAAAAATACCAAACATTCCATGTTATATCATAGCAAAGTATTATTTATATGACAAGTTCCACGAGTTTTGGTGTCCCCATCTATTTTGTAGGGTTTCTCAATTTATCATCAAAATAAAGTATCTCCAATGATAAAACGAAGTACACCAATGCGAAGAGCTCGTCCACGCCGATCGAAATGGATATATTACGTGCTATGTTTGGACTTCGGAATAAAAAGATATTACGTACACAAAGTTACCATGCAAAGTGGGTCCATTGTGTCGCAACGTACCATGCAAAGTAACCGAGGCTGCCACGTGGCAAGAACAAGCCATCAAGAAGAACCTACCGTCGCGGGGCCGACAGCGGGCCCCTACGGGCATGGCGGCATGCTCGCTCCGCGCCAAGCAGCCGACCAGGCGGGCCCCCAGGAGCGGCAGTCGCTCCCCGCCAGAGGAAAGCGCCACCAGCCGCCACATCGGATTGGCGACGCGTGGCGTGGCGGTTCCCACCGCGCTACGCCGCGCGACGCGGGAGCGCCTCGGTGCGCCATCGATCGGGCCAGTGGGCCACGTGGCGATCTCTCATTGGGCGAGGCGGTGCGCGGTCCAGCCCTTGGCGGGCGAGTGGGCGCCGAACCGGCCGGTTTTGGCCCACCGCCGAATTTACCTTCCGAGAAATACACTACAGCGCTTGGTTCTCCGGTTTAGCTCCGGTTCGACGCCTTGTGGGCCGGTTCTTCGCCGGTTTTTGACGCAGTTCAGAAGGAAAGTTTAATACCGTCATAGGAGGGTCGGTTGCATGGCCTAGGAGGCGGCAGGAAATGTTTCCTTGTATTCCCTTTGCCTCTCACCCCTCTCTCCTATATATAGAGGCCATTCTTCCTCTTGTAAACACATTCTACTCAATAAAGCTTCAATTCCACATTATATACATTGTAGTAGTGTCCCTCTAGGTGCTCTCCACCTAGTTGTATCTATTAGAAAAGAGGAAGAGAGGAGAGGGAAGAGCGGAGGAGAAGCCGAGTTCGCCGGAGTTCGTCCCGAGTTCGTCGGTTTCGCCCTCAACTTGTACCTCTACGGAGATGACTACTTCGTGAGTAAGATCCGCGGTATTTCTTCGTAATTCCTGAGTTATCTATTTGACTAAAGTTTAACGTTCACTTACTTGCTTGCGGGATCTCCGTTCGACCGAAGGTTCTAGTTATAAATTGTGACTAGATTTGTAATCGTTAGTGTAGACGTGGTGTCTAGACTGCCGGTTACCTGAGATTGCGCCCAACCTTACGGATAGTTTGTGGTAGCCCCGGGGGTGACAGCTCCGACCAGGCCTTTGTATTCCACCACGTGCTAGGTTGGTGTTTTCGTAGAGCTTTAGGCGGCATTCCCCGATTACTTTTTCCCAGTCTTTTCGAGAATCGGAAAGTTCGTTGCTCCGAGGTAAGCAAGTACAGTAAGCCTAAACCTAGGTTATCTAGTGATCTTGGGAAAGACTTAGAAAACCCCTCTCAACCTACAAAAATACTCTTCTACCTTGCCTCTTGGACGATCTTGTTTCTTCTCTAGTTCACTTCTCGTTCCCCGTGGAAATCGATACCCTGAATACTCCGGGTGAAAGCTACAACGGTATTCCGTGCGCTTATGAATTATCACGCTTACGCTAAGAATCACCAACAAGCTTGCTCGGTAGAAGGACCCCGGGGACGGGTAAGCCTTGTTAACACGCCAGAGTAATAATCACTAGTGTAGACGTGGTGTCTAGACTAAGGGTTTTCTATCTTTTGTGGCGCATCCCACGCTTGAGGGGGTAGGCGGTTGGGTTGTGACAGCCTTGTCCGTCCCTTGTAATCCCCCACGCTCGGGTGTGGCGCGGTGCAATTGTCGGACACCGTCCCTTTGGGCGGCCTGGTGCCCGGCGTGAGGACATAACAGCCAAGTGATCCCTCGCTAGAGAGTTTGAGCCCATAAAGATACCTCACCACCCATAGTTATCCTAGGGTGACTCTATTCGAGAGTAATCACACAACCGTTCCTCGTGGAAATATGATACCCTCGAATACTTCCGGTGAAATGCTATAACGATAATTCCGCGCGCTTATGGATTCTTTTCGCATACGTTAAGAAACGCCAACAGTCACTAATACCTTTTGTTGGAACAGATTGAGAAGAAACTCGAGGAGGATCCACAGTCGGTTAGCGAAGGACTATGGGCACTTGGCGATGGGCCGATCTCGAAGTTAAGCGTGGTGCAGCTTGTATTGTGAATTGAGTGCGTTATAGCAGCACTGTCGATCGTGAGAAGTACCTGCCGACACAAAACAAAATGGGTATATTGACTCCTGAGATCATGATAAGAAAAGCATTGATTTTTATGGTGTCCTTAAAGAGGTAATTCGGTTGGAGTATAACTCGAATTTACAATGTCGTCGGACAAAGGGTTATATTTCGATGCGATTGGTACAACCAAGAAGGCAAGCTGAGAGTCCCAAAAAGATGATGGATATTTTAAATCCATCAATGTGCGCCATTCCGTACAAGACTGATCCTTTCATCCCGACTAGTCAAGCCAAAAGATTTTTTACCTACAAGACACGCCTTTAGGTAAGGATTGGCGAAGTTGTGTAAAAATTTGAACATAGGAATGTTTATGATGTGTCTGAGAAAGAAGAGGCCAGTGTTGAGGTGCATCGGGATGATTATGGTTCTAATAGTAATCATGCAGTCCAAGAAGTAGATGATATTGTAGTTACACTCAGCATTCCGTGGAGAAGCAACATTTGTCGAAGGAAATTTACAAGAGCTTATTAAAAACAAGAAGCCACCACGTTAGACTCGATGATGAAGAAAGTGAGGGCGAGGAGGAGGAAGATGACACAATACCGCGCAAAGATCAAGCAGTTGATGGTGGCAACGATAACAATGATGACATGTCCTTTCATGACGATGAAGATGAGGATTACTAAATAAGATAGTTGGTTTTACTTGTTCCAATCGTACTTAGTTACATAATACATTTGGTTTTACTTGTTCCTTTGAACTACGTTGTCGATTTGATTATATTAAACTTAGTTACATAATACATTGTGCAATGCATCTATGTGGCGAAGTTTGTGTTTTCAACAACAAAAAGAAGGGTGCCACAAGTTTGTGTTTTCAACAATAATAACATACATGCAAAATGTAAAAAAAAACTTAACAGAAGGTATTACTAATAAAGAGACATGCAAACAAACTTATATAACATAGCGAAGCTACGTAACTTCATAATAATAAGAGGTTCAAAGGCACATATACGTGCCACCGCATTAGACTACATTGTTTGTACCTACCACCCAGTGCATGACAACATAACCATGTTCACAACCAAAATAAACTAGGAGACTGAGCTCCTCCAAAGAAGCACCTGCAGCAAGACCATCGGGTTCTAGGGCTATATATAGTCATTTATATACTATAACTATCGATGAACTGAAGTCCATCGGCTTCTAGGGCCATCCTTCCAGCAAGCACTCCTACTTTTCTCCTTGTTCTTCCTCTTCTTCTTGAGCTTCTCCATGCCTGCCTTGAGGCCATGAATCTCGCCTTCGTTCATCGACCGCACGTCCTTCTTCTTGTTAGCCTCCCCGCAGGATGTAGACATTCACTCGTTCTTAAACTCAGCTTCCTCCACATTGGTCGGCCTCTCTTCCAAAGGCATTGTTCTTCTGTTCACCTCGACCCAGCTCGCCGAAGATCACATTCTTGAGGTCCTTGACCTCATCGGTGGCATGGTTGCAAAAAAAGCGCAGCTGCATTAACAAACATACACAAAGATTTATACCGGGTTTCATATACTAATAACGAGGAAGCGGGAACTCCAATAACAAGAAGCGTGAACTCTCATAGAGCATGAAGGAACTCTCATAATGACAAACTCAATTTTCTATAAAGTGGTGGTACACTTCAATCAACAATAAAGTGGTGGTACACTTCAATCAAAGAAACATAGAGCAAAATTAGTAGCGTGGTTCCATATAGGCACATACCAATCAAGTATTTAACTGAACTTATACATAAACATGTCAAACAACAATTTAATTGGGAGATAAAAAACCCCCTTTCCTAATTAGATTGGATATTTAATTTATCAACTAACTTCATCAACACTAAATGTAGTACAATGCACTAGATAAATGGGATATAATACAATGTAGTAATCGTTCAAGTATGGATAAATTTACTTGATCGCATAAATGTTCATACACAGTATGGATAAATTGGGAAACAGAAAAACCCCCATTTCCTTTTTTTTAGTATGCTACGGTATCCCAAAAATAGAGTAACACCGACGCATGCATGTTCATACACAAGCAAAGTAGAGGTAGTACAATGATGTGCATAAATTGGGGAAAAAACTATAACTACCTATGAAGCATGCAAAGATGTCCCAAATCGATTAACATGGACTGGATGCATGAGCATACAAAATCTAAATAGATATAGTACAATGAACGGCACAAATTGGAATCAAGAAAACCCCATTTTCTATTTCAATCCGCCACGATGTTTCATCCCATTTCTATTTCAACTTGCTTCATCCCATTTCAGTACTAATCAACACACCCTAACGTAAAAGAAACCGCACACCCTAACGATGAAATCCCAAATAAGTAACCCTATGCTCACCTTGTGGCCGGCCGAATACGAGGTCGATGACGCGCGGCGGCGAACTCTAGGGCGCGGCCCTTCCCCTTGCCGCACGACGCGCCATGGATCGGGTGCAAACGCCCAGCGGGTGATGTAGCCCCCGGGCCGGCGCCATCAACTCGAAGCCCGGCGGCACACGCGGAGCGATGTCGCCGCCGCCGCGAGCCCCACCTGGCGGGCCCCATGGACCAACAGCCACGGAGGAGGAGGCGCCGCCAACAACGCCGGCGGAGCCCTCGCGGAGCCACCTCGGCGTTGCCGACGAAGTCGCGGCCACCCACCTCCCGGTCTTCTTGTCGTGAGATGGTTCTTCACGCGCGTTCGTTCTGCGCCGGGATTCTTCTTCCCCGTCGGATCCATCTCGTTCGCGGCGGACGATCGCGAGGTGGCGGGGCAACCGGCGCGGTGGGGGTTTTGCGGGGAGAGGAGGAGTTGCCAAGGAGGAAACGAAATGGGCCGGGGTTTTCGGATCTGTGACGATTAGGGTCCTATATAGGCGGGGGCGGTGGCGGAAGAAACCTTCAAGTAAAATATAATTGGGCTTGTACTGAAAATATCTTTTGTAGCACGGTGGTAAGACTTCCCTAGTGGCAGCCGTAGGTCACAGGATCGAACCCAAAGTGGGCACTTTTTTATTTTACCAATTTTTTTATTACTTTTACTTTTTCAATCTACTATTTCCTGTTTTTTAAGCATCTTTTTTTACTCAAATTTTTTTTTGCATCATATGTTGGCTCCATATACTCCCTAAAAAGTTTGAGATGATTTCGAGAAAGTGGTGGTACACTTCTCCCACTACCATGAACACCTCTCTCATAGTGACTAGAACAAGCGAGAGAGACGTGGGTCATTGTGAGGATGTGTACCAAAACTTTCTCTGAATCCACTCAAATTTTTTCCCAACAACCGCATCAAAATTATGTGTCCCACCAAAATTTTAGATTTTTTTACCTTCATTTAGGTATTTTAACTAGTTTTATTCATTTAAACAAAGAAATAATTACGTAAATAGGTAAACATGGTCAGAAAATTCCACAAATTCACACAGCATCATATGATGGCTCCATATACTCCCCAAAAAAAGTTTGAGACGATTTCGAGAAAGTGGTGCTACACTTCTCCCACTACCATGAACACCTCTCTCATAGTGACTAGAACAAGCGAGAGAGACGTGGGTCATTGTGAGGATTTGTACCAACACTTTCTCTGAATCCACTCAAATTTTTTTTCCCAACAACCTACATCAAAAGTATGTGTCCCACCAAAATTTTAGATTTTTTTACCTTCATTTAGGTATTTTAACTTGTTTTATTCATTTAAACAAAAAAATAATTACAGAAATAGGTAAACATGGTCAGAAAAATTCCACAAATTCACACAAAGCATCATATGTTGGCTCCATATACTCCCCAAAAAAGTTTGAGACGATTTGGAGAAAGTGGTGCTACACTTCTCCCACTATCTTATTTTAGCTACATTTAGGTATTTCAAAAGGCTGGATAAAAAAAATTGTAAAAACAAAAAAAATCAAAATTCGGGCGCCAAAGAACATTGGGCGGCCAAACATTTCCATGTTGTCATCCCGAAAAAAATTAGCGCCAAAATTACCGCCAAAACCCCGTCTCTTCGTCACCACCATCCACTCTCATTTCCCTCCACCCCTCCTCATTCCCAAACCCTAGCGGCGCCGCCGACACAACCGCCGTCGACGAAGCCGCTTCCTCTACCACGCCGAGGTGGTATGTCCCCCTCCCCTCCCCCATGGACCTCTCTTGCACACCTCTGGAACCGCCACCGCCGGGTGAACAGATCCGGCGAGGGATATCAAAATCCGCATCCCCCATATCTCATCGCCTAATCCCCTTCTTTGTCGACCACGATCTAACGTTACCCATTTCAGGATTTGGGGACAACACCATCGCCGGGGCGAAATCCCTTTGCATCCGCTTCTTCGTCGAGGAGAGTTCACCGCACCACCTATACATCCCCATGGTGGCAACAAAGGGGTCAACTTCGTAAGCAACCTTCCCAAGAACAGTAACCTGGTAGAAGAACAACGCATACGGGAAGAAGAAACTACACGCCCACAAGAACAAGGAGGTAACCAACCCGCACTTGTTCACAATTTAAGATTTTTCTCTTTTGTCCACTTACTTTGTGCCTGAATGTTTAAGAATTCACTTGTTTAGTCATAGTGGAATTATACCCGACCGTTGACCAACGTAAAATGTTTTAGGATGCACAGAATGCTATTTGATTGAGGTAGTTTGGAATTGGATACATGAGTCCTCATAAGATAAGGGACCTCGGGTTCCTCATATTTTCACAAATTAGATTAGTCATCTAAACACAAACAAAGTGCTACCACTTGCCTCTTAGATTATTTACCTGAAATCTAAAACCTAACCACCTATTATCTCTAAGCTTTCCCAAGAAGAACTACTAGCTCCCTCCCCTTATCTTTCTTGCAAGTAGTAGTACCTCTTAGGTCATAGTAAAGTCCATTTTACTATCTAATAGAAACATTGTAATTTTGTTATCTATCTTGCAAGTAGTACCTCCTCCAATAACTGATTATGAGAGACGACGTGATATGCGGCGTGTGGCGGAGAATGAGAAGATGTTTCAACGACTTCGGGCCGGTCAACTTAAGATCTCAATTAAATAATTGTACTCCACAACCACCACCAAAGCAAAGAAGGGGAAAAACAACAACGAAGGGAACAAATAGTGATTCTGAATCATCGAGTATCTCCTTGGTGATGATGATCAAGGAGATAGTGATTCGGAAGACACTAAATCGATGAGCAAAAGTGACCCCCATAGAAATTGAGGTGCTTATTCTATCTCCAAAGTAGTGGATGGGGGAATATTTGCATTGACTTATAATGTTTGTAAAATATTGCTCTTTAGTGTATGATACCGCTATAGTTCAATAATCTTTATTTGATATCATTTCTTTAGTACATTGTGTTGCTTATTAACGCACATCACTTACATGTATTTTTTGCTTTGTACAGATTCCTAAAGGTCATAGATTCAAAGTCCTCGCTTCAAGGACAAAGAAAAAAACACCAAAATGCCACCAGGAAGTAGGAATGCTAGTAAGAGGGTGAGGGCATGTGATGGGTCACGGTGGATGCTACTGCTGAATGTTTAAGAATTCACTTGTTTAGTCATAGTGGAATTATACCCGACCGTTGACCAACGTAAAATGTTTTAGGATGCAATGAGAATGCTATTTGATTGAGGCAGTTTGGAATTGGATACATGAGTCCTCATAAGATAAGGGACCTCGGGTTCCTCATATTTTCACAAATTAGATTAGTCATCTAAACACGCACAATGTGCTACCACTTGCCTCTTAGATTATTTACCTGAAATCTAAAACCTAACCACCTATTATCTCTAAGCTTTCCCAAAAAAACTACTAGCTCCCTCCCCTTATCTTTCTTGCAAGTAGTAGTACCTCTTAGGTCATAGTAAAGTCCATTTTACTATCTAATAGAAACACTGTAATTCTTGTTATCTATCTTGCAAGTAGTACCTCCTCCAATAACTGATTATGAGAGACGACGTGATATGCGCGTGTGGCGGAGAATGAGAAGATGTTTCAACGACTTGGGCTGGTCAACTTAAGATCTCAATTAAATAATTGTACTCCACAACCACCAAAAAAGAAGGGGGAAACAAAGAACGAAGGGAACAAATAGTGATTACGAATCATCGAGTATCTCCTTGGCGATGATGATCAAGGAGATAGTGATTCGAAGACACCGACCGATGAGCGTGCAGCCCCCATAGAAATTGAGGTGCTTATTCTATCTCCAAAGTAGTGGATGGGGAATATTTGCATTGACTTATTGTAAAATATTGCACTTTAGTGTATGATAATTGCTATAGTTCAATAATCTTTATATGATATCATTTCTTTAGTACATTGTGTTGCTTATTAACGCACATCACTTACATGTATTTTTGCTTTGTACGTGATTCCTAAAGGTCATAGATTCAAAGTCCTCACTTCAAGGACAAAGAAAAACACCAAAATGCCACCGGGAAGTAGGAATGCTAGTAAGAGGGTGAGGGCATGTGATGGGTCATGCGGTGGATGCTACCGGCCCCCAACAAGAGCATCAAAAAGGCTTCAAACACGTGGTGCTACTGCATTCAAGATGAACTGCAACAAGGCTCAAATTCTATTATAGAGCAGACCCTCGCAAACATTGCCGTGGACACTCAAGGTCCTACAGATCATGATCATGATGGCCTACCCGATGACAACAACTCGTCCCTAGAGGCGATAACACTCAAGGCAAGTTATAGATTATTTAACATTTTAATATGAAAACTCAAGTGCTTTCGGTTCCATTTTACGCAACCATTGAACTCGCATTTACTATTTTGTAGATCCTCCACAAATGAGCACCAAGGAGACCGAGACCGCCCACCAAGGGAACACAGCTGGAAAGGATGACAAAAGCAATGGGAAAGAGGTTGCCCATAGCTGTTGCTCAAGGAAAAAAAAGGCCTCATCAACCTGTTCAAGCAGCCAAGTTAGCATCAGAGGCTGGAGTCATCATTCGGGACAAGATTCCCGTCCTTACTCGTTGGAAAGATTACAAGGACGACGACAAATATTACAAGAGCTTCATGGGAAAGCTAAGTGTAAGTGCATTCCTATATCTATTCTTTTTAGTAGCTTGTATAATCGCTTAAGATGAGTTCAACCTCTAACTATGGAATTGCCATATGAATAGTTGTGCTTGGAAATTGATAAAGATGACCAAGCGATTGATGATGCTTTGCACCGATGTGTTGCGCTTCGAGTGGTGCGACAACGACGCTTATCGGCTCAAGAAGCAATACTTCAATGGTGTGCCAAAGAAATGAGATTAGGACAACTTCTCCCCGTTGATTCTATGATGATGAACAAAGGGCGCGTGCACTAGTTGCACTTTGTGGTCTAATCCAAAGAAGATGGTAAGGGTCTTGTATTCTTATTTCTCATTGAATTTGCAAATGGTCTTATTATCTTGAACCTATGTTGAATCTCTTGTAGGAAACAAATTGAAAAGAATAGGCAAAATCGCAAAGAAGGTCAAGTATCACCAAAGCTACTGTGTTCTCGATGCTATGTGGCGCACTTGCATGAATATGTAAGTAAATAGTACCTTGTACATATTTGCCCCGAACCACTTAGTTTGCATTTGATGTTATACCTTGTTGTTATTGATTAACCAAAAAACGAATGCGAGAAGAGGAACAATGCGTAACCTAGCACGACCACAAGATGAGGAAGTTGATGCGGTGGAGGCCTTCAAGACCGCCATACCGGCTCAAACGTGGTCATGCGAACCCAAAGAAAATATGCACTTGTAAGTTCATCCGAATCTATTGCTGTCCGATCGGTGAATGAATGCTATATGTCTCCAATCTAGACAAATTTTGTGTGTTTTCTCTTCACCAACTTATGCCAACAAATATGACTTCTAAACTGTTGCTATCGTAACACCCAACTAATGATGGGTCCTTGCTTTGTTTCAGATGATATGGAATTTTTAATGTCACAACCTTGTTGATGAAGGTGAGACACCAAAGATCAAGTGTGTAGGTGCTTTGTCTCGGGTGCTCTCCCGAAACAGCACAAACCATTTCTTGAAGAATGTGGGATTGCAACTGTGGATCCTACAAAATCGCCTTCATCGACCGAATCGAAGCCGGGGGACGCATAGCGGTGAAGAAAGGGCAGCTGTACGCAGGATGAACTCGATGAACTGAAGAGGACCTATGGAGAGGCAAAAAGAACAAATGGCGAGGCAAATGAGAAGGAGTTGGACGACTACAAGAAGGCGGGAGGAGGAGAACAACAACGCCGCTGAGGTGTTTGATTTCACTCGGTGCTAATGGTAATCTTTGGAACCGACATGAGCGAGCTGGCTGGTACCGATGGTGTTGCCGATGTTTTTCTTATCGAAAACTAAGTTGGAGTTGTTGGTTTCTTTTTTACTTCTTGCAAGTGTTATGAAACTTCAAAGTAATGTCAACTAGTACATGTTACTAGTTGTTGATTGAGTTGTAATGTCACCGGATCGAGCACGCTTATGAAATTTATTTTGCAATTTGTGATGCAATCGGTTTACGCAACAATGATGAAATGAATGTCCTTTCGTGATGATATATATATGTGGTTCGATGACGAATGCTCGGTACCATCTATCACGAATATTTAATCCTTTATATGACGAACGTATAAACATTAGGCGACGGCGCTAATCCTTTCGTGGACGCTTTTCTAATCATTTGTGTGACGATTCAATAATTATTCTCGTGATCGATCATATTTTAAATTGTGTGACGCACATACGAAGGGTTCATAGCACGTCATACATAGCAACTGCGTGACCAAAAATGGGATCCAATGACAACGCGACACGTGGCCCAACAAAACCGATCATGTCGGCCCACGTCATCCGCCACGCCATCCGCCGCGTCGGCGATCCACGAGACGGTGTTACCGATGCGTTATGACGAACGCGCGTGGCGAACAAAAATCGCCACGAGCGATAACGGCGCCGTCCCGGCGATTAGTTGGTAGTGACGAAAAACGGGCGTCCACGGATGAAAATCACATCTATGACGCCACTATTTTTGTCATTGATCAAGTGCACATCAATGACGAAAATGGTTGTTTCGTCACCGATTGACATATGTGACGTCCCAATAGATGACGAACGCGTTTTTCGTCATTAGCTCGTCACGAAAAAACTTCGATGACAAATTTGACGTTGTCCGTGACGATAGTGGGGCGTCATTGCGACCACATCCCTACTAGTGATACTATGATATTTAGCCTTTTATGATACTAGCTAGTGACATATGATGATCTTTGACTTGGATGATGCTATTATTATTATTATTATCTTATTATCTTTATTATGTGACTTACCTCGTTTGAGTTTAGTATGATGCATATGGTTTACTCTACATTACACCACCGTAAGTGAATCATCATTAAATCATCAACCTACCCATAGCCCATCCCTTTCTTTTCGGTAGAATATAAATACGATACCGGATAGACTCCCCGGTGAGATGCTACAATAGGGTATTCTATCTCGTAAACTGCGGATACGGTAATTATTTTATCATTGTAAGAGTTTCAAGTGTCATATTAAGAATATCCGTTCACGCATTTCTTTAGCGTTGTGAGCTAGGGTGACAGACTAGTTTCATAGGCAATGCTAGAATGTGTGGTACAACTTTTGTGCCTATCGTGGTGAGATTAACTCCACCATCGATAATGTTGTAGAGTCATACACCATAACTAACTCCGTCTAACTTTATTAACTTCCCGCTCTAACTTTTATTGGAATGTGAGATTAACTCCACATCCAAGCTGACTTATTAGATAGATACCATTTATACATTTCTAGCGCCGTCCTAGATGTGGATCGTGTTAGAGATGTCAACGAGGGGCGGGATCCTTTCGCCCCTGCGAAGGGCTTAAAGCACTTCTTAGAGAACCACTTGTTGTCCTTCGTAAATTTCTTCAGCGACTTCTCGGTGCTCCGACTGTGGGGAAACTCGAAGCTCTCCACGACCTCCTTCTTGGACATGGTCTGCTTAATCCGCGCCATCTCCAAGCACCACAGGCAACCAAACAAGACACCCTCCGAAACTAGAGCGGCGGCAAAGCCTCCGCGCAAGCGGCGGCAAAGAAGGCCCACGCAAAGATGCACGAGGAGCGGGGGCGTCTGAGAAAAATGAGGGCACAAACCTTAACCCCCACCTACCGTACATATTTATAGGCCACGGGAAGGAGGGGGCAGCGACCAGCGTCGACTCCAGCCCCCTCCCCCACGAGAAGCACGGCCCGGATCCCAAAAACACGCGGAGCCCCTCGATCCACCCCATCCGGAGGAAACCAACGACATCCGTGCGCACAAAACAAACACAACCCCCCGATCCGCGCCACCCACAACCAGACCAACGGCGTGCGGCGAGAAAACCCCGCCGCACCCCACAATAGCCGAGGCAACACACAAATCAACCCCAGCTCGGTTCGCCACAAAGAAACACACCAAAAGGCCGAGGCCCACCTCCGCGAGGCCCACAAGCAGCCGGGGGGCGTCGGCCGGGCAGGGCTCAAGGGGGTGGCAAACATGCCACCCCCACGGGACCCTCTGAAAGGTCTTTTCTCTGCTCTCGGCCCCCCCGGAGGAACTAGACCTTCGAGGGGCTCTTGTTGGGGAGGCGACCCTCGCCCACCACAGGCCCCGCAGGCCTCTCTACGGGGGCCAAGGCGCATTCTTCTCAACCATGTCTTGCGAGGTCCCGCAGGCGAAGGACCCTCCACCACGGGGAGGACATCCGAGCCGGAACGCCACCACCAAGCATAACTCTCATGGCAATAGGACGAAGCTGGGTGGAGGAGCGGATGCCAAGACAACAAAGGAAGGTCTGCGGAGGGGCGCCCGGGAGCTGCCCCTTCCACAGACGCGTGCAACCGGCGGCCAGCACAGGGAAAACCTATGGTCCCCCGCTTAAAAGGATTGGATGTGCAATTCCCATGTTAGCCTTGTACGAATAGTTACTAGTCTGCCGCTACGAGGGCCCACCTGTAAGCGTGTGTACCCCTACCTACCGTGTACCAAATTGTAAGTTAGCCCCTTCGACTCCCGGAATTCCTATAGATACCCAAGTACGGGCTCAGGGAAAGGGATGGGTTGGTAGCCAAGATAATTGCCATTTACTCGCTTTCAATTCCACTCTCTGCCGCCCTTCGCAAGCTGCCGCACCCCCCAGGGCCTCGACCGCCCTCTGAACGCCCCGACCCCCGGCAATTCCAGCGAGGGTCGGGCCACTCGGAGGCTGCTCTGCGCCCTTCATTGTTAATGCGAGTCTTACCCTGTGGGAAACCCTCGCCCCCCTCTCCCGCCTCCTTCGGAAGCAAAGGTCAAGGGGCGGAGTGATCCCCACATAGGTCAAATGGAATATTTGGTGGTGAAGATCAAGGATATTATTTGATAAATCAAGGAAGGGGTCAGGGGGGTATATGGTGGTTTGATGATGGGTAATTCGAGAGGGAGGTCCAAAGGGATCATTTGATGGTGATGACAAGGGAATGTTATTTGATGCCGAATAAATTCTAGCTCAACAAACATGCAAGCAATCATACAAGCATTCAAACATAAACCCTAAATAATTCTATATGGTGAGTTCGATGCAAGGTTTTCAAAAACAGATTTTTGGTTGAGCGGAAAATAAATCAAGTTTTAGTTGATAATTATAAAAAGTTTAACTTTTTAGTGAGTTTTAAAATGATGTAAAAACACGGGTGTTACAATGGACAATGCAAGGTCCTGCCATCCTTCGACTACTTCAGAGGAATCCTATGGTTTTTTAAACCTGGGATGAAGCTGGTCGTTATACGTTAGTCCAGTTCACTCTTGGATATACGATTTTGCTGCAAGTTGAATCATGGATGATTCACGCAGCGTTCTCAATGATTTGTCTCTACTTCCTTCAAAAAAAAAAAAAAAAATGATTTGCCTCTACATTTTTTTTGTGGTGTCCTCCAAAAAAAAAATGTCAATAACCAAACAAACATACTGTTTTCTCTGCCCTGTGTGTCCACCTTTTAAGTGTTCGATACAATGCCATGAAACAAAAAAAAAAAAAGGGAGGCCAATTGATATGATCCCTCACCTTCATAGGTGCTGCATACTGCTATAAGTGTCAATTGATTGGCAAGAAGGTTGTTGAAATTTTAATTGCAGCTGCCAAAATATATGAAGAGATAGGTTACTTGATGCCCAGCAAATGTTGGTGATGGCAGGTAGACGACAGTAGTCATCCAATTTGCTTATGTAGATGTTTGCAATATCTCCTTTCAAATAGATGCTCATACAACAATGATCTATTTGTTATTTTTCAAAATGTTGTTGCTTTCTAATGACAAATCTTATGCGTCAAAGCACACTAGCCTGCGCAAATACACAGGGAATTCTGCTAGTATATATATAAAAAAACTGATCATTACGCCTCATGCATGTGCTTCCTCTTGTTGTATACTTGTCGGCTTGCATCCTCACCAAGTCGGTCGTCGACAACCAGGAATCAGACAGTAATTTCTTTTTCTTCATTCACATGCATGAGGCGTCCGCTCCGCGGGGTTGTCAACGGCCGGAGGCTAGCGTTTCCGGTAAACGCGGCAGCGGCGGCCGTACCGAGGGAGGGGAGCATGATCAGCAGAGCAGTGGTGTCAGAATATGAGTGATCATACGTACTCCCTCCGTTCCAAATTGTAGTTCACTTTGGCTTTTCTAGATACATTGATTTATGCACCTAGTTATACACTATGTCTAGATACATAGCAAAACAAATGAATCTAGAAAAGCTAAAGTAAACTACAATTTGGAACGGATGGAGTAGAAGGAAACCAGTATTGTAAACAACTTATTAATTATAATATGGTGTTTTTATGCTAGACTTTTGCAAAAATGCCGTCATTATTAATATTTATAAATTCTACATATAAGTGGGGTTTAGTTTTGTACGCTCATCACGTATCGGTGAAAACGAAATTGAAAAGCAATACAACGTTAGAAAGTCAAAAAGACATTTTTCTGCTTGTGTCAGGACTGGTTGGTGTGCAATGCATGTCGCCATGTGCAAGCTAGTGAGCGCGCCTTGGGGCTTGAGCTCTCACATCCAATACCACTCACATGCATCTAGTACTTCATCCGTTCAAAAAAAAAACACATGACCCTGGGGAAGCGTGTCGCTTAAAAGTTATTAATTTTGACCAAGTTTATAGCAGAAAGTATTAGAATTTATGTTTTAAAATAAATTTATTATAAAATATATTTCAAAACTAATCTAACGGTACTTATTTTTTGTCTCATAAGTCTTAATATTTTGTGATACAATTTTAGTCAAAGTTCGTTGTCCCAGATCCAGGACCGGCCCAGCCCTAGAGAGGGCCAGGGCAGCCCACTTGGCCGAGCCAGCCCATGAAGGCATGCAGGCGCGCGCCAGTAACTCCTACCGCCGCCACCTCCTCTCGCCCCCATGTTGTATTCACTTCAGATTAGGATTAGGACTTTTGGTGTGCGGGGGATATTTCAATATATAAGGAAATCTTGTATTAGGAAAAGAATAAGAGTTTGCTTGTAGAAGATATTCGGAAATATAAGAAGACCTTTAGAGATTGCTTGAGATACAAATCTCATAGGAGGGCTATATAAACAAGAAGAATGTAATCTTTTCGGGGTAAAGCAAATAAAGAAAATATTTACGCTTCATCTCTTGCCACCGCCCCTGCCCTAGCCCTAGCCCGCCCGCCCTAAGCCCCCTGCCCTAGCGCCACCGCCACTCAAGCCGCGGCGCCGCGCCACCACCGGCCCGCCCGCCGCCCTCTAAAGGCGGTACCGTGACACAACGGGTATCCGGAGACCGGGGCGATTCCCACCACCGATGACTTACGGGATGCACGAATTCTTCATGGCTCTCAAAGCGCCGACTTTCGGCGGCGACAACCGACAAGATTGATCACCGCATCGATTTGATTGAAGCACGTCTTCGCCGGATGGAGAAACGACCATGCCAACCCCAAAATTCGTCTCCCTCCACAACACGCCATGCAAACGCCGAGGATGGCCAGGTCATGGCGCCGCCATCGGCCGAGGGGCACCACCAGGCGCCACCATGGGCGTCACCCCCCCCCCCCGATGACGCCATCGACGACGACACGACCTCGCCATCCTCCAAATGGAAGAGGGCAGCGGCGTCGATCGGGGTAGTCTTCGGCCATCATTGACATCTCCATGGGCGACATCTCGACACCCTCGACACCGTCACCTGCAGCTGTCCAGGTGCGGGCGGCGTACATGGCGCCCGGTGGCCCCCCATCCTCCACGGTCGCACTTCGCTGGAGGTACCGGCGTCATGACGGGAGCGGCGATCCGGACCTCTGGATCAGCAAGATGGAGATGCTCTTTCAGCTTCAGAAGGAGATGATCCAGGAGGAGATCTATATGGAAATCTCCTTTCGGGAAAAGAATAAAAGTTTGCTTGTAAAAGGTGTTCGGAAATATAACCTTTAGAGATTGCTCGAGATACAAGTCCCATAGGAGGGCTATATAAAACGAGGATGTAATCTTTTAGAGACAAGCAAATAAAGAAAATCTTCCCGTGCTTCAGCTCTTGCCGCCGCCCCTGCGCCCTACCTAGCGCCATGGCAGCCAGCCCCTCAAGGCGGCTGTGACATTCGTTATGTTTGACCTTTCGGGAAGTGAGAATTGCAGGTTTTTTTTGGAACGGAGAGAGTATATATATAAGTATAAGATCGTCACCGAAAGGGGGGCAAGGACGGGCATCTCAGTCGTTGATAGACCTCGTAAACTTTTGAGCTCGAGTGGCCATGGCTCAAGCAACAGTTATTGGTCAGCTCGCCGGTGATTCACCGTCGGTGATGAAAGCATTTTCCCCACTCCTGGTCCCAGCCCTCCTGCTCTTGGTCCTGCTGCGCTACTTCTCTGCGGGAGCAAGGAATAACAATAAGCAAGGAAAGAGACTGCCTCCGTCCCTCCGGCCCTGCCACTGCTCGGGCACCTTCACCTCGTCGGTGCACACCCGCATGTCTCTCTGCGGGACCTCGCCGCCCAGCACGGCGGCGAGGACCTCATGCTGCTCCGCCTCGGCACGGTCCCGACGCTTGTGGCGTCGTCCCCGCGCGCCGCACAGGCGGTGCTGCACACGCACGACCACTCGCTGGCCTCGAGGCCCCGCTCCATCTTCGGCGACATCCTCGGGTACGGGCCGTCAAACGTCGTGTTCAGGCCTTACGGCAACGGTTGGAGGCAGGCCAAGAAGCTGGTCACCACGCACATGCTCAGCACCAAGAAGGTGCAGTCCTACCGCGGTGCCCGTGAGGAGGAGGTAATTAATCTCTTCTTAGTTTGCGGTTTCATTAGTTAATTTTAGAGAATCACTTCATAGAATCAGCAGGTTTGTTCGTATCTACGTAAAATGTATGATGCCGTCCACGTATATACTTGCACGCAGGTCCAAGTGGTTATTGACAAGATCCGTAGTGCAGCCATAGCTGACGCCGCTGTGGACATGAGCGAGCTGCTGAGCTCGTTCACGACGGACATGGTGTCCCGTGCCGTGGCGGGCCGATCGTTCAGGATGGGCAGCCGGGACAAGAAGTTCAAGGAGGTGTTGGACGCGAGCATAGCCCTCCTTGGGGGCTTCAGCCTGGAGAACTGTTATCCTGGCCTGGCCAAGGTGGCTGGAGGCGTGCTTATGTGGCCCGGGCGCCGCAAGGCTGAGAGACTCAGGGACCGGTGGGATGAGCTCCTTGATAAGGTGATCGACCAGCACGCGGCCGATGCACCACCGGCGCGACTTGATAGAGATTTCACCGATGTGCTGCTATCCGTGCAAGAGGAGTACGGGCTCTCCAGAGACGGCATCAAAGCAATCTTGGCTGTGAGCTAGTTCTCCAACATTTTCACTTAATTTGTTACTTCTTCTCAGTCAGTTTAATATTCTTACACTTTCATATTGACCTAAAATTTCGTTTAGATGGAAAAAAGAATTGACAAACTTTGGCAGGCGGAGTACAAATATACATACTCCGTCCTCTATCTCAAAATGACTGTACATCTCACTTCTCTAATAGTCATCTCTTTTAAGTTTGACTAGCATTTATATCTCTAAAATATATGCCCCATTTAACAAGTAATTACTTTGACTTATAGGTATTAATGTTTTTGGTTATATATTTGGTTAACGGGAGTTGTTGCTATATCTTTTTCACAAGAAAAATAACCAACATTTCTTACAACATGCTAAACCCTTAGATAACCATTCAAGGGTGGGATCTGTCATCAACACTTTACGTATAAAGTGTTCGCTAGCACAAATTTATGTATTTGTACCTAAATTACAACTAACAATCTTTTCTATGGAAAAACAAGGACAAATTAAGGTGTGTGTTCTCACAAATTACAACTAACACATCGCAAGATGGTGTTGGATGATTTCTTTCAACAGAAACATAGGAAAAGTGTAAACATAAAAGTTTGACTCTTCAAAATCCCACGTGTACTATTATTTTGGGACAAAGCTATGGAACATATATATCAAAGGTTGTAGCATTCCTAAGTTAATATATTATTTCTAACCTTCAGATATATGAACAACATACAGGATATGTTTGCAGCGGGCACAGATACGGCATACTTGGTACTAGAATTCACCATGGCTGAGCTGATGCTGCATCAAGATGTCATGGCAAGGCTACAAGCAGAGGTGAGAAGTATCAAGCCTAAGGACCAACAAGTCATCACAGAAGATCACCTCACTGGAATGCCGTATCTAAAAGCTGTCATCAAAGAAACGCTCCGTTTGCACCCACCTTCACCGCTCCTCTTCCCACATCTGTCACTAGAGGAATGCACCATCGATGGCTACGAGGTTCCTGCTGGCACCACTGTGTTTGTCAACGTCTGGGCAATCGGCCGTGACCCAAGGTTTTGGGATGCTGCAGAGGAATTCAAGCCGGAGAGGTTCATCAACAAGGATGGCACAGAGGTTGCTGCTGTTGATTTTAGAGGGTTCGACTTCCAATATCTGCCATTTGGGTCAGGCCGAAGGATGTGTGCTGGCATCAATTTTGCCGTGGCCAACATTGAAATCATGCTAGCAAATCTTGTGTGCCATTTTGATTGGGACATTACAGGAGGAGCGACTGAGATTGACATGACAGAGGTGTTTGGATTAGCTGTGCACCGAAAAGACAAGCTCATTCTCACTCCAAGGTTACGATCATCTTATGTTGCTGAACCACCGGAGGGCTAACACCTTTTATACAAGACTACCTTTCATCATCACACTCCCTCTTGTCAAACAACCTATATTAGCAGACCTTTCTTCGTGGAAGTAATTGTTGCAATGTTCTGGTCTATCTGGTGTGCTCGTAATGATGTTTTTTTCAGAAACCAGTCTTCCCTTTAGAACTGCAGATTTATTCAGTTATGGCTAGCTCGAGTTATGCTTAGATAAGCAAACTATAAGACCTCAACTTCAGTTATGGCTAGACAGCTTTCTTTCTTTCTTTGTATCATGAGTTGTAACCGCCGATAACTATGTTACATGATCCAAAAGATTAGCTTAGCTAAGCTACATCTCCATCAAATAACAATCCTGTCCGATAAATATGTTACATAACCATGAACGAGCTTTCAAAGCTACTCCTATCCATGGGTACATCCAAAAGTCAGCCTACCAACATGCACTAGGGTCACACTACACTAGAAAGCCGTTGAGGATTGCCTCCACCTCGTCCTCACTGACGTCCATAAAGTCGTCATGGTCCTCACACCGTCGAAGTCTGCGGCAGTGTAGGTGGAGGAGAGGCGCCCGACCTGCTCATCGTCGTCCTTGGCGATATACACTGAGGAATACCCTCCTCTAGAGCAGGAGAGGCCGGAGCAGGAACTAGGGCTGCAGCAGGAACTGGAGCTGGAGCGGCAGGAGCTAGAGCAGGAACTGGTGCTCGTGCGGGACACTATGCCAGAAATCTCTATCTGCGACGCCTCGATTAGTGACACAAAAAGAAAATGTGTCACAGATAGTCTATCCGTGACGCGGGTTAAAAACACGCCGCGTCGATTAGCGGTTTGCCATGGTCGATCCGGCGCGTCACAAATAGTATCATATCCGTGGCCGCAGTTAATATCACGCAGCGTCACAAACAAAATTGGTGACGCGTATTCCAAAGACGCGTCACAGATAGTAGGCGCTATAAGTGACGTGTTTATACTTCACGTGTCAGAGATAATTTTGTGACGCATGTTATGAAGACGCGTCACAGATGGGCAGATATATCTGTGACTCATTTTACTGAAACGCGTCACAAATATTTGGTTGGAAAATTGGGCCGCAACTCTGCTGGGGCCGAGGCCCATCTCGACGTTAGGCCGAAGGATGAGAGGCCCATCTCAACGTTGCATGTCTCCCATCCTGTCTTGGCACTTGGCCGCCCACCTCACGCGCTCGACCGCCGCCGCCGGTCGCCGACGCGCTTGACCGCCGCCGCTCGGTCCTGCCAGCGCCGCCGTCGCTCCCCACTGGGCCACCGTCCGCCGCTGCGCCTCCCACCGACGGGCACTGCCGCCGCGACCCCAGCCCCGCCGTCCGTCGCTCCCCCACCGGGCCGCCGCGACCCCAGCCCCGCCGTCCATCGCTCCCCACTGCCGCGGCGTCTCCCCACCGACAGCCGCCGCCGCCGCGATCCCAGGCCCGCCGGGACCCCGCCCGCCACTACGGCGACCGGCTGCCACGAGCCCGGCGACGCCGACCAAGAAGAGGCCTGCAGCCGCCGCCGCGCCGGCCACCACCCCGGCGCCCGTCGCGGCACCGCCCAATTCCACCCGAAGGTGTCCCCTCCCGCGCCAGCCCCAAATCCGTCCGCGCTGCTCATCGTCCTGCAGGACCTGCTTCAACGTCACGCCACCGGCCGGCGTCCACACTCCATTCCTCGACTCTCAGACCACAGGTGCTCCCCTGCGTTCCTCGTGATGTTCTAGGGTTTAGTTTTGTGCTCTGGCTATCTTGTGCTAGTCCTGGTCACTATGATGATGTTCTCTATGATGACCAAACACAGATGACAAGTCCGTTCTAATCCATTGCATTAAACCATGGGGACAATCGAGGCATTTGTCTAAGAGAACACTTAGTCAGTTGAAAATTTCCGCTTCTGTTGTTGCTCTGTTACAAGTTTTAGATTCTTTTTCTTTAAGTGGTTGTTTCTGCAGTATACTGGCATAATGAGGAAAAACTAGATTTTCTGATCTACTTGATGAGAAATACCTCCTACTCATTCTGAATGCCAATTCACTGCATGCCACATCTATTCCTTTTGTAGATCCAACTGTTTATTTGAGCTTGTTTAAGGGTCAGATTTAGCTGAGTGAGCACTAGTGCTCAAGTCACAAATAAAACTACACACATAATCTGAGTTATTTGTCCTACCTTTTCTTTGTGTGTGGGTACCTCAGAAATTTAAATGAGCAATAAACAGCTTTGAGAACTTAATGTCCAGAGCCCATTTTAACAGATAAAAATGACACTACAATCTGTTGAATGCAATTCTCCACTTGTGTTGTGATTTTAAAACTATAAAATGATTTACAAACATGAATGATCACTCTATCAGTTAGCTGAATAGTAGCTGTTGGGAACTGTGCTTAAAATTGGGAACATGATTTATCTGAACCTATGCAGGAGTAACCAAAGGTGTGATCCCTTACCCAGGTTGACCATATTTTAACTTGGTGAAACATTTCTATTTATGTTACCCAGGGCTGTACCCTTCTTCTTTTATGTCAGGGTTCATATGTCACTAGAGACAAAGGGTACCAAACTACCAATGGAACTTCAATCCTAGAAGAGCTGCCCAGGTTTCTACTGCTGCTGATTTACTCTATCATGTAAAATCACAGTCCCCATGTTAACTTAGTTGAACCTGGAAACTGTATACCATGCATTTTTGTTACTGAAATGCGCTAGATTGATTGTTTAGGTGCAGCTGAAAGCTACAACTTAGGTGTATATTGTATTCTATTTATATTAGTATGTCATAGCTAGGGTCGGTTCATTGGCTGTGGCAACTGACAATGTTTCTGACGTTTGGAGATTGTTCTAATTTCTGTAAGAGATAATAAAACTTCTATTACTACATTAGTTGAATAGACACCGTTTTTCATCTCTTCTCTTTGCAGGAGATCATCTCGTTGAGGGGATTAGCTTGTCTCTTGATCTGAGGGCATGAGCCAATTGAATCATGTTAAGGATGCTTGGAGCACATATCTATGGCCTTGGTATTGAAGACTACCAGTCAGGTTAGTGTCTTTCCAAATGGTAATAGCTAGACAGGCATATCTGTGGCACATATCAGTTGTGATAATTTGAGTTCTGGATTCTGCATTTCTTCATGTCTAGGAATGGTTCATCACTTATTCAGTGCATAATTTGCCAGGAAGTAGGGACTTATGATCACACATAATTTATTTAGTTTTGGTTTCTCTGAGATTTAGTTGTTCAGATTGGTTCAGAGTTTCAGAGTGCTGATGCAGTGCCCTGTCTAATCTCTTGCTATTGGTACCAGGTCACAAACACTCTCTGGGGAGAGAGGGTGATGTTTACCTTCCAACCGGGTTCTGATCTCGTCGCCAAGACCTTGCATGCCAGCCACATCCAGTAGCAGTAGTAGTGGCGCTGGTGAACAAGTTGGCACCTGCAGCTCCGGCCGGCGCCGCCACCCTCATTAGCAACTGTGCAAGGAAAACCAAGTGGTATGTACAGCACTGCGTGCATGATAAGTTACTGACAACTTGCTTGATGAATTATACTTTTGGGTGATTGTTTGCCCACTGTCTCCCATAAAGCTGTGTATAAGTCTGTTTTTTATTTGACTCTAAACATAGAACATGGATGCATGTATGTGTTGTACTAGCTGGACCACTGAATTGGTACTGATCTTTTGGATCCAAAAACATATGTTATGTTAGTCAGTAAGAGATATGAGGGCTGGAAATATTTTTCATTGAACATGAACATGAATACAGCAGTTGCAGAATCTAGTTTAGCATTGACTGCCTTTCAAATCTTGTGGCTGTTCTGGTGGTTTAATTTTTAGTTCTAGGTAGCACTTTTGGCCTGTCCAGCACTAGTAGCTTTCTGCTAGTTTCCTATATGCAGTGAACTTTGTATTGAACTGATTTTCCTAAATTATTGAACTAACTACTTTTCTGAAAGTATTGAATCTCACCAACCGTGTGGCAGAGTTTTTCAGGTCTTTTGAAAGTAATTTATCACCTTTTCATGGAAAGATAATTTCATTTGTTTTCATACTTTTGTAGATGATGGAGGATCGAAGCTCGATGTATCTCCGGAAGCGGATATGTGATGAGTTCTTGGATGGTCTGAAGTCATTCATAAGAGTTGCAGAATCGGATATGTTGAATCGGCAGAAGACAGCAATGTGGTGTCCATGCCTCGATTGTCGGAATGAAAAACAGTACTCGAGTTTGTTATCACTCCATGAACACCTGATCCTCCGAGGATTCATGAGTGACTACAGAATTTGGAACAAACATGGAGAAGAAGGGCTTAATGATCAAGACCTGCAAGCTGACCGTGTGGGCCAAGGATTCTCTAAGGATGATGGGAATCATGCTGGTGTTCAGGACGACGAGGAAGGATTCTTTTGCATGCCGGAGGATCTCACTGACGAGGAGCTAGCAGATATTAGTGCCAATTACGACCAAAAAGCACAGGATGTTGAGGAGATGGTTCGTGATGCCATGGGGTTTGATGAGTACACTGAGGCGGATATGAAGAAGTTGAACAGCTTGCTGGCACACATGAGGACGCCGCTCTATCAGAGCTGCAAGAAGAAGTATTCAAAGTTGTTTGCTACTCTCAAGCTTCTGCAGCTAAAGGCGACACATCATTGGACTGATCGGAGCTTTGATGAATTGCTAGATCAATTGGAGGACATGTTGCCTGAGGGGAACGAGTTACCCAAGACCACATATGAGGCCAAACAGATTGTTTGCCCTATGGGATTGGAGGTCGAGAAAATCCATGCCTGTAAGAATGACTGTATCCTGTACCATGGGGATAACGCTAAACTAACTGAATGCCCAGAGTGTGGAGTCTCTCGGTACAAACGAAGAAATGACGGGGGTGATGAGGACAAGAGACATGGAGCTCCTCGGAAGGTGGTATGGTATTTCCCTATTGTTCCTCGGCTGAAGCGTTTGTTTGCAACTGCCAAGGGCGCACAGCTATTGAGTTGGCACAAGGAGGGACGCAAGATTGATGGTTATCTACGACACCCAGCAGATGCTATTCAGTGGCGTGTCATCGACTCAAAATATGGTTCTTTTAAAGATGAGCCAAGAAATATTAAACGCCGCGCAATGAGCACAGATGGCATGAACCCATTCGGCAACATGAGTAGCTCACACAGTGTCTGGCCTGTGCTGTTGTCTATCTACAGCATTCCACCGTGGGCCTGTAACAGGAGAAAGTACATGATGATGCCACTTTTGATCTCAGGTCCGCATCAGCCAGGGAATGACATTGGCGTGTATCTGAGGCTGGTTGTGGATGAGCTCAAGACGCTGTGGTCAGACGGTGTCAAGGTATATGATGGGTTCAAGCGAGAGTCATTCACGTTGCACGCCATGGTGTTAACCACCATCACTGATGTTCGGGACACCGCTGCTTATCTGGGCAGTCTAAAGGAGAGAAAGATTGCTTTCAATGCTTAGATGATACCGAGAGTCTTTGGCTGAAGAAATCGAAGAAGAGGGTGTACATAAGACATCGCCGTTTCCTTCGCCGATCCCATCCTTACCGGCGCATGAAAGAGCAATTTGATGGCACGATTGAGACAGGATCTGCTCCAAGGCATTTCACTGGGTATGATGTTTATGACCAGGTCAAGAATGTCAATGTTACACTGGGGAAGAACAAAAAGAGTGCCCTTGAAAAGAGAAAGCGCGGGAAGGAAGCAAAGGGCAAACATATTAACGTTGAAAAGACAGGATTTCAGCATGTTAACGTTGTTGATTGACGAGTGAGTTGGTTTTCTTACCTACTATTTGACTTGTCTCATAAATATCCATATCATTAAACAAACATAACAAGGCATATGTGTGTGTGTGTGCGCTGTACTCTTGCATGCAGGGCTTTTGCAATACACACAAGCAAGATGAAAGACAGACAACCATTGACACATGCTGTTAAATTTGCGGTAAGTGCTTCCACAAATAAAAATTCAGTATTTGTATTGTGTTCAACTTTTATTTTCAAATGATTGTATATATATTTCTCGCAGTGCCAACAAGATTCTAGTACTAACAAGTTGTTATCCGGCTTCTATGCTGCACACCATTTGAATATATCTATGAGAATGACAAACTTGGAATGCTCTGAGGTACATGTGCTGCTGCTCACCTCTCAAGTTCTGCTAAATTTAGTTGGGTTCACTGACTGTATTTTGATTACTGTCCAAGTGGCCTCCCTGAAATCAGTAGCTTATTTGTCTTAGTTTATTTCTATTCTATCTCAGATATGACTGGCAATGTTATATGCACCTCTTCGTTACTAGATGAAATTTCCATGTGCTCATTTTCTGCCTTTTGTCTGAAACTTAGTAACTTAGTATTTGTAGTATGTGACACTTCCAGTGTATCAGGAATACTTGTTGGGGGAATTGGGATGTATCAGGAATATTTGTTGGGGAAATTGGGATGTATCAGGAATACTTTCTTCATGTGACACTTCCAGATATTCAAGAATATTGTATCAGGAATACTTTCCAGTATGTGACACTGAAATCAATATTTAGAATTCAGGATGAAGCTTAAGCATACTTTCTTCACTAGTTTTTTGCCCAATTTTTTTTTTGCTGCTGTTGTGTATTGGTAAAGGTAATTGTTTCATCTTGATTCAAGGGGTGCTGTTCTAAGTTGTCTAAATTGGGGTTATCAAGTATCAGACCGTTGATGGTGAAGCTTAAGCATAGTGTAATATATCATTGGTGCATATTATGATGGAAGTTTGTCATTAATGGATACAGATAGATGGCAGTTCTCATAAGATAGTATTTCCATTAATCTGTTAATGGAAATGGGGTTAATCCCTCTGTTCAAAAAAAAAAAAAAGATTAGATGGAATGACCAGGGCTTGTCATATACTTGTGGGTACTGCTGCCTTTGATAATGGTGAAGGGCATGAATAGGATAACAGGACATGGAGATTTGCTATGGTTATGGAGCGAAGTCTATGGTTCTTTCAGTGAAGGATGCATATGCAGCCATGCTAGCTGCCTCCATTTCTCTCTCTTCTCTGCAATTACAGTCACACATACACACTGATAGTAGCTGCTTGTTCTTGTGTTTTTTACTGTACCATGTTTTATTCTTGACCAAAGCTCTTTTTTTGACATAGGAATTTGAAGTGCTGACAACATCCCTCGACTCGAGAGCAATTAGAGAGAAGATGGCAAAATTCTTGGTGAAACAAGTGATCAACAAGAAAGGAGAGTTCCATCATCCTACAAGTTAAAGCGCTAGTGATGTGTGATTAGGCCTGTGAATCCATGCTACTGTTAAGGTAATTAGGCCTCACTAAGTAAGGTGTCCATTGTTTCAGTTCACAAGGTTCTAAATATTGAAAAATTTGCAACTGAAAGTTCATATCCCCATTGAGAGCAATTAGAGAGAAGCTAGATGGCAAAGATTTCACCCAATTGACCATGCCAAGTAGCTAACAGTTACTTGTGTTCAGTAGTATGACAGTAGAGATAGAGTGTTCAGTAGTATGACAGTATGTCATCTCTGGTTGAATAAAAGTCCCGTGATCCATCATGTTTTTGATTACCTTCTTTTGGAATGGATATTGTGGACCTCAACTGAAGTAAATATGCTTGTGTTTTGGATCTTTGGAGATGGGGTGAGCTAGCATGCCTGAATATGTTTTTGTTTACTTGGTCGGGCCGTGGGTATTACTGTAGCAAGTGAGCAATTAGTGCTGATATTTTAGCTGTAGCTTGTGTGAAATGACAGTTTGTTACATTACATATTGACTCTAGGAGCACATGCATATACATAAGTTTCAATATACTCTTATATATGCCTGAGCTAGCATGCCTATAATCTTTTTCTTGCTGACACTGTTGTGCTTGAATGAAGTGTTACTATACCATGTCTTATTTTTGACCAAAGCTCTATCTTGACACAGGAACTTGATGTGTTGCCAATGCATAGAGAAAGATGAAGGGCTAGTTAGAAGAAGTCATCAACAAAAAAAAAGAGAGGAGTTCAATCATCCAGCAAGTTAGAAGCACTAGGGATGTGTGTTTGTTATTTTGTAGGTCCAGTGATATGTTAAATATGTGTAGTTCCTGTATCTATTGTGCACTCATTCACATTGTGTAATATATTGATGACATATACATATCTTATGTGAATCTGTATGTGTGGCTCTGACCGCTTATATCTCATATATATCTCATATGTGCATTTATGTGGCTCTGTTGACTTTCATATATATATATATATATATATATATATATATATATATATATATATATATATATATATATATATATATATATATCTGCGACAGCGTATTCTTTGTGTGTGTCACTCTTATTTCTTTATCGGTGACGCATGTTCCCGCTGCACGTCACTCTTACCACGCTATCGGTGACGCGTTTTACCGTTATCGGTGACACGTGTAACCCCGGCAGCGTCACGGATATCATATATCGATGACACCTCTTAGAGTTATTAGTGACGCGTATTTATATTATCAGTGACACGTGTAGAGTACACGCGTCACGGATATCAATTATCTGTGACGCGGGTTAAGGTTATTTGTGACGCGTGTTTTTTTGGTATCGGTGGCGCATGTTCTAAAGACGCGTCACCAAGTGTTTGCTATCGGACACGCGTAAACACGGCGTCGGGATAGGCCCTTATCTCTGACGCAAAAAGGGTGACACGTGAGATATGTGTCGCTGATAGCAGTTAACAAGTGTCGCAGATAGAGATTTCTGGCATAGTGGGAACTGGATCCGGCACAGGGTGAAGCTCAAGCTCGTTCTCAAAGGCGGCCGCTTCTCGTTGCGGAGAGCCGCCACTCTTGGACCGAGCCAAACGAAGTGATCGGAGGTGGTCAAGCATCCGATCGACTCGACATGCTCTCGTGTCCACCCCCTCGATGAGCCCGTCGTCGCTGCAAAGTCACCAACTAAAGCTGTGAACGAAGGATGTCGCTCTAGTGTGGTGTCCATCAGCTGACGGTGAAGTCCGTTCCGCGCAACAACAACGGTGTTCCACCTGTCTAGGCGGAAGTCGACAACCCTGGTGGCGGCACGTGTGCGGCCGTCTGCGGCCGCCTCAGCCTCGCGTGCCCTCTTGAGGCACCTCCGGACCTGCACACGAGAACGACGCCTATATCCTCGACAGCCTGAACTGCAATGTCAAGAGGTGGTGTCTCAAATAAGCCTCCCTAAAGCTCATCACTCACTTTGCGCCACACACTTTTTGCACAACGATCATTGCCACGATCGCCAAACACCTTGACAACGATCATTGCACATTGGCGTAGGATCAACAATCACACACAATTTTCACGGTGGCTAGCCTAGAATCACGGTCGAGATCAAGAACATGCATGAACACACACGAACTAGCAACCGGCAGCGTCGGCGGGGTTGGCCGATGCCCCTTTTCACTTCACGTAGGTTCAACACAAGGCGCGATTACAATCAACTCAAGGCAAAGAACACATTACTCACGAACCTTTTCCGACAACAAAAACTCAAGCTGTCCCTGGTTCCATCATCGCGGGCTCATACTCCACCTCCCCGACATGGTGAGCTTCTTCATCTCTCTTCTTCTCTTCTCCTCCCGGACACATGTTAGCATAGTGCCCATAGGTTTTACACTTGAAACACTTTATATGACTCTTGTCACGCTTGACAGAGCCATCTCCCGGCGATGATTGTTGGCGTAGGATCAACAATAACACACAATTTTCACGATGGCTAGCCTAGAATCACGGTCGAGATCAAGAACATGCATGAACACACACGAACCGCAACCGCCGGCGATGTGGGTTGACAAAGCCCCTTTTCACTTCACGTAGGTTCAACACAAGGCGTGATTACAATCAACTCTAGGCAAAGAACACACACATCGGACTCCCAAACTACTTATACCAATAGCTTACAAGCTCTAAAACGCACTCAAACTGAATGAAAAAAACGATACATTTGTTGTCGGGCAAGCTGGCGTGGGGCGGGGACGCCGTGGTCGTGGGCGCGTCCACCATCGGCACCAACCGCTCCCGCGTTCCTTGAATTCAAACGCTCCGGTTCTGCCCTGGTTGCATCTCCACGCCACCATCGTCCTTGAACACACCGGCTTACCCCAACAATCTCCCCTTAAGCCCGATGTGGCTCAAGGTCTCGAACACCGATGAGGTGTCTCATCACTCCCAGCTTCACTGTTGCAAGGGGCTTTGTCGGTGAATCAACCTTCGATCAAAAGTGCGACTTTCTTCACAATGATCTACCCTCTCTCCACACATTCTCCGATAAAATGAAACTTGATATCAATGTGCTTGCTTCTTCCATGGAAAACGGGGTTCTTCATCAAAGCAATTGCGAATTGTTGTCCACAAACAATGTCACGCGCCTTGGCCGAGTACCGATGAGCTCACTCAACAAGTTCCCCGAGCCACAATGCCTTAGCTTGCTGTTGTTGTTGCAGCCATAAACTCAGCTTCACATGATGACACCGCAAAATCGTCTTCTCCTTGTGTGAATTCCATGTCACAAGACTCTCATTGACATAGAATGCCATGCCTCCCCGTGCTCCTTCTTCCCACAAGATCCCCACCAACATCACCGGTCGAATAGCCTTCCAACAGTTCTCCTTTCTTCTCTTGGGTGTATACCAACCCATAATTCAAAGTAGCCTTCAAGTATCTCATAATCTGTTTCACTTTGCATTCATGTGTTTTACAGTGGGCTTCTCCATGAATCTACTTGCCAATCCAACAGAAAATGAGAGATCAGGCCTAGTATGCAACGGATATCTCAAGCAACCAATGATCCTTCCGAACTTTGTTGCATCCACCTTCCGACCTTGCTTGTGCGCATCAAGTTTGGTCCCCGGATCCATTGGACACTTTGTTGCATTGCAATCTTCCATTCCAAACCGACTCGGGACTTTCTTGGCATAACCCGATCATGTCGATAGCAATGTAGTCCTCCTACGCTCTACCTCTATTCCCGGATAGAATGACGGTTTACCCAAGTCACTCATATCAAATACAGAGGTCATCTCATGCTTGAAAGCTACAATATCTGCAGGTTTCCCACCTGTCACTATCAGATCATCGACATACACACCAACCATCAAAGTTGATAGCCCTTCACCTCCTCGATATACACTGCTGGTTCGGTTTGACACCTTCCTCAACCCAAGCTTCTTCGCATCGCTATCAAGCTTTAAATTCCATGCCCTTGGGGCCTGTTTAAGGCCATAAAGAGCTTTACCGAGTTTCAACACCATCTGCTCTTTACCTTTCTCCACAAACCCCTCTGGTTGAGTAACATAGACATCTTCTTCAAGATCACCATTGAGAAATGTTGTTTTTACATCAAGATGATGCACTTCCCAACCTCTATTAGTCGCTAAGGCCAAAATCAATCTCACAAAGGTGTCTAATCTTGCTACGAGCAAACACTTCTTCATAATCTATTCCTTGTTTTTGCACATAGCCTTTTGCAACCAACCTAGCTTTATGCTTCACCACTTCACTTTCAGCATTTTTATTTAGCTTAAAAACCCACTTCAACCCTATTGGCTTGTGACCAACCGGCAATTCCACCAGATTCCGTCTTGTTCTTGTTGATAGACTGGATTTCACTCTTCATAGCATTCTCCCAATCTCTATCACCAGCTGCCCCTTGATAGCAACTTGGTTCTTCCATGACTGCTAACAAAGCCTCTTCTTCTGAATCAGAAGTTAGCTCCACCTCCACACTATCCTGATACACCTCATTAATAGTTCTGAACCTCTGAGGTGTTTCATCATAGTCACTTGAGTTTCCCATGTCAGCACCATCATTCTCCTGACCAAGATTGCCATCAGATTCTGCATTTTCTTCTGTTGTCTGACCAACAACAGTGTTTGTTGGTGTTTCAGCTCCTGGCTGAGCTGAGTGATCCACTTCACCAGTGACTTCACCACCACCCTCCAATGTGTTTTCTCCTCCCGAATTTTCAACTAGGTCGATTGATGAAATTCTTGCACTGTTTCATCATCAAAGAATGTGAGCACCGAAACTTCTCCGGCTTCTTCCACATTCACCTCTGAACCCCCAAACTCATTCTCTTCCAGTCCCAAACCACATTCTCCTCAAAGATGACATCCCCGCTGACTACAATTCTTTTGGATTTTGATTGTAGAGTCTCGTGAGCTTTACTCCCCTCCTCAACTCCAAAGTAGACCATCCCAAAGTACTCTCGTCATCTAACTTCTTCAAATGTGGCTTTGTCTTTGTTCTCACATTTGCTCTGCACCCAAAAATTCTCACATGACCAAGCTGAGGTTTCCTTCCACACCATCCCTCAAAAGGAGTTTTGACTCACATTGCTTTTGTTGGTAACCTGTTCAACAAGTAAACTGAGTGTCTCACTACCTCTGCCCAAAAGCATCCTGGCACACTCATGCACTTCAACAGTGACCTGGCCATTTCCATGACTGTTCTATTTCTTCTCTCAACAACTCCATTCTGCTGGGGTGTGTAGGGTGCAGTGAATTGCCTTTTTATGCCAGCAATTTCACATACAGTCCTAAAAGCTTCTGCTAGAAATTCTCCACCTCTATCAGACCTCACCACCTTAATCTTATAGCCCAAACTATTTTCTACTTCAGCCTTGAATTTTTCAAATGCAGAGCTAGCTTGGTCTTTGCTTTTCAGAATTGAAACAGTCATGTACCTTGTACAGTCATCAACTAGCAATATGAAATACTTGTTCCCACCAACAGTTTCATGTGTAATAGGACCACATAAGTCAACATGAATTAACTCTAGTGGTTTGCTTGCCCTCTAGCTAGAAATCTGAGGATATGGATTCTTGGTTTGTTTGGCTGATAGATAGGAATGACACACTTGATCTGGGTGTTTAATCAGTGGTACCCCCCTCACATTTCTTTCTCAGCCAACATCTTAATAGACTTGAAATTTACATGTCCAAGCCTACCATGCCACAACCAAGATGCATCACTAGCATTTGCTAAGAGACAAACAGTTCAACAAAGTCCAACTGAATTCTATATACTGATCTCTTGACAGATTTCGAACTCTCATCATGACTCTTGTTGTACTTTTAAGATTACTTCAATGAGATCATCATCCATTACTACTTTGTATCCAATTTCGCTTAATCCCCGACCCAAACTAATCAGATTATTTTTAACTTTGGAATGTAGTAAACATTATGCACACTCCATTGATCTCCCCGACACACCTTCAAACAAAGATGAGCCTTTACCATGGATATCTACTGTCGACCCATCACCAAAGCGTACCTTGCCACCAACAGTGGTGTCGATGCTCCTGAACTTGTGTCGATCCCCAGTCATGTGGTTACTGGCACCATTGTCCGGATACCACACGTCACCACTTGCCTCCTCTTCACCAGCGAGAAGCAGCTTTGGACTGACATTCACCTCATTCAACAACACCTTACTCTGAACCTTTTCCGACAACAGGTGCTCAAGCTGTCCCGGTTCCACCGCTTTCGGCCGAACAACACCGGCAGCTCATACTCTACCTCCCTGACATGGTGAGCTTCTTCATCTCTCTTCTTCTCTTCTCCTCCTGACACCTGTTAGCATAGTGCCCATAGGTTTTACACTTGAAACACTTTATATGACTCTTGTCACGCTTGACAGAGCCATCTCCCCGACCTCCCCAAATACCAAGACCGCCACCACCACGGCCACGCCCACGCCCACGGCTCCCTCCGCCGCCATCATGAGCCTTGTTCTTCCCTTATCCTTCCCCGACGCCTTCTTCTACCGAGCTTCCCACTCCGCTGCGTCAAGAACACCCGCCCGGGCGTCGATCGAGCGCCGCCATCATCGCCGTTCTGACGCGCTCCTCAAATGTTTTCACCGCCCGACGACTTCATCAAACGACGGCTTCTTGAGATCGAGTGTTGCTCGATCGCCGGCAACTAATCGATGAATTTCGCACCGTGTTGAACATCTTCCTCACGAGAGACGATCATCCAGCACCCGCCTAAACCCGCATACCGGACCGACATGCTCGTCGGTTTCGAATAATACGAGTCCACCGATTCATCTTTCCTCATCCTCAAACCATCGAACTCGGTCATCAAATTCTGCAGCCGAGCTTCCTTTGACACGCTCCTCCCCATGAATCTCGCCTTCAACGAGTCCCGCACCTCCTTCCCGGTCTTCTTCGCGGCCACTTGCATCAACAAGTCATCGGAAGGCACTTTGAGCGATGTGCTCGTGCCTTGGTGTCTTTGGCTTTCCTCTTCGCGATTGCCTCGGATTCGAGCCACCGCCGCCCGACGGCTCCACCACCGCCAAACGCCCGATCCTCCATGATCACTGAACCGGATCGACCAACCGGTGTAGTTGGTCGACGTGAGTCATGGATACCGCAAATCGTTGACGGTAACCAACGACAAACTAAATACCACCAACACAACACCAAAACAACCTAGAAATAGGGATTTCAACTAACATATTCCAAAGTTTTGGTGTTTATTTGGACTTGCAGGTACAAACTCAAGGATGATCACTTTGGGCCAAAAAGACAAAGAAAAAGAAATAAAATCAACAAATAGAAAAAGGCCCAAAGAAGCAAATGGCAAGCCAAACAAGAATCGGGACAAAACGTCAAAACCCAGCCGGGCCAAGACCACCTCACAACTTTTCGTAACAAGGAAGCCCAGCTGCTGAAGCCGAGCTAGGCCGACCCCCCGTGGGTGCAGCGCACCACTGGTGCGGCCACACCCCGGCCGAGGCGGTTCCGCCCAGCTTCGGGAGGCGGTTTGTTACCTTCCAAAACCGACACTACCGATGTTGGATGGTCGATTTGGCACATATGGAAGGTTTTCCTAGGTCGGTTTTGGTGTTTTTAGCACTTAGGCCCCTCCCCTTGTGTATAAATAGCTCCCTCCTTCACCTCTCTACACAACAATTCCAAGGAGAAACCAGTCCACTTGTGCAAGAGAGTAGAATTAGATCTTCTTCTTCTTCTACTTCTTCTATCTTCTTCTAATTCTAGAGAGTGAGAGAGGCAAAGGCTAGAAAGAAGCTTTGTTCTTTCTACCCCGGAGTTGCCTGTTAAGCCTCTCGGTGTTCCGCGGTTCCTAGGAGGACGGAGTGCCGGACTTGCCGGCACCCGCCCCTTTTTTGTACCTCTCGCAAGCTACTTACACTTTGGTAAGAAGTCTTGTGATTATCTTGCAGCTACTTAATTTCCTTCGTATATTTCTTAGCTGTTGTAGACTTGGCGGATTGGTAGATTGTCTCGTTAAGAGCGTTAGTTCTTGGTGAAGGAACTCTTTGACCGGGGAACCTTGGCCAACATCAAGAACTGTGACCAATAGTGCAAACGTGGTGTTTGGACTAGCATTCACCTACCTTTTGTGGCACATCCTACGCTTGAGGGGTAGGCGGCTTGGTCGTGACAAGCCTTGTTCTGTCCTTTGAAATCCCCCACGTTCGGGTGTGGCGCGATGGTAATTGCCGACACCGCCCTTTGGGCGTGGGCCGGTGCCCGAAGTGAGTAGACAACGGACTTTAGGAATCACCGCCCTCGAAAACTTAGCCTATAGATACCTCGCTACTCTTAGAAAACAAACCCTTGCCTTAGGTTGACATAAACCGTAAAAAGCCGTCGCGCGATCGTCCCTTGTGTAAAATACGATACCCCTCGCTACCACCGGGTGAAGTGCTACAACGGTTCCGGTGCGCTTGCGGATTTCTCTATGTGCGTAAGAAACACCAACAAGCATTTCGGCGCCGTTGCCGACGACGGTTGTCGTAGTTATATCTTGAGCCTAGTCGACATGTGTGACCGGTAGTATCCTTTAAACAAAAATACCAAAAGAGTCCCTCATTACTCATGGAGCAACCTACCCTACAAATCCCGTCCCCGCTCCTAAGGGCGAGCTCGTAGAACCATGCCAATCGCGAAGCCAATCACAGCTTCCCAGTATGAGCTCCGTCCCGGCTTTATAGCCATGGTTCGGGCCCGAGCCTTTTCGTGCTCGGAATATGAAAAACCCCTATCATCACTTACGGGAGTTTGAGCAGCTTCGTGGCCGCCCGACAATAGCGTGCATGACACACGACACGTTGAGGTGGAAGTTGTTTCCGTTCTCTCACCGAGAGGGCGACTCAATGGTACGCCCATAACGTAGGGTTGGTAAACGGAGAATGGGAAGAACTATGAAATAGATTCTGTGTAGCGTTCTACCCGATATCCAGAATCGCGGCCCTACGACAAGAGATACTCAACTTCCAACAAATAGAGGGGGAAACTATAGATGCAGCCTGGGATCGGTTTACCACGCTTACATGATCCGCCTGCACTGCCCATACCAAACCACATGCTTTTACAAAGATTTCGGCTAGGATTGACAGGGGGGCAAGCGCCTCGCCGCTTGATTTAGGCTGCCGGAGGGTCGTTTTCCCATAAAACCACAAATGAAGGAGAAGCTCTCCTAAACCGTATCCTCGAGAATACTCCTCCGTTAGAACCCATCCGAGTAGAACCCAAGCAGAAACCGGAGGAAGTCTCTTCGGCTAAAGCCAAACCTGAAACATCTTTAGAGAGACCCTTGCCTAAACTAGAACCAAGGGAGGCCGTATGCACGGATCTCCCGTTCTTCGAGGTTGACTTTATCGATCAATTCGGTGACACCTCGAAGTACGAACAATGGAAGAAACCACTCGTCCCAGCTAGCTGAACAACCCCTGGATAAATTCTTTCTCCGTGAGTCTATTAAGGAGCTAACGGCTATAATGAGCACGGAATGGTTGCGGTAGAGGAAGGACCCTCTTTTCAAGAAATTTGGATAAATGGCCCCTCTACACCAATCCATTGCGGATATCGTGGAAACATGGTGGAAGTCATGTATAACCCTCGCGTGGGGATAAACATAATGTCCAAAACCTTCGCGACAAAACCTCGTGACGAAGAAGTTAGGACCCCCACAAAGACGGACCTTACGCATAGCACCACGTACCACCATTGAAAGCCGTGAGGTTATACATGAACAAATCTTCCTGCACAAGGATGTCAAGTTGTCTTTGGATTTTCATATTTTTGATATCCAAGACTTCGACATCCCGATCGGGCATCCCTTGGAGAAGATTCTTGATCTATCAACATCCGCGGATTTAGATGTCAAACTTCGAAGAAAAAAGTTTCCCATCCCGCTTACTCGAGCTAGAAACTTCGGTAAATGTAACCCTTCCTAGAGTACGACACGCCCGAGGAGGTCATGGGAGTTATGCTATATGAGAACCCGAAAACAGACCTAGAAAAAGACGCCCAATTCTTCATTGAAGAAGAGGACGATTCGGGGAACTCATAGAACTTCCCAAAGAGGAAGAGCTAACTCGACCTCCGCTTGAGCTTAAACCCCTACCCCCGTGCCTACGCTTATGTCTTCCTAAACGGCGATTCACAAGCACCGGTCATCATAAGTTTATAAACTTAGTGACCAGAATCTACCCGGCTAATAGCCGTCTTAGAGAAACACGATCGGTCTTTGGGTATTCCCTTCAAGATCTCGAAAGGGGTAAGCCCGACACTATGCACACATCGCATTCCTATTGACCCCGACAAGTATTCCCATCATGCGCGAACCCCAAATAAGAGGCTCAATAATACGATGCGTGAAGTCGTGAAGAAGGAAGTTCTCAAACTTCTTCACGGATTATCTATCCCGTACCACATAGTGATTGGGTTAGCCTAGTCCTAGTGGTCCCTAAAAAGGGAGGAATGACAGTCGTTGAGAACGCTAAAAACGAACTCATTCCACAAAGACAAGTCACGGGGTGGAGAATGTGTATTGACTATAGAAAACTTAACAAGGCAACAAAGAAAGATCACTTCCCGCGCCCTTTATTGATGAAATGTTGGAGCGGTTAGAAACACTCTTTCTTCTCGTTTCCTTGATGGGTATTCGCTACCACCGCATCCCAATCCACCCCGATGACCAGAGCAAGACCACATTCACATGCCCATACGGAACCTATGCCTACCGTAGAATGTCATTTGGGCCGTGTAATGCACACGCTTCTTTTCAGCGGTGCATGATGTCTATCTTCTCAGACATGATCGAAGAGATCATGGAGGTCTTCATGGACGATTTCTTCGCCTATGGTAAGACCTTCGAAAGTTGTTTGAAGAACCTAGACCGGGTCTTGCAAATGATGCCAAGAAAAGGACTTGGTACTTAATCGGGAAAAGTGCCACTTCATGGTCCGAGAAGGCATCGTTTTCGGCACCTCGTGTCCGAGAGGGGGATAGAGGTAGACAAAGCCAAAATAGATGTTATCGAAAAACTACCTCCCCAAAGAACGCCAAAGGTATCCGCAGCTTTCCTAGGCCACGCAGGTTTTATAGAAGATTCATAAAACATTTTTCGCAAATCACTAGACCCCTTTACGGCCCCCGCTAGCCAAGGACGTACCCTTTGACTTCACAGATGAGTGCTTGCATGCTTTCAAAACCCCAAGAAAAGCACTCATCTTGGCTCCGATCATCCAACCCCGGATTGGTCGTTGCCATTTGAAATCATGTGCGATGCTAGCGACTATGCTGTTGGTGCGGTCTTAGGCCAAACCTCGGACAAAAAGCAACATGCCATCGCATATGCTAGCAAAACTCGACGGAGCCCAAAGCTTAATTACGCCACAAATGTAAAAAGAAACTCCCCGGCAAGTAGTCTTTGCTATCGAAAGTTTCGATCCTACTTAGTGGGCGCAAAAATAATCGTCTACCACGCACCATGCCGCCCTTAAGTATCTTCTTACCAAAAAGGATGCGAAAACTCGCTTGATCCGCTGGATTCTTCTTCTCCAAGAATTTGATATTGAAATAAAAGATAAAAAAAGGAGTAGAAAATATCGTTGCGTATCATTTGTCGCGTATGTGTGTAACTAACATGCAGAAACTACCAATCAACGACTACTGCCGCGACGACATGCTACTCAAGGTGTCACACTTCAACCCATGGTACGCAAACATTGTGAATTACATGGTTGCGTGCTATGTACCACCTGGGGAGAACAAGCGAAAAGCTCCAAATGGAGAGCGTGACGGCACCTATGGGACGACCCATATCCTGCATGGGTGTGTGCGGACGGCTTGCCGAGAAGATGCGCACCCAGGGGAGGAAGGAATGCAGATCATTGAAAAATGTCATGCATCTCCCTACGCCGGGCATCCGGGAGTATTCCGCACACAAGCCAAAATTTGGCAAAGGCGGATTCTTCCCGGCCGACGATGTACGACGACACGAAAGAGTTCATCGAGGAAGATGCTACAACCGCCGAAGACCGGGAACATCACAGCTGCGGATGCAATGCCCCTACATTACAACCTTCAAATAGAAATATTTGATGTGTGGGGCATTGACTACATGGGGCCATTCCGGAGGTCCCATGATTGCGAGTATATCCTAGTGGCTATAGACTACGTGTCAAAGTGGGTAGAAGCACTACCATGCAGAGCTGCTGATGGCAAGCATGCGCGTAAGATGTTCCATGAGATCATCTTCCCCCATTTTGGAATGCCACGCATGGTGATCAGTGACGGAGGATCGCATTTCAAGGACAAAACATTCAAGACGTTCTTAAAAGAACTTGGCGCCAAAGACAATATTGCTACCCCTTATCATCCGCAGACTAGCGGGCAAGCCGAAACCTCCAATAAACAAATCAAGAACATCCTGCAGAAGACGGTCAACGAGATGGGGAAAGGCTGGAAAAACAAGCTACCTGATGCTCTCTGGGCATATAGGACAGCTTACAAAGCCCCCATCGGCATGTCACCCTACCACCGGTCTATGGCAAAACCTGCCATTTACCGTTGAGCTGAACATCGAGCTCATTGGGCCATCAAGAAGTGGAACATGGACGCCGACTTCGCTGGGAAGAACCGTCGAGACAAATCTCGAACTAGAAGAATGGCGAGAGAAGGCGTACCACGCAAAAGCTCTACAAAGAGCGCACAAAAAGATGGCATGATCAGCGTATCAAGATTAAAGAATTCACCACGGGAGACAAAGTACTCCTATTCAATTTCCGGTGAAACTATTCGGCGAAGGGAAGCTGAGAAGAAAATGGAAAGGACCATACACCGTCATCTACACATCGCCACACGGCGCAATCACAATCCAAGATGACGCAGTGAGATACAAAAGGTAAACGGTCAACGCCTTAAGCTTTTTCTTCGAGCCGGTGTTGATGATTCTTTAGTGTTACCACTAAAGGACCGATACACCTAAGTATGGCAACGGTAAACCGCAAAGCGCATGGCTGTCGGTGTAGCTTTTCACCGTGAGTATTCCGGTATCGATTTCCATGAGGAACGTGAAGTGAACTAACAAAGAATCAAGACTCGTCCCTATGATGACACAAGGTGTGTATTTGGTAGTTGAGTTGAGAGGTTTTCTATAGCTATGATATCCGGATAGGCTAGGTAGCTAAACGTGGCTTTATCGGCCCCTCGGACACTTGGAGGCGTGAGGTGATAATCCGGTGAATAAAGTCACCACTACTAAACTACTATTTTACTAGAGCCTTACCTTTTAAGAACTTGCCTAAACACGTGGTGATCTATACAGAGACCCGTAAGGGCCACTACCTTACTCGGCTATCACAATCCATCCGTGCGAAGAAGCGGCATACACCGGTAAGGTATAGCCTAGACACCACGTCTACGCTAACTCTTAGTATTCTAACCCCAGACTTAGCTAGGCTAGAACACTCTACTAAAGCAAAGCAATGTACCAATGAAGAACGAGTGAATAGCTACTATACTAAACCCGATATGCAAAGTATAAAAGAACTTCGGATGTATTACTCACTAGAAGAAGTACACCCGCAGAGGTACACCTCGAGGAGATTCCCCCGATGCACCCTGGGCTTCCTCCGAAGACTTCCCTCTCTCACTCTACTACTACACTAAAGGAGCAGGGGCTTCGCCTACTACATTGGAGTGGAGTTCTCCTTGTGGTCATGCCTTGGAAGTGAGGGGTAAGGGGGTATTTATAGCCCAAGGTGGAGTAGGGGCTACTCCAAAGGCCATGTCATCGATCCGCGTGACCTCTATTGCCCTCCGTTGGATCAAACCGCCATGCAACCGCCTTAAGATCAACGTGTGAGGTAATTTCAGCATGTGGACAATGTGATGGGCGTGGGGGGCGTCCTTGGCCAAATGGGCCATGGTCGGGCGACCATGGTCCATGACCTGTGTGGGCCACCCCCGTGCTTTGGGAACATTGGCCCCACCGCCGGGTTTACGTCTTGAGTCCGAACTTGCCGCGGACGCTTCATTTTGTACCAACACGATCCATGGGACGTATTGACGGACCAATCGTGCCTTCTCTTGTTCCCCCACGGATTAGTGATGTGGCAGTCGCATTGGAAGAGTTTGGGCCAAAGTATCATGGTCGGCCGATGCTTTGGTCCATTGGGCCTTGGCCTTCTCCAACTCTTCTAGAAGGTGTCCCCACATGTCGATGTCTCGTGGATGAAATGGTCATGCATCGGCCGATGTAGGTCTTGTGGCCAAATGACTTCAAATTTTGTGTGGAAGCTTCATAGGACATGGAGATCATGATGGTGGTGTCAAATTGTTCAATGGCCATACTTGGGGTGTTGACTGGATGGTGACCAAATGTGTCATTTCAGCCAGAGTTCCACTAGTTTCACATCTCGTATACAAAGAATGACATCTACATGTGGAACTAGGTTATTTGCATAAGAAATCATTGTTTATATGTATGTTAGCTTCCAAAAGGAGTACTTTGTTGACGGTTTAACTATGTAAAAACAGGGTATTTCTACCGTCAACAAGATCCCCACACTTACATCTTTGCTTGTCCTCAAGCAAAGGAGGGAGGTTGAAGTAAACATGGACATAACACTTATGAGATATTGAACTACCATAAGATTATTTCTAAGCATTTCCTATGTGAGTGGGATATGTGGTTGTGTCTATCATAAATCCTTGAGAAGTTGGGAAATGGAATAGTTCAAAGCAAGTCATCTTCCGCATTCACATCTTAGTTCTTGGAGTTTTTTTTTTATATATATAAGTTAAAAAAAGAAAAATCACATAGATCACTTATACTCCTCGATTGGGTACTCTCAAGTCACTCAATAGTGTATAGATCCTCACCACGCATAACATGAAAGTGCCTTTTTGTTTCATCCTACTACAAAGGTCTATGTGGAGCCGAGGTAGGGATAAACATGATTGCATACTTGCATTGCATATATTGTAAAGTCAAAACTAGGATCCTAATAGAAAAGTATCATGCCCTTAGATCAAGAATGTGCATGTGTGTGGAAAATATGGATAACTTTGTTTTGCTCCTTCATTGGATGTGATCTCTCTCTCCTACCTTATTATTATTATTATTATTGAGACATGGCTATCATAAATATACATACTTGGACCTTCATGTGTCCAACTTTTTTTTTTTTTTGAGAGGTGGGTTCTACTCACCCTCGGACTTGTGTCCATTAATTCCTCTCTTTTTTTTTTTTTTTACTTTTGCATAGCTAATGTCTCTTTTCACCATCTATATATCTAGAGAGATCACAACTTAAAGCATAGAGCATTTTGATGGTGGAACTGGAAAGGGAAGTAGTGCGTACTTCTAGTGTAGAAGTAGCATATAGATGTGGAGTGTACGTGATCTTGATCTTGGGAGCATGATATAATCCTCAACAAGGGTCACTAGATTTGCCAAAACTCAATACAACCGCAAGTAGCGTATATGGGGCGCTTGAACATGTATGAGTAATGCATATGGCTTTGGTTGGTATTTTCATCATTGAGGAGTGTGCGACACTATGGTTTTATGTTTTTATCAAGACAAATCTCCAAGTACCTTGAGTAAAAGAGGTTGATGCATAAGCTCGAACTATATCACAAGTCACAACATCTTAGTCAATATGACTTTTCCCTAATAATGTATTTTTCCCACAAACATAAGTTTGCAAAAGAAATAAACTTTATGACAGATTTTATCTTCAAGATGTCATGAAAATGTTACTTCTTCAAAGTTTTATTTTCAGGTGCTTCTTCTAGTTTTATAATTATAAATTAAAAAAAAAAGGGATAAAACGAATAGATATAATCTAAAATGAATAGAAAAATGAGGGGATGAGAATTGCAAACCCGCTGGGGAAGTGTCCCGATGCCGACGCGGGGGGCGGGGGTCCAAGGTGGCATCGGCCGATGCCACTTTTGGAGCTATCGACAAATCGCCACCGTGGTGCTCTTCCTCTCATCCGATAGATCAATCCCCGACCGGGCGGTTTTCCAATTCTTGAAAATTGATTGGTCGGCCGACCAACCTTTGTGGCCGCTCGGGCTCAAATTTTCACAAAGGTGTTCTTGATGCGAAGGTGATCAACGTGGCGGGTCCAAACATTGTGATCCTTCTATTAGGTGGTCGGCCGATGTGCCGCTTATGGCCATTCAGCTCAAATTTTCACAAGTGTGTTCTTGATGCGAAGGTGATCAACGTGGCAGGTCCAAACGTTGATATCCTTTAGTTGGGTGGTCGGCCGATCACCCCCACAATCGGGCTTTTGCACGGCCCGAGACACATGGGCAAAGAAAACATCAGTGTGTGTGTTACGCTGGTGGAAAACACTAGCGTAACTCAAATGTTCATTTTTTTCTTAGAGATTTCATACGATGGACGTAACTTTCGGGCACCTCCCTATGTGGAGACGGGCTCAAGGCATGCCACAAGTGTGTTTTGGCATCATGGACTGCATTGGCCAACCTAAGGTCACGCGACCGTCACATCCCGATGCCTAGGTTGGTCTCTAGTAGGGGGTTCTCGCTAGTGGAGTCACATCAATGACGCCCATGATCATAATGTCATTTTGATGTTTGTTGGGCGCCATGGGGTTTATGGAAGGACCCTTGGGTTCCTTACCCGTCATTGATGGGCGCCAAATGTGGTGGTGGGTATGGTGGTGGTGAAGAGAGAAGTGAGGGAGAAAGGCTTAAGGAGAGAGGTGTGCCAACGACTCCCGGTTTAACACCGAGCTCAGGCGGCTCCTCCATCAATGATAGCGAGGCCTCTCGAACATTAGGTGACCAATTTGGTGTGAAGTGAACAGGTTGGCCTATGCACCAAAACACGGTCGAACCAATGGTCTAGGCGTGTTCTATAGTGTGTCTAGAACATACCTCACACCGCCCTCAAGCCAAAAGGCCCAAGTAGGGGGTCGGCCGACGTGCCAAGTCGTGTCCCCGACCCATCCTAATGGTCTAAGCATGATCATTATGACTTTCTATACTCATCTCACTCACCCCGAGCCAAATGACTAGAATGGATGACTCGGCCGATGTGGGTTTGACCCAACGGGTCTGAACCGCTTATTGGGATGTCATCCTTGAACTCTCCCAAAAATGCCTCAAGTGTCCGTGAGCTCAGAAGGCTCACTTCCTAGGTCGGCCGACCCTCATATTTTTGGATTTGGGAAAACAGACTCCGTCACACTCATCTCTACGCTCTCCTCTACATATTCACCAAAGTTGGGCCCTATTGGCCACTTTTAGTGCATCGGCCGATGCACCTTTGATGGCCAAACATGCTCAAATTTTGCATGGTAGATACTTCAACTATGTAGATCTAGAAGAGCTAGTCAAATTTCATATGCAAACCACAAAAATAGGACATGTGATTTCAGTTTAGTTAAATCATTATTGAAAGGGTACTTTGTCATGTCATCTTTTTGGCTATGCATATGAACAAGAAATTAATTTGCTAGCCACTTACCTCAAAGAAGTTGTCATCATACTTGTTGATGATGAGGGATGGCCATCTTGATGTTCTAGCATCTTCAATGTCCTAATAGCTTGGGTCTTGGGTTGGATGTGAGGATCGTTTTGTCTTTGGAGTTGAACCCTTTAATCATCTTGCCATGGCGTGTCCATATTCTTTCCTAAAAGAGATTAGCGGACAACACATACCCAAAGGAAGCAAAAGTTGGGGTAATGGTGTTATCTAGCTAAGGGTGATATTCCATGCTACAAATATAGGTTTTAGTATTTAGTAGAGATAAACTTTCCCTTGTTGGAGTATCAATCATTTATTGTTCACCAAACATTCTCGTAACTTACGCTAAGAACATGAATCAAATTTTGCATCCTAATTCTATGCAAAACATCTTTTGGTTCAAATAATCAAACTTGACACCATGTCTTGTTTGATTAAGGAAGGGCATTTAACCTAAGCACCATGCTTAATTTAAATAACCTATGAGAGCCTTGTATACATTACTCTCAAACCAAACATGTTTAGAAATGTAAAAGGTCTAACCGATTCATTTGCATAATTAAGATGAGACATTAATGGTGAACTAATGATACATTTTTTTTTTATGACTAAGCAAAGTGAGCAAGACATTATGCAAAAGCAAAGTAGAAACAACTAAACAACACATGAAGCATGTCATGAGTTCTTTAGAGACTTCCATCCCCCACACTTGGATTTTGTAGCGTTTGATGCAAAGCAATATCAAGTGTAGGTGATGGAGTCCCGCATCGAACATGCTTTGCTTTGGGTGTTTAGATTGATTTACCTTGTAGTTCTATCCTTCATTATTTTTGTGTAAACCTGAAAGGGTTAGTGACAAAAATACCCGAAGGAAACTTTCACAATTATGTCTCAAAGATTTCTTTACTGAGTCATTTGACAACTTTTATTAGTGTGATGAAATCTCGAAGTTGTCTTTAGGAAGTGCTTGTTTTAAGACATAAGCTTGTCTTTGGGAAACCTCTAAAAATCTCATATTAGTGATAGCGTTTCCCCTCCAACACCAATCTTTACATCACGCCAAACTACTATGAGATTTGGAATGCTTATGATAAACATAAGCATCTACAACCATGATTTCAAATATTTTATGGACAAGGAACAATAGTGGGTTGTTGACGGTGAAAACACCCTTATTTTACATCATAAAAACACTTTGTCAACATCCCCTGTTTTGAAAGGAAGAATAACATTTCATGAACATGTTTTTACCCAATAACCTAGTTCCACATGTAGATGTCATTATTTTTTTATGCGGATATGAATTCAAGGAAATCTGGGTCAAACGACGTGAATAGTGGCCATCCAAATCGGTGACCCAAGTATGGCCAATGGACAAAATATCATCACCATCATGATCTCCATGTTCTAGGATGCTTCCACACAAAATATTTGGAATGCTTATGATAAACATAAGCATCTACAACCATGATTTCAAATATTTTATGGACAAGGAACAATAGTGGGTTGTAGCCCTTATGGTTGGTGGTGGTAAAGTGGAGGATATATTTGGAATATTTATCAAAGAAGCATGAATTTTGAAAGAAGGGTAGAAAATAGCTTCCATGATCATCCTTGATTTCTTTGTTTTCAAGCTCTAAAGTTGATGTCTCATGAATTTCCATAGGTAAACACTTTGGTTCTGTCATTCCATGCCTATGACATTCCATGGTCATCTCACACGTCCAAGACTTCTCTTGGATAGAGGGGTCTCTGACCGAAGCTTTATAAGAGGATGAGCAATTTCTTCTTCATGACTATCTCGAGTCCTCCTGTAGACTTGGATGAGTCACGGGGATAGACGAGATTGACTTGAGCTCATCCTTTGCATTCCTAGAGTCATTGATCGAGCGATCATAAGACTCATAAGGGAAAGTACAATGGGGGTGCTCGTGGGGTGATAGATTGGTTTAGAATTGGGTCTTGAGAATATATCGGTTGTGGGCATAGAAGGGAAGAGGCTAGATTCTTCTTGATGTTTTGATTCTCCTTCTATGGGCTCACTTTCGACATTTCTTCAGCAGACTTATGCCCCACTTGAGGTATTGAGAGGTAAGATGATGCTGATTTGGGATGCTTTTGACGAGATCCTTCATTTAGGGATTTAGAATGGTGTCTCTTTGAAGGTCCCTTTTGGAAATGGTGATTCAAGGTGTTCCCATAATCGACAAAATCGGGAAATAGATCCTCTTCGAATTTGTAAGGATGTTTTGAAGGTTGAATTTCTTCTTCCTTCGCATCACTGGGGTATTTGTGGTTCGTGGATTGATGGCGGGACTTTTGGATAGGAATGGTGGTGTTTGTGCCATTGAGATCTCCTTTTTGCTTGGGGATTGGGTTTTCCTCTAAAAGCTTCATCGTAGATGTTAGTGTAAGGGGTGTTCTCAAAGATCCTAGAGAGAACTTTCTTCCCTTCACTAACGGGGAGACGCAAGAAAGCTCCCCTAGAAGCTATGTCAAGGTTTTGGGCTGATTCCTTGGTAAGGCCGCAATAGAAATGTTGCAATAATGCCGGTTTAGAAATACCAAGGTCGGGGGCCATATGATGTTGAATCGGTGATACGGGCCCGAGCTATGCCCGGATATTCCTTTTTTCTTACGCTTAAAGGATAGGACCTCTATTCGAAGATGGACAACACGGAGATAGGGAAGAAGGTAAGACAAAATTTGGTTTTGAAGCTTTTCCCATTCTCCTCCTATACTCTCTACATAGCGAGCATACCATTGTTTAGCTTTTCCCATTAAAGAGAACGGAAAGAGCTTCCAACGAAGGGTATCTCGTGTCATGCCCTCAATGTGAAGACATGAACACAATTGCTCAAACTCACGCAAATGAGCATAGGGGTTCTCATCTTTGTCCACGGAGAAAGGTTTTCTGAACCATGGCTATGAAGCACGGGCTAAGCTCATAGCTAGATGTATGGATGGGTTGTGATGATGGTGGAGGATCCAAACAAAGCGCCCTTTGGAGCGGCGAAATGGGATATGGGTGTTTGGTTCATTGTGGAAAAGGAAAAAAAAAAAAAAAAAGGGTAAAAATAAAAGATAACTTCGGACGACCCAATTCAATGTTAAAACAAAATTACCGTTCCCAGCAACGGCGCCGAAAAAGCTTGTTGACAGTTCTTTAGTGTTACCACTAAAGGACCGATACACCTAAGTATGGCAACGGTAAAACCGCAGTTTTACCTTGTCGCCGTAGCTTTTCACCGTGAGTATTCTAGGTATCGATTTCCACGAGGAACGTGAAGTGAACTAACAAAGAATCAAGACTCGCCCTATGATGACACAAGGTGTGTATTTGGTAGTTGAGTTGAGAGGTTTTCTATAGCTATGATATCCGGATAGGCTAGGTAGCTAAACGTGGCTTTATCGACCCTCGGACACTTGGAGGCGCGTAGGTGATAATCCGGTGAATAAAGTCACCACTACCAAACTACTATTTTATTTGAGCCTTACCTTTTAAGAACTTGCCTAAACACGTGGTGATCTATACGAGAGACCGGAAGGGCTGTCACTACCATCTTGGCTATCACAATCCATCCGCAAACAAGCGGCATACACCGGTAAGGTATAGCCTAGACACCACGTCTACGCTAACTCTTACTATTCTAACCCCTCGTACTTAGCTAGGCTAGAACACTCTACTAAAGCAAAGCAATGTACCAATGAAGAACGAAGTGAATAGCTACTATACTAAACCAGATATGCAAAGTATAAAAAGAACTCGGATGTATTACTCACTAGAAGAAGTACACCCGCAGAGGTACACCTCGGAGGAGATTCCCCGATTGACAGGGGGCTTCCTCCGAAAGACTTCCCTCTCTCACTCTACTACTACACTAAAGGAGCGGGGCTTCGCCTACTACATTGGAGTGGAGTTCTCCTTGTGGTCATGCCTTGGAAGTGAGGGGGTAAGGGGGTATTTATAGCCCAAGGTGGAGTAGGGGCTACTCCAAATACCATGTCATCGATCCGCGTGACCTCTATTGCCCTCCGTTGGATCAAAACCGCCATGCAACCGCCTTAAGATCAACGTGTGAGGTAATTTCAGCATGTGGACAATGTGATGGGCATGGGAGGACGTCCTTGGCCAAATGGGCCATGGTCGGCCGACCATGGTCCATGACCGCGGGCCCCCCCTCGTGTTGGGAACATTGGCCCCACCGCCGGTTTACGTGTCTTGAGTGCGGAACTTGCCGTGACGTTCATTTTGTACCAACACGATCCATGGGACGTATTGACGGACCAATCGTGCCTTCTCTTGTTCCCCCACGGATTAGTGATGTGGCAGTCGCATTGGAAGAGTTTGGGCCAAAGTATCATGGTCGGCCGATGCTTTGGTCCATTGGGCCTTGGCCTTCTCCAACTCTTCTAGAAGGTGTCCCCACATGTCGATGTCTCGGGATGAAATGGTCATGCATCGGCCGATGTAGGTCTTGTGGCCAAATGACTTCAAATTTTGTGTGGAAGCTTCATAGGACATGGAGATCATGATGGTGGTGTCAAATTGTTCAATGGCCATACTTGGGGTGTTGGATGGATGGTGACCAAATGTGTCATTTCAAATGTAGTTCCACTAGTTTCACATCTGTATACAAAGAATGACATCTACATGTGGAACTAGGTTATTTGCATAAGAAATCATTGTTTATATGTATGTTAGCTTCCAAAAGGAGTACTTTGTTGACGGTTTAACTATGTAAAAATAGGGTATTTCTACCGCCAAATTCACCCGAGATCGATCTTAACCAAGAGCTCGATAGAATAGATTTATGCTTTGAGGATTAATTTGTGAAGATCAGCATATTAAAAAAAAATGTATCTTTATAATTAAAATTATTACAACTAAAAAATAATAAAAAAATAATAAATAAATATAATATATAAGGTAATAATAAAACATAAAAGTTATCTATATATTTTTACTTTGTTTTAACTAAAGTTTTTACCTTTTTATTTTCTTTTACTTTATTAAATTCATCTTTGGTCATTTGCTACACAAAAAAGAAATATACTTTCTAAATTAATCAAAGTATAAACTATTTTGAAAATTTGAATTTCGGGATCAATTAGAGATCGGCAAGAAAGGAAACGTTTCTCAGCGGCAAACCCCTCACCAAAACTTTTCGAGAAAAGGAAATTGTAACACCCGTGTTTTTGCATCATTTTAAAATTCACTAAAAATTTAAACTTTTTCTAATTACAACTAAAACTTGGTTTATCTTCCGCTAAACCGAAACCCCATTTTCGAAAACCTGCATTCAAACTCCCACACCATATAGAAAGTTAGGTTTCTTTTTTGTTTGTCGCTTGTTGAACTTTATGGTGACCAATGATGCAAGGATGTTCTAGATTTTATTTATGAGAGATGTTGCATGAGAATCGATTTACGAGTTTATCCGGGAATAATTATCGACTCTCATGTGTACCAAAAATGTATATGAATATTTTTACGAGCACAATAAATAAATATTCTCGACAATAATAGTCATGAGAATATAAAGGTGCTTGTGAAAATATTTGTAAAATATATGTGAACGTGGTACACATGAAATAACGGAATTCAGGAAAAGTGTGTGCATAAATATATATAAATATTTCTACAAGTACAATTGAAGAAATATTTTCATGAATAAAAATCATGAGAATATATATGAGTGCTTGTACAAATATTTACAATAGTTGCATACACAAAAGTAGTAGAGAAAGGAATTAAGAAAGGGAATAAAAGAAAGAAAGGGAAATAGAAATGGAAAAGGAATTAGAAATAAGAAAAGAGCCACGGGCTCATTCCCGGCCCATCTCCACTCCCCGCCCGGTGGCCCCTCCATCCTCTCCTCCTTCCGCACGCGAAAGCGGGCCAGCCAACTCGGCAAGCCCAGCCCGGCGCCACGAGCCCACAACGGCCTCCCTTCCCTCTCTCTCCCTCGCCCGACGGATGGGACCCACGATGCGTCGTCTTCCTCTGCCCCGTCCCGAGACGCGGGACGGCGGCACGGCGATGCACGAGCAACTCCTCACCGCCGCGCACTGCCATGGCTGCCTGGTTGGCGAGCACGGGGGAGCACCACCATCCGCGTCGCCCAACGCGACAATCGAGCCAGCCCACCGTCCTCGTGTTGACATTTACTTAGCGTCGTTACTAGAAATAGATATAGAACCTATCTCCCGCCACGCCTAGAGAAATGCGTGAGGTATATCTTATGTCTCATTGGTGATTCGCAAGTTTATCAGAGTATACCGTTGTAGCACTTCACCCGAGTATTCCAAGGTATCATTATTTATATTTAGCCCAAGGGAAGCAATAGCTAGAAAAGGTTAATGTGGGAGAGATAGATCCTTAAGTTCACCTCAATATAGTACCCGACCAATGTGTCGGGTGCGAATATGATAGGAAGGGTTGGATAGAAGTTGGTGGAGTGATACAATTTAGGCAATTAAAGATAACTAGTAAGGTATAGCTAGGTGGGAGGACAACGAGTGAGTATAAGACTCCTATGACTCTAACTTTACTTTAGTGATATGTATCTAGACACAAAAGATGAGACAACTAGTTGTGGTTTACACGAACTGAATGCTAGGCAAAGAGGGTGAGACACGGTGAATTCAATCACCACTACCGCGGCTACTATGTTCTTTGGAGCCTTACCTTTTAGTAACTTGTTTAAACACGTGGTGGTTTATACACAGACCGAAGAGGTCACTACCTCAATCGGCTACCACGATCCATCCGTGCAACAAGCGATAACCACCATGGTAAGATCGAGTCTAAGCACCACGCTTAAACTTCCTCTTACTACTCTAGATGGTAGCTACACGGATCAACTAGAGCACCCTATGACAGCGATGATCGCATCCAAACGAGGATTCAACTAAGAACCGGACTAAACCACAAACTAAGTGTAGAAGCACCTATTTGTGAGACTTATATCACTACAACTATAGTCTAGACAACTAGAGCAAAGTTGCACTAAGTAAATACTTGAATAAGTAAATACTAGAATAAAGTAAAGAAAGGACTATATATTATAAAGTAGAGATCCAAATACAAGAGAAAAGATAACTAGAGCTATACCGGACTCTCGAGGACCGGCTCCGGAATCCAGAGCAACACGGCTCGACTCAACTCTAACTCCCACACTAGACTATCCTACTACACTCTCTTGGAGCTTTGCCTTTACAACTTCTCCACACTCCACTCCACACTCTAAATGAGAGGGGAAGGGGTATTTATAGCCCAAGGTGGAGTAGGGGCTACCCAGCGCCATGTCATCGATCCGCGTGATCCCACCTCGTAACCCTTGGATAAACCGCCTTAGGATCAACTACCGGATGAAATAATCACGTGGACAATGTGGTAGGCGTGGGGGGGCGTCGGTGGTCAAATGGGCCATGGTCGGCCGACCATGGTCCATGACCGCGGCCACCCTCAAGTCTTTTGGACATGTTGGCCCCCCCGCCGGTTTACGGTCTTGAGTCCGTAACTTATCGTGACATCTGTTTTTGTACCCACACGATCAAGGGACGTCTTGACCGACCAATCGGGTGCCTTCTCTTGGTTTCCCATGGATTGGTGACGTGGCAAGTCACGTGGGGAGGGTTTGGGCCAATGGCCTATGGTCGGCCGATGCAGGTCCATTGGGCCTTGACCTTCCCAAAATTTCTTCTAGAAGCTGTCCCCACATGTCGATGTGTCTCGGGATGAAATGGCCCTTGGTCGGCCGATGCTCATCTTGTGGCCAAATGACTTCGATTTTGTGTGGCAAAATCATAGGACATTGTGATCATGATGGTGATGGTATTTTGCCCACTTTCCATACTTGGGTCACCGGGACCGGATGACGACTCTACGTGTTATTCCTACCAGATTTCCTCGAATTCATATCCGCATAAAAATAATGACATCTACATGTGGAACTAGGTTATTAGATAAAATATGTTCATGAAATGTTGTTCTTCCTTTCCAAATAGGGATATTGACGGTGTTTTGATGGTGTAAATTAAGGGTGTTTTCACCGTCAACAAGATCCCCAAGCAACCTTTGTTAGTCCCGAACAAAGAATTAAAACTTAGTTTCGGTGGATCGGGAGTTACTACTATGCTTCATATTTAAATAGTACTATGTACACAACAAAAATTTCCTTTAAGTGGAAAACTCTAGCAATGTTGAAAACTCACCCTTATTACCTTAGTCCTTTATGGGGCATATGGCTTCTTTCTTTGTCTTTAGTAATAAGAGATAGACCACTTTAGATTTGAGCGCTAGTTTTCTCATTCCTCACAAGTTTCATGTTGGAGTATTTTTGCAATATTTTCAAAAGAAAAACTTAATGTTCCTCAAATGGTGCTCTCATGGTCACTCAAGTGGTGGTTGGTTTCCTCACCAAGGCATATGCAATATTGCCTTCTTTTCCTACAGACTAATTGGCTTATGTGGAGCTTGGGTAGGGATAAAGTATGCTATACTTACCTTGTGTATGTTGCAATGTCAAAGCTTGGATCCAAGGAGAGAAGTGTCATGCTCTAAGATCAAGATGTGCATGTGTGTGGAAAAAATGATGTACAATACTCCTTTATTTGATTTGTCTCTCTTCCTACTTAGCATTGTGAGACATGTTTTTTTTTTTTTTTTTAGAGATGTGGGTTCTACTCACCCTCGGACACATGTCCATTTTCATCTCTCTTTTTTTTTTTTTACTATGTATAGCCAATGTCTCTTTTGCTAAAAAACATAACTAGAGAGAGGTCATAAATATAAAAGCATGGAGTATATTTATTTGGTGAAAAAGGATGGATGGCATGTTATTGCGTACTTCAATGTAGAAGCAAAGATATGTATGGTGGCATGGATGTGCACTTGATCTAATGAGCATGATAAGTCTCTCTACAAGGGTCAACAAGGCTTGACAAAGCTCAATACTAAAGCAAGTAGCGTATGTCGAAGGTCTATATTATGAAATGAGTATGGCTTTGGTAGGAATTTTCACCATAGAGGAAACATCAAGTGTTTTATTGTTTTAAGAAATAAAGACTCCAACAATCTTCTTTGTTTGGAACAAAAATATAGCAACTCTCATCTTAGGATGGATCATATCTCAAAATGACTTCAGACTTAGTTGAAAGCACTTGCAACCCACACAAGTTTTAGGTTCATGGTGGTGTTCATGTAAGTTTGAGTAGTCCATACTTAGAGAAATGTCAAGTTGTATACTAAGTACTAAAGAAATATTTAGCGAGGAGTAACTTATTCAAATTTCCGTGAAGGTATTCATTCATGAAGCATATAAATATGTGAAGGGAATCTTGGGCATATTTATTTATTTATTTATTTATACTATTAGGGAGATAGAGTGAACAAAATTAAAAGGAAAGATAGAATACTTACCTTGGTAGGGAGGGAGCCTCCCCCAAGCTTAGCTTTGCTTTGGTGATGGAAATGATTCTCCGTAACAAAAAGAGAAAAGAAGCAAAGCTTGCCGGACTACTAAATAATATATATTTTTATTATTCTATTTATTATTATTATTATTACTTTTATTATTATTATTATTATTATTATTATTTTAATTATTATTATTTTATTTATCTTATACTTGAGGTGAACTTATTCGTGAACCTTGTGAAGAGGAGGAGGTCTAAGTTCATCATTTTGTGGAGGGGATTCTCATGAACTTTGAACTAAAGATGGAGGGGTGAAAAACAAGAGTGATGTGTCGGCCTTGGGTCCCCAAGGGTAGGTCGGCCGACCTACCTTGTGTCCCAAATGATGGTGGCATTCCATTGGTGTTGGTCATGATGCCCTGCACATGTATTCTCGGAAAATATGGATGTGAGGTGACACCAAGGGTTGGTCGGCCGACCAACCAAAGTTGTCACCAAAGAAAGTTGGCTAGTGCAAATTGCATCATATGTTGTGTAGAAGTGTTCGGTGAAGGAGATGGTGGCATAGGCTTCTAAGCCTTGGTCGGCCGACCAAGGGTTGGATGCCCCTGAGAAGGTTTTTCTGGATTCATCTTTGTGGATGTCATGGTGATGTATCTGGAAATGATTGGGGGAGTGAAATGGCCAAAAAGAGTGGTCGGCCAATTCCCCCAAGCTAGGATCTTAGCAATCTTTTGCATGAATATGTTTCCGTGAGTGTAATAATGGTGAGAAGATGTGGTGGATGTGTGATATGGGTAGATGGGGAGGTCGAAGCGACCTCGCCAAAACCGCATAGTGCCACAAAGGTTCGTGAAGTATTGTTCTCAAGTTTTTATTATGCAAAGTGAATATTATTTTTTCGATTGAAAATTGAAACATGCAAAGATATAAAACAAACTATCCTAAATGCAATGGGAAAAGGGAAATATGAGATAACTACCAATTTACCTTTTGGCAAGGGCTCCATGTTTTAAGTCCGTAGAGCAGACTTCTCCTCTCGTGTTCATTCTTCGGGTTCTTCGGTTGGTGGATGACTTTCTCGGAGGGATTGGTTCTTCCTCCTTATCTTCCACTTCTTCATTTATGCTTTTGGTTTCTTCTTCCTCGATGCTCTTGATTTGTTTCTTCTTTGCGGCCACGACGTCTTCTTGACTGTTCTTCTTGGATTGTGGATATTCATTATAACTATTGAAGTAACAAATACCTTTTCGATGGGGAAGTTGAAATGGATTTCTCCCGTATGGATGTAGATGATCGCCGAAAGTGGTGTTCGTGAACGGTCTTCCAAGTACGCAGTGGTGGGTCCTGTTTCTTCTTCTCCCATATCTAGGACTAAGAAGTCGGTCGAGACGTATTGGTCATGAATCTTCACCGGTACATCTTTTGCTATTCCTTCGGGAATCGGTGACGATTGATCCACCATCCGCAGCTGCACATATGTAGGATGCAAAGGAAGTTTATCGAATATGAAGTCATAAGTCACCTTTGCCATTAGGTTGACGCCGATCCTCGTCGCGAGAATGCTTTACGGTAGTATAATTGATTGATTGAGCATGTTATTGTTGGTACTCCTGGATCTTCCCTCTTGGTGATCATTGGTGATTTGAGTAAGTGGTCATACTCCGTTCTCACGAGTTGATCATCCGTGCTTCGTTGGATCTCGGTGATGAGGACTCGGATGGTTGCACCTTCTTCCGTCGCCGCTTTGTTCGGACCTTGAGGGTGACAAAGATTCGATGGATTCATATGAATTGGGAGTTCTCCACCCATTGTTTTGTGGCCTTCTCTTTGGGTGATCTGTCTTAACCTTGTTGCTTGGTGTAACCATTGAAAGCAAATTTTACCTTTCTTCCTTCAACATGGAAGTGAATCGCCTGACGATACGTAGATGCATGCATTGGCCGTGTTGAGAAAGGGTCTTCCTGCACTAGAGGTACATCCTCGTCGGCTCCCATGTCTAGAATGATGAAATCAGTTTGGGACATATTCATCTTGGATTTTCACCAAGATGTCTCTTGCGAGTCCTTCGGGAATCGGATTGTTTGGTCCGCCATCCGCAATCGAACAAGTGTAGGGTACAGGGTCCACATAATAAGTTATCATAAGTTACCTTGGACATGATGTTAACACTTGACCCAAGGTCGCGAAGGCATTGTGAAAGACTTGTGGTCCAATAGAGCACTTGATCGTTGGGCGACACAGGTCTCCCCTTCTTGACGGACGAACGGAGGATCAAGGAGATAGCCGTAGTTGGATCGGAGCTTTAGGCTTACCAAACCTTGTGTTTACCAAACTAACATTTTCGGTAGGATCCTCCTGTTTCCAGAATCTTACCTTGCTCATAAGATGGCACAAATTTGCCGCTAACTGAGCTAGTTGGGTTTCCAACATTTTATTAAAGCTCAACTGATTTTTAATAGCGTAATTAAAGTTTTCCATCTTAGCATTAAGGTTTTCAAGGGCCTTATCATTGGCAAAAAGCTTCTTATTAATGCTATCATTGATTTTTGCTTGACCATAGATAAGATCTTTCATGGATGGTTGGTTATTATAATTATTATTGAAATTATTAGATCGAACCATTACCTCCATTACCTTGATGGAAGGGGCGTGGATTCCATCCATTTTGGCTTTGAGGGCGATATCCATTGTTGTTATTATTGTTGATGAAGCTCACGCCTTCCGTAGTTTCAGGCGCTTATTCCCTCGAAAGTGATCTTCACTACCACATACCGCACCATGGATCACCGCGATGGCATGGGCGGGGACATAGTGTTGCGTGGCCTCTTTGTCCTTAGCACGCTCATCCATCTTCTTCATCGAGGTCCATCTTAGTGAGAGCATGTCCACTTCATGGACAGTGTGCATGCCCTTCTTCTTTGTTTGGAGACGTTCATCATTCCAAATTTGGTTGGTCACCATCTTCTCAATGAGTTCCTTGGCTTCCTTCACCTTAAGCGAAAAGAAGGCTCCTCTGCGGCAAAGATCAAGGTGACTACGGGCTATAGGTGTGAGCCCATGATAGAAACCTTGAATCAGAGCCACTCTTCAATCCCATGATGAGGACAGAGCCGAATGTACTCTTGGAGACGTTCCTGTGCTTCGTGAATGGTTTCATCTCGCCGTTGTTGGAAGCTTGAGATCTTTCCTCGAAGGGCATTGGTTTTGCCCATAGGGAAGAACTTCTTGAGGAATGCGTTGGCGCAATTCTCCCCAGTGTTGGTGACATCACGGTTGGCATAGAACCACGCTTCGCCTTCCCGAGCGGTGAGAAAGGAGAAAGAAGAGGCGAAGGCGAATAGCATCTCGATGTCACATTCTTCATCGTGAAGGTGCCACACACCTCTAGGAAGTGCTGAAGGTGCGCATTGGCATCCTCATGGGGCATCCTACGTAATGGATTTGCTTGCACCATGTTGATCAACGCAGATTTCAGCTCAAACCGGGCATCTCCCAAATTCACTTGCGCTCCCGTCGCCACATTAGCAAAGCAGAGGGGCAAAGAAAGTCGGCCGATAGCCTTTTGAGCCATAACCTTTGGTGGTGATGGTAGCAAATTCGGGTCTTCCTTCCTTGAGTGGATTTGACTCTAAAATCGAAGGCCGAGGAGGAACCGAACGTCCTCTAGGGCTCCTTCAATTCTCACGGGATTATCAACAAAGTTGCTCGGTAGGTTGAATCCACTCATGCAATGCCTGTCTTTCACGATAAAGAGAAACACAGTAAAGGGTAAGCTCTAACACTAGCTGGTTACTAATTTGATGATGACTTCCGGATTCAATCTCAATTAATCTTTTCTAGGCGTATGCTTCCCAAGAACGGCGCCGAAATGCTTGTTGACATTTACTTAGCATCGTTACTAGAAATAGATATAGAACCTATCTCCAGCCACGCCGCTAGAAATGCGTGAGGTATATCTTATGTCCGTTGGTGATTCCGCAAGCGCCCTACGTAGTATACCGCTTGTAGCACTTCACCCGGAGTATTCCAAGGTATCGTTATTTATATTTAGCCCAAGGGAAGCAATAGCTAGAAAAGGTTAATGTGGGAGAGATAGATCCTTAAGTTCACCTCAATATAGTACCAGACCAATGTGTCGGTAAGCGAATATGATAGGAAGGGTTGGATAGAAGTTGGTGGAGTGATACAATTTAGGCAATTAAAGATAACTAGTAAGGTATAGCTAGGTGGGAGGACAACGAGTGAGTATAAGACTCCTATGACTCTAACTTTACTTTAGTGATATGTATCTAGACACAAAAGATGAGACAACTAGTTGTGGTTTACACGAACCGAATGCTAGGCAAGAGGTGAGATACGGTGAATTCAATCACCACTACCCCAGCTACTATGTTATCGAGCCTTACCTTTTAGTAACTTGTTTAAACACGTGGTGGTTTATACAGACCGTAAGGGCTGTCACTACCTCACCGGGCTACCACGATCCATCCGTGCAACAAGCGATAACCACGGGTAAGATCGAGTCTAAGCACCACGCTTAAACTTCCTCTTACTACTCTAGATGGTAGCTACACGGATCAACTAGAGCACCCTATGACAGGCATGATCGCATCCAAACGAGGATTCAACTAAGAACGGACTAAACCACAAACTAAGTGTAGAAGCACCTATTTGTGAGACTTATATCACTACAACTATAGTCTAGACAACTAGAGCAAAGTTGCACTAAGTAAATACTTGAATAAGTAAATACTAGAATAAAGTAAAGAAAGGACTATATATTATAAAGTAGAGATCCAAATACAAGAGAAAAGATAACTAGAGCTATACCGGACTCCCGAGGACCAACTCGGAATCCCGGCGCGGCTCGACTCAACTCTAACTCCCACACTAGACTATCCTACTACACTCTCTTGGAGCTTTGCCTTTACAACTTCTCCACACTCCACTCCACACTCTAAATGAGAGGGGGAAGGGGTATTTATAGCCCAAGGTGGAGTAGGGGCTACTCCAAATACCATGTCATCGATCCGCGTGATCCCACCTCGTAACCCTTGGATAAACCGCCTTAGGATCAACGGCCGGATGAAATAATCACGTGGACAATGTGGTAGGCGTGGGGGACGTCGGTGGTCAAATGGGCCATGGTCGGCCGACCATGGTCCATGACCTGTGGGCCACCCTCGTGTCTTGGACATGTTGGCCCCACTATCGCTTTACGTGTCTTGAGTCCGAACTTGTCGCGACATCTGCTTTTGTACCCACACGATCCAAGGGACGCCTTGACCGACCAATCGGTGCCTTCTCTTGGTTTCCCATGGATTGGTGACGTGGCAAGTCACGTGGGGAGGGTTTGGGCCAATGGCCTATGGTCGGCCGATGCAGGTCCATTGGGCCTTGACCTTCCCGACCCTTCTAGAAGCTGTCCCCACATGTCGATGTCTCGGGATGAAATGGCCCTTGGTCGGCCGATGCTCATCTTGTGGCCAAATGACTTGATTTTGTGTGGCAAAGATCATAGGACATTGTGATCATGATGGTGATGGTATTTTGCCCACTTTCCATACTTGGGTCACCGACCGGATGACGACTCTACGTGTTATTCCTAGCCAGATTTCCTCCGAATTCATATCCGCATAAAAATAATGACATCTACATGTGGAACTAGGTTATTAGATAAAATATGTTCATGAAATGTTGTTCTTCCTTTCCAAATAGGGATATTGACGGTGTTTTGATGGTGTAAATTAAGGGTGTTTTCACCGTCAACACCCCGCCACCGCGCCAACCCTCACAGGGGAGAGTCGGCGAGCGGACACGCCGACTATACACGCAGCCACGCGCACCGCCACCTGCCCGAAGTCTGGCGGGCGACCGACCGAGCGAAGCAACGGGTCAACACGCACGGCCGCGCCACGACCGCCGCGGTGCCGCCATGACGACAACCGCCGTTCTTTGTAGAAGACGAGACGCAACGACGGTCGGCTCGCCATGGACGATGCCGCGACGCGCACGCGCGACACCGCCCGCGACGTCATAGCCCGACCAAGCACCAGCCCTGGAACCGCGAGCCCACGAGGCACGGTCGGAAAATATCGCGACGGCGGAACCACAACGGCGCGGCCTATAAATAGCCCCCTCCAAAGAACGATTGAGCTCGCCCCACCCTCTCCAAGCTCCGCCGTGTTTGAACACGAGGTGCTCCCCATCGTCCCTCCTCCCTCCACCCCCCTCGCGAAATCGCGTTTCTCCCCATCTTGAGCTCCGCCACCGCCGCCGGCTAGGTCAAGATGTTTCCGTCGATTCCGTCGCCACGGTGCCAACCGTGAGTCCGACAGCTTGCTCGATGTTTCATTGTCCGGTTTCCGTCCTTTTCTCTTGTTTTGGCAACGTCAGGCCCATTCCGAGCGCCGCCGCCGCAAGGACCCGCCGGGTCATGCCGCCGTGGGAAACGCCATACCCCGCCGCCCGAACATCAACATCAAGTCCGGTGACGAGGGGGTCCGATTGAGCCCCCACGCGACGAGGTCTAGGCCAACATTGCCGCCTCCTCGGCGAGAACTCCGTGAGGCGCCGCCGAGGGACCCGACGGACGGAACCGTCCACGCCGATCAACAACACAAGAACGGCGTCACGGCCGGGACCAATCGACGACGACACGCCGCCCTCCCCCTCTGGGCCCCCGCTTTTTCCTCCATCACAAAGCCACCTCGCCGGACCCACGGTCCACGCGTTCCGCCACGTGGCCCCACGTGGCATAATGGGACCCACCACGGTCATCTGTACAGCTCATCCATGCGCCTGGGTACACTAATGTAATCGCTAAGTGCACCCGAGAGTTGTACCTGTAACTTTATAAATGTACTTTCCCGTGTCGAAAAAATTTAAAATTTGTAAATTCATTATTTGATTTATAGAATTTTATCATGTAATTAGTTCCATTTTTATTACATGATAAAATTATATTATAATATTACCCTAATGATTTAATTAGGGGTTAATATTATAAATTCCATATCTCATGCATATTAACTCCGTTTCGCGTGAAACGACTTCCATAATTCATCAAAAATCTAGATCTATGCATCTAACCCATTGCCACAATAATGTTCTATGTTTGTTTTATATATCATAGTTCGAACTAGGTTTATCGCCCGATCGCAAGTAGCTTTCAACGACCGATTAGGAGCTTCCCGTCCGAAGCGAGCTAGGAGCGTTCGATGCCGTGCTGATTCGTAAGAACCTCCCGTGCAAGTCCTTACTCCCCCTAATCATAACCTTAATAAGATGATGATGATGATGATGATGTTAGACATGATGCATCATCGTGGATAATCGATTAGTATATAGTGGTATGAGCCTGATAACGTAGCTATGGAGCTAAGCCGGATGACGTAATCATCCACGTTATCTACGCTCATACGTTGAAATCAAGAGGAACAAGAGAATGCTTAATGAACCCTAACCAACAAAAGAGGTGAGTAATGGTAGTCCGGTAGAGCCTAAATACCACGCCGGGAATCGCCACAGGGGGTTCCCGCGAGAGATACTCGCCTCCCTAGGACCCGGTTCATAGACCTTCTACCTAGTATAATATTACGTCAGCCACACGCCGATATGGGGACGGCTTGATTCCACACCCCGTTGGGTTGAGGTATAATTGGAGCCAAGGTGGCCGGAGTAGGCAAACGACCTATTGGGAGCGTACATGGGGAGAGTGGCCCGTGGTCCGGTTGGCGTGGATGCTGAGTGGTCTTCCACGTAAGTGTTTGGGCGCAGTGGCGCGCAAAGGCCGGAGGCACATATTGATGATTTATGACTGAGTGTGGTGTTGACAGTATAGGTTGGGTAATAAGGTATTACCTGTAAAGCCGCGGGTGATTTGGTATCACCATATTGTCTAGGGTGGCGCGTCATCCATGGGGTGACGAGTTATCCTTCCAACCCCTTAGAAATCGTGGTGAGGATTATACCAATATACCTAGGAGGCATCCAAGCGGGTACGGAATCTTGTTAGGCCTGTCGAGCCATTAGCTGTGGTGTAGACAATGCCTATCGTGTGGGGAAATTTGTATACCTCTGCAGAGTTAATTAAATCTATTCGAATAGCCACGTCCTTGGAATGGGCAAGTGCTAGGCCGAACATCTATGATTAGATATACACTTGAAGATGACTAACCTGTGGTGTCATGACAGCGATGACATGAGATAACCCGGGAACTAGCGAGAGCAGTTTTAGAGACTCCGCTAGGGCCCAAACCCTTAATAATTACAACCCTCTGGTTGGGACTTGCTGAGTACCTTTGTACTCACCCCTCTGTTTTTACAGATATCGGCATATCCGAAGGTAAGGTCACCGCCGAAGTAGGGAGACCAACGACGTAGGAGTTCGGTTGACGCTTGCGTAGGAGAAAGACGTAGAAGTCCGTGATTTTCCATCCACGCTCAAGTTGCTCGTGGAACATGGAGTAGTGCCCGGACGTTCTAGCACCCTAGCGGGGCCGCCACGGATAAACCACGCTTCACAGCTTGGCTACTCGATCAATATAATCCGTAGTGGTGTCTTCAACACCGTATGTCCTTCTACCCTATGTCAATATATGCTCGAATAGTTCATCTATAACTGATTTCCATTACTGTGACTCCGTAAACGTATTGGTAGCGTGATCCTAGCGCCAATACACGAGATTAAAAGTCCCATTAAAAGTGGGGCGTGATAGAGTGGTATCGAGCCGAGCTTGACCGTATAGGATGGAATAATATCCGGATTAGATTATTGGCACATACTTCTAAAATTTTACTTAAGGATTTCTACTTAAAGACTTGAGCACCAATCCGAATAACCTTATGTTGCTTACGAGTCGATATTATACGTGATGCAACAGATGGACGGATGGTCATACACAGATGGACTAACCTTTGGGACGTTTCCAAAGCTTCTTTGGGAAATCCTCTCACAACTAGGGTACACTCAGAAGCCTCAAGACTATTACCGAAAGTGTCTGATGAGAATGGAACACCCGAATGTGTGATGCAACTGCACATCCCGATGTTTCCACATCGCGAAGGGCACCGGATTTTCCTTGAACAAGGAACAAAGATTATGGGACACTTGCCGAAGCTTGCATTAAGAGCCCTTCGTGCCTATTGCAAGGAGTACCTAAGCCAACCAGCTTGACGCTCATGTCGAAAAGAAAAGGAGGTTTCACTATTGAAGACTGCAAAACCCAAAACGATCCCTTTGTTGCCTCGGTGCTTGTGCAAGAGTACCTAGAAGCAAGATCCTACAAGGCACCATTATGTGACAAGTCCTAGTTAAGTAGCAATGTCCTAAGTTAAGCAGCCACAGTCGCATGCTTGTTATAACTACGAACCTTGTTGCTAGACCCCTAGTAGCAGTGCTAGTAGTTGCGAGCCTTATGGTAACCCATGGTTCTAGTCTTAGTAGTAGCAAAGTCGCACAATAAGTCGTCATGACAGTCGCAATGTGTGATGTGACCTTATATCATCTATGTAACCGTCTGCGTGATGTAATATTTTGTTGCGCTTGTTTGTTTAATATAATGTTGTGATCTTTTCAAATCCTATGCAAAATTTTCCCATTATTACTACCTACAAGAATCAATGGAAGGAAGATTTCGATAGGATCGATGAACGTCTTGAGAATTTCCTCAAGTCACGAGTAATAAGACAAGTTTCCCTACAAACTTAGTTCACCGTGACTAACTTCTCATACGTTTCACACCAGGTAAGTTTGTGTTTCATACCTAGAATGCTTGCTTTCCTCTAATCCTTAGTTAGGTAGACCCCTATCGTACCTTGTGCTTTTCCCTCCCAATCCCTTTCTAGTCAAAATAGACTAGAGCTAACTCCGAGAATGCAACGACAACAATGGACTCCACAACTGTAGCCGTTGAACCATACCAGTGTTCTTTCCTACAGCCATCACACGTCGTCGCCCCAGTGTCACTGTGACCGACGACCGTGCAACATTGCCGACATGCTGTCACCTCAATGTCGAAAAGTCGCCGATCACCGCCATTACTTTGACACCGAACCCGCAACCGACGTCGCCAAGACAACACAACAGAGCAAGTGGCAACCAGTGCTAGTAACGCAAGCCGGGGCGAAGATCGATGATGCATAAGATAATCAGAGGACTACAGTAATCAAAGACAGTCATCAAGCCCATAAAAAGATACTTATGCCCGAAAAGCAAACAAACACCCCAGAAGCATACGGAAATACCACGAAGCGATAAGCCGACAGTAGAGAGGACACACAGTCTCCATCACAGGGAATCCACCGACTAAGACCACACAGTCCCCATGACCATGACACTATTACAAGGTCAATGGATACAGGAGACTCACTCCCATTCCTTCCACCATACACCACCACACCCCAACCGCAATACCAGTCGACCAAGCTTCTCCCAGAAGCCATTACCTTCAACCCACTATAAAAGAGCACCATCATCACACTCCAAACATTCCACTGCTAGCCACCATCTTTCACCCTCTACCATCACCCTCTTTGCCGTCCACTCACCCACACCACCACCAACCACAAACAAAATGGCCGGCACATGGGTTAGCGCCAAAGCATCAACACCCCCTGGATTTCCCCAACTTCTCTACCACACCGCACGTAACCTTGGCATCCGCGAACCCCCGCAGTATGAAGGAAGCGAGTACGAAGAGCGACACACTCATCGCCGCGGTCACTATCTACATCGCCAAGAGTCGAGACTACCCCGCCATCACTGAAGACTGGAGTGTGGCCACCATTGGTTTTCACTTCCCTGACACCTACCAAGCTGTCGCTCGCAAGGCACTCCACCGCCTTTGCCAGATCTACGGAGAGCCCATTGCCCGCACCCCCATGAGGCACCTACCGCCTGAAGGCAAGAATCACCCCGCCTTGCCTCACTTGAAAGCGTGCAAGGTCCGCAAGGCAGCCCCGTCATCAAGCACCGCTATCCTACCTGCTCGCCCTTGATGAGCAGTACGACCGCCAAGACACCGCCATAAGAAGCCTGATCCGTCGAGCAGAACGAGCTGAATGCTACGTTCAACGACTCCTCGCGAAGCACGCCCACGCCAAAGAGCAAGTCGCCACGGCATCTCGCCGAGAGGCTACACTTGCCAAGACCCCGAAGGCCATCCAAGAGCGACACGCTTCGAGAGTTGAGGGACACCAACATCGCCTCCAATCAAGACGCCAGAAGACATGCCACGGCCCGGCCCGAACCTCGCAACTACCGAAGGGATGTTCGTCAACCCCTTCATCAGAAGAAGAACGGACTCCACTAGGCCACCATCACCGGCAGAAGACCGACGAGAAGGACCACCCCAGCCCCTCAGTCAGGCACCACCAAGAGAAGAAGCCCCCAGTGCAGAGCCAAGTATCGGACCAGCAGAAGCAGAAGCCACCATGACCGACGCAGTAGAACCACCACTCTCAAGGGAGGTGTAACCGTAGGGTAGCATTATCTCTTCGCTCTACTGTTGTACACCCCTTGAAGTAATCAGGATCATTGTGCTTGACCCACCATCCATATGCGAGTATCGACAAAGAAAAATTGACGGGCGCCTAAACATAAAAAGGCCACAGAGCAAATAATATAAGAAGAAATCCTTCTAAGTGGGGTAGTACTATATACAAAAATGAAAAGGGAAAATACCAATGGGCGAAAAACAAGAAAAGAAAGAACAAGATGGGCGAGAACAAGAAGAAACAGAGAAATATGTAAATGGGCTAAGATAAGGAAGTAAAGAACCACAGACACTTAGGATTTTCAAACAAGGAATGAAATCCCAAGTAACCAATGACTGTCAGAACTCAGACAAAGGAGTACACCGCAAGAGACCGCAAAAGAAGTCAAGCACAAGAAGACTTGAAAGACACCAAGACCAAGGACACTGGAGGAACAAATCCTCTAAGTGGGGTAGCCGCCGGAGAAGACCCGAAGATTTCGAAGACCAGATGCAGATCAAAGAAGATGGGGTAAAAGAAGCAGTAATCACAAACAGCAGAAGGCATGCCCTCCACAGTGTCGTGTTGCCTGGAAACGGAGTAGCACGATAAAGTAGAGGTTCGGCAAAGACAGCACTGTAAGCAATGGAAAGTATTCCCTCTCTCTATCTCTATTCCTTTAGGCCTCAAATTAGGACCTTCACTCTATAGACTAGGAATCTCGGGACTAGATTCATCTAAGTGGGGTAGATTTGTAACACCCGTGTTTTTGCATCATTTTAAAATTCACTAAAAATTTGAACTTTTTCTAATTACAACTAAAACTTGGTTTATCTTCCGCTAAACCGAAACCCCGTTTCGAAAAACTCCGCATTCAAACTCCCACCATATAGAAAGTTAGGTTTCTTTTGTTTGTCGCTTGTTGAACTTTATGGTGACCAATGATGCAAGGATGTTCTAGATTTTATTTATGGGAGATGTTGCATGAGAATCGATTTACGAGTTTATCCGGGGAATAATTATCGACTCTCGTGTGTACCAAAAATGTATATGAATATTTTACGAGCACAATAAATAAATATTCTCGACAATAATAGTCATGAGAATATAAAGGTGCTTGTGAAAATATTAAAATATATGTGAACGTGGTACACATGAAATAACGGAATTCGGAAAAGTGTGTGCATAAATATATATAAATATTTCTACCAAGACAATTGAAGAAATATTTTCATGAATAAAAATCGTGAGAATATATATGAGTGCTTGTACAAATATTTACAATAGTTGCATACACAAAAGTAGTAGAGAAAGGAATTAAGAAAGGGAATAAAAGAAAGAAAGGGAAATAGAAATGGAAAAGGAATTAGAAATAAGAAAAGAGCCACGGGCTCATTCCCGGCCCATCTCCACTCCCGCCCACCTGGCCCCTCCATCCTCTCCTCCTTCCGGCGAGCAGGCCACCCAACTCGGCAAGCCCAGCCCAGCGCCACGAGCCCACGCCCTCCCTTCCCTCTCTCCCTCGCCCGACGATGGGACCCGCGTCGTCGCCGTCTTCCTCCCCCCGTCCCGGAGACGAGGATCGCGGCACAGCGACGCACGAGCAGCTCCTCCCCCGTCGCACCGCCATGGCTGCCGCGTTGACAAGAGCACAGGAGCGCCACCATCCGCCGCCCCACGCGACACCGGAGCCGCCCACCGTCCCCGCCACCGCGCCAACCCTCACAGGGGAGTCGGCGAGCCGACACGCCCGGGACTATACACGCGGGCCACGCTGGCACCACCGCCCTCGCCGAGTCCAGCGGGCGACCACCGAGCAGCAACGGGTCAACACGCCAACCGCGCCACGACCCGCCGTCTTTGCCATGACGGACAACCGCCGCTTGTAGAAGACGAGACGCGACGACGGTCGGCACGCCATGGACGACGCCGCACACGCACGCGCGACACCGCTCAGTCGCGTCATAGCCATAAAGCACCGCCAGAACCGCGAGCCCACAAGGCACGGTCGGAAAATATCGCGACGGCGGCGAACCACACCGGGCGCGGCCTATAAATAGCCCCTCCGGTGAACGATTGAGCTCGCCCCACCCTCTCCAAGCTCCGCCCCGTGTTTGTAACACGAGGTGCTCCCCATTGTCCCTCCTCCCCTCCACCCCTCGCCGCGAAATCACGTTTCTCCCCATCTCGAGCTCCGCCCGCCGCCGGCGGCCAGGGTCAAGATGTTTCCGTCGATTCCGTCGCCTATGGTGCCAACTAGTGAGTCCGCCGGCTTGCTCGATGTTTCATTGTCCGGTTTCCCTCCTTTTCTCTTGTTTTGGCAACGTCGCAGGGCCATTCCGAGCCCGCCGCCGCCAAGGACCCGCCGGTCATGCCGCCGCCGTGGGAAACGCCATACCCCGCCGCCTTGAACATCAACATCAAGTCCGGGGTGACGAGGGGGTCCGATTGAGCCCCACGCGACGAGGTCTAGGCCAAGATTGCCGCCTCCGGCGAGAACTCCGGCGAGGCGCCGCCACTGGACCCGACGGACGGGAACCGCCCACGCCGATGTCAACACGCAACGCGCCACGGCCGACCAATCGCACGACGACACACGCCGCCCTCCCGCTCCGCTCGCTTTTCCCTCCGCCACAAAGCCATCTTAGCCGACCCACGGTCCACGCTTCCACCACGTGGCCCCACGTGGCATAATGGGACCCACCTGTCATCCGTACAGCTCATCCACGCAGCTCGGGTACACTAATGTAATCGCTAAGTGCACCCGAGAGTTGTACACAGAACTTTATAAATGTACTTTCCCGTGTCAGAAAAATTCCCCGTGAAAATTTGTAAATTCATTATTTGATTTATAGAATTTTATCATGTAATTAGTTCCATTTTTATTACATGATAAAATTATATTATAATATTACCCTAATGATTTAATTAGGGGTTAATATTATAAATTCCATATCTCATGCATATCGCGTGAAACGACTTCCATAATTCATCTAAAATCTAGCTCTATGCATCTAACCCATTGCCACCATATTGTTCTATGTTTGTTTTATATATCATAGTTCGAACTAGGTTTATCGCCAGTCGCAAGTAGCTTTCAACAACCGATTAGAAGCTTCCCCGTCCCAAAGCGAGCTAGGAGCGTTCGACGCCGTGCCGATTCGTAAGAACCTCCCAGGCAAGTCCTTACTCCCCTAATCATAACCTTAATAAGATGATGATGATGATGATGATGATGTTAGACATGATGCATCACCGTGGATAACTGATTAGTATATAGTGGTATGAGCCCCGATAACGTAGCTATGGAGCTAAGCCGGATGACGTAATCATCCACGTTATCTACGCCGATACGCTGAAATCAAGAGGAACAAGAGAATGCTCAATGAACCCTAACCAACAAAATAGGTGAGTAGTGGTAGTCCGGGTAGAGCCTAAATACCACGCCGGAATCGCGAGGGGTTCCTCGCGGAGAGATACTCGCCTCCCTAGGACCCGGTTCATAGACCTTCTACCTAGTATAATATTACGTCATGACCACACGCCGATATGGGATCTGCTTGATTCCACACCCCGCTGGGTTGAGGTATAATTGGAGCCAAGGTGGCCGAGTAGGCAAACGACCTATTGGCGCCAGACATGGGGAGAGTGGCCCCGTGATCCCGCTGTGCGATGCCGAGTGGTCTTCCACGTAAGTGTTTGGGCGCTAGCGGGCGCAGTGCTAGAGGCACATATTGATGATTTATGACCGAAAGTGTGGTGTTGACAAGATAGGTTGGGTAATAAGGTATTACCCGTAAAGCCGCGGGTGATTTGGTATCACCATATTGTCTAGGGTGGCGCGTCATCCATGGGGAGACGAAGTTATCCTTCCAACCACCGAGAAGTCGTGGTGAGGATTATACCAATATACCTAGGAGGCATCCAAGCGGGTAACGGAATCTCGTTAGGCCCTCGTCGAGCTATTAGCAAAGTGGTGTAGACAATGCCTATCGTGTGGGGAAATTTGTACACCTCTCGCAGAGTTAATTAAATCTATTCGAATAGCCACGCCCTTGGAATGGGCAAGTGCTAGGCCTAACATCTATGATTAGATATACACTTGAAGATGACTAACCTGTGGTGTCATGACAACGATGACATGAGATAACCCGAACTAGCGAGAGCAGTTTTAGAGACTCCGCTAGGGGCCCAAACCCCAATAATTACAACCCTCTCGGTTGGGACTTGCCGAGTACCTTTGTACTCACCCCTCTGCTTTTACGTATATCGGCATATCTCTGAAGGTAAGGTCGCTGTTGTTGGCATTTGTTAAGTGCTAAAAGAATATGAAGGATTCTCGCAAGCGCACGTAACACCTACCATTGTAGCTTTTCCCTAGGATGAGTATTCTAGAGTACCGTATCCACAGGGAAGCTTTGGCTAAAGAATTCTAATAAGTCACAATCATGTATCCACTAACTTAGCAAACCACTAGACTATAGTGAGGGGGTAAATGGTCAAGAGTAAATAAATAACAAAGCATAACCTACCTAAGATTATAAAAGAATAACTAAACTAATCAAGAGGTTAAAGAGAGAAATCAAGGTTCCCGGGTACTTCTCTATTACTTAGGTTCTATGATAGTAATCATACCATAACACCTCGGGACATCGTAACACTAGCCACGTAAAAGAGATGAGAAGGGGGCTAGGAAGTCTCCCGACTACGGTCCTACAAACACTAACCCGAACGTGGTGGAATACATCGCCATCGTCAAGTCACCACCGGGCTACCACAAACTATCCGTGGTGGTTAGGTGCAATCTCAAACCTCTAGTCTAGACACCATGTCTACACTATAAATTACTACTCTAATTATGTCTATAACTAGAGCACTCGATGCGAGCGAAGATCCCATGCAATGATATAACAACTATACTTAACCAAATATATGAAAATCATAGAAGTAAATAGAGAAGATAAATATATGAATCATAAGTCTTCCAAAGATAAGATATGAAACATACCAAACTCAGTAGACATCTCCGTAACCAAAGTATAGTTCAACTCTCCTTACTCTTGATTAGATCTAAGTTAGATCTAATCTACTTCTAATTACATGTCTAATCTACTTTTAATTACATGGCTAATCCTCTTCTAATCTTCCTCTAATTCACTAATCCCTTAGAGAGAGGTTATCCTTACATTGGGACACCTCTACAACTAAGAGAATAATGAATAGAATGAGATAGAATGAATTAGGGTTTAACCCCTCAAGGCGGGGGTCTTCTTATATAGGCCTTGGCGATGAACGTGAACCCTTGGATCAAACCGACCTTGGCAACGGTGTAGATGCAACCTCAATGTCGGTGGTGAACCGACATACGAAGATGGGCTGGATTGGGTACCGTGAGCCCGGCGGCCGGCCCAAATGAGATCAAGGGCCGCTAGGCCGCAGTCTCCTCTCGGCCTCTCGTTTCTTCGGTGTCTTCGTACCTTCTAGAGTGTTTTAGTTCACTTTTCGGGTTGAGTTGCTTCACGGTCAAGTCCGGACATCATATGGGATGTTTATTCCTAACTTTCTCCATTATTCTCTGCATTTTTACGTTAAGTCCCTGAAAATAAATAAATCACCAAAACTCATGGAATTATGTTAGTTAGACCCCTAGACTTATGTTGATATTTATTTTAAGCCCTTATTTCATGTTAGTTGACTTGTAATTTTATGCTATAACAGGCGTCAATAGCTGTCGAAGTAGGAGACCAACGACGTAGGAGTTCGTCAGACGTTGCGTAGGAGAAAGACGAGAAGTCCAGGATTTTCCATCCACGCTCAAGTTGCCCGTGGAACATGGAGTAGTGCCCAGACGGTCTTGCACCCTAGCAGACCCGTCACAGATAAACCACCGCTTCACGCTTGGCTACTCCGATCAATATAATCCGCAGTGGTGTCTTCAACACCGCCAAGTCCTTCTACCCTATGTCAATATATGCTCTAATAGTTCATCTATAATCGATTTCCATTATCGTGACTCGGTAAACGTATTGGTAGCGTGATCCAGCGCCAATACGCGAGATTAAAAGTCCCATTAGGAGTTCGTGAAGTGTTTGCTTAGGAGAAAGATGTTGAAGCCCAGAATTTATCCATGCACAAGTCTGCCTGTGGAGTACGGGGCAGTGTCATAGTTAATCCACCGCTTCTCGGTTGGCCAACTCGATATCGTAACCCCGACTGGTGATTCTTCATCGCCACTATAAGCCCTTTCTACCCTATATTTCTATAGCTCGGTTTACTATTATTTCTGTTTACCATTATCTATTACTAATAGACATGTTTGTGGCGTGATCCTGGTGGCGCAAAACACGTGTGATTAATGACCCATTAAAAGTGGGGCGTGACATGCTAGCCCAAGTTCTCTTTTTATGTCTTAAAAGATTTCCAAAAAGAGAGATCAATTTCTTCAAAAGGAGCATAGTAGAATTAGGATGATTACCTTCCATTTTTACCATATACCCACCTCACACTCATCCCATACACCTACATTGTATGACTTGTTCTTTTGGATCTATTGTTTGGCTCTACGATATATGCTTTGCAAGTATGTATAAGTTGCCTCCCACCTATGAGATCCACATATAAGACTTTAGAAATTGGGTGAGACGAGGCATGGTAAAACCTGTTATGTTCCACAAATACCACACATAGTTTAAGAGAAGGCACCACATCATTGTCTTGGTGAGGATCCAAAAATACCACATATGAGAGACTTAAAAGGGTCATACAATGGAAACTCTGAGTTTTATTTTGAAAATATTGAAAACTCCAGAACAGAGGTGAACCAAAGAGCTTGAGACATAGTGCTTGACAAACTTGTTCTATCTTTCAATCACCCAAGATTTTAGTGCAGATAAAAGACCCATATTTTTCAAGTACTATAGGTGAGTTGGAAGGTTAGAATGGTTTCACCCTTTCTTGGAGAAGAAATTTTTATCAATGATTTTGTGTATTTGTGAGGAAATAAAACATTGTAGCAACTACTGATCCATTGTTAAGTTTGGCTTTGCTAGGGACTAGCAAAGGTTAAGCTTGGGGGGAGCATGTTGACATCTCTTATTGAAGATTTTTATATGTCAACTAAACATGAAACAAGGGCATAAAATGAATATCCACATAGACTTAGGGCTTATACTAACAGATTTCCACGAGTTTTGGTGAATTGTATATTTTCAGGGATTAACCAGGAAAATGCTCAGAGTTTGAAAGCCCTACGACACAAGGACATGTCTGTAACGTATCTTGCCTTGGCTCCTATGTAAGAACATTCTAAAAGACACCAGAGATAGCATAGAGGAAGATGGGACCCACCAGGCAGACCCACAGGGCGGCCGTGCCCTGGGACCAACCTGTGAGCCTCCCCTTCTACGTAGGTTCCTAACTGCCTATGAGGAGTAATCTTGTCCATCAATCAAGGTCGGTTTGATCCAATGGCTACGGTTCATCCCCTAGGGCTATATAACTGCACCCGACCCCTAGGTGAAACCCTAACTCAATTCCAATTCATTCAAGCCAGGCAGAAGCAGAAGAGAGCCTCTCCACCAGAGATTAGGATAGCTACTTGTCTAGTTCTAGTTCTAGTTCCTCTAGTTAGATTAGTAAGTCGATTCAAATAGAGGTGGGTGTTGCCAACCCAGGATTCTAGATCTTCAAGTCATCACGACACTAATATTATCTTGTATCCATGAATTTATTCTATTTCAATGTTAAGTATTGGTTTGCTATGTTCTTAGTTTATTCTAGTAGTATATTTGATATAGTCATGATTAATTATCGTTCATGTATCTATTCGTAGAGCGCCTAATTCAAATCTCGAGTGGGTTAGGTGGTATAAATAATTATGTAAGCATGGTGCTTAGATATGATCTATCTACGGGTGCATCTTATATTCGGGTTGTGTGGTAGATCGCGGTGTAATATTCCCTGTTGAGTCCTTTGTAATCCACCCCTCGTTTATAAGACTAGTTGAACATGGTTTTGAGGATTATCTTGCTTTGTTCATGATCTTCCTTATAAATCTTCAGGATACATAGATTCATAGTTGTTATTCTATATATGATAATATAGGACCTAGGGTAGATGTTTGACTTAGTAGATTTAATGCTACATAAGGATTCTGTCTCTTAACGTAGTCCACGTTAGTTTGAGTAGTGAGTAGTCTATGCCTATCTCTATGTGTTATCTCTACCATTGTTTATCATTATCATATCATTTTTGGCTTACCCCTGCTAAAGTAAGTGCTAGTGATCGATTCTCTCATAAGTATGCTCGCTAACAAGCGTATCGCCCATCCTTATATTCCTCCCCGTGGTAGAATTATAAATGATAAACCCGGATCCCTCCCAGTGAAATGTGACAAGTGTTATTTTATCTCGTGCGCTGCGAATAATTTAAAGTTATATTTGTTCTAGAGAAGTTTGCAACCAATACATTACAGCTTAGCACACACGCATTTCTAGCATTGCTACTGGGGATGACAACCTAGCTTATGGTAGTGCTATGAGATCGAGAAACACTGAGTGCCTCTGGCTCATATGGCCTTATGTGAGATTACCTTCACCTATTGGTTATATAGTGATGTTAAGAAGTACCAACATGAGCTAAATCACTGGGAGGTCAATGTAATATTCTTGTGTTTCCATGGTGTAATTAGCCTTCTTGGGCCAGTTAGCTCGAATAAAATCATAGTAATTAAAATATTTATTAGAAAAATTTAAGATCTTGTGTGAGGGTCATATTTTGGGTGTACATAACTGCAAAAAAAAATTCAAGCCCTTTCCACCTAGGAGGATTACACATCCTTCACAAAGGCACATGATCCCTTCCATCGAACCATGACTATACAATGTAGTTCTTGTGCTCCATGTAATTCATATGTTTGCCGGTGTTGTAGTGGTCTCAAACTTTTTATCAGCCCTTCACATGCAAATGGGGAAGCAACCACAAAGTTTGAGATTTTTTAGAGTTGATTTGGTACTTTTCCGAGTTTATTTGAATTTTTGCGCGACGCCACCGTGTAATTATAGTTTGAACTAAGCATACCCACGAAAAAAGAGACGTAATGCTTGTGCCCAAGGAGACTGTTGGTATTTCTTAGCGAAAGCAGTAAAGTCCATAAGCACACGGAAAAGTACCGTTTGTAGCACTTCACCTAGAAGTATTCTAGGTATCGACTTTCCACGAGGAACGGGCGTTAAGTTTGTTTTTCCTAGCTATCAAGGTTCAAGCATAGGAGGTGATCGTGGAAGTGATGTGTTCCTTCAGCACTTAGACTAAGTCAGGGCTACTCTTTCTATTAAACGAGTATTACTCGGCACGGAGTGCACTTGGTCGCCAGCGATGCCGGCCTACGGCTCTACTTCGCAACCGGACATGGAGGAATACAAGGCTTAATAGGGTCTGTCACCACCTATCCCCTACCTCACTATCGTGGATTGCATAGCAAACGAGGGTGATTTCTAACTTAGACACCACGTCTACGTTACTTGTCACTACTCTAGCGTCGATCAGGGTATCCCGTCTTCACCAGGGGCCCTCTACTAGAGCATTTACCGGAAGGTAAACAACGATCCCGTAATCTCGTCATAATAAATGATAGCGTGCAACTTAAGAATGGTAACTGAAGGTGAGACATGAATATCTTTCACCAAGCCGAAAGATTACCCGCAGAGGTTCAAGGTATGGAGGTGGGGAGCCGATAGGTCCCGCATTCCGACACAAACGGATGGGAGTCGCAAATCCTTACGCCGCACAAGACCGCGGGGTCACTACTCCTCTCCCTCTCTCTACCTTTCACTCTCCCTTCTGAGTGTCTTGGCACTCTCTAAACCACCCTATATGTGAGATGTGGAGTGTAATTCCCGAAGGAATGTGGGGCGAATGATGGATCACATGGTGAAGTGTGGGATTTATTGAATGATCAAATGATCAAATGTGTGATGATGATCTGAATTGGTTAGTTACAAAGAGAGGCAAGGGCCTCTTTATATAGGGAAATCAAGAGAGGAATGGAGGGTTCTCCTTGTTCTAGGGGACTTTGGGAGTTTTGGTGGGAGTCTTTGGCGCCATCGCGAAAAACACCTTCATGCACCGCCTCTTCTCCTTTGGACACGGGTCAAGGCAAAAGCGCGGCAGAACGGAATTGCCCCACGGCTGCCGCCGCGGGTGGGCCGGCCGGCGCAGTTTGGCTCCCTCGCACCCGGGCTTCGCACGTGGGCTTGTGGCCCGCCCAGTCACGTCCTCGGGGTGCTTTGGCCTAGTTCGCGTTGGTTTTGGCCCGGTGGCATTCCCCTTGTCCAAAGCGTAGTTCGATGTGCGCTTTCCTCTACCTTTTAACGTACTTTTTACCTGTTTCCACGTTTATGCCTCGCAAAACATATGTTCTTCGAATACAAGTGGAACTAGATTAATAGCAAAGGTTTGTGTGGCAAGTGTATGTTATTTTGTTATGTCATATGACTAAGTTGGCGTATAATTTGTATGATAGTGACCGCCAACGGAGGCAAATCATCGTGGAGGTCCATGAAAAATTCTTGTGTTTCCATGGTGTAATTAGCCTTCTTGTGGCCAGTTTAGCTTGAAGAAAATTATAGTAATTAAAATATTTATCAGAAAAACGTAAGATCTCATGTGGGGTCATATTTTGGGTGTACATATCCTTCACAGAGGTACATGACCCCTTCCATTGAACCATGACTATACAATGTAGTTCTTGTGTGCTCCATGTGGTTCATAAGTTTGTCGGTGTTGTAGTGATCTCAAACTTTTTCTCAGCCTTTCACATGCAAACGAGGAAGGAACCATGAAGTTTGAGATTTTTCGGAGTTGGTTTGGTACTTTTCCCCAGCTTTATTTGAATTTCTCGCGCGACGCCACCGTGTAATTATAGTTTGAACTGAGCGTAGCCACCTAAAAGAGCCGGAATGTCGCTAAACTTTTCCACAGGTCTCGTGTGCCATAGGAGGCAAATCACTATGGAGGTCCATGAAAAATTTTTATGTTTCCATGGTGTAATAAGCCTTCTTGTGGCTAGTTTAGCTCGAAGAAAATCATAGTAATTGAAATATTTATCAGAGAAACCTAAGATCTTGTGTGGGTTCATATTTTGGGTGTACAACCGCAAAAAAAAAAAAATACATTTCTACTTTGGAGGATTACACATCCTTCACGGATGTACATGATCATCCATGATGTGCCAGCATTGCTTTAGCACTTCCGGTTGCGAGTAAATAACCGGCTGTGAATAGGAGTGGGGGTGAAATTTTCCGAATCTATCTCAACCTCCCGCCATTCATTCCCCACCGCGCCAAAACCAGCCTTGTCGGTATATATACGTGAGTGGCTCAGAGCAAAATTTTGGCAAGTCATTTGAACCTCGCGCCATTCGTTCGCCGGCCACCAGCGCCGAAAGAGCACCAGATTCGCCGATGGAGCACCACCAACTCCCACGTCGCTCTTTGACGTCCCCTACGCTGCTCGGACTGTCTGTTCGCGCATCCCCGGTAGTTCTACTGCAGCAGAATTGAGGCTTGACGGTGTTCTCCCACGCCGTGCTCCTCCACTCCGACATCCCCAACGCCACGCCAGCATCCTCTGCCCTTCTAGGGTGAGAACTAATTATCCCTTAGGCCGTCCCCAATGGTTAGCTATTTCGCTATCTAGATGTGACGTGGCATGGAAAAAGTAGGAGAGAGAATAATCACTAGCTACATGCAAATAGCTAGACTATTTCACGTAGCCCAAGAACATGTGAGATGAGCATGTGGGTCCATCAATATAAAATAGTCTTTGTTGTTGTCTCTCACCTCCACGTCAGCCGACTACGTAGCTAGTACTAGCTATTACCATTGCGGACGCCTAATGTAAGTACTGCTGCTACAATCAATGCTGCGGTTTGACAATATGTACATATAAGTTCAGTATACACCAGTTGACATGCAAGGCAAGTGCACATGTCGGCCTGTATCCATCATCGATCTATTCTCTACTACCAAAAGCATCACTATATGGACCGAGACTTATCGCTGACCCTCCGTCCATGTGTCTCCATCGTGTGAGCAAAATTTTTTTTCCCTCATAGTCTTCATTGGGATCAGATGTTGGTTGGTTGTACATTGTTGCTCCTCGCTATTACTCTGTTCCATTTTGTTGGTCGTTCGGGAACACGCTCCCGAGCAACTAATAAAAGAGGATGGAGGTGGTGAGCATTTATTACACCTTGCTGCTCCTTGCCTACGACTTCTCGCACATGCTGCACCTATGCCTCCTTAATTGACACTAGTTTGTTGTTCCTTGATCGCTGTGCCAAAGGCTAAATTGATAGAGATTTATGGACCGAGAATGTATTTTGTAATCCCACATTGAATATTTTGGCCACTAAATGATCTCAAGTAAACTTAACTATAGGGTTCTAAATCAAGTCATGCACTGCAACTTTTGGTATAGTGTCTATATCTCCACCTAGATCATTCTTTGGAAATGTTGAAAATTTGAAACAATTATTTGATACCTTAACAACTCCGAATAAAAAAAACTTATCAACTACAACATGAAGAACGAGTCGACCACTACACAACCAAGAATATCCACTACACACTTGATGTTGTTTGAAAAATCCAAATTTTAACTTATGAAAAGTTATAACAAGCTTTTGTGAATCTAAACAGTTTCAAAACCAAAAAATTAGCAACTACAAAGCTGTATGTAGGTCATGTAGAACTCTAAAAGTTTAGTATAAAATTAGCAGCTAGGATTCCCATGGCTGGCTGCGCCCTTCCGTGGCCGACTGGAGGCACATGCCCGGCCGTAGACCTCTGGTGTGCAGGCCACTTGATTACCCTGGCTGGCTGCGCCCTTCCGTGTGGCCGGCTGCTGTCTCCTGTGTTGCTCTGTGTTCCTTCCTGGGCGTCTCTGCTGCTGGGTGGTTTGTAATGCTTGCCGGCACATGGTACTGCCCGGCTGGGCCTGTTTGGTTCACATAAGCCACCCAGTTTAGGTGACCGAAAAACAGTGACTTATAAGTCAATCATTAAGTCAGTCATGTTTGGTTGATGGGGACTTATAAGCCAGTTTTGTTTGGCTAAAAAGGTGAAAAAACTGTGGACCGCACGCCATATAGGGTGACTTATAAGTCGGGGTGTTTGGCAAAATAAGTCACTTTTTAACACTTTTGGACTTATAAGTCAAGTGACTTATTGGGAACTAAACAGTAGCTGACCACACACTGAAGTGTGAAGATAAAACAAGGTACTCATTAATTACGTACAGACCAAAGATAAAACAATGCCCGTTGTAGGGAGGTGGGAATGGCCAAGGTTTCAGCGCGACCACGTGATGTCGTTATGGGATGCGTGTCACCAAACTTTCTTAACATTGACTAGATTTACAGAAAATGTGCGGAACATTTATATCTTCAAACAAGTTTGGTTTGAAAATATTCAATGATATATGTAATGATATTAATTATGTATTATAAATATTAATAATCTTCAATTAGACCTCGAGCATTTTTCGGGGGCCGGGCCGAAAAGCCCGGTTTATTTCGGGCCGAGAAAATCCTACCCAGGCCCGTCCCACTAGACATGTCGAACCTCAAATTTTGGGGCCAGGCCGGCTTGGGCGGGCTGCCCATGTGTTTTATAGTGTAAAATAGCTAAAATCAACATTTTAGGTCGGGCTCGGGCCAAGATTTTTTTCCGGCCCCAAGATCTCTGCCTGTGCCCGCCCGAGAAGGTCCGTGGGCGGGCCGGCCCGGCCGGGCTAAAAATGCTCAGGTCTATCTTCAATATATAATCGCTAAACTTCATAAAAGTCGACTTCTTTTTTGCAATGAAAGAAAAATTATATTACATGATATCAAGATATTACAAGCACTCTGGATTACAAAAAAGGACCCACGCTGTGAATAGCACAACTCAAAACCTAACATGTTAGATGCTTTGTAGTGTAGACGCGAGCACAAAAGGCAAACACTCGGCAACGAAAGACGGACCGAGAACAAATGCCCAACGAACGAAGACCAAAATTCATGTAAGCGAAAATTGAGGATCTTCATCTTTTACGGTGTCTTCCTTCTTCTTTCAGCCACCGAAGAATGAGGAAGACTAAACTAAAAAAATATTCTCACTAGTCCTTCATTTTGGCCAAATCTAACCACAACAAAAAACGGAGAAAGAGACTATAGAAAATTATTCCATGATGCCTACATCATCGATCTCCCTCGCTTGATACCGCCGTCTAGAAATAAAACTCTCCATGTCGCCATGTCGACAAAGATGCTAACATCAAGTTGTCGCCCTCATCTTCAATGGGGCCATCATGGAGAAGACGATTCCACCCTTTCTCCGTCACCGTAAACGGAGAGCATAAGGAGGAGATAAACCACCAATACTAGTAAAATCTAGCATGGAGAGACAATAACCCTAATGACTTGATCTACTAGAAAAAAAAACTTATTCAAAACAATGGATCCCGACTCCTTTCTACCCCTGCGTGATGGCGTAAGTCTACTAAGGACGGACACACCACAACCGGCGAGGGCAAGGGAGTGGGGTGTCTTCTTCGGCTTCGCCCCGCCTCACCATCGAGACCATCGTTCTTCACAAATGTTCCCATCACCACAAAAGGCACGCCACATGACCGTTGTGCATGGAGCTCCGCGTGAGAGAAAGTTAAATGTGCTCTTAAGATCACATGCTTTCATGTTGTGGTCCATTGGACTCGCATTGAGATATGTGTGACGTGTGTTCATGTTGTGGCAGTTCGCTTGTACACGTTATCGTTTTTTAACACCATAAGGCAAGCTTTATGGATCGATAAAACAAGCATCACGTGCAACAAAGACCTAAAATAAAATCTGGGTTTCATCGACCCAAGTACAAGCACTTTTATCATCGGCCAATCGTATTTGATTCTCCATTCCGCAGCCTCGTGCAAACAAAGAGCGTGATTTCACTTGCTTGCCGCCGCCCCAAACCCTAGGGCCGCCGCCACCGGCCTCCCCCCCCTCACTGCTGGTCCCCTCCCTTCTCCTCCCAAGCATAACGTCGGGGTTGAAGGGAGTGGGGATCTATCGTTTTTAATAAGTTTTTTTTCCTAGTAGATCGAGTCTTTAGGGTTCAAGGTTTCTCCTGAGATCCAATCGAAGAGATTGGCCACGGCGTAAGGCGTCGTCAAGATCATCGATGGAGCAATGGAGCATGTCGTTCCTCGGCGGTGATGGCAAGACGAAGACAACACCATTGGTGGAGAATAAGGTACTCCGGCCCTTCCTTTGTCTCGTCGTGGTTCTATGCGGCCATGGCGATGGGCTAGTGAGATTTAATTTTCCAACGATATCTATCCGGATGTCGGTTGGACTTGTGCTCTCTCATGATGAATCTGGTGAAGGCAACAACGATGAGTTCGACGACGAATCGGCGACGCCAATTTCATTATGTTCGCATGTGGAGTTTTAGCGCTTTACTCCTCTTTTGCAAAAAGTGATGGGTATGAGGATGACGGCGGTGGATGGTGAGATGGCCCCTGTTCGCTCGTGACGGAGCTTGCGTCCGTGGGTATATCTGTTTGGGATGATGATCCTAGATGGTGGAATTTATGGCTTTTTCAAAGTTTCTTGTCTCCCATCAATGGAGGTTGAGTAGTTTGGTTTACTTTTATCATTAGAGGATGTAACTTGCTTTAATATTAATGGATTTTTTCCTTACAGCAAAAAAAAGTACAAGCACGTTTTTGAATTAAATGCTTGGCTAGCCAAACTATGAGCAACCATATATATTCGCTTCCCGATGGACATGACTTATAGAAATTTCACTCAAGTCTCTCGCCACATATAACCATGCATTCGTATTAGATAGCTGCACCACCAGAGTTTTAAAAACCCCCATCTTGCATGGTTGTCACTACTTCAAGGCAATCGGTTTGGATTATCGGGTTATTGATGCCAAGTGTTTGAGCTAAGACCAACCCATCTTGCATAGCCCAAGCGTACACTTTCCTGTTTATACTAGCTAGCCTGGGCACTGCTATTAATAGCGTGTTTATGTCGTGACCGTTGTTGGCAATTGTTAAGTGCTAAAAGAATATGAAGGATTCTGCAAGCGCACAGAACACCTACCATTGTAGCTTTTTCCTAGGATGAGTATTCTAGAGTATCGTATCCACAAGAAAGCTTTGGCTAAGGAATCTAATAAGTCACAATCATGCATCTACTAACTTAGCAAACCACTAGACTAAAGTGAGGGGTAAATGATAAGATAGGAGTTATGAGCAATATCACACACAAGAGAATCACTTGAGTATTCTAGAGTATCGTATCCACAAGAAAGCTTTGGCTAAGGAATCTAATAAGTCACAATCATGCATCTACTAACTTAGCAAACCACTAGACTAAAGTGAGGGGTAAATGATAAGATAGGAGTTATGAGCAATATCACACACAAGAGAATCACTACTATAGAAATGATTAACCGTGGCGGGCATTTAGGATTTTCCGTGGCGGGCATTAGGTCCGCCACGGAGCTAGGGTCACGGTTAATCGTTCCACAACCGTGGCGACAACATGCCCGCCATGGAAAATACATTAACCGTGGGGGGGAAAGATAACAAAAACCGCCACGGTTAATAGATTATCCATGGCGGGCATCTTTACGAGCCCGCCATGGTTAATCTATTAACCATGGCGGTTTTTGTTATAAGCCCGCCACGGTTAATTAATTCAGGATTAATAAAAAAAAATAATTCAAAAATACTATAAAATTATAAATTATGATTTAAAACCACATATTAACTAATAAAAATAAGAGAATATTCACATAAATCTTAAACATGCATCACAATTTAACATTCAACTAAGATTGACATTCTATTAAGCACTTAGAGTTTAAAAGTGTGATCACCACACATCGAATTTACAAAACTCGATCCAACGATCGATTGATCAATCACGTTTAGCAAGGTTACAACTCTGGGCCATCCCACATATAGTCCTTCATGTCTAGCTTATTTCTCCAAATTCCGTAGTTCCCATAAGTCGGGATTTGTAGCAAGGTCGCCAAGTTAGGGTCGAAGAAATGGCCGGTAGGTAGCACAACATCCTCAATGACGCCCCTACAAATGGCGCCAACCAGGTTTCTTGAACTTCATGTCATCCAAGTTTTTCATCCAAAATTACGGGCGTGGTTCTTTCGCGTACCGCGCCACGTAGTACGGTACACGCCATCGCGGGATATGAACGTCATTGCATAGAAACCACACAAAAGTTGTTTGCCGAAGGTCGCTATCACGACCGCATGCACGATATATGTACCGAGAAAATGGTTAGAATATTATGAGACCATTCAATATGGACGAAAGCAAACGAGAGTAATGCCGCATACACCTCGAAATCTCACCCGATCTTCATTTTCGTCCTTATGTTTTTCTTTGCATATGTTGTGCCTCCGATCCAATGACTCGGGTCTTTCAAGTAGTCTTTGTAAGCCCTGCATTTAAATCCCACATTGTCATGACTTATAGAAGTTTGTGGTATGAAATAGTATACAAGTGTCTTGACTTACGGTCCGGCAGGGCCTCTTCAAAATGTTGGTAGAGGCCTTTTGGCGTATCATACAACGAGTCCAAATTAAGGGCCGCTCCATCCCGAGGGAAGATTAGCCAAGTAATCCAAAGGGCCAATGTGTGATGTTGTTTGTATACCGCCATGCTACACCATATTATTTGATTAGAAATAGATTCCAAGTGTTCAAAAAATAAAAAGTATTGCTTTTGACTTACTTGATATGTTGGGCCGCAATGAGACAACCGGCCTCCGATTTGATCTTCTTCATGCACTTACGATGTAGTCTCGCCATCTCTAACTCTTGCATCGCATAATCTTTTATAGTGTTTATATTGTTCGGCCTTGCCCAGCTTCCCGAGCTCGGGGGTTCCTCTTGCTCTCCATCCAAGATCCGTAAAATTCCGCCACGCCTATATACGCTGGACATAGAAACACAACCGGGCCGATTCATCTTTTGGGCTACCAATGCTTGCATCCTCGCAAGCACATGTGGTCACGCCAATATAGAATCGGCCGGAGAGCTAGAATTAGTTGTGTACGAGCCGCAATGATCGGTAAACAAACTCACGCAAAGATAGAGGGTGACAATGGATTGGTCGAGGTCCCGGCGCCGTAGCAACCGCCACATTTCGGGCCGAAGCCAATTGGCGTGAAACGTCGAAGTCCAAGTGAAAGAGCTCCTTGGGAACCCCGAAATGGAACTCCCCGACCCCCGATCAACCGCATGCTTATATAATAGGTGGAACCTGTGAGTGTCCCACTCCTCTTCCTTGATTAGCTGGCCCTTGGGCACCATGAACTTGCCAAGGTCAAAGTAGTCCGGCAGTCCCTCGCCGACCCATTGTCCCCGCCGATGGGGTATATAAGTCCTATACGTATGAGATGTACGCTAGCATTTTCTAGCTAATATGTCCGCTAAGTTTGGTTGAGATTATCACGCATATACGTACCTAGTACCGCCAGCCTTCACGGCCCCTGGTTCGGCCTTAGCCAATCGGAGGTCCTTTTCCATCTCCGCTAGCTCCTTCCCCGGCCTCATCATCTAAGTATTTGTTGGTCGGGGCAAGAACTTCCTGATCTTCTTTTGATAGCTTCTTCTTCCTCGGCGCTTGGGGGGAACATTCGACCTCATCCTCCTTCTGACCGCTCTGAGGCGGTGTTGAGAATCCTATGCATGTGGAATTGAACTAAATTAGCCACCAATTAATGCCTAGTACAAGTTAATTAGCCATACTTTTTTTCCTATACCTGTCACATTTTCGGAAACCTCCTCGACCATTGGGCGCTTTGAACGGCGTGGGAGGACGGTGAGCAACCTTCTTAGGAGAAGGTGTCCTCTTGCTCGAGCCGTGAGGTGGTGTCTTGTCACCGTCTTCTTCTTCTAGTGGGTTCGGACGAGGACTTCCACCACCTCGCCACCATCTTCTCCTTCCGGTGGGTTCGGACGAGGACTTCCCGCACCTCGCCACCATCGCCGCCGTTATCATCATCGCCATCGCCACCGTCACCCGGGGAGAAGGAGGAGGGCCTGCGGCCGCTACCGTCGGAGGTGTTGTCGTCGGTTTCCACAGGACAATGTCTTCCTTGTTCCATAGGTACTCCCTCTCCTCCCGAAGGTCCTTGAGTACTGTTTCTCCTTTTGCACCCGGATATCGATCTCCTCATCACCAAGGCCCGGTTCTATGGATTGCAAAGAAAACGAAGACATACTACTCGGTGGGACCGCTCGTCGTTGTACAACATATCGCCTGTGGTGGACACACCACGGCAGTGGCCACCTCCTTCTTCTTTCCCTTCCTGCCAACGGGTATATAGAGTTTGCCCACCGCAGGTTCGACGAGATCGTCGATTGGGTTCTTCCTGGTGACATCACTCGTACTCACACCTTGGCTTCCTTGGATGTTGGAAAGACCTCTTGTCGTTAATACCTCTTCTATCTTCTTCTCGACTATGTCCTTTATGGCTTGCTCATAGCCTTGCATCTTAAGGTTTTCCTTGTACCTCTGCCTCGTGTGGTAGTCGGCCGCGTCCGTTACCAAGAATCCACGGTCTTCCAGCTATACCTCGAGCCCTGCCCCCAAACTCGGCCATGGTGCTCGGGTCTTCCGATTGCCTCGGTCAGCTCGTCGTGCTCCCTCCTAGGTTGGAACTCCCTGCACGCCTTGGCCTCTTTGACAAGCATCACCTTCTTCTCCACCTCGTCAACCTTTGGGTCATTGTATTTGGATGTCTTTGTCGGTCTTACGCTTCTTGGGCTGACGGGCATACAAGAAGTCGCGTGTCCTCTCAAGAAGGTCTACCAACGGATTCTGTATCCCTTTCTCAGTGTCCTCCCTTTCTTTCCGCCGCCATTTTCCCTTATGACCAAAATATCCTACCATGCCGAGGTTGTGCCTGAGGTCATTCTTCTTTACAGTTCTTTACCCATTTTTGACTTGGCCTCATACTCTTCGTTAGTCGTAAGGTTGACGAACTCATCCCGCACGGGTTGCTTTAAGAAGTTGTAGGCTTGAAGTGGTGACTTGCCCTTACGCACATAGTTTGTGTAGAGATTGTTTCGCAGGGTGCGCAGCCGCTTTGCTTGCAACGGTCCACACATACTTCTTGCATTTCTTTTGTCAAAGCCTACCTCGCCCCCGGATAATGGAACAGTTTTTTTCACGCCTTTCGACACCTTCTTCTTCAGGCGCCTCCGGGACATTCCTCCGCCTAGGTAAGTGATGGGCACAGCTTTCCTTGGCTACAACGGAGATCCGGTTGCTATAGACGGCCCCGATAGTTTTCGGCTCCACGGGATCTCCATTCGGGCCTATCCTCAATATATTACGCACCACCTCGCCTTTACGGTGCCTCCCGTCTTTGGCCTCTTTTTCAAGCCCGACGTCTTGGACTTCTTGGAGGTGGTGGTCATTTGTCGTCTTTGGGGGTGGGACCAGATTCCTCGCCCCTCGACCGAGCTCTCCCTTCACCAAACTCTAGGCGCAGAGGCACCAATGGTAACTTGTCATGACAACAACTAAAATTAGTCGTGTGTACTTACATGAGGCACACGACATTGTGTCTCCGCATATACTTACGTTTTTTGGTTCCAGTCCGTCCACTCGAGAACCCCGTGTTTGGGCTCCCTCCGTTTGCCGGTCCGGATCAATTTCTTCCTCCGTAAGAGACGTTTCTTCTCTTGGCACGGGTGTCAACTCTTCGCTCACGTATCCACCGTCGGAGGAAGAATCGGACGTGGAGGCCACATCCTCCTCGCTCGGCCACCGATTGCACGATCTTTATCGGTTGGTTCGGATGCCATTGGATTCTACGGAACGCATAGAGCATTTATTATAGTAATTTATAGTGAACGAGTAAAGTACAGCGTAGTATGTAGTAGAGCCATCACGAGTCATCTCAAATTATATTTATTGTATTCTGTCATGATTACATATATATTTTTCCATTTTACATAGAGTAGTTACAAAAATAACCAAAAATTTACAAAAGCTAGATAAAATAGGTACATATTTTCCTTTTACATAGTACATACAAAAAAAAAGTGTAAAAATAAAAAAATTATAAAAATGTGTATTTGGCTCGAAGTCCCCAACTATCCTTATCACATCGCGTCTAAACTGTTGCTTGTATATGTTATACAAGCCGCCCTCGTTTAGTCGCTCTCAAGTGTGGGGACATTTCATCATCGCCCGCCCTCAGCTTTGAAAAGATTCACATCATCGCATATGCCATTGCCCTCGGGACTATTTATACAAATAGTTCATCATACGTCATTGCAAATGCCTCAAGTAGATAGTAAGGTAGTAGTACATGCCATGGAAAACCCCAAAAAACCGCCACGGATCAAAGTTCACCTAAGTAGTAGTGAATCGGCTAAGTCCTCCGCCCGTCCATCATCACCCCGAAGGACAATATCATCTCAATTTGGCCATAGAGGCAACAATATCATCTCAATTTGGCCTTAGGGGCAATAATATCATCTCAATTTGGCCAAAGGGGCAACAATATCATCTCAATTTGGCCTTAGGGGCCATAATATCATCTCAATTTGGCCTTAGGGACAAAATTCAATTTCAATTTCAATTTGATCAATATCATCTCAATTTGGCCTTAGGGGCAAAGATCACGTGCAAGGGGTATTCGACATATGCTCAATAACAAAGATCATCACGATCGCATCACAAAGCAAAAAAAATGGCATCACAGTGCAGTAAAAATTGATGGCATCAAAAGCGTAAAAATAATGGCATATGCTCAGCTCAAGCATCACAGGCACCATGACAACAACGGCGGGCACCATCACAGGCACCAGTAGCTAGGAAATTTCTCACCAGTGGTGCACGGAGGCACGGGGGAAGAAGATGGGGACGAGGAGGACCACGGGGAGGAGCTCGGAGATGCCCGGCACGCTGGACGACGGGGCGGGGTGTGAAGAGGAGCAATCACGGCGGCGAAGAGGAGCACCAGCGCACGTAGTCGAGGAGCACCGGGAGGCACCACGGAGATGACCGGGCACGTGGACGACGGGGGCGGTCAAGAGGAGCACCGCGAGGGCGGAGAGGAGCACCGGTGGTGGCGAAGAGGAGCACCGGCGGCGGCTAGGTTTTCCGACCGGGCGGCGGCGGATCTCGGTGACTAGGCGCCTTGAGCGGCGGCGGCTAGGGTTCCCGTCTGCACCGGGCCGCGGGATCTCGGGCTTTGTCTTGGTCTTGATGACATTCCCCACACGCGTGTGTCGACTTCCTTGATCTTGGTTGGATGATCGGTAAAGAGCGTAAACTCTGCGTAGTTGTTGTACTCTTCAGGACTCGCACTCCATCGGCTCCCACGATCCTTTGCTTCCCTCCCACCACCGCATGTAGTTGCTTTTGCCCCGCGATTTGGGCACCGGGTTGTAGGCTACCCGGGCCACGCGACTTGCGAGTACCCACTCATCATCTCCGGTACTTTCGAGCTGAACGGTGGTTAACCCAACCGTCCACGCCAACCGCCGTTGGCTTGACCCACCGCACCGGAAAATGGGTATCTGTAGCTCTCGCCATAATCAAGTTCCCAAATCTCTTGGATTTGCCCATAGTATGTCTTGAGTTCCTTGGTGGCCATGTCAATGCCCTCATACCCGAAACGCCCTTGCTTCTGTGGACGCGCTCTTGTTGTCCTTTTTCTTTCGGTGAAACCTGTATCCGTTGATGTCATAACCTTGTCATGTGATGATTTGGCTAGATGGGCCGTATGCAAGCATCGATTCTTCAGTATCCGCGTTTAGGGGTATCTCCTCACGTTCGCGGATCCACGTTGTGAAATTCTTCCGGTGTTGTCTCGGTACCCACCCCTCCGTGCGCCCGGCCCGGCCCGTCTTTGGCGAATTTCCTCCGGATGCTTCTCAACCCAGTCTTCCATTGATACTAACTGGTTCGGAGCGCCGTCATGGGCTTCTTCAATTGTTTCTTGGTCTATATCGGTCCGTACTTTCCTCCCCTCGCAGCCCATCCCCGCGGTCCTGCCTTCGTGGCGGGTGGTCGGGTAGGCCGATTGCATTTCCATCCCGATGTATCTAGTGCAAGCGAGTTAACGACCTCTGTGTTGTGTATGCCTCGATCATAGAGCCCTCTGGTATGCACGGTTAAGGACGGATCTGTTAAGAGAGGACATGAACCGCTCGTTATTCCACATCTCGTGCAGGTAGAGAGGCCCCAGTTCTTCTATCCGATTGACCATGCGTATCATGAGGTGTGGCATAATATCGAAGAAAGACGGTGGTAAGCACATCTCGAGCGGGCATATAGTCTCCGTGATGAACTCTTTTCGGTCGCGGGGAGGTCATTTTTAGTGATGACCTTCTACGTGATGCGATTAAAAAAGTAGCACAAAGCGTGTAACGACCATCTTCACGAACTCTAGGCCGATGCACCTAATCACAATTGGAAGGAACACCGTTAGCATGACATGGCGTCATGGGCCTTGAAGTTTGACAAAGTGTGAGGTCTTTCATCGATACAATGCTCTTCATGTTGGAACAAAACCGATCGGACTTTGACATCCCCGAGCCATTTGCAAAAATCTCTCTTTTCATCCCGTGTCGATTGTAGCTCGCGGCCGGAAGGTCGACTTTTCCGCTATTCCCCGAGGGTGTCAAGTGAAGTTCGCCCGATGCCCATGTCGGCAAGATCCCGACGTGACTTGACACCGTCCTTCGTCTTAGTCTTGATGTCTAGGAAAATCCCGACCATGCTCTCGAAGACATTCTTACGTAGATGCATGTTATCGATGGCATGAGGTGTATGGAGCATCTTCTTCGGTATGGCGGTGTACTTGAAGAAAATCGACCGCTTCTTGAATGGGACTTTGGGGCGGTGCCGGATTGGGTTCTACTTCTACTTACGCTTCTTCTTCTTCTTCTTCTTCTTCTTGCCTTTTTTGTTCTCGCTTCGCTTCTTCTTTGCCTTTGGCTCACCGACTTTCTTCTTCTTTCCAAACTCGTGGTTTATGTTCTTCACCATTTCAAACACCTTTGGCCCGTACTTTACCCTTTCCGGCTCCTCCGTTTTCACCCAATCGCTCGCCGTCAAAGTACTCATCCATCGAAAATTCCCGGTACTGTGTTCTTTGCGGAGGAATTTACGATGCTTCATGTACACCGCCTTTTGGGATCCGCTAAGGTAAGTAGAGCGGGTATTCTCAATGCAACCGAGCAAGCTGTCTTCCCCTTAATCTGCCCCGACAATGAAAAAGAGAGCGGGGTAATCACTGATGGTGACCATTATCATGGCCTTTAGAGTGAACTTCTTCTTCTCGGACGCATCCATAATCTTGACCCCTTTCCACGCTTCAAAAATTACTCCAAAGATGGCTCAATGAGAACATCTATATCATTGTCGGGCGCTTTGGTCCGGAAATCAGCATGGCCAATAGAAGATATTTGCGCCGACACTCGTAGGGAGGCAGGGTTGTATATGGTCGGGGTGACCGCCCAGGTCTTTGTCGAACTACTCGAGGTCTCCCGAACGGTTCATCCCGTCGGTACTCAATGCGAACCTTTACGTTTTTAGGGCTCGCCCCTGAACTCCGGAACATGTCATTGATGTGTTTCCACGTTTTGGCATCCGAGGGGTGTCGCGACTTGCCATCGCCCTTCGGCGTTCCGCCGATGCATGCCCGTAGGACATCGACTTGGCATCCTCTGGGTTCCCAAAAATTGCACGCAGCGTCGAGCACGGTAGGTACCACACCGATAGGGCGGGGATCTTCCTCCGGGTGTAACCCTCTTCTTCCTCGTCCTCGGGAGGTGGCATGCCGCTTCTTCTTGCCCGTCTTACGCTTCTTGGGCCCTCTCGACGGTCCCTCCTCATCGGTGGCATGACAACCCGGTATTCCTCTTGTAACGACTCATGCCGCATTGCGGACAGTTTGTGCAAGTCCACATAGTCACCCGGTATAGAATACAGTGGTTAGGGCACGCATGAAACTTCTTCAGCTTCATCGCCACCGGACGAATCATCTTCTTCGCCCGATAGGTATTGGCGGGCACCTTATTCCCCCTCGGGTAAAACATTGTCACCGAGGTACCAGAATAGCCAGTCATTGAAGCTCATGTCGACCACCCGTGGCGAGCCTTCAGCATCAACATCGTTAGGTTAAAACGTAGCACCGTGCAATCCTTCGGACATTTGCCGCCGTCTTTGTAGAGAGGGTCAATTGCCGCTGCTTCATCGATCCTAAAATTCTCGAGCCACCTTGGATTGCCAAACAACACGTCATCTTCATCTTTGAGGTTAGCAATTTCCTCGAAAAGAGCAACATCCTCGGGCGACATGTCATCAACTATTGACTGTTCACCATCATCTCCACCCGCATTGTCGTGCGCCATGTCTTCAAGCGGTTCATCTACGGTGATGTAATCATGATTATCAACTTGTTCTCGTCCTTCCGTCCCACCACCGTTGTTTCCGCCTCGTTGCGGTCGACGGGGTCCTCGTGATGAACCGGCGCGACACCCGGTTCTTTTTCACCATGATACGTCCCACGCGATTAATACCTCGGCTCCTCCTCGATGAAACCATACCGCACCAAGTGCTCCACGGCACGACGTCATCCTTGTGTAAGAACAGATGCTTGCACTGATAGCACGGGCACACCATTACTTCCGAACCCTGACTAATTTGATGCTTCTGCGCGACGGGCATAAACTTCTTTTCGCACATCATCAACGAATTCCAAACTCATCATCGGCCCGTACATCCAATCTCTATTCGGGCGCCATGGTCGACGGCCTGCTCAAATTAATTAAACCAAAACAAAGAGAGCGATCGATGATTAGAGATCGAAGTATCGATGAAAAGAGCACGTACACTTCAAATGAGAGGGGAGAGAGGGGAGGAGAAAGAGGGAGAGAGAGAGACGGGAGGAGAAAGAGGGAGAGAGGGGGAGAGAGAGAGAGGGGGAGAGAGGGAGAGAGGGGGAGGGAGAGAGAGAAGGAGAGGAGAGAGGGAGAGAGAGAGGGAGAGATCAAAACTAGATCTCAAAAAGAGAGGGAGAGAGAGGGGGGAGGGAGAGAGAGAAGGAGAGGAGAGAGGGGGAGAGAGAGGGAGAGATCAAAAACTAGATCTCAAAAAGAGAGGGAGAGAGGGGAGAGAGAGAGAGAGGGAGAGAGAGGGGAGAAAGAGAGAGGAGGGGGAGAGATAAGGGGAGGGGAGGGGGAGAGAGGGGGGAAGAAAGAGAGCACAAACCACACACATTCATCCATGAAAAAGGAGAGAGAGGGAGAGGGAGAGAAGAGAAAAGAGAGGAGAGAGAGGAGAAATATCCCCTAGCGGTGCCAAACTTCAATCAAACCAAGGGCAAAACCTTCCCCCTAGAAATGGTGTTTTCTAGAGTTTTGAAGCTCAAAACCCTAGAAAATGGCGAAATCCCCGCGGGGAAGAAGAAGGTTGGTGCTTGTATTTATAGCCCTATCCTTTTCCGTGGCGGGCATTAACCGTGGCGGTTTTATTACAATGCCCGCCACGGTTAATCGATTAACCATGGCGGGCATTCCCCTGGCCGGAGGGCAGCCGGGCCAACTATTTTCCGTGGCGGTTTCCTAAATGCCCGCCACGGAAAATAAAAATCAAGCACCTCGCAAAATCATTTCTGTAGTAGTGAATCTCATAATGAATGTATAGCTAGCAAGTTGAGAGGACAATGGGAGAGATCAAGGTTCCTAGTACTTCTCTATTATTACTTAGGTTCTAGCAATTACACTAATGCACTTTGGAGCAACGGTACCTTTCCGACTCTCGAATAGATCGGGAAGAGGTAGCCGGGGAAGGCCACCAAAAAGCTCTACGAAACACCAACCCGTACGTGGTGGACTACAAAGGCCTGACAGAGCTGTCACCCCTGGGGCTACCACAACTATCTGTAGGTTTGGGCCAACCTCAGGTAACCTATAGCCTAGACACCATGTCTATACTATCGATTACTACTCTACCATGGATAACTAGAGTACTCAATACGAGCGGAGATCCCATACAATAATATAACAACTATATGCATAGAAGTGAATAGAGGAGATAACTATATAAATCATAAGTCTTACAAAGAAAAGATACAAGACATACCAAACTCTGTAGACATCTCCAGAACCGAAGCATAGCTCCACTCTCCCTAACTCTCTAGTTGCTAATCTATTACATTGGAGTATCTAGCCCTAATTCTCTAATGGAGAGGTTGTCCTCACATTGGGACACCTCAATGACCAATAGGTCAAGAGATAATGAATAGAATGAAATTAGGGTTTCACCCTGGGGTCAGGGGGTCTTCTTATATAGGCCTTGGTGATGAACGATGACCATTGGATCAAACCGACATTCAATAACGGTGTAGATACAACCTCAATGTCGGTGGTAAACCGGCATAGAAAGATGAAGCTGATTGGCCAAAATTCACTGGTGATCGCCAGGAATCATCCTGGCGACCGCCGGGACTCTAGCTCCCAATGAGTTCTACTTTCTCCCGGTGTCTTTTGGTATCTTCTAGAGTGTTTTAGTCCACATTTTGGGTTGAGTTACTTCACGGTTAAGTCTTGTCATCGTATGGGATGTAAACTCTTACGCTTTCTCACCGTTCTTCTCTCGCTTTTATCCTGCTCAATCCCCTCGAAAAGATATAAATCACCAAAGCTCGAGGAATTATGTCGGAAAGCCCCTAGACTTATGTTGATATTCATTTTATGCCCTTATTTCATGTTTAGTTGACTAGTAATATTATGCTATAATAGGTGTCAACAAGTTCCCCCAAGCTTACCCTTTGCCGTCCCTAACAAAGCCAAACTTAGCAATGGATCGGAGTTGCTACAACGCTTTCACGCCTCCAAAGTACACATGCTTTCAAACAAAATTTCTCCTCTGGATTAGAATAAACCTTTCCAACTTTCAACTCACCCATATTACCTTTAATCGTGGATCTTATAGCCTTTTCTTAGGATCCTCGGTAATTGAAAGATAGAACAATCAAGTCAAGCACCATGTCTCAAACTCTTTGTTCAACTATCATTCCTGAGTTTTTTTGCAGTTTTCAAAATAAAACTCAAAGTTCCTTTGTATGACCCTCTCAAGTCTCTCATTTATGGTATTTGTGGATCCTTACTTAGGCAATAATGTTGTGTTGTCTTTCTCATAATATGTGGTATTTTTTTGGAATAAGGCAAGAGGGACACTATGCCTTCTTCTCTCTCACCCTATATCTAAGGCTTATATGTGGAGTTCATAGGTGAGAGAAAACTAATTCTACTTACTAAGCATATATTGAAAAGTCAAGCAATGGATCCAAAGTCACAAGTCATACTTGCATGTGCATGTGCATGTGCATGGTGTAGTGGAATGAATATGATGGTAGGTGTATGAGGCGAATGAAGTGAAAGTCTAATTCTACTTTGCTCCCTCGTAGGAAACATATCTCTCTCTCTCTCTATATATATATATATATATATATATATATATATATATTCATGGAGAGGCGGGCATCTAAGTACCCATTGTTTTTCTTTGCGGACACTTGTCCAGTTTTTTTAACTCTCCTTTATTTTTTAGGGAGGTAGGCTCTACTCGCCTGTAGGACACTTGTCCAATTTTCATCTCCCCTTCCTTCTTTCTCTCTTTACTTTTTTTTTTTTTTTTTTTCAATACAACCCCAGTCTCTTTTGTGATAAACTTTTTTGAGAGATAGACGAAGTAATGGAGATTTATAAAATGTTGGCTGAGTGGATAAGTGTAGGGAATATATTTTTTTTTTCTTTTTCTCCCGGGGTAGGAGGAGTAGAACAATGGTGGATATTTGGTGGATGCGTACTTCCAGGGTAGAAGTAGCATAAATGCAAGTGGAGTGTGCATGATCAGCATGACAAGTATCGTCACCACTTGTGTCCATACCATACCAACCATCACAACCTCATAGTTCATTGTCGACTTGGAGTTTATTCTTGGTTCAAGCTCCTCCGAATACCGGTACAAGAGCTCTAGGGTTTCGAGGTCATCTCCTAGATCATCGACGCCGTCGTCATCAACAACAGTTTCACCGTGATGAATCCGTGATTGCGTAATCCTTAACAAATCCTCGTGTAATCAAATGTGATCAAATGATCTCCACATTTCTACATGCTATATGGTTCTTGTAATCGTGACATAGATATATTATAAAATCATTATTTTTTGTCAATGTATTCACATCATTCTTAGTGGCTTCAATAAATTTATCCACCTCGTCCACGAAACCTGGCTTCCACCTTAACAAGCCATACATCCAAGCCTCCCTGTACTCCCTCCTTTAGGACTACAATTAAAGAAAATACATTAAAGGACTAATTAATTAGATATATAAATGATCGTACATGGCAAACCCTATCTAAATGGTTACAACTAAAAAGTCATTAAAACAAAAGTTGTAGCATAAAATGAATACCGTAATAGATTATGATTTTAAAATCATGACCCAAGAAGGAAAAACTTGTTACAAGTTTCCACTATGAATTAAAAATAAAAATACACATGTTCATCACTAAGCAACCATGACCCCTAGCTACATGAAACTTTCTATTAGTCCACTAAAATCATGCAAGATATTGACTAATAAATGAGTGTAATCCAATACTCTAACTAATTTACCCTAGTACCTCCAAAATTAGCATCTAATTTGCTCATTTCATAGCTCAAGCACCATAAATGAGAGAGAAAAGCAAACTTCTAATTACTCACTAACCACCATTAAAATTTTTTGTTAAAGGCTTGCAATAGCATTTTTTCTTACCTTCTACTAGCTCTCCACCAAAGAATTTGAGATCAAAACCTCCCCCCTTAGTAGAGCAATTTTTGGGAGGAGCCAAAGGCCTACCTATCTTTTTTTTTCGAGTTGCAGTGAGTGACCCAAGAAGGAAGAAGGTGGGTGGCATTTAGGCTACGCACCGGTCTGTAGCCTAAATGCAGCCACCCACCTTTTGTGGTCTGTAGCCTAAATGCAGCCACCCATCTTCTTCCTTCTTGGTCACTCACTCGAACTTGGAAAAAAGATAGCGAGGCCATAGGGTCACAATAGGGGAGCGGTTGGATATTGAGCCACCCCTACAAATTGTAGGGCGCCCAAGCAGTTAAGCTCATAACACCACCCGCCCCTATTGTTCCATTTGTAGGGACGGCCGGCTTTGAGCGGGCAGGGACGACCACTGTAAGAAGCTGGAGACCCAGCCGCCCTTATCCAAAAATTCTACCGTGATGGATAGATGGTTTCAAGAAAAAAGTTTCATTTTGATCGTTTTTCTATCTAGGCTTATTTGAAAATTTCATCTTTCAAATTTGTGAGTCAGCAGATCACAATTGTTTCTTCCTCGCTGACGTGATTGGCAATCATCCGAAATCTCACTCACTCTAGCACTACTACAAATGCGTACTATAGGGGCGGCTCAGAAGCCACCAGTAGGGGCGGTTTTTCATGAATCGCCCCCTACCTCTCCCTTCCTGCCGGTTTCACAAGTAGGGGCGGTTGGTGATGGAACCACCCCTCTACCGTATGAGCCGCCCCTACCGTGTATTTCATAAATCGCATTTTCAAATTAAAAAATAGCAAAACATTTTTTAATCGGGCAAGGCCCCTACTGGTCAGCAATTTTATTGTATTTGAGAAACCGCCCATATTATATTTCAGAAGTCGCAAGTCGTGTAATTTATCGCACAAAATTGCGCGCTTAAATGTTCGCCGCTTCGAACCCGTGACCTCCCCCTCGTGTAGGGCCTCCCTCCACCAAGCGCTACTCACTTGGATGTGTTTGTATCTCATTCTCAAGGTCCCCACATATTATACTGATTTGAGTGAAAGTTAACTATTTGAAACCTTAAGCGATTCAAATTAAAAAGTGGTTAACTACAAAGTTTCATAACTTTTCAAAATCTACAATTTTCATTTAGGGTGTTTCTCCATCCGAGGTTGTTTATGAAATTTGAATTTCAAATTTGAGACATTTCAAGGTAGCTTCTGCCCGACTAGATGATTTCAAATTAAAAAGTGTTCAGCTACTATAAAGTTTCATGACTTTTGAGATTCACAATTCTTGTTTAGGAAGTTTTTCCATCCGAAGTCATTTGAAAAATTCAAATTTCAAAATTTAGACATTCAAACCCACATTTTGAGGGCGGCTGGATATTGAACCACCACTACTAATAATAGTGTCCACAATAGGGACGACTCATACATTATCCACACTAGGGCGGCTCATACCACAGTAGGGGTGGCTCAAAACAAAACCGCCTTAAAAAAGGATGTTTCTATAGTAAGCTTTTGTAGTAGTCTAGTTCAACTTCCAGACCTAGCAGAGATGGTGGATCATGATTATTAGATCCGTGACTTTTTTTTTTTTTTTTTGAGGTAGACCACCGTCCGTATGATCCCAAAGCGTGTGTCCGGTCGATCCCGTTTTTTTTTTTTTTTTTTTTTTTTTTTGGCAGGATCGAGAATGGATCGGATAAGCAAGCAAAGTCTTGCCAACCAATGCATGTGACAAGTGATTATCATAAGTACTGCTGCTACAATCAATGCTGCGGTTTGACTATATGTACATGAGTTCAGTACACACCAGTTGACATGCAAGGCAAGTGCACATGTCGGCCTGTATCCATCATCGATCTATTCTCTACTACCAAAAGCATCATTATATTTCGAAAAAAAAAAAAACAAAAGCATCATTATATGGGGTGTGTTTAGATCCCAAAGTTGGTGCAAAATTTTGGAGGGATGTCACATCGCATTAATCAGTAAGCACGTTTCGTTTGTTTGTGGTAAATATTATCCTACCATGGCGAAAACTAGACTCAAAAAGATTCGCCTCGCAAAGTACATCTAAACTGTACAATTTTTTTTTACCTATATTTGATGCTTCATACATGTGTCGATATTTTTCATGTGATGAGGAATTTTCTTTTACATAGTGAAATTCAGGAGGAAATTTGGGATCTAAACACACCCATGCACCGAAACTTATCGCTGACCCTCCGTCCATGTGTCTCCCATCGTGTGAGCAAATTTTTTTTCCCCAATAGTCTTCATTGGGACCAGATGTTGGGCTGGTCGTACATTGTTGCTGCTTGCTAGTACTCCTATGTCAGGATCACGCTTCCCGAGCAACTAATAAAAGAGTATGGAGGTGGTGCGCATTTATTGCGCCTTGCTGCTCCTTGCCTACGACCTCTCGCACATGCTGCACCTATGCCTCATTAATTGACGCTAGTTTGCCGCTCCTTGACTGTGCCGAAGGCTAAACCCATACCTCCTCCGTACAAGATGTCTAGGACAACGACACGGTGTCTAAAACGTAACTTTGACTTCTCTTTTTTTAAAAATATTTATTAAAAAATTATATATGTATAATTTTATAAAAGTATTTTTCAAGAAAAATCTATTGATATGATTTTCACGCTTTCTAAACTCAACGACTTAAAAGTTATTAATGATTTATGTTTTCAATGTTTGACCCAAGTCTTTTCTAAAACGTCTTCCTTTTCAACCATGGAGGAAGTAGAGATTTATTGACCGAGAATGTATTTCCTAATCGTTGAATATTTTGGCCACTAAATGATCTCAAGTAATCTTTAACTATAGGGTTCTAAATCAAGTCATGCACTGCAACTTTTTGTATAGTGTATATATCTCCACCTAAGATCATTCTTTGGAAACCTTGAAAATTTAAAACCAAAAATTTGACAATTTGAAACAATTATTGGATTCCTTGACAACATCGAATAAAAAAAAAAACTTATCAACTACAACATGGAACGAGCCGACCACTACACAACCATGTGAATATTTAAAAGTAGTTTGAAATTTTCAAATTTTAGATTTCAAATACTAAGAACTGAAAATACCTATTTGGACACTAAAGCACTTCAAATAAATAAAACACGCCAACAACATAGATGTTAATTATATTGAGTTAAACTGCAAAATTAGTGTAGACCTTGTGCATATTCGATGTTGTTTTAAAAATCCAATTTTTAACTTATGAAAAGTTATAACAAACTTTTTGTGAATCTAAAAAAGTTTCAAACCAAAAAAATTAGCAACTACAAAGTTGTAGGTCATGTAGAGCTCTAAAAGTTTAGTATAAAGGTCATACACTACTACAAAATTGATTTTACGTGGTGTTCGATTTCATTTTCCGTGGCGGGCATTTGAAAAACCGCCACGGTTAATATCATGATTAACCGTGGCGGTTATTTTCTATTTTGTGTGGTGGACATAATAACCGCCACGATGATATCCGATTAACCGTGGCGTTTTTTATTAAAAAACCGCGGGTTAATGTGGCCCAAACACTTGGCCCAAAAAGCCCGACGACCCAAAAAGTCGGGGCTCGTATAAATATAGAAAGAGGAGGACTTAGCGTTTGGACTCCCGGCTCCTCACTTCTCTCCTTCTCTCCCTCAGACACCTCCCTTCTCTCCCTCCATCTCCTCCCCCCCACGGCGCTGCCTACCCGGCTCCCTCCCTCCGCCTCGGCTCCTCCAGAAGCCGGCGGCCTCACCCCCTCCCTCCAGGCACGGCGGCCCTCACCCGCTCCCTCCCGATGGCGGGGCAAAGCGGCGGCCGCAGTCTGCAAACCAAGCGGCGGAAGCCAGCCGAAGCGGCAGCGGGAATCCTGCCTTGAATCCCAGCAGCGCGGATCAGCGGCGATGCGTGGATCGCGGCGGCCGGCGAGCGGGCCAGCGGCCTTGACTGCGCGCAATCCACGGCGGCGGCGGCAAAGACGGTGGCGCCCATGGAGGCGCTTTTTGCGGCGCCGCATCAAAGGCGGGGCCGGATCCAAGGTGGCAGCCTCCATCTCGAGCTCGTCGACGGCGCTGATCTCTGCAAGCGGCGCGCGATCGAAAGCGGCGGCGGCGCTGATCGAGCTTCGTCGGCGGCACCCCAAACCCTAGCGGCCGCCTGCCGGATCCGGGCCCGTTTGGCCTGGATCCGGTTTTTCATTTTTTTTTTTTTTACGATTTTCGGTGGCGTATTCGGTGTAAAAAACCGCCACGGAAAACATCCGATTTATCGTGACCCTAGCTCCGTGGCGGACAAAAACCGCCACGAAAAATGGTTTTTGTCCGTCACGGAAAATGGTTTATGTAGTAGTGATATATCTTACCTTATATGAAAAAAAATATTAATTATTTTTTGTATAACTATTTCAGGAGGCCGATTGCTGCCTCTATTAATCTATCATTAGACATGGACTCTTAGGCTAGTCTTAATGGAGAGTTTCACCTCCCGGTTTCAAAGATGTGAAACTTTGGCATGAAATAGACGTCTCCCTCGATGTACAGTTTTAGTACACAGTTTCACAGGCTCAAGGGTCGCATAGTCTCTCTCATTGCATGGTTTAATTGCATAGTTCCATGATTAAACTTTATTTACGTCGCAATGGGGTTTTCACTCGTTTCCAACGTATGTGAAACAAGGTCCAAATGTTTCACCATGGTAAAACTTTATTCTTCTCTTTCCTAAGTGTTTAATGCAAAAAAAGTAAAGTTTTGTTAATGTGGTGCTACATTTAATTTACATAAAAAACTCATGAAACTCTCATTGAGACTGACCTTAGAATACCTCTATCTTCTCCAAGACTACTGCCCAATAAAACTTCCCAATCCATTGTTTTTTGGCAAGAGTAGAAAAAATATCATCAAATATTTTGGCACTTGTGATAAAAAGAAACTAACGGAGCGCATAAAGTTTAAGTGGACTACTAGAGGCCGCGCATGTCGTCTTTCGGCACGCCGTCTTCTCCTTCCCACCAAGCATCTCCTTTGCGCCATCGCCTAGACGCCGCACCAGGGAATTGAAGCTCATCTTCGCCGCCGGGCGATGTTAATCCATCAATCTACTGGTTGAAGCTTGCGTCAATTCGGTTTATTCTCTAGGGAGTAGGGACTAGAGCCGGGCTGTAGCCACCGCTTTGAGGCCTTTGGCCATCGCTGCTGGCGGCGCCACGGGGGAGCCACAGCCTCCCGCCGTCGCCGCCTGGAGGCACATGGCCGGCCGTAGCCCTCTGGTGTACGTGTCGGCCCCAAGGATTCCCGTGGCTGGCTGCGCCTTTCCGTGGCCGGCTGGAGGCACATGCCCGGCCGTAGACCTCTAGTGTGTAGGGCACTTCGATTCCCCTAGCTGGCTGCGCCTTCCGTGGCTGGCTGCTGTCTCCTACTCCCTCTGTCCCCAAAATAAACGACGTTTTAGGTTTTCGTCCACAAGTTTGACTCGATTTGTAAAAATAATGTAGAAGATTTAAATCTCCAAATAAATTTGTTAAAAAACTAGATCAAAAGATCTTTCCAATGATACTAATTATGTAATATAAATATTAATTCTATTGTAATATATAATTGCCGGTAGATGTTTTTCGAAAAGCGAAAACGCCATTTATTTTGGGGACGGAGGGAGTATTTGCTGGGCGTCTGCTGCTGGGCGGTTTGTACTGCTTGCCGGCACATGGAACTGCCCGTCTAACTGCACCCTGAAGATAAAAATACAGTACAATGTGTTGACCACACACTGAAGTCTGAAGATATAAACCAAGGTACTCATTAATTACACACCGATCCAAGATAAAACAATGCCCGTTGTAGGGAGGTGGCAACGGCCAAGGGTTCGGTGCGACCATGTGATGTCGCGCGAAAAAAATGGCGCAAAAGGAAATCGTCGTGGGTCTAAAATTTGATTTTTTTAAGTGATTTATTGGAAAAATCTTGGAGATAGACTTTTTACCTTGGGGAGTTGAAAATCATCATATTTTTGGGGAAAAAATAAAGTACTCTTGGAGATGTTAATATATATATTTGGAGGCAGGTATTTCCTCGAGAACCATATATGCAACGTAGTACTCCCTCTATCCCAAAATAGATGACGTTATGGGATGCGTATCGGGCCATACTTTTTTTTTTTTGAAACAATATCAGTCAAACTTTAATAACTTTGACTAGGTTTAAAAGAAAATATTTATATCTCCAAACAAGTTTGATTTGAAAATATTCAATCATATTTGTAATGATATTAATTATGTATTATAAATATTAATATTTTTTAATATATAATCAGTTAAAGTTCATAAAAGTTGATTTCTTTTTATGATGAAAGAAAAATCATATTATATGATATCAAGATACTACAAGCACTCGATTGAAAAAAAAAAAGGAGCCACGCCGTGAATAGCACAATTCAAAACCTAACATGTTAGATGCTTTGTAGTGTAGATGACCACATAGGCAAACATTCGGCAAATGAAAAGACGGCCCGAGAACAAAATGAACGACGGCCAAAATTCATGTAGGTAGAACTGAGGATCTTCTTCTTTTTCTCGGTGTCTTCCTTCTTCTTTACGCCACCCAAGAATGAGGAAGACTTATCTGAAAAAAAATATTCTCACTAGTCCTTCATTTTGGCCGGATCTAACAACAACAAAACGGAGCGAGACTAGAGAAAATTATTCCATGATGGCTACGTCATCTCCTACTTGATACCGCTGTCTAGAAATAAAATTCTCCATGTCGTCATGTCGATGAAGATGCTAACGCTAAAGTTGTCGCCCCTCATCTTCAACGGGCCATCATGGAGAAGACGATTGCACCTGTATGGAGCCGGGATGGCCTCTCGAGGGGGCTAAATAAAGGGGAATTAATGAAAATCTGGTTTTTTAATGGTGAATTAAAGTCTAAATATAATAATTACATGAGAAAATTGGCCTCCCCAAGGTGTGGGGTGCAACCCGGCAACACGGGTGTGTATCCGCCCCGATTCCGCCCGTAAGACTAGCATAGAGATAAACCACGAATACCAAAAAAATCTCGCATGAAGAGACACTAACCCTAAAGCTTCAAAAAAAAAGTTATTAAAATTAGTGGATCCTCACTCCTAGTTTTTCGAACCGACCGACCGGGCGGTTCGACCGGGTAAAAGAAGACACCAAAAAACTAGGACCTCACTCCCTTCGGCCTCCGGCTTGATGACCGAGCTAGTACACTGGATGAATAGTGTCAAGTATTTTTATGGCCTCGGATACTGCCCACGTCATTCTCGCGTACCGTACCTAGGGTTGCTGTTGCTACCCTGCTAGCTTGCCTATATATATGACGACCATAGCTTCCCAGCAAAGCACACGAGTTGGTATATCTTGTTGTTAGTTCCCTGTGCCAGCATCTATCCAAAATCCGGTAGGAAATGACTGGGAAGGTATCAGTGGAGGCGGTGAGAAAGGCGCAGCGCGCCGAGGGACCTGCTACTGTGTTGGCCATTGGCACGGCGACACCCGCAAACTGCGTGTATCAGGCTGACTACCCGGACTACTACTTCCGGGTCACCAAGAGCGAACACCTTACCGACCGCAAGGAAAAATTCAAGAGGATATGTACGTATACTAGCCCTATTCGTCATTCATCTATTGTCTGCTTCCTTGGCTCGCAAACGTAGTATTGCCTGCGTGGGTCGTCTATATGTCTTGCGTAGACGAGTGGAGACTGAGATGCCGTGCTAGCACATCTCAGCCACCAGTCAACAATGTTTTTCTCTCACAACAAACTAGCATCAGCGAGCCAGCCAACAATACTTTTCTCTCACAACAAACCAGCACCAGCCAGCCAGCACCAACCAGCCGAACAAGACGTATAGATCGTCTGATTGTGAGGCCAGCAAGTCCTTTTATCTGGCCCATGTGATGCTGAATTTTTTATGCCGTGGTAGCTCAAATACTGTCCTCATTTTTTTTTCTTTAGCCAATCAAGGACTTATATTATATATAGCTGTAGTTGTACTAACATCTGATCGTAGGTAGTAGGCCCCTCAACTAGGCAATGGGTCTGGGTGTAAACCATGCAAACTTCGAATCCAGGCCGTAGGATATTGATCTAATGGGCGCACAGGAGAAGTTGAAGGTGGATTTGCAAAAGTATGATTAAGGGTGCGCGATTAAATGTAAAATTACTCAATCCCGCGTGCCCTCTGGATCAACGTCCTGTGGCCCAGATTAAAAGTTTGCACGAAGAGGTTGGTTTGCACCTGATTCGTTGCCCCTCATCTTTGTACATAGTGCTATGGACCAAAATGTCTAGTTTGGTTATGTGGCTGTAAAGAAACAGCAATGTAATTATGTGTAATCAGCTACGTTCACTACAGGAATCCCGCCCTTTGCCGAAGTGCTCGCCGTACTCGCAAAACCCCCTTTACACTCGGCAAAAAGGCTTTTATAAGTGTTTTATATATATAATGTTTTATATATATAAAATTTGACCTAATTAACACCAAATAAATGTATTATCAGACACTTCATTTTTTACACACATATACTACTTATTGTGGATGTTGATGCTGGTGTCTCTGTGCAGGCCACAAATCGATGATTACGAAGCGTTACATGCATTTGACTGAGGAGATGCTACAGGAGAACCCGAACATGAGCTCGTACTGGGAACCATCCCTAGATGTACGCCAGGATATCCTGATAGAAGAGATACCCAAGCTGGGCGCGGTAGCAGCAGAGAAGGCGCTCAAAGAGTGGGACCATCCACGCTCCCGGATCACACACCTAGTCTTCTGCACCACCTCCGGCGTGGACATGCCTGGTGCCGACTACCAGCTCATCAAGCTACTCGGTCTACGTCCATCCGTGAACCGACTGATGATGTACCAGCAAGGTTGCTTCGCAGGCGGAATGGTGCTTCGTCTTGCTAAAGACCTTGCTGAGAACAACCGTGGTGCCCGGGTGCTCATTGTGTGCTCCGAGATCACTGTGGTAACATTCCGTGGGCCCTCAGAGTCCCATCTTGACTCGCTTGTCGGCCAAGCTCTCTTCGGTGATGGCGCAGCTGCGGTGATTGTCGGCGCAGACCCCAGTGAGCCTGCAGAGCGGCCATTGTTTCAGCTAGTATCAGCGAGCCAGACCATTCTCCCCAGACTCGGAGGGTGCCATCGAGGGACACCTCCGTGAGGTGGGGCTCACCTTCCATCTCCAGGATAGGGTTCCACAGCTTATCTCCACGAATATTGAGCGCTTGCTGGAAGACGCTTTCACGCCGCTAGGCATCTCTGATTGGAACTCAATCTTTTGGGTGGCGCACCCTGGCGGTCCAGCCATACTGAACATGGTTGAGGCCAAGGCTAGCCTAAACAAGGCCCGTTTGTGTGCCACCCGCCACATCCTTGCAGAGTATGGCAACATGTCAAGCGCCTGTGTCCTCTTCATCCTTGACGAGATGCGAAAGAAGTCTGCCAAGGATGGACACACCACAACTGGGGAGGGCATGGATTGGGGTGTTCTCTTCGGCTTCGGCCCCGGCCTTACCGTCGAGACCATCGTTCTTCACAGCGTTCCCATCACAACAATGCACACCGCATGATCGTTGTGCATGGAGCTCTGTGTGACGTGTGTTTATGTCGTGGCAGTTCACGTCTACGCTTTACTGTTTATACTAGCTAATACCGTGCATTGCTATGGGTAAAAATTTTATATCGTGCGCATTGATATGTAATATTACTACTCATTCCGTATTTTACCAATTCCAATGTCAATATTATTTGTTGTACTATAATCCATAAATACCACTACAAATGCAACATATTATCTGTTGTTGTGATCAAGATTCTTACATACCCTACTATAATGTTTATTCATAGTGGTGCTTAAATCAAGGTCCTTGGTTATTTGCCACCTTGGGCAACAGCATGGTCAAGCTTGCTTTTGCATCAGTGGCCACCAGCTGCTGATCCATTGTGTTTTCTAAGCAGCTTGTCATCTTCATTGCTCTTCTAGCCTTCTTTTTTTGGCTACCTGTTACACAACATAAGACAACAAAACCAGCATGTCTGAAGGCTGCTTTAACATTACTTCAGCAAATTTTCAATTTGTAATTGTTCTGCCATCAATACAAACAGACACAACTGTAAAAAAAAATGAAAGCACCGAAAGAGATTGCTAATAATATCTAGTAGAAAAATATACTTGTCAACCAAATAACTCCACCTTTGCACTTATTGCTGACCAAAGTTAGAGTGCAGCCCCAGCCACCAGGACACGGCTATGGCACAAGCCAATGCGGCGCCGCCAGTGGGGAAGCCTCGGCCAGTACGGCGCAGCGATGCGTCTCCATCAAGGTCGTCCCATTCTCCATGGTGCCTCCACCTACCGCCGGCCGTTGTACTTGCCGTGCAACCCAATTCTTCCTGACCCCCCACTCAGTCAGAGCTCCTCGCTGGCCCCTTCTTCCCTCCCCGGCCTGCCTAAAGAAGGGCGAAAAGGCATGTTGCCATCCTGTTTTTTAAGTGTTCTAGTGGTTTCGCACGTATGTTGCAAATGCTTCAGACCTATGCTGGAAAACTAAATCGAAATGTTGCATATGTTGCAATCGCTGTTCACGTATGTTGCAACCTTTTGTTCCCAATATTTCATATGTTTTTTTCGATATACGTGGCAACTGTGTTTATTTTTGGATGTTACATATGTTTCACATACTTCAAGTGCTTTATGTGAATGTTACGTAGGGTTTTCATAATGGTTTCAAGGTGTTTTCGTAAGTGCTTCGTATGCATGTTTCAAGTGTTTCATTTTTCTTCGCACCTAGGTTGCAAGTGTTGTATTTGGGGGTTTGACAAATAGATCGGGGTGTTGCATCTGAATCTCCTTGTCTTTCAGACCTACATTGTCTGACACCCATCACGGACAGCGGCACGCAACAGCTTGTTGGGCGCAACCATCGGTCAGCCTCTGCGGGCTTCCTCGTGCGGGTGTAGGATTGACGCGGTGTGCAGATCCTGTGAATGAATGCAAGTGTAGGTGCTGCGCGAGATGCGGGGTGTGATGTGGATGCGGTATGCGGTGTGGGACGTGGTGAAGCTAGTGCTCTGCGAGATGCGATGTCATCATGCTAGCGGGATATGAGGACACGGGCGTATTGATTGGACAGGCATCGGCGTCTAGACGCATTACACATGCCAGACGTCCGGGCGCTATGATTGCCACCATTTGATATGCTTTAAAGATGTTTGGATCACCTTCTTACTTCCTCCATTCCAAATTATAAATAATTTTGATTTTTCTAGATAGATTATTTCTAACAATCCAATTTATTCCTCCATTCTATATTTTAAGTTTCCCTATCCTATCTTATCTCGATATAGAAGCTTTAATATGCATCTAGATGTAATTTATATTTAGCTCCATAGAAAAACTCCTCTAAAAGAAAATTTGGAAAGGGAATATCCCTGCCAAAATAAAGAATTTTCTTTGGTTAGTCACTAATAATGCCATTTTGACCAAAGATAACATGCTCAAAAGAAAATGGACAGGGGACCTACTTGTTATTTCTATCAACAACCTGAAAATGTGAATCATTTGTTGTTTAGTTGCCCTATTGCTAAAGTCATCTGGATAACTATTGGCTATTGCAACTTTGTGTGGGGGCTGATAATATTCCAATATCACTTGAACAATGCTAATCGTTCTAAATACCAAGCTACCGGGGTTGGTGCCATTTGCTGGGCTATATGGAAGAAACACGATGATATTTGTTTTAATGGGAGGAAATTCCTCAATCAACTGGAAACTCATGTGCTTTAATGAAATATTTGGCAGGTCTTTGTTAGGTTTTGATCTCCCCGCTTTGGGCCCAACGGCCCAAAGTGGAACCTGAACCGCTCTCGATCGGGAAGCCCAACCCATCCGTGGTTGGACGGCCCCTGCCACACCGCAAAGATAAAGAAAATAGAAGGGTGGGGGAGCCGGGATACGGTAACCTAAGTTCTACCGCCGCCACTTTCCCCTCCCACACTCCTTTCCCCAATAGGATCAAGAAGGGGCCGTCACTACGCCTCTTCGTCCTTCCCACTCCATCAACCGTCGCTACCCTAGTGCAGAGAAGCCCCACGATCCACAGCGGAGTCCAGCAACGTGGGATCCAACAAGCTCGACGATGGTCTGTCAAATACCTCTCTCTCTATCTCCCTCTCCTGTTCTTGTAATACTATATTTTGTTTAGGTACATGTTTTAGCACTATTGTAGATGCACTGTTGTAGATCTCGTATTAGGTCCTTATGTACATACGTGCTGTTGATTATTAAGAACCTATGACCCTCTGACCTACACTGTGGATGATCCTAAGATTCCATCAATGGTATCACGAGCCTGGTCATTTCTACCCTGTAGATCTAGATCAGGGAAGAATTCAGAAAAGTAAACACCGGTTTGAACTGGATCAGACAGATTAAGAAACCCTAACCATGAGAAACCTCAAATCTGGCGTGGGGTGAAGGAAGTCACACCTTTCTCACCTTTGTCGTCAAAAGGCACCACTGAGGGATGCATCGATGGTACATCGCGGCTGTGGTTGCACGCGCGCGCCGGCGATGCATCCGCGGTGGCGCCATGGTGAAGATCTCTAGATTGGTTTTGGCAAATTGATGACATCCTAGGACTAATCTCTCTATGCTAAGCGTTTGATTTAGTTGGAGAGTAGTCAAGCCAAGGTTGGTGCATGGGGGTCATGGTGGATTGGTCGAGGTGATCCAAAAGATGATCAAGTGCGCAACTTGGAGTGGTTCGAGGATCAAAATGGGCTCAAGGCAAAGGTATATTAATAGGGCCATTTTGATTTCACACTTAAGACACCATAGAGGGTGTGAATGATTTAGGATCAATAAGTCGTACTATAAAGAGGGGAAAACTATCGTACATATCGGTAGATCATGTGCCTCTAGGTTCTAAATCATTTGCATGCATTCTAACCTAGAGAGCTAACCCGAACTTCAAAATTGATTGTGAAAATGCTACCACACGAGCACATGGTGATGTACACGTGGTGATGTTGGCACTTTTATGGCGGCGTGATGGTTGTAGTGTTGAGATGGGTTTGGGTACCGCTTTTGAGAAAATGAAACGTCTATTTTCTATTGCGCCAAATGCATCGTGGTGATGAAAACATGCTAACTCCCGTGCTCAAGTTGGTATACTTGTTGAGTAGCATGTTGAAGTTGAGGCGACTCAAAACATAACAAAAATGAATCGTGCCGACGCTGGCGCTGGCGTCCGGGCGTAGTATGAGGAGGCTGACCGGCGCGCTGTCACGTCCGGCGCCCTCACGCCGACGTGGGCTCGGTGAGTCCCGCGTCCGGCGCACACGGAGGTTCTCGACATGTTGCGTTTGAACAGCTCGACGCCTGGCGCGTCCGGCGCGTGCGACGCAGCCCGAGAGCATGTCGAGGAGGGGTCGCGGTGGGCGCCGGCGCTGGCGCGTCTGGCGCTCGGCGCTGGCGCATACTGGGTGGCATTGTGTCGCTACCGTTGTTGACGGTAGTTATTGTCAACTTTTTACCATGAAATAATAAATCATATGTGAACAAGAACACTAGAAGATAGGGTTTATACTAATGATTTCCACAGTTTTTGATGCACACTCGGTTTTCTGGTGAACACCGGAAAACCCCGAAAAATCGAGAGAAAACGAGGATAAATCAAGACACCGAAGAAAAGACCAAATCGAGGCGATTGGTATCGGTTTCGAGGGTCCAAATGAGAATAGAAGACAGCTAGCGAAGGCCGGGACCCGCACTCCACCGTGGGTGGGGCGGGCGGCATGAGGGGGGTGCCGCCAAGCACCCCCCTCAGGGGCCATGAGCCCAGCTTTTCGAAGCTTCCTCCACCGACATATGGGAACCCTAGAATTCACTCCAACCGTCCATTAAAGTCGGTTTGATCCAACGTGGCTCACATCCATCCCTCAGGTTCTATAAAAGAAGGGGCAGGGCTCCCTCTGAAACCCTAATTTATTAGCTAATTCATTAGTCTTTTTAGTAGATGAGGAGAGGGATCCTTTGAATGGATCTATCTCTTAGGTTTAGCTAGCAAGAGAATACTAGATCTTCATAAATCTAGTCTTATACATAGAATAGTGAGATAGAGAGTGAGGGATGAGTTGGGAAGAGCTACCGGCTTGTCGGTGCACTCTCTTCGGCTTTGTACTTCGATGGATTCAAGTTCATCTTGTCTTCAAGATTTCTCCGTAATTACTTTTAATCTAAGTTTACTTTGCTTATATTGTCTATCTAGTTTACATCACTTTGAGTGCTTTATTCTTATATTCTAGAAGGAGTAGAGTGTTAATTCTTAGCATAGGCGTGGTGCTTAGGCTAGGGTTAATTGTAAATGGCCCTTACTTCTAGATATCGGTGGTAGTATCATAAAGGTGACTTTATAGCTTTATTGAATCCTCTATAGCCCACCATCCAGTTAGTAAGACTTGTAGCCTTATTGATGCGAGTAGGGAGGAAACTCTGCTTTGTTCCCTATTAGTTATCGGCCACGATAGATTGGTAGAAGACATTGTTTACCCAAGTTAGAAATGAAAGACCCTTAGTTATCCCCTTATTTTCTCTAGTTATCCTAACCTTGTTGCTATTCCTAGTTATCATAAAACCCCTAGTTACCTTAGAACTTTTATAGTTATTTTAAACCTAAACTTAGTTAATCTTTTTTGTTGAGTTAGATTGTAGTTAGCCTCACACGTTTCCCTCGTGGATTCGATATTAAAACCCCTTGGGTGAAAGCTACATCAGTATCTGTGCGCTTGCAGATTTTTCCTATTTATTTTGTGTGCGTTAAAAATACCCAACAACTATCCGTGGCCAGTTGGCACGGCGCCTGACACGTCCGGTGTTGTACGTTTTTCGACGGATTCGAAAGTAACGGCTCTATTTTCATGGGATGCCTATATATATGAGATTGGCCGACCATGGGGAGCTCTCTTGGTCATTCTTACACATCCTAACACACTTTGAGCTGAGCATACTCCCTCCTCCTCACTCTCTTTGCTTGTGAGCATCATTCTAGTAAGTTGAGGTGATTCAAGTGCATCTTGCTTTGATCTTTGCATTTAAAGGCACTTGGGGATCGTTGTGAGCCGGTGGTTTTCTTGTTGCTCTTGGAGAGCACCACTCCTAACCCGGCTTGGTGATTGGTGGAGGCGTTGGCCACCTCCGGGTTGATTTGTGAAGAGGACCATGCATCCTCGTCGGGATGACAAATTGCGAGGAATACATTGCTTGTGTCTTGGGTACCTCTCATTTGCTTTGGATACAAGTAGCCTAAAGGCACTTGGCTAGGAGTGAGCTCCACCTTGCCCCACATGTGAGAAGGTTGGCACAACGGAGACGAGCTTGAGGGTGCTCAAGTGAACTTCGGGTTAAATCTCGTGTCTCCACTTTGTGTGATTCAATTTGGTTATCGCATTGTACCATCCTTGGTGATTGGATTGACTAGCCTCGACATTGTGGTATATCACTTGTACACTCTTGCATTACTTTCATATTTATTGTGCTTGTGTAGTTTGAGTAGACTTGCTTAGTTTACTAGAGTAATTAGCTTGCTCACCTAGTGGTAAAGTAGAGACTTAGCCCTTTGTGTGAATTAGAGACTATAGCAACTAGAATTGTCAATAGGAGGCTTGCCGACAAGTAGAGCTAGAGCAAACACTTATATCGCCATTTGTTACTCTAACAAGTTTGTCTAGTGTTTTGTAAAAATTTTTATTAGACTATTTATCCACCCCTCTAGCCATTTCGGACCTTGGCTCTGACCACCTCTCTTATCCGGCGAGCAAACTCGCTACCACCGCCATGCTCATGCATGTGTGCGGTAGAAGGAAGGAGAAGGGGGAGAAATAAGAGAAGAAGGGGCCGGGGAGCGACAACCGGCGTGGCTCGGCGTCTTCCTCGCCAGCGCTAGTAGCCACGGTGGCTGCCGGCGAGAGCTCAATGCTGCTGTGTGTGGCTACTCAGGAGCGAGAAAAAAGTGAAAAGTGTTGGCGTTAGGGTTCCTCCGGCGACCAGGGTCTTTTATCCCTCCGAAAACAACTCGCAACTGTCGGATCATGGGTTCCCGGATGTGGACAGCTCAGATTGAGCCACAACAGCACATGGGTCGGTAGGCATTTGGCCCAGGCGGGCAGTATGCGTGCGCCGCTGAGCAGGCTTCGGGCCACTTCGTTCACCGCGGCCTGTTTAAGAAAGGAATTCATTTTCCTATTTTCTCAAAAATCAGCCGCAAAAAAAAAAGGCACACTGGGCTGCGCTGGTTTCGTCCAGTTTCTTGCTGTGTTGCGCGTGGTGAAAGACCCGGGCTCCAGGCCGATTTCAGTTCAGGCCAAATTCGTTTATCCTTGGCCCGTTAGATAACGGTGAAGTTTTTCTATTTTTCTTCACGAATTTCAGAAGTATTTTGTTGAATATGAGTTGAGATTTGAGTTTTTTTACTTTCTGTTAAATGTATGAACCAACGTGATTAAATTTTCAGAGATTAATTAAGATTCTGAGAATTATTATAAGATTATTTACATGTTTTAGCTGCTAAGTTAACTTAGTTGTCTCTTTTTTAGTTAAATTCGAACCAACGGGAGAGTTTAATTTTAAAAGCAATTAAGAGCTTCAGTAAATTTATAATATTGTTACTTTCTGACAAACGTTGATTATATCAATATTATGAATGTTTTTTTGCTTATGGAATTTATGCATTAATTTTATTTCTGTCCAACGGTGATGTAAAATTAATGTAGAAGGAATTGTATGTTTTTATTCTGACCAATGTTGATTTAAAACATGCAGTTTTATGTTAAGTTATTGATGTTATATTCTCACCAACCCTGTTAATGTTTTCAGGATGGTCCATGATCTCGTCAATCCCACCCCCTGAATGGGAGCAACTACAAGTTGTGGGGAGAGAAGTTAGAGACAGCTCTTGTCTTTACTGAGAATGACTTGGCCATCACCAAGCCATGTCCCATTGCACCACTCGACCCGGTCAAGGGAGAGGATGAGACAGATACTGCATTTGCTACAGGCAGTGTGATCATGCGGATGTAAGGATGAGGTATATATCTTCAAAAAGCGCGATGGGACAGCTCAAATAAGAAATGCTTGGTTTTGGCTAAGTCAACAATATCAGATGCAATAAGGGGCTCAGTCCCAGAGTGTGACATCGCCACTGAGCACTTAGAAAGAGTTAAGAATCAGTTCTATGGACTACCAAGACCCATCAGAATATTTTGATTAGAGAATTATGCACTAAGAAATACACTGGTGGCGGTGTCAGAGAACACATCCTTAAGATGAGTACCATAGCTGCAAAGCTTGCAAAAATGGTCATTGTCCTCCCGGACAAGTTCGTTATTCACATGATCTTTGCCTCACTCCCTAAAGAGTATGAGACTTTTGTTGTTAACTACAACGTGATGCCTGATGCATAGAACGTTGAAAAGCTTATTGGGATGTGTACTCAAGAGAAGGGAAGACTTAAGGCTTCATAGAATGACTCCGCTCTGTTAGATAACGGTAGTTAGTTGGGATATGACCCTACCGCAAGGCTAACCATGTAATCTCTTGTAGATCAAGTAGATGGTAGATATTATCTTGTAGCACAATCTGTTGTAAATCTTTCTTTGTGTACAAGCCACGCTAGGGGCGTTTCCTAGCTATATAAACATGTAACCGAGTGCCAGGGAGAGGCAACTCGTTCCACCCATTCTCACATGGTATTCAGAGCTTTAGTCCACACGGAAATACGTCATGGCGTTCGCTCTTGGGACTTCCTCCGATGCATCTGCGGTGCAGACTCTCGTTTCGCCCATAACCGAGAAGCTGACTCGGAAGAACCACGCCATGTGGAAACTCCAAATGCGACGGCGTTGAGGGGTGCGTCTCTCGCATCCCATGTCGAAGGGACGATCCAGTCCCCGAAAAGATGAAGGCTGAAACGACGGCCGACAACAAGGTCGAGATGAAGCCGAACCCCGACTACAAGCCTTGGTTTACCAAGGATCAGCAAGTGCTCAGCTTCCTCCTCTCCTCGCTGTCCAAGGAAATCCTTGGGAAGATTCCGATTGCGGTGCAGACCGCTAAAGAAGCGTGGGCCGAGATTGAGGGGATGTTCGCATCTCAGTCTCGTGCTCGCATCATTAGTACAAGGATGGCCCCGGCAACGGCGTCCAAGGGGGCGTCGACGATTAGCGAGTACTACGCCAAGATGAAGAGCCTCGCCGACGCGAGATGGCATCGGCGGGGAAGAAACTTGAAGATGAAGAACTGATCTCCTACATCCTGACTGGGCTCGATGTCAAGTACAACCCAGTCATCTCGGTGATTGCAGCGAGGGTTCAACCCCTCTCGGTGAGCGACTTGTATACTCAGCTTACCTCGTTTGAAGCTCGCATGGAGATGCAGCATGGTGGTGGCGGTTCATCCGTCAATGTTGCTGCCCGTGGTGGGCGCAATGGAGCAAATCGCGGCGGCGGTGGCCGCAATGGAGGCGTCGTGGCAATGGCCGCGGTGGTTTCGGCCGTGGCGGCGGGGGTCGTGGCAATGGCCATGGTCCCAACTTCCAAGCTGGTGTCATATGCCAGCTTTACGGAAAGGAGGGGCACCCGGTGCTGAGGTGCTACAAGAGGTTCGACGTGGATTTCTCTGGACCTCCTCGAGAAGAGCGCCAACTCCACTACCTCTTCGTGCGGGATCGACACGAATTGGTACATGGATTCGAGTGCAACCGACCATGTGACAAGTGAGCTTGAGAAGCTCACCACCCGTGAGAAGTACGGGGGCCACGCAGTAGGTGCACAATTGCTAGTGGATCGGGTATGAACATTTGCCATGTTGGATCTAGCACTATGCATTCCCCAACTAGATCCATTCATCTTAACGATATTCTTCATGTTCCACAAGCCGGGAAAAGCCTTGTTTCTCAATAAGTTAGCCACCGATAACAATGTCTTTATCGAATTTCACCCCGATCATTTTTCCATTAAGGAGCGGAAAACGAGGACGACAGTCCACACGGGCGAATGTGAGAAGGGCCTCTATCCTCTCGGGGTCTATCGAGAATAAGCGAGGTGCTAGGCGTCTCCAAGGCGTCAACATCCATTTGGCACCATCGGTTAGGTCATCTTTGCAACTCCCGTAGTGCGGTGAGTCTTGAGTCGTCATAGTCTTCCCTTTGTTAAAGAGTCGAATAAAGCATCGGTGTGTGATGCATGTCAGAAGGGTAAAAGCCATCAGCTTCCCTATCCTAAGTCAGTGAGTGAGTCAAAAGGTCCTTTGGATCTTGTGTTTTCAGATGTTTGGGGGCCTGCCCCAACCCGCTTAGGCGTAATAATTATTATGTGTCGTTCATCGATGATTATAGCAAGTTTACTTGGGTCTACTTTCTTCGACACAAATCTGAAGTGTTTTCACGCTTTCAAGAATTTCAAACTCTAGTTGAACGCCAATTTGATAAAAAGATCCTGGCTATGCAAACCAATTCGGGTGGCGAGTATCAGTCGCTAAATCCGTTCTTTAAACGTGTTGGGATCAACCACCACGTCTCTTGCCCACATGCCCACCAAACAAAAACGGTCTTTGCCGAAAGGAAGCATCGACATATTGTCGGTAGGCCTTACTTTGCTTGCTCATGCAACAATGCCCCCGAAATTCTCGGGATGAAGCATTCTCTACCACTTGTGTATCTCATAAATCGACTTCCTAGCAAAGTAATCAACGATGAAAGCCCCTATGCTCATCTCTATAAAAATGCGAGCCGGACTATACCCTCTTGAAAGTGTTTGGGTGCGCAGTATGGCCCAATCTACGACCCTACAACACCAGAAAACTCCAATTTCGATCCAAACGTTGTGTCTTCTTGGGTTACAGCAATCAGCACAAAGGGTACAAGTGTCTAGATCCATCGGAAGGTCGAGTATATATATCTCGTGATGTGGTTTTTGACAAGGAGGTGTTTCCCTTTTCATCTCTTCATCCTAATGCCGGTGCACGGTTGAGGGCAGAGATCTCGCTCCTTCCTAATCATCTCTTTGATCCTAGCTGGGGTTCTGCATCGTTGCATGATTCACATGTGCATGGTTCAACTAACGCTAATGAAGATTGTCAAGATTTGTTGAATTCAACAGCTGCAGGTTTGGATGAAAATCGTGGCTTATCGCCACGTTATCGCATGTGTCCCCCTCGACGGAGGCAACGCTGGGATAGCGCGTGTGTCGAGGGAGATTCACGTGGAGGATCGGGTGTCCCGTTGGGTGGATCACCCTCAGGATCCGGCGCCGGTGGAATGGTGTCGGCGTCAGGGAACCAGGCGGGTGACCAGGCCGGATCTTCTACACCCGTGTCACCAGCCAGATCGCCAGGCCACACGGATATCTCGGCGCAGATTGATCCGGCCGTGGGGGGTAGTACTACAGCAGAGATCTTCTCGGCGGATCCTCTGCGGCCTCCGACTCTACTACTGGTCCTGTGTCTTCACCACCCCAGCGCCTGTCAACTCGGCTACAAGCTGGTATTTCTAAGCCTAAGACCTACACTGACGGTACCGTTCGATGGGGTATGTCAGGTGTTACTGTTGTAGAAGAGCCTGGTACACTTGCTGAAGCTCTAGCTGATTCGAGATGGGTTGATGCTATGGATGTTGAGTATAAAGCGTTGAAACAAAACAAGACTTGGCACCTTGTTCCAGCTCCCAGTGGCAAAAACATCATTGGATGTAAATGGGTATATAAGGTGAAAAGAAGAGCAGATGGGACGGTCGACCGCTATAAGGCTCGTTTGGTGGCCAAAGGCTTCAAACAACTATATGGTTTGGATTATGAGGACACATTCAGTCCGGTTGTGAAAGCTGCCACAATTCGACTAGTGCTATCTATAGCAGTCTCCAGGGGTTGGTCACTACGCCAGTTAGATGTTCAGAATGCCTTTCTCCATGGTGTTCTCAAGGAAGAAGTCTATATGTATCAGCCCTCGGGTTATGAAGATAAATCACGGCCAAATTTGGTGTGTAAACTTGACAAAGTGCTTTATGGACTAAAACAGGCACCTCGGGAATGGCATGCTTGTTTGAGCAAGAAATTGATTGCTCTTGGGTTCAAGGCTTCAAAGGCGAGATACATCTCTCTGTTCTACTATAGTAAAGGTGGAGTGACTATATTTGTCTTGGTTTATGTTGATGACATTATAGTGGCTAGCTCCAACCCCTGCAAACAACCAAAATAAGCACTTGTCAAGGATCTAGAAGGAGAATTTGCCTTGAAGGACCTTGGGAATCTTCACTACTTTCTTGGCATAGAGGTGAAGAAATATGGTGATGGTCTAGTGCTTACTCAGGAGAAGTACGCAGCTGGCGTGGTAAAAAGGGCCGGTATGGGACCCAGTAAACCGGTGGATACTCCACTTCCTACCACTGAGAAGTTGAGTCTTAGCGAGGGAGAAGCGTTGGGTTCAGATGACTCGACGAAGTACCGGAGTATTGTTGGTGCATTGCAATATCTGACACTGACCCGTCCTGATATATCATATGCTGTTAACAAGGTGTGCCAGTATCTACATGCACCAACAACACAACACTGGACAACGGTAAAAAGGATACTACGGTACATCCATGGTACACCTAAGCTTGGGCTAAACATTCGATGGTCCAAGTTGTCGACGGTCGCTAACGACATATTTTTCCGTCAACTTACTACCATAAAGGGAGTAAAACTATACATTTCTATACTCATATACATTTATTACTAACATATTTCCACTTGTAGTGTTCGAAATGTATTTTATGTATTTATAATAAATACAGGTGGAAATACGACCAAAAGGCGCGACCCTGGAAAGCGTACTCAAAGATCACAAACCCGTGGTGGAAATGGACCGAATTGTCGAATTGGGCCAAGCCAATATCGCCCACACACTTCTCGAACGTAAGACAACGACCCACGGGCTGGGCGGGCCGAAGCCAAAGGGGGTGCGGCCGCACCCCCAAGGTGCGCCGCACCTGGCGGGGGGGTTCGAGCCCGTCTTCGGCAGGTCGGCACATTAAGTGACCAGGAGGGCGGTGCGGTGCTTGGGTGGCCGATTCACTGTACCTAGACGTGTCCTTGAGGTCAGTTGGGGGGTATTAGGGTCATTTGGCCACCTCTCCCATGTGTATAAGTAGCTCCTCCCTCTCCCTCATTCCACACACCACACTTGGAGTCACCACACCAGCACACACACTCACCCTACCTCTCCTACCACCATCTTCTTCTTCTTCTTACTTGGTTAGCATTGGAGTAGAAGAGCTACAAGAGGACGACTTGTAATCTTGGAGCAAAGTGAGCTTTGGTAATATATATCTTCCATGGATCTTTCTCCATTGTGCAAGTTCTATTTTTATGATCATGGTCTAACTTATGAATTAGAGTATTTGTTCTTCATCGATCATTGTATGCTTAACATGATTATAGATGGGATAACGGTTCGTCGTTCTTTCGGGTTTGCTCTTGTCTTAGTCCGTCCATCCGTAGGGTGGGGATCCTGGGGGGACATGAGTAGTGCTCTAGTATGCGAGCATGGTGCCCGGGTATTACGACACCTTCGAATATGAGAGCATGCCACGGTCGTGAGGGTAGGCGGCAGGGTTGTGACAGCCCTGTCCGTCCCTTGTAATCCCTCCACGTTCGCATGTGATGTAGGAGTTCGTAAATGCTTTCCATTGGGCCGGATGGTACCGGGAAGTCTCCCTGTTATCCTAGACATAACCATGCTTAGATCATGTTAGCATATGATCCTAACTATTCATTGTAAGACCATGACTAGAATACATTAGATTACTCCATAGGACATTTATTTATTCTTTATCTATTTTCTTTATCCTTTACCTCGGTGGATTCCAATGTGTGTGTCACACTATCATATAAACCGTATTGCTTACCCCTGTTATGAATGAGTTGGTCTTTACGTTACGCATTTCATTATTCGGATGCCATGCTACTTCTTATACAACATGCCTTCCATTGGGAAAATATAAATAACGATACCCCAATACTTCCGGGTGAAATGCTACAATGATAGATCCGTGGCGCTGCGGATGAAATATCAACTATGGCAAGATCTATCACCGTTGATTGAAAGTGCATAATCACCGACACGGTGGTTCCACTTAATGATATCGGCGGGGCGTCTCCTAGTATAGTCATCGGGGTAGGGTTCTAAACCCGATTCTAATGATTGTGCTAAGAAACGTCAACAAAGCATTTCGACACACCGCTGCCGGGAATAGGTTTCATATCTATTTTTAGTGACGACGTTAAGAAATGCCAACAAGCATTTAAAGGCGCCGTTGCCGGGAAGGCATTGTTATAAGAAATCACTAGCTGGCTTTGAATATGAAATGTGCATGCGTGATAACCACTTACTCATACAAAGCTAATCTTTTATGTTTTCTCTGTTGTGGATGAAAACAGGATAGTGTATGTCGGGTTTCCAACTGCCGATAAACTTCATCGAGAATCCCGAGGCACTCCTAAGGAAGAACAGTCTCGTACCTCTTCTTCTTCAAATTTAACCTCGACAGTTGAGACCAACACCCCCGCACCAACTGAACCGCAAGCCATGGCTCAAAAAGTCGCTCCGTGATTTCTCGTGCCGCCGTTGCCAACGCGTGCCCACCGGGCCCGTGGTCAACATTGCGGACAAGAACTTCGAGCCGCGACGGGCTAATTACCATGGTGCGTGCCGGTCCCTTACGTGGACTGCCTAGCGAGGACGCCAACGCACACCTCCAACACCTCCTTGAGTCAGGCGACACGATTGTCATCAAGGACGTCGAACCCGACGTTATCAGGCTCCGCCTGTTTCCTTTCTCCCTTGTGGGGAAAGCGAAACAGTGGTTCTACAAGGACAAGGAAGCAGTAAATACGTGGGCAAAATGCTCCACGGCGTTCCTAGCTAAATTCTTCCCCATGGGCAAAACCAATGCCCTGAGGGGAAGAATCGCCAATTTCCAGCAGAATTCCATGGAACCCATCCCGGAGGCGTGGGAAAGGCTACAGGAATATATTCAAGCATGCCCACACCACGGTATGGAAAATTGGCTGGTGCTCCAGAACTTCTACAATGGTCTCACGGCCATATCGAAGGGGCACCTAGACGCCGCTGCTGGTGGCGCATTCTTGTCGCTCACCATTGATGGGGCAACAGCCCTGATCGACAAGATGGTAGCAAACCAGAGCTGGGGGGAGGACAGAACCCCAGCCAAAACACAAAAAGGCATGCATCCCGTGAAGGAGGCGGATTTGCTTGCCGCAAAAATGGATCTATTGCTGAAGAAGCTGGATGAGCGCAGCCCGGACTCAACTAACGGCGGCGCCCGCCAGCGCCACGCACTCACACATGACATGTGAGACCTGTGGTGAAGTTGGCCCACTCGGGGGATAACCGCCCGAGACCCGCGAGGAAGTAGCCTTCATAAACAACAACGGGTATCGCCAACCTCGGCAAAGGCTGGAATAACCAATCCGTCCACCATTCCAAGGTAACGGGGCTATAATCCCAATTACGACTCCGGTCAACCTTCACTCAAGGACCTGGTTTTGGGCCAAGCCAAGATCAACGAAAACCTCACTAAAAAGATGAGCCATCAAGACAAAATCCTAGAAGGGGTGAATAACAAGCTAGAAGGGCTGACATCAGCTGTGAAGAATCAATTAAGCTTCAATAAAATGATGGAAACACAGCTAGCCCAGATTGCGGCTCAAGTACCAGTCAACGACTCGGGGAGGATTCCAGGGCAACCTGAGGTCCCGCACGAATCTGTCAACATGATATCACCGAGGCTTAGTCAACCCAAAGAGCTGGCAAAGATCCCCGTGGACTCGCCCGTTTATTGCCAAGAAGGGAGACCCCGGGCATCCGATCATCGATTGTGCCATTAGCCCCACATTTTTCGCCAATGCATTCTCGTGATTTGGGGGCAAGCATTAACGTGATGTCCAAGGCTACCTTCAACGTAATCCATGGAGGGACACTTGCTCCTGCAAGTTTTGTCCTCCAAATGGCGAGATCAAACAACACGGCAGCCCGAGGGAATTCTCGAAGACATGCCGATCAAAATCAAAGATGAATACATCCCCGCGAGACTTCGTGGTCCTAGACATGGGCCCGAAGGAGGATGTGTCTCTCCTTCCGGGAGGCCATTTCTTTATATCGCCAAGGCCGATATCGAGCTGTGAAGGGCTTCATCATCTTCCATGTCCGAGATAAGGCGGTGAAATGCCCATTCATTGGGTACAAGAAACAAACACCCCGTATCAACATCAAGACCGGTGTGGTGTGTTGGGGATCGACCAAAACCCCCTGAGCGGATACTCTCCATCGAGAATCGAGGGGAGAAGTCGACAGTGACTATAAATAACCCCGCCCTTAAAAAAAAAATGGGGTATATTTAAAAAAATGTTTTATAAAAATATTTTATTATCAAAACAAAACAAAAAATATTTATTACATAAAATCTATAAGTAAATATTTTTCGAAAACTAAAATAAAGATCCTTATAAATAAAATAAATTCTTCTATGAAAAAGCAAGAAAAATATTTTCTAGATGAAATAAGTTTTCAAAATAATTTTGTAGTATATATATAAAAAAAAGAGCAAAATTTTGAAAACTTTTTGGGGAAAATCAAAAGGGGAGAAAACGGCCGAACCAAATTGAGCAAACAACGGTCACAAACTTCTCATGACCGTTGTGCACGCCCCGCCAAAATCCAACGGCGGCCGCCTCGGGCGGTGCGGCCGCACCCCAAGGTGCGCGCAAGACCGTGCCGGCGCAGCGTGGGCCCGCCTTTGCCAACGGCTCCTATCCGTTGCATAGCGCCCCTGGTCGATTTGCTCGGCTATATATAGCTTGGGCACCGGTGTGAGAGCACTCACCTTCCATTCTCACTCTTTCTCACTCTCACACTCTCTCCCACTTTGCACTTCACTCAAATTTCTCCACCAAAAATATTTTGTCGAGCAAGATCACGTGTGAAAGTTCATACTTTCATCTAACCCTTTGCACACCCGGGTTTTTGCTCAATCATTTTTGCAAGAGCCATGAAGAAAGTCGGAAAGCTCTCAAAGGTTGAGGCGATCGTCAAGACAAAGCTCGCGGCAAACAAGCATGAGCTCCTTCAACCTCGACGAGCAAGAGAGCTCCCCATGCAAGAAGATGCTTGCACCGGTCGGGGAAGAAGAAGTTCAAGCTAACCCGACTCTCGACGAAAGCCGACGCTCCGCACCTCGACATCGGGGAACCCGGAGATGCAAGCCTATCTCCTACTCAAGGATCGTGTGTTCCAACACACACCCGGATCGACCCCCACCTTCTCGAACAAACAGGTATGGACAATGAACTCCGTACTATTTGGAAGGCGCGTAGGGTGGCAAGATTATCCCCCTCTTGAGGAGGAAGGTTCTCGCCTCCTAACAATCCAGGTTTCTATGCACTTTGGTAGAGGACAAGCTAGAATTTCCTTCCGCCTTTTCGGTTGTTCATTTCATATCAAGTGGGCGGAACTAGCGAGTCACTTAGGCTTCAGCTTATAGATGTGCACTAGATTTGATGCTTTGCTTTACCCGGTTTCGCTCGACCCCAAATTTTGGGAAGAGATTACCGGTGCTCACGAGACCGGTGTCTTCAAGCCTCGCCACTCACAAATCCAAAGACCCATCACTTAGATTCATTCATCGTTTGGATGTCTTTGGCACTATTTCCTAGGCACGGGGTTAGATGGGTGAATGAAACGTAACTTAAGCTTCTCTATGCTTTGTCCACAAAGTCAAAGTAGCCCCGCGTGGTAGAGATGTGCAGGAACCTTTATCATGTTATCACCAAAGTAGCCGTTCCAAATCACCGCACATCGATTATCACACGACGCTTCGCGATTGGGGGTATTGGACAATGAGCAAGTAGAGTACATTTCTACACCCCGTGAGTAATTTGGATCGCTGCACAGCTAGTATTAGGGCACCTAGCGAAGACACTACCGACAGAGAGCTTGCACATACTTTCCCCGGCTATACGACCGTGATTCGGTTACCTAACCCGGATCTACAGCTTGTACAAAAGCCGACTTTGACTTTGAGCTCGAGGCTGCGATAGTGTACGCGGGAGAGAGGCCCCGTGCAGTTCCACTCGCGGTGCGGGAGACCGAGAGGTTGGCTCAAGCTCTCACGCAAAGATACTTCACGCCACCACCACGGCTGCGCGACGCCTTGTGCTGGGGTTTCTACCCCATGGGGACCCTGGGGTTTATGCCCTGTATGATCCAAGGTGGGAACCTCCTCCTATGACGCCCGCACCATCGAGTGGCCCCGAATGAGATTCGAAGCATGGAGGGCCAACATGGTAGACCTTTCCAAAGAGTTCCGGTGATATGCCCCCAAGAGTCCAACCAAGACCATCGAGTATATGGACCGGAGGCTATCAATGAGCATCTGCAGCTCCTCGACGTTCGCCTGAAACAAGCAACGATGGGACCATCTCGAGGCAAGCATGGCTACCGCAACGCGACGCGAGGAAGCATTCTCCGGAGGCACCGGGGCTTCGATCCGCATCGATAGGCCTCCGATAGCTTGGGGAGGACCCCCGGAGGTATCATTGCATTGCATATTTATTTTCAACAAATTCTATTTTTATTTTAGCATGTTTAAATTCCAGCAATCATGCATTCAAAAAAAAAAAAAAAAATCCAAAAATAGAATAAGTAGCTCTTCTTGTGCTTTCATGTTTATACATATGAGCTATAAAAAAATGTTTAGTCTTAGTCCCTTGTTGAAATGATGAAAAGTTGCTCGTCTTATGCTTTACCCGCGCCTAGTTTATAATTCAAATTTCTCTAGAGTTTGGGTTTAGTGGCTAAAGTTCAAATTATCATCCCGAAAACCCGATTCATGTGGGTTGCATAAGCTCTATCCAGTCTAGGTTGTTGCCAAATATGATATGGTACAAATAGATTTGCTATGATTTCGTCCAAAAGTGAGACTTGACATCCGGGAATCTAATTTGAAAGAAAAGAGAAACGCTATGGGCTATGCTAAAAATAAAAAAAAAAAGAAAAAAAAAGAGATGAAAAATGGACATGTGTCCGAGGGCGAGTAGAGCCCACATCTCCAAAAAAAAGAAGAAAAGAAAAAGAGAGGAAATAAAAGACAAAAGTCTAGGGCGAGCAGAGCCCACCTCTCCAAAAAAAAATATATATAGCAATAAAGCCCATACTTTCTCGAAAACCAAATATAATCTTAAACTAAATAAATCCCGGATGAGAAAGTTGATCAAAAGGATGAATGAAAAGCATTTTTGTTATAACCGTTCTATCTGGCAACCGCCCAAGACTTTGAGAAAAGCTAAAAAGCCCCGCTACGATGAAAGGTAATAAAGGGTGAGAAAAGATGTGCCATTTTATTCAAACTATAGTAGAAAATCTTATTATAACCCTGGCACTTGTGAAACATAATCGGCATTGTAGCAACTCCTGATCAACAACCAAGTATATATCTTTTGCTCGAGGACGCCAAGGGGTAAGCTTGGGGAGTTTGTTGACTGATCCGCTAACGACATATTTTTCCCGTCAACTTACTACCATAAAGGGAGTAAAACTATACATTTCTATACTCATATACATTTATTACTAACATATTTCCACTTGTAGTGTTCGAAATGTATTTTGTGTATTTATAATAAATACAGGTGGAAATACGACCAAAAGGCGCGACCTTGGAAACCGTACTCTCAAGATCACAAACCCGGGGTGGAAATGGACCGAATTGTCGAAGGAAATAAGCCAACATCGCCCACACACTTCTCGAAACGTAAGACAACGACCCACGAAGACTGGGCCGGGCCGAGCAAAGGGTGCGGCCGCACCCCAAGGTGCGCCCGCACCCCCCCGGGGCGGCTCGAGCCCGTCTTCGGCAGGTCGGCACATTAAGTGACCCGGGAGGGCGGTGCGGTGTGCTTGGGTGGCCGATTCAATCGTACCTAGACGTGTCCTTGAGGTCGGTTGGGGGGTATTAGGGTCATTTGGCCACCTCTCCCATGTGTATAAGTAGCTCCTCCCTCTCCCTCATTCCACACACCACACTTGGAGTCACCACACCAGCACACACACTCTCCCTACCTCTCCTACCACCATCTTCTTCTTCTTCTTACTTGGTTAGCATTGGAGTAGAAGAGCTACAAGAGGAGGACTTGTAATCTTGGAGCAAAGTGAGCTTTGGTAATATATATCTTCCATGGATCTTTCTCCATTGTGCAAGTTCTATTTCTATGATCATGGTCTAACTTATGAATTAGAGTATTTGTTCTTCATCGATCATTGTATGCTTAACATGATTATAGATGGGATAACGGTTCGTCGTTCTTTCGGGTTTGCTCTTGTCTTAGTCCGTCCATCCGTAGGGTGGGGATCCTGGGGGGACAAGAGTAGTGCTCTAGTATGCGGGGCATGGTGCCCGGTATTCGACACCTTCGAATATGAGAGCATGCCACGGTCGTGAGGGTAGGCGGTAGGGTTGTGACAGCCCTGTCCGTCCCTTGTAATCCCTCCACGTTCGCATGTGATGTAGGAGTTCGTAAATGCTTTCCATTGGGCCGGATGGTACCGGGAAGTCTCCCCGTTATCCTAGACATAACCATGCTTAGATCATGTTAGCATATGATCCTAACTATTCATTGTAAGACCATGACTAGAATACATTAGATTACTCCATAGGACATTTATTTATTCTTTATCTATTTTCTTTATCCTTTACCTCGGTGGATTCCAATGTGTGTGTGACACTATCATATAAACCGTATTGCTTACCCCCTCGTTATGAATGAGTTGGTCTTTACGTGCACGCATTTTCATTATTCGGATGCCATGCTACTTCTTATACAACATGCCTTCCTTTGGGAAAATATAAATAACAATACCCTGAATACCTCCGGGTGAAATGCTACAATGATAGATCCGTGCGCTTGCGGATGAAATATCAACTATGGCAAGATCTATCACCGTTGATTGAAAGTGCATAATCACCGACACGGTGGTTCCACTTAATGATATCGACGGGGGCGTCTCCTAGTATAGTCATCGGGGTTGGGTTCTAAACCCCGATTCTAATGATTGTGCTAAGAAACGTCAACAAAGCATTTCGGACGCCGTTGTCGGGAATAGGTTTCATATCTATTTTTAGTGACGACGTTAAGAAATGCCAACACAAGTCTATGATGATCGGTGCCTTTAGTGATGCCGATTGGGCGGGTGATGTTGATGATAGGCACTCTCTTGGTGGGTTTGCTGTATTTTTTGGGCTCTAATCTTGTTTCATGGTGTGCCCGCAAACAAGCCACCGTCTCCGTGTCGAAACCGAAGCTGAATATAAGGTTCTCGATGCCACCGCCGAGATGATGTGGATACAAAAATTGTTGAGAGAACTCAAGATCCCTCATCCTCCGATGGCAAGGTTGTGGTGTGACAATATGGGTGCAAAGTATTTGTCGGCGAATCCAGTCTTTCATGCAAGAACGAAGCATACCGAAATTGATTATCACTTTGTTAGAGAACGTGTGTCACAATGATTATTGGACATACGGTTCATTGCCCTCGGCACCAGCTAGCGATGGGGTTCATGAAGCCAATGAGCATATACAAGGCGATTCGAGTTTAGAACCAATCTCAATCTAGTGGCCGCTTGAGATTGAGGAGGGGTGTTAGATAACGGTAGTTAGTTGGGATATGACCCTACCGCAAGGCTAACCATGTAATCTCTTGTAGATCAAGTGGATGGTAGATATTATCTTGTAGCACAATCTGTTGTAAATCTTTCTTTGTGTACAAGCCACGCTAGGGGCGTTTCCTAGCTATATAAACATGTAACCGAGTGCCAGGGAGAGGCAACTCGTTCCACCCATTCTCACACGCTCTTCTTGTGAAGGATAATAAGAGAAAGTTTCATAAGAAGTTTCAACCTAAGGGTGCCAAACCACAAGGGAAACCTCAGTGGGATGGTAGATTCTCTTCTAAGTCACCAGGAAAAGCCCCTTAGACCACTCAGCATGATAAGAAGCCATAGAACACTCCAAGGCATCTCACTGTGGACAAGGACTAGTGCATGTACTCTTCAACCTCCATCCTCCTTAGATAGTTCTTCATCTTCATCTTCCATCTCCGGATCTCATCCTCCGACCTCCTCGGGTAGTTCTTTGATGCAGCTCGCTGCATCTTCGATGGGAGAGATGCTAGAAGAGACTTACTAAGGTGGTTAAATTTTAATGTGTTTGTACACTTTGATTCACTACTACACAACCGACTTTTACTCCCGAGCCCAAAAACGTGGTTACTCCCGGTTCGAAATTGAAGTGGGAGTAAAGGTATTTTTACTCCTGGTTTGAATCCCCAACGGGAGTAAAAGCCATGCAAAAAGGCCGCCCCAGCGCGCCCGGACCTTTATTCCCGGTTGAGGACTCTAACCGGGAGTAAAGGTAGACCTTTACTCCCCAGTTCTTCGCCCAAACCAGAATAAAGCTTTACTCCTCATTATTCATCCAAACCGAATAAAGCTAGACCTTTACTCCCAGTTCTTCATCCAAACCGGGAATAGATGTTTTCGGGCATTTTCCGTTCACACCCTTCAATCTTCATTTTTGTACAAACAACCTCGATGGTTTTAAACGTTCTCAATCCAGGCTTAGCGTAATCAAAGATTACGTTTTCAACTATGAAAATCGTAGCTTCGAGCTACTTTCCCGGACCCCTAGGTGGCTTCAAATCGAAAAAGTCTTTAATACCATGTTTGTTTAACTCTTCAAGATCTGCACTCGTATATTGGAAATTTTTGAATTTTTCGATTTTGAACCATCGAAATTTTGATTTTCCAAAAAATTTATAGAATTTTTAGTTTTTTTGAACCCTAAATGTTTTTAAAATAAAAAGTCACGAATACCAAAAAAATTCATAACTCATCGAGATCTACAAAGTTTATTTAGGTCATTTTTGCATTTGAAAAAGTGTTTGGAAAGTATAGTTGTAAATTGACGATTGTCCGGAGTAGTTCCATAAACTCTCTCTTAGATTCCTCGATTTTGTGACTAGTGTTTCAAAACACTTTCTCAAACGCAAAAATGTCCGATATAAACATTTTAGATCTTGATGAGTGCTAACATGTTTGTATTTCAAAAGTTTTTCGAACGAGGTCATTTCTGCTCCGTTTGACAAGGTTTGACCAAGTCAAATTTTTGAATTTTAAAGGAAGAGAGCTTGTAGCATTGACCCTCGTTTGTGAATAGGTCTTTGTTATCGTATAATTAGCTTTATCCAAGGCATCTCACTGTGGACAAGGACTAGTGCATGTACTCTTCAACCTCCAACCTTGTTGACTGTAGTGATTGTCAATTTTTAGCATGAACCGATAGATCATTTGAGAACCGAACAATAGAAAGATAGGGTTTATACTAATAATTTCCACAAGTTTTGTATACACTCATTTTTTTGCAGGTGAACTCGGAAACAACAAAATATCAAAGAGAAAAAAACATGAAATAGAGAAACGAGAAGAAAAGGACTAAATCGGGGTGATTAGTATAAATTCCAAGGGTCTAAAGGACAAAAGAAGACAAATCGCGAAGACCGGGACCCACATGCTGCCATGCGGGGCCGGCGGCACCATACATGGGGTCGCGGCACCCCCCCGCACGCCACGTGTCTTCTCGGAAGCTTCCCACCACCGACCTTGAGATCCAATCTAAGCCGTCCCAATCAAGTCGGTTTGATCCAAGGGATGCGATTCATCCCACCGGCCTATATAAACAAGGGCGCGGGGCTCCCTCCTAAAACCCTAATTCAAGATCTCGTAGTTGTAGATGTGTCCCAATGTAAGGATATCTCTCTCTCGGGGGATTAGATAATTAGAATTAGATTTGAAGTAGATTAGACATGTAATTAGAAGTAGATTAGATCTAGATCTAATTAAGAGTTAGAGAGAGTGGAGCTGTGTTCCGGTTCTGGAAGAGTCGTCGAGTATGGTATGTATTTGTATCTTCTCTACAAGACTTATGCTTTAATATATTTATCTTTTCTATTTACTTCTATGCTTTCATATGTATGATTAGTATATTATTTATATAATTGTATGAGATCTTTACTCATATTGAGTGCTCTAGTTATGCTAGGTAATTATAGTAGTAATCGATAGTGTAGACTTGGTGTCTAGACTATAGGTTAATTGAGGTTGCGCTCAACCCTCAGGTTAGTTGTGGTAGCCCCGGGGGTGACAGCTTGACTCTACTGTAAGGCCTTTGTAATCCACCACGTTAGGTTTGATGTTCGTAGAGCTTTTAGTAGCCTTCCCCAACTACTTCTTCCCGGTCTTTCTCGAGTTGGAAAGGTATTGTTGCTCCAAAGTGTATTTGTATGATTGCTATACTTATTAGTGCTTTAGTTACCATAGAACCAAAGTAATAGAGAAGTGTTTAGGAACCTTGATCTCTCCTCTTAATTAGCTGATCTATTTTTTTATTATCATTCTTTATTGTGTTATTAGTTTTAGTCTTTATTATTATTTATAGTTTATTCTTATCTATATCATTTACACTTACCCTTAAGTTTAGTTGATATATTAAGTTAGTAGATACATGATTGTGAGTTATTAGAATTCTTTAGCCAAAGCTTCTCTGTGGATACGATACTCTAGAATATTCTCCTAGGGAAAAGCTACAATGATGTTTTGTGCGCTTGTAGAATCTTTATTATTATTTTAGCACTTAACAAACATCAACAACACCTCGGCCAGCAAACTACGGAAGTGCGACAATATTGCATAAGGTTTACCGACATATATAGTGGTCATTCAAGAGGTTACATCTATGGTCGAGCATTTTCCGCTGCCTTGCGGGGACGAGAGTGCAATCATAAGGGCATTGACCTTCGTCGACTCAAGCGGATACTTAATTTGTGACATCAATTACCCGACATTTCTACAAACTTACATTCATGTGCATGGACCGTAAGGTGGACCAAACAATGATCCCAATGACGATGTTGATGATTAGTGTGATTATTAGGTTTTTTTTTTGTTAGGCTGTAATTTAATTGGTTCCTAATTAATTTGTAAGGTTCTTGTGCTCCATGTGGTTCATATGTATTCCGTGTTGTAGTGGCCTCAATTTTTTTTTCAGTCTTGCACATGCAAAGGGTGAAGCAAAACGAGGAAGTTTGAGTTTTTTTGGAGTTGGTGCGGTACTTTTCTAAGCTTAATTGAATTTATGCGCGCCACCTAATCGAATAATTATAGGTTGAACTCGGCGTACCAACGAAAAGAGACAAAATGCTTGCTAAACTTTTCCATAGGGTCTCATGTGCCCTAGGAGGCAAATCGGTATGGAGGTCGATGTAAAATTTTTGTATTTCCATGGTGTAATTAGCCATCTTTAGGCCCGTTTAGCACTAAGAAAACATAGTAATAAAAATATTTATTAGAAAAACCTAAGATCTTGTATGGGGTCATAATTGGGTGTACACTACAAAAAAAAAATTCAAGCCATTTCGACCTAGTAGGATTACACATCCTTCACATAGGTACATGATCAAGCATGATGTGGCGGCATTGCTTTAGCATTGTCGGTTGCATTTGGTAATCGACAATGAATAGGTGTGGGGTGAAATTTTTCGAGGCTATTTCAATATCCCTCCATTCATTCCCCACCGCGTCGAAACTAGCCTTGTCGATTTACATATATGTGAGTGGCTCGGGGTGAAATTTTGGCAAGTCATTTGAACTCCACGCTATTCGCTCCCTACCGGTGAAGAGCACCAGCTGTACCGACCGAGCACCACCAAATCCCACATCACCGTCCGTTGTCCCCTATGGCGCTGGGGTCGTTTGTTCACGCATCCCCGGTCCTTCCATGCCATTGAAATCGAGGCTTGATGGCATCCTCCGCCCTAACACGGTGAGAACTAATTATCCCTTTAGGTGTTTGAGTTTTTACCTATGACAATGAGAACTAATTCGTCGTTGTCCTTGTTGGTATATCTTATAGCATAAAATATATAGGCTTTTAAAACTAAAATAAGAGCTTAAAATGAATATTAACATAGTATAGGGGCCTGACTAACATAATTCCACAAGTTTTGGTGATTTATATATTTTTTAGGGATTAAACAGGAATATGCCCAAGAGTTTGCAAGCACCACAACATAAAGACTTATCCGAGAAGTAATCCGACTTGAAACCCACGTAAGAATATTCTAGAAGTGTTGAATTACCCCTAATCGAGGTAACTCTCTTGACCGTAGACTATCTCGCGAAGAGGTGAGTCAGAGACTCGGCGAAGCTAGAATAGTGGAATGAATTATTGTCCTTCTCCCTTTTACACTACCCCGCACGCGGGGGTATTTATAGTCGTTCGTAGGCTTTTACATCCCTGAAGTACCCATCTACCTACTCGGCATCTTGGAATATGCTCCTGGCGCCTGGGGTACTTCCGTCCTTTCCTGGCCTTCTGGTCAACCACTCCATGAGGGGCCCGCCAGGCCAACTGCGTCCGCCATGTTCCTACAAGAAAGTACAGTCATTAAGACGACACTTCTTCGGGCGAAGTCATCTTCGGGCCCGAAGCCGCTCCTTGTGCTCCGAATACGTCCCCAGATGAATAGCTGACGCCTTGACGCTGAGTTCGGCTCGGTCGATATTCCCGGATCCCGAATTTATACTTCGGAACCCGAACAGAGACTTCGGACCGGCCCTATTCGCCACTGCTCAGGTCGTTTGCCCTGAGCCCACGATCATATCTTCGGGTCCCGAAATCATAGTCCAAGACTCCGTCTTCTCGAACAACTTAGGTGGTGGTTTTAAAGAGCCGCCGCTCCGAATATGGACTTCGACCCGAATCACCGACTTCGGGCTGCCAGCCCCCGTTGGCTCTTTTAAGCAAATCCAGCTTGACTCTTACAAAGAGAAGGGGTGAGCATCCTTGGGCTCTACACCAACAAGTAGCCCTCGAGATCAGTCCGAAGGACTCATATATCCCTCCTTCGGGCTGATCCCCACGTGTGTCAAAATGAGCCCCGAAAGGACTCCCCCTTCCATGAAGAAGTTATGGGGAGACTTTCTTTGAAGAGGTAAATTAATTATACTAATAATTTTAAATAACTTTTTAATAATTTTTTTATTATTATTTTTTTGGTGATGAAAATTTGTTAAAATGTTAATTTTTCTTGAGTTTGTGTCGAATGGGCATGACGGTTCGCTTGGTTTTTACCGTTGTACGTGGGGTATATAAGCCCCCCCCCCCCGTGCCCCTTTTTGTCACGGAGCAAACCGCTTGACAAGCCGAGCTTGCGCCGAATTCGAAGCCTTCTTTGAGTTCTCTCTCTTTGCTGATTTGTCTTGGCTTTGTACGCACTTCTTCACGGTAAGTAAATCTTGCTTTCTTATAGTTTCTTTCCTGTTGTTTAGTGATTTTCGGTTTTTAGGTATTTTCTTTTTAATAGATGACGAGTTCTTCGAGTTCATCCGAATCTTCGGGGTCTAGCTCTAGCTCTTCGTCCTCCTCAAAACGCATCCGGATCAAAAAGCCACTCGGATGCCTAGTCTCGGCGGGGTTAGCCCCATCATAACGAATGCAGCCCCCTTGAGCATGCCTCCACGAGATAAGGTGGACTTTAGCTGTGACTCCGATGGGTCTACATCGATGAACACAGCGAAATTGTTTGATGGGACCGGATTGGAAACCTTAGCTGGTAATGAAGATAATGAATCCGAATATGCTTTGCCGAGAACGTTATGGACACCGGAGATACCGCCGAAGTCTGGCGAGGCGGCAGTAGAGTTCTCGAAGGTGGTTATGTCCCTAAGTATGAGATTGGAAAGTCGCTTGTGACCGAAGATGTTCTTAACAGTTATCTTGATCAGGGATTGTTGTCTATATACTCTCGTGCTCTATGCCGAGCCCTCGGATCTGTGACCGTCCCAAATCCCGAGCCGTTCGAAGCTGTGGTTTTCTGAGATTTCTTAGAAGCTGGACTTCGGTTCCCTGTTGATGGCTTTCTCGGGGAAATTTTGGAGAGGTTTAACCTTCACTTCACCACCTTACCCCGAATGGGGTAGCACGCATTCACATTTTTGCTATGGCGACGAAGTTGATGGGAGTGGAGCCGAATATAAACACTTTTGTTCGGAACTATGAAAGTCTTAGTTATGAGACTGTCATTGAAGAGAACGTGGTGAATGGTATTCCTGCGATGCGGAATGAGTTCGGATCTTATAACTTCATTCCGCGTCGAGGTCGCTCTTCTATCAAGATTTCCCCTGCTTATCGGAATAAGTGGGATTATTGCACTGATTACCGGTTTTATATTCGGGTATGCGAGGAGGACGAGGTGATAGAGGCGATGACTAACAGTCTGCCAAAGGCGAATATTTTTGTTTCACAAATGACGCCTATGGATGCTTACCGGCTGGCAGAGACTGGTGCCAGTTCGGCAGCCGAGAATGCATGCGAGGATGCTTTTTTCGCGACTTTGGAGTGCTAGATCAGCCCGTGATTTGGTTGATGAGGGGCCTGCGTTGGATTTCTAGCCATTGTCTTGAGATGCTAGACTGACTTCGGTTCGAAGGATCAATGGCTTCCTCGGACCTGATGTGAGAGTGCGTCTTCCTCCGGGATTTCCCGAGGGATCCTTGTATGTGAGAAAGATTGATCGGTAGACCCGTCTGATTCTCGGTCCTTACACTGAGAAGGAAGGCAAGGCCAAGTTGAGTAAGCTCAAGACCCTTCCTCGGTTAAACCGAGTTTTTGATCTTGTGCAGATCACATATCCGGACCGCAAGACTCCAACTGTTGAGAAGCAAAGAAAGAAGAATGAACGGGTCGTCGTTGGAGGTGCTATTCGGGGCCGAGGTCGAGGTCGGGGACGAACTGCTCGGGGTGGTCGCGCGGGTCTTGGCATCAGGAGACCAGCTGTAGTAACCCGAACTACCGCCTTAGAGACACGGAAAAGAAAGTATATTTTAGAACGGCCGGGTCCCTTGGAGCTGGGTTATATTGAGGTAGGTCGTGATCTTGCTAAGCCTCTTGGCCGACCTTGTGTAATTTTGGAATCGACCCAAAATTATGGGGTTGCTTTTATACCTCTGGTACTTGTTTTGTTCTCTCTTGTTTCGCTTTTTTCGTGCTTTGCTTGTATTTTCGGTTTGTCTTTTGATTTTGCGGAAGTAAGCTCTTCGAAGACTATTTCTTCAAACAGAGTTGCGAAGGCTCATGATGCCCCTGCTGTAATGGCCTCGGCCTCGATCTTCGATCAGGTCCCGGTGAAGAATACTCGGGCTCCTGATGCAACTCTTCGGCAACCTCCTCCAAATAAGCATTGTGTTGTGGCACCCCCAAATGAGAATCGCCAACGATGATCTTGGGCACTTCCTCGGCCATGGCAAAAACCGTCCGAACGGTCGTTGGTAAGTCAAGGTTTTTCGAGAATCATATTGTGTGACCGCTCGGATGGCGAAAGTTGTTCTCTTTGGCCACGGTACTCTATCACCCGAGTCCCTACCAAGAATATGGTGAGATAAGGGTGTATGCGGGGCAAAATTCTTCGAGTGAGATGAGAGTCTATTTAGGGGAAAGCTCTTCGGTTGAGATGAGCCCCGGTCGGAAAAATGCTTACGAAATCGCTCGTCCTTTGGGGGCAGATTCTGAAGCATGGGTCATCGGCGGCATCAACTTTTGGACATCCGGTCTTGTTCTCCCGAAGAGGGAATTGGCTTATTTGATGCTTGTGGGGCCTCTTTACGTGGCCCCTCAAGTGGAGCGCGACTTGGTGGCGGCCCCGAATCTTTGAGCTTGTTTCGGCTTAGAATGCTCATGGCTTAAGTGTAAGTATTCTCTCCTTTTATTTATGTTCGGACTTTGTCATTTTCTCCTTGCGATTTATTGTTGTTTTTTCTTGGTGTAGACTATGGTGCTTTCTCGGGCCATAGCCAAGCAGAACACTTGCTTTTGGACTGAGAATGAAAGACAAAAGAAGCTGAAGGATTCTCAGATCGCCGAGATCGAGAAGGAGATTGAGACGGCTCGACGCGAGCTTGAATATGAGAAGGAGCTTCGGAAGAAGGCTGAGAAGACCCCGAAGGAGTTGAAGAAAACCACCCGAGATGATAACGCGGCAGTTCACGCGGAAATCCAGCGTGTTGTCGCGGGATACTCTCGGGTGATTGAAAGTGTAGGTGAAGAGGCTGATCTAGGCTGCTTGGAAGCTTCGATGAAGGATTTATTGGTATTTCTTAACGACATTACTAGAAATAGATAATAACCTATTTCCGTAACGACACGAGAAATGCTTGTCGGGCACTTCATAGTGCAATCACCAAGAATAAATAATATTCTCAGTGATCACGTTAAGAGATATCAGATGATAGATGGATTCATGTGTTTGCTTTAGTCAATCCGCAAGCACGCGGATCTATCATTATAGCATTTCACCCGGTGGTATTCAGGTATCGTAATTTATATTTTCCCAAATGAAGGCAGGCTTGTGTGGTTAGCTAGCATAATGATGATGATGACCCACAATGTATTTATGAATAACCATTAGTCAATTGTAGGGGTAAGGAAATGATATTCGGGATAGTGACAAACACACATAAGCTACTACACCACTAGGGGAAGAAAAGGATAAAGGAGAATCTACAATGAGAAGGTGGTCCTAAATATTGCACATGGGTGAACTCTAGTTTTGCATATGAGGAGGCTAAATCATGATGGGATTACAATCTTATGATGAGGAGATGCCCGCAGCTAGTCTGCTGGCCGATGGACACTTTCGAACTCCAACTCAACATCCGAACGTGGAGGAGTACGATGGGCGACAGGTCACGTCACCACCGCCCCTACCTCACTACCGTGGGATGCGACATTTTGATGGTTACTATAAACCTGGACACCACGTCCACGTGTATATAAAACTACCTAAATCCCCGGGACTCCGACCCCTACGGATCGACAAGCAAGGATAAAGGTAAACCCGAAGGTACACCGTTGACGGTCACCAACGACATATTTTTCCCGTCAACTTACACTATGTAAAAAAAGGCCTCTGATCCACGCGTTGAGGGCTTCTACGATCGCAGCGTCACTGCCCATTAGGGTCTCTAAATGTCCGACTTTCCGGACCAAAACCTTACGAGGGTGCATAAACACACTTTATCATAGACGGTTTTTCGCGGTGCGTGGCGTCGTTTTTTGCTGTTGTAGTGAACGGTACCTCTGGACAAGTTTTCCTATGAAGCGGCCCGTGCTTTTTGGTAACGTTACGAACCGCGCGGCATGAATAAAGCGATCGTATCCCTTCCAAAGTTACCGGCGCACGGGCCTAATGTGTGACCGTGGCGACTTCGCATGTCTGAACCACTATGTCAAAGAGCCGCTAAATGGGCCACATCGTCACGGTATGCGCACGCACCGCTATGAATCAGAATCTTACGCTGTGCGCCCGATGAAAAGTGTGCGTGATGCTTTTCCTTATACGAGACACGGTGAAACGCAACCGTGCATGACCGTTGGTCACCCATAGCCGGGCGTCGCCACATGCGGCGTCAGGTGGTTTGTACTACTTACAGACACGCTTACGACATCCGCTCCTGTACACGTGGATTCGTTTACGGACACCTGCGCTTTGTACCCGATCGTATGTATTCTTATGTTTACTGGGCGCTTAGCACCAAAAATCGACTGTACTGTGCGGAGACTACGGACGCTACAACGACCCATCGGCGTAACTCTTGGAAAATTAAAGACGCGCACCGCTACAAATTAATGCGCAATGAGGTTGGCGTTTCGAGGCGCTTAATTTGCGAGGGCCCAGCGAGAAAAATCTGCTAAAACAACCGACGCACATCGGGGCGAGGCAGTCTGTAACTATCGGAGGCTTGAGACGCCTCTTAGATAGTTGACGCCGTCTGTGTCAATGATGACGTTACTGAACACATGCGACTTAGAATCGCGTCGACACCACGGCTTTGATATAATTAATACGTATATAATACATATACATAGGTCCAAGCACAAACAAATGGCTGGCGCCCGGCAAGCATTAAAAATTCAAGTGTATCGATTGTTCTTCACACGCACCCGGTTGTTGAGGGCACACCATAGATTGTTCACGGCACAAATAACACAGTTCACGTGCATGTATCCACCTGGGGTCGTGATGCAGCAAGGGAACGAAGCAACTCACGCGGTTTCATTTAATCAAAATAGTCGCCGTCGATGGATGACATGTTCCATAAGAAACTTGGCGATCTTCTCTCTAATATCACTCAAATTGAACGGTTCACTCTGCAAGTCAAAATCCTAATACAAAGAAAAGGTAGCCATAATTGTTTGTTGTACACATGGTCTTTATCGCCAAACAAAGATAGGCACAAGATGGAGCTGCACTTCGAAGTTACCTCGTGACAATCCAAATGAGCTTGATTCATCGCAACCATCAAGTGGTGCGCCCAGTGTAGAACCCACATGTCTTGTTATCGGGGTTGCGTCCAAAGACTTTGCAAACATATGAAACACGGTGCTTATTCGTTGAATGGAAACCCAAGTGTCAAGTGCACAACTTCGGGAGAAGCACAACAATTACTTTTGCATACTTGGCGTGAACCGTAAACTTTTGCGTCCTTGTCCCCTTCGGATTGAAAACATGCTCAACAAGGCTACACATGAGTAAAATGTAAAAAAGGTCGCATTCTTTTCTATTTTTAGTAACATAATTAAGAAAAAAAAAAAATGGGTCGGATGTAGGTTAGGAAACACTCACTCTTGTAGTAAAGTTTTCAACGGGAGCGTTTACGTCTTTTCTTATTGGGCGTAGAGTCAACGAAATAGACTTTCCTCCACTTGATAACTATGACAACAAAGAATCCGGTGTTGGCACGGATTATCTTTGCGCAAACATGACAAAGTCCTTGTCATGATGCTTCCGTAGGCCAAATTCTAGATATGTACGGCCCTTGGCGAGAGGCCCATCATCCTTCAAACCGAAGGTCAATGGCTCGGGATCAAGAAAGCCAACCCGACAAAGACAAGGCCCTCGCTTCTGGAGCGGGCATCTAGGAATAGAGAAGCATGCAAAGCAAATTTAGTAAGCAATAGATGAAAGAGGCATCCCGAATGAGTCCACAATAGAAGAAATTGTACTCACGGTGTCATGCGGCGAAGGATGGCCACATCCAATCCATCCAAAGTGTCATGAGGTCAAACAGTCGTCGAAACCCACATTGATCTTAGCCTCTTCGCGTGCGTGTCATGCCAAAAGGCCGCTTTCCCTGGCGATGCGATGAAACGCCACCATGTTTGGACCGGCCGCTTGCATGCACCACCCATGAAGAGCAAAGACAAGAAGGCCCTACCGTACTAAGTTGTTCGGCGTGAGCATTGGAGATCCATGCTTGTACTTAGGGTTGGCCGGTCGCGTGCACCGAAGGGCACTCGAATTGCTTCGGTCATAAGGGGCGACCCCTTACGGGAACGTATCTTTTTCGTCACCGTTGGATGCTCTATGCCTCTTGCCCGAAACATGCTTGTTTGGAACAAAGCTGCTTTGCTTCGCTTCCGCTTCTCGGCGGCACTCGAGAGGCACTCTAGACATTCTTGTCATCGCGAGGCACTCCCCGCGTTCTCGGCCCTTGCGATCTGCGAGGCACTCTCATCATTCATGCCTTGAGAGCCAGTTTCGCATTGTTAGCCGATGCACTCGCAAGGCAATCCCGAACATCATTGGCATGAGTGCGAAGTCGCCGCATTCGATCCATTGCACCCCGAGAGGCACCTGATCACCATTGGCAAGCAAGCTAGTCATCTCATTCCCACCCATTGCACTCGAAGTCCGAGAGGGACTACGGTCATTCTTTGTCATCCCATTTAATAACCTGGTGCGTGCCATATGGTCTTTTAGACCGACTAATACCCTAGAGACGTAAGGCGGGGGAGCTTTTGGTGCGAGAACAATTTGGTGCGAGAACAAGATGGCTGTTGGGGTGTTACTGATCATAAGGTCTACGCTCCCTTTGGATCCTCTTAAAAATAGCCCGGCCAAGAGTCTTAATTTACCCGTCGGTGGATCTAGCGATTAATAGCATCAAAACCGGGATTTACATGTTCAATCGTTACAACAAAGATGTCCTGCCGGTATTGGTTGACCCTCAAGTAGCTCTGGGTGATTCGTGTGTACCTTTCCCCTAGCTACCTCAACATGATAACCTCCGGTCTTACGTTACAAGGGTACATCGTTACGGATTGGAAACCTCGGGTGCGAAGATCCGGTTGGCCATCAGTTAGGCCGAGGCGCGGTTGCTCTTGATCCACTGCGGCGCTAGGGGTGTTGCCCGGCGGGGAACCTTGTGCTTGTGCTTGTGCTTGTGCTCGTGTGCTTGTCTTTGCTTGTGCTTCTTGCAATGCCACCACGACCTTGGAGCTCATCCAATCTAGCGAAAATCTCTTCTCTAGCTCTTTGTGGCGCCGACTTCCTCTTTACGTACATGTCGGTTGCAATCCGGCCAATTCCTCCAACCACACAAACTAGACACCCCACGCACACGCCCCGCTTGCAGGGTGCCGGGACCCCCGTGAGCAGATCTCTTTCCCTTACACCCGGTGGCCGGAGAAGAAGCATGGGGGCCCTCTAAAATCTGCTCACCTAAAGCCTTTGGCCGCTTCATCGTTCGAACAATTTGAGCCACGTCACCTAACAATTCCGGTGGCTGCGTCCCACGCAAAAAAAAGTCGTAGAGCGGTCCTTAGGATATTCGTCCCAAGGATTACGGATTCCTTTGTCGACTAAGTCCCTGTCCTCCTTTGCCCACCTTTCGAGACATTGCTTCATAACCTCCCCGTCCCCGAGGCGGTGGTTATACTTGTTCTTCTGCCTAAGCTCCTTGTATCTCGACTTTTTTTTTGCGGTGCCTCTTAAGCCGATTACGCTTGAACAAAAGCTGTCCAATCCTCCTTGGGGATGTATGGGTGCTTCACCGTGGCATCCCTCCCCTTGTTGACGTAATTGCGCACTAGATCGCTTTTGTGGGTCCTAAAACTTTTTCCTACCAAGCTGCCACCCTTTTTTTAAATGCTTTGTCCTTTGAGCTCGATGGACACTTCAACTCCAATGAATTCTGGACACACTCCTCAAATAATTCTTTCTTGACTTGAGGACTTAAGGAGCAGTGAACACACGTGAGCAAGGAGACCCTTTGTCTAGCAATCGGACCGAAAAAAGTCTCCTCATTCTTAGCTTGCCCTCCTTAGTAGTGGGAAACCTGTCCGTGACCTCTGTCACAACTATCTTATTCTCTGGCCACTTTGTGATGGTCCCGACCCTCCCCTTTCGCGCACCGACCGCCGGATGATTTGCCCCTCGTAGTACAAACTCCCCGATTCAGCCACCGTAGTAGCGTCATCTGTCTCATGCGTTGTCTCTTCATATGTATCTCCCGACCATCCTCTAGAATTAGTTGTTTATTTGCCGGATGATGTTGCACATGTGTCATCATCGGGCCGCCTATATCAAAACGATTGTAGTTACACGTAGAAGTCAACGGCTAGCACTCAAAAAGCTAACCATAAGCAAGGTTTGTATATCACATAGCCGCAGCTTACCATTTTTGAGCGTCGTCAACTGCCGGTACACCGCGACAAAGCTTCACCGGCAGTCCCGAGGGGGTAAGGGCAGGCGATCATTGTTCTTTCTTGAACACGCGTATATTCATCTATAAAGAAAATAAGCGGCAAATTTGTTGCAGTTTCCTATGACAACAACACATGGATGACAACATTATAGTAGCGGTCCAGTGTCAAGTTCAAGATATCTACAACTCGATATATCCATCGAGGATAAAATAATACTGATTCAATTACGTAATAGGCTTTGCTTTTTTTCAACGCAATCTGTTGTAGGCTTTTTATGTGGACTAAACAAACCAAACGAGGCAGAACAAATAAAATATAGTTCAGGAATATAGGACTATAAACAAACTGTAGTACGGTTCATTTAATAGGCACATTTTTGTAAGACAAGATAGTAGTAGTGCTCGAATCGAAAGGTCATTGTTCTTGAGCATGTATATTCACCTTTCCTCCCCAGCCCACCAACCCCCCCAGTCAGGTGTCAAGTTCAGTTTCTACAACTCTATATATCCATCTGAGGATACAATTCACCTTTCCTCACATATCTAAATATTTCTATTCGATATTGGTTCAGCTTGGAGTTTAAACATAAGATTAAATAATCTTTATGCCAATGAGTATGTACTCTATTTCATACATTTAAGTTCTTCGTTACTAACTCTGTTTCTAACCTTTGCACAAAGTAATTATGCTCAATAGCTAATTGTGATCAGATTTCTTAGCGATTACAATTCTTCTTCGTTTTTTGAGATTACACAGTACAACAATTTAATCCTTTAACAATCCCTTTCCTACCCGCAGCAACGCGCGGAAAATTCTGCTAGTATTTATACAGTTCAATCCTGTAATAGGCAGTCTATGAGGACTACACAATCAACAGAGGTACAGATCACAAAAAAAATGTAGTTGTTGACATTTCTTAACACAATCAAAGGAAACAGGTATAAAACTCATCCCCAATAAAAGCTCCGGAAATGCGCCGACATTCCCGAATGACACCATGTCGGTGATCCGAAAGGGATTGTCAACGGATAGATCTTGCCATCTTAGATATTTCATCCGCAGTTTACACGGATCTATCATTGTAGCATTTCACCCGAAGTATTCAGGGTATCATTATTTATATTTTCCCAAAGGAAGGCATGTGATTTAATAAGCTAGCATGGCATCTGAATAGAGGAACATGTGTTTGCTTAGACCAAATTGTTCATAACAGGGGTAAGCAATAACGTTTTTTTGGATAGTGTGACACACACTTAAGAATCCACCAAAGAAAAGGATCAAGAAAAAGATAAAGAATAAATGAATAACCTAATGGAGTAATTTTAATGTATCTAGTCATGGCCATACAAATGAATAGTTAGGATCATATGCAAACTGATTTAAGCATGGTTAGGTCTAGGATAACGGGGAGACCCCACCAGGGAAGTCTGCTTCCCACCAAGGCATTCACGAACTCCTACAAAGACATACGAGCGTGGGGGGGATTTCAAGGGACGGTCAAGGCTTGTCATGACCAAGCCGCCTACCCCCTCAACCGTGGCATGCACTCATATCCGCAGGTGTCGTAATACCCGGGCACCATGCCCGCATATCAGAGCACTACTCTTGTCCCTCCAGGATCCCCACTCGTCGAATGGACGAACTAGAACAAGAGTAAACCCGAAGGAACAACGAACCAATATCCCACCTCTAATCAAGTTAGGCATATGATGATCGATGATGAACTGAGATGAACATGTCAAGATTATGATATGTAAACTATATGCTAGTTTATATATCAACACAGGAACATGAACAAGACTATACTCTAGTTCATAAGTTAGGCCAAGAACATAGATATAAGACTTGTAAATAGAAGAATGCTCCATAGAGAAGATGTATTACCAAAGCACTTTCTTCTAGGAGACAAGCCCTCCTTGTAGCTCTTCTACTCCAAGTACTAACCAAGAACTAAGAAGAAGAAGAAAGTAGAAGAAGAAAGAAGAAGTAGAAGAAGAGAGAGAGGTAGAGGTGGTAGAGGGAGAGATTGGCGGGTTTGCTTTGGACTCCAAGTGGTGTGTGTTTGAGAGAGGGAGAGAGGGGGCCTACTTATACACTTGGAGGAGGGGCCTAAGTGCTAAATTACACCAAAACCGACACTGGTAAACCTTCCTAATCGAAGCAAACCGACCAACCAACGGTGGGAATCCCCATTTGGCAGGTGTATGAACCGCCTCCCGAGGCCAGGGCGAAACCGCCTCGGGGAGGGTGCGGCCGCACCTGGTGGTGCGCTTTTACCCCCGGGCTCGGCCGGCGCCCGGTCTCGGTGGAGTGTCTTCCCTCGTCTTGAAAAGTTGTGGGCCGGGCTTGGCTCGCCCAGTTTTTGATGTTTTGGGTCGACTTGCTCCCGGGCTTGTGTTTTTACAATAATGCGCTTTCCGGATGGCGTACTTTGGTCGATTTTCCACTTGCTTTTATTATAAATCTGCAAAAATAAAATACTAGACACTACAAGTGGAATTTATTAGTGATAAATTCATATGAGTATAAAAGGTATAGTTTTACTCCCTTTATGGTAGTAAGTTGACGGAAAAATATGCCGTTGGTGACCGGCCAACAAATGTAGTTCGAATAGAGGGATATAAACAAACCGTAGTTTAGTAACAGTTCATTTAATAGGCAGCTGTTTTGGTTGCCGTTTCCTATGATAAAACACACAGTGTAACGACATTATAGTAGCAGTCGGTGTCAAGTTCAGTTTCTACAACTCTATATATCCATCCGAGGATACAATTATCACCTTTCCTCACTTTGCGACAGAAAAATTCAGGCATTTGTGTTGATGCCACCGTTGGATGGAATTCACTCAAGTAGCTTCGTCACCCTGAACAGATTCAAAAATTTCAGTCACCTGGAAACTAGCAAGTCCCTAATATTTATACAGTTCAATCCTGTAATAGGCGGTCTATGAGGACTACACAATCCAGAGGCACAGATCACAAAAAAAATGTAGTTCGGCAATAGAGGGATATAAACAAACTGTAGTTTAGTAAATGTTCATTTAGTAGGAACGTTTTTGTAAGACAAGATAGCAACATTATAGTAGCAAAGTTATGTGTCAATTTCAAGTATGTACAACTCAAAATATCTATGTGATGATTGAATTATACAGTTCAATTTTGCAATAAAGGCGGTCTATGAGGACTACACAAACTAAAGGCGAAGAAAAAAAAATGTACTTCAGGAGAAGAGGGATACAAACAATCAGTAGTTTAGTAACAGTTCATTTAATAGGCACATTTTTATAAGACAAGATAGTAATAGTGCTCGACAGAGAGCGATCATTGTTCTTGAGCATGTATATCTACTACACCTATGTAGAGAACCCCACTAAGGAGTTCTCTCGACTTGCAAGCATGCCACCATGATCATCCAATGGCGGCCCCAATTTGAACTAACTAAAATAATATTGTAACTCACAAACCAAAAAACAAATTAAATTCTAATTATACCATCAATTCCTTTTAATAAATCCTTCAAAACAAGATATCATATGGATATATTTCGATAAAATTATAAGTGGGTCCCAAGTAATAGTAGTTGGTCTATATAGAGCAAAGTAAAAAAAAAAAAATAAGAGACTGAAAAAAGGGAAAAAAAGAATATGATGGTGATAATGATATTTTAACTCATAGATTTCTCCTTCGTACCCAGGTAATGCTTGTGAAGCTCTAGATTATACATATTCCCATTAGGATGGATTTGGTCACATCGTTCACAAACTAAATTGTTGATTGACTTTATATATCATTAGGAATTTCTCGTTCATATGTTTTCTCCATTGATCTCTAAATATACATTATCCAACATAACTTTAGATTATCATCTATATATCATAACCTTAAAATCTTAGTGATTAACATCATAACCTATTTATTATATTCCACCTTCATACCCGCGGCAACACGCGGAATCCTTCTAGTTCATCTATAAAGAAAATAAGCGGCGAATTTGGTTGCAGTTTCCTATGACAAAACACACACGGATAACGATATCATAGTAGCGGTCAGGTGTCAAGTTCAGTTTCTACAACTCTATATATCCATCCGAGGGTACAATTATCACCTTTCCTCACCGACGATGAAAAAATTCAGGCATTTGTGTTGATGCTAGTTGTTGGATGGAATTCACTCAAGTAGCTTGTCACACGAACATATTCAAAAATTTCTACACACGAAACTAGCAAGCCCCTAATATTTATATAGTTCAATCAATCGTAATAGGCGGTCTATGAGGACTACACAATCCATAGAGGCACAAATCACAAAAAAAAAAAATGTAGTTCGGGAATAGAGGGATATAAACAAAGCGTAGTTTAGTAAATGTTCATTTAGTAGGAACATTTTTGTAAGACAAGATAGCAACATTATAGTAGCGGTTAGGTGTCAATTTACGTATGTACAACTCAAAATATCCATGTGACGATTGAATTATACAGTTCAATTTTGCAATAGGCGGTTTATGAGGACTACACAAACCAAAAGGCGGTCAGTGTCAAGTCTATGAGGATAATTATAGTAGCGATTCATTATAGTTATAGTAACATTCATTATAGTAGCGTTTAGTAACAGTTCATTATAGTTATAGTAGCAAACTGTAGTTTAGTAAAAGTTCATTATAGTTATAGTAGCACTTTTCGGTGTCAAGTTTAGTAACTACAACTCAAAATATCCATGTGAGGATTATTATACAGTTCAAATTTGTAATAGACAGTCTATGAGGGACTATACAATCAATAGAGGCAATGATTACCCAAAAAAAAAGTTCACGAATAGAGGAATATAAACAAACAAGAGTTTGGCAATAGTTCATTTAGGGCATGTTCGGTTGCAGTTTCCTATGAGAAAGGCGCGAGAGGAAGTCTATGAGGACTACCCAATCCGCAGAGAGCACGGATCACAAAAAAAATGTAGTTCAGGGAAAAGAGGCAATGCACAAGATTGATGGGCTACATATCGAACCGTAGAATCGCCGGGTGGAGGAAGAAGCCGCCGAGAAGGTGGTCGTGGGCGGGCGCGGCCGGGCTTGAATGGCACGGACGAGTCGGCTTGAATGGCACGGAAGAGTCGGCGGTGGCGGTGACGGGCGTAAGATGATGGCGGCCGGGAACCCTAGAATCGCCTATGAGGAGGAGGATGAGGAATGAAATGAATCGCTGTGAGGGAGAAAAAGAATGAAATGAATCGCCGTGAGGGGAGAGGCGGGGTTTTCAATTTCGCAAAGCTCGGCGCGAAAATTTTCTTGCAAACGCGAAATCCGATTCTGAGACCCGTCTGGAAAAGGGAGTCTCGATCGTCGCCCAATCGATGACACTTCAAGGTCTACAATCGGCGTGTGTAGGATACACAAAGGATTCGCATTCATTGCAAAGGCCGTGGATATGACCAAAGACGTGTCACGCGAGACGAGTCAATTACTAATTTCAAAACACGGGCGTGCCGCATTATATATCGCTTTTAATCTGATTTTCCTTTTTTATCGTGGCCAAGACTTGTGACTAGTCTTTCCCCTCATAGTAACTCCAAATGTGATGGTTTTTCTAACTAAATTTTTTTTAAATCATGGTGTGTCAAGCTATTATATTCTTCTTTGCTTTTACTTTTTGTTGAAACGCGCACCACTCATACTAGTACTCTTGCTAAAACCCGCATTTTCTGCCCACTAATTTGATCGGCCTTGAATCGTTCATCTTCCTTTTCCCTAGACCAAGAGCGCTGAGATCCTCGCGGAAAAACCGTGCCGGCTGCGCCTCGAGCCATGGAGAACCTTCAGCGGGGAGGTGCTTGAGCACATAAGCGCTCAGCGTCACCATGTTCATGAGCATTCTATGGAGGGCCTCATGAATCTAAGGGCCACCTTTCCCCGGCACGAGAGGCGTGCCACCTAACCATAGTGGGGCGGAGCATCCCGCTGGACTTTGTCTTGGGCCGTAGACCTTAACCGGGGCGCCATACTACTGGCGCCCGATTTCGCGAGTCTCATCACCGACCTCACCAAGTTCGGCAACCTGCAGGCGTGTTTTAAAGGGCATGTCCGCGTGTTGCGTGGAAGGCAGCGGCACCGTCTCCGCCACCGCTTGACTTCTTTGGAACAAGCCGCCAACTTCGGGCATGAACTCACTTTCGGTATGTGCCGCGCTCGTGCGCTCTGACAGCGAACGCCACCGCCCGCCGATGATGACCATGCCCGAGAGGTGTTGCGAGTGGAAGCGCGACACGGCGGCGTGATGGCTCCACGGGAGGACCGAGAAGCGTGCAATGCTCGCGAGCGGCGTGCGTGGCGATCTTGCCGCGATGACGTGTGGTGCCCCATGCGGTGAGCCGCATCTTCCTCCTCTACAAACCAAACGGCGCCTCGCCGGACGGGTGTTGGTATAAATTAACGCACACGAGAAAATCCGCAAGCGCCGCGGATACCGATGTAGCTTTCACACGGGAGTATTCCAAGGTATCGATTTCCACGGGAACGTGAAGTGTACTAATCAAGATAATAAGTTGTCCAAAAGGATAACTATGGGTTTATGGGGAGAGAGAGAAAGTTTCTAAAGCTTCTCTAATAGATCTAGGAATCAAAGATACTTCAAGATTTATTTATTATGGGACATCGAACACTAGCCACGAAAGGGATGAGAAGGGGCTAGGAAGCTCCGACTCGGTCCTACAAACACCAATCGAACGTGGTGGAATACGTTACGGCCGTCGGTCATCACCACCTAGGGCTACCACAAACTATCCGTGGGATTGGGTGCAATTCGGGTAACCACTAGACTAAGCACCACGCCTAATCTAATAATTACTACTCTAGTGTTGCAAAGACTAGAGCACCTAATGCAAGCGGGAATCTTAATAAATAAAGTAGAAGTAAATGCTGAATGAAAGTAAATAGAGAGCTTAGAATTAATAAATGAAGAACACGGAGATTCGTTGAAGACAAACTAGTTGTTGCAAGATTACAATGTTGATGAAGATCCGACAAGTCCGGCTCTTCAACTCTCTCCTCTTCTCTCTCCTTGATCTAGTTACAACTAGATGAACTAGTTGAACTAGATGAACTAGATGAACTAGACAACTAGACAACTAGACAACTAGAGGGATCTCTCTTCTAATTGAAACCCTAACTTTTGCTCTGTAGATAACTAATGAAAGATAATGAGAGAGATAAGCCTTGGGGTCGAGCCTGGGCTGCTTATATAGTCCTTGGCGATGAACGATGACCATTGGATCAAACCGACCTTGGCAACGGTGTAGATACAACCTCAAGGTCGGTTTTAAACCGAACTAGAAAGATGAAGGCGATTGGCTCTTGTAGCTTGGCGGTCGAAATGCCAAAATAGGCCGGCCACCAAGTGGGTAGAACCCTCTCGGCCTCTCGTTTCTTCCGGTGTCTTCTAGTACCTTCTAGAGTGTTTTAGTCCACATTTTGGGTCGAGTTACTTCACGATCAAGTCTTGCCATTGTATGAGATGTATATTAGGAACTTTCTCCATTCTTCTCTGCATTTATCCGTTAAGTCCCTAAAATATATAAATCACCAAAGCTCGTGGAATTATGTTAGTAAAGCCCCTAGACTTATGTTGATATTCATTTTATGCCCTTATTTCATATTTAGTTGACTATTAATATTATGATATAACAAAATCAACAAGCTCCCCAAGCTTACCCTTTGCTAGTCCCTAGCAAAGCCAAACTTAGCAATGGATCGGGAGTTGCTACAATGCTTTCATGCCTCATAAGTACCCATGCTTTCAACGAGAACTCTCCTTAAATATATTTATTATATTTTTTTTTTTAGCTTAAACTTTTCTATCATGGGGCTTATAGCCTTCACTTGGGTCTTAAGAAATTGAAAGATAGAACAATCAAATCAAGCACTATGTCTCAAGCTCTTAGATCAACTATTATCCCGAGGTTTTGCAAGATTTTCAAAACAAAACTTCGAGAGATTCCTCGTGTATGAGAGTTTACGAGGGTTATATAGTGGCATATGGTGTAAATAAGATGATGGTAAATGTGAAGCCCCATTTTTCTTTTGCTCTTTGAAACTATCTCTCCTTTGGATATGTTGTAGAGGACCTGAGTTGTATACTCTTTTTTTAGAGAGGTGGGTCCTACTCACCCTCGGACTTTTGTCCCTTTTTCTCTCTCATTTATTATTTTAGAGATGTGGGCTCTACTAGTCCTCGAACACTTGTTCATTTTCATCTTTTCTCTTTTATTATTTTAGAGATGTGGGCTCTACTCGCCCTCGAACACTTGTTCATTTTTTCATCTCTTAGGGAGGTAGGCTCTACTCGCCCGTAGGACACTTGTCCATTTTTCATCTCCCTTTTCTTATTTCTTTCTTTTTTTATGAATACAACTGTTGACGGTCACTAACGACACATTTTTAATGTCAACATTCTACCAATAAGGGGTGAAACTATACCTTACTACACACATATACATTTATTATTGACATAATTCCACTTGTAGTGTCCAAATTATTATTGTGCAGATTTATATAAGAAACAAGTGGAATTTGTACCAAAAGGCGCCCCTCGAAAGCGCATTCACGAAGAACATCAAGCCCAAGGGAGAAATGGACCAAACACGCAGAATCGGGCCGAGCAAACACCGCCACACAACTTTTCAAGCCCAAACACGCCCGACTGCCAAGGCGCGCCGGCCGAACAGAACCCAGACAGTGCGCTACAAGACCACCACAGTGCGCCGCACCCATCCCCGAGGCGGGTTCGGGCCCAACTTCGGGGAGGCGGTTCGTTACCTTCCATAATCGGGTCGTGCCGACGTTTGGATGGTCGGTTCAAGCAGATTTGGAAGGTGTCCAAGGACGGTTTTGGCTCTTTCCATGTGGGGAGGGACATTTTCCAATAAGCCCCTCTCCTCTACCTATAAAAAGAGGCCCTCTCCCTCATTGTAACACACACCACACAATGTAGCCTCTCTCTCTTCTTCTTCTTCTTCTTCCTCTCCCTTTCTTCTTCTTTCTTCTTCTTCTTTCTTTCTTCTTCTTCTTCTTTTTCTTCTTCTTAGTTTGTACTTAGGAGGAGTTTGGCAAGGATTAATAAAGGAGAGCAAGACATTTTGGAGCTATTCGGTATGATCAATTTAGAGTTCTTCATCTTGTTCTTGTTTTCTACTTATCAATGTAGTCATGTTCTTGAATTAGAGCAAAGTCCTTATGACATAATCTTGATTGATGAACTAGTATATAGTTTTTATATCATGATCTTGTCTTATGGAACATCGTGCTTAATTTATCATACATACATGTTTAGACCAAGAGCTAGATCGATATGATGAGTTCTACCTAGAGTTAGACTTGGTTGATGTTGGGTTCGCGGGATTGATAGTCGTTCCTTCGGGCGGTGCTGCTCGTAGAAGGACCTCCGGGGACCGGGTAAGCCTTGTATACACGGCGAGTAATAATCACTAGTGTAGACGTGGTGTCTAGACTAAGGGTTTTCTATCTTTTGTGGCGCATCCCACGGTTGAGGGGTAGGCGGCCGGGTTGTGACGGCATTGTCCGTCCCTTGTAATCCCCCACGTTCGGGTGTGGCGCAATGCAATTGCCGGACATTGTCCTTTGGGCGTGGGCGGTGCCGAAGTAATTCGCAGAGACCTTGGCTTTCTTGAATTAGAATCTCTAACGATAAAAACATGTGTGTATCTGCTATCTTGACATGACTATCTAGGATATGCCCGCTCCATGTTAGACTTATTCTTTTATTCATTCTTTTACCTTTATCCTTGAGATTGGCTTGAGTGTGTGTGTCAAGTTATCCTATTACCTATCCTATTTTACCCCTATTATGAGCATTGATCTATTATACATTCGTGTCATCTTGACCATGTCCGAATTAGAGACTTTTACACCATGCCTTCCTTTGGGAAAAATATAAATAACGATACCCTGAATACTTCCGGGTGAAATGCTACAATGATAGATCCGTGTGCGCTTGCGGATGAATATCTTATTTGGCAAGATCTATCACCGTTAATGTACCTAGTGTTATCACCGACTTCGGTGGTTTCACTTAGGAATATCAACGGCGCATTTAAAGCGCCGTTATTAGAGATGGGTTCTAAACCTGTTTCTAGTGATTGCGCTTAAGAAATGCAACAACAACCCAAGCCTCATTTTTCATCATTTTTTTTTCTTTTGGAGAGACAAGTAACAAGAACTATGAGCATTATAGCAATGATGGGCTTTTTGTGGAATATGATGGATGCATACTTCAAAAATAGAAATAGCATATATGAGTGGAGTGTAAGTTGTAAGAGGTATATATATGGTAAGAACACTACGTCATCTGAGGAACTCATCATGTAGCACTTTTAGTTTTTAAAGAAAATTCTCCGGACTCTAGTATCACTAGGAACAAGATAAATAGCAGCTCAACCTTTCATATATCATATCCGTCAATCACCTAGACTTAGATCAAGCATTTGCTACCCACAAGTTTTCAAATACAAAGCAAGTCATGTGTCAACACAATTTTTTTTCTTTCTTTTTTTTTTTAGAAACTTGGGAGAATTCAAAGTTGAAAACTAGGTACGTGTAAGGAATTACAAGCAGAGCAACTATTCATCATTTCCATACTTAAGGTTATTTTATTTGAGCAAAAGCAAACTGGTGAATACTCCCTCTAGATCATTTATTCTCAAACTCTAACAAAGACTCTTTTTTAAACACTAGACTCTTATCAAACAAAGGAAAAAGATAAATAGCCCGATAAAATATAGTAAAGAGATACTTATCGTGATAACTGGGGTGCTCTCCCCCAAGCTAGATTGACATGTCGGGATGTTGATGATGTGGAAATTGAAGTAGACAGCAATGAGGGTGTCATCCTATCATGTCTTTTTTCCCATGAATCCTGCAAAAACTCAAATAGACAACAAAGCTTGTGGAACTAAATTAAAGGTTAAGCAATTAAGCATTAGTTGTCTAGAGTGTTCTAATATAATAATCATATAAACTCAATTACATCTAGCTCCTCAACCATGTTGATTTGTGGCTCTAAGTAAACTTTCAAGCGTCGTCCATTTACCTTGAACGTGTTACCTGTATCATCTTGGATGGTGATGGCTCCATGCGTTGACGTGTCAACGACATTATATGGTCCATCCCACTTACTTCGCAACTTACCATGTCCAAAGAGCTTTACTCTTGAATTGAATAGTAGAACTTTGTCTCCAGGCTTGAACTCCTTGTACTTGATTCTCTTACCATGCCATCTTTTGGTTCTCTCTTTGTAGATCTTGGCATTGTGATAAACCTTTTCTCTCCATTCTTCTAGCTCAGATAGTTGCATCAGACGCTTCTCGCCAGCTAGGTGGAGATCCATGTTCCATTTCTTGATTGCCCAATGAGCCTTGAACTCCAATTCAACAGGCAAATGGCATGTTTTTCCATATACAAGTTGATAAGGTGACATGCCTATAGGTGTCTTGTATGCGAGTTCGGTAAGCCCACGATTGCATCTGGAAGCTGGTCCTTCCATGACTTCCCCATCTCATCCACAGTCTTTTGCGAATAATATTCTTGATTTGTTTATTAGATGTTTCTCGCTTGTCCACTAGTTTGAGGATGGTATGGTGTTGCAACGTTATGACGAATCCCATGATCGACTAAATATTTACGGAAGACCTTATCAATGAAATGGGATCCTCCATCGCTTATAACCATCCTGGGGTGTACCAAAACGAGGAAATATGATTTCATGGAAGATTTTCTTTGCATGTTTTGAATCACTCGTTCGACATGGCATTGCTTCTACCCATTTGGATACATAGTCTACGGCCACTAAGATGTACTCGAAATTTCAGGACTTGGGAAATGGTCCCATATAATCAATTCCCCAAACATCAAATAGTTCAATTTGGAGATTGTTTATGAGAGGCATTGCATTTCTTGTATTTATGTTTCCATGCTTTTGGCATCCGTGGCATCTTCGACAAATTCCTTTGTATCCGCATACATCGTTGGCGAAAAACCACTTTGCGGATCTTGGCATGCATCCGGAATGCTCCATAATGTCCTCCATATGGCGAGGCGTGACATCTTTCCATAATTCAAGTAGCCTCACCATAGGAACACATCTTCTCAACAACCCATCGGTGCAAACTCGGAAAAGATAAGGCTCATCCCATAGGTGATGGCGACTCTCATAGACTAGTTTTTTTTTGTCTACACCGGGTGGGACATATCCTCGTCACTATAAAGTTCACGATATTTGCATACCATGGATCGGGTGTGTTATCATGAGCAAGGTGTCGTCCCTTAGATAATCATCGATGGGTAGCTCATGTGTCTCCTAGTATGGAATCCTAGACAAGTGATCAGCTACCGAATTCTCTACTCCCTTTTTATCTCGGTTTCTAAGTCAAACTCTTGGAGTAGAAGAATCCATCGAAGTAGCCGAGGCTTAGCATCTTTCTTAGTGAGGAGGTACTTAAGAGCAGCATGATCTGTGTAAACTATTACCTTTGCCCCCACTAAATAAGATCTAAACTTGTCTATAGCAAAGACAACAGCCAACAACACTCTTTTTCGATTGGTATAATAATTGATCATTGCTCGCACAAGGTTTTGCTAGCATAGGATATTGCATAATGCTTCTTATCCTTGGTTTGGCCTAAAAACACCAACCAACCGAAAAGTCGCTAGCATCACACATGATCTCAAAAAGGAAGCTTCCAATCGGTGGTTGAATAATTGGAGCTGAAAATGAGTGCTCTTTTAAGGATTTGGAAAGATTCATGGCACTCATTACTAAAGATGAAAGGTGCATCTTTAGCTAAGAGACTAGTCGAGGGTCTAGCGATTTGAGAGAAATCTTTGATAAAGCGCCTATAGAACCCCCAGCATTTCCTAAGAAGCTTCGGACTCCTTTCACATTTGTGGGAGGTGGAAGTTGTTCAATAACTTCAATCTTTGCTCTATCCACCTCTACCCCACGTTCGACACACCTTGTGTCCAAGTACTATTCCTTCCTGAACCATAAAATGGCATTTCTCCCAGTTCAAGACTAAAGAATTTTCTTCACACCTTTGTAAGACTTTATCTAAATTCTCCAAGAAATCATCAAAAGTTTTGCCATAGACGAGTGAAATCGTCCATGAACATTTCCATGATTTTCTCGATCATATCGGAGAAAATAGACATCATGCACCGTTGGAAAGAAGCCGGAGCATTGCATAATCCGAACGACAATCGTCGGTATCGCGTAAGTTCCATACGGGCATGTAAAAGTGGTCTTACTTTGGTCACAGGGGTGGATTGGAATTTGATGATAACGGAATAACCATCAAGGAAACAATAGAAAGAATGATTTGCAAGCCGTTCCAACATTTCATCAATGAAGGGTAACGAAAAGTGATCTTTCTTTGTAGCCTTGTTGAGTTTTCGGTAATCAATGCACATGCACCACCCCTGTGATGGTTTGTTGAGGTATGAGTTCATTCTTCTCATTCCTAACGGCCGTCATTCCTTCCTTCTTTGGCACAACTTGGGACAGGGGCTAACCCACTCGCTATGTGGCACGTGATAAATAATCCCAAATGGTAGGAGCTTAAGGACTTCTTTATTAACAACTTCTTTTATAGCTCTATTAAGTCTCAAGGCGTTGTGGTTCCCTAGAGGGTGATGCATCCGGATCAATAGGGATACGATGTGTGCGCGAGTTTGGGGCTAATTCTTATGAGATCTCCAAGTGAGTAGCCTATGGCTTTTTTATGTCTTTCTAGAACGTTGACAAGTTTATTAGTCTCTTCATGGGAAAGCTTGTCACCGATAATGGCGGAGAGTTTCGATTATTATGGAGGAAGACATATTTTTAAGCCGGGAGGAAGTGGTTTTAGTTCTATTGGAGGAGGTGGAGGTTGATCAGTTTCGTCTAGCTCAATGGGTTCTACCAACTCTTCTTCTTCTTCTTCAACGAAGTGTTCAATGTCGAAGGATGGTTGGGCCATCTCTTGTAGAGATGCCATTAAGACCTCCTCAATAGGGTCTTGTTCGGTCCGGATTCCACTATCGTATTAATAGATCGATCAAGAGGAATAGTCATGGTGGAATTCCCAACCTTGAAGTCTAAGTGACCTCGCAATGGTTCTTCCTGTAAAAGTCTCATGATTGGTTTGCCAATCAAGAGATCAACTTCTGAGATGTCATAACTATGAAAATCTAAACATAACTCAGAGTTGTTGATTCTTGTAAGTGCAATCAAGCTCTAAGTGGGTTTTGGCGTTGATGACCACCCCAATTAGAGGACTAATGAGATTTACTGAAGATGACATGCGGGGGAATAAAAAGTGGAGTTGATGTACAGGTCCAAAGGCACCAATTAAGCTAGACGATGGTGTTTCCAGATCAAGGCGTTTAAATTATTTCTTATTTTGAATCTTGAGTTTAGGAAATGCCGTACTATCAAGAGGAATGCTAGAGTTCTCGGGTACCTGTGGACCAAGTGCTCTAATCATCAAATCAGACACAAAACACAACTCCAAACCTGACAAGCCAGCTTTTCTACACTGTTCTACTCTTACTGTCAGTCGGTTACGCTGGTAAGCTGGCGATGCGGCGCATTAGTCTTGGCGATTAGGCGCCCTGCAGTGTCTTGCGGCGTGGCAAATCTTGGCGGTGCCACACTTAAATCGCACCGTTGGGTCCGTGGGGTATAAATACCCATCCTACCCCTCCCACAACGGTCACCGGCTCACTCTTCCTTTTCCTCCCGACCCGAACGGCCGGGAGCACCTCTTGCTCTCACTCTCTCTCCTCCATTGAAGCACCTTGAGCTCCCCACTCAATCCCTCATTTCCCACCAGGGATTCTTGAGGAAAAAGTCAGAAACTTCGATTGGAGACCGGATCTACTACTTCCCCCACTCAAAAGTGCATTTGGTTCACGTTTGGCCGGAACCCTAGGGTTCTTTACTCTTGGAGCTTGCTCCTAGACGGCTAGGCATCGCCCTTGAGCTTGCCCCCTTCGTGTGGCAGCCTTGGGAGGTTTGTAACCTCACTACAACAGCAATATATTACCCCACATCTCTAGGGTTAACTTCCTAGACTTGTGATCGAGGGAAAAAGCAAACCGGTGGGCAAGCTAAGCCTTGTGTGGCAACCTCAACAACGTGGACGTAGCCCAGCCTGTGTGGCGCGGTGAACCACGGGTCAAATCCTTGTGTCACTTGTGTTCTTTACTTTGTTGCATATTTATATTGTTGAGAAAGGGCTTCGACCCGATCTACCTTGTTGCAGGGTTTCTGTCACCTCTGGATATATTTACGTGAAGTACTTGTGTGCAGGAACCTAGGTGAATCACAGGTGCAAAGAGCTCAGCTCTCAGATTCAGTTCAGAGCCACCTGCCGGGTGACTTGCGGTAGTGCCGCTCGTGGGCCTTGGCGGTGGTGCGCCCCCTACTTACTTTCGGCCGAGCCTCGGTTTGCGATTCTCTGTCTCTGTCGATTATTTACATCAGCGGTGCAGCGCATCTCTATCTTGATAGTGCATTTGAGTTTTAACAGATGGATTTTAAGGGGTAAGCCTATTCACCCCCCCTCTAGGCTTCCATCAGATCCTTCAATTCTAACAGGAATAGCCCTTAAAACTCCATGGCTTTCAAGAATAAATCCCGATGGACCTTGTAAAAGTTTTTATGATGGAGTTAAGGACGTGTCGGGATAAAGAATATCAGCTAACTCTTTTGAAATAATGTTTATCCGGACAGAAGGATTGCAGTGGACTTTTCTAGCAGACCCCCAAATTTGTTTCAACAACCAAAATATTAGAAGAATCAACTGGAAGTTCCAATTCGGTTGCATGTTCCTCCTCTATTGGTTCGGGGCTTGGTTCGACTTCTTCTTCGGGAATTCATCATAGATGCCGGTGTATGGGGTGTTTTCAAGGATTCTCTCAAGAATGGCTTTTCCCTCACTAGCAATTTTATGTGAGAATGAATCTCCTGAAGCGATGTCTAGATGCAGTGCAACTTCCTTATTAAGGCCAAGGTAAAAATGATAGTACAGGACATGGTCTGGTAAGGAAAGGTTTGGGCTGGAAGTGGTAAGGCTCGTGAATCTAGCCCAGGCTGTTCCGAGAGTCTCCTTCTCTTATTGTTTAAATGTAAGCACTTCAAGTCTAAGTTACGCAATTTTATAAAGTGGGAAGAAAAGCACGGCAAAATTTTTCTAGAAGTTCTTCCCAATTTCCATTTACGCTTCTTCTGAGAATGAGCATACCACTTTTTCGCTCTTCCCTTAAGGGAGAACGGAAATAACTTCCATTTAATGGTCTCTTGTGTCATGCCGGGAATACCCCGACAAGAACACAACTGCTTTCGAATTCTTTAAGGTGTGTGTATGGATCTTCATCCGCTAAACCGGAGAAGGATTGCTCTTGCACCTTGGCTATTAGAGCGGGGCTGAAGCTCATAGCCATCTGTAAGAATGGGGTGTTATGATGGTGGAGGCTCAACAAGTCGCCCTTTGGAGCAAAGAATTTATAGATTGGAGTGAAATCCATATGGAAGGGATAGTGGTAAAAGAGAAAAAATAAAAGGACGAACTTGGTTCGAGATTAGCACATCTACCGTTCCCAAGAACGGCTCCCGAAGCTTGTTGGTATAAATTAACGCACACGAAAATGCGCAAGCGCCGCGGATATCGGTAGCTTTCACCGAGAGTATTCCAAGGTATCGATTTCCACGGGGAACGTGAAGTGTACTAATCAAGATAATAAGTTGTCCAAGGATAACTATAGGTTTATGGGGAGAGAGAAAAGTTTCTAAAGCTTCTCTAATAGATCTAGGAATCAAAGATACTTCAAGATTTATTTATTATGGGACATCAAAACACTAGCCACGAAAAGGGATGAGAAGGGGGGCTAGGAAGCTCCGACTACGGTCCTACAAACACCAATCCGAGCGTGGTGGAATACGTCGGCCGTCGGGGCACCACCACCAGGGGCTACCACAAACTATCCGGTGGGATTGGGTGCAATTCCGGGTAACCACTAGACTAAGCACCACGCCTAATCTAATAATTACTACTCTAGTGTTGCAAAGACTAGAGCACCTAGTGCAAGCGGGAATCTTAATAAATAAACTAGAAGTAAATGCTGAATGAATGTAAATAGAGAGCTTAGAATTAATAAATGAAGAACCTGGAGATTCGTTGAAGACGAACTAGTTGCTGCAAGATTACAATGTTGATGAAGATCCGACAAGTCCGGCTCTTCAACTCTCTCCTCTTCTCTCTCCTTGATCTAGTTACAACTAGATGAACTAGTTGAACTAGATGAACTAGACAACTAGACAACTAGAGGGATCTCTCTTCTAAATGAAACCCTAACTTTTGCTCTGTAGATAACTAATGAAAGATAATGAGAGAGATAAGCCTTGGGGTCGAGCCTGGGGCTGCTTATATAGTCCTTGGCAATGAACGACGACCATTGGATCAAACCGACCTTGGCAACGGTGTAGATACAACCTCAAGGTCGGTTACAAACCGACCTAGAAAGATGAAGCTGATTGGCTACTGTAGCCTAGCGGTCGAAATGCCAAAATAGGCCGGCCGCCAGTGGGTAGAACCCTCTCGGCCTCTCGTTTCTTCTGGTGTCTTCTAGTACCTTCTAGAGTGTTTTAGTCCACATTTTGGGTCGAGTTACTTCACAGTCAAGTCTTGCCATTGTATGAGATGTATATTCCGGAACTTTCTCGATTCTTCTCTACATTTATCTCGTTAAGTCTCTGAAAATATATAAATCACCAAAGCTCGTGGAATTATGTTAGTAAAGCCCCTAGACTTATGTTGATATTCATTTTATGCCCATATTTCATGTTTAGTTGACTATTAATATTATGATATAATAGGTGTCAACAACGGGCATCGTCTGTAAGGGCGAGGAACGTCTTGGCGCCATGAACCTGTGGGTGGAGGGGCGTGGCGGCAAAGCACTCGCATCTTGCCGGCGAGTGTAGGATCCGCGACGAGTGTAGGAGGTTGTTTGTGCAAGCACAAGCGGGGGTGGTGGGCATGAGTAGCGAGTGGACTCGCTTGAATCTATGTATATGTTGATGATGACGACAATGCACCCATGCATTACATTATGTGATCTATCTTACTTTTTGGTGCGTGATGGATGATTATGTGGTAATTCGTGTTATATTCATTCATGTTTGCGATGACGCGCCCGCGACCATGCGAGGCATGGCCGCCGCGAGCACCTCGGCGTTGCTAGCTAGCTAGCCGCCTCCGTTATGAACTCTCTCCCTTCTTTCTTACCTTGCCACCTCGTGGCTCGTCGGCTTGAGCGGTTATGCACATGCCGTTGACGGCGCCTTTGAACGCTTCGCGTGTCGCCGGTTCACGCCGCCCGCGTTCAATCGTTCTCCACGGCAACCCTTCTCGGACCCGTCCCCTCCTGCATCGCCCGAGTCTTGAAGCATCTACACTTTGTGTTTACGTGCTTTTCATCCCGTCCATTTAACCTCGGCCAGTCCTCGTCGGTCGGAGTGTCGCTCCCCCTCCGCCGTGCCGCCCGCCACCGTCGGCGTCAAACTAGGTACCGCCTAAACCCGCTCATCCGATAGCAAAGATAGGAACGCTAGGTTCTCACGGGGATCACGGTGGTGGTCCTCCCGTCACTAGAGGCCTCATCTCCGGTGACATCTTGCACGCCGGTGTGCCGCCATGTCGGAGACCTCTAGGGCTCAAGAACCCTAATTTTTCTTTTTCTTTTTTATTATAATCTATAGTTACAACTTGTAACGGTCATTCTCCCTCATCGTAACTCCAAATGTGATGATTTTTCTTTCTACGATTTTGTAAAATAATGATGTGTCAAGCTACTTATTCTTCTTTTGCTACTACTTTTGTCACGTTTGGTGGATAACATTTGAAATTTGAATTTCAAAAATTACAACTTCACGTAACATTTTTGGAGCATCTAATGATTTCAAAGATAAGAAGTCATGAACATAAAAGTTGAAGAATAATTCTTAAGTCGCACATCTTTTATATTGGTTATTTCTTCATCCCCGTAACATTATTCACAAGATTTACACATGTCTCGTAGAGTTGACAAACCTTGTAGAGAGATTTCTAAGATTTGTGAACAATGTCACTAGCACTATGTCGGATGGGGAAACAATTAACCAAAACAAGAATTGTAGATCTTGCTAAGTTATGAAACACTCTAATTTAAAACTTTTGATTTGTATTATCTTGTAAAGGAAAACTAGGTCTCAATTTCAAAAAAAAAAAATTCAAATTTAAATGTTTTTAGTGACCTCGGATAGACAAGAAACTACGAGATATAATGATTGCAGTTCTCAAATGTCCATGAAACTTTGTAGTTTACAACTTTTTGATTTGAGATCATATGCATGATGTATAGCGCATGATGTAGCTCTGATGATCTCGATTGAACAAGCTTAATTTGATTTTGATCATATGCATGGTGAAAGTTGAAAAGATCCAGCTGAGTATGCATGAAAACTGAGATATTTTATTAGTTATAACCCTACATTGTGTTATATTTTTCCAAATTTGTGATGTTTGGATGTTTGATTTCAGTTGAAATGATTAGGGAATTAACCGAGTCTTTGGAAAAATACAACTCTCGTATAGTAAGTTTTACATACCCGTGCTGGGAAAACGTTTGGCTGGTGTTAGCTGGTCGGTGCTGATTTGTTGTGAGAGAAAAAAAAAAATGCTGGTGCTGGCTGGCAGTCCTGGATAGGTTCCTGGACCTGTTCTGGCAGAATTATCTGAAAAAAGAGCCGCACCAGGGTTCCGGCCTCCAACCTGGATGCGTAGGCGTGGAGTGCGGCATCCGAGGCGGGCCACGGCCGGACAAGCAAAGGGAACAAGTATGCGCATGGGAGGGAGAGACCACCGGTGGTGGGCCCCATGATTCCAACTACCTACAAAATGTTATACTCCAAACCAAAAGCGAAATTAAATTTTGATTACACCATTGAATTTGAATAAATCCTTCAAAACAAGATCTCACATGGATATATTTAGATAAAATTATAAGTGGACCCCAATCGATGGTAGTTGATATAGTAGAGTAGAGATATATCGACACTCATATGTTCCTTTATTTACTTGGAACAATTGTGCAACTGCCCCTTTTACGGAGTCTAATTGCTCGTTTGCCCCTACTTGGGGCATTTGCGCAATGGAAAACCAAAAACGAGGGCAAGCGAGCAAAGTTTAAAAAACGAGGGGCAAGCGGGCAATTAGACTCTAGAATAGGGAACCTCTATACATCCCGGTGTGGTAAGATTCTCTCCTTTACTGACACTTTCTCCCGCACCCATCTCTTCTATATCTCTATACCAATAATTGCTAGGTCCACTTATAATTTTATCTAAATATATTCATGTGTGATCCTGTTTTGAAGGATTTATTGAAACAAATTTAATTTGGATTTTTGGTTTGTGAGTTATAACGTTTTTAAGTTTGGTTCATGGGACTAGGGACTAGAGATTAGTAGTCTCTCCCAAGAGTCTTTTGAAATTGGGACTAATTGGGACTAAAAATTAGTCCCTACTAGTCCTCATGTTTGGTAATTTAGGGACTTAAATGAGACTAAAAATTACGGCAATACTTAAAATCGTGGAGCCCATCGGCGGCGCTCTCTCTCAACCTTTTCCCTCCTCACTCACGCATGCGCCAAGCGAGGGGGCCAGCGGGCCCAAGGCCTCCGACATGAGTGCGGATAGATGTTGTGAGAGAAAAAGCACCTGTTGAACCAGCCCGGCCGAACAAGCCGGGACGGAACGACAATGGCGGATGTGGGCCCTATTCTAGAACGAGGTGCGTGGGATACGCAGAGGATTCGCATGCAAGGGTGTGGTTGTGGTGTGGCGGAGCGGGCGTAGAGGAGCTCGCACTTCGCGTCGCGGCGCCCATGGAGGAGCGGCGTGTGACATTGTTCACAAGATTTACACTTTGTGGAGGAGCGGCGTGTGACATTGTTCACAAGATTTACACTTTTTTTTTTGCGGAGTTCACATTCACAAGATTTACACGATTATTTTTGTCCGTATTTGTCGAATCCCATTTTTATGCGTTAGTAGATACAAGGGTTTTTCTGTCGGTTTCCGAGTAAGCCCGTTTCCACCTGAAATTGACCCGTATTTAATCCGCTTTTTCAAGACGTTTTTAATCTCCATAAGTTAGTAGTATGTCTAAAAATTTATATGTTCAAAAACAATATAATCACTGATTATGCACGTTAACAAGCTAACATAAGGCGTACCATTGAATATTGGACTAATAACTTCGTATGTGTACATTATTTTATGACTTTGTCCATGTATACTGAGAATATTTGATCGCGTTATTCTTTTTCGGCTCAACTTCCGTATTGGTTCGTTTCCGTACTTTTACGATATTCCGATTCTATTTCGTACCGCATTTTCGAACTCAATCCCGCCGCATAAAATGACGTTTTTTCCGTCCATTTTCATCCGTAGGGCCAACACCGATGTTGCGGGGAGATCGGCGCGACCACCGTGCGAAACAGGCAAAGGCGCCGACTCGACAGCTTTTTGTGTGTACGAAGATGCGGGACCTGTGGGCAATTAAAAATCATCAAAACCTGTTCAAATTTATAGAATCTGAAACCTCCCGCCACACCATTTATAGAATAAAAATGAGTACGATAGTATTCTCGTCCACTCGTTTCTAAATTTGTGCTTTGTTTGGATTGGAAAAAAAATATACTATAGTAAGTACTCCTGTCTTTGTATGGAGTGCTAAGTTCTGAGGGCTTCGTCTTTGGGAAAAGGAGTGCGTATGTAGAAGTCTGATAGTACTAAGTCTGTAGGCGTCCGTCGCTCGTTCTCGTCTTCCCGATCGATGCCTCGTCATTCGAGACGGGCATCCATCACGGCAGCGAGTGCGGTCGCGGTCCGGAGCACCTGCGCCGCTTTGCACGTGGGCCCTATTCTGAAGGATTAGCATGCAAGGGTGTGGATATGATCGGCCGCGTGTCGCGGTTATAGAAGCGCCCGGCGTGGGTGGACACCTAGTCACGCGTCGTCAAGAAAAGGCGCCGCCCTAGTTTTTCGATCGCGACGGTCGTGTCGACCGCGGCCGAGTGCACCGCCCCGCCCCGCCATGGTCCTTCCCGCAAAGGCCTTCCCACTCAAGAACTCGATTTTTCTTTTTTTAATCTGTGGCCAAAACTTGTGACTCGTCTTTCTCCCTCGTAGTAACTCCAAATGTGATGGTTTTTCTTTCTATTTTTTTAAAAATGCTTTACCAGATATTATATTCTTACTACTATTACTTTTGTCATGTTTTATTGGAAACATTTGAAATTTGAATTTCAAAAATTACCACCACTTCGCATAAACATTTTTGGAGCATCTAATGATTTCGGCGGAAAGAAGTCAAGCACATAAAAGTTGTATAACTTCTTAAGATGTACCCTCCGTTCGAAATTATAGTTCGCTTTGACTTTTCGACCCTAAGTTTGACCACTCGTCTTATTCAAAAAATTTGCACAAAAAAAGTCAAATTTAAGTCATTCTTAAATACCATTTGTTAATAAAGAAAGCTATAATAAAATAAGAGATATTTTGCATAAATGTTTGAATAAGACGAGTGGTCAAAGTTGGGGTTGAAAAAGTCAAACAAACTACAATTTGGAAATGATTTAGTACACCTTTTATATATATTGGCCATTTCTTCATCCGACGATGTCACGGTAACATTGTTCACATGATTTACACATTCTCATATATAGTTGATGAAACTAGGAGAGAGATTTCTAAGATTTGTGACCAATGTCACTAGCACTATGTCGGATGGGGAAACAAACCAAAAATAAGAATTGTAGATCATGCTAATTTATGAAACTCTTTGGTTTCAATCTTTTTGTTTTGACATTACTCCATCTTGTAAAGGAAAACTAGGTCTCAATTTAAAAAATGAAAAATTGAAATTTAAATGTTTTAATTGACCAAGGATGCACAAACCACCAATATAATTAGCGATTATTGTTCTCAAATATCCATGAAACTTTTCTAGTTTATGTACATCTTTTTGATTTGGGATTTGAGATCATCTTGTCATGGAAAACAAATGTACTAATAGTATGAAAACATTTATCTTACGGACTCGCACTTGGATAGCGTGTCCGCCCATTTCCTTCGCTCCACCTCGGCCGTCAGCCGTCTCACTTTTTAAAATCACCACGTCTCCTACATCGGGCTACACACTGGCAATATTGCCGCTCACATCCGGCGCCGGTTATCTTTACCGGCCGTCGCCGGTGACATCGACGGGATGGAGGAGGGCCTTCAAGTGGAATCGCCCTTTGGACTTTGCTACTAAGAGCTTCCACAAAAAACCAATGTCGTCTTGCCAAGTCCACGGGAGCCATTCCACTTCATGCCCCTCCGATACCCTCCGCGTTCAGCCGCATGCCGCCTCGATTCTAGTCTTTCTTTGGCAAGTCGGGCGCGTTGTAGTCTACATCCACTCTCGTGAACGCCGGGTGATTGGGTGGCCTGCGATGTGCCGCGGCCGACTCCGCGTCCAACCCACACGGGACGTCGCCCGTCGGCACACCACAAAAGGCCCGATCACGGGAGTTTAGGAGAGTGTAGCCCTCTCGAATGAAACCGCCAAATATGCTCTTACTCGGAACGTGAACACCGGTGCCGCGGACGTCGATCGTGCCGGTAGGTGTGTTGCGGAGATCAAAGGCAACCACCGAGCGACGGCTTGGACGCGAGAAGAACATCCATTGTACCTTGTACACATTATGGAATTTTAGGTCGGGTGACTTGGCGGCGCATATGATCCGTGGCGTGCGACCTGCTCTATAGCCCAAATGGTGCCTCGCCATGACGGGCATCGCTGATGATGAAAACCCCGACATGCGTTTTATTAGTTGTGATAACTTAGTGTAATACTGTTGTCAAAAAAAACTTCGCGTGTATAATACGTAGTACATGTGTGCATGTGTGATTGCTTTGCGTCAATTTGATGGAAGCCGTTCGGCACGATCACGCGATCACGCATGCACGCGGAAGTCAAAGGTGCCATGCCATGAGGCCCCACTCGCCTTTTGCCGACGGACGCGTGTGAGGAGCCGGGGAAGCCGCGACTCGACAGTTTCGTGTGTGCATGAACAAGGGCTCGTGTCCCGTCCGTCGCCGTCCTTGATCGGCCCATCAATCGGTGCCTCGCCGATCGAGACCGATCGATTCGATGACACCGGCAATGGCGGGCGTGCGCCCGGTTTGTAGCGAGGTGTGTAGGATACGCAAAGTATACGCATGCAAAGGTGTGTGCATGTCTCATGGAAACAAAATTATAGACTCTAGTTTAATTTGGAAACGTAAGTATTATTTCTATGAAAAAATGTTTGCGTCGGTAGTAAATGGCGCCGCCTAAATAAATTATTGCAGTCACGTTTCAAGGGTCATGTCGTCCCTCGATCTCTCGCCCACCGGACGCGCACCCACATTTGATTTACCGCCCACCAATTCCGGCGGGTTGCTAACAAAACAACCGACGATCACATGAAGATGCATATTACGTTCAACATAAGGAAGGCATAAACACACGTACTAGTACATTACAATATAATAAATATTACGTTCAACATAATGTAAACACAAGTAGTAGTATATACTACTACATTACAATATATACTATCAAATAAAGTTGAAGAACTAGCTAATGATATCAAATCGATCGCTCGGTAGCGCGCCGCCGCCCCGTGGCCGGCCGCCCGCGCGGCGTCGTCATCAATCTCACATCCTGGCGATGGCGTACATCACCGTGCTCTCAAGGCCCCGGCGTCCGAGAGGTCAAACTCATGCATGATGCGGCACCGAGCGCTGCGATCGGGCGACTTTGGGGGTGACGGGCTCGGGCCCATACCTCTTGCATCCCTCCCGGCCATGTACGGGCGCGTGGCTATCCTTGGCGGCGGCGTGGCCGCCGTTCCGTCGCGGTAAGGAAACCTTTGGGCCGGGGCGCAATGTCCTTGAGGTCCTGCTTGACCTTGGAGTGCGGCGTGTCGAAGGCCCTCCCACCGGCCGTCGGGGGCGGGGCGGCGCCGCCGATGATTCCATGGAGCGGCACCCGGTAGCGTCGGGGTCCGTGGGGTTCGACGCCGGTACTTTAGCATCACCAAGAAGTAAGCGGCGCGGGTCCCGGCGTCCTTGGCTTGCTTGACGAGCGACCCGCGCGGGGATCCGGCGGCTAGAGTCTTCCTTCGCGCCGACGACCAGCCCGCCTCTGTGTCCATCAACCGCGCATCCCTGGCGTAGCATATGGCCTCGGATGACCGGCCTCGAGGAAGCGCTTATCCAATTGCTCCCCAGCTCGAGGACTTCCCGGCGTGGTCGCGCCTACCCCGTAGATTACGAGACGACGGAGCGACACGAGCCGGATCATGTCGTCCACGGTCGGTGAAGAGGATCCGCAACTTCGGCCAGACTTGACGAATGTACAAGTAGATTCATGGAGAAAAGAAATCCGTCGGGCTCCTTGCGGTGCACGAAGATCTCGTCAGACGGATCATCTCGGCGTATCAAAAGGAAGCAAGTAAATCGCCGCCCGCGTCATCTTGCCTTGCCTTCTTCAAAGTGGCCTTTCCGCCATTCTTAGATCAATCGACTAGGCCCCTAGCCGGCTTCACTACCCTCCCGCCCGCTTTTGCTTGTATTTAACATCTACTTGGCGCCTCCTCCGAGAACAGGCGGGAGGTGTGCGTTCCAAGCGCGAACCGGCGGGCGGTTCGCCGGGGCAACCAACCCGGTCCAACGGGACTGGATTTTTTTTTTAATAAATAAGAAACGAAATACTACAAAAGGAAAAATAAAGTAAAAAAAGAGTTGGTTCCCATCTCTACACCATGTGTTTACAAAAAAATAACCGTCTCTACGGTCATGTTTTGGAAACAAGATTGCACACGTGCATCCCGCTCTCTTGTACTCGTAAAGAAAGAAAGAGTGATGCCGTCGGTGCAACACATCCCTCTCCACTCCAAACTCAAGTCGTGCTCGTGCGATCGTGCTTATTACCTCCGTTCCACAAAACATGCAACTATGGCGGGTTTCGTGTCCATAAAAAACTACTACTTGTACTCCCTCTGTTTCAAAAAGCTTGCCACTATGGGAAGCGTGCGATCAAACTTTCTTAGCTTTGACTAGGTTTATAGAAAAATACACCCTCCGTCCCCACAAATAAAAGTTCGTTTTTGACCTCTACAATTCTTGTTTAATCATTCGTCTTATTTTAAATATTTATCCAATTAATAAAATAAATAAATTATTATGAAAGCATCTCTAACGATAAAACAAGTCATAACAAAATAACAAAAAAAAAAATTTAAAACTTTTTTTTTTTTGAAGACAGACGGTCAAACAAGGATTGTCAAGTAAAAAATGGACATTTTACGTGCAACATTTATATCTCCAAATAAATTTATTAAAAAAAAACTAGACTTAAAGATCTTTCCGATGATATTAATTACTTAGTAAAATATTAATATATTTTAATATATAATTACCAACGTTTAAAATACATTGACTTCTTGGGAAACGCGAGAATTGCATTTTTTTACTGATGCGAAGGGAGTACTAAATACTACTCTATTGATCACATTCAGATTAATTTATTAAAAAATACATCTCATAATCAATCTAATGATATTTATTTCATAACATAAATAATAACAGTTTTGTTTGATCGACGGATCTTATGCACTTTTTGGCACTATTATTCAAGCTAGCTAAGTTGAAATAGTGTCATACCGCGCTATTGTGGCGCCTTTGTTGACAAATTGATCAGCGTAGCCCAATTGTTAGTGATTGAGTGATTTCAAGAACTTTATGGTTGTTTGCTTATGTACTTGTCTTGATGCTTTTATGGTTGTTTGCTTTGAGGATAAGAACTTTATTATATGTTTATCGGTATCACTTATCAAATTATCACTTATCGATTATAATTATACACTTGTCCGATTTCCTATTTTTTTGAAACAAATAGCGTGCTATAGCGGCGCTATTGCGTGAAACCGCATCTTGGCCTTCGTTGCAAATAGCGCTATAGCGGCTATAGTGACGAAAACAGTCTCAATTTCATAGCACACAATCTAAAACGTGGGTTGTGATATACTTTATAATACATGTGTTATACGTTTCCAAATTTATGTGCATGTTTGATTGTTGCTGAAATGATGAGTGAAACAGAGGGACATGCAACTGAAATATGTCAAGTTTTCGTTTTTCTAGATTTTTAAAATTTAGATTCCTGATGGATTTCCAAAATCGAGACTCTAAATAAAATCAAATTTCCTATTGGGATCCTAGATTCTAGTAGCTGATTTCATCTCTTTTTGTTTACCCGATTCTTTCTATGTCCTTCATTCTCTTGCACTTCCTACAATATGGACGAGGGGCAAAATGGTAAAATGAAACTTCGAGAATCTGGCCGGAAGCGACTCATGTTTCTACATTGGTTTTTTTTTCCGTGATTCTAGAATCCAAGGTGATTTGTTATGAGAGAAAAAATACTGGCGGGCCGGCCGGATGGTGCTGATTTTGTTGTGAGAGAAAAGCACCGCTGGATGGTGGTGGGTGAACCCAAAACCCGAACAAATGCCACCTTGTCGCGAATGATGGCGGGCGTCTTGCCGTGTTGGCGGCGGCGATGTGGGAACTAGGATACGCATGCAAGGTGTGTGGATATGATCGGCCGTCTCATGGAAAAAATACTAGTATACTAGTACTATATGGAAAGGTCTGCGTCGGTAGTAAATGGCGCCGCCCTAAATTACGCCGGCTTCTGCTTGGCGTTTCACCGTGAGGGTCCGTCCATCTCTCTCGCCCACTCATACTAGTAGTACGTACTACTAAAAACTCTTCGCATTTACGCCCACCAATTTTGATCGGCGTGAATCTGTTCATCTTCCTTTTCCCCGGACCAAGAGCGCGGCGTAGAAAACGTGCCGCTACGCCTCGAGCCATGGAGAAACTTCCGCAGGGAGTTGCTTGAGCACATTGCGCTCAGCGTCGCCATGGCCCCATAGCATCCTATGGAGGGTCTCATGAATCTAAGGGCCACCTGTACCCGAGCACGAGGGCGTGCCGCCTCGCCTTAGTGGGATGTAGCATCCCGGCCCGGACTGGTATCTTTGGGGCGAAGACGGACGGGGGGGAGTCGCACTACTCGCGCGAGTTTCTCGCGAGTCTCATCACCGACTCGCCAAGTTCGGCAACACGGGAGGCGTGTTTCGGAGCGGGGCATGTCTACGTGTTCGTGGAAGGCCGCGGCACCGTCTCTCCCCGCCGCTCGACTTCTTTGGAACAAGCCGCCAACTCGGGGCATGAACTCGCTCGGTATGTGCGGCTCTTGCGCTCTCTGGCGGGAACGCCCCGCCGCCGATGATGACCATGCCCGAGAGGTGTTGCGGGAGGTGGAGCGCAACACGGCGCGGCGACAATGGCCCCACGGAAGACCGAGAATCTGTGCAATGCTCCGCGGACGGCGGTGGCGTCTTACACGATGACCTGGTGGTGCCCCATGCGGTGAGCCGCATCTTCCTCCTCGCCAAGCGGCGCCTCGCCGGGCGATCGCTCGGTAGCGGCGGGAACGTGTGGCGCCATCGGCCGGTGGTTGGAGGGCGCGTGGCGGCGGTACTCCCTATCTTTGCGGCGAGGAGTGTAGGATCCGCGGCGAGTGTAGGAGGTTGTTTGTGCAAGCGGGGTGGGCATGAGAAGCGAGTGGACTCGCATGAATCTATGTATATGTTGATGATGACGACAATGCACCCATGCATTGCATTATGTGATCTATATCTTACTTTTGGTGCGTGATGGATGATTATGTGGTAATTCGTGTTATATTCATTCATGTTTGCGATGACCGCCGCCCCGACCATGCAGCCATGGCCGCCGCGAGCACCTCCGGCGTTACTAGCTATGCGTGCCGTTGGCGGCGCCTTGGAATGCTTTGTCGTGTCCACCGGTTCCGCGCCGCCCGTGTTCAATGGTTCTCCACGGCGGCAACTCCTCTTGGACCTGTCCCCGCATCGCCGAGTCTTGAAGCGTCTACACTGCGTTTTACGATGCTTTCCATCCCGTCCATTTAACCTCGGCCGGTCCTGCGTCGGCGGAGTGTCGCTCCCGGCTCCGCCGTGCCGCCCGCCGTCGGCGTCAAACTCGGTACCGCCTAAACCCGCTCATCCGATAGCAAAGATAGGAACGCTAGGTTCTCACGGGGATCACGGTGGTGGTCCTCCCGTCGCTAGAGGCCTCATCTCCTTGACATCCGCGCAAGACGCCGGTGTGTCGCCACGTCGAGAGACCTCCGGGGCTCAAGAACCCTAATTTTTCTTTTTCTTTTTTATTAATCTATGGTTACACTTGTAACTGGTCTTTCTCCCTTATCGTAACTCCGGATGTGATGATTTTTCTTTCTACGATTTTGTAAAATAATGATGTGTCAACCTATTGTATTCTTCTTTGCTAATCCATTCCAAATTGTAGGTCGTTTTACTTTTTCAACCCTAACTTTGACCACTCGTCTTATTCAAAATTTTATGCAAAATATCACTTCTTTTGTTGTGGCATGCTTTATTATCAAATGTTCTTTAAGAATGACTTAAACTTGATTTGTTTTTGCACAATTTTTTGAATAAGACGAAAGTGGTCAAACTTGAGGTAAAAAAAGTCAAACGAATTATAATTTGAAATGGAGTACTACTTTTGTCACGTTTGGTGGATATTATTTGAAAGTTGAATTTCAAATATTTGAAGAGTTAACATTTGAAATTTGAAGTACTAGTATGGAGAGTACGGACTAAGTAAGATGCAAAACCATGGGGCCATGGGGCCATGGAGTACATTATTTAGGGGCGGGTGCCCGTGGGGCCATATGGTGTCACGAACACTCTGTAGTAGTAGTACTACTACTGTACTAGTACACATATTGTCTCTCTCTATTTCTCTCGCAGTCTCTCGGCCTCTTCCTTCTCCCATACTCCAACTATACTACTAGTAGTACTACTACTCTTCTCCCCTCTTACGCTCACTTCCAAACTCTTACGAGAACCAAACAAGAGTAGAGAGCGGTCCGACACAGTGTGTCCCGCCTTGCCTTCACCTTCGTCTCCATCCGGGTGCACCTCTTTATCACATCCATTTAGCTAGATTTGGTTTTTCCTGCGTGGTTCTAGAAACAACAAATAAAGAAGTTTTTGTTCGGTGGTTGCGGATCATCGGGGTCCGTCGTGGGGCCTCCCGGTGGCGGCTAGGGCGAGGTCGCACCATCGTCTTGACTTCACGACCGGGGATACCGACGGCGGGGGCCTTGGCCCGGTGAACGAGGCGTTTATCGCGGCGTTCGCCACCGAGATCTCTTGGTGTTCTCAAGCGGAGGCCGAAAAAAGATGTTGCAAGAGAAGCACATCTTCTTGGGTAAGCACCGAAATCTAGATTGTAAAGTGCATTATCCTTCCTTTTTTGAAGGTTTTTTGAATGGCTCTCAAAGGTTTTGTTTTGTCCTGCATATCATTGTGACTCGTGCTATCTAACCTTGTACAACATTGCTCAATAATTTTGTTGTCTTATACCTTTTCCCCGATTCATCCTAGGACACCTAGGTACAAACACAAAGACCTATGCGGGGAGATTATAAAAGGATGGGGAGGAGGCAAGAAAATGTCCACATCTTCTTTGGTAAACGCCTCATCGGCTCATCCCGACTCTGGTTGAGCTTGGCAACCACCGTGGCGTGTTCATTCATGAGCTTTGCAACCACAGTGGTGTCGCCCCTTGTCGGCGTTGGTATTTTTAACGCACACGGATAAATCCGCAAGCGCATCGGAAAGTACCGTTGTAGCTTTCACTTTCGGAGTATTGAGTGGTATCGATTTCCGCGAGGAACGAGAAGTGAACTAGAAGGGATCAAAAATGCGTCCAATAGATAAGATAGATAAATATTTTTGATAGGGCGAGAGGGTTTTCTAAGCTTAGCCTAAGGTCACTAGATAACTAAAGTCTCGGCTTACTACACTTACTTGCCGGAACAACGACCCTTCCGATTCTTGAAAAGACTGGGGAAAATCTGTCGGGGAAGGCGCCCGAAGCTCTACGAAAAACACCAATACGTGCGTGGTGGATTACAAAGGCCTGGTCGGAGCTGTCACCCCGGGGCTACCACAACTATTCCGTAGCATTGGGCGCAATCTCGGGTAAACTCTAGCCCGGACACCATGTTCGGCGCTTAGCGATTCTGAAAACTAGTTTCACGTGAAAACTATAGCCTTCGGTCAAACGGAGATCCCGCAAGCAAGTAAGTGAGCACTAAACTTTAATCAAATAGATTACTCGGGAATTGCAAAGAAAGCGAATATTACTCACGAAGGAGTCGTCTCCGTAGAGGTACAAAAGTCGAGGTGAAACCGACAAACCCGGCTTCGCCTCCGCTCTTCCCTCCTCTCTCTTCCTCTTTTCTAAAATGTACAACTAGGTGAAGAACACCTAGAGGGACACCACTACATTGTGTAGAATGTGTGAAAGTGAAGTGCTAATGTGTGTAGTGTGTTGTGTGTTACAAGTGAGGAGTGCCTCTCTTTATATAGTGGAGAGGAGGAGGAAATGGAGGGCTCTCCTTGCTTCGAGGTCTTCTTGGCGGGAACGAAACCTTGCACTACATGCAACCGCCGCTTGAAGATCGCTCCAAACCGCCGAGAAAGGGCGGGAACTTTGGTCGAAATTTTTGCGCCGGCCGCCGCCGCCAGTGGGCCGGGCCCCCCCAGGCCCTCCCGGCCCCGGCCTTCTCCCTCGTCGCCGACGTTTTGTCACTCATATGTTGGGCCTATGGTGGTGCATGGGCCAAAATGTGCGCTGGTTTGGTTCTCTTGCTCAATCCACTCCTTGGCGTCTTTTATTCAATGCGCCTTCTAATTTATTTGGCGACTTTGTACTGTTTCCACTTTTATACACGCAAAACATAATTTCTACGAATACAAGTGGAACTAGGTTAGAAGTAAAGGTATATGTATCATAAGTTTGCCCCTTTCACATGAATTGGATATAAGTTGGCGGTATAATATACTTCGATAATGACCGCCAACAAGTTCCCCCAAGCTTAACCTTTTGCTCGTCCCGAGCAAATAGCTAAGTGTTTGGTTGTTGATCGGGAGTTGCTACAATGCCGATATATGTCTAAATGTACCATGCTCATAATAAAGTATTCTTCCGTTGTTTAAATAAATTGGCATTTTTTTCTATCCTTGTTTACTTAAATCATATGGGGCTTATAACATTCTCCAAACTCTTGGGTTATTGCAAGATAGAACGGTTTTCATAGAAACACTAGTCATTCATTCTTTGATTAATCATTCATGCGGAGACTTTCGTAATGATTCCTTAAATCATCTCGTGTGCAAACCATAAGGAGAAACAAGTCATAAGCCTTGATCAAGATGTGCAAGCGAAATTTTATTTCTTTTTGATAAGGTATGGGCTAGCTCTTATTTCTTTTTTAGAGAAGTGGGCTCTACTCGCCCTCGGACACTTGTCCATTATTCTTCTCTCTCTCTTTTTTTTTTTTAGCGGGTATCGAAGTACCCATTGTTTTATTTTTCCTGGACACACGTCCATTTTTTCTAGCTTAGCCCATAACCTATTTTTGGCAATGTGAATGTGAATCTTGATCAAAAGCGTATGACCAGTGTCTCACATAGGCTATTATGAGAATTTTGATCATTAAGGAATTTTGGAAATTATTCTCCTAATGATGAATTTCTCTTAGAACAAAATCACATAGATTCTATTTTTACCATATCATATCCGGCAATAGCTTAGAGCAGAATCATGTGGTTGCATACCCACAAATCATTAAGTTTTAGGACAAGACAAGTTGAGCCAATAAACTTAAACATTGGGGAATACAATGTTATGAACTAGGTGCAAATTGAACTATAGACAGAGCAACTATTCATCATTTCAACTTCAGGAGAAATTAAGCATCCTTATACTACATATTGGAGTGGAATCATATTTTTGTTCTTTTCATTTTTTTTTAAGGAAATGAAAATGAAAAAAACTAAGAGATAAAATAAAATGATAGGGAGGTAGGTACTTACCTCCGTGGGGGTCCTCCCAAAGCGGTGATGGCCTATGGGTTAGGGGTAGTACCCCATGTGGCGCCTTAACGCCAATCGTGCCTCGTGCTCCCGCCGTCTCCGTTCCGCCTCCTCTCGCGGTGTTGCGTGCTACCGCGATGGCGTTGATCGGAAACCGAGTTGTATGCATGATTCTCCACCAGCCTCATGATGTGGTTTGGTGCAATTGTTCTTCGATAACGTTCACCCTTCGTTCCTACAAATGTTAGTGACATGGAATACCCGAAGGGTTGCACCATTTTTTTAATAACATTTGTATTTATAAGTTTTTTTTTTTTTAGGGAGAGAGGCCGGATCTTTATTTCAAAACAAGAATAAGATAGAACAAGTTTATTATGCAAAACAAAAATTATTTATTGATTTTTTTATTATCAAACACGTTCATCCAACTTTCCTTCAAGCTCAAGCAAGACCAAGGTTAAGTTTGCAACATAAACATAGTCTTGATTTACCTCCAACACTGATTACTTCTCGTTGTTTATGAAAAATTACTCTAAGTTCATTAACCAAAGATTCAACACCATGTTGAATTTTTGATCAAAGAGGGTGATTTTTAACCTAAGCACCATGCTTAATTTAAAAAACCCCATGGATGCATTACATGTGCACATATAGATGCAACCAAATTCAAAGCATATGTCATAAACAAGAAAAAAAGAATATATTTTTTTTCATGGAGATAAATATGAGTAAAGGTGTTGGTGAACATTTATTACCTTTGCATTACACGAGTACTTTTACCGACGGCATATGTGGATGGAGTTTCAATTTGCTTTTACAACGGTTGGTTTGTCGCACATGATCCAACTCGGGCAACCATCAATGCTTTGAGCCACACACATGTATGGTGTGTATAGTTCATAAGTTTTGATGATAGCAAAGGTCTAAAGAAGCATCCTCCTTGCTAAGACCAAGATAGAAGTGGCAAAGAATGACTTGGTTTGGCAAAGAAAGGTCTGGCCTATATTTTATGAGGTTTGTGAATCGGCCCAAACTGCTCCTAGAGTCTCCTTCTCTATTTGCTAGATTTTTTTTTTTTTAGAGTTTTTATCCAATGGGCGGTGACTCGGGAAATAGGGAAGAAAGCGAGACAAAGTTTGTCTCGAAGTTCATCCCATTTTCTGTGAGGATGGTGGAGGCTCCAATGATTCGCCATTTGGAGCGAGAATTTATAAATTGGAGTGGAATTCAAGTGGTAGGGATGATGGTAGTGGTGAGGTGTATAAAATAAAAATAAAAAGTGATACACGGACGACTTGGTTCGATTCTAGAACAGCTACCGCTCCCGGCAATGGCGCCCGAAAGCTTGTTGGTATTTTTTAACGCACGAGGATAAATCCATAAGCGCCGCGGAAAAGTACCGTTATAGCTTTCACCCGAGTATTCGAGGTATCGATTTGCACGGGGGAATCGAGAAGTGAACTAGAAGGGATCAAATACGTCCAATAGATAAGATAGATAAATATTTTTGATAGGACGAGAGGGTTTTCTAAGCTTAGCCTAAGGTCACTAGATAACTAAAGTCTCGGCTTACTACACCGCTTACTTGAACAACGACCCTTCCGATTCTCGAAAAAAGCTGGGAAAACGGTAATCGGGAAGGCCGCCGGAAGCTCTACGAAAACACCAATACGTGCGTGGTGGATTACAAAGGCCTAGTCGGAGTCGTCACCCCGGGGCTACCACAACTATTCCGTAGCATTGGGCGCAATCTCGGGTAAACTCTAGCCCGACACCATGTCTCAAGCTGGCGGTTACGAAACTAGTTTCACGTGAAAACTAGAGCCTTCGGTCGAACGGAGATCCCGCAAGCAAGTAAGTGAGCACTAAACTTTAATCAAATAGATTACTCGGGAATTGCAAAGAAAGCGAATATTACTCACGAAGGAGTCGTCTCCAGAGGTACAAAAGTCGAGGTGAAACCGACAAACCCGGCTTAAGCCTCGCTCTTCCCTCCTCTCTCTTCCTCTTTTTCTAAAATGTACAACTAGGTGAAGAACACCTAGAGGGACACCACTACATTGTGTAGAATGTGTGAAAGTGAAGTGCTAATGTGTGTAGTGTGTTGTGTGTTACAAGTGAGGAGTGCCTCTCTTTATATAGTGGAGAGGAGGAGGAAATGGAGGGCTCTCCTTGCTTCGAGGTCTTCTTGGCGGGGACGAAACCTTGCACTACATGCAACCGCTGCTTGAAGATCGCTCCAAACCGCCCGAGAAAGGGCGGAACTTTGGCCGAAATTTTGCGCCGGCCGCCGCAAGAGGGCCGGCCCCCCCTGGCTGGGGCCTCCCGGCCCCGCCTTCCTTCTCTGTCGCACGTTTTGTCACTCATATGTTGGGCCTATGGTGGTGCATGGGCCAAAATGTGCGCGGGGTTTGGTTCTCTTGCTCAATCCACTCCTTGGCGTCTTTTATTCAATGCGCCTTCTAATTTATTTGGCGACTTTGTACTGCTTTCCACTTTTATACCGCAAAAACATAATTTCTACGAATACAAGTGGAACTAGGTTAGAAGTAAAGGTATATGTATCATAAGTTTGCCCCTTTCACATGAATTGGATATAAGTTGGCGGTATAATATACTTTCGATAATGACCGCCAACAAGTTCCCCAAGCTTAACCTTTGCTCGTCCCGAGCAAATAGCTAAGTGTTTGGTTGTTGATCGAGGAGTTGCTACAATGCCGATATATGTCTAAATGTACCATGCTCATAATAAAGTATTCTTCCGTTGTTTAAATAAATTGGCATTTTTTTTCTATCCTTGTTTACTTAAATCATATGGGGCTTATAACATTCTCCAAACTCTTGGGTTATTGCAAGATAGAACGGTTTTCATAGAAACACTAGTCATTCATTCTTTGATTAATCATTCATGCGGAGACTTTAAGTAATGATTCCTTAAATCATCTCGGTGTGCAAACCATAAGGAGAAACAAGTCATAAGCCTTGATCAAGATGTGCAAGCGAAATTTTATTTCTTTTTGATAAGGTATGGGCTAGCTCTTATTTCTTTTTAGAGAAGTGGGCTCTACTCGCCCCTCGGACACTTGTCCATTATTCTTCTCTCTCTCTTTTTTTTTTTAGGGTATCGAAGTACCCATTGTTTTATTTTTCCTGACACACGTCCATTTTTTCTAGCTTAGCCCATAACCTATTTTTGGCAATGTGAATGTGAATCTTGATCAAAAGCGTATGACAGTGTCTCACATAGGCTATTATGAGAATTTTGATCATTAAGGAATTTTGGAAATTATTCTCCGAATGATGAATTTCTCTTAGAACAAAATCCGCAAGAGATTCTATTTTTACCATATCATATCCGGGAATAGCTTAGAGCAGAATCATGTGGTTGCATACCCACAAATCATTAAGTTTTAGGACAAGACAAGTTGAGCCAATAAACTTAAACATTGGGGAATACAATGTTATGAACTAGGTGCAAATTGAACTATAGACAGAGCAACTATTCATCATTTCAACTTCGAGAGAAATTAAGCATCCTTATACTACATATTGGAGTGGAATCATATTTTTGTTCTTTTCATTTTTTTTAAAGGAAATGAAAATGAAAAAAACTAAGAGATAAAATAAAATGATAGGGAGGTAGGTACTTACCTCCGTGGGGGTCCTCCCAAGCCACCGATGGCCTATGGGTTAGGGGGTAGTACCCCATGTGGCGCCGTAACGCCAAACGCGTGCCTCGTGCTCCCGCCGTCTCCGTTCCGCCTCCTCTCGCTTGGTGTTGCGGTGTACTGGCGATGGCGTTATTCGGAAACCGAGTTGTATGCATGATTCTCCACCAGCTCATGATGTGGTTTGGTGCAATTGTTCTTCGATAACGTTCACCCTTCGTTCCTACAAATGTTAGTGACATGGAATACCCGAAGGGTTGCACCATTTTTTTAATAACATTTGTATTTATAAGTTTTTTTTTTTTTTTTAGGAGAGAGGCCAGATCTTTATTTCAAAACAAGAATAAGATAGAACAAGTTTATTATGCAAAACAAAAATTATTTATTGATTTTTTTATTATCAAACACGTTCATCCAACTTTCCTTCAAGCTCAAGCAAGACCAAGGTTAAGTTTGCAACATAAACATAGTCTTGATTTACCTCCAACACTTGATTACTTCTCGTTGTTTATGAAAAATTACTCTAAGTTCATTAACCAAAGATTCAACACCATGTTGAATTTTTGATCAAAGAGGGTGATTTTAACCTAAGCACCATGCTTAATTTAAAAAAAACCCCATGGATGCATTACATGTGCACATATAGATGCAACCAAATTCAAAGCATATGTCATAAACAAGAAAAAAAAAGAATATATTTTTTTCATGGAGATAAATATGAGTAAAGGTGTTGGTGAACATTTATTACCTTTGCATTACCTGAGTACTTTTACCGACAGCATATGTGGATGGAGTTTCGAATTTGCTGCAACGGTTGGTTTGTCGCACATGATCCAACTCAGGCAACCATCAATGCTTTGAGCCACACACATGTATGGTGTGTATAGTTCATAAGTTTTGATGATAGCAAAGGTCTAAAGAAGCATCCTCCTTGCTAAGACCAAGATAGAAGTGGCAAAGAATGACTTGGTTTGGCAAAGAAAGGTCTGGGCCTATATTTATGAGGTTTGTGAATCTGGCCCAAACTGCTCCTAGAGTCTCCTTCTCTATTTGCTAGATTTTTTTTTAGAGTTTTTATCCAATGGGCGGTGACTCGGGAAATAGGGAAGAAAGCGAGACAAGTTGTCTCGAAGTTCATCCCATTTTACGTGAGGATGGTGGAGGCTCCAATGATTCGCCATTTGGGCCGAGAATTTATAAATTGGAGTGGAATTCAAGTGGTAGGGATGATGGTAGTGGTGAGGTGTATAAAATAAAAAATAAAAAGTGATACACCTGGACGACTTGGTTCGATTCTAGAACAGCTACCGTTCCCGGCAATGGCGCGAAAAGCTTGTTGGTATTTTTTAATGCACACGGATAAATCCGCAAAGCGCACGGAAAAGTACCGTTATAGCTTTCACCGGGAGTATTGAGGGGTATCGATTTGCACGCGAGGGAACGAGAAGTGAACTAGAAGGGATCAAGTACGTCAATAGATAAGATAGATAAATATTTTTGATAGGACGAGAGGGTTTTCTAAGCTTAGCCTAAGGTCACTAGATAACTAAAGTCTCGGCTTACTACACCTGCTTACTTGAACAACGACCCTTCCGATTCTCGAAAAGACGGGAAAACGGTGTCGGGAAGGCCGCCGGAAGCTCTCCCACGAAAACACCAATACGTGCGTGGTGGATTACAAAGGCCTAGTCGAGCCGTCACCCCGGGGCTACCACAACTATTCCGTAGCATTGGGCGCAATCTCGGGTAAACTCTAGCCCGGACACCATGTAATACTTAGCTAGCGGTTTCTGAAAACTAGTTTCACGTGAAAACTAGAGCCTTCGGTTGAACGGAGATCCCGCAAGCAAGTAAGTGAGCACTAAACTTTAATCAAATAGATTACTCGGGAATTGCAAAGAAAGCGAATATTACTCACGAAAGGAGTCGTCTCAGAGAGGTACAAAAGTCGAGGTGAAACCGACAAACCCGCCCGCCTCCGCTCTTCCCTCCTCTCTCTTCCTCTTTTCTAAAATGTACAACTAGGTGAAGAACACCTAGAGGGACACCACTACATTGTGTAGAATGTGTGAAAGTGAAGTGCTAATGTGTGTAGTGTGTTGTGTGTTACAAGTGAGGAGTGCCTCTCTTTATATAGTGGAGAGGAGGAGGAAATGGAGGGCTCTCCTTTCTTCGAGGTCTTCTTGGCGGGGAACGAAACCTTGCACTACATGCAACCGCTGCTTGAAGATCGCTCCAAACCGCCCGGAGAAAGGGCGGAACTTTGGTCGAATTTTGCGGCCGGCCCCGCGGTTGGGCGGCCGGCCCTGGGCTGGGCCTCCCTACCCCGGCCTTCTCTGTCGCGCGTTTTGTCACTCATATGTTGGGCCTATGGTGGTGCATGGGCCAAAATGTGCTGGGTTTGGTTCTCTTGCTCAATCCACTCCTTGGCGTCTTTTATTCAATGCGCCTTCTAATTTATTTGGCGACTTTGTACTGTTTCCACTTTTATACACGCAAAACATAATTTCTACGAATACAAGTGGAACTAGGTTAGAAGTAAAGGTATATGTATCATAAGTTTGCCCCTTTCTCATGAATTGGATATAAGTTGGCGGTATAATATACTCGATAATAACCGCCAAAGATCGACCTACTAGTTCCCTTGCTTGGAGCTCATTCTCCACCTCTAGCTTGGCCATCTTCATCCAAAGGCGGGGTGAGTTATCTTAAATTTTTTAAACAACTAAACAATTGATATGAGCCAAGACAAAAACTGTAGACAAAAACGGATCGGATGAAGAAGAATTTGTTTTTCGAGCCATATCATACATAGAGATTGCTTTTAGTTTTTCTTTTCTATTCTATCTTCACGACTTAGTTATCTAGGATTAAATGTGGCAAGTATTGAAACAATTGCATATTAGTGTGGTATTGGCATTTAGGATCTTGATAAGAAGTTGGTCCTATGAAAAATGCCAGCTAAGTGGATGTTTAATTCAACATTTAGGCGGGCTTTCATTTTTCATATGTATGCCAATTGTTCATTAGCATTTTTGCTTTGTATTTCTGTTTATAGCGAAGAAATCTAATGTCCAATTCATGATTTGGTGTCAACTCTTTTGTAGGTTTTTCATGTGAGTATTAAGAACAATTCATGAATTGGTATCGACTTTTGAGAACACTCCCATTTCAATTTAAGGTTACGTAATAAGGTAATAACCTAAACATTGTCACTTTCGTGGTTGGACTGTAGTTACCTATGAATTAACCTAACATAGCATTGTAAAATATGACAAATTTTAGTTGCCTAATATAGCACGGCAAAAAATATATGACAGATTCGCTATTCTTATATAGCTTTGGGTCCGATTTTTTACGTGTAGTTACCTAATGCTTAAATCTCCTCTTTGAAGGGGATTCAAGGGGTGCTACATCTATGGTGTGGGGGAGTTGTGCTAGGCCTACAGTTGTACTGCCCGGTATGGTTCCTATACGCGGGCGGAGTTCTACATATAATGAAGCTTTTAGTTATTAGATTGCATTTCTGTTGTCCGCATTTCTGGTTTAGTTGAGTTATTTTTCGCTTTATACGCCGGTTAGGTATTGTAAATTGGGTTCAAGTTAGTTTTTGTTTGTTGCGGTGGGGGAATAGTTACATTGGATGGATTTGGTTATGTTTATGCCAATTAGTTTTATTCCGACCTACCGTAAATTTACCACTAAGCTTATGAAAATGGCTTAATTTCAGAGTTGCAAACGGTGACAAAATTATAGTCCTTTCACATGTGCGGTTTTGGCTTTTGCTTGCCGATTTTTTTTGTTGGGCGGTAAGTATTAGCAAGGCGAGGTTAGCAATAGCGGCAAGGAGGTGTTTGGACAGTCCTAGCAAAGCAATTCGTCATCCGCATTGTTTATTGAGATGGAATAGTAGCAAGGTAGGTTAACTATAGCAAAGAAGAAGTGGGTTTAATAGCACAATGACTATTATAAGTTTATTTTGCTATACTTCATACATAATGATTTACATACATGGAAATTTGTCAAAACCGACAATATTCGAGTGTTGCATAGATAAACTATGTCTTTGGTACTTTACATGACACTAGGTCCTCAATTTTAAGACATCCTGTTTTACTCGTGTGGCTTTCCTTTACAAAGAAATTTGTGAGCATTAGATTCACACCAACAAAAGGCAAAAGCCATATGGTTGAACCTCTGTTGCCCAAAGTGTATATTTGCGAATTAGCTTTTCACATATATATCGTATCCATGCGTTAGTTACATGTCTTCTCTAGAGGTAGTCAAACCATTTTTATTCCATTTATTTCCAACTCGAATCGATAATTTTTGGTGAGCCGATCCCTCGTTGCTTGTGTTTGTGTTGTGCGCGTTCTCGGTTGCAAAAATAGAATCTTGTGTTTCACGGCGCACCAGACACAAATAGCTATATTTAATTCTATTGTTGCATACATGCCTTTCTTTGTTTTTTACATTCGCCAAGATGCATCATGCATGTTAAGATGAAAATTATTTACATACTAATTCGAGAATTGTAATGTGCTATGACACCTACATTCTCTACCATTTATAACATACTTGTAATTTGGTTCTATGTAGGTAGATCATTTGTTTGGTACTTGAGAAAAATGGCTCGTGCAATGCAAGATTATAAAGAGATAGCTAAAAAATCCCCTCGGAAGTGTTTCGTCTCCATTTGTGAACTTGCTGCTTGCGGGTTATGTGGGTGTGGGATGCTTCATGGTCTACTTTTTTGTATGCACGTAAGAAAATTGGGCCCTAGATTTGTTTTTCAAGGACTTGATTACATGCTTTGCCTAGAGACACTTGCTTCATCTTCACGGCTACTACCTAACACGCTCCCTAAACTCAAGATTCTATTTTTGCATCGAGTTGTCATGTGAGGGATGCCCCATGAATATGAACAATGGTATATTGTTTGCTTACCGAGATCAATGTATCCCGTGTAATGTATTATATTTTATATCAAGTTGGTCGTATCCATCCCGCATTACCAATTGAAGTTGCAATGATTTCATGCCCGCATGACTTTATCACCGTTGTGGTTCGCTAGATTTAGGTTATGCAAGAACAAAATGTTGTATCATCATGCGCACGTGGTGTGCCCTAAACATTGTTGTGTTGAGGTGAAACCTGACTTAGCCCTTACGTATGATAGTTGTGTTCGGCGTTTGGGACCTTAGCGATCACGATTTGTATTTTTTTATGTATGCATAATATCAATGCTTTTGGTGGCACCTAGCTCTATCACAAACCCAGAAGTTCATGTTATGCAAGAACAAGAACTACTATGACTGCCTCGCACTCTCGGTGCCATTACACACCTATCCATCCATTGTTTTCCACAGCGCAGGCAAAGCAAGCGCGCGCCCCACTAGTATATATATATATATATATATATATATATATATATATATATATATATATATATATATATATATATATATATATATATATATATATATATATATATCGCGTCGTTGCCGCCTATAATCGCTTCAGCTCCTTCACTCCGCCTCTCCACTCGCCTCGCACGGAGCCTTCCCCATGTCGCGGCGCCGCTCAAGGCCCTAGCCGCTTCCCACGCCACCGGCCACCTCCATTCCATTCCTCCCCCCTCCCCCCTCCCCCGCCGTCGAAGATGAATGCGGGAGGTTCGTCCCCTGCCTCGTCCCCGTGGAAACGGGTGGTGAGGACTTCGCCAAGGTTCAACAAGGCCTCCCGCCGCCACCACGGGTACAAGAAGCAAGGCATCCCGGCCACCTCCACGGGGTACAAGAAGCAAGGCATCCGGCCGCCTCGTTGGGGAGGCGGATCGAATCGCCGCCCCACTAGTAACTTGGAAACCCTAGCGACGGTGACGCAGAATGAGTATCGTCGGGAGCTTAAGCGATGGAGGAAAGAGGACATCTTTGCCCGCATTCCCGCCTTCAACGACGCCGTCGCCCGGTCCTCCATCTTTGCCCCTGAAGCGGCGTCGTTGAGTCCTCGCTTCCTCGCTCCGGAAGAGGCGTCGTCTAGGCGCCTCCGGCCGAAAGCTGGGGCGGGAGGCGAGGGCGAAGGAGAAGTCCTCGGCAGCGGCGTCCGAGGCAAGGAGCTAGGAAGCCGGAGGCGACGGCGAAGGAGATGGAAGCAAGATCGCCGCTGGCGCAGTAATAATGCCACATGATTCTAGATTTTTACAATCCCGACCATCGATTCTAGAATCTAGGGTATATTTGGAAGCTACACGTATTTTTTCTCAAGGATTTTAGAATCCTTTTGGATCCAAACAGGGCCTTAATTAGTATACCGGTTATACTACTAGTTTCGGTTTCGAGTGATGCAATTGAGAAAATCCATTTTGGCTTGGCCAAGGCCAACTGTTTTGGCATACTTCTAAGAATAATGGTAGTTCAGGCCAGCAGTTTTTGCGAGTTTGGCATAGTTCACTTACATGCATGCTTTGTTTCAATTGAGAAAACCAATTTTGGCCACCGTTTTTTTGGCATAGATCTGTGGAATATAATGGTAGTTCTCTCGCCCTCCGCTTTTGGCATAGTTCACTTTGCATGCATGCATGCTTTATTTCACAACATCGGTTTCTCAATGACCAAATATATGAACGATGCTTGTGATTTGACGACTCGTGATTTGTTTTTTTGTCCGAACGATCTCATCCGGATCCCTCATATATATGTTCATGCGTAAGCTCCTTGAAGTTGTTTGGGCTGTTGAGGATCTCATCAAGAGGAAGGCCGAGAGCAAAGATGAGAGGCTCATGATGCATAGGCTCGCTTGCTAGGTCATTTGAGGGGCTGGTGTTGAGTACCGAGCGAGGTGGCATGCCTACGATGCCGACAACACACTAAATAATGTGATTGATGTTATGCTTTGTCTTGACTTACTTTTGGTGATCATGTACTAGCTAGGGTAGTACTAAAACAATGTGATGATGCAAACTCGATGACCGGGTTGTTCAGTTTGAGAAAATATATGATGACTAGAAGCTTGTACGCATAACTTGTTAACCACACATACATATGCTCGCATATGTAGGCGAAATTAAAAAAACCGTTTGCACAACGCGATTTTTTTTTTGAAGAAAAAATGTATTTATCTCAACGCATTACACCGCCCATTTACAAATAGGATCCACAAGAAAAGAAAAATTACGAGAGAAGTAGAAAGCTCCTGTTCATCTTCCTCGCAGCCTTCAGAGATCCGTTCGTTACCGCCGCCGGCCGCTTTCCAATCGCCGTTGGGCACCGTGAGCCAAACTCCACCGGTGGAGGCCGCAGAGGAGGGCTTACTTCTAGGTGACACCGCCTCCCAGCGCATCGCCCAACTCTCGTACCCACGACGCATCCACACCAAAACGACGTCGAACCTCGAAAAATGGATGCACCATTGCATCAATCCGTCATTTGAACTTCCACAACGATTAATGGATTGTTCACAAGTTCCAACGGACGCAACTCAACCGACGAACCATTCGCAATCGGCAACCGTGCCATTTGGAGACCCCATCTACTTAAGAAGCGCACTGTTTCTTCCCTCGGCAAAAAAACACAGAGAAATGGAGTCATCTCACAGCAACTGGCGGCACGATGCCCAGAGACCGCACACTTGCCGCCGAGATGTGGTCCTCGCCGGCGACAGATACCCAGACATCGACACAACAGTCACGTGCGATGCCACAGTTGTGGAGGACTTCATCAACAAAATCCGAGGTCCAAACAGTGCAGGTATGCTCGTTGGCCTCAACTCGGAGTGGTTGATTCTTCCTCCCAACGAGTTTGGCAAAACGCAGCTCAGATCTCACTATTACAAATTGTGTGTTGGCCATCGATGCCTTGTATATCAAGTGCACCAGTCAGGGGCCGGTTACCCTAGGTTTTGAACCACTTTCTTCAAGATGAGGGCCATGTGTTCACCGGGCGCCATAGGCATGGACGTGAAACGCCTTGAAGTTGATCAAGGGGTCCGCCTCTCCAATCCACGTGACTTACAACTTATTGTGCCTCGCTCTTGATGTTAACGAGTACAAGAATCTAGCGTAACCGTGAGTGTCTCCCTCGCCGGATACTCTAGCGTCGGCGGTTCTACAGATTCCTCATCGGGAGAAGAAGTAGAAGAAGCGTGCAGAAGAAGGACGATGACTCCATCGATCACCACCGATGGGGGACTTTGAGTTGTTAGCGAATCGGATTAACTACGCCAAAGATAGATGTCTTCCTGTCCTTTGAGATTGCTAATCGTGGTTCGGATCAAGCATGGTTATGACTTTCTTACGAATGCTAATGTACCATAAATCGTAAGTAACTGTGTCTTTAACGTAAAAGAACATTCGGGCTTTGGGTAATGTGTATTATATAGAACTTTTTGTCTTTATCCAATGTCCGTAGGTGAGATACTCTAGTTACCGACACATACCACTACCAATCGCTGCGCACTCATACAAACGTCGATCGACGGGCATACGGTCCAATCGTCTCAGAATAACCGTATATGTATAGACACATGTTGCTATAAACCGCCTCTCGACAAACGTCGGCGATCGTAATGGACGTGATAGTTACAGCGCCAGTACCGCGGCGCCTGATATTGACACGCGCCCCGCAATATTTCCGAACGTTACTATTGACGCGTTTCTTAACGCACACGATAAAATCCGCAAGCGCACGGAATTGTCGTTGTAGCTTTCACCCGGAAATATTCAGGGTATCGTATTTTCCACAGGGAACGGAGGTACTTTCTCCTAACTAGTTCGCCCAAGGACGCACAAGACCAAAGATGGGGAGGATTAGCGAGAAGGATCCCTACACCTTTAATGTCTATGGTTAGCCGCCTCTAGAGCTACTTGTTCACCGGGCACCGCCCCACGCCCATCCGTGCAAAGTGTCCGGCAATTAGCACCGCGCCACACCGAACGGGGGGATTTCAAGGGGGCGGACAAGGCTTGTCACGACCAAGCCGCCTACCCCCTCAACCGTGGGATGCGCCACAAAAGGTAGAAAATCGCTAGCCCAAACACCATGTCTACGCTTAGTGATTATCACTCTAGTGTTTGCCGGGTTCCCTGGTCAAAAGGTTCCACCACTAGAGTTCCGCCCCCGGGAAACGACTACCGATCCCGCAAACAAGTAGATAAATCTTGGATAAACAAAAGACAATAAAGATTATCGGGACCGTGGAAGCTTACTTAGCCAAGATCCCAAGTTAAGGAGCCAAGTCCGAATCCACCGAGGTACAAGGTTGGGGAGACACCGACAAGTCCGGCGCTTCCCCGCTCTCAGCCCTTCACATCTCTCCTCCGCCGATCTCTACTACTAATGAGGGCCTAAGCCCATTGGAGTGAAGGGGTAGAGTAGAGGGAGAGCTCTCTTAGAGGAGAGGGAGAGACTCTTCCTTGGAATGGTGTGTGTGTTGAATGAGGGGAGAGAGCCTCCTTTTATAGGTAGAGGAGAGGGGGCTCTTTGGAAGATGGCCATCCCCACATGGAAGGAGCAAAACCGACCTAGGAATACCTTCTAAATCTGCTAAACCGACCATCCAACATCGGTAGTGCCCGCTTTTGGAAGGTAATGAACCGCCTCCCCGGCCGGGCCCGAAAGCCGCCTCGGGGGGGTGCGGCCGCACCTTTGGGTGCGCGCGCACCCTCCCCGGTCCGGCTAAAATTCGGCTTCGCAGGGGTGGCGTTGTTGGGCCCGAAAAGTTGTATGACGGTGTTTGCTCGGCCCAGTTTTTGCGTGTTTTGTCCGTTTCTCCCTTTGGGCTTGATGTTCTTCGTGAATGCGCTTTCCGGGAGGCGCCTTTTTGGTGCATTTTCCACTTGTTTCTTGTATAAATCTACATAATAATAATTCGGACACTACAAGTGGAAATATATTAGTTGTAAATGTACATGAGTATAAAAGGTATAGTTTTACTCCCTTTATGGTAGTAAGTTGACGGGAAAATATGTCGTTGGTGACCGCTAACAAACTCCCCCAAGCTTACCCTTTTGCGCTGTCCTCGAGCAAAAAAGATAAGTACTTGGTTGTTGATCGAGTTGCTACTACGCCGATTATGTTTCACAAGTGCCGGGTTATAATAAGATTTTCTACTAGAGTTTGAATAAAATGGCACATCTTTTTCCCGCCCTTTATTACCTTTCATCGTAGCGGGGGCTTTTAGCTTTTCTCAAAGTCTTGGGGCGGTTGCCGATAGAACGGTTATAACAGAAATACTTATCATTCATCCTTTCGATCAACTTTTTATCCGGATTTATTTATTTAGATTATATTGGGTTTTTTTTCCAAGAAAGTATGGGCTTTATTATTATTATTATATATATATATATATTTTTTTTTTGAGAGGTGGGCTCTACTCGCCCTAGACTTTTGTCTTTTATTTCCTCTTTTTTTTTTTTTTTTTTTTTTTTTTTCTTTTTTTTTTTTTTTTTTTTTGGAGATGTGGGCTCTACTCCCTCTGGACACATGTCCATTTTTCATCTCTTTTCTTTTTTTTTTTTAGCATAGCCCATATCTTTTCTCCTTTCAAATTAGATTCCCTGATGTCAAGTTTCTCTTTTTTGGATGAAATCATAGCAAAACCTATTTGTACCATATCATACTTGGCAACAACTTAGACTAGATAGAGCTTATGCAACCCACATGAATCAGGTTTTTCAGGACAAGTTTTTAGACTTAGCCACTAAACCCAAAATTTAGAGAAATTCGAATTATAAACTAGGCACGTGCAAATCATAAGACAGAGCAACTATTCATCATTTCAACAGGGGAATAAATCTAGACATTTTCATAGCTCATATGTATAGGAATGAATTCTTTTTTTTTTTCTTTTTTTTTTTTTTAGCATAACTCATCATTTTATAAGATAGGGAATATATTCAAAATGTGAGATACACGTTACCTTTCTTGGAGTCCTCCCCAAGCTAGCTCTTTACTTACCTTTCATGGTTGTGCTAGCTTGTGCGCGCAATGATTTGAGTTGTGATTGGTTGCGTGGTTGGAGGCTCCCCCCAAGCTTGTCTTTTGATGTCATCACAAAAACAGGACAAGGAACTTGGGGTTGAAAGGTTTATCTCCTCTTCTTTCATTTCTCCTGCTCCTCTTCTCTCCCCTTTTTATTATTGTGAGACGTGAGAGTAAGAGTCGCACAAAACCATCGTTTGAAGAGGAAGGAGTTCATGGTAGTCGCTCGTCTTGTCCTTCTCCACCATGAATTGCTCGATGATTGTGCATTGTGTTGGGGAGATCCCGGTTGGGTGTGCTTATATGCTTGAGAGATCTCCCCACACTTATTCTTGTACTGCTTTATTTTAAACAAAGAAAACAAAACAAAAACAACAACATGGCTCTATCGGCAAGAATACCGTGGAGTTTTTATTATGAGAACTTTATTTCATTTTATTTTATTTTATTTTATTTTATTTTTAGTTGTTCACCTCATCATGACTCAAGCAAGGCTCATAAAAGAGGCAAAGTGTAAGCATAGCCTTGATTCGTCTCCAACATAAAATACTCCCATAGATCATGACAACAAAGCTCTAAGTTCATTAACCAAAATCTAACACCATGTCAAAATCGATTAAAGGAGATCTTTTTAACCTAAGCACCATGCTCAATTCAAAAGATCTATGGATGCAACTCATGTGATCACATGTGAATACACCCAAACTTCAAGCATATGACATAACAAAGGAAGCATGAAGTTTTGTTTTCATGGAGACAAAAGTGAGTGATCGAAGTTGGTGAATATTTATTTTCCTTTTGCATACCGATATACTTACCGGCAAAGATCTACGGATGAAGCATCGAAGTTGTTGCTTTGCGGGTTGCATGATGGCTTTGTCCAGGTGTACCATGAGACTATGCCACACACGCGCACAAATTTGTGTGTACGGGCCATGGGTCTTGATGGTAGCAAAGAAGGGATGAGAGATAAACCCTTCTTGCTCGTGGAAGCAATGATGGGTGGAGTCAGCGAAAGACTTTGGTATGTGTCTTGACCATGCGGGGGCCAACCTGCTCCTCTCTTCTCTTATTGTTTTTTTTTTCTATTCTAATAATTTTTTTTTCAACACTCTTTTTTTTTTTTTTTTTTTTCTATTGTTTTTTTCAACAAGGTAGGGCTGACATCATCTTTTATTTGCCATCATTTTTTTTTTGAATGATCCCTTGGTGGATGAAACGTGAGGTTGTCACCATCTTCCCCACACTTAGACTTTTGTGCAAAGTCGAGTGTGCAAGGTCCGGTCTCCTTGTGAGTGTGTTCCATCACCCATGAGCATCAAAATTTCTCTTTTTTTTTTTAATGTCGCCCTCATGTTTTCAAGCATCGCGTGCCTCTTTTGATCTTCTTAATCGATCTCCACCTGAAATGGTTAGCGACAAGAATACCCGAAGGTGCATACTAGCCTGATAACATGTTCTTGCTTTTATTAGTAAGAGAGCGAAAGGTTTTTTTTTAACGGTCCCAAGTTATCTCCCTAAGGTGCTTTATGGTCGCAAGCTTGACCGCTGGGAATTTCTTCTTGCGGCTATGAAAGGTGGTGAAGTTCCCGCATTCACCACTAAAAAGTTAGCGCCCGCTTTTAAGCCGCAAGGTTAAAGCCATCGTGCCACTACGATATCGACAAAACTTGTGATACACGAAGACATCCACAACCATCCTCTTGAAAAGTTTGTGAACGAGGATTAAGAGAAGGTTGGGGTCCTCGTGAGGGGCACGTGGTGAGAAGCAAGACAACCCTAGAGATCCAAAGAGGTGAGCATGTATCATGAGAAGTTTCAATGAAAACTCGACATGCTCGTAAGCGTGTTCATGCTTGGTCTCAAGAGTTGTTGCTTCGTGCATGTCCATGGAACATGAGTTCTTATCTTCAAAAGATGTGTCATGAAGAACGAACGTTGAATCTTGACCATTGTCAAGAACAACGTTTTGATGGCCGTAGGGACATGCCTTGCGTTCGAAAGTGAAGGCGACAGTGTTTTCGCTTTCACTAGGATGCAAAAGCAACTTAGGTGAATCGAATGGAGTTATGAATGTCGCCCCTCGAACGGGTTTTTGGTTGGGAATATGCTTCACCTTTGGGATTTCTAGGTGAGAGGTACAAGCATTCTTTCCCAACTTCTCATCATGGCTTTCCTCTATTGGGTTTTCGTGAAAAAGTTTTTCGAGAGGGTAGCCTATGAGAAGATCAAAGTCAAGGATGGGATAGATATAGAAGTCTAAGTGAACCTTGATTCCATGAATTTTCATTGGCACGGCCCTAGCAATACCACAACATGTAAAGATGAGTCCGAATTGACCCTTGAAGAGTCTATCGGTCGAGGCTAGCGGCATATTACCCAAAAGGGTTTCCACAAGATATTGTGACATGATATTCGCCTCGGCTGTTGGGTTGTGTAGGGCATCTAAGGAATTTCCTTGTAATGAACAAGGTATGGTCGTGGAAGGTGAAAGAATCTAAATTGCTTCGGAAGAATGTTTCACCTCCATTAACCATTCTTTTGAAGGTTTCATGTTAGAGGAAGATTCCTTAAGAGGAGTTGTGCTCCATTTGCTCCATTCGTGCCATAGAAGGTTCAAGGTTCTCCCATGGTCCTCGAATTTGATTGGGAACTCCGAAGGATAAAGCATCCCTTCCTTCGGTGTTCGTGGTTCGGTGTGAGGGCTCAACAAATGGTTCTATTGTTGGTACGTGGTATGATTCGACCGATGAGGGCTCCTTAAAACTTGACATGCCCTTGTTATGGAGGGGAGTAGGTTCTACAATGGGAGAAGCATGCTTCTCTAGGATGTGATCTAGGATTTTCCTCTGTTCCGCTTGTAGGTTTACGTGAAAAACGACCCTCCGATGGTCATGTCAAGGCATAGGGCAGCATTTGTGTCAAGACCAACAAAAGATATGCAAAAGCACACTATCGGGTAACGACAAGTCCGGGCTATCATGTATTAACATTGCAAACCTAGCCCAGCTGCACCTATGGACTCCTTCTCATCCTCGCCGAAATCTAGGAATGTCCTTGGTAGGGTGTTGATGGGGAAAAACATTAGACAAAAGTTGTCTTTGAGTTCTTTCCAATCCCCATTCAAACTTCCTACGACATTCGTGGTACCATTGTTCTCGCTCTCCCTAAGAGGGAAAACGGAAACAACGCCCACATGATATTTTCTTGTGTCATGCCAGAATGCTTAGGCACGCACATATTTCCTCTCGAAACTCGTGGGGTGGCTACATGGGTTTTCAAAGTGGTAGCCAGAGAAAGGGTCTGCCTAACACTAGATTTTAAATATGGATGGAGTTCATAGCCGATGAAAGTTTTGGTTTTGAAAAAGATTGTGGCTCGTGAACTCCTCCGCTGAAGCGTAAGGATTTTGAAAAGGATTGGTTGGCTTCATTTTGAAAAAGAAAATAAATAACTATTTTGATTTTTTTTTTTTTTTGGATAGATACGAGGACTCACTAAGTTCAAGATAATAGCAACCATTCCCCGCAACGGCGCCGTAAAGCTTGTTGACGTTTCTTAACGCATTACGTATAAATCCGCAAGCGCACGGAATTGTCGTTGTAGCTTTCACCCGAAATATTCAGTGGTATCATATTTTCCACAGGAACGGAGGTACTTTCTCCTAACTAGTTCGCCCAAGGACGCACAAGACCAAAGATGGGGAGGATTAGCGAGAAGGATCCCTACACCTTTAATGTCTATGGTTAGCCAGTCTCTAGAGCTACTTGTTCACTTCGAGCACCGGCCCACGCCCATCCGTGCAAAGATCCGCAATTAGCACCGCGCCACACCCGAACGTGGGGGATTTCAAGGGACGGACAAGGCTTGTCACGACCAAGCCGCCTACCCCCCCAACCGTGGGATGCGCCACAAAAGGTAGAAAACCGCTAGCCCAAACACCACGCCTACGCTTAGTGATTATCACTCTAGTGTTTGCCAGGGTTCCCTGGTCAAAAGGTTCCACCACTAGAGTTCCGCCCAAGGAACGACTACCGATCCCGCAAAACAAGTAGATAAATCTTGGATAAACAAAAGAAATAAAGATTATCGGGACGACCGTGGAAGCTTACTTAGCCAAGATCCCGTTAAGGAGCCAAGTCTGAATCCACCGAGGTACAAGGTTGGGGAGACACCGACAAGTCCGGCGCTTCCCCGCTCTCAGCCCTTCACATCTCTCCTCCGCCGATCTCTCTACTACTAATGAGGGCCTAAGCCCATTGGAGTGAAGGGGTAGAGTAGAGGGGAGAGCTCTCTTAGAGGAGAGGGAGAGACTCTTCCTTGGAATGGTGTGTGTGTTGAATGAGGGGGAGAGAGCCTCCTTTTATAGGTAGAGGAGAGGGGGCTCTTTGGAAGATGGCCATCCCCACATGGAAGGAGCAAAACCGACCTAGGAATACCTTCTAAATCTGCCAAACCGACCATCCAACGCCGGTAGTGCCTGCTTTTGAAGGTAATGAACCGCCTCCCCGGCCGGGCCCGAAGCCGCCTCGAGGAGGGTGCGGCCGCATCTTGTGGTGCGCGCGCACCCTCCCCGGGTCCGGCAAAAATTCGGGCTTCGGCAAGGTGGCGTTGTTGGGCCCGAAAAGTTGTATGACGGTGTTTGCTCGGCCCGCTTTTGCGTGTTTTGTCCGTTTCTCCCTTGGGCTTGATGTTCTTCGTGAATGCGCTTTCCGGGAGGCGCCTTTTTGGTGCATTTTCCACTTGTTTCTTATATAAATCTGCATAATAATAATTCGACACTATAAGTGGAAATATATTAGTTGTAAATGTACATGAGTATAAAAGGTATAGTTTTACTCCCTTTATGGTAGTAAGTTGACGGGAAAAATATGTCGTTGGTGACCGCCAACGCGATTCTGATTACCTGTCGACTTCGCACGCCTCTACATTATCACGCGTCAGAAAACAATTCGGTATCACGTACACCGGTGATACAAATCGCTTCTAACAAAACGCGCGATCGTGACGCCTCGGCAAGTTACGCACACGTGCACCCGCCACGCCGCCCGCTTACCGGCCAATGTCCGCAATAGTTTCAAGCAATATAGACGGCCGCTTGACTAAACGCTGCCTCAGAATTGGCCGCCGCCAAGAACTATACGGATATGCAGGGACGCCTTTCCGTAAAACGCGCCTCGAACCTAAACACGCGACTTTAATACACGGACCGCTACGCACCCTTCGCACATTCCAAGCGCCTCGCGAACGCGTGTCTATAACACTCGCAATCGCATGCATGGGTGGCACCAAAAGAGTGTCTATATACAAACACGCTGTCTCAATTAGTGTTCGCTTTCCGCATCGCAATCGCTCCAAGAATGTGTTTGTGCCTAAACGCTGCCTAAGATATGGTGAATCTTACAAACACTTGGTTTGAAAACGCTGCATTATATACGCTGGCTCAGATCCAGAGAACGAAAAACACGTCCCGAACGGAAAAATGCGTGACGCCGGTTTAAATGCGCGTCTATAATTACCCTTATTTCAGACGCGTTTTTGGCCGGGTGGGACCGGCCGACCCCTATTACTGATGCTCGCCCAAACTGCACGTCAGTAATATGAGGGTACAGACGCACGTTATAAGCGACGTCTCTTGGCGCACTGGCGGTTATTAGCCTTTTTTACATAGTGTTACTACCATAAAGGGAGTAAAACTATACCTTTTATACTCATATGCATTTATCACTAATAAAATTCCACTTGTATTTTGTAGATTTATAATAAAAGCAAGTGGAAAAATCGACCAAAGTACGCCATCCGGAAAGCGTATTCTTGCAAAATACAAGCCCGTGAGCAAATCGACCCAAAACTTCAAAACCGGGCCGAGCCAAGCCCGCCCACAACTTTTCAAGACGGCGAAGGACGACACCCCACCGAGACCCGGGCTAGGCCGAGCCTGTGGGGTGCGCTACAAGACCACCGGTGCGGCCGCACCCTCCCCGAGGCGGCTTCGCCCAACCTCGTGGAGGCGGTTCATGCACTTACCAAATGGGTGTTACCGCCGTGGGATGGTCGGTTTGCTCGTCGGATTAGGAAGGTTTACCAGTGTTAGTTTTGGTGTAATTTAGCACTTAGGCCCCTCCTCCAAGTGTATAAGTAGACCCCTCCTCTCTCAACACACCACCACTTGGAGTCCAAAGAAACCAAAGAATCTTCCTCTCTCTACCTCCTCTACCTCTCTCTCTCTTCTTCTACTTCTTCTTTCTTCTTCTTCTTAGTTCTTGGTTAGCACTTGGAGTAGAAGAGCTACAAGGAGGGCTTGTCTCCTAGAAGAAAGTGCCTTGGTAATATATCTTCTCAATGGAGCATTCTTCTATTTGCAAGTCTTATATCTATGTTCTTGGCCTAACTTATGAACTAGAGTATAGTCTTGTTCATGTTCTTGTGTTGGTATATGAACTAGCATATAGTTTACATATCATGATCTTGACATGTTCATCTCGGTTCATCATCGATCATCATATGCCTAACTTGATTAGAGGTGGGGTATCGGTTCGTTGTTCCTTCGGGTTTGCTCTTGTTCTAGTCCGTCCGCTCGACGAAAGTGGGGATCCCGGGGACAAGAGTAGTGCTCGATATGCGGGCATGGTGCCCGAAAGTATTACGACACCCCGCGAATATGAGTGCATGCCACGGTTGAGGGGGTAGGCGGCTTGGTCGTGACAAGCCTTGACCGCCCCTTGAAATCCCCCACGCTCGTATGTGTGTTGTAGGAGTTCAGAATGCCTTGGTGGGAAGCACTTCCCGGTGGGGTCTCCCCATCCCTAGACCTAACTACGATTAAATCAGGTTTGCATATGATCCTAACTATTCATTTGTATGGCCATAACTAGATACATTAGAATTACTCCATTAGGTTATTCATTTATTCTTTATCTATTTTCCTTTATCCTTTTGTTGGTGGATTCTTAAGTGTGTGTCACACTATCCAAAAACCGTTATTGCTTACCCCCTCGTTATGAACAATTTGGCCTAAGCAAACACATGTTCCTCTATTCGGATGCCATGCTAGCTTATTAATCACATGCCTTCCTTTGGGAAAATATAAATAACGATACCCCAATACTTCCGGGTGAAATGCTACAATGATAGATCCGCGCGCTTGCGGATGAAATATCTAAGATGGCAAGATCTATCCCGTTGATAATCCCGCTCGGATCACATGACATGGTGGTTTCACTCGGGAATGTCGGAGCATTTATGGCGCCAAGTTGGGGGGATGGGTTTTATACCGCTTTCCTTTGATTGCGCTTAAGGAATGTCAACAAGCATTTCGGGCGCCGTCTGGGAAGGCATTGTGAAAAAAAAAAAAACTAGCCGGGCTATGAATATGAACTGTATGCGTGGCTACCATTTGCTCATACAGGCTAATCTTTTATGTTTTCTCCCTGTTGTAGGTGAAAACAGGATAGTGTATGTCGCTTCCTACGCCGTAAAAACTTCATCTCCGATCCGTAGGCACTCCTAAGGAAGAACAGGTCTCGTGGTGCTTCTTCTTCGGCCGTAACCCCGATACCGAGACCGACATCCCCGCACCAACCGCAACTCAAGCCATGGCCCGTGTCTCTCAAGCGATTTTCCACTTCCTCCATCACCAACGTGCCCATTGGGCCGGTGGTGAATGTGGCGACAAAAACTTTGAGCCGCGTCTTGGGCTAATCACCATGGTGCGTGCCACCCATTCTGTGGACGCGCCTAGCGAGGACGCCAACGCTCATCTCCAACACTTCCTTGAGCCGCGGCGACACAATCGTCATCAAGGACGCCGAACCCGACGTCATCGGGCTCGCATGTTTCCTTTCTCCCTTGTGGGAAAGGCGAAACAAAGGGTTCTACAAGGACAAGGAAGTAGTCGCGACGTGGGCCAAGTGCTCCACGGCGTTCCTCGGCTAAGTTCTTCCCCATGGGCAAAACCAATGCCCTAAGGGGAGGATCGCCAATTTCCAGCCAGACAAAGAATGGAACCCATTCCCGAGGCGTGGGAGAGGCCGCATGAATACATTCTAGCATGCCCGCACCACGGAATGGAGAATTGGCCGGTGCTCCAAAACTTCTACAATGGTCTCACGGCCATATCGAAGGGGCACCTCGACGCCGCCGCCGGTGGGGCATTTCTATCACTCACCATTGTTAACACCAAAATTTGGTAGAGCCCGGATAACCAATGAGCCGCAAGACGCCCATTCGGTAGGGAGTCATTCGCAAGCAAGAAAGCAGCTATAGCACTCTAGCATTCGAAGCCGCCGCCATTCAAATAAGGAGCCCGAGTCCAAGACGGAGCCGAGCGTGAGATAGTTCGGCAAGCGTGGAGCATCAAGAGGGATATTCCAGACGAGGGCCCACATCGCGTGTAATTCCCATGACTCAGAAGACTTGGAGGACAATGTATCTTAGCTAGATATTTTGTTAGTTATTATTCGTGAATCGCTTAGGACTCAATAAGCCCGTGGTATAAATATGAAACCCCGCAAGATCATCGTAAACGATACACCCAATTCAATACAAACAACCCGGCTCGCGTGCCTTGGCTCGCCACCCTTCGAGTCCGGTCGTGTCGCCGATCTATCGCAAGAGGAACCATCGACCCGCCAACCTCTCGTAAGTACCGCAACCTTGCACCATGTCTAGTATCGTCGAGCGGATTTAGATTATTGCAAGAAGTCTTGTTCACGCTTAGTATCGTCCAGCGGATTTAAGCTATCGTGGGCAAGAGGGTTCTTTTGTCGATCATGAGCCATCCGGTGGGCTAAGATCCGCTTAGAGCTAGTTATCGGCTTCATTAGATTTTGGCAAGATCTAATGAATTCATTAAGTTACCACGTGGTTTGCAATGCTCTCAATTTATTTATTTAATTATGATTGCACACACCTTTTTGCCCAATTTAGATTGAGACGCCTCGGCTTTATCTTATCATAGATCTATTTGCTTTAGTACTTTAATTGTTCATCTTGTCATGCTACTAGATCTATCTATTCATCGTAGCCGAGCCGGTTCAATCTAAGTTGCCACATGTTGTGGGTTCGTATGCGTTTAGATCTTGACAGATCGTGTCATCCGGTGGATGCGAGATCTTTGGGTTACTCAAGAGCTAGTCATCCGTGGACTAGAGATCGGTTTAATCTGATAGGTTTTTACGCAGGGTAGTTCCTTCTTCATGGACCCCGATTCGGCAAGCTTGCCGAACACGGCTACGCCTTCACGTGTCATGGATGTCTTTAATGATATCCGTGATTTTACTTTCTTTTTATTTATCATGTTGTCGCCTAATTCGATCTATGCAATAGAGCTTTACGTTAGCACATCATAATGATCGACTTTACCTGTTCAAACTTGTCTTTTATGATCGTTCGGTTACTATTATTGCACTTTGCATCCGTATATTTGCCTACCGAATGCATTCATTATTCATCGACGTATAGCTCTCATAGCTATATGTCTTTACATCCGCCTTAGAGCCATACATGCGAACTCGTCTTGGTCTCACCAGTGCACGCCCGCATCTCACGCTTACCTCCTTGTCAATTAACAGTCAAATTGATCGGCACGCCTTTGATTCAAGACGCCGGGCGGGGGTAAAGCCGCCTATTCCCGCTTGTCGGTGTGTGCGGCAAAGAAGGAGTAGGATTTTTGTGCCTACACACTTTTTGGCACGCGCCGGTGGGACACGCCAAGATCAAAACACGATGCCCGATAACGCCGACAAGAACAACATCATTCAACTCGGATGGACGACCGCCGTTCGGATGGAGGCTATGGTGAGAGACTTGTGCGCACCTTCTCGGAAAAATGCATGTCATGTTTCTCCAAGCACAAGAACGGCACAATCATCCAAATGACGGATCTTCCAAAGATATTGATGCCCGGTGACAAGGGATATGCTCAACAAGTATCCGACGAGGAAGAGGGGCGTAAAAGGAAGATGAGGAACCAAATCTCAAGAAATTCGCCGATGGAGCGTGATTGTTGCACTTTGTTGGGAACGTAATGACTAATCATAAAAACGGTGTTCTTCAACACGCTTTGACATCATGAAGGCTAGCTTTGGACCCGAGTTTGATCAACACTTTGAGGCTCGGCTTGGTGAGCTTTCGGGGCAAGATATGTTCATGTGCCAAAGCCACCACCAAGGAAAGGAGCTATACATCAAGAATGCGAGGTGAGAACAAGACACCGAAAAACCGTAGGGATCCGGAGCCAAGACACATGGAGAAGCGGCATTCGGTGCACCCGGAAACCCTCCAAAGATACAACACTTACTCAATAGCTCCAATGGCTAGTGGGTTGCGTAGAAAATCCCTTTGGCCCCGGGTTACACAGAGTTCGCTTGACTATTCCACGCTTCATGCTATGCCAAATCCTCGGGTATAGGCCAGCCGGACCGGCGGTCGAGGACAATCTCATGGACCACAAAACTCCAATATGGATATACTCCTAGCAAGGATGGCCAACATGATGCAACACCAATTTGGGATCAAGCCCAAGAATCGGCCTTATGTGTATCGGTCGCCATATCCCGATTGGTACAACGGGTGGCGCTTCCCTCAAGACTAAAACCTCCAACCGACTTGACCAAGTTCTCGGACAAGATGACACTTCTACTACCGAACACATCGGGCCGGTATCCGATTCGCTTGGGAGAGCTTGCCAATGATGAAGCATGGAGGATTCGCTTCTTTCCATCATCTCTTACAGGGGCCGGCTTTCACATGGTTTGTTACGTTGTTCGGCCAATTCTATTGGAACCTTGGTCCGAGCTAGAAGATAAATTCCATTCATACTTTTACAGTGGTTCCAATGAAAAAGAGCTTGTTGACTTGATGGGGTTGACACAAAAATACAATGAGACACCACAAGAGTTCTTGCGCAGGTTCAGGGAGACAAAGAATTCATGCTATTCTCTGAACTTGCCACACCATCGCTTCGGCACAGAGTCGTGGCGTGGCATGCATCCAGCTATCGAGAGAAGCTAGCGTGGCATGCATCCAAATTATCGAGAGAAGCTAGCCGATGCGCTTTGATGACCTTGGACAGCTCTCAAGGCGCCACTCATGGCGGTCGGCCAGAGCATCAAGAAGGATACTCGATTTCGTAAAGGGGGCAACATGTCTTATCGGACATACAACCACTTCCCGAAGAAATTGAGGATGAAGATGATGGCCGAGGACATAGCAAATTGCGACCGCTTGGGGCAAGGAGCCTATCCAGTCAACCAAATACGGGATGAAGACACTCAAGGGGCATATGACTTTGACGCCTCCAAGTCGAGAAGCTCTTTGAGTTCTTGGTCAGAGAAGGACGCATCAAGCTACCAGAGAACCACTCCATGAAGTGTCCAGATTGGGTCAAGACTGGCAGATATTGTGGCTTCCATGACATGATCACTCATAACATCACTGACTGCCGAATCTTCAAGCAACAGATTCAGAGGGCTATACAAAAGGCCTCCTCAAGTTCAACAACAACATGAAGGTGGACAAGGAGCCCTTCCCTACAAATATGATTGATTTTGATTCGTGCATGGTTTCTGCTAGTGATCCTAAGGGCAAGGACCCAATGAAAGTGCTGACTTCGAAAGGGCAAAGCAAAGCGGTTCGGTGGACCATAGTTGGCAAATATCTAGTTCTGAGCTCCAGCAGCCAGCCAGCGTGTTCGGTTTCCAAATAGCCGAACAGAGAAAGGAGAAACCTCCAAACCAAGGGTGACATCTCGTACATTGCTGAACAAATGGCAAAGGCAGCAAGAAAAGCAATATCGTAGAAATCAGCAGCTGGCCAGGGAACAACAGAGATATGAAGAGGAGATGTATCACCGAGAGCAGGAGGAGTACATGAAAGAACGAGATGAGTCTCATTGGGACTGTCCTTTCTTTAGGCATTGCTAGAATGAAGGCTTGAAGTTGTCTCGCTAGGAATAATTGTCCCCACGAAAAGGAGCAAGCAGTACCACGGGTACGTATGTGCACGAAGTCAATCACCGTCCCCATCCAAGAAAGATCGGGGGCACGCTTTCCGAGAAGATGATCGGGCGCTTAAAAAATAAGGACAAAGACATCTCACGCCAAGAAAAGGATTGCGATCAAGCATGGGCCGATGTGGAGGATTCGATGATGACATGGACTCTCCTCAAGAGTATGTGTGGCGAAGGGACAAGTGGTGCCCTCCTGGTCTAAGGAAGAGCCGAAGAGAAGAGTCCAAATGGTCTCGTGAACAAGGAGCTCAAGGAAGCGCAGCCGAACGCAAGCGGGTGTGGCGCCCAAAAAAGAAAAACTCAAGAAATCGGTCATTCGGTAGAAGAGTGTTCGGCAAGTGGGCTCTCGGTAGATGTTAGCATGGTGTTCTACATCCCTATTGAGTTTGCGGCACCTAATGAGCAAGCCACCGATGAGCTAGAGGAACAAGAGGCTTATTCGGATGAAGAGGCCTATTCTCGATTTCGACAACAAAGAGATGATTGATCTCCTAGGACAGCTTGGCTCTATCAAGACAAGTCGTGGTTTGATGCACCTAGGAAGCACAACCATCTGAAGCCTCTTTACTTGAAAGGGTATGTTAATGGAAAGCCTCTGACTCATATGTTCGTCGATGGAGGAGCTGCAATCAACATTATGCCATATACCACTTTCGGGGAAGCCGGGATGACCAAAGAGGATTTGCTCAAGACAGATATTGTACTTAGAGACTTTGCTGGAAATCCTTCAGATACCTATGGAGCCGTTCACGTTGAGTTGATGATCGGCTCAAAGACTTTGATCACTACCTTCTTTGTGGTCGACGTTAGAAGGGGTCCTACAAATTTATTACTTGGAAGAGATTGGATCCATGCTAACTATTGCGCTCCATCCACCATGCTTCAAGTCCTTATCCAAAGGAGCGGTGATGACGTTGAGATAGTGCAAGCCGATGATTCGGTAAGCATTGCGAAAAGAATCGAGCCATCATTCGGGAATATGAAGGCGTGGAATGCTTCTCTCGCGCGAAAATGGGAAGAAGGTCCCTGCTGTCTCGTTACAAAGGCCAACAAACCGATCGAGATTGTCGGCTCTCACAAAGAACTTTTAAGGAGAGTTTTCGTATCGGCTTTTAGAAGATCGATTATTGCAAATATGATTAGCCGACACGTATAATTCAATGGTTTAGAGCAAAAGAAGTTTGTTTTATTCATGAAGATATAGCCGGTGTATAAATCATCGTCTTTAGCAGAAAAAATACTCCATGGAGTTGAAGAACAGCCGGCATAAATATTGTTATGTCGCCTTTAGTGCAAAAAATATAAAAACACAAATGGATATGGAAACGAGAAGAATTTTCATTCAAAAGTTCCAGAGATATGACACAAAAGTACCGCCGAATACATTACAAAGGATTTTCATTTAGGATATAATACGAGGGATTTCTACTTAATCCTAAAGTCCCGAGTACTATTCGCAAGAAGTCCTAAAACAAAGCAGATCTTCACTTCTTCTTCAGGGCATCCTTGACCTTGTCAACGATCTCCGGATGCGTGGTGCCGGGGTTCACCGGCATATCGAGTGCTCGCACCAAACCCGATACTCCTTCACGGAGGCGCGGGTGGCGCTCGGACAGCTTACGGGAAAAGAAAAGGGTGAAGGACAAGCAATTTATCATAACATCACATAGACAAATTGAGTTTCAAACTCACCACCAATGTGAACCTCCAGCGCATGCAAGGGTCACGCTCTGCGATGGCATAAGGAATCGCCACCTCCAAGTCCGCTTGAAGCTCCTTACGGCGGCGTTTTTCCTCACGCCAGCTTGTTTGCGCAAGGTTTCCGCTGTCGCCGCCGAGTCCTCATCGAAAGAATCGACGGGATCGATGGGGATGTGCCGAAAAGCTAAGAAGAAAGTCTAGATGCACCGGAAAGCCGGAGGTAAAGAGATTAAGTAACATCAACGGCGGAAGATGATCAGTCGGCGAAAAGAAAATCCAATCTTACCCAATCGAGTGCGGTGCCAATGGTGGAGGACCTTGGACTGTTGATTCCTCGGCTACTTCTTTGCCTTTGCTTGCCACACCCGGTGCGGCCGCACCCTCCCCGAGGCGGTTTCGCCCAACCTCGGGGAGGCGGTTCATGCACTTACCAAATGGGTGTTACCGCCGTGGGATGGTCGGTTTGCTCAAATTAGGAAGGTTTACCAGTGTCGGTTTTGGTGTAATTTAGCACTTAGGCCCCTCCTCCAAGTTTATAAGTAGACCCCCTCTCCTCCTCTCTCAACACACCACTTGGAGTCCAGCAAACCAGCAATCTTCCACTTGTGTTGGTATATGAACTAGCGTATAGTTTACATATCATGATCTTGACACAGTACATTTTCATACTTTAGTGCTAATGTATGAGTACATACACGTACATATTTTGTAGAACGGTTTATATGTATATTTTTTACAATGGAGTATACATACATACTTTTCAGAATTGAGTATCTGCATATACTTTTTAGAAACAAGTATTTGTGCATACTTTTGTTAGTAGATTTAACACAGATACTAGATGCGCGAGCAACTGACATTATAATCCGAAATAACGAAACTGAAAAGTATCAGCTGATACTAGTGGCGTTAAAGAACAAACCTGCGCCTCTGCAAATGAGAGAGAGAGGAACACATGTTCTGGTGGCCGGTGGGCAACACACCATCCTAGATTTTAGGATCGTACTTCCTAATGTTAAGCAACCTGCCACCGATCAAACGTGAGAAGCGGTTGTATTTGTGTACTGTTAGAGGAGGGTGTAACTACTTCTAGGGTGTAGGAAAAATTTACCAAAGAATAAAGCCCATACTTTCATAAAAAATAAATATTATTTAAATAAATAAATCCTGGATAAAAAGTTGATCAAAAGGATGAATGATAAGTATTTCTGTTATAACCGTTCTATCCGCAACCGCCAAGACTTTGAGAAAAGCTAAAAAAAGCCCCGCTACGATGAAAGGTAATAAAGGGTGGGAAAAAAATGTGCCATTTTATTCAAACTCTAGTAGAAAATCTTATTATAACCCCGGTACTTGTGAAATGTAATCGGCATAGTAGCAACTCCCCGATCAACAACCAAGTACTTATCTCTTTTGCTCGAGGACGCCAAGCAAAGGGTAAGCTTGGGGAGTTTGTTGACGGTCACCAACGACATTTTTTTCCGTCAACTTACTACCATAAAGGGAGTAAAACTATACCTTTTATGCTCATATGCATTTATCACTAATAAAATTCCACTTGTAGTATCTATTATTTTATTTTGCAGATTTATAATAAAAGCAAGTGGAAAAATCGATCAAAGTACGCCATCCCGAAAGCACATTCTTGCAAAATACAAGCCCGGGAGCAAATCGACCCAAAACTTCAAAACCGGCCGAGCCAAGCCCGGCCCACAACTTTTCAAGACGAAGGATGACACCCCACCGAGACCCGTGGCCAGGCCGAGCCCGTGGGTGCGCTACAAGCACCACCCGGTGCGGCCGCACCCTCCCCGAGGCGGTTTCGCCCAAACCTCGGGAGGCGGTTCATGCACTTACCATATGGGTGTTACCGCCGTGGGATGGTCGGTTTGCTCAAATTAGCAAGGTTTACCAGGTCGGTTTTGATGTAATTTAGCACTTAGGCCCCTCCTCCAAGTTTATAAGTAGACTTAGGCCCCTCCTCCAAGTTTATAAGTAGACCCCCTCTCCTCCTCTCTCAACACACCACTTGGAGTCCAAAGAAACCAAAGAATCTTCCACTTGTGTTGGTATATGAACTAGCATATAGTTTACATATCATGATCTTGACATGTTCATCTCAGTTCATGATCGATCATCATATGCCTAACTTGATTAGAGGTGGGGTATCGGTTCGTTGTTCCTTCGGGTTTGCTCTTGTTCTAATCCGGCCCATTCGACGAGTGGGGATCCCGGGGGACAAGAGTAGTGCTCGATATGCGGGCATGGTGCCCGGTATTACGACACTGCGAATATGAGTGCATGCCACGGTTGAGGGGGTAGGCAGCTTTGGTCGTGACAAGCCTTGACCGCCCCTTGAAATCCCCCACGTTCGTATGTCTTTGTAGGAGTTCGTAAATGCCTTGGTGGGAAGCGGACTTCCCGGTGGGGTCTCCCCGTATCCTAGACCTAACTACGATTAAATCCGGTTTGCATATGATCCTAACTATTCATTTGTATGGCCATAACTAGATACATTAGAATTACTCCATTAGGTTATTCATTTATTCTTTATCATTTTGTTTGGTGGATTCTTAAGTGTGTGTCACACTATCCAAAACCATTATTGCTTACCCCCTGCTTATGAACAATTTGGTCTAAGCAAACACATGTTCCTCTATTCGCATGCCATGCTAGCTTATTAATCACATGCCTTCCTTTGGGAAAATACAAATAACGATACCCTGAATACTTCCGAGTGAAATGCTACAATGATAGATCCGTGCGCTTGCGGATGAAATATCTAAGATGGCAAGATCTATCCCGTTGATAATCCCGCTCGATCACCGACATGGTGGTTTCACTTTCGGGAATGTCACCGAGCATTTCTCGCGCCTGTAATTGGGGATGGGTTTTATACCTGCTTTCCTTTGATTGCGCTAAGGAATGTGAACATACACCAAACCATCATAATCTACATAAACCCACCAATCTCAAGCAAGTCGACATATGACTAGTTAATTCTATAATTAGACAAGTCCTATCTACTAATATGTCAACTAGATCATAGTTCACACATTAATAAGATAACATGAGCGTAACTATACTCTAGTTCGAACGCATTGCAATACGAATATAAGGACTTGAATAATCGAAAGGAACTCCATAATAATATATATTAATATTACCAAAAGATCCTTCCAAGGAGATCGTTGCATTTCTTAAGCGCAATCACTAGAAATAGGTTTAGAACCCATCTCTAATAACGGCGCCAGAAATGCGTCGTTGACATTCCTAAGTGAAACCACCGTGTCGGTGATAACACTAGGTACATCAACGGTGATAGATCTTGCCAAATAAGATATTCATCCGCAGCGCACGGATCTATCATTATAGCATTTCACCCTGAGATATTCAAGGTATCGTTATTTATATTTTCCCAAAGGAAGGCATGGTGAAAAAGGATCTAATAGAGACATGAACAAGATAACATGACCGTAATGGACCAATGCTCATAACAGGGATATAAGGGAACGGTAAAGGGATAACTTGACACACTCACTCAAGCCAAACTCAAGGATAAAGATAAATAAGGAATAAAGAAAGTCCTAAGTGGAGCATACAGATTCTAGTCGTGGTTGTGCATAGAACCGCTTGATAGTTAGGCAACACGCATGAGCGGGAGGTCGAAGCCGAGAATGAAATGGACAGGGAGACCTTCCCGAGCATACGCCCAATAAAAGGCACTTTAGACTCCTACACAACATACAAACGTGGGGAGATTTCAAGGGACGGTCAAGGCTTGTCATGACCCAAATTTTACCCCCTCAACCGTAGCATGTCGTCATATTCGAAGGATACCCGCATCCTGGACACCACGCCCCAAGATACTAGACACTACTCATGTCCCCCCATGGTCCCCACCCTACGGATGGATCGGAATAGGACATGAGCAAGCCCGAAGGACGCAACGAACCGCCATTCAAAGACAATCCCGACACTACTCAATTATATTGCATGAACGGTTTAAGCATAAAGTTCTATATGACGATATCACAACATAGAAACTATAGACTAGTTCATGTGTCATGATCATGTCAAGAACAACATGTTAGATCATAGGATAAATCATGAGGTATAGAAATAACATGAAGACTCTAATCCTAATGCACAACCAAGATAAGATAAGAGCAAGGCTTTGAAGAATACCATAGAAAGATTTATTCCAAGAATCCATCTTCCAAGGAGCCAAGCCCTTTTGATAGCTTTGCCTAGCTCCACATCCTAATCTACTAATCCTACTAGGAGAAGGAGGAAGAAGAAGAGGGAGAGGGAGAGAGTAGCTCTCTTGTGAGGTGTGTGTCTAATGAGGGGGAGAGGGCCTCCTTTTATAGGTAGAGGAGAGAGGGCTCTTTGGAAAATGTCCCTCTCCATATGGAAGGAGCCAAAACCGTCCTTGGACACCTTCCAAATCTGCTTGAACCGACCATCCAACGTCGGCACAGCCCTCCATGGAAGGTAATGAACCGCCTCGCCAAAGTTGGGCCTGAACCGCCTTTGGGAGGGTGCGGCCGCACCAAAGGTGCGCTACACCCCCCGGGCCCTGCCAAGCCGGGCTTTGGCAAAGCTAGCGTGTTTGGGCCCGAAAAGTTGTATGGCGGTGTTTGCTCGCCCAGCTTCTACGTGTTTGGTCCATTTCTCCCTTGAGGTTGATGTTCTTCAGAATGCGCTTTCGTGGAGGCGCCTTTTGGTACATTTTCCACTTGGTTTTCATATAAATCCTACAAAACATCATTTTGGCACTACAAGTGGAATTATTTCAATAACAAATGTATATGTGTGTAGTAAGGTATAGTTTCATCCCCTTATTGGTAGAATGTTGACGTTAAAAATATGTCGTTGGTGACCGTCAACAGAGACAAGCCCTCCTTGAAGCTCAACCCTGCTCAAAACTACAACTAGGACTAAAGAGAATGAGTGAAGTGCTCAAGGGTGTGTGTGTTGTGTTTTAGAAGGGGCGTGGCCTCTTATTTATAGTGGAATGAAAGTGGTTCTTGGCGGGAGTTTTGGCGCCAAATTGCCGAAAAGCACCACCATGCAACGCCTTTACTCCCTCCGAGTCGAGCTCGGAGACAAGGCGCGCGGGATCGGGCATTGGGGCCGCGGCGTCGCCGCGCCGCGCCGGCCCGGCCTGTTTTGCCCGCTCCGGCGCCGGGCCTCGCGTGGGGCTTGCGCCCACTCTAGGTCGCTTCTTTCCGAGGTGCTTTGGTCCACTTTTGCATTGGATTTGGCCCCGTCATGTTCCCCTTTGTAAAGCGTGTTCCCCGAGTTGCACTTTACTCTTTATTTACGTACTCTCACTGTTTCCGTGTTTGTTCCTCGCAAAACAAATAGTCTACGAATACAAGTGGAACTAGGTGAGTAGTAAATGTTTATTTGGCATAAGTATGTTTCATCTCTCCTAATTAGAGCTAAGTTGGCGTATACAGTGTGTGATAGTGACCGCCAACAAGGACACCGCCGTGGTCGGCTACCGGATTGGAAAGTCTTTACGAGACCTGCCCGTGCCGGTTGTGAATACGCTTGCCTTGAAACTCTTCGGGCTTTTGCATATTCGCTGAAAGAGGTCCAAAGTACTCATCTTGACCACGTTGTCCCGAAAGATAACAAGACTTACTTTGGAACATGGATGATGTTGTGAATGAAGTGGGTGGCAAGTTTTTTGACGGGTTTTGTAGCCGACGGGCCGAGATCTCGCTCTTCTCCCGGCCGCATTGAGCCAAGCAAAGGTAAGGATGGGTTCGCCCGGTTTTTATTAAACTTCGGTTGTAGTCGGGTTGACTTTGTTCATTTTGCCCCTTTTGTTCATAGGATGGTGAGGATGTGAAGAGGATTTAGGCCAAGGTGATGGAGTTCATCGTCTCCCGAAATGCTATTGAAGTCGCCAATGCGCCTCCTTCAGTGGAATGCTCCATCTCCTCGCATCCGAGCCCTTCCTCGACTCCGCCCATTCCTAGAGATGGTCATCTTGGAACCTCTCTCCCGAAGATGTGAGGGAGAGTTAAACATTAATCCTTGAGAGAGAGGGAGTTTGGAAGAAACAATTGTTCTTTTGGGTTGTAACTTTAAACAAAGGGTCATCTTTGGAACCTCTCCCGAGAAGGGCCTCGCGTAGTTTGTGGATGAACCGTTTCTTAAAGCCGAATTTGTAACTTTGGGGTTAGCGGATCTTCGTCGTGGTTTGCTTTTAAACGAAGGAATTCTGGGTGAACCCTTTTGAGTTTATGGCTTCTCGAGCCGAGAAACTGCGAGAATACTTTCATAAGAGTGAGGTTTCTAGAAGAATTTTTAGGCCGTCGGAGCGGCAGCGATCTCTACGTAATTTTGTTATGTTAGAGCCAAAGCTAGAGCCCGAAGATGTGAGCGTTTCCTTGAGGGCTCCTCGCTACCGCTATAGTAAGAGGTGCCTGAATATTCGGCAATAGACGTGGGGATTTCTCGCCTTTATTCATGTCGAGCTTTGATCCCCGAATGTCATTATGGGTTAAAGGCCTCGCCCCCCCTCTTTCGAGGGATTGAAGAGCGGGACTAATAAAGGAGTGAAGTTGCGTGTATTATTACTTCGTTATATGACTACAATGGTGTCGGTTTTTGTTTTCGAGACCCTTTGAACCCGATACTTGTATCGCTCAAAAGAGCTTTGGCCTTTGGTTGCCATCGGATGGTGGCCTTTAGCCCTTGGTTTGCCTACGTGAGGTGACCATGTCCCTTCACTTCCAATTGTCCCTTGAATTACCCATTGTGAGGAATAAAAGAAGAGAGCTGCCATCATTTGTGCTTGATCGAGAAAAACACTAGAAACACAGCTTAGCCGCATAGAAGTCATTCCCATCTCGTGATTCCGCGCGCATGCACGGAGGAGCGTGAGAGCAGATTGCCTCCAAAGCCCTTACCGTTCGAAACCTTGCACGGGCATCGACAATTAGGTTTATGGGGAGCGTCTACGTGATCGCCCGATTCGGTACCGCGCCCGGTGTCGTTCGTCATCGTCAACTTCATCATCTTCCTCTTCTTCCCGATGGAGGACCTCTTCATCTCCTTCAGCATGATGAGGGAAGTTGGTCATGGATCTAGATCCTTGGAGCACAACAGAGGGTATGTTTGGTTCATCTCCTCTCTCTCGCTTTTAGTCCTACAATTTTTACATGTTATGAGTCCGTTTTAGTATACAACGATGAGTCCGCTTTGATCCACTCGGTCATATCGATTCATGAGATCCCCGATGCATATTCTTGTTAGCTATCTACCATATCCGGATGTTTTACGTGTTTTCAGCTTATGTTGTCTCTTATACTCCCGTCCATGTGTTTCGATTGTTCTCATTCACGTTGTTTCACATGTTGTTCGGTTAATACATTTGCAACGTATCTAGAGATGTCTATTGCCCGTTCCAGCTATTGTTATCTCATGTTGTTTCGATTGATCTGTTACATCGTTTCATATGTCACATGTTTAAGTTTATCTTGGATATGGTTGATGTCATGATCTCAATATTTAACAATCTTTTTATAAATAATCTTATTCCAAACCATCAACAATTTTTGTGGCAACACATGGGGTATTGCTTTCTTGATCCTTGAGACCTTAAGGTTTTTATGTTGGAAATTCTCATTAAATAACTTACATGTTTATATCATTCTTTCCATCATCAAATGATCAACTCACATATTTATATCTTTTTTTCTGTCATCAAATGATCACTAAAAACCTAACCTTAAATTCCCGTAGCAACGCGGCGGAAATCCACCTAGGTATTGCTTCTTGATCCTTGAGAGCTTAAGGTTTTTTGTTGGAATTTCTCATTAAATAACTCACATGTTTATATCTTTCTTTCCATCATCAAATGATCACTAAGAAACTAACCTTAAATTCCCGCGACAATGGGTCTAGATTTTTTGAAGTTACATATATTAGTAGAAGACAAACACCGAAGGTATGTTGGATCATTAGCGTGTTAGTACTTTCTCAAATCTATTCTTACCTCAAACTCATAATTTTTGTGTCATACATTAAGTTTTAAAAAATATCCTCCATAAGTTAGTGAACTATATTTTCTTTGAAGTTGAAGATCCAAGATTAAGATGATGTCTTTTCTTTTTAGTTCATTATTGGAAATATTTTTAAATTCCTTTTAGCTAGATTAAATTTAATTTTGCATACCCAAAACAACGCGCGGGAAGTCACCTAGTATCTAGTCATGTGGAGTCCAAGAAATTTGATTTTTTTTATTTATATTTTTCAATGATTTATTATGTTTTTTTTTAATTTCAGCTAAAATAAGTAAAAAAGAAAAAGGCAAAACTCATTGTTACTACAGCAAAACCACCCTTTACTTTAGCAAAACCGCTATGGGGATGCAAAATGTACGGTTTAAAAAGTTGAATAATGTAGTTTGCTTGATTTTGAAGTTGAGGGAGGAAAAGTAGACTTACGCGAAAAGTTGGAGAGCAAAAGCGAATATTTTCCTTGATGTTAACATCGGTCCACTGGTTAGCCCAATATTCTCGTCTGCATAGGAGCCCAAAAGATTGCCAGATTCACTAAAAAAGGGCCCAACGATTGCCAGCGGCCCATTTAGTTTCCTGCCCACGCACACGCAGCGCCACCAGCGGCTGCCGCTCTTCCACCGTCGCCATGCTGATCTCTCACCGAGAGAGGGACACTGAGAAGAAGAAGGCCGACGTCGTCCTACTACCTTCCGTGCCTTCGCTCCTCACTGGACATGGCAATGCGCGTGATGCCGCAGTTTTATTTGAAGGGTGAGTTCCACACCCCAGGGTGCTGAATATGCAAAGGTGTTGCGGATGTGTGGCTAGCATTACATCGATCGCTCTTCTATTCCTTCCCTTCTCTTCCATTTGTCTCCTTGCTGTCCCAGTTCAAGTTTATTGGGAAACCCAAGTAGCGTATGGGAGCAGGGGGCGGAGCCAGCAATTATATATGGAGGGGGCTACCAAAGGGAGCTTCGATCATTTATTGAAACACCAAAATATCTATTAAATAATAAATTATTCATGATAAATTTGTGATGAAAAATACAACAACAAGCAATAATCATAAATGATTAAGGGAACTAACATGTTTCAATTAAATTTTGCCACACAAACCAGCGCCCAGAAGGTGAACGATGAACCGTAGCCAGCAACGCACAATGAACCGAGCCCATGCGGTTGTGCCAGAGTGCTGAACGCCTGGACGGCTATGCGGGATGCCGGAAGAACGCAGACGATCGATGAGCTTGTGCAATCGATCACCGGCAGTGGCGGCGGCGACATACTGAACGCAATTGTGGTCGATACTTCGCCGATCGCCCTACGTCTTTGGGCGAGGTTTGACTATGTTTTTATTGAGAAAACGAGGTTTGGCTACGTAGGAAGATGTACATAGGCTAATATTAGTGTATCATTATGCACAAAATACAGAAGATGAGAAGAGTTTGGAGGTCCGGGCGTAGTCGCGGTCCGCTCGACTCAGGAGTCCGGGTAGGGGATTGGATGGGCAGGTCAATTTTTGGGCTAGCTGTGTCCTATTGGGTGTCTGGACTCGCGCTGGATTCAGTGTGCCCAAAAAAGCGAAGCCCAATTGTGTGGAGCCCGTCCTTGTATGGACTATGGAGTGCCACTTCTCCTATTTACTGGGCCTGTTAAATATATTTGGTCCGGGCTTTGATGGCAACGTGGTGGTATGCTACTGACTGCTCGACATGTAGTACTAGTAACGTTGGGTTGATCTAACTGCATGGTTTGCTGTTTTGCTGTAGGGATCTAAACAAAAATGATATTTTTTTTATTTTTTGAAGTCATTTTCAAGTTTTTTTTATTTTCATGTCTAAACAGAAACGGTAGTCGTAACAAAAAATAAAATATAAATGATAATGGTAAAAATTATTGGAAATGAAAGCAAAAACAATTGTGCCCCATTCCCATCGTTTTCGAAGATTTTTGTATTTAGCCGGTAATTTACTGTCAAGAATTACCGATTGTAAGTATGCCAATATCTAGAAGCTAGCACATAGGGCTAGTTTTCTTTTAAGAAACTATATGGTAAAGTAACCATATTTTTCTAGTAGGAAACTATATGGCAAGTATTCATCATCTGTAGTGTGAGCTCTACAGTTACTTCTTCGCTTTCTCGGTAGTGTCTATTTCAGTGATCTACTACAAACTATATAGAAGTCCCGGCTTCCTCAGCAGCTTCACTAACACCCATACAAAAGAAACTGAACAACAAACAAAGGTATAAACTCGAATGCCTTGCTAACCATCCGGCTCCACCACCGCTCCCCAGCCACCATGGACAGTTCCTTTCCAATTCCACTAAGTCAACACACTGCCGCCATATGCACACCGTCCACTGCACCCTGCAGCGCTTGACAGCACACAATTGTTATTTATTAACAGTCACAATTCACCTCCACCCCATATTCCTTTCTATTCCACTTAGCAATTTGATTTGAAATATTAATGCCCATCTTCACTTCTCGGTCCCTGTCCATCTCCATGTTAACCTCCCGTACAATCTCTTCACTCCACCTTATGACGCCTATCTTATATATTTTAGATCGAGGATTGATCGTCCTTCGCGTCTAGTAGCTCTCGAGAGAACCCAATCGGCATTGCGGAATGGCAGCATGAAGAACGTGACCCTGAGGCCACGCTGGCACAGGCCCAAAGGGCAGGCCGCGCACGCCAACAGCCTGGCCGCCACCGACGCTATCATCATCGTCATCTGCTTCACAATTAAGTAATAGGTATTTAGGAAATAAAACAAAGTTTTCTTTAGATGCAAGTCTTCCCCGGACTATAAATACAAGGGACTTTTAATCAAAGGGGTAAAACCCTAAGCAGCCCTCGGTCTCTCTCTCCCTCCCTACGCACACACACGTGCCGTCATCATCAACGCCGCCGCCGCTGCCCACGCCGCCCACGCGCGCCTCGCCGCTGCCACCGCCCCCTCGTCACCGATCACCGTCCACCACCCCTCCAACGCCGCCGCCCTCGGAAGGTGACTGTGACACGTTGTTGGATGGGTTCTAGGAATACAGGACTACGTTACATTGGTACAAAGGCAGAATGATGAGATTCAGACCTCTGAGGTCCGAGAACCGTGCAGGCCAAAGCGGAGGCGGCAAGGCTAATCATGGATGCTGATGGGGCATGGATTCCTTTCTTTGTGTGGACACTGGACAACGCCTATATTCGGTCAGTAAGTTAATTACAAATTTCTTAGCTACAAGTCCTCCTTGCTCGATGCATAGTTCTTTTTAGAATAATATCTCTATTCCCGCAGCAACGTGCGGGGTATTCATCTAGTTTCACAACGTTAGACCACCTATCATTATTATTTATTGTTTTTGTGAGGTTTTATTTAAATGTAAAATGGGGGTTCTAGAGTGAAGAGTGTACTTACCGCCAGTATAATTTTGGAGACACCATGTTTTATTGGACTAAAAGTGACAAACCTCAAAAAAATACTTCACTATTTCAGAGATGGTCAAGCCATACCGAGAAAAAAAAAAAAAGAAATACTTGGCTATTTCAAAAAAAAAACTACTAAATCTCAAGAGATATAGTTTTTTTTATTAATTGGCAGCCTAAGAAGCTCCCCTACGGAAATGAGGCCGAGGCCCAGCTGGCCCGCTATGCTAGGCAACGTATACACAAGACTCCTAACCCTAGCTCATCTCAGTCATGTTTCTCCTCTATGGCGCCGCCCTTAAGTGACATCTAGACAACTTGCTTTGAATGTTGATCTCACGGAGTATCTAGTGCGTTTTGTTTTTTAGCTAACCATGATGTTAAGGATGAAGCTAAAAGGGTGGTGAGCTACGATGATATTACCAAGTGGTATCTTCGAATGGTAATTTTGTATCACTTAGTAGTGTTAATTCTCTAGCACATGTGCAAGTTTGAAACTAAACACACTAAAGCATACTATATTATATGTTCATTCTGTAGATATGCTCATGTGGAGTCTAAAAAAATCGAGTTTTCTATTTTATAATTTTTCTGTAATTTACTATGGGCTATTGCGTTTCTATCCTTGCTGAAAATGCCAATTGTGATTCTACCCTCGCTTTTCGCCATGTTGCAATTTTTACCCTTGTTTTGTAAAAAACGAAGCTCAAGTTTACCCTTACTCCGTTATCAAAGTGCTAATGGTGTTAATCGAGCCTTTTTAGGACAACTTTGCCCTTGCAAAAATACCCTTACTTTTCTTGTGTGCATTGTGATTTTACCCCTATTTTTTAAAAAAAATTGGCAGCAACATTAGACAACTTGTTACATATAATTCCACACAACATGCAAATATAGATAGATAATAGGGATAATATGAGCACCAAATATATCCATATAACAACAACCATCATCCAACATAAGTTCAACAAAAGCCACCCATCATCCAACATTAAGTCCAACAAAAGCCACCCATCACCCAAATTAGTCCAAAAGCGCTAATAGTGAGATATTACATGTTCATTGTCAAGCATGACACTATTCCTAACAATACAGACCAACCTCCCTCCTCTTCCTCTTCCTCTTCCTCTTCCTCTTCCTTGTGTTCCGGACCCTTCTACTCCACTTGCAGGTCTTCCTCTTCCTCTTCCTCTTCCTGCTATTCTAGCCTCTTCTATTCCACTCTCAGGTGCTGTACTTGCACTTCTTCCTCTTCCGCCGCTCGTCTTCCCCTTCCTCTTCCCCTTGCACTTTCACTTCACATGAATAAAGGTCAAGTAAACAACAAGTTGACTAAATAATGAAGAAAAAAAGAGCATGACTCACATTGATGCTTGTGAAGATGATTCATTCGAGGAGATGTACGGGTCCTCTTTTGACTTGCGCTTAGACCTCCTTGGCAATACTTGGCTATATGGCCTAGTTCTCCACATTCAGGACATTGTTTCCTTTTCTTACTAGTGGCGTACCTCAAATGAGTTCACTCTAGAGTTTCTTGGTCTTCCTGGCTTCCTTCTTAGTTTTGGCTTATTGATTTTATAATCCAAATCAACAAGTGGCCAATTGTGTTTGGATGTCATTGGATTGAAAGAACATGCATATGCCTTTTTGAACCGATCAACAGAGAAGTATTCATGCACAAAGTCCTTCATTCGTACCTCTCTACTAATCTTAGAAATGTAAGCTAAAGCATGGGTGCATAGCTGTCCACTTACTTGCCAAGCCCTACAAGAACATGTTTTTTGGCCTAAATTGATTTGCAGACTGAATGCTGCTTCACAGTAACTTTCAGCTTTTCCAGCCCCACATATCAATACATCATGGCCCTTGATACTCTTGGATTTAGCATTTAGAGCCTTGATCACACTTGGAGTGATTGTGCCTGACATTTTTGCAGCAATCTTGGCTCTCAAAACAAATTTCTCAATGATCATTTGTCTTATTTTGTCATGCATATCCACAATCTGAAAATCCGTAGTGTGGGACACCCAACTATTAAAGCTTTCGAGAGAGGTTATTGTTGATGTAATCTACCTTGCATTCTTCTTCAAAGAGGCTTCTACTCCATTTATATGGGTGGTGGTCATCTAACCAATCTGTTGCACTAGGATCCTTCTCCTCTATGTTGTGCATGAAGTAATTGAACTTGTCTTCCATGAAGGTCTTGTCTGCTGCCCACATATTCTTACCATAGAGCTCATCACCATACCCATTCTTTTTCATGTTCTTCCACAAGTGCCTCATACATTCTCTATGTTCCACTCTGGGTACACATCATCTACAAAGTCCTCAATTCCTTTGCTGCGCATCGAGTACTAATGACCAAGCCTGTAGGAGTACCAATACCCTTCTTCAAGTTATTCACAAACCAAGTCCAACTTTTGAATGTACTCAGTCTCAATCACACCATAAGCCACCGGAAATAGGTTGTTCACCATCCACTACAACAACTCCCTCGCTAGCTAACCCCTCCCCTTCCAAATCAAGTGTGTGGCATCCATGGCAATGTAAGGCCTACATCCTAGCAAGAACCCATCAATGCATGGTTTAAGAGCAACAAAGAACCTCCCGAAACACACATCACCTTTGTCATCTTCTTCGGTTGTCAATGTCAACTATGCTACCGTGTACTACTCTTAGGCCTTTGATAAGTTGGCGCAAGTTATAACTATCATCCCACTTCCCATATATGATGTCCATTGCCCTTTCCTTTCCTTTGAAAACTCTATGATATGGAATTTCTATCGAGTACCTCTTATTGAGTCTATGTTCCAACTCCTTTGGTTTTATGTCGTGGTCTTCCCGTAACAAATCAACAACTCTTTCAGCTACCCATTTATTGGAGGCCATAGTTTGACCACAATTGTTGAATGAACCACAAGTATCTTTGACCATTAGTCTTAACCCGCAAGGGTAGAAACCATCTTATTAGTACATTACTACACAAATCAGCAAAGAAAAAAACCATATTATGAGGAAAAAACAGCAAGGAAATTACCTTGCAACCAGTGTACTTTTTACTAGTAGATGCAAAAAACTTACACAAACAACCCTCATCTGCCCTCTTGAATATGCCTCTAAATCTGGTCTTGTCCTTCTGCAGAACTGTGAAAGCATGATCATTCAAAATGGCCCATTGTGTAACTGCAGCCTTGCACTGATTCGTGTCTGGGAACACCACATTTACATCAATGTTTGGGTTATCAACATCATATGAGAATGGTGGAGGGTCATATTCATCTTCATCATCAACAACTTCACCTTTGGGATTAAACTCGTGGTCGAGCAATCATCGTAATCGAGGATGCAGCCAAGTCACCGTCATAGCTGATATCACTTGTCGCCACAAGTGAGTCAGTGTCAGAATGTATGCCCTCATCTCCCAGACCCTCCTCAACTCCTACACTTGTGGATCTCTTTTTTTTTTGTGGCTCCCTTTTTGGTGGATGTGGGTTTTTTAGCACTGTTTATCTCATAGGTGGGCACTCTATTCCTCACAGAAGGATGACACCTATGTTTGGTAGGTGAAAACTTCAAAGGACCCTCAAAATCATTAATTTGGGCAAGCTTTGTAGACCTTTCCCTTGTCTTTATTCAATTCAAACCACTCAAGCAACTGCTCATCATTTTTAATCTCGATAGAACCTCCACTAAAAATAAACCACTCAAGCACCTGCTCATCAGATCTAATCTCAGTAGAATCTGCACTAAAAATATCCTCCATTGCACGCCACAAAGTTATGTACTTGTCTTGAACCCCACAGATAGTGCTCGGCTATTAAATCAACTAGTTGCAAAATGTTGAAGCTATGCATATCAACAACTAGAGTAGGCAAGGTTACGCCCAATTGTTGTGCTTTTGGTCCCTCATCGAGGCAAACTGAAAAATGACATAACCCTAACAACCAAATCTAAATTCATCGGACTATGCCTACAAATCAGAGAAATTGGAACAAAAATTAGCATGATTACCTAAAGCCAAAAACAATTCATCCCGGTCGAGGTTGAAAGATGGGTACCGCTTGTTGTTCCCGAACCGCCATTGGGAGAAGGCTCCATGGCACCCACGCCGTTGCTTTGCCTGCTGGACTGCCGCCGCCTTCTTCACGTGTGGGGGAAGCGCCGCCGCTGCCGCGCGAAGGCGCCGCGCTGCTCGCTGCGCGCCGCCCGCTGGCCCGACCTCGCTTCGACCGAGCCGCGCGCCCGCCGCGCTTGCTCGCATCGCCGCCGCCGCCAGCGCGACTCCCGCCTCCCTCCCGCCTGAAGTCCATGCCCGCCCGCACCGCCGCTCGCGGGCCTGCCGCTCTTCCTCTCGCGGTCGGCTAGGGTTACGCGGCGGCCGTGGTGGGAGCCCGCCCCGCGGACGGGCGAGTCGCGGCGCGCGACGAACGGACAGAAATGCTTTTTCCGGGTCCGTCTGCACGAGTGAACGAGTGTGGCCAAGGGTATTTCTGTCCATTGGGCTTTTTTACTAGGGTTCTCATGTTTTTCGGATTTTTTAAAATCAAAATAAGTAAATCTTAAGACAAAGGAAGGGTAAACCGAGGCTTCCTTCTAACAGTAGTGAGGGTAAAATTGCAACATTGCAAAAAGGGAGGGTAGAATCATAATTGGCTTTCCTGTGAAGGGTAGAAACGCAATACCCCCAATTTACTATGATTATTCAAGAATTTAGCCAAAACAAATAAAAAGAAAAAAAGGCAAAACCTTCATAGAAAAAACTTTATATTAAAGCATACCAAATTATATGTTCATTGTGTATATCTAGTCATGTGGAATCCAAGAAATTTGATTTATTTTCATATTATAATTTTTCAATGATTTATTATGTTTTTTAAAAAATCAGCTAAAATATTTTCTAAAAAAAGGACAAAAATCATTGTCACTACAACAAAACTGTTATAAAACATGTCACCGCCGGTTCGGACCTTCCCCCCTCGCCTCTTCACGATCAACACAATAGATGAGAAGTAGAAGTAGACACAAGATGAGACTATTCTTTATTCATCTAAATATTAGTCATGACAACATCGAGCTGCCACATATATATAGTCCTGCCAAGACCTCGAGTTTTAGTAAGATCCCACATACAAACGGACTAGGATTATGATTCATCCTTCTCCTTTCCTTCTAGGAAAGAGTCTCGTATGTTTTACAACACTCCCCTTGGGCGATTACCACGATATGCATATGCCTCATCAAAAACTCCATTCGAAAACCCAGTGGGAAAACGGTTCTTGGAGAAAAGAGTACATCGCATTCGTTAATTGCATTGCACATGTTGTCTCATTAAAAACCTTGTGTGAGAAACCTTCGAGTAAAAACTCACATAGGAAAAAACAAAGACAACATTTAACCTTCTTGGTCATATATTCTTCAGAATATTCTATTCTTCATTAATAGATATTGATCTTCATAATCTATGCATAAACTTTAGTGTTTTAGCAAATATGCTCTACTTGATCTTTATAATTCTAGTGGTTTACCCTAATGGCGATTCAATAAAATATGCTCCACCTAATAAAAGCCAAACTTTGAACTTCGTTGTTCAATCCACATTGTTTCATAAACGTGTGCAAACAAAAATTGGCTCATAATTCTTCTATGAATTATATGGGAGCAATATGCTTCATGCACAATGAGCACCTATTAGTTGTGCAAAATAAATAAATATTATCCTTCTCGAGCATAAATCCTTTCATAAATTCCTCTCCCTCCCCAAATTGGCAGCCCCAAAGACTCCCTCTCTCTCTCTCTCTCTCCCTCTCTCTCTCTCTCTCTCTCTCTCTCTCTCCCCGAGCCCGACGCCCTCCCCTCTCCATCCCCTCCCTCTCCCTCACGAGCCCGACGCCGGTGGTGGTAGGATGGTTGCAGTTGTGGCGGCGGGGCCCACTCCCTCCCTCCCCCCCCCCGAGCCCTCCCTCTCTCCTTCCCCCCCTCTCCTCCCGAGCCCGACGCCGGGCGGTGGCATGGGGGCAGCCGTGGCGGCGGCCACACCCCAAGCACGGATCCGTCTCTTCCCGGCCTTGGATATGGCGTCCCCCACGCGTCCTCGAGCACGGCGGCGGCGGCGTCCCCTCGAGCACGGATCCGGCGGCTCCGAGCACAGATCTGGCGGCTTTGAGCATGGATCCGTCATCCCTAAGCACGGTGGCGGCACGCACTCCATGGCGGTGGCCGCTCGGAATGCCGGTCCATGGTGGCGGCATGCTGCTTGCGGCGCAAGCTCCTCCACCTCGAGCTCAGATCCACGCGGCATGGAGCTCCGGATCCACGACGGCGGCGTCGGTGGAGGCTAGCCACCGCCGGGCGGCGGTGGCGGCATCCGAAACCCTAACGTGCCCGGCGGCCCGGTCGGGGGGCCCGGGGTTTCCGCTTGATCTTTTTCTCTTTTTATTTTTTTATTTATTAACCGAACTGCCACGGTTAATCCCTGCATTTACGGTGACCTTCCGTTCATGGTGATTGCAAAACCGCCCACGGAAAATAATAAAAACCACCACGAAAAAGTGATTTATAGAATAAAATCCCCTGTCAGCTAGCGTAAAGTTATGTGTAAAGCCGCATTATTCTCTTTCCCCATGCCATCTTCTCCTTCCCGTGACCTTTTCCCCTCGAACCATCTCCTTTGCGCCATCACCTAGACGCCGCCAGGGAAGTTGTTCTTCGCCGCGGTGATGGTAATCCCTTTGGTCTATCGCGAAGTTTGCCTCAGTTTCGTTTATGTGGGTTCTTGGATTTGCAACCGTTAGGAGGTTGCGCCAAAGAAGTGTTTGGCTTGACCCTGCAATGTTACTCGAAAAAAAAAGATGCCACAAAAAAATTCCTTGCGGGACTAAAATTTGATGGGCTTCATTTTTTTCTCCCAAATACCTTTTGGAGGTTAAAAAAATGTTTTGTTTTTAGGAAGAGATGTTAATAGGTATTGTGGAGGTAGATATTTCCTTGAGAACCATAATAGAAGTGGCTCTTAAAAAATCCCCAATATGTTAATTAGGGAGTCTATCTTGTCTCTTGTAACCATATATTTCATATTTCAAACTAGTATTGACGACATATGAATAGTCCAAGCATTTCATATAGCCCTAGACACCGCCCACATAATTGACGTGACCACACATGAAGCTGACCCGGTTGGCTGGTTGTTTCTGCAACTGATAAGCCGGCTAACACTAATTTGTTGTGAGAGAAACATTGTGCGATGCCTAATAAGTCCAAGCCTATATATATGTCTACCACAGGCACCCAAAAAAGCACACCAGCTGAGTTGGTACTACCATAAGCTTGGCCCACTAGTTAGCTCGTTGCTGTTAGTTCTCTGTGCATGCTGAGTAGCATCGATCCGGTGGAAAAATGGTTGGGAAGGTTACATTGGAGGCAGTGAGGAAGGCGCAGCGCGCCGAGGGACCTGCTACGGTGTTGGCCATTGGGACGGCGACACCCGCAAACTGCGTGTATCAGGCTGACTACCCGGACTACTATTTCCGGGTCACCAAGAGTGAACACCTTACCGACCTCAAGGAAAAATTCAAGAGGATATGTACGTATATACTACCCCTATTCATCCATTCGTCCTGTGTTCCTGCTTCATCTTGTCTAGACGTCTAGAGGTGTGACTGAGATGCATCATACATGCCGCGTGGTAGCACACATCTCGGGCTTAGTTTTGTCATGCATGTTTCGTGACACTTCACATCGTGTTTGTGAGGCTGGCAAATCCTTTATTTGGCCCAAGCATGTCATTGTTGGTTGTTGATGCCGCCCTAGCTCACTTCATCTATATCCTTTAGCAGTAGTAATTAATTGTATTAAGATCCAATCAAGTACACTTCTAACTTAATAAATAAATATGTAAATATATTCCTGAACCTTTTACATTTACATTGTGGATGTTGATGTCCGTCTTGGTGTTTGTGCAGGCCACGGGTCGATGATTAAGAAGCGATACATGCATTTGACTGAGGGCATGCTACAGGAGAACCCCAATATGAGCTCGTTCTGGGCACCATCGCTAGACACACGCCAGGATATCCTGATAGAGGAGATACCCAAGCTGGGCGCGGCAGCAGCAGAGAAGGCGCTGAAAGAGTGGGGGCAACCACGTTCCAGGATCTCGCACCTCGTCTTCTGTACCACCTCCGGCGTGGACATGCCTGGCGCCGACTACCGGCTCATCAAGCTACTCGGTCTACGCCTCTCTGTGAACCGATCGATGATGTACCACCAAGGTTGCTTCGCTGGCGGAATGGTGCTCCGTCTTGCCAAGGACCTTGCCGAGAACAACCGTGGTGCCCGGGTGCTCATCGTGTGCTCCGAGATCACTGTGGTAACATTCCGCGGGCCCTCAGAGTCTCACCTTGATGCACTAGTCGGCCAAGCTCTCTTCGGTGATGGCGCAGCTGCGGTGATTGTCGGCGCAGATCCTAGTGAGCCTGCAGAGCGGCCATTGTTTCAGCTAGTATCAGCCAGCCAGACCATTCTCCCAGACTCGGAGGGTGCCATCGAGGGCCACCTCCGTGAGGTGGGGCTCACCTTCCATCTCCAGGATAGGGTTCCACAGCTTATCTCCACGAATATTGAGCGCTTGCTGGAAGACGCTTTCACGCCGCTAGGCATCTCTGATTGGAACTCAATCTTTTGGGTGGCGCACCCTGGCGGTCCAGCCATACTGAACATGGTTGAGGCCAAGGCTGGCCTAGACAAGGCCCGTTTGTGTGCCACCCGCCACATCCTTGCAGAGTATGGCAACATGTCAAGTGCCTGTGTCCTCTTCATCCTTGACGAGATGCGAAAGAAGTCTGCCAAGGACGGACACACCACAACTGGGGAGGGCATGGATTGGGGTGTCCTCTTCGGCTTCGGCCCCGGCCTCACCGTCGAGACCATTGTTCTTCACAGCGTTCCCATCACAACAATGCACACCGCATGACCGTTGTGCATGGAGCTCTGCGTGACGTGTGTTTATGTCGTGGCAGTTCACCTCTACACTTTACTGTTTATATACTAGCTAATACCGTGCATTGCTATGGGTAAAAATTTTATATCGTACGCGTTGATATGTAATATTACTACTCAATCCGTATTTTACCAATTCCAATGTCAATATTATTTGCTGTACTTAATCCATAAATACCACTACAAATGCAACATATTATCTGTTGTTATGATCAAGATTCTTTACATACCCTACTATAATGTTTATTCATAGTGGTGCTTAAATCAAGGTCCTTGGTTATTTGCCCACCTTGGGCAACAGCATGGTCAATGGCATAAAGCTTGCTTTTGCTCAGTGGCCACCAGCTGCTGATCCATTGTGTTTTCTTAGCAGCTTGTCATCTTGATTGCTCTTCTAGCCTTCTTTTTTTGCTACCTGTTACACAACATAAGACAACAAAACCAGCATGCCTGAGGGCTGCTTTAACATTACTTGACCAAATTTTCAATTTGTTATTGTTCTGCCATCAAAACAAAAACAGACACAACTGTAAAAAGAATGAAAGCACCCAAAGAGATTCCTAATAATATCTAGTAGAAAAATATACTTGTCAACCAAATAACTCCATCTCTGCACTTATATTGCTGACCAAAGTTAAAGTGCAGCCCCAGCCACCAGGACACGGCTATGGCACAAGCCAATGCGGCGCCGCCTGTGGGGAAGCCTCGGCCAGTACGGCGGCAGCGATGCATCTCCATCAAGGTCGTCCCACTCTCCATGGCACTTCCACCCGCCGGCCGTTGTACCTGCCGCGCAACCCCTTTCTTCCTGTCCCCCACTCAGTCAGAGCTCCTCGCTGGCCCCTTCTTCCCTCCCCGGCCTGCCTAAAAGAAGGGCGAAAAGGCATGTTGCCATCCTGTTTTTTAGGTGTTCTAGTGGTTTCACAGGTATGTTGTAAATGCTTCAGACCTATGCTGCAAAACTAAATTGAAATGTTGCATATGTTGCAATCGTTGTTCACGTATGTTGCAACCTTTTATTCCCAATGTTTCATATGTTTTTTGGATATACGTGGCAACTGTGTTTATTTTTGGATGTTACACATGTTTCACATATTCGCTGAAAGTGCTTTATGTGAATGTTGCTAGGATTTTCATAATGGTTTCAAGGTGTTTTCGTAAGTGCTTCATATGCATGTTTCAAGTATTTCATTTGTCTTCACACCTAGGTTGCAAGTGTTGTATGTGGGGGTTTGAAAAATAGATTGGGGTGTTGCATCTGAATCTCCTTGTCTTTCAGACCTACATTGTTTGTCACCCATCACGGGACAGCGGCTCGCAATAGATTGTTGGGCGCAGCCATTGGTCAGCCTCTGCGGACTTCCTCGTGCGGGTGTAAAATTGACGCGGTGTGCAAATCCTATGAACGAATGCGAGCGTAGGTACTGCACGAGATGCAGGGAGTGATGTGGATGCAGTATGCGGTGTGGGACACGGTGATGCTAGTGCTCTACGAGATGCGATGTCATGCTGGCAGGATATGAGGACGCGGGGCGTATTGATTGGACAAGCACCAGCGTCCGGATGCATTACACACGCCAGACGTCCGGGCGCTATGATTGCAACTATTGGATATGCTTTAAAGATGTTTGGATCACTTTGTTATTTCCTCCATTCCAAATTATTTTTTCAAATAAGGGGCTTCCTGTCATGGAGGTTGGGTCCATGGGGATAGTGTCTTGTCCGGTGAGGTTATACCCCTCTGCCGCAGGCTTAGGTTCTAGGGTAGCAGCCCTAGGCGCTTGAGAGGCATTGGGAGAGAGAGAGAGATTTGTTGGTAATACTTTGCTTAATCTCCACCGAGTCTGATTACATGAATATATGGCCAGCGGCCTCAAACACGCACCACTAATTTTAGGACTAATAATAGAAGGTTATTCTCAGCCACCGCTGCTAATCGCAGCAGGATATTCTAAGCCACTGCTGAATACAAGGTTATTCTCAGCCACGCTAATCGCGCGGGTTGCGACTCAGCATGGCCACCCTTTGGTGCCCATGACATCTTCCCTCCCTTGAGGACCAGCTCGTCCTCGAGCTGCAGTAAGTCGGGATGGCGGAGGCGAAGGTGCCGTGCTGACACATCGTCCCGGATCCCATGGGAAGAGCGCCTCCGCTGGCTTCGTTGGGGCTGAAGGGTGGAGCTTGAACCAGCCCGCTCTGGCATTGAGTCGGCTAGCACCACGGCACGAACAAGGATGCAGGAGGCGGCCATAGCCAGTGAAGCCCGATGCTGGAAGGTGCTGCTTGTTTGCCGCTGGAAGTGCCCATATTTGGACCTCCCTTCACTTGGAGCAGCAGGGGCGGATGGTTGAGGCCGAGGTGGTGAACACGCCGCGACAGCGAGAGCTGAGGAGCATGCGCATCTTCCGCACCACACGCCGGACAAGGAAACCTCGCCTTGCAGCTTGTAGTCGCACCGCCGCTTGCTCCTCCGATGCTTTTTGCTGCATGAAGAGCTCAAGGCCAAGGCGCACCGAGAAGTCCCGATGCTGCGGCCCGAGGCATACAACGCCCGGCGTTCCGCGGTCCTTCTTCTCCATCGCGTTGAGCATCTCCTTGATGCGATCCAGCTGTGTAGAAACATCAGCAAGGATGCGGAGGGAGTTGTCGACACCAAGGGATACCTGATGAAGCGAAGTTGGGGGCACGGGGGCGGTTTGAAACGCAGGAGCGGGGAGCTCGGTGAAGCGACGCCACGCCGGGTATTCATCGTGCTGGACTTGGCGGAACCAAACTCGGGCGTCAGCTTTCAAATTGCGGGAAGCCAGCCATACTCGTTCTTCCACCATGATGCGCTCGGGCGGAAGTAGAGCTCGCCTTGGTTGACGAAGGCCACGGATCGAGGTCCCATCAAATCAGCGGAAAATCCATCGAGGGCCGGGGTGGAGGCTTAATCGCGGCTGCTCGATGGAGAAACGAAGGCGGAGCCGGATGCGGTGGAGGTGGCAGAGGATCGATGTTTGTTTGTTTTTTTTTTTTGGGTGAGGATCGACCGGATCGGGATGTTTTTTTTTTTTTTTTTTGAGATGGAGAGGATGGCAGCGCCATGGAAGAATCGGTGACTCTAGATACCAGGTGTCATGGAGGTTGGGTCCATGGGGATATTGTCTTCTCCGGCGAGGTTATACCCCCTCTGCCGCAGGCTTAGGTTCTAGGTAGTAGCCCCTAGGCGCTTTTGAGAGGCATTGGGAGAGAGAAAGAGATTTGTTGGTAATACTTTGCTTAATCTCCACCGAGTCTGATTACATGAATATATGGCCAGCGGCCTCAAACACACACCACTAATTTTAGGACTAATAATAGAAGGTTATTCTCAGCCACCGCTGCTAATCGCAGCAGGATATTCTAAGCCACTGCTGAATACAAGGTTATTCCCAGCCACTGCTAATCGCGCAGGTTGCGACTCAGCATGGCCACCCTTTTGGTGCCCAGGACATTCCCCATTTGCATTCATGTAAACGGAAATACAGCAGAGTTATTACAGATGGTTCTGGCAGCAAAGATTGTTCAGAAAGTTCAGAAGAAAAACAGAAGGTGCACAACACCCAGTAAGGGGATCATGACATCCCAGCTACATTCAACTGTGCTCACTAGCATAGGTGGTCAACCGACTAGGACATTCCAAAAGAACAAAGACGACAGGACAACTACTACTCCACGTCGTCAACCTCTTCTGCATCATCTCCAGTGAGACATCTTGGCTGCTCTTGACGACCTTGACCCAGTAGATTGACGGCGAACATCAGGGTGGCTTCAACAGCTTGAGTCCACTGCTCCCACTACTACAGAATTGAACTTGCATGGTGTTTAGTTTTATTTTCCGTGGCGGCGGCATTTAGAAAACCGCCACGAAAAAATAGTTGGCCCGCAGCCCCGACCAGGGAATGCCCACCACGGTTAATCGATTAACCGCGGGCGGGCGTGTAAAATAACCGCCACGGTTAATCCCTATTAACCGCGGACGGTTTTATTACAATGCCCGCCACGGTTAATAGGCGAGTGGGGCCCGGGTGTCGGTCACAGTGAGAAAGCACAAATGTGCTGCGTGTTGTGGTGATCTTGTGCCTGTCCACGTCATCGATCCATGGCACATGACCGGTGACCAATTAGATTCATTGGCACAACCTTCCAGGAAAGAACATGGCCACTCCTTTATTATCCAGGAAAGCACATGACATGTCTCTCTCTCTCGTTGCTTTCTCTTTGGTCCGTCCATCTCTCGTTGCTTCCAGGAAAGCACATGGCAAGCAAAGCCGCCGCTGCTGCCATGGCGTTGGAGGTGCTCGACCATGGCGCTGAGGTGCTCGACGACGTGGAGCGTGGGCCGCCGGCGTGGAGCGTGGGCGCGCGAGGTGCTTCGATTTAGCGGGCCGCCGGCGTCTAGCAGCATGGCGCTTTTGGGGCTCGGCGGCGACGCATATAGGCCGGCGCAGAGGTGTCACCATGGGCGCCAGGCCGGGCGAGGAGGTGCTTTCGACCATGGCGCTTTTGGGGCTCGGGCGGCGGCGACATAGCGGATATGCGGGCGGCGACCCCAGCGGCGGATGGCGGCGGCGCCGGACCCCGACGGCGGGCGAAGCCCCTCGGCCGCTGGGTGGCCCACGACCGGGCGGGCGATCGACGAGGCCTTGCTGTGGGCGTGACGAGCCAGCCCCTCGCGGGACGGGGCGCCCGCTAAAGATAGGTTTGGGCCCCGGCAGCCCGTTAGGGTTAGGTTTGGGCTTTTTGTTTTTTTTTTTTTATTTTATTTACCATGGCGGGCATTGTAAGAAGACCGCCACGTTATCTATTAACCGTGGGCGGGCATTGTTAAACGCCCGCCACGGTTAATCGATTTTCATGGCGGGCATGGAGTCCGTCCACGGTTAATCGCTCGATTAATCGCGACTCCCTCACCGTGGCGGACCTGCCCGCCAATGAAAATCTAAAATGCCCGCCACGTAGTTCGTTTTTTGTAGTACCTTGTCGTCCTCCTTCAGTAATCCTACACAGAACTTCATTAAAGCACACGCATGGCTTATAATTTCCAGACGGTTGTGGAATTTTTCCCTTCAAAACAAATAACATTGCGTTTTTCCCCAAATGGCCCAGCAAAATGCAGCTAAGCCCATGGCATGAAACTGTGTTTCATTAGGAATCCATTTATCACACCAAACCCAACCTTGCTCCAGTGAGGTGGGAATATCCGATGCCCCTAGAAAGGTTGCAATGGTGGCCCAGATCACTTTGGCAATGGGACATGTAAACCGCAAATGATCCAAAGTTTCGTTTTGCTGGCAAAAATAACACATAGGGTCTCCCTTCCAATTCCTTTTGACGAAATTTTCTTTTGTTAAAATGGCCTTATTCGAATCAGCCATAAGAATATTTTAATTTTGGCTAGGATTCTGGATTTCCAAATTCTTTTATGATAAGGACCATTATCAGAGACAGTTAGTGCATTGTAAGTGGACTTGACACGGAAATTTCCAGTTTTTTCTAGCTTCCAATAGCATGTATCCTGTCCAACCGACACATTGTGAACCATAATCTCATTTTTTAAAGTGACCCATTCATTCATAAGGTCATTGGTCAGCCATCTATTGAAAGTAACAAGGCTGGATCCACTAATCATTTGAGCCACACTAATGTCCTTCTAATTACAGAGTTTAAAGAGAGTGGGGTGAGATAAACAGAGAGCTTTATCCAATAACCATGCATCCTTCCATAAGGAGGTTGAGGCACCATCCCTAATCTCCACCTTTCTACCTTGTAGATATATATCTTTTACCTTTAATAGGTCTGCCCATATTGGTGAATCACTTTGATTATGTTTCTCATTTGTGATGGAGACTTTTTTAAGATATTTAGCCTTAACAATATCCTGCCATAAGCCAAATTCTTTCTCAAGCCTCCACCACCATTTACATAGCAAGCTAATATATCTTACTAATATCCTTAATTCCCCGTCCCTCCTTTTTTTCTTACTTTTGCAAATCTTTATCCACGTAACTAAGTGGTATTTTCTTTTTGTATGGCCTCCTTGCCAAAAGAAAGTCCTCCTATCCTTATCCGTTGCATTTACCACAGTTTTGGACAAAAGATAAATGGACATATAGTAAATTGGAGCATTGTTAAGACTAGAGGTAATTAGGGTTGATCTTCCAGCTATTGTAAGTGTGGATCCTTTCCAGATATCTAGTCTCTTGGCACTCTTATTCAACAAAGGTGTCCAATTAGCTACATGGAGCCTACTAGGACTCACAACAACTTCCAAATATTTAATAGGAAAATAGCCAATCTGGCAGTTAAAAAGTTCAGCATATCTGGGAGCCACATTATCATAATCATTCACAACAACAACTTCACTTTTGTTAAAATTGATCACAAGTCCAGCCATCATTTCATTTCATAAAGGTATAGTAATAATTTCATGTTTCTTGCTTTTACCACATCATTTTTGAGACACACAAGGGTGTCATCTGCATATTGGAGAATGGCAACTCCACCTCGAGCTCCACATCATTTGTCTATTGATGTGACTGATTTGTTTGTACTCCGAAATGGTGTCTGCCATACTGTTCTTTGGTAAGTGGACGATGTTTGCTTCATTTACTCGGCTAAGCTTGGCTGTCCGATGTGTTTAGAAACTCCAAATCAATTGGGACATGTCATCCTTGATGATCGACCAACATTTGTTACAGAAAGGTCCTAAAAATCCGTCTGGTCTTGGCACTTTTTTCGTCAACATTTCTTTAATGACCGCCAAACAATTTTCTTGTGTGAATGGGCCATCAAATTCTTCAAGATTATAATGAGTGTACCCTAGCTCTCCCTAGTTATAATTTCTTTGGTTCTGATGTTGGTGTCCCCAGGACTTAGCGAAATGCGGATGTATCAGATTGGCCTTTTCATCTTTGTGAGAGCACTGGTCCAGCTGTACCAACTAGGTAAGGGGTGTATACCTTTTTTCTTCTTCTTCCATTGTTATGTAAATGTAAATGTAAATATAAATGAAAGCACTTTGTATTTGTATCCTCTTTTCTAATCCATGTTAATCGTGAATTTTGTGTTGCCTTTGTTTTTTGACTAACAACTAGGCCCAATGTCTGATTTGAGGTAGCATTTGAAATTTAATTCATCCTATGTTAGATGTCTAGATTATTGTGCTCTTTCTAACTTTGCAAGGGTACGTGATGATGTTAAGGATTGCCCAGTGTACTTTCCAGTCATTGAATGTTTTCCTATGCCATAGTTTCAACGCCTTTGCCGTCCACAACCGTTTAATATGAACGTGTAAGATTGCGTCTTGAGTGTTAACGTCATGCATTGCCATACTTGTCACATGCCATCAAGAGGGGGGGGGGGGGGCAAAAGGTCTTGTCGAACCCTAAAAGGCCAGCCCAGCAGCCCAGGAGGGGGGAGGCCGCACGCGCGCGCCCCCCTGACCACCGCCACCTGCCGTCATCGCGTCGTTTGCTTCCTCATTAAGTAATGTTATTTTGGGATAAAATAGGGATAGATTAGGAAATAAAGGAGATCTACTTCTCATGCATGTCTTCCCAGGACTATAAATACAAGGGAGATGTAATCAGTTGAATCTTAAGAAGAAAAATAAAGGGGTAACACGCAACAACTTCAGCTCTCTAGCCCTAGGCTCTCCCTCCCTCTCAAGCTGACGGACGTGCCCGCTACCCCCCCCAGCGCCACCACTACCATGCCGTCGTCACGCCGCCCAAGGTGGTGGCCGTCACCCACGTCGCCTTCCCCTTCTTCTTCCTCTTCTCCAACAGTCCCGGCAACCCTGATTGCCCCCAGTACAGCGCCCTAGCATCCCCGATTGCCGCCCGCGTCAATGTTGGTATTTCTTAGCGCAAGCAGGATAATTCGCAAGCGCCGCGGAAAGTATCGTCGTAGCACTTCACCCGGAAGTATTCAGGGTATCGTATTTCCACAGGAACGGGCGCAAGTCTGTTTTACCAAGAGAAACATGAGAAGGTGAACGTGGAAGTGATGTGTTCCTTCAGTAATTAGACTAAGTCAGGCTGACCTTCTATTCTGTGAATATTACTCCGGGCACCGGATTGCACCTGGTCTGCCAAGTGATGCCGGCCTATAGCTCTACTCTGCAACCGGACGTGGAGGAATACAGTGGGCGAATAGGGCTGTCACCACCTATCCCCTACCTCACTACCGTGGATTGCGTAGCAAACGAGGGTGATTCATAACCTAGACACCACGTCTACACTATTCATCACTACTCTAGCGTTGATCAGGGTATCCCGTCTTCATCGGGGACCCTCAACTAGAGTATTTACCAAGAAGGCAAACAACGATCCGTAATATCACGGAATGAATGATATCGTGCACTTAAGAATGATAACCCGAATGTAAGACACGAATCTCTTACGCCAAGTTGAAACAGTACGGTAGGAGGCGAGAGCCAACATATTCGGCACTCCGTCCGCCGAGTGTGCGACGCCACTTCGAACTACACATGAGGCAGCGGGGTCGCTACTCCTTTCTCTACTCCTACTCTTTCCTCTCTCACTCCCTCCTGAATGGATTGGCACTTCTACATCTTCTCTATGTGTGTGCAATGGATGAACTCCCTAAGGAATGTGAGTGACTTTATTGAATGATCAAATGTGTGATGGGTTCCTTTACAAGAGAGGCAATGGCCTCTTTATATAGGGAAAAGCAAGAGGGAATGGAGGGCTATCCTTGTTCTGGGGAGGTTTCGGGGATTTTGGCGGAATTCTTGGCGCCATCCCTAAAAGCACGCATGCAACCGCCTTCATTCCTCCTGACACACGGTCAAGGCAAAAAATGCGGCGGATCGAGCCGAACCCGCTGGGGCGCCCCGCGACTTGGCGGTGTTCGGCGTGGGTTTGGCCCACCTCGCACCGCGTTTTTGCCGGGTGGGCTTGTGGCCCGCTGTAGGTAGTGTCCTTGGGGGTGCTTTTGGCATGGTTTGCGTCGGATTTGGCCCGGTGGTGCCCCCCTTGTCGAAAAGCGCTAGCTCGATGTGCGCTTTCCAAATTTTATTTGGCGTACTTTTTACCGCTTGCCACGTTTATACCGCAAAACATATTTTCTTCTTGAATACAAGTGGAACTACATTAATAGCAAAGGTTTGTGTGGTAAAAATACGCTATTTGTCACGCGTTATATAACTAAGTTGGCGGTACAAAGTGTATGATTTTGACCGCCAACAAATTAATCCCTCCGCGGCAACCCTGATTGCCGCCGCTGCCGTCCAGCTCATCGCCGACGTGTCACCAATCGCCGGAATCCAACCGATCTGTGACACATACCTCCTTGATCGTGTCCATGAAGCCTGGACAACTTGGCCAATAGGATTCGAATCTAAATCCTTACAGTGATCCAAGTTGATATGACCTTGTAGAAATAGTGGGCAATGATCACACACTAATGAGGATAGGGCATATAGGTATGTGCGATAGAAAATTTCTAGCAATTTTGCAGATGCGAACATACAGTCAATTTTTGACATTGTAGGATTCAGATGATCATTGTTCCGATCCGTATATTTCTTCTCTCGGAGATCTACTAGCATGGTCCTTCAGCAAGAAATGCGCTGGCTAGAAGCACTACTGCATGGTATTAGTGTATATGAATATAAAATCTGAAATATAAAATCAGGTGGCATAGACGCAATTAGCGATATGAACACACTCCATTATCAGTGAGCTAAAATTTGATCATACAGAATATTGGAAACAAAATAGGTTTAAAAACATCCGCGAGGAATCGGCATCTAAAGTAGGAAATGTAAAACCGTTGTGCCTGAATCGAAGCAACAGAGATGTGAAAATCTGTCGTATTTGTTGACCGCTACCGCTTGTCCGGAAAGAAAAACAGAAGTAAACAGAAGTTTATGAATACGCTTACAAAGCAAAGGTAATGTAAATAATATGTAATGAAGCTTCATTTTGTGGACTTCAAATAATTTTGAATCAGGGGATATCACTTATAATAATAATAATAATAAGGGTTACTTTGTAGTTTAGCAGCACTTGATTGTTGGCGTGGTAACTGAGTCTTCCGGTTCATAGTTAGGGAGTTGAGGAATTTTGCTAAAATGAGTAAGGAAATTGTTTAGGCATTTAACCGAGCACGTGAGATGCAAGGGTTATTATGGTTAATAGAAGAGACCTGTAGGTGTTTGAGGAGCGTTGTCGATGACCTCACTTCACGCGCTTCGCGTGGGGGGGATGCTAATCATGCTATGTGTATGGGTTGGCTGTTGTGTTCAAATCAGAGTAATTACAGATTATTTTTCGCTACTTATATTTTACGTGACATAGAAGTGGTAGGGTTAAAATTAGACCATAGCAGTAAGTAAAACATACATATTCCAATTAGTAACAGCCAACAGGATGGTAAGTGATTAATCTGAAACCATATGGTACAGATGTGCACAATTGAACCGCAACTTATGTGGCATTTCAATGTATGCAATGAATGAAACCCAACTCCAGTTAACACATTCAGTTAGACATTAGGAATCCTTACCTTTTTTTTATGCCACATGAAGCTTCTCAATCTCAATTAATGGATCAATTCTGTGAAGCATACTGCCATCCATAGTCCCATTCGATGGAGCATGCTGTCATTCATATATTATATTGTAGAAAAGCAGTAGTAATATATAGCAGTTTTGAAATTAGCTTGGTAACCTAATTAAAGTGAGTTTGATGTACGAAAGTAACAAGGAGAAAATGTGAGAACTGTGGATGGGTGAGTCAGACAATAGTTGTAGAAGGTAACTAAATACGGCAATGTAGGTATAGAAGAACTCCGTTTTAAAGTGTGCACTCAAAAATTGTGGCAATAATTTGAACACATGTAAACTGTGAGCTATGAGTGGAAGCTAAGGTTGTAGGAATTCCTTATAGCCAATATTAGACTAACCTTTTTCATTCCTGTTGTTTCTGAAATTGGCCTTCGTGGAGGCAAAGCTGGAGTAGAGGAGTCAACATTTTGCAGCTGTTGATAGTGGTTGCTGCAGTATAAAGCAAAATCAATGGATGTCTATGTACATGCGAATTGAGCATGCAAAGATAACACCTGCTAAGATATACATAAGCAACAGGGAGGAATACTTAGATGACTGTTAGGCATTTGGCACAATTAGAAAGCAAAGCCCTTCTGGGCATTTCACCGAGCACCTAAAGGTAACAGAACAGCAAAAGCAAAGAACATATGAGATGGGGCTGGAGTACTCACTATGCGTTGAGAAGGAGGATAGTAGCCGAGTAGCACAGTATGAAGGTAAGCAGGACAGCCGCATCGGAGGCAGCGTTTGGACGGCGATGGCGGCAGCGGCGTTTGGACGGGTACAGTAGCGTTGATGGGAACGACTGTGGCGTCTGCATCAACGACAGCGACGGCGCTGAGCGCGGCGGCGACGGTGGACCCTCGCCGCCGGTGGCAAGGACCTGGGGCGAAGGGCCGGTGGCGTTGAGAGAAAGGATGGCGGGGTGGCATGGAGACGGCGGTGTCGTCTTCGATTGGGGCGGTGGCTGGATGGCGACGACGGCGTCGTATCCAATGGTAACGACGGCGGTTGCGGCGGCGGCAGTGACGGCTACGATGGCTGCTGGCTGAGGCGCCGGCGCCGGCTGCTGCCCCGAGGCGGCAGAGGAGCGGGAGCGCGAGCGGAGGGCGCTGGCGGCTGCCCCGAGGCGACGGAGGTACGGGGAGCGCAAGCGGGCGGAGGGGATTTGCTTCTTTTCGTTTTTTTTTTTTACCGCTAGGGAGGCGCGGCATTTCCTGGCGGACGCAGAAGCCGCGCGATGCTGTACGGACGATGGTTTCCTGGCCATTGATTGCACATCCTATGGGTGTGAGTTATCTAGTGACGTGGCCTTCTGTGCTGTAAAAAGTGGTATACGGTTATAAGAGTAAAGTATAGATTGGTGCCATTAGAAGATCATCGATTGTGGAATTGAAACCATTTAGTAGGGTCAGATTTATCTAGACATTATTTTTGTCCTGCGCCCTATAAATCAGATTGAAATCCCCAACAGTAGCCATACTGGCAAGATATGTTTTTGACATTCATGAAAAGAACTTTGTCTTGGTTTGATTGCGCACCGTAACTGCCGGTCATGGACCACTTACTATTATCTGCCAACATTATTAAGCAAGCTGACACCGTATTGGTAGTCAAATGGGTGTTATCTAGATTGAAGAAACTGTAGGATTCCCCGCCACAGCGTTGTCGTGAAGATGAAGAAGGAATTTAAATATGTTAGGTTTTTTTTTTCCTTAGTTGTCAGCCTCATATCTAAAATTTTGGTACATTTGATAGTTTTAGAGAAGTGTTAAAAACAAACTATTGCATTACCGAGTATTTTTCAATTCCATTGATCTTTCTTACCGAGGGAAATAGAGCTTGTAGGCAAGTAGGGCCTCAACTCGGTATACCATCTGAACGTATACTTTCCACTATGTGTATCACGGAGAGACATGAACATAGCAAACTGGATCATGCAACCTGTACAGTGCCGTTAGGAAAAGAATATAAGCATAGAAGTTCCAGGTGGGTAGAATGCGGCATGCCTACAACGTACACGTACGTATACGCAACTAACAAACAATCCTCATTCAGCAGCAGTTGGTGGCGATCGGCATCATCACTTGTAACCTCACCTACCACTCAATCGTAGAGAATTTTACTATCACCCTCCTATTCTTTTTCTTTCTTCTTTTTTTTCCCTTTTTTATTTTCTTTATTTTTTTTTTCTCTATACCAACAGGTCTCACATATAATTTTATCAAAATATATCCATGTGAGATCTTGTTTTAAAAGATTTATTAAAATGAATTTAATGGTGTAATCAGAATTTGATTTTTTTTGGTTCATGAGTTATAACTTTTTTTTATGCCCATAGACATGTGGGGTATGTTTATGACATGGCGCGAAGGAAGGGTTAGTGGGGGCCGGGTGAGGTGGCATGCTAGTGGGGTGTTAGTGGGATGATGAGGTGGCGTGCTTGCATGTCGAGAGAGAATCAGCTAGTAGGAGTTGCAAACATTAGTTTTACTAGGAGTATACCCGCGTTGCGGGTCGGCAGGGGTATTTTTATTGTTTTGTAAGTAGCTATACATAAGGATGAACAAATTTGTATGCATATGCACTCATTAGCATAAGGATTATTCGATATTATGTGTTAAACTGCAAGATTTGAAAACTTAAAGTAGTAATACTTAGACATGTTGGATTGTTGACAACGTTTAGTAGTATAATAAACTATATATAATAAATTATATGTAATAATTTTATTCCTCTAGCTTTGCCCTTGACGTGTTATATTGAGATGAACTTGAGAAGTTACCTGCATTGAAAACATGGTAATATAAGATTAGTGAATTGGATGTAACAAAGAGAGGGCGGCATAGACATAAAAGGGGTGCAAAAAAATTTATAAGGTACATCGGTGTCAACAACTTGTAGTTATTGTAAGTTTTAAAAAAATAGCTGAGCAGCATTTAATGCCCCATTGCATGTGCTATTTGAATAGGTAGACACTGAACTAAAATAGGGCTGGAGATAATTTTGAGTTAGCATGGGTGTCAGGTACTCAGTTCCATCTGGCTGCGGCATAGGCCGTATAATAATGCTTGGCTTCTATATCTATGAAGAGTTTCCAAAAATAGCTGAGCAGCGTGTAATGGCCCATTGTATGTGCTATTTGGATAGGTAAATACTGAACTGAAACAGGGCTGGAGTTAATTTTGAATTCAGTGTTCAGAAGAATGGATGACATAACATGGGTGCCAGCTACTCAGCTCCATTAGGCTGCGGCAGAGGCTTTATAATAATGCTTGGCTTCTATATGTATGAAAATATCAATGAGTGTCATAACAGTTGCAACACACAGGATGGAATGTTATGCAGCACGGATCGAATAGGATGATGAGTTACAAAATGTATCGGCACGGATAGTTGTACCAATTTATCATGTTCATAGGAAACTGACAGAGAGCAAACAGAGGAACACAGGTGAATGGTAAAAGTTTTTGAAGTATATATGAAGTAACACTTACTGTTTCTTCTGTTGCTTGTTTTCAATTTCAACTGGTTCACATTGATCCACATCGAGCTTCCTCTTGGTCTGTGAGCTAGAATGACTTGGTTTTGATTACAAACAGAGTTAGTAACGAAGAATTGAAATGCATGAAACAGAGTATACTCAATGGCATAAACATTATTTAATGTTATGTTTATACTCAAGGTGAACGAATATCCGATAGGATTATTAATATATGTTGGACGGGGCTCAGAGCATCTATGGATTTAAGTGCATGAGACCACAGACTAAAAAGGATTGGTATTTTTAGTTGCACTTGAATCCATAGATGCATCTATGGATTTAAGTGCATGAGACCACAGACTAAAAAGGATTGTCATTTTTATTTGCACTTAAATCCATAGATGCATGAGACCCGTTCATTGTTTATTTTCATGTTTATACTCCAATCAGAGCATGAGACCACAGACTAAAAAAGGATTGTCATTTATCCGACATCTAGTTTATCTTCAGAAGCACAAACAATATAGAACGTCATGCCTTATTGAAAACCATTTATGTGGTTTTCAAGCACACAAACAACTAAATTGAGTCTCGATCTATCATGCTGGTACTTTTGGCATGAGTTTCATCCTTGGTCACAAGCTTTAAGCAATCTGGAGGTTAAAATGACGGTCAAATGTTCTGAAATTAGCTGAACTAATAGATTAATCAAGGCAGAAATATCATATCCCAAGCTGCCCCTTTGTAAGCTCACATATAAACTGTGGGTCCTGTTTAGTCTGTGTATAGGCATCTGTGGGTCCTGTTTAGTCTGTGTATAGGCATCGATCTTGTTCACTTCTTGAAATATACCAATCCATGAGTTAAGTTTTTTTTTGGAATAACCCACATTCACAATATGAACTCTTTCTCATAGAGATTTGATTTTGAACCATGCTGCAGGGATAAAAATGATTCCTAGTGTTAAGTGACGTACCAGACTGAACTGACCAAGGAAGAATGGTCTGTCCTTGAATTTCCCCAGGGTGTCTTCCATTTTATTGAAAGGAGCAACTGATGCAAAAACATGTGACAATCAGCATCTTAGAAAAAGCCTTTTCAAATCAAACATGTGGATTAGTTATGTTACCAGCTTTCTCAGATAGATATTCCTTGGAGATTACAGATGAGAATAATAACTTGTTAAAGGCATCAGTATATGCTAGGAGCTCCTCAACAAACATGCTTCTGCCACGAATAATCAAAATCTTACCAAGTATATGCTAGCAGCTCCTCAACAAACTGCTGCTTTGCAGGATCCTGTGAAGAATTCAGAGTTCAGACGTTGACAAGCCTGGAAAAAACATTTTTTTCTCTTCTTTTGCAAGCGCATCATTGACGGCGATCTAATATATTCTTACCTCAGGGAGCAACGATGTGCCTTCAAAGTTACTGTAATTAACCTTTTTCTTTTTTTCCTGATCTGGTCAAATTAAATCTGTTAGAATCAGATGAAAAGCAATCGAAAAGAAGCATATCATTTCTTAATCCCAATGTAATGGCATCTAAGATCATAGACCTCAGGTTCATTCATCTACACTGAAACTGAGAGCAAGAATAGAAAATCAAAGTAAAAAGATAAAATACATAAGAATATGGTGCTCCACACCTCAATGCGTAAAAGTTTGGAGATTGTTATTCCTCAAGATCCAGAAATATAACAATATTGCTAAAATCTATTGCTTCATAGTGAATGTTTCAAATGTAGGATAAGAAGAGGAAATGGCATGACGGTTCATGTACGTACATCTTGTCACTCGTGGATGATTAGGGAGCTGAGCAGACATCGATTGCTTGGCTTTGGCTGTGAGGCTAGTGACAAGACGTGGTCGAGTTGCGAGAGTAAATTGAATATTGAATTGAATGGTAGCTGAATGGAATTGTTCTCTTTGATTAAGAGGAGGACGACAGGACATGAGGAATTTCTTCATTAGCTACTGATTCCACACAAACTAATCATCTATGGAGAACATATTGTGTTAACAAATTCGATATATAACAGACAATAAGACAATATGATTTCTACTTGCTGTGTCACATAAGTTTATCATGGACAGAATTCACAGGTGTTGTTAAGCTTGAACTGAAAGATAGTCAGCTGCTACTGCCGCTGCATGTACGAAGAGATGAGATGATAAATTTCATTCTAACCTTCAATTTTTTTGCAGAATTGCTCAAATGCAGATACGCATATCTGTCTTTTTATCCCCCTCGAGTCTTCCTTGCAGCAATCAAGATCTTCTCCCCTCGCTTGAATCTGCAATGTGCATATCGAGAAATAAAAAGTACATTTATTACTACGCATGAACCTCACCTTTTCCTCCCTTGGCTGGCTTCTCATCTGAAATGTGCAGAAGTCAAGACTGTCGCTTGCTCACTGAAATGAGGTCCCCTAATTTCTTCACTGCACACTCACATGCCTTGTTCTAAGCATGAACCTAGCACTTCCCAATCCACTATATTACCAAGGCAAAAACTAATTTCAATAGCACCGCGAACTCATCTGAATATCATGAACCTAGCACTTCCCAATCCACTATATTACCAAGGCAAAAAAACTAATTTCAGTAGCAGCGCGGAGACTCATCTGAATATCCGATAAATTCATAGAGTAAGGAATTTAGGATTTCGGTCACCAAACAAATGTATTGGGATTTTCAGTTAGCCAAACATTCTTTTCTCACCCCTTTCCTCCCTTGCTTGGCTTCTCATCTCAGCCTTGCCGCACCAGATCAACACCCATGTTCCCCAAGAACACCGATTCTAGTCCACAGCACACATACGGAATAGGAGATGGACAAGTATTGGAGGTCTGGTTGAGAGAACAAACCGATCAAAGTGGCGATATCTGCTGAACAAAGAAAGATGTGCGGGGAGGGAGATCTGTGCAACGCTCCTCAATCCTAGGGCTCAAAACCAATATGCGGAGGTACCAATTAAGTAGTTGCATCCAAATAGAGGGCAGTGCAAACTCACACGAAGTTGGCGAGGGAAGACCGTGAAGAAGAATCCACCCTGGCGGCCTTGCAGAATCGATGAAGAATCTACAGGTTGTATTGCAATAGTTTTGATATGAACTCAGCCTATTGGTCCTGCACGTTGCGTGACATGCCTCCACAAATGGCGTCCGAGAAGATAAAAATGAAGAAGAAAGATGTTGGTATTGGATGTCATTCGGTTAAGTTCAGTCTATCACCAAACTGAAACATGTTGTTGAATCAATTAGGAACTACAATTATCAAACAAACTAAAAAGTAAAGAAACAAATAAACAGGCTTAATCGAAAAGGGAAGCAAGTAGGAAACCACCTCATTATCGGCGATATCTGAGGCGTCTTGAGGAGAGATTAAATTTCCCTTACCATCACATCTGCATTCGATTGAGTAGAGACACCGAAATGCCGGGCGCTAGTGTTGGCGGACAACGAGGCATCTCATGGTTGAACTTGGACGGGAGGTGGAGGAATCTATGAAAGCAGTCAAAGGTGACCAGGCGACATGGCGGACATCCGTGGGGCAGCTGATCTCCATCTCCAAAGCGCCGCCCGTGGCATCCTCCTCCTTCCCGCGCCACCAGCTCCGGCAGCCTCGTGCGCGAGCACCACACGCCAGCGGCGGCGATCTAGCACCACCACCCGCTGCTCCTCCTAGAGATCCCCCTCTGCCTGAAAGAGACTCACCCGTGTCCTCCACTTCCTCGGCGGTAGTATGTGTTGCCACCGCCACGGGAGGAGGCCATGTGGATGGAGTTGTGGAGGAAGGTCTGTAGGGCCTTCAGGCGGCGGCGCGATCGGGTCGGATGGGCGGCGGGCGTGACGAGCCCGCGGGGACGCGGGAGGGTGGCGTCGATGCTCGCGGGCCGGTGGGTACCCGAGGGCTGTTTTATGATGGAATTATGCCGGGAAGGCCGGCGGGCGGAAGGAGGAACGGCGGGAGCGATGGCGGCGGCGAACGGACGAAGGGGCAGGAAGACGTGGGATCGGGATTAGAGATGGCGTGGCTCTTGGATGTGTCACCCTCGCATGTCGAGAGAACTCTCTATTTGGGTTCCCCTATCACGGGGTTATAGATAGATAGATGAGCAAATGTTGCGCTTAGTATCCCTTCCTGAAACTCCTATTGCGGGGAGCATAGCGATGTTTTAGGCCATGTATGTCCCAACAGTTTCCACCACCAAGCTGGAACTCTAGCTCGTGATTTTAGTTTCTCACATAGACGATGGTTGCTCTAGAGGACAAGACACTACTATAGAATTGATCTTTAGTGCCGCCACCATCAGTGTTGGATTTGACTGAACCGTTAGTGATGACCCTTCACTATCGGTTCTTTTGCTTCAAAATTGAAAACTTGCCATGGCTGTCCAACATCCGGCAGTGAAAGTGACGCTCTTGGCATGCACCGCAGTGATCTATTCTTAACAGTGTTGGGTTGTTGCTTACCCAGCGATTCTTAAGAATACAATGCTTTCAAGCACAAGGAACATATATACAAATCACATCAAACTTGCTGCATGAAAACCAAAAACAACACACAATTTGGGTCAGAGAGAGTAACACACAACATGTACTTATATATATAGATCATGGTTTCATTACATTAATATATATATATATATAGGTATATATATATATATATATATATATATATATATATATATATATATATATATATATATATATATATATATATATATATATATATATATATATATATATATATATATATATATATATATATATATATATATATATAATGTTATAGCTGGCTACAGAATCTAATATTTTGTAGCCGGACCTAAACTAACCGAGCAACCGCATGCATGAACCCATCCCTGTGACGTTTGGCTCGATGGCTTCACGAGGAAGGCATTAATAACCCCGCTAATTGCGTTGCTGCCTTTAATGCGATCAAAAATAGTCACACGATAAAACCAACGCTACATGCCAGTTAGATTCCCCGATGCCCGAGCTTCTCGCTGCACGGGACACGCGCTGGCAGAGCGCGCAGCCGCCGCCGTCGTCGTCAAGGAGGTCGTGGACTGCACCGACGACACCGGCGCGGCCATCAACGTCGAAGGCGGTGGCACGGGTACATGCGCCATGGACGTCGGCTTGCGGGTGACGAGGCGCACGAGATCCCGGCGTGCCTGGAGCTGCTGCCCGACCTCGATCCCCCCACCAAGGTGCCCCCGGCGCCCGTTCATGCAGGCGATGGATCTCCAGCAGCAGCTTCGTGCTCGGGCTCTCCGTGCACCGCGCCATCTCCGATGTCCAGGCTGGTTCATGGCCACCTGGTGTCCGCCGCCGGCGAGCAGTTCTGCGCGAGGGGACGCCGGTCACCAAATCGATCTCCCTGCGGCGCACTACGGCCTGGAGGCCATCTTCCATAGGGCTCGTGCGGCACTGCGGCGGATCCCCGGCTCACTAACCGGCCGGTGACGAGGTGCGCTGTACCCAGACCCGGGTCCTGGATCTCTTCTCCCTGCAGAAGAAGGCCAACTACACGGAGATGAAGGCCATGCTGTTCCTTCTAGTGGTCGGCACTATCGTGGCCTCCGGGTGCAGGCGGCGCGCTGCTGTGCATCGCCATTGGCCATGTCCGACGGAGAGGTTGCATGGTGCCGGGGCAGCGACGGCCCCTGCTGGCCTGGTACGTATCGTGCGTCCAGGTGCTGCTGGCCGGCCGCCGTCACGGCCGCCTTGTGCAGTCCTGGGTCGTCGCCAAGCCAAGCGCAGCCTGCTCGAGATGTAGTCGATGGGGATCTGCGCCGTCTACGGCGCCTTCTGTAGCAGGGCCGGCATATATTACAGTAACTCATTGAGGAAATATAGTAATTCACTTGTACGTATGTGCACGCTAATTCATGTATTCTCGTAACCACTTGTTCCCTATCTTCCATTATTTGATGTCAGTCCGGAGCTCCCCGTCGTGGCGTTGACGGCAACCTCCCAGACCGCGGCGACTTCACTGCGGTGATGGCGCGCCTCAAGAGCTCCTTGGCCGCCACGCTGACAGTGTACGTGTCGCTGACTGGAAAGCTGGTGTACGTCGCCCGCACCGAGACGTGGTCGTTGACTGCACTGACAACCCCGGCGTGTCCTTCGTTGAGGCCGACGGCGTCGGTATTTGCTCCATGGACGTTCGCCGGCTTGCGGGCGACGAGGCACACGACATCGTCCAGGTGTTCCTAGCGCTGGGGCGGACCTCCCCACCAAGTGCTCCCGGCACCGTGCTGTACTGCTGTCCATGCAGGCCACGACGATCCTCGGCATCGACCGGCCTCGTTGCTCGGACTCTCTGTGCACTTGTGCAGCACGTCGTCGACGACGACTAGGCCGTGTGGAGGTTCATGGATGCCACCGGTCACCATGTCCCTCCCTGCGCCGCACTACGGCCTGGAGGCCATCAATGTCCCCAACGGCGATGAGGCCGCCCGTACCGTCTATCTGGGAAAGTAGCAGGCAGGCAGCGTAGGCTAAGGGAAATTCTAGATAATGGATTATATAGTAACTATGGACGAAGCAAAAGGAAAATTCTATAGATTACAGTAAATACAAACGAATTCTGTGGTAAACTTATGGGTGAGAATTCCAGTAAATATTGTTAGTATTATTGTAAATAGAATTCTCGTAAATATGATGTAGCTTATGCTGATGTTACGGTATTTTTAATCTTCTTGTTAGTTTTTGTCAGAGCATAATAAAAATTCTTGTATGGAAAGCAAGTTCTCGTAAATACATATTCTTGTATGGAATGCAAGTTTTCGTAAATATTATTGTTTGTATATATTCTTGTATGGAAAGCATTATCGTAATAAGGAAAGAATTATCGTAATTCTTGTATAATCGGCGATCTAGCAAAACAAAAATACTATTTAAATCAGTAACTACCACATGCATGCATATCTGGCCGGTTTTAATTAGGACCTGCATGCACGGCGTTATTCACGCATGGCCCGCCCTTTCGACGGTAGCTCGGCCAGGTGCACCGGTTGCGTCTGGTGCATGTGCTGCTGCACCGAGCGGCCTGGCTACAGAATATGATTTTCTATAGCCAGCTACAGATTATATATATATATATATATATATATATATATATATATATATATATATATATATATATATATCACTAGTACATGGTATAATCGGTAGGGAAATCCCCCCTTGGTTTCCCAACCGGAATAAAGGCTCCCCTTTAGTCCTGGTTGTTCGAACCAAAATTTAAGTTGATTCTTTAGTCGGTTTGTTCTACTTAACCGATACTAAATGATGCTCCAGGTTGGTACTTCATATCCCTTTTTGTTTTAATTTATTTTCTATTTTTTCTTATTTCGTTTTCTATTTCTTTGCAATTAGAAAGATTTTCGTGCAATAATTCATGAGATCTTTAGCAAAAACGTCCTAGTGTCTCCCCAAAGTTCATGCAAACATATCATAGTTCATTACACGTACAATTTAAATTAGTTTATTACAAACCATGACAATTCAAAATAGTTCATTACAACCAACAATAAAGAATAACTTAAATTCCTAGAACTTCATGACGTTGGACCACATACTCGTAGAAGTGCAGGTCATTAATTTCATACATGTGAACGTCACTAATGTAGATCAATGTATTTATTAGTGTGCTCTCCATGCTTTACAAGATGGTTCACAAGGCTGGATTTCCTTTGTAATGAAAATAGGTTCACCAAAAACACCATCCATAACCACCCAACTGATAAAGAGATTGGCTTATAATGACTTCAAAGCTACAACCTGTGTATGTTAAGTCATACACCTTCCTCTGCAATGTTGAGAAAAAAATGTTATGGTTATCAGAACCTTACATATATATATATATAGACATAACAATGAATCTAAAGTAGGATACAAGTTACGAAATGGACCACATTAGTTATGTTGTTCACATGAATATATTCACGTAAGGTCCCAATATCATAGTGAAGGCCCACTTCCAAAGCTCCTATTCTAGTGGAGGAGTATGTTGGAATATTGTACCCCAATCCTTTGTATGTTTATTAGTAAAACATGGAATGATCTACACATTTAGCATTGAAAGATTGGAAGATGAAGTTACTAACCTTTAGAAGAATGAAGAGGAAGCTCACACCTTGGGCAAGAACTACTATCTCCCAAGCAAGAAAACTAATCGACGTACACGCACAAGCAAAAGACTAATAATTGAGCTATATTCGGCCTTTGGGGATAGCGAAGTGACTATGTATAGTGTGGATGTTTAGTCCCGGCTTGTAGAGATCACTGGGACCAAATGATCAAACCTCTAGTCCCGATTGTAGCCTATAGAACCGGGATAAAGGATGTTTGTCCTGGTTGGGAACAACAACCAGGGTTGCATATCTACCTTTTGTCCCAGTTTAACCTACCAACTAGGACTAAAGGTCTTTGCTCTAAAAGGCTTGTTGCACTATCCATTGGGTAGGAGAAGTTAGTCCCGGTTTGAGATATCAACTAGTACTAAGTCTTTCTCTAGTCCCGGTCTCAAAAATGGCTAGGACTAATGCCCGTAATCGAAAGAGTGTTCTCTACTAGTTTATGTATTTATTGATAAAAATGAAAAAGATCTAGTCTCCTTTGCCTCCTCACTGGCGCCCTTCTTGCCCAGTTTCCCTAGCTGAGGGTATCAACCAAAGTGGCTAGCTTGAAGGCATAATGATTGTCCATCTCTTCCAATAGTTCAGTCACCATTTGAAGACCATGGCCCTCCACGATCTCGTTGAGCTTGGAAAGGGCATCCTTGAGATGCTCTACGGTGAAGTCCTTCCCAAAGAGCTCGTGCATCGGGCGGGAATTGTCGCTGTCGGCTGCCATCCAGAGCTTCTCGGCCAAGTTCTCCATTGCCTTGCTGATGGCCGTCTCCTCCTTTATCTACTTCCTCGTGGGCTTGAAACCAATGTTCTCTGTTGCCATCTTGATCAAGAGTGTGGTCGGGAGAGTGCGTGTGTTAGAATTTGGAAGGGATTAAATTAGAGTGCCATGATCAGATTGTGTATAAATAGTAAGTGTAGGCACAAAAATCCTACTCCTTGCTGCCGCACACACCGACAAGCCGGAATAGCTAGCTTTACCCCGCCTCGCGCGTCTTGAATCCGAAGCGTGCGATCAATTTGACCTGTTAATTGACAAGGAGGTAAACGTGAGATCCGGAACATGCACCGTGAGACCAAGACAGTTCCGCATGTATGGCTCCAAGGCCAGATGTGAAGACATATAGCTATGAGAGCTATCTGTCGATGAATAATGAATGCATTCGGTAAGCGTGCAAGCAGATATGACGTAAAAACAGCTACCAATGATCATAAAAAGACATGTTTGAACAGTAAAGTCGATCATTATGATGTGCTAACGTAAAGCTCTATTGCATAGATCGAATTAGCTGACAACATGATAAATAAAAGAAAGTAAAATCACAGATATCATCAAAGATATCCATGACACGTGAAGGCGTAACCGTGTTCGCAAGCTTGCCGAATCGGGTCCATGAAGAAGGAACTCATACGAAAAGACCTATCGATTAAAACCGATCTCTAGTCCACCGGATGACTAACTCTTGAGCAACCCAAAGATCTGTATCCACCTGGATGACATAGTCCCGCTGTCAAGATCTAAACGCATGCAAACCCACAACACGTGACAACCTAGATTGATCTAAGCTCGGCTACGAAAGAACAGATAGATCTAGTAGCAATCTAACGATAAGCATTAAAAGAACTGATGACAACTAGATCTAACAAAAGATAAAGCCGAGCTACATCAATCTAAATTGGGCAAGAAGTGTGTGCAAATCATAATTAAATAAATAAAGTGAAAGCATTGCAAACACGTGGTAACTTAATGAATTCATTAGATCTTGCCAACATCTAATGAAGCCGATAACTAGCTCTAAGCCAGATCTTAGCCCACCGGATGGCTCATGATCGACAAAAGAACCCTCTTGCCCCCGATAGCTTAAATCCGCCGACGATACTAAGCGTGAACAAGACTTCTTGCAATAATCTAAATCCGCCCGACGATACTAGACATGGTGCAAGGTTGCCGGTACTTACAGAGGTCGACGGGTCGATGGTTCCTCTTGCAGTAGATCGACGACACGACTGGACTCGAAGGGTGGCCGGAGCCAAGGCACGGAGCCGGGTTGTTTGTATTGAATTGGGTGTATATCGTTTACGAATGCGGGGTCTCATATTCACTACAAGAAATGGTGCTTTACATGACGTTTTTGGTGACATTCTCGAAAATCATCACGAAAATTATACTATCTGTGACGATTCATTCCAAGGGTGGTACATCGCTGAAGATCGGGTTTAGTTTTGTTTATTGTTGGATATCTTAATTTGGTAATAAATATTTTAGCACCTCTTTAATAAATATTAACCGCTAATATTTAAACTCAAATTAATTATAATACCACTAACACTAATTAATGGTGCTTCAACGAAATTAATAAGAATTGTTAAAAAGCTTTTTAGGAGGGACTCTAGAAAAGCCAACAAATTAAAAACAATTCAATAAATGGAAGACACCACGGTTACACCTCGCCTATTTTTAGAAAAGAAAAAAAGAAAGAAAAAACATAGAGGAGAGGATTAGAAGTCAACAATCGACAATTCAATAAATGGAAACAAGAAATACCTTTACACATAATGAGAAATAAAAAAGAACACACCACGGTTACACCTTGTCTATTTTTAGAAAAGAAAAAAAGAAAGGAAAAACATTGAGGTGAGGATTAGAAGTCAACAATCGACACCCATCTCGCTACCTCTCGGTCTCCTTCACAAAGCAGAGGCCTACTCCGCGCATCGAGACAACGAGTAGCCGGCCGTCGCCCCTCATTACTCCTCCCCCAAGCCTCCTCTCCTCATCCGGCCGCCGCCCTCCCTACTCCTCCCTCACACGCCTCCTCCGCATCTGGCCGCCGCCGCCCATCCCTACTCCCCACACGCCCCCCTCCTCCACATCCGTGGTGATGGCGTGCACCCGGCGGCGGCGGCGCTGTCCTGAGACGACGGTGCGACCCCAAAAGCGGCGTCTCGCACCCTAGGCTGTGGCATGGGCTCCGGCCCCCGGTGGTGGCTGCACATCCCGGTAGGTTCCCCTCCCTCTCGATTTGGATTTGATTTCGATCTCCTTGCTGCGCATCTAGTGGGGAGACGAGGAGGAGGAGCGATCTTGGGATGATTTGGTGCCGGGAACCCGGGACTCTATCTGCTGGTAGGTTCTTGCTCGACGCGAGGTGGAGGTTAGATTTGGCTTCGATGAAACCATTATTAAGATAAGTGCAGTATTTTGACTTGAGGATATCAAGTTTTGTAGAAATGTATACATGCTTAGATGAAACCATTATTAGGTGTTTGCAATTTTGAGTATGTTTCGTGAACATAATGTCGTGCAAAATGGTATTCATAATTAATCTTGGCATCCTAGATTATTAACTGGTAGCTTTGTACTGCTTTTCCAACCTTCTTGCTACTAACCTAGGAGACTATGGATTAGCTGTATGGTTTGTGTTTATCTGAAATGTGAAATTGTGGACATACTGATTCTTGAAATGAAGTTATCTCAATTACATACGAGTTGTTAAGGTTTTTTTTTATCATTCTCTAGTCTAGCTGTACTGAAGTTGGAAAAATACGAGTCTGTTTTTTATCTCAATTACATACAAGTTATCTCATGTATCCTGACTTGGAAAAATGAATATCAGCTGACCAGTTGCTGTGGTGAATTTCTCAATTTTATCTAAACCGCCTAACATATGTATGGCCATGTCCCTGTTTTTACAGGTCTGTACACAGGCTGCACCTAATTTGTCATGTATCCTGCCTTGGAATTGTCATCTGACCACTTGCTGTTAAACATTGACACTTCTTCACTTGCAGTTAAGGGTTAAGGTATATGAACTAATTTCAAAGCTCCCTAGTAACTAGATAACATTTCTTTTTAGAATCTTTGCTAGCAAAACTGATTTATATTTGTTTTGATTTCAGGTATGACATCTTATGGACACTAAGGAAATTGAAGTGCTCGTGGATACTTATGTTTAGTTATTTAGACTATCTAGAGACCGAATCTTTTGGTTCAAACTTAGGTATTGTGATAGTCAACCTAATGGTTGTGAGCTAGGCCAATCTGTTGTTTGATGTTCAATGTTCAATGTGACTGTTGTGGACATGCTAATACATGAATGAATCAATGTTTGGTATAACTTATGAGTTGTGATGCATGTTGATGCAGTGATGCTTTGGCACTAATTTATGATGTTTTTTTTCGTCACAATGACCTGGATCTGGGCTTGGATATAGGCTGATAATAGAAGATAGACAACTAATCCATGACGATCACAAATTTCAATCTATGACGGCTGAGTTAGCTCTAGCAAATCTATGACGTGAGATACATGACGGATTTTTTGATCGTCATGACAAGTTAACTGTAACGTATTTTTGACTGTTTATGACCAAAGTGATCGTCATGTAAAGCACCAATCCTTGTAGTGATTTATACCCTGGGCTTATTGAGTCCTAACTGATTACGAATAATAATTAACAAAATATCTAGCTAAGATACATTGTCCTCCAAGTCTTCCCGGAGTCGCGGGAATTACACGCGATGTGGGCCCTCGTCCTCGGATATTCCTCTTGATGCTCTATGCCTGCCGAATCATCCCACGCTCAGCTCCTTCTTGGACTCAGGCTCCTTAGCCGAATGACAGCGGCTCCCCAAATGCTACAGTGTTGTAGCTGCTTCCTTGCTAGCCGAATGATCTCTTACCGAATAGTCGCGTGCCGGCTTACCGGTCATCCAGGCTCTACTAAATTTTGGTGTTAACAGTGTTTATTGCGGTTGTTCATTTGCCACAGTGTCAACAAAGGCTGCAGTTGGAATTCACAACGCCATCAAACGTCGCGGCTGCTCTGCTCCCTAGGGACGGATGTGTTTGTGTTTCCATGGTGGGATGTTATCCAGGCCTTGCGGAGTACGGACAGTTATTAAGATATCATTACTGACTTGTGTTTCAAACTTGTAGTGATTCTCAAGAGATCACTGTCGGCTAGGTAAACAACCGACAGAGATTCTCAATACCTCACTACCGGTTTGAAAATACAAGCCGACATTGTTGTCTAGAAACAGCACAACCGAGTGGAATATGGTGACCTGGAAGTGGAGTTCAACACCACTGCCGGGTTGGCCGATCCCATCACTGCCAACATGGTTGTGCCGGTTCAAAATCCGGCAGTGGCGGGGGTTTGGATTTGGAACCAACACAGATAGGCGATTCTAGGCTAGTGGGATCTAATTACGCACACTCACCCTTTTGGCCCCATCATTAAGTCCATGCACGTTTCAGCAAATAATATTGCAATTTCTTGTTGTCATTTCTATCCATGGGCAGCTACTGTCTCCGGAGCCATAGCCTTTCCAACATAAAAACTCAGCCCTCTTGGTGCCAACGGATAAGAAAATAAATAAAATAACTGTGAAACCCAAGGTCTTAATCACGTGCACCACACGCCAAAGGCTCTGAGGTCAGTAGGCGTGTGTGGACTTCTAGTTGCAATGTGCGTATCCTTCCTTGAGTCAAAATCACCTGTAATGACTTTAGGCTGTGTTTAGTTGGCATACACGAACCAAAAAAGTGCTACAGTATCCTATCAAATCAAATCTCTTAACGCATGCATGGAGCACTAAATGTAGGTAAATAAAAAAACTAATTGCATAGTTTGGTTGAAAAGTACGAGACAAATCTTTTGAGCCTAGTTAGACCATGATAGGACAATAATTACCAAATACAAACGAAAAGTACTACAGTTCTCAAACCCAAAATATTTCACCAACTAAACAGCCCCTTAGACATGATGATACACGCTTCTCGGCCAGGGTATCCTTGCCAAATCTTGATGTCAACAGATTCCAAATGCATGGTTTGACTTCGACCATGAAAGCTTTTTGCCTCAAAAAAAAAAAAAAAAAAAAAAAAAAAAAGAAGGAGATGGCTGCTCGATCGAACAGATGTCAATTAATATGTGGTGCACGTTTCTTGAGTCGTTACTCCCTCCGTTCCAAATTATAATTGTTTGACTTTTTCAACCCCAAGTTTGACCCTAAGCCTTATTCAAAAAATTTATGCAAACATAGTCAAATTTAAGTCATTCTTAAGGACATTTGGTTAATAAAGCATGACACAACAAAAGCAGTGATATTTTGCACAATTTTTTTGAATAAGACGAGTGGTCAAACTTAAGATTGAAAAAGTCAAACTAAACTACAATTTGGAACGGATTTAGTACTTGTTAAAGAATAGTCAAGTCTTCATTTTTGGCAAAAGGTAATCAGCCTGGGCATTCGGTTTTAACCGAGAAATCGGTTCGGTTTGTTCGGTTCCAAAGAACTTCGGTTTCCAAAAATCAAGAACCGATCGGTTTTCTATAGAAGCAAAAACCGAGAGGTTCGTGTCGGTTTCGTCGGTTCGGTTTTTCGGTTTCCACCGAATCAACCAAGGTGAGAAATCGAGAAGAACAAAAATCGGCGAGGAGAATGGAGGGACGGAGAAGATGTCGCACGACGCGGCTGCCCACATCGGTGCCATCCCGCTCGGAGCTCTCTAATCGCCTCTGTGTCTTCTTCGCGGCCCGGCCCGGGGAAGCAGCTGCGCGCGCCTCCGCCTATACCGCGTCGCTCCTGCTCGTTGCTCGCGTCGCAGCGCCATCGCCTATGCTGCCGCTAGGACCCTTACTTTTTCTTTGGAGGCGCCGCCTATGCCGCTTTCATAGGCGTAATGCGGCTGGGGTTACGGTGGAAAACGGCATCCCGTGGAAAAATGAGGAACAAAGTGAGGAGGTGGGCTCTGCGCGCCGATGGGAGAAGGAACCACCGGGTGGACCGGAGAGGCGTCGGGGGGAGTGGAGTTGGGCCAAGGCCGAGCCCCGATGCTCACGCAGACGCAGGACGCGAAATACTTCGGTTGCTTCAGCTTTCGGTTCGGTTTGGCGATGAAACCGAACACCGAGCCGACCACCGAACTTCTGGGAACCCAAAACCGAAGCCGAAACCAAAACCAAAAACCGACATTTCGGCTTGGTTCGGCTCGGTTCGGTTCGGTTTACGGTTTTCGTGTTTTTTGTGCCCAGGCTGGAAAGGTAACACCAGCTAGCATGCATCCTAGCTACTTCATTCACTTATGTAAATACAGACCGGGAGTACGGGGAAGGCATAGCCATCGTGCAGATTCAATTAATTCACTGATGGCCAGCCATACTAGTAGTTTAGCCGTAGGGTAAGAAAACCACCGGCAAGATGATGAGACCTGCCTGCATCGTATGAAGCTCCTTTGCGGCTATAAACCGTACCTTTTACCATCAAGGCGGTCATCGAGCTCGGCATCATGGACCAGCTCGTGACTGCCGAACGCGCCATGAGCGCAGAGGAGCTGACGGCAGGGATGCCCCATGTCCATGTCCTGCTACTGCTATGGTAGACCGCATGCTCCAGTTCCTAGCTTCGCACAGTGTGGTGAAGTGCGCAACCAAGTCGGAGTTGGGGCCTGGCTGGAGGCAAGAGCTGCCGCCGCTACGCGGCGGCACCGGTGTGCAAGTGGTTTGCTAGGGGCGGTGGCGTGGAGTCGGTGGCTCCATTTGGGATGATGGTGCTAAGCAAGACTATCGTTGGGGCCTGGTACGTCCGTCCGTGCACTGAATTGTTTGTGTAGTATCCTGATTGAATTTTGATTAATTAGAATCATATTATTAATTTTAACAACAAACATGCTGTGAAAGCCAGTTGGCAGAGCACGTCAGTTTTCATGACTAGGGCCACTATCAAAACGTATAAATCACCCCCGCCGGGTCCAAATACCATCTACCATCCACACCGGATCTACTACCAATAAACAACAAAATTGGCTCATAAATATGTAAGTTTTGATGAAATCTAAATTCCAGACTTCAATAAAAACATAAACCATGGAAACATGAAAGTGGTTTAAGAATATGTAATGGTTTGGTTCGCCCACGCCTCTTATTTCTTCATCAAGAGCAACATATGAACGTGAACCTTATACACATAAATTTGGTATTTCTAGATTGAGAAGGGTTTAACATAAAACCTAAATTTGAGAATTGAGACAGGGAAACTACTGACCCACTACAGGACTCCTCTATTGCAAAGTTGCAATCAGCAAGTAACAACGGTCAGCATATACTTTTCTCATCTTGACTGACTTTGCCGGCTCTGGTGGCCAGTGGGTGGTGGCTGCCCGCCTGCCCCTGGAAGGCAGACACGCAGCAGCTCTCTCCAACGGGCGCTGTATGCTCTGTCTTGAGCACCTTCTCTTTTTTCTTTGCTGGGCACGTATTCTTCTACAAGATTTGCCCCAAAGCCAAGACAACCCAGACAACTTCATATACCACAAGACTCTGTTTGGCTGTTGACAATGGAGGCCTTGGCATTAAATTGGGTTCAATGACAAATTAGTCTAGTATTGGTATTACTTTGAATACCAGTTTGGATGAAGATGGAATTGGTAGATGGAATCAAAAAAGCTGGTGAATACCGATTCATGTTTGGATGTCCAAACCGTGGAATCGGATTCTAGCCATCTTCTTCGCCTCCACCTCTGCCACGCTAGCGGCGGCGCCGTCCGAAGCGGTTGCTTCTAGGGCGGACCCCCGCCATACCTCACCGTGAGAATCGTCACCCATACCTCGACGCCGCAGCACCCGCGGCGTCGCCCACATATCACAGGAGAAAGCCGCCAATACATCGCTGGAGATGGCCGCAACACCTCGCCGGAGAAGGCTGCCGGCCGTGAGAGAGAAGGGGTGCGCACCTCCAGCTCGTGAAGCAGCACCCATGGAAAGGAGAGCGTCGCCGCTGAGGAGCAAGAGTAGGCACATGTCCCGCCCGTATCCACGGCACCGGAGGGAGTAGGAGAGGGGCAGGGGAGGCTCGCCCGCCGGAGGGAGGGGGAGGAACCGCACGGCTCGGCGACAGAGGGGCTCGGGGCTTGCCGCGGAGGGAGGCAAGGAGGGGCGACGCTGGGCTCCTGCCAAGGAAGGCAATTGAGGGGCAGCGCAGGGCTCGCCGCCAGGAGGTAGGCAAGGGAAGAGCGGCGCTGGGCTCGCTGTGGCCTCGTCCCACCGCCCGTAGGAGGGCTGCCGGGCACGGGGAAGAGAGCCGCCTCAGCGTTGTCACCTGCCTTGTCTCCAATTCCGCCCAATATAGAGGGTCACAGCTCTGTATTAAGGACGAGAGTGCTTAGGTGAGCGAATACCGCTCGCATTGAGTTTCAATTCCAATTCCAAAGCCTAAGCCGTCCAAACAGTGGTATTTCGTGCTATCCAATGCCAATTCCAATTCGAGTCTCAATGCCAACATCCAAACGCAGCCCAAGGGAATTTCGGGCCACGCTAGGGCCATGGCCCTAGGCCCAAATCCGCCTCTGAAAGCTATGGATGATAGCTTAGGAAATAAGAGCTGCAGAGTTGTTCTAAGCATCTGATAGTTACATTAAGCAAGCAAATATAATATTCCCTCCATTCCAAATTGTAAGTCATTCCTAGAATTTTGGAAAGTCAAAGCATCTCATGTTTAACCAGACTTATGTGATAAACTAATAACATTTAGAGTGTCAACTAAGTACCATTGAATTCTTCTCGTTACTTATATTTTTATAATATACCTATTTGATATCATAAATCTTTATAATTCTCTCTATGTTTGGTCAAACTTGAGAGTTATTCGTGTAAAAGTCCTTTATGTATCTTTTCATTCTCCAATAGTTTTTCTATATATTGTTTGAACTCTAGAAAGTCATTCTTGTTCTCTATATTTTTTAAGCTACCGATCGAGAAATACGGAACAAAAAGATGGTTATATTTGGAATTTTGGATAACCAAATAGATAAGTTGTTGGAGGGTAATATCTTCTTAAAATCTATATTCCTAACGGTTTGTAAGGATATAGAGTCTCGTTATTATTGATGTTTGTAGAGCTGTCAGCATATTATTGCACGTCCAAAGTCATATGTGACCAATATTTCGTACTTTTTTCGTGTATTTTCGATTTACATGTTAAGGTATGTTTAGTCCCCAACTTTTCTCTAAAATTTTTAAAATTCCCATCACATCGAAGCATTAAATATATCAAAAAGACGCATGTCCGAGTATAAAATATTGATAAACAAAATAACTAATTGCACAGTTTAAATATTTACTACAAACAAACGAAATATTACTGTACTTTTCAGTTTTGCTACGGTGGCACTTTTTAGGCATAAACACACCCAGTGTAAAAATTCTGTCCACCATGGGGGTCACGGGGGAAGGTTCTGTACGATGTACCAACACCATAGGACCATACTCCCTCCGTCCCCAAAAATAAATGACGTTTTGGGTTTTAAGTGCCACAAGTTTGACTCGATTTATAGAAAATACGTAGAAGATTTAAATCTCCAAAATAAATTTGTTAAAAAACTAGATCAAAAGATCTTTCCAATGATACTAATTATGTAATATAAATATTAATTCTATTTTAATATATAATTGCCGGTAGATGTTTCTAGGGAAGGCGAAACGCCATTTATTTTGGGACGGAGGGAGTAGGCCATAGGTTTAAACAGCCCGCACACAGCTTGTACACAACCGTACACAATAGCCCATGTCATGAGACAGAGAAAGATGACGGAAAGTGACTCATACATCCATGAACACAAAAGTCACAATAACATGTAGAGTTCTAAATTGACCAGTTAGAATATAAGAAAAAAGAAAATAAGGCCTTGTTTATATTGCTAAAAATTATAACCGCATGTCACATCGTATTAATCAGTAGCATGTTTCGTTTGTTAGTGGTAAATATTATCCTATCATGGAGTAACTAGGGTCAAAAGAATTGTCTCAAATGTACATCTAAACTGTGTAATTAGTTATTTTTTTTTTACCTACATTTAATACTCCAAACATAGATCTTTTGGTGTATTTAATGTGATGTGATGGAGAGAAAGTGGGAAAAAGGTTAGAAATTTTAGCAATCTAAACAAGGCCTAATACAAGCGTGAGTGAGAAATAGATGGGTTAAAAAAGAAAGTAATGAACGAACCAAGAAAGTGATTGTTTAATTGTTTCACTACATTCACTGAAATCAGGCTCCTAACTTCTAGTATATCATGGACCAAGAGAACGGATGGTGTCATCTACATAATGCAAAATAGATAATCCACCATCTACAAGATGAGAAATGACCCGTCTAATTTGATTGTCATGTGTGGCTCTGTTAATCAAAATTGAGAGTCCATAGAATTAGCCCAATTGACTACACTTTTCAAAAACCTAATGTTTTACATTAATTAATTTATAGGCTCCACATAAAAAGAAATCTAAACATTGTAGTTGACAGCCTTTTGATTTTAGATGGTTTACAAGTCCAAATATTGAATATAAATTCTCGAATCAAATTTCACATGATTAACCATGTTAAATGGAAAAAAATCAGCACGGACGTTGCAGTACTCAACAAGATCTAGAACTTAGTGTTGTTAGTGACTTTTTATTTATTTGAAACTGTTTTAACTTTTATGTATCAAATATACAAGATAAGATTTCAAATTGTGTATTTAAAGCAACAAGATTATCTTTATTATCACATTTATTGCGTAGCTTAGCTGACATACGTTCTTCGGGAAATGTAAACATTAAGGTCTTTAGTTCCATTCCTAAATGTTAACATGTTTATTGTGAACAACTTTGCAAAACAAAAATCTAAAGGAGCAAAGACTTGTCGTAACTTCGGTGCATTCTATTTTTTCAAATAAGTTTTTTGACCTTGATTATTGTTTTATTCATTTAGCACTTTTATTTACATAGGAATGAAAGATTGTGATTTGTTAAAGTATCATCTTCTATGGCCTTTGCTTGGATTCCTATATATCCATCTGAATAAATGTGATGTAGTGGCTTGTGACATAATTAACTAAATTTCATCCCAATCCACTCCAACACACATAACTCAGGATACATAGGCATCCAAAAAGACTATATTTCCCCACACTGCAAACTAATAATCTTGAAAACACATTAGTTGAACGATGTAGGCAAAGTGATGGAACTATAGACAAGCTCTTTACGATCTTGACATATAAATATAATTTGCTTGCATCAAAAAATAAAAGGGAAAAGAAATCTACTAACCTTCAATTGGAGATGCCTACGCAATTACATGAGGAAGGTCATAGTTGATGCCAACAATATTCGCATATTGACTTCTAATCCGTTTTCAATGTGGTGCCATTGCCACCGCCAACATCGACTAGCACACTGTAATTTTCAAATCCACGGAAGACCTCAACTAGCCTCTTCATTATGATCATTGAATGGCTTGCCATCCCTTCATTGAACACTATGTTCATTGTCTCGTTCGCACCAAGGTACTCAAACATCAGCATTCCGTATGCTTTGTCAAACGGTGTTTCTCCCTCCAACATTGCATCTTTTATGTGGAGCTTATAAATTAATTAATGTAAAGACATTAGGTTTTTGAAAAGTGTAGTCAATTGGGCTAATTCTATGGACTCTCAATTTTGATTAAGAGAGCCACACATGACAATCAAATTAGAGGGGTCATTTCTCATCTTGTAGATGATGGATTATCTATTTTGCATTATATAGATGACACCATAAGTTCTCTTGGTCTAAAAACTGTACATTGTCTTCTAGGCAGCCGTTTTTATATGTTTATTCAAAAACAAAAAGGATCCCATGGGATCAAAGCACCACTATGTATATATACTAATTACATTACTGTGGTCTTTGTATATAATATGTACACATGTGGTGTACACAGTCGATTCTCCATGACTGGGGCGACAAGGAGTGCGTTGAGATCCTAAAGAATCGCTATACAGCTCTTCTAGCGAAAGGGAGGGTGATCATTCTTGAGTACATCCTTCCGAAGACACCAGAATAAACACTAGTAGCGGGACAAGTGTTCGAGTTTGATCTCGGGATGATGGTTTGGTTCGCCGGTGGCAAGGAGAGAACAGATAAGGAGTACGAGGAGCTCGCCAGAGAAGCCGGCTTCTCTGACCACACGGCTACATACATCTTCGCCAACGTCTGGGCCCTTGAGTTCACAAAGTAAACTATTGTGCCATGTAAACATGCAGTGTATGCATCAATACTGTATTGTACTCGTAGTTTGCTTGGTCCTTAAAAGTAAATATTTACATATCTGTGATAAATCAAACTGATGACGCAAAAATCAGTTAGGAAATTTGTTAGGGTCCTGGAAGGATCACTAAGATAATCAGAGAGATTGGAATTGGGATTGGGATTGGGAAGAGCACAGACTTGAGGATGAAGAAATAAATTGGGGAACGAAACTCAGTGTTCAAAATGTTCATGCATGTCACCTGAGCGCATGGCGCTTATAAGACTACATCCACGATTACATTACGGCATCCGACCCATTACACGACGGCCTTGGGCCCAAAGCATAAACGGACTAATGAAACGAAAAGAACAGGAGTAACTCTCCTGCCTTTACCACAACCACACCAACGCAGTGCCTGACAATTGCCCCTCCTTGAACTAAGCTTGTCCTCAAGCTTGAAACTTTGGAAAATGACGTTTGATATCCGTCACTTCTTCCCACGTAGCCGAGATGTCGACAGCCCTTCCCGGATCACATGAACTTGCTTCAAAGAAGATGCTCCCTTCTTGATGATCCAAGTTCCTTGAAACTCAATTGGTGTTAAGACAATAAGAGGATCCATCGGTACCGATTCCAGGTCAGGCTCCACCACCGTCGATGGCGGCACATGTTTCTTCAATTGAGAGACATGCACCACTGGATGTATACAACAATCATCTGGAAGGTCCAGCTTGTATGCTACATCTCCCACCCGAGCCAGCACTCTGAATGGACCGAAGAACCGAAAACTCAGCTTTTGATTGCCCCTAGGTGCTACAGATGACTGAATATAGGGTTGCAATTTCAGATAGACCATATCCCCCACCATGAATTCCCTCTCTGATTTGTGCTTATCAGCTTGCACTTTCATCCTGAGTTTGGCTCTCTACAAGTTGTACTGCAACAGATCATTCAGCAAGTTTCTTTCCAGCTGCCATTGCTCCAAATCAGTGGAATAGTGTCTCATTATTGATGCCAAAGTGTTTAGGAGGATGTCCATAGAGAGCCTCAAATGGAGATCTTCCAAATGTTGTATGATAGCTAGTGTTATACCAAAACTCAGCCACTGACAACCATTTAGTCCACTGCTTAGGAGTAGCATGAATAGTACACCTGAGGAAAGTCTCCAGGCACTGATTTACCCTCTCTATCAGGCCATCAGATTGGGGATGATAGGATGAACTCATCATTAGCTGAGTATCAATCAACTTGAACAATTCAGCCCACACTTTGCTGGTGAATATGTTGTCTCTATCAGATACTATCTTGTTAGGCAACCCATGCAAGTTGTATATGTTATCCAAATTAGCTTGAGCCACATGTAAAACAGTATATGGATGGGATAGTGGCACAAAATGAGCATATTTGGCGAACTTATCAACAACCACCATAATAGAGTCATACCTCTGAGATATAGGTAACCCACCAATGAAATCCATTGTGACCACTTTCCAAGCTTGAGTAGGAACAGGAAGAGGTTGAAGCATTCCTAGAGTCTTGATGTGTTCCACCTTGGCCTATTGGCACACAGTGCAACTTTTGACAAATTGTTCAATATCTTCCTTCATCTTGGGCCAGCAGAATAGTTGCTTGATTCTATGATAAGTTTCTCTAAACCCAGAATGGCCTCCCACACCACTACAATGAACATCCTGCAAAATATGAGAATGAGCCAACTTGTTATCTCCCAACCACCCTCTTCCTTGGAATTTGATCAAGCCATCAGTCAAAACAAAATCTCTAGGACCATCAACAGATGCTTTCAACTTCTGGAGCAATTTCATGGCACTTTCATCCTCTAGATAGCCCCGCTTAACCTGCTCCACCCAATCAGGTTGGCAAGAGGATATAGTCATCAACAAGTTTGGGGTACAACACCTTGATAATGCATCAGCAGCTGCATTGGATGAACCAGATCTGTAAACAATCTTGAATTTGAGGTCCATCAATTTAAATAAGGCCTTCTGCTGTAACTTGGTGGCTATCCTCTGATCAGTTAAGTGTAGCAAGCTTCTATGATTAGTTTTGGCCAAGAACTCCATGTTCTGTAGATATGGCCTCGATTTGTCCACAACTAAGATTATGGTCATACACTCTTTCTCATAGGAGGAAGGGAAATAGATTTTCTTTTTATTGCTCGTTGACCTAAGATATTATAGACCCCTTACTTTTATAGCGACTAATGGGACTTGTAAAACAAGCAACCTCTCTAAAGGTTTTCTTATAAAGTTGGAATACCTTTTACAAGCAATCCTATTTATTTTTTCCTAATAAGGGTCTTCCTTATAGATTGGAATATCCCCTTGCACACTAAAAGTCCTAAGATAATCCTATCCAAACTCTTTCTTTATTTCCACATTAATTACCAAAGAAGGCGCGAACGGGAGGAGGTGGCGGCGGCGCGCGCCCTGCCCCTCGTGGGCCTGTCGTTCTGGGCCCTATCTCCTAGCACGTGACACAAATATTTCTTTTTCGAGAAGTGGTTTCATGTGTTTTGATGTGTGCTTGTTGCATGCAGTTTGTCTTTATGAAAAACTATAAGTTTCCTTCAGTGTTGTTGTGGAGATCTGTGCTATAGTGTTAAATGGATAAAGAATATATGTAAAACTCAATACAATGAAGTCGTTATAATCAAGGTTTTAAATCTATAGCATTCGCTATCTTCGGCTATTGCTGAGAAGGATTTAGCTAAGATTTTTTATGTACATGTTAGCTCTTAGCTGCCGCTATAGCCCGATATAGCCGACTATAGCCCGTTTTGAGACATAGGAAGCTAAATGTCTTAGCCGACTATTTAATACACTGGTTATAATTAATGCATTTGGCTGCAATATTATGCCATCGATGTTTTTAAGCGTTGCCTGTTATTGTCAACAAGAGACAGCATATATAGCTAACTAAAAAGGAATTCAGAGTTCAACATGGCCACAACACTGAGCCTAGAGAGGAGCCCAAGCACGGCCCTCCTATCAGGGCAGGCCACCCATATGGCAGCCTCAGGCTGTGCCATGCTTGGGCTGGTCCAAAACGTCTGTATGTAGGCCATGCTGATGGGCCGCGGCCTCATGGCCATCTCTGATTTAGAGTTGCTCTAACTCCCTTTTTCTCTGTTGTTCTATAAATAAAAGAAAAGGTTCTAATTCACTTATCTGACAATCAAAAGGTCAGGAAACAGGTGTTGCTGACTTTGTAAGAAGCTTTCAAGGCGGCCAAGTTCTGCTGTCTGGCTCGTGGCCAGCAGCTTCCAGACCAGAATGGATTTATAATCCCATAATATGCCAAAGGGGAACTTCAATTCAATCTGAAGGTTAAAAAATCCCAGATGCATGTGCATCCCACTTGTGTTGGTGGATAGTTCGACAATGGAGCAGAGATGCCGTATGCATGCACATTGGACGTGGGCATCGTCATTAGCCAGTTAAGTGACCAATTAGGAGCTTAATATTTCAGATTTTTTAATGGCAATGCTGGTGAGTTGCCTCCCCAAAGTCTAAAGTCCTGGACATTGCGTGGCGCCTGAATCAAATGCTCTACACGGTGATTATACACTTGTGTTATTTATCAGTTAACAGATCTTTTTACTAAATCTATCGTATTTCTGTACTTTTGATTGTCCTTTAGAATGTGTGCTACAGCAGTCACTGCTTGGGTTACCATTAAAAAAAATGGTACAATCCAGCTTAACAAAACAGAGATGTCCCTCTCAATAGCCTATAATTAGCCAGCTCAAATCCTATGCAAGATCGAAATCATGATTTTTATGGCCCTGTTTGGATGTCAGGGTTAGAGTTAGATTGGATTATTTTTGGCTCAAATAACCCAAAACATCCAAACACATGGGTTAGATTGGGTTATTTTTGCTCTAACCCACCAAAAGAAGTAACCCTCACGGAGGTGATATTTGGGTTATTTTAGTAGAGCCCACCAACCCAAAGGCACACTGACTTGAAAAAGTGATTGGAAAAGTGCTTCTAACCCTGTCATCCAAATTGCCCATAGATTAGAGTTACTTGAGGGTTAGAATTAGAGTTCGAAAGTAACTCTAACTCTAGCCAAGTTAGAGGATACAAACACGCCCTATATTTTAGGATAGTGCCCGCAAAAAGAACTGGAGCAGTACATATAAAACAGCCTGTTCTTCCAAGCTACTCCGTACTGACACTACAAAACAGCAAGGACAGTACAGTACGGTGCGGTGACGCTGTCGCACTCACACATGGCGCCATCAAATGTGGTCGTGCGCGGTGTCACCAGCCATGAAACCCCAATCATGTCGACCAAAACGAGGAGAAAAGCCGAGCGGACGACAGGGCCAATAACATGACGCGCGCTTTGCTCCCAGCTGCCATCCTTTCCGCCATGCATCCCACCATCCTTTCCCAGTATAAAATCCATGGCGCGAGTGGCCACAACAATACAAGTGACTGGAGTCAGGACCAAAGCCCTAGCTGATTAATTCACTCCACTCGTCACAAAGCCTAGCTAGCTGGCAATGGCGGACGCGCCGGTGGCATATCAGGCGGCGGTGGCAGCGATGAGCGTGCACGAGCAGCAGCAGCAGCAGCAGCGGAGGCGGCGTACGCGGGCGTCGAGCGAGTACCTGGGCGTGCGGCGGCGGCCGTGGGGCCGGTACGCGGCGGAGATCCGCAACCCGGTGACCAAGGAACGCCACTGGCTGGGGACCTTCGACACCGCCGAGGAGGCCGCCGTCGCTTACGACCTCTCAGCCATCTCCATTTCCGGCCCCGCCGCTGCGCGCACCAACTTCTACTACCCACGCGACGACGGCGACGCCGGGCTCCATGCGGGCGTGTCCACCGCACGGCAGCGCCAGGAGCTGCTGCCTTATGATGATGCTCCGGTGCCATCACCAGCGCCGTTGTCCGGCGGCGGAACAGTGGATGGTTGTTATGAATGTCAGCTCACGGTGGAGGAGGCTGATGCTGACGATGAGTCCATGACGATCGCGGCCATTCTGCAGAGCTTCCAGCATCTGAATGCTCCGTCGGCATCATCCTCTGCTTCGCTGTATTAGCTCTACGTACGCGTGTACGAGTGTATGACGTGGGATGATGTATGCCTACTTGCTGAATTTGCATGTAGGCCACTAATGGAAGTTCATGCTCATTGTCCCATGTTAGCCATCTTAGCATGTCTCATTCTAGCTAGACTTCTACATAGTTTGCTAGTATTACTGCGTTTTGTAATGTCTAGGAGAGAGAGATGCTCCGTTTCACTAAGGGCTTGTTTGGAAAATCCCTGCGCTTTCCCAGGGAGGCAGACCCCGACGGGACCCCGACGCTATTGTGTCAAGGAGAAACGGAGGCGTGGTCGCGAGGGACCGTCCTTTCCTCCCGGGCGTGGCTGCCCGCCACAGACGGCGGGCATCGCTGCCTGTCCGCGAAAAGACATGCAGCGCAACAAGAAACAGAGTGGGGAAGGAAAGCAAGGTGCGTCGCTCCCCTATCACAGAAGACATGCAGCATGCCCGAAATAGTAATGGCCATTAGTTAGTCTCACCCCAGGTCAGGCTTCCCCGGGGTTCTTGTGGTTACAAACGAGCCCTAATGAAAGGTCATGATCATTGTCCCATGTTAATTAGTCCTATATCTTAGCATGTATTTAACGTTTTTACAAAAACAAGGATGGCAGCCAATTTACCAAATTCTTAGAGATCCTCTTAGACAAAATCATAGGCTGGTCGTCCCCAAGACTCACCCTCGCGTGCAGCCGCCGCCCAAGGTCTGCCAAAAAGCAATCCCCATTCCTTCCCCCCTCGATGCGATACCAGAGGGGGGGAAGTGAGGATCTATCATTTTTAATTAGTGTTTCATTAGGCTAAGATTGAGTCTTTAGGACTAGAGTTCCTGCATGCCAACTTTCTTGGTATTGAGATTTATCTCTTCCTCCCCTCCTTTGGCGCGATGGTGAGGGGGCAGGGGTGGAATCGCCTTGTCCATGGCGTGCATCTATTGAAGATGAGGGAAATATCTATGGCGTCAAAGAACTTCATCAAGATGACAACATGGAGACCTCTATTTCCGGACGGTGTCATCAAGACGGAGATGATGTCGTCGCCGTGGAATAATTTTCTCCGGTCTCTTCTTCGCTTTTGTTGTGGTTAGATTTGACCACGATTAAAGACTAGTGAGAATAAGTTTTAGATCAATCTTCATCATTCTTCAGTGGCAGCAGGAAGAAAAAAAGAAGACGCATGAAGTTTCTCAACTCCGCCTGCAGGGGATGTTGGCCATTGTCGGTTGGGCATGTGTTCTCGTGCCTATTGTCGCTACCGAAGTGTTTGACTATCCGGTCATCCATACGGCGCTCTTTTTTCGCGAATACTCACAAGTGTGCATATCTATTAGTTGACCACATCTTTGTATGAGCAGGTCGTGATTATGTGGTCAATCGATTCGGAGAGTGCTTGCAATGTGTACCAGCTATTATGTAATATATAATTCTTCCTCCATTGCAAAAAAATAATAGTAATAGACAAAGGATGAAAACACCCAGGTCGGAACAGATTATGTATGGCAAAAATAGTAAAAGAAAAAAATGTCAAAAAATAAGATAATAATAGATTGGTTTTTGATTCATTGGCTTAGCCTATATTAGAGTATGGCTGGAGTAGGCCTTTTTTTAAAAAAAAAAAAAAAAACAATCATGGCTGGAGTAGGCCTTCATGGACTTAATGCTCACGCTGTGCCAGGAGAGGCACGATTCTTACATCATACATCAGTCCGGGCTTGGATCGGCCCAAATCGTCCAGCTGCAGGCCATGGCTGATGGCCTTTTATTGTCTCAAAAAAAAATGATGGCCTTATGACCATATATGACCGAGGGCTACCTGACTATATGAATTTTTCTTTTTTTTTTTTCGTGAATGACTATATAAAATTTTAAGATCCCTTAGGCAAACAAAATTGTTTGGCTGTAAAACTATTTTTTTAAATATGTGAAGAGTACATAGTATGACTAAGATAGCACGATAGTACAACAAAAAAAGATTAAAAACAATAACAAAACTACTATGATTAACACAAATAAGACAATAATGTTCCAAACTGAATAAAATTTATGTTCCTACATCCAGTCTTAACTGACTTCAAATGACCTCGGATGGAGAAACAATTAAAATGAAAGTTGTAGATCCTAATGTAGTTGACAACATTTTGATTGGAAATGATCTTGTCAAAGAAAAAATGTTTGTCAATTTTGTAAATGGCCTCGAGGATAATAAACAACAAAAAATAAAGTTGTAGGTATCAAAAAGTTATACAACTTTGTAATCGACAAATTTTTTGTCTGAATTCATTTATGGTCTCAAATAATTAATTTAAATTCAGTTAAGCATAATATGAGGACAAAGGAAATCTATTATAGACATAAGAGTGAGTGTGAGGTGCAGTGCCACACAAAGGGGGAGGTCACAGGTTCAAATCCCGTTGTTTGCGAAGTATAAATCCTACAATTTGTGACTTTGACGGAGGTGGTGTGTGGCTGATCGGTGGGGTCTTTTGGCTTGGGTTTAAGAAAATTTGAAATCAAATCCGATTTATTGGGGCAGTTAGCCAACCACCCCCTACAAATCAGCTATTAGTAGCAACATATGCATATAGGGGCAGCCAACAAAACCGATAGCTCCTACAAATGCATATGAGCCGCTCCTACATGCCCTATATGCTATAGTGAAGGCTAGTATACTCGACGGACAATCGCATTTTGGTTGGGATATTACATAGACATTGCTAATTATCTATCTGTTGTGGTGCTTCAGTACATTTGTGTTTAAGATATTGCATTTGTATTGTTTTTTGTTACACTATTAAACAAAAAATAATATAAAGTTAATTTAAACCAATATATATTCGTGCTTGAGATATTGCATTTGTATTACTTTTATTGCATTAATAAACAAAAAAATTATAAATTTAATTTAAATCAATATCGATAGATAACATATATATGCTACATATGTCAAACATGCATCTAGCATGTAACCTTGTTTTTATGTCAGCAGACGAAGCCAACGCTTATGGACTTGTCGATATTTTAGGGGATGAAAGGATTGACGAGTGTTGATCCATTGTAGTTTTCAGAAATGTTTAAGGAATGGTAGTGGGTGGATTTCTTGTAAATTTATTTTAAACCCAATTAAATTTGGGTTTCTAAGGATACAAATGGTCATTCCTACCAAAACATATAATTCCTAGATTTGAAACGGTACGGTTCTACAAGCCAAACAGGCCCATTGGGATCTAATTTTAATAAATCTACTGTGGAGCTGCTCCAGAGTGTATATAAAACTATAGATCTAGATCTGCATTTTCAGAGTTGAAGCTATCCAATATATATGGCCAGTGTTCGTGTCATGTCTGTGAAGTATAACTCTCCATGTGTGTAGCCGCTTGCTTGAATTCACTGACTGCCAATTAATAAAAGTTTTGTTTTGGCCCATTGCAAGCTTAAGCAGCAAAGCATCGGTGGCAGATTAATAGGCCGCCAACGAGGCATACAGAAGGTTGGTCAAAGTCTAAGCACGAGAGACCAAGCAAGATGAAAGCACTCGAAGCATTGGATCGGATTAGATTAAAATGCGCGCACTAAACTCGTGGATCGGCTGAGCACATGTATCCATCTTTTTTAGGAGGAAGACAGACTGTTCCAGATTTGACTTCGTGGATGCTTCTTTTGGCTCTTTGTGTCATGAGTATAAGGTTTTTATAAGCAACATTTTATATCAACGGTAATTTCCTCCTTTCACGATACTATCTCTGTCCCAAAAATCATATAAGCAAGAATTTAGAATATAATAAGTTAATTAAGTTCTTCCAAAATGTGTTATTAACGTTTGACACGAAATTTATATTAAATTATATGATTAATTTGTTGATGCTTAATTGATATTATAAATATTTTCTATAGATTTCATCAAACTTAATTAAAACTGTTTTTGGCTCCTCACAAGGCGAGATTCGTGTTTTTCTTGAAAGAGAGCAACTCGGCGGGTCTTAGACCAAGTTTTTAGAAATGGTGCTTTTAATTTGATTCGATTATTAAGGCGACGTCATGATACATCATTATACTCTCTTTGTCTCAGAAAGAGTGTTATTCTAGAGGTCAAATATTTTCGGTTTGGACTAAATCTATAAAAATAATAATATTTATGATACATAAATAGTATCAATAGATAGATAACTCACTGAATTAATTTTCATAACGAACTTTTTTTACAGACACAAATACTTCTAATAATTTGTACAGATATACGTTATAGCTTCTTCTTCTCCCGTTTAACAGATGAAGCTAATGATGCGGTCCCCAACTTCGCCTACTTTGGATTGCTTGGGAACGCTCCTCGCCGTTGGACGCGTGAACCCTCCTCGTGATCGCACCTCAAGCACCACCTCCGTGCAATCTTCCTGCGACACCATACACCATTATTACAGGGAGTTAGTCTGAGAATCCATCATGCATCGAGCCATTTTAATTTGCAAGCAAACAAAGATTAGATGAGGTGTGATCGAATCAAACACGAGGATGCATGTGCTCATGTGCTTACGGATGCAGCACCCTCAACAACCTCGTCGTCTTGATGACAACCGGCAGCAGCAGCTGACGACGACGGCGGTGACGACGATGCAGGAGCAGGAGCAGAAGGTTTCAGGCCGCCGTTGAGGCCAAGGTAGCCGGCGCAGAGACGGGCGATGTGACGCAGCAGCAACAGTGGAGAAGCGAGGAAGGCGAAGATGGCTGCTGGAGATCTAGAGGCCGCCGCCCCCCGCCATGGCGTCTTTCTCGTCCATGCCCTCCGTCAAGCTGCTCTTCTTCCCCGCCAGCACTGCTTCTACTACTACCTTGCCCTCCATTGCTCGATCGTGCTCGCTTATACAATGTTGGGACGCTCGATGTCTTGGCTTGTAGTAGTGTGGAGGCATGGCGCTGCAGCCGTGCCAGATTTATACAGGTGCTGAACAATCATTCAGCTCTCTAGCTAGCTTGTTTCCGTGACCACAGTTTTGTTTTTTTGCGAAGCCGTGTCCACACTCCACACTGTTGACAACGAATGAACTACTGATGTGGCCTGTGGGCAGAGGAGACAACACAAAAATATTAAATTGGACAGCAAAGTGAAGCACTGCTCTATGGCAACTCAAATGTACATTAGTTACATAACGTCTACTAATATGGCTACACAAGTTTACCAATATCGCTACAGAAATTAATGTTCATGCTTTAGGAGAAGAGAGAACAGTTTGCAGGGATTCAAAAATAGACACAGAAAAGTACAAATGTCTGCCATGTGTGGATTGAAGGAAAAAAAATAGCAGGCATGGACCCTCGTCTCCAAAATACTTCAGCAAGAATGGAATCAGTCTCTCTGCATGACCTTTGTGCTCTCGGAATGTTCTCCCGGCAATCTCTTTGTCCAATTATATATTTAGATACATTTCAGAATAGTCTTTTAAAACAATTAAATACTCTTGGTCACTCAAAATTTGAGAATAGTCTGTTTCTTAACTCATTTGGGAGTACTTTTTCCATATCTAAACTCAATATAGTCTTTTACTACTAGTACTTCTGCAAGTCAAGCTTGTATATAATCATCTTTCTTATATAACTTACTACTATTCTTAAACTTATTGAGCGCTTAAATTACCGTGACACAATAGAAGTGAAGTGCTGGAATAACATAAGAGCTACTCCTAAACTTCTCTCCCATTGTGGGATATCTTAAAAGCACATGAGTACAAATTAAGTGGCATACCAACCAAACCCCATCACGTGGGTTATGCTAGTTATTGGCTCAAACTCTTCCCACCATGCGAGATGACTCCCTCAAAGGGACTTAAGTGTTAAGATTGGGTCTTTTTCTTATTACATTCAGAAATAAATTCAAATATTCTGTAATATACATGCTTAATCTGACGTTGGTCAAAATAAACATGCATGTAACTTAGTACAATTCTTATCATAATGTATGAAGTGAAAACAAATTCTTTTGTTAAAGAGTACATAAAAAAGACAATTCTTAAACTGAGTTGTTTTGCCATAAGGAGAACTCAGTCCCTCATGCAATGGCTTCCTTTAATGCAATCAACGCATTGGTCTAATTCTGAAAAGTGGTCGAATTATAAAAAGTTCTCATAGCAAAAACATTCATAATATTGATATAATCAAGGTTGGTCAGAAAATAACAATATTATAAATTTACTGAAACTCATAATTGCTCTTAAAATTTAACTCTCCCGTTGGTTTGAATTTAATTAAAAGAGACAACTAAAATTAACTTAGTAGCGGAAATTTTGTCTTAATCGCTCTGTGAAAAAATTATCACTTTGACACAAAAATTTATCGGAGATGCAAACTTTAAATTGAAATCTTAAATAAATATCTTTCTACTCCTCTATTTAAATTTTCCCCCGTTGGTTCCAATTTAAATAGAGGATGAGACTCTCACATCTAAAAATTCTTAGCAGCGGAAGCTTATAAATAATTTTATAATAATTCATAGAATCATCTTACTGTACTTAATTACTCTCTGAAATTTAATCCCGTTGGTTCATAAATTTAACAGAAAGTTGAAACTTAAATCTTAACTTAATATTCCAAAAACACTTGAAATTCGTAAAGAAAATAGGAAAAAACTTCACTTTGTTTCTTAAATTGAGACCGACCAAACTATTTGGCCCATCGGCCATTGCGCCCCAGCGGCCCAGCAGCGAGACGAGGCCGTCCCATCTGGCCCCCCCTTCCTTTTTTGTTTTCTGAAAAATTGGAAAAACTAATTCTTTTACTTATTGGGCCAAGGCGAACGATTCGCCCAACGGCCAATGCGGCCCGAGGCACGCTTGGCGGCGTCTCCCGCGGCGCCCGCCTTGGCCAAATTCACTCGCCGGCCCAAGGACCCCCGGAGAGATCTGAGCCATGGATCTAGGGTCAACAAAATCCGGCGGTCTTGAGGAAAAAATGAAGGTATAAATCCTCACGGCCGTCGGACTCAAACCCTAACCCTAAGATTTCGGATTCCTTCCTCTCACTCTCTGAGTAGCCGCATCGGACTGGCAGTCGGTGACCATGCGGGCACCAGCGTCGGCGGGGATGACCGCACCCGTCCGAGTCCGGCCGCTTCTCTCCCCTTCTTATCGATTCCTCTAGCCGCCATCGGCAACCAGGGGAGCACTCGTCGGCGGTCACCATTGCTACCAGCGCCGGCAAGAACGACGCGCAGCCACGCCCGGCTCCTCCACCCGGCCTCCTTTCTCATACTTGATCTTATCCCTTTCTCCTTCCACAACACTCATACACGAGCACGGCTGTGGCAGCTGCTTTGCTCTCCGGAGAAGAGAGGTGGCCGGAGGCATGGCGTCGTCGCGGGATGCATCACCGGCGCATGCGTGCAGCCATGGCCATGTGCGGTACCGACGATTCGTCCCTCGATAGCATGTCTCTCGGCGGCCTTCTTTACGCACACCGGTGAGACGGACGGCGGTGGTGACGGTGAAGGTAGGACCTCCGCCGCCTCGATCCGAGCTCCCTTTTTCTAGGGTTTCTGATTTTGGGTTAGGATTTCTGAAGTTTCCGATCCGAAATCGGTTGTTCTTCTATTTCCGATTCATTACCCAATCCGGATCTACACGATTGTAGTGAATCAGGCTCGTGATACCATTGTTAAAAAGAGGATCACTAACAAAGTAGATCGAGAGGGTATTTCTCATGTAAACAACTTAGATAACAGTAAAGACTTATGAACCTACTACAAGATCTACCGGAGGAGTGCTAGAGTAAGAGAGAGAGAGAGAGAGAGAGAGTTCGGAGTACCACTTGAGTGCGCCATGGAATCTTCGGTGTTCTCCTCGCTCTAGGGCAGCGGCGATCGGTGTAATGGCAGCGCCACGCCGAGGCGGCTGCGGCGGGAGGACTTCTCCTCACTAGTTGTGACCCTCTCTGATCGGATTAGGGTAGGATGGCGGTGGGAGAAGTGGCAGCGGAGAAACTCGTGTCTTGTGCCCCATCTCTCCCACCCCTATTTATTACCGCAGAGTGACAGGGGCCCTCTAACCACTAATGGGTTGGGCTCCCCGATCGTGAACACGATCAAGTTTCTTATTGGGCCATTGGGTTCAATAAGGAGAGGAGATCAAATACTAACATCCATGTGTGTAGCCGCTTGCTTGAATTCACTGACTACCAATTAGGGCCTGTTTGGTACAGCTTCATGAGTTATTGTGAGATGTTTTTCTTACTAAACACCTATTTCTAAAACAGCTTCACCTATGAAGTTGTTTTTCTTCTCCTCTCACAAGGGGATGAAATGGGAGAGATCTGAAAATAGTAGCTTATCGTATAGCTCTCTTATTCAATTCTCTCTCATATCCATGCATGAAGTTGTTGGGAAAACTATTTTTACCAAACATTCTTTTCAAAACAGCTCAACTTCATCTAGAGAGTTACTCATGAAGTTATTTTCTAAAAAATAGCTTCACTAGTGAAGTTGAGCTGTACCAAATGGAGCCTTAATAAAAAGATTTGTTTTGGCCAATTGCAGGCTTAAGCAGCAAAGCATCGGTGGCAGATTAATAGGCCGCCAACGAGGCATACAGAAGGTTGGTCAAAGTGTAAGCACGAGAGACCAAGCAAAACTGAAAAGCACTCGAAGCATTGGATCGGATTAGATTAAAATGCGCGCACTAAACTCGTGGATCGGTTGAGCACATGTATCCATCTTTTTTAGGGCGAAGACAGACTGTTCCAGATTTGACTTCATTGGATGCTTCTTTTTGGCTCTTTTGTGTCAGTATAAGGTTTTTATAAACAACATGTTATATCAACGGTAATTTCCTCCTTTCACGATACTATCTCTGTCCCAAAAATCACATAAGCCAGAATTTAGAATACAATAAGTTAAACTTGCTTAAATTTAATTAAGTTCTTTCAAAATGTTATTAACGTTTGACACGAAATATTAAATTACATGATTAATTTGTTGATGCTTAATTGATATTATAAATATTACTTTTCTATAGATTTCATCAAACTTAATTAAAACTGTTTTTGGCTCCTCACAAGGCTAGATTCGTATTCTTTCTTGAAAGAGAACCTTGAAAGAGAGCGACTTCGGCGGGTCTTAGAGCAAGTTTTTAGAAATGATGCTTTTAATTTGATTCGATTATTAAGGCGACGTCATGATACATCCTTATAGTCTCTTTTTTGTCTCAGAAAGAGTGTTATTCTAGAGGTCAAACATTTTCGGTTTGGACTAAATCTATAAAAATATTAATATTTATGATGCATAAATAGTATCAATAGATAGATGAATTGATTTTCATAATGAACTTTTTTACAGACACAAATATTGCTAATAATTTGTACAAATCCATTCAAATTTAAGAAAATTTAACCGACATGAACCCCTTATATAGCGACACTTCTTTTTTGGGATGGATCGGCGAGAGTAACAATTATATTTTCTCCTTTTTTTCTATTTCGAAGCACATGAAGATTGTTCTTGAGCTTAAGCGCAGGCTCAATACTAGCTCTATTATTATTACAACAGCACATACATTATAGCTTCTTCTTCTCCCCGTTTAACAGATGAAGCTAATTATATGATCCCCCAGCATCGCCTACTTTGGATTGCCTGGGCACGCTCCACGCCGTTGGACGCGTGAACCCTCGTGATCGCACCTCAAGCACCACCTCCGTGCAATCTTCCTGCATGCGCCACCAAACACCATTATTACAGGGAGTTAGTCTGAGAATCCATCATGCATCGAGCCATTTTAATTTGCAAGCAAACAAAAATCACAAGTCTAGCTGAGGTGTGATCGAATCAAACACTAGGATGCACGCATGTGCTCATGTGCTTACGGATGCAGCAGCCTCAACAACCTCGTCGTCTTGATGCGCCGCCGCCGCCGCCGACGATGCAGGAGCGGGAGCAGAAGGTTTCAGGCCGCCGTTGAGGCCAAGGTAGTCAGCGCAGCGATAGGCAGCAGCGACAGTGGAGAAGCGAGGAAGGCGAAGATGGCTGCTCGATAGGCCAACGCCATCATGGGGTCTTTCTCTTCCATTTCCTCCGGGAAGCTGCTCTTCTTCCCCGCCAGCACTGCTTCTTCTGCCTTGCCCTCCATTGCTCGATCGTGCTCTCTTATAGAATGCTGGGACGCTCGAGAGAATTGTGCTCGATCGAGGTCTTGGGCACTCTCTTTGAGCAAGCTAGGTTGGCTTTGCAGTGAGGAGGCATGGCGCTGCAGCCGTGCCAGATTTATACAGGTGCTGAACCATTAATCATTCAGCTCTCTAGCTTGTTTCCGTGTCCACAGTTTTGATTTTTGCGAAGCCGTGTCCACGCTCCACACTGTTGACAACGAATGAACTGCTGATGTGGGCAGAGGAGATAACACAAAAATATTAAATTGGACAGTTCATTTGTAATATAAAAGTAACGCGTGCATCATTTTATTATATACCGAAACCATATATATATTAATCCTTCGTGTTTATCCAAATTAAAATCCAAGAACGAGCCTGTCCTTTTCGAAAAGAACGAGCTTGTGAATTGACCAAAATTTGCTGTCCTGTCATAAGAATCGTTTCTGATTCTGATTCTGATTCTGATTCTGACGAGAGTTGGCCATCTGCCCGTATTCGGAGCCAAACAGCACAACAGTGAAACGTTTCTGCTCCAAACGGTTTCAAACAATTCGCAATGTGCCTCCTATAATTCTGAAATGCTGAAGCATTGGTTTCGTAGTGTGCAATATGTTAAAATAGTTTATGTTTAGGTTGTTCGCCATCAAAGTTCAGTTTTTTTCAAACTTATTTCAATTTACATGGTTTGGTCTGAAAAAACCTTTTTTAAATCAAAGTGGACACACTACAACCAAATGGTTCAATAATTCTGATTCAACATCTGAAACATTGCATAAAAGAACCTGATCTGAAACACATCAAGAGAGAATATATATGGATTCGTACCAAATATACCGAAGGCCGGTTCAGTTGCGTGAGTTTTGATGGTCAGGCTCATTTGCCACGGCTCTGTCTGCGTGCTAATACTAGCTTTATTCTGTAGTGACGATGATTTTTTTTCCAGCTAAAAGAGCCGATGAAGCTTCAGGAACACGACACGAGCTGTCGGGAGCATTCATCTGCTCCCTAAAAAAAGTAGTATATATGGCTCATACTGTATATATGTCATAGGATAATGTTTCAATAGAATATGGCTCATACTAGTAACATGGTTATATTCTTATTAGTATTGAATTTCCCATCTAAGAGGCATATACTATACTAATAAACAAAATAATAACTTTTTGCTATGTGTTCCATCACAAAGATGTACATGATCCAAAATATCTACTCTCGACATGGACGTACTGTGTGATCTTCTCTACAACTATTCTAGCATATATATCCATGTCTCTTTACACATACTGACATACATCTTATTGTTTGCACGCAACTCCGTGAACATGAATGAACCTACCTTGATTATATATTCGATCAACATCTTTTTTTTCGAAATCGGGCTCTGTCCGTATGTACGTATTCCATTAAAAGAAGTGGTATAGTTCGACATATCCTACACACCCACCATGGCGAGCTGCCGGGGAGGGTAAATAGGCGAAACACCGACACAAGGCACCCAGTGGCGGAGCTAGCTAACTGTTGAGCACTGGGGGGGTGCACAAAATTTTTTTATATACAAATCAGTAAACCATTTATAATTTTATATACAAATAGGTTTTTTTTTGTACAAATAGGTTTTTTTATTTTTTTTAATATCCTATGGGTCTGACGTCGGGCTAACTGGGGGTCGATGGACCCCCTCGACCCCCTTTTAGCTCCGCCCCGCTATAACGGTGGAGCTTAAAGCGTGTACTAAGTATAAAACATACGTGCGGCGAAAAAAGGTGACGACGATTAGCGGCCCTCTTGGAGGGGCGTCCGTGGCGCGGGCGGCTGTAGGGAAAGAACACGCTTGCCACCTCACGCTTGTGTTGCGGAATAGTGCCCTCAAAGTGGTTATGGAACCTCTTTGCGATCGTCGAATCTGGAGTCTACGAGCCAGCACCCTCCGGCCTGCCCTCCCACTTGTTGAGCAAGATGCGGCGGGCCTGCCGCCCGGGTCGGGATCCTGGAAGACGGACTTGGCAGCAAGACGATAGCTCCGTCCTAGGAGTCCATTCGACCGCACGCGTGATGCGGAGTCTTGGCGGCGAGTCGATGAGTCTCTGCTCAGGGGGAGCTTGAAGGAGTCGACGAATACAAGAGATGCAATGATGGCGCTCATGAGGAGGTCCAGATCAAAGGAGAATGGATGCTTGTAGTTGCAGGTTCAACGTGGTACTTTTGTTTTGAGCTAAGGCCGACGCCGCCATGGCGTGTGCTCTTCTACCTTGCTGATCTCCATTACCGCTCGTGCTCACTCTACCACACTAGCCAACTAAATGCTCAGAAATCAGGGAATTTCGCTCGATCGAACACGCTATATATATATGTTATATGATGTCAATTGGTTCTTCGAGAGTTCGAGTTCATCTAAAAATCCAATTCAGAATTAAGCCAATCCAACAACTCCTGTTAACCCGAGCAAAACTGCACGTGGTTCTAGCTAGCTCGCAAAGATCCCGCGCCTTGCTGCAGCTCAATTCTGTCGGCGCTTCTCTGGAAAACTGTCGGTACCATGAATGCAAGTACAGTACACTTCATGATTGATGATGATGCCCCATGTGCCGTCGACACGAGAGAACATGTGTGCGTTCACTGTGTACTGTTAGTGTATACTAGGAATCTGTCGGACATGTTGTCTGAAGATGACCGGCCGGTAAGCAGAGTCTGCGCGACGACAGCGAGGCAGCACACGGTCACACTCAGCAGGAATATAATCACACATGACCGGCCGGTAAGTGGATCTTAGTTGCGGCGTGAGAGTAGCTGGTGGTAGGCGGAGTGGAACACTCTCCTAAGTTGTGAGGCTTGTGTCGATGTCTCAATCCGACCAAGCAAGGAGTTGAGTGGGCGCCCGTTGTGGCGCGAGTTGAGTTGACTTGGTACCTAGGTGTACATTGGAGTAGGGTACCCTCCTCAATTGTATGGTTTTTCTGGCCCGGTTTCCAGTCAAAAAACTGGGCTGGCACTTGCCTTTTCCCTTTTTTTCGTCTAATAGAAATCACGGCAAAGCTTTTGCCGTCCCTTCTAAAAAATGAACGACACACACGGTATGCTACGCAATTGACTGCACGCGGTTACGTTTGACCAAAGTACCCAACGCGAAGCTAGCTCAAGCTGGGTTAACCGTGGCGGGCATTTTATAGAGGCACGCCACATAAAATGTGGCCCTTTTCCGTGGCGGGCACGTTAAAGAGGCCCGCCACACAAAAGAACTCCGAGGCCCACAACCAAACCCAAATCCAAATCCAATCGGGCCAATCGGGCCATGTATATTACAGCAAACCAGGGTTTCACCGGCTCCCATTCATTCAGCCAGTCCCCTGCTCCTCCCCTTCCTCTCTAGCTAGCTCGACGCCCGCGCATCCCTCTCCCTCCCCATCCCGCGACCCCAGCTCCTCTCCTCCCTTTCACCAGCTCCCATTCCTCTCTTGCGGCAAAGACGGACGGCAGCGGCCCCCTCCCACCCAACGGCAGCAGGGGCCCTCCCCGACGACCCCCCAACAGCCCGGCGGCGACGCAAGGAGGCAATCCAGACAGGGATCCATGGTCGGAGCAGCTCCAAGAGGCGGCGATGGCGGCGATCCATGGCGTAGCGGCTCAAGGGCGGGCGGCGCCGCTGATCCCCGCCTCTCTTCCTCCTCTTCCGATGGCCGCGCGCACGCGCGATCCGTCTTGCGAGGTGGCAGCCCGGCGCTGATCCGGTGCGGGATCGGTGAACGACGGCGGGCTCATGGGCTACGGCGGCGGATCCAGCATCTCGGCTGCGGGTCCGCCTCCCGGTGGTGGATCCCACATCCCGGTGGTGGATCCGCGACCGGGCGGCGACAAGCTATGGCGGCGATCCAGCGGTCGGGGCTTCCGGCGGCAAGTTTGGCCTCCGATCGGCGGGTTCCGCATCCCGGCGGTGGATCCGGCGACCTAAGCGGCGGCGGCGTGCTCGGTGGGCTACATCGGCGGATATAGGCGAGTCAAGGCTACCAACGGCAGGTCCGGCCTCCCAGCGGCGGCGGCGGCATGAGACAGACCTAGGCCAGTGTCCGGGCCCATCTAGGCTTTTTTGGTTTTTTTAAATTTTTTTATTAACTGCGATGGGCACAGAATACCCACCACAGTTGTTCCTGCATTTACCGTGAGCTTTTATGGGCGATGGGTGTTGGTATTTGATAAGCCTACAGAAATATTTATAATAATCCGCAGTTTAACGGATACTAGTGAGCATTTCACCCGGAGAGAGTTTTAATATCGAATCCACAGGGAGGATGGTGTGAAGATAATCGAGGCATATAACTAATCCCCCTCGAAAGCAAAGAGTCAAGGAACCAAGAAGATAAAGAGATAAGGAGATTTCTATGGTTGTCTAATTCTTATCCTTGTAAGCATATGTTGGTATTGTCTTAAAGGGAAGCACCCAAAGGAAAACATGGACAAAACATGCAATCCTCCGGCACTTATACGCCCAACTAGTCTTATAGACGGAGGGTGGATTCCAAAGGACTCAACAGGACTGTCACTCCCGCGATCTACCACACGACCCGAAATATAAGGTGTCATCACAAGCAACCTAAGTCTAGGCACCACGCCTAAACCTAAGCTATCCCTCTAATCTATAGGGTCCTACAGATTAAAGTACTCAAACAAGAATTGTGAACAGTAAGAACAATAAGAACATTCACGTACTCAAATAAGGAGTTGAACCACCATAGAAGTCTCGGGATCAAGTACCAGTGTTAATGGGACTTGATTCCGATGGTACAAGATGTAGAGGATTCACCGACAGTCCGGTGCTTCCTCAAAGAACTCTTCCCATCACCAACACTTTAACTCTAGGAACAAGATTAGCTCTAGTCTCTCTCATAAGAACTATGGCTCTAATCTCTTCTTGACTTTACTCTTGATTAGATCTAATTAGATCTAATCTACTTCTAATTACATTCTAATTCACTAATCCCTGAGAGAGAGGTGATCCTTACATGGGATCCCTCTACAACTAAGAGATAATGAGATAGAATAAGTTAGTAATGAATTAGGGTTTAGCCCTAAGGTCGTGGGGTCTTCTTATATAGGCCTTGGCGATGAACGATGACCATTGGATCAAACCGACCTTCAATAACGGTGTAGATACAACCTCAAGGTCGGCGGTAAACCGACATAAAAATGTGAGGCCGACATGTGGGACCCACCTGGCGCCGCCGTGGTCCGTAAGGTTCTCATCTTCCTGTTTTTTCTGGTTACCTTCTAGAGTGTTTTAGTACACATTTTGGGTTGAGTTACTTCACGGTCAAGTCTTGTCATCATATGTGATATATATTCCTAACTTTCTCCATTCTTCTCTCGCATTTATCTATTAAGTCCCTAAAAGATATAAATCACCAAAGCTCGTAGAATTATGTTAGTTAAGCCCCTAGACTTATGTTGATATTCATTTTATGCCCTTATACATGTTTAGTTGACTAGTAATATTATGCTATAACAGGTGTCAACAATGGGCGCTCATGCTCGCCACCCAAAATCGATGTTGCCTGTCACCCAAAAAGATTTGGTTACTAGTGTAGTAAGCTCTCTCTGTAGTACCGTTTCCCTTTTCCCCTCCTCCTTCCTCCCATCCACCCTCGCCGGATATCGTCGTCGCCTCCTTCCGCTACCCGTCGTTGTCGGCCTCCTACTTCTCCCCGGCATGCTCGCCGGTGGTAGAGCAGGAGGGCCGGGTTTGTTTGTTTCTCTTTCCACCACGTAAATAAAGGCCTACATGGCCATAGCTAGCTATGGAGATGAAGCAATGGAGCAGGAGGATGAGGTCGCCGAGGGGATTGAGCATCTTTGCTGCGCGAACAAGCGTCGGCGCGGAGGAAGAATCGGATGGGGTCGAGCGCGCTCTCACCACCAAGCGACACACAACAGTCCACACTCTTGGTCAAGTGGATGCGGTTGATGTCGCCCCCCACGCCACGGCGAAGTCGATTCGGGAAGCGCCGGTCACTTCCTGGCGGACTGCGGCAAGTACTATGCCACCATCTCCGCCGCCGCAATTACTACAAATCCTTCAGCGAATACGGGGGGACCTTCTCGCTGGCGGCGGCGGGGTCGCATGAGGCGATGGAGGAAAGGGTGCTACTATGCCAAGGCGCTGCCCGTGCCACCGGTGGCGCTGCTCGCCCCCCGAGGGCTGGGGCGAGCGTGGCCCTGCGTGCGCCCGCGACGCTCTGGGCGGCACCCCCCATGCGCGCTCGCGAAATCCCGGGCGGAGCCCCTCGCGCTCGCCGCGTCGCCGAGCTCACCCCTTGGCGCTCACGACCTCGTCACCGGCCCGGTATCGCCGCTAGCATCAAGGCGCAGCTCGTGTGGCCCGCTCGGCGGAGCTCCACCGACGTCCCTCGATCTCCATCATCGATCGAAAGCCCGGAGAGTATTGACACCGCTTAACAACATCACTAATATAGCTAACTAGCACTTCAAAATAACGGCGCCACTAGTGCTAGGCGACACACACTATTAAAGCAATGACCCCAAACAAAGTCTTTGGTATTATAACAATCATTAAGCCACAATAAATAGTCAAAGGATGAGCAACACTTTAAATTACATTGGGGACTATGAGATCAAGAGAGTGGTGTTTAAGAACAAAGAACTAAACATGCGAAGCTAAGCAAGATGGATAAGATTTTGACTCCAACATGTTTGATTTTTTTATAAACATGCCATAATTAGGAAAAAAACTTATTTAATAAAAGTTTACCTCAAGATGTTACCTTTTATCGTGGTGTGATGGCACCATAACACCTTGTAGTGATTATTACTTTTTGCTTGGAGCTTTCCTCATTTGGCTTCTTGTATATCTTGTTCTTAACTTGTCTCCTTTATTGCATCATCCTTTCTTTCTTCTTTCTTTGAATTGTGCTAGGACCTTTTGCTCCTCTCATGATTTTATTCCTGCAGTATTAGTTGACAAAGCACATACCCAAGGAATATACAAGTAATTTTTAAACAAGGGTAGATTTGTCATGGAGCTAAAGGTATCTTTTATTATACAAAAAGTTTTTGGATGTATATTTTAATTAACATGTGCTCACTATTTACTTTTTTTAATAATGGGAAATCTTAAGATTGATTTTGATGTATGACATTTATAAACATTCAATCTTAGAGAGACAAAGTAATAGTGAGTAGGGGATTGCAAACCAAAGATGTCGAATGACGGTAGCTTGAGAAGAAGAAGAGTAATGTCGATCTTTAGAGGAGTGGACCTTCCTCCCCCCATGCTTGAACCTTCCCCGTCACTCGGCACTTTTTTAGTGTGAATGCCGAATCTGTCCCCTAATTGTGTGTTGCAATCACCATGTCTTTAGATATTGTTCGCCCTTTCGCTCCTCGCAAGGTTAGTGACCAAGAATACCCGAAGGGAACTTGTCCAAGGAACATGTTGTTGTTTTCTTTTGGCATGAGCCTTCATGTGCTCGATTTAGTATTATTATTATTATTATTTATTTTTAGAACATAAGACAAAAGTTGTATGCAAGTATATGATTTATATTTACTGCCTTTGATGTTCTTGTGGCCCATTGCTTTGTCCATCCACTTCATTGAGTGTTTACTTTTCGTGATCATGATGTATGGCACTCTTCTTCATTGAATAGACATAGCATAGGTTCTTTTTCCGCAAAATATTAGTGGACACATACCCGAGGGAGTATACAACATGGTTGAAACAGGGGGTTGTTATCCAAGGTTCATAAGATCTCACCTATGCTAATGAAAAGATGGTTCTTTGATTACTCTTAGCACAGATTTTAATTATCATATCTTATAACATATTTTTGTTTGTTTGCTGCATTCTAGCATAAGGATCAAGGCAAAGCTGAATTGTGGCAAAAGATTGAGTGAATGATTTGAGACTTACAGTTCTTCCATTAATGATGAATGAACCGTGTCTTTTGCATAAGGTTGGAGTTCATCATATGTCTTGCTTCATCTCTGATCTGAGTTCATCTCTCGTGACTTACCCGAATTGAATTTGAGAGTTTTCTGCAAGGGTTAGTCCACAAAATATCCAACATCTACTATAGCATACTTATCAGCTCATAAATCAACCTAGACACCGCGTCTAATTTGATTTAGGAAGGCATTTTAACCTAAGCCCCATGCTTAATTTAAAACCCTTTAGAAGTAAAATCAACACACCCTCAGGTTCAAAAATCAAACTAGACACCTTGTCTAATTTAATTCAAGAAAACAACTTAAACTAAGCACCATGCCTAATTTAAAGAAGGTGTATGAAAGTACATCAAAACCAAATCATATAATATAGTAGATAATGGTAATATGAAAACATTAAAGAAATTTATTCAAACAGAGATGAAAGTTTTGATTGATATTTTGTAGATTGAGCATGTCTCAAAGGTAGCAACAACCAAGATAAGGTAGCAACATGGCAAGAATTATATGAGTGATTCAATGTTGCATGATGATTGGTTGGGCATACCTTTACATTGTCATCCTCCATTCTCTTTGTTCTAAACCTGAAATGGTTAGTAACAAAAATACCTGAAGCAATATTCTCATAATTATATCTCTATGCTCACTACATAAGGGGGGTGCTATAGCAAAAGATCTATACTTATATTACTTCCCCTAGAGTGTTTGTTTTAGGACAAAAAGCTCATCCTTGGGAAACCTTCAAATATGATTCAAGATGATGGAGAGGTTTTCCCTTAAATCACCAATCTCAACTTTCAAACCAATAAGATCAACAACCACCCTTTCTAAATCCTTATGAACAATTATCTCTAGGGGTTTGAGATCTTGTAGGTGGCAAGATTAGAGATGGTAATCAATTCAGGAGTTTGCTCACATGGGCAAAAGATTGGATAGAAAATTTAGGATGTAACTCCTATGCTCATGGATGTTCTCCAACTATGGATAATGCTCTTCTTGGTCTTCCTTAGATCCTTCATGATGTCTATACTTGGGATTTCTAAGATCTTAGGTAGACTCAAGAAAAAAAGAACACTAGAGGATTCAATGGGGTCAAGGATGAGATTGAAAATGTGTAATACCCCAAAAATTCATACCACTAATATGGATTATTTTTAGATGGACCAAGTGTATTTTTAGCCATAGTTGACTAGAGTTAAGGAGAGACCCAAAAATTTGACTTTTGATCTATGTCTCGGATGGAAGAATAAAACCACCAATGCGTAGAGCTCATCGAATACATTCCATATGGCTACCTATTCGGATTAATCAGACCTTGAATGATAGTTATAAGAAAACAAAGAAATAAAAAATAACATGGAAGTGGCGTGTGTGAGTGGTTGTCCTAAATTTAGCCAAGCCTTTGCATGGAAGCCGTCATAGTTTCTTTTCGCTACCTCTTCCCACCGTGATTGCCAGCCCTACAACCACCACCTCTATTTGTGGCCACGCACAGAAGGAAAGGGAAGAGAAGAGAGGAGAAGAAGAAAAGGGGAGAAGAGAAGGAGGAGAGGATGGGAGAACTAGGGTTTCGCCGCCGTTCTTTGCCATCGGCGTCTTGAGTGAGGCCCATTCTTCATCTCGCAAATCTGGTTAGGCATCATCTCCTCTTTTTTACCCTCAATTTCTTGTTTCCCTCGCTGCTCATGAAGGCCACAACACATTCGCCATAGATCAGAAAGTTGAGACAGTCATACCGGTGTAGATCGCCGTGAGGGAAGGAGAAAGGAAGGTGTGGATTGATGGGGATTTGTTCTCGTCCTCGCTGCAGTTTCCCTAGGTGAGGTGCCAAAGTCTAATCTATTTATTTGGATCGAGTTTTGTGGATGGAATCGATGATTTAGGAGGGGTGTAGTTGGAGCGATTCACGAAATTCCCGAAATTAATCTTGTCCCAAAACTGAAATCCCGTCAGACTGGGCAGTTCCTGTTCATTGCTGTTTTCAAGTACCTTAATGGCCTTAATAAATTTTTCCACAGTGGAAACATTTGTAGAGGACTTCAATACCTTTCTTTCGACACCAATATCACCCTTATAGCTTCTGTAGTTTTGGAGATATAGTATTTTTAAGATGACTGTTTTGCAGTGACGAGAATCTGGACAGTTTTTAGATTTACCCAGTTTTGGCCTCCGAAACAGAGGAATTTGAACATATGATCTGAATATGAATTGTAGAGGTTTTCTTAATCTTTCCAGATTAGTAGAGAACTCAATTTTGTGATATATATATCTCCAGTTTTGAATTTTACAAGACTGCTGTCCTGTTTTGACTGACAGAAAATTCAGTTAAGATGCAAAGATGTTTATGCTATTTTCTAGGCTTCTTATGACAAATTTCATAATACCAAGAATGTAGATAAATGAATGGATAAATGAATGGTATATGATCTGATAGATTTTGAGAATTTATTATGGTATGGTTATTTGTCTATGAAAAATAAAACGATCGGTGCTGCTGTTACAATCGGTGGTGAGACGGTAGATGTCTAAATAGTGGGTTTGGGGCGCTTTTATGGTGTATCTTGCTTTCTTGTTTTGTTTGTATGATGAAATTGGTACTAAGATAAGCTTGTAATCAGGTGGTTGTTGCCTTCGAAGAGTGTCTAGCTCATTCGCTTGATCATCGGTAAAGGCAAGTAAACGTGGCGCCGTGGTCCACATGCTTTAGCTTTGTTGTTTGAATTGCCTTCACTAAATTTCAGTTTCTCACACTAGCCAGATAATCTAAAATTGAAGTTATTGATTTATTTTGAAGTATTACATTCTTCATAGTTTGTGGTGTTACTTTCTAAATTATGAATTGTGAGATGTATATGAAGTATGAGAAGTGCATACATTGCAACATTTGCATTTGCACTCTTTCCGTTGGTATGCATTGGAAGAAACCGTAGCCAAATTGGTGCGGTAAGTACCGGTACAGCAACGCACATTGATGAGCATTGTGGTTGCAGCCTCCACTCCCTCTTGTTGGGTTGTGTGGGTAGAAGTGAAGTCATGCATTACATTGCATCATTTGCATTGCACTTGTAAGTATATTATATTTCTATGAAGTTATTTGCATTACACTTGGAAGTATATTGATATTTACATAAAGCACTCGATGTTTATATTACTATGCAATTTAAATCTGATGCTTAATCAAACTGTGATTTAAATAACTTGGTTGAAGCAGTTTGCTTGCTGAGGTTTTCCATAAACCTCATACGCTTTTTCCCCCATCTCAGGTACTTGAGCTTCGAGGATGCTTGGTGGGATGGAAGTAGCATGCACACATATTGTACACTTCGAACAATCACATTGTTTATAACATAATAGTTGGTTGTAGAAACAACTTGTATCTTGTAGTAAATAGTTGAGGTTTGTCGGTTAGGTTTGAGGATCCTTCGCATGTCGTAGAAGACTTATTTTTATGCTCAATCTAGATGTCGAGATTTTGCTTCCGCGCACTCTGTAGTTATGTAGTGTGGTATTCCTCCCGAGGATTGTTGTGTTTTCTTCTGGGGTGTTACAAAATGACTTTGGATAAGTTATCTAGTCTAAAATAGAAGGGAAGAAGACATGAATGGATTTTAAATAGCTTCGCTCTCCTTCTATGGCATCATTAGATATGCCATCCTTGGGCTCCCAACGTCCTTTGTAAGAATAAGGATGCTTTCTAAGAGACTCTTCTCTAAAAGGATTTGGTTTATAGGCACTCAAAGGTCTCCTGTGAAGCTAGAAGTTTGTCTCCCAAAGTCATCACCATAAAAGAATCAAGGGTAGAATTGCTTCTTCCCTTGGAGGTGTTTTTAGAGTATGGATGATTTAGGATTGGTAGCTAATTAAGGGATTGGAATGATTATGATCTGGCTATCAAAACTTCTTCTATGGTCTAGAGGATGATTCCTTCTCTTCCTTTGGGTGTTCATGGAAAATTCTAAGAAAAAGATCACACCCACTGAGTTTGTCAAGGGCAAACCTTGCTTTAGAAACGGAAAGAAAAGTTCCTCCAAAAAACTGCATGATGGTCATGCGAACAACTTTTCTAGGATGAGCCCCAAATACATTATCCTTTTTAGAGGATAGGATTTGGCCTAAGGTTGACTTCAGAATTCTCTCCTATAATGGGTTGTTTCATGATCATTTTGATCAACCGTAGACACAGCTCAAAACCAAGGGGTAGGATAGATTCTATAGATTCTAGTGGCCTGAACTTGTGCTTATGGATGCAGTATAAGGATATGTGTGGAATCCGAAGATCCCAAAAAGATATAAAAAGAAAAGAAAATATAAAAAGAAAGACTACACTAAGATATGGTACAAGATTAGTTATACTCAATATTTTCTCAGCAACCATTCTCTCCGGCAACGGCGCCAGAAATGCTTGTTGGTATTTGATAAGCCTACAAAATATTTATAATAATCCGCAAGCGAACGGATACTAGTGAGCATTTCACCCGGGAGAGGGTTTTAATATCGAATCCACAGGGAGGATGGTGTGAAGATAACTGAGGCATATAACTAATCCCTGAGCAGTAGTCAAGGAACTGAAGAAGATAAAGAGATAAGGAGATTTCTATGGTTGTCTAATTCTTATCCTTGTAAGCATATGTTGGTATTGTCTTAAAGGGAAGCACCCAAAGGAAAACATGGACAAAACATGCAATCCTCCGGCACTTATACGCCCAACTAGTCTTATAGACGGAGGGTGGATTCCAAAGGACTCAACAGGACTGTCACTCCCGCGATCTACCACACGACCCGGAATATAAGGTGTCATCACAAGCAACCTAAGTCTAGGCACCACGCCTAAACCTAAGCTATCCCTCTAATCTATAGGGTCCTACAGATTAAAGTACTCAAACAAGAATTGTGAACAGTAAGAACAATAAGAACATTCACGTACTCAAATAAGGAGTTGAACCACCATAGAAGTCTCGGGATCAAGTACCAGTGTTAATGGGACTTGATTCCGATGGTTCAAGATGTAGAGGATTCACCGACAGGTCCGGTGCTTCCTCAGCAACTCTTCCCATCACCAACACTTTAACTCTAAGAACAAGATTAGCTCTAGTCTCTCTCATAAAAACTATGGCTCTAATCTCTTCTTGACTCTTACTCTTGATTAGATCTAATTAGATCTAATCTACTTCTAATTACATTCTAATTCACTAATCCCTGAGAGAGAGGTGATCCTTACATGGGATCCCTCTACAACTAAGAGATAATGAGATAGAATAAGTTAGTAATGAATTAGGGTTTAGCCCTAAGGTCAGGGGGTCTTCTTATATAGGCCTTGGCGATGAACGATGACCATTGGATCAAACCGACCTTCAATAACGGTGTAGATACAACCTCAAGGTCGGCGGTAAACCGACATAAAAATGTGAGGCTGACATGTGGGACCCACCTGGCGGCCGCCAGGGTCCAGAAGGTTCTCATCTTCCTGTTTTTTCTGGTTACCTTCTAGAGTGTTTTAGTACACATTTTGGGTTGAGTTACTTCACGGTCAAGTCTTGTCATCATATGTGATATATATTCCGGAACTTTCTCCATTCTTCTCTGCATTTATCTATTAAGTCCCTAAAAAGATATAAATCACCAAAGCTCGTAGAATTATGTTAGTTAAGCCCCTAGACTTATGTTGATATTCATTTTATGCCCTTATACATGTTTAGTTGACTAGTAATATTATGCTATAACAGGTGTCAACAATGGGTCACTTCCTGGCGGACTGCGGCAAGTACTATGCCACCATCTCCGTCGCTCGCAATTACTACAAATCCTTCAGCGAATACGGGGACGACCTTCTGTTGGCGGCGGCGTGGCTGTACGAGGCGATGGAGGAAAGGGTGCTACTATGCCAAGGCGCTGCCCGGTGCCACCGGTGGCGCTGCTCGCCCTCCCGAGGGCCGGGGCGGGCGTGGCCCTGCGTGCGCCCGTGGCCGCTCGGGCGAAATGCGCCCCCGCGCGCTCGCTAAATCCCGGGCGGAGCCCTCGCTTCGCGCCGCGGCCGGCGGAGCTCACCCCTTCAAGGCGCTCACGACCTCGTCACCAGCTCCGGTATCGCCGCTAGCATCAAGGCGCAGCTCGTGTGGCCCGTCGGCGGAGCTCCACTGACGTCCCTCAGATCTCCATCATCGACTGAAAGCCTGGAGAGTATTGACACTGCTTAACAACATCACTAATATAGCTAACTAGCACTTCAAAAATAACGGCGCTCACTAGTGCTAGGCGACACACACTATTAAAGCAATGACCCCAAACAGTGCTGGTATTATAACAATCATTAAGCCACAATAAATAGTCAAAGGATAACCTATACTTCTAGTAAAGGAGGTTTCTCATTCCTACTTATGCAACTAGAGAGTATAAAATGATGTGACTAGGCAGGAAATAGAATAAGATAAAGAATATAGAACAAGGCTCTGCAAGCGTATAGAATAATAAATACCATTGTAGCATTTTAAATGAGTAAGAGTATCGTATCCACGGGAAGATAACTTAAACTATTCAATGCGTGCACTAATAAAGTCCTTATTGTATGGAATATCTATAACCAATAATAATAATGCTTCTACTCAACAACAGGGGTTAATGTCACATGAAATAATAATAAATATGATAAAGATATGTATGATAAATGCTCATAAAGATAAATGATAAATACAGGGATCAAGCCATCATGAAATGATAAAGATTCAATAGAATATTCTAGTCTAAGGACTCACATGGGCAATATAAGGAAATCTTAATATGTAACTATCATCACATGTAATTGCTAAACACTAATTAGTGCAAACATCTAGCTATCATGGCTACTACCATTATTTCATAGCAAACTTAAGGGTCATTGGTCCTTTGAAAAAAAAAAAAAATTCTAGTGAATCAAGACTTAAGGGTCATTTTTTCAGCCTATACACAACCTTTTATACAAAGTGTTGGATTGTGTAGTGAAGCTAGCTGACGATATCATTGAGCCAAAGGACCGAGAGTTTAGGACCATGCATCCCAGGCTTAGGAACCCTAGGTTCTATCCTCACTTCAAGGACTGCATTGGAGCCATTGATGGGACTCATATTCCCGTCGTAGTGTCTCAAAATCTAGTGAATCACTACCCAAAATGTGATGGCCTGCTGTGACTTTGATTTGATCTTCACATTTGTGAATCCTGGCTGGCCTGGTTCTGTGCATGACATGAGAGTGTTTGATGATGCATTGGACACACATCGAGCTGTCTACCCAAGTCCTCCCCCAGGTACTTAAGTACATGTTCTTTGTTTCAGCTTCCTAATTACATGTACTTGCATACTTACAGGTCTTAACCGCTGCAGGGAAGTTTTACTTGGTGGACTCGGGGTACCCAAACCGTCCAGGGTACCTAGCTCCGTCTGGGACGACGAGGTATCATTTGGGCGAGTTCAAACGCTTGAAAGAACCACAAGGTAAAGAAGAGGTCTTCAACTATGCTCACTCATCACTAAGAAACTGCATTGAGCGAGCCTTTGGAGTGTTGAAGCGTAAGTTTAGGATATTAATGGGTATTCCAAGTTATCCTCTTCAAACACAATCACATATTATAGTTGCTTGCATGGCACTTTATAACTTCATAAGAATGAGTAAGCATAGAGACCGAGACTTTGCTAGTTGTGACCATCATCCCAACTTTGTGTCGTCTGCACGCTCTTGTTGATCAATCACCAACGAGGACGCGCCTGTAGCATATGATAGTGAACAGATGAATAATTTTCGAAATTTCATAGCATTGCAACTTATCTTGATGGGGAATAAGTGAGAAGTGGAATAAATCATGCTGTTAGGAGTTGTACAATAAAGAGGACTGCTATTTGTTTGCATTTGGTTTGCATGCTGTTGAGACAATAATGTGATGTTTGTAATAACTGAGGACGGTATTTGTTTGCATTCAGTTTTGTATGTTGTTGTAGAATAAAGAGGACTGGTATTTGTTTCCATTTAGTTTTGTATGGTGTTGAGACATTTTTGTGATGCTTGTATAAGTGTTGTAACGTTTGTAACAGTTGTATGATAAATTTATTGTTTGATTTGCACCTGAGATAATTTGCATGGATGTTCATGTTTTTGCATGGTACCGGCTGGTCATTTGCATGCATTGGCATGCAAGCGGTTGCATGCATGCAGATTTTGCATGCATTGGATGTTCATTTGCATGCATTGGCATGCAAAGGATGTGCTCATTGAATAGGGGCAAATGTGTCTTTTTTTTCTGCCATTTGGCCTTGCAAAAGCTGGCACAATGATAGTGCTGTCAGGTATACCGGTTATGACAGAAATGGCAGGAATTTTGGCATCAAAAATCGGGGCTCTAAACACACCCATGCTACTTTTGTTTTGAGCTAAGGCCGACGCCGCCATGGCGTGTGCTCTGCTACCTTGCTGATCTCCATTACCGCTCGTGCTCGCTCTATCACACTAGCCAACTAAATGCTCAGAAATCAGGGAATTTCGCTCGATCGAACACGCTATATATATGTTATATGATGTCAATTGGTTCGTCGAGAGTTCGAGTTCATCTAAAAATCCAATTCAGAATTAAGCCAATCCAACAACTCCTGTTAACCCGAGCAAAACTGCACGAGGTTCTAGCTCGCAAATAGTATAGGAGATCCCGCGCCTTGCTGGCGCTGAATTCTGTCGGCGCTTCTCTGGAGAACTGTCGGTACCATGAATGCAAGTACAGTACACTTAATGATTTGATGATGATGCCCCATGTGCCGTGGACACGAGAGAACATGTGTGCGTTCACTGACTTCACTGTGTACTGTTAGTGTATACTAGGAACTTGTCGGACATGTTGTCTGAAGATGACCGGCCAGTTGACGGCCATCCAACACATGCAATAAGCAGAGTCTGCGCGACGACAGCGAGGCAACACACACACAGTCACACTCAGCAGGAATATAATCACACATGATTGACACCACACACACGGTATTCTACGCAATTGACTGCACGCGCTTACGTTTGACCAAAGTACCCAACGCGAAGCCAACTCACGATGTGCGTATAGCTAGTAGATAGCAGCTGGGTCAACTCTCAACAGGCCATGTTTTCTGTTTTATTTTTTTCAGAAAAAAAAAAGCAGCTTTCAAGATAAAACAGCATTCAAGATATATGCAAGTTGTTCTCATAAATTCTCACAACTCATTAACATATGCTCCCTCTGTGTGAAACAAATAGATTTCTAAAGTTCTCTTAAGTCAAACTTTAAACTTTGACCAAATTTCTAGAAAAAAAAAAACGTTAAGAGCTATGGTACGATCAAATTAGCAACATTAGATTTATCATAGAACATATTTTTGCAAGATACTCATTTTAAGTCATAGATCTTGTTACTCTTCTCTATAAAGTTAGTCAAAGACACGGATTCTAGAAATTGATTTATTCAGGGCGGAGGCAGTATAAAACATCAACAGATACGGTATATGTACTATTTTTTTTACCAAAGCTTGAAATTATAGTAGGATGGTTGTGCAGTGTAAATGTAAAATGAAGAACATATCAATCGAACCTTCATGGGTAAGATTAAATTTTCTCACGCATGTCAGTGTCCTCCACAGGAACTATTATGCTTCGACAATTCTATGCTGCGCAAAGTAATTGTAAATTGAAAAAAAAAAAAAACACTTTTGTTAACTGAGTAGCAATGTTCTAATTTCCTTAGAAAAGTATCACGAAAAAAATATTTCCTCATCACAAGAAACATATATTCTAAGATTAAGAGAACTAGCCATTGCTGCCCGCGCTTCGCTGCGGGTGATGTGCTTAAACTCAAATCTATCGAACGACTGCGCGAGCACAACTTCCACATGCAGAAATATGCAGTGACACAGTGTCTGATAGATTTGAGTCGTCATGTCAGGGTCGCTGATAGACTTGCCTGTTCTTTAAGTGACGCATCCCTGTTAGTGAATAAGGTTGTACTGTGGCTTTGAGCGTCGTGCTCGCCCTATGTCACATTTATCGTGTCTCACGCCTTTGGTACACTCTTTCGGCGTTTTTGTCGGACCCCTGCCTTGTAGTCATATCAATTCCTTTATGTCTCGGCATACTGTTTATGTCGACGCACATAAACAATCCCGATGTGTTCTTATCGCTGGTTCTCACATCAGGTTCTCTGGTGGACTCTACCATGCCCACTGCCCTTTTTGCCTATAAATAGGGGCACCTATCCCTTACCAATCTCACTCAGTGCCTTTCCCCTTGCCTAGCCCTTGCTTTTGTCCAAAGCTTCCCTCTCTTTTCGCCTTTGCAACCACCACCCACCAAAGATGGCGTAAGACTTGGTTAGCGACTCTTTGCTGAACACCGAGGGTTTTCCCAAGGTTTTGTACACCACCCTGCAAGAGCTTGGAGTGAAGGAGCGCCCGGTGTACCAGGGTCGTGAGTATGTGGAGCTTGGCACCGAGCGATGTGAGGTCACCGTCTACATTGGGAAGAGTGAGAAGTTCCCCAAAGCCCCCGAGGCCTGGAGTGTGACTGCAACTGGGTTTCGCTTCATCGACACCTATCAAGCTGTGGCTCGCAAGGCCCTGCGGCAGCTCTGCCGAATCTATGAAGAGCCCATTGCCCATACTCCCATGCGGTTCTTCCCTCCTCGGGACAAGAATCAGCTAGTTTGGGAGGCTCGCATGGCGGCCTTGCAACTTCTGGGTGGTCCGGTTGTGGTGCACCTGACTGCATACTTGCTCGCTCTGGATGAGCAGTATGACCGGCAGGCCCTCGAGTTAAAGAAGTGTCTTCGTCGAGCTCAGGAGGCTGAGATCTTCTCCAGGATGCTCGAGGTACAGCTTGCTGAAGCGCATGCCGATACGGCTGACGCAGAAAGGCGTGCGACTACTGCTTCAGAGGACTTACAGAAGGCTAAAGACCAGCATGGCCAGGAGTTGAAGGATGCCTATCTTGTCACCAGGGACAAGCGTAGGGCAATTGTCATGGAAGGGTTGGAGCGCCCAATCTTGGAGGGAGTCCCTATCCACACGACTGGAAGGAAGAGGGTTAGTTCCACGATGCCACCAGCACCGCCATCATCAGAGATACCAGAAGAGGAGCCCTTGCTGCCCCTCACTCAGCCACCAAAGAAGAGGGCAGACGCCAAGGTGGAGCCCGAGAAGGAAGCCAGTGGTTCTGACGAAGCAGATTAGTTGTCCTAGTGGAGGTGTACCCTTAGTTAGTAGTGTTTTCCCTCGTTGTCTTCCCATGTTCTAGTATTTCCTTTGTATCCCGTTCGTAGTCAGTAGATTGCCTTGCCATGGAGGGCAGGTGCTATGAGGAGAAGTGTGAGAGCATGTGCTTTTGTGTTGGCCCTATAAGTAGAGGTTTGGAAGTTGCTTTTGCATAATGCATCGTGTTTGCTTGACGGAGGGTACTTTGTTGACTTAATGTGGATGTCCCAATAGAACGCTTGAATAATTATAAATTAAATCCATTGCTGGATTTGAATTCCTTGTTCCTTGCTATAAAAGGCATTCTTGTTGCCTGAATCTTCCCTTGCAATCCTCCTCTACTTCTGTGGTCTCTAACCCCACTCCTTTTACTATGTGTAAATTGGTAATAGTCACCGGTTAATAGCTTATGGTGCCGCGACGAAACCGAGGGCCCCTATGGAACAGCTGCCACAGGATGACGCCGCCTGGCACGCGCTGGTATCGAGGTTGTTGATTGGTTGCCTTTCACCAAGTTACACCACTGTTTTACTCTTACAATAAAATATTCTCCTTGGTAAAAATATTCTAGTGTTCAAACGAGAAATCCACAATGCGTCGACGGAGTGGCGATCCTTTAAGTGACCAAGATAATATGGTTTTGGAAAAAGGAGATAGATGATCAGGAAAAGGATAGCTCTTTGATGGACGAAGTGATTAAAGCACCTGTTTTTGAACCTGGTTACTGTGTACGCCGTCTCGCTATCGCTGCGTACCGACGGACGTCAACAGTGTCAGGGGCCCCCTAGTGCCCGCCTCGCGCGTGGCTGCAGCGTTGTGCCGCACTCGCCGTCCTCGCGCAGCGTGCACCCCTCCTTTTTCCTGCACTCGTGTCGGCTCTCGACACTCGCCCTGGTCCCCGTACCGGAACCCCCCCCTTCTTCTCGTCTTTTGGCGCAGCCTCTCGCACGCCTCCTTGCCGGCGAACCCACTCCTCTTATCCTCTCCCTCTTCGCACCTTGGTTCGTGCAGCGGAAGCGTGCCATGGCTAATCTTGTCCGGTACCCGCCGGCGATGCTCCTCTACCCGCCCAACTTCCCGGCGTGTTGTGCCCCACCTCTGCCCACCTAGTTATAAAATCCCCCTACGCGCCCCTTCCCCTTTACCATCCCCGGATCGGAGTAGGGCTCGAGAGTGGTTTTTCTTCGTCGGTGCTTGTGGTGGAGAAGCTTGGAAAGCCACCAAGTCGGAAGAAAGGAGCGGATCAAAATAGAGCTACCAGATATGGCGTTCGTTGAAGTATTTATCCTCGGGATGCTTTTCACCTTAGCATTGGCGATGATCGAGTTTACACCCTCATGTTTCTGGATTTGTTGGTCTTTTGCCATGTTCTGGATAATCATTATCTTGTTGTTCCTTCATTGCCCTCGCTTATCTAGGCTGTTTGATTAGGTGATTAGTTGTTACTTGTTCGTCCTCGCTCTTAACTGTGTTGTTCTAATCCGAGTGGTTTAGTTTCAAACTCGTGTAATTTCTTTGTATCTACTTTCATGTTTGTGTAATTTAATTGTTTTCCTTCCCTTTTGATTCTCGCTCCGAATCTCGGGACGAGATTCTTTTAAGGGGGTTGATTGTTATCTTTTTCCTTGGTCAAGTATCGCAACATTGAATGATTCGTAATGCACAGAATATATACTATACACATTTTTTTTGATGTAGATCTTGGGATAGGATATGTCCACCTTATATAATAGAATCGATGGCTAGCCTCACCAAATAAATAGTGGGACGGATGTATAAAACTGTGTGGGAGGCTAAATGTATAGGAACGCAATTAATTATTAGTGATGTAAAGGCCATGTAATACAGTGTACAACCCAAACGAACTCCCGGATCACGGCTTGGGCGCACCCATTTCCCCTCCTGCCTCAGGGCCCAGCGTGAGTGCCGCTCAATCACCTGAATGGCCCAAGAGGGTTTCACCTCTATGCCATTATGTAATTTGCACTGCACCTGTGTGCCACTAGAATTTTTCCTTGCACCTACATGCCATGACACATTTTGAGTTGCACCTCCATGCCATTCCGTTGCCATGCCGTGAGAAGACAACGATTACACAGTCCTGACAGGTGGGTCCCACGCATAGAGAGGACACCTTTGCCCCTGGACAGAGGAATCGCCTCCTCTCTGTTGTCCTCGCGCAGGCACGCTCGTGAGTCGCGACTCCACGGCCCGACTCTCCTCTGCCGTCCCCGAACCCTAGCTCGGATCCCGCCGCTGGCCTCCTTCCTCCGCCGCCGGTCTTGCCCTCCCCCGCCGGGGGAGCCGCCGGCGCCGCCATCCGCCGCGCGGTTTGGGCGCGCGCCTAGGGCCACGGGGCCACGCTGGCGCCATGGAGGGCCGACGGGGCCACGCAGGCGCCGCATAAGGGCGCGCCCGGGCGACGCCGGAGCCGCGCCCGGTCCGCCGCCGTGCGTCGAGGGCGCCGGGCGAGGCAGGCCAGGCCGCAGGTTGATTAACAAAGTTGCACGGGGAGTAGCAAGCCATGGAGGAGCCAAGGGCGTTGGCGAGTCTACAACATCTAGCCGTGGTAGTTTCCTTGGTTGGAATCTTCATCGCAGACTTCGCTCTATCATGCCTGTTCTTCCGTGGTGCTTGGTCATTCGCTCAAGTATGCAATGGGTTGAGTTGGGTCACCGTTAAGGAATTTTTTTTTTTTGCTTTCTAGGAGGATAGCATAGTCTTGTACATTAACATGAATGATGCAATGTTTACATTGAGTGAACATTGCAACATCTACGGCTGTCCAGTGGCGTGTATCATTTTTTCCTTTGATACCTACGACAAATCATTTAGAGTGTTCTACCTTCGTTGTACTAAACTTTTGCTCAATTATTTGCCGCTGATTCATGTATAACCTTATTCATAAAGCTATTGGAATTAAATCAAAGAAAATGTTGGTACAATCTGCTTAGACAAAGAATGTGTAAATACAAATTGCTTGAGAGATCTGCTGCTTTCAGATTCGAGAAAACAACACTGAAATCATATTGTTGGCCAATTGCAATTGCAAAATAATGAAATATACACAAGGAAAGCTCATATGCTCCTATTTTAAGAATATTGCTCTCCTGCAAGTGCGAGATAATCTTGCATCTTTTCACAGCCATGTTCCACTCTTCGTTTTTTTAAAAAAGTAATTGCAATGGTTTTTTAAGTAATTTTCGAATTTTCTAACATATATATACAATTTTTATAATTTTATTTAAGCAAATAAATGATTTTAGGTAATTTCCGAATTTCTCAACCGGTACAGCCCACAGACTCACAATACACAGCCATACACACGACCAAGGGCAAAATGGTCTTTTACAACTCGGTTAGACGGTGTTAGTGTACAATCCGTCCACAATGGCATAGAGGTGCAACTCAAAATGTGTCATGGCATATAGGTGCAGAGAAAAATTCTAGTGGCACACAGTGCAGTGTAAATTACATAATGGCATAGGGGTGAAAGCCTCATGGCGCGACCCCTCCAAAAAAAAAACCCCTCATGGCCCATTGGCCGAACCGGCAGCACACCCACCCGTTCTCTTCCGTGGCGTGGCGACCCGACCTAGCGGCGGTGGCACTGCGGCGTACCTTTAGGGCGAGCCGGCGGCGCGCGTGCGCCGGCGGGCGGCCTACCTAGAAGCGCGGGGGTCGGGGGGCGGCGCAACGGCCTGCGGGTGGCGGGCGCGGCTTGCGCCTGCTTGCTGTCGGCGGTCGCCTGAGGTGCGACGGGCGGCTGGCCACCGGCGGTCGGGTCGGTGGTGCGCGGTGCGATGCGGCCCGCAAATATGCACTATGCCTACAACCCGGGCACAGCGGGGTCGGCGCAGGAGGCCAGCAGGTAAGGCCCATGCTCTCTTCTCCCCAGCGCTCTTATCTGTAGCTATGGTTGGGAAACAAAAAAATTACCTTTCTAGAATTTTGAATACCCGAAAAATCGAAGGCTACGTCGCCAAATTTAATAACTAGATGCAGCATAGGAATGCCTAGTTATTTCTAATAAGGAAATTACAAAGACAAGGGATGCTTTCTTCATTGCGCTGCATCAAGCCTTGACGAATCTTCTTTTGTTCTACAAAAGTAATGCAAGTGTGGTGTTCTACCTTTTTCAACTGTCTAAAGATGGGACTGCAATCCAATTTGGGACTGATCATCTCGGTAATTCTCTTACCGACAACATGGCGTACCTAAAAATAGATAAACCGAGTCTAATTGTCAGCTAGTGATTTTTATTTTATCTGGACACTTTCTGCTTACCAATCTCCTTCCATGAAAGCCACTGCCAAGTGTATTGGTTGCGAGGGTCGCATTGTGAACTTATCATCAGTTGCCCACACCCATACATTTCCAAAGGGAATTGGCTTTGGTAAACTCAACCATGAGAAAATGTATGTGTATTTTTTTGCAGGTTAAACTGGATGCTTGTATTGGCGAGGAATGAAATGGCAAAAATTTCGTGCTCATACCTGTACCTTCATGCTGCAGGTTAGCCTTTTCCCTTTTTTTTCCAATGATATTCACAAATTAATGTCTGTACCTCAGCCAACTGGAAATCATGTTATGTATATTGTAATCATTGCATGGCCCCTCTAAGCTTGTGTTACGGTTGTGCAACTGCTAATAGTTGTCTTACTTCTGTTACAAAAATAAAGCAATGAACTTTACATCAGTGCTAATTCGTTTGACTTAGTTGCCTGCCTCAAGTAAATTAAGCTATTGCTTATTCATTTATCACCTATTCATCTAGAGTTTACACTAATCGATCAATGAGAGGTAGGATATCGGCTATTGCAATCCTGTCCTTCTACCTCTCATTCTCATGCCACTATATGATGATTTACGTAGAGTCCACATTTTTCACCAACAGAAATGCTACAATAGTATTGTTTATTGTTTTAAATGGTTCCAGAAAATATGCTGCAGTACATGTAACTGAATAGCTGCCCTCCATATTTCTTTCTTCATGTTTTCTTCCATCTACGTGGCAAGTGTTTTCATTTATGTGCTACACTACTATGATTTAATATGAAATACACGAGATCACAAACAGGGGCCACATATATTCATCACATGGTGGTGACCAGCTAGGGACACTCGTGAGTACAAAGGCGAGGACACGCAGAAGCAAAGGTACACACAAACGTACGTAATAACGTGCATGATAACATAGCATAGGAACATAAGATTGGTAAATAAGCAGCTGGAGACCATGATTGTGGCTGGATGCAGGGACCCGTATAGGGCTTCTAGTTATACGTGTGCTGGTGCTGGTGTTTTATTTGCTGGATGGTTCTTACTGTCGTGGCATAGGATACAACGGCCTCTAGGAGACTGCCAGGATAGCATAGGCCTCCAGATTTATGAGCTCTGCCCTTCTTGGAGGACCTTGTTCATCTGGTCCTGTGAAAGCGCATAAATATAGGTTAGTGATTCATTCGGAACATCACAAAACAGTAGGTGGAACCCAACACAAAGCATGCATACCTTTAAAGACTCCCACTAGGGATGTACGTAGGGATGTTGTCCATCACAAGGCTGAATAATTATTGGACAAGGCTGTACAAACCGTGGGTCTACTCCGATGAATCGGAGATACCTGCATTCCAACAGACATAAGAGGAGTAGCTAACGAAAGGATATCACCATAGCTTGAGCAGATGGAGGCAAGGCGGTCCAAAAGTTTTTTATGAGACTTCAATAGCCCCTCCGCCTCTACACGTAGCTCATCACACCTGCTCTGAACAAGTTGGGAGAAAGCACATAGCGGTTCACTTCCTTATAGAATCCTTTCAAGGCGGGGATAGGTTAGATCATTGATGTTAACATTCATCCTTGAAACAAAATACTATATTGCTCGCTCGGAAATACTTTCTCGTGCCTCATATTCTGTCCTAAAAGGGGCACCGTGAAAGTCCGAACCTCCAAAGATGCTCTTCCTACCACGTTTGGGGCCGAATCTCAATGCTGAGCCAGGCCATCATGTTACGCCTACCCACCTTCATTGCTCCCTCGGTGTGAATAACCGCACCTATCTCGGGAAGGATCTGATTTAGCATGCTTCGCGTGATATGGTAATCTCAATTGGAACCTACAGTCCTGATGCGATTCGCGTTAGGGGACGGTGGTAACTGATAACCAAATAGTGACATGCCTCATCCAAATAAAACTAATTAAATGAAATAATACCTTTGGCGGTAACAACTCGGGCATGGGGACACGAAGACGGGAACCATCTGTTGGAAGCCGCGCAACGGGGACAAGGGCATACACATTGGGATCGGATGTACGTGGCATGAGGGGTAGACTGCCATCGAAACCGTCAGGTTGAAGTGGTGGCCCTGGTTCCTCCACGACGCTCTTACCCTTGTCCATGTTGCTATTCACGACGCTCTTACCCTTGCCCATGCTGCTGTTGACTCCATCATTTTCCATATTTTCTGCTAGATGAACGACAAAGTTATTCTCTAAGATAAATAGCAAACTCTGGATATTAATTTTAAATGAATATTTAGCTACCATGCCAAACAGTCTAGTTTAAGCCTATAAAAATTACAGCAAGCACATAACAATGAATTAAGGCTACGATAAAAGTTTCATGAATTTAGAACTCTATTTTGAATTTCTACAATTTCACAAACCTAGAGAAGGCTTGACTTTTGAAAGCAAGGCTAATAGGCAAAGCTAACAAGCAAATCTAACAAGCACTTCACGTGCTCTAACTAACTCACGCACAACCATATATGTATATATGAGCACAACCATATATGTATATATGAGCAGCTCGCGGACGTTACTCACGATGGCCGCGGCATCTCGGCAAGCTAAAGCAGCTAACTGGCTAACGCACGGTGATCAACATCAACAGCTTACAAAGGTCCGAGCAGAGGTGATGGTTGAGTCGGAGACACGCAGCGAGTCCGAGCAGAGCAGGCCACGCGCGAGCAAGCGGGCACGGCGGCGCTCGGCAGGGGACACCGCGACGTCCGATCGTCTCCGACAGGAACGACGACCGAGGCTTGGCGTGGTGGTTCGACTAAGCAACTGCCATGGCTGCTCTTGGTGAGAGGGTTAGGACGGGGACGCTCAGGCTGTATGTATTTGTAGGAAGAAAGGAAACTCCATGTTCCTATGTAGAGTTGCGCGGGTATCAACTATGGTGTAGTGCAAAGGGCATGGCCACTCGGGGGTGCAGCTGAAATCTTTGGCCGCAAGCGTTCGGACAGACTATCATAACTGCGGCTGATACACACTGAATCGGCGCTCCGCTCGGCCAATTCGAACAGGAAGTATGCAGAGACGAGGCACGTCAACATTGAAGAGCAAACGACGATACAGTGCAACACCGCCATGGCAGGATGTGGCTTGGTTGCTAGTAAACTGGCACACGTGCTCATCCATGTTTGATATAACATGCGTGGGCCGCATCGCCATGAATGGCTAACGACGGCGAGAGCGAGAGCAGCGCGAGAGCACGGCCGCCAGCAACAACGTGCCACAGTGCTAGGAGCAGAGGCATTCAAAGTGAAGTGACCACGCTGGGCAGGGTGCAGGGGCAGCACGTAGCCAAGACCAAGCAGTGCATGCATGGTGCATGGTGCATGTGTGAGGTTGTACAATATTACTAAAGATAGCAATCGATCAGCCGCAGTGACTCAGAACCAGACCACGACAACTGAGCCAGGCCAAAGGAAGTCTGGCCGGCTTATTTCTGGCATGCACGACATCAAAGGCAAGGGTGACAACGATCAAACACTATGCATGCCTGCATCCCAGAGGGTACTGGCCGCGGCAGCAACTTCATTGAATTGACATGCATGTATGGTCAGTGTAAAGAATCATCATGTACCATCAAATTTCATCCAACGGCTATGGAAATAAGACTTACGTGGACATCCTGGGAGGCCGCCTAGACGGCGTGCCTTCATGTTTCTGATACTATTCTTGGTTTATAGGAGGATAAAAGTTGATATGAATGAATTCGGAACAAGAGGTAAAATATTCTGAAATTATAGGAGAATAATATTCTAGTCAAACATAGTAGGAATAAAACTAAACTAAGATTGTAATGTCATTAATATATAAAAATAATATAAAATGTTAAAAGGAAATGAAATCAAAATCCTAGATTAGTAAAATAATATTTTAGTTTATGGAAATAACATTCCGAGTCTTGGACAATAATATTCTAGTCCACAAGAAAATAAAGTCTAAGGGCTCAATTTTCCATTTTCTTAGGAAAATCCAATGTTTACGTGACTAATAATGTTTCATGTAATGAGAATAGTATTCAAACCCAGGAGTAGAAATCAAAATAAATGATAAAAATTAAAATAATTCTAGTTTGCAAGAATAATATTACAATTATGAGAATAATATACCATGTTTGCGAGATAATATTCCAATTTGAGGAGAACTGATATTCCCAATTAGGAGAATAACATTCCAATCCAAGAATAGAAAATAAATGAAACAATTATGTTACTAAAAACGAAATAAAATATGTTCTAGATTGAGAACAACAATATTTGGGCAACTTAGTGAAGGAAATAAATATTTATGTGACACAAGAAGGACAAATAAAAAAAAAACGTAACCATGTGCCGTCCGAAAACCCAAACATGGGCCAAACATCCGCCACCAAAGGAAAAAGTCTACTTTCGGTCCCCCAACTTTGCGAAAGTCCGATTTTGGTCCCTCAACTCTAAAACCGGACAAAAACAGGGACCCTCAACTTTTCAAACCGTGCAGATTTCGTCCCTCGGCGGGTTTGGACGGTGGTTCGCTTCAGATAACTCCGGTTTTTGCTACAGTGACCATGGTTTCGTTTTTTCTCTTTTCTTATTTATTTAAATTTGAATCTTTCAAAAATCATAGTAAATCACGAGAGAAAATTCATAACATAAAAAATCTAATTTTGTTGGACTCCACATAAGTAGAACTACGCAATGAATATATAATATGGTATACTTTAATATAAATTTTTTTTTTATGAAGGTTTTGTCTTTTCTTTTTATTTATTCCACTCAATTTTTAAAAAATCATAATAAATTATAAAAAATCATAAAATTGAAAAACCAATTTTGCTAGACTCCACATGAGCATATTTACACAATAAAGATATATAGGTGTATTATTTAATTTATTGGCCGGGATCCATCGATCATGTTCCACGCTTCGCGTGCGTGCGTGCCTTGATCAAGACAACAAACCTAGCTAACCTAACCCGACTAAAGAGCCACAGTAACTACGTCTTTGTGTTATTGCGCGCCTCATGTGGAGTCCAACAAAATTGAATTTTTTTTTTTATAATTTTTCTGTAATTTACTATAATTTTTAAAGATTGAGCTGAAATAAATAAAAAAAAAAAAAGGCAAAACCTTCTAGCAAAAAAAACTTTGTACTAAAGTATACCATATTATATATTCATTGCGTGAGGTCTACTCATGTGGAGTCCAACAAAATTGGATTTTTTCTATTTTATGAATTTTCTGTGATTTACTATGATTTTTGAAAGATTCAAATTAAATAAATAAGAAAAGAGAAAAACGAAAACCACAGTCACTGTAGCAAAACCGGAGTTACTGTAGTGAAACCACCGTTCAAACCCGCCGAGGGACGAAATCTGCACGGTTTGAAAAGTTGAGGGACTGTTTTTGTCCCGTTTTTAAAGTTGAGGGACCAAAATCGGACTTTCGTAAAGTTGAGGGACCAAAAGTAGACTTTTTCCGCCACCAAACACACTTCCCAGCAATCTCCATGCACTGGGCTCTCTTTCTCTGTTTCTGTTGGGTTGGCACATAATAAAACAGAGGCCCGTCTTTTCTGTTTCTTTAAGGGCCACCGGGCCTCCTTGGAGGCCTTCTTCTAGATAAAGTATAGGAACTAGTGCTTCCTATATCCCTCTATGGGCTTCGCTTTTTTTTTTTTGGACAGAAAAACAACCATTTTATTAGCAGCATCCATGTTGTTTGCATGGGCTTCGCTTTAGGTTACCACAGTGCATAGGAAATTGGCAATTTATCTCTTTTGTTTTCTCTGCTAAAAAAATCTCCTTTGTTTCTGGTAAAACTATAATGTTTGTTATAAGCTCTAAGTTTTGTATGGTGATATTAGGATGATAAAATATAGTATAAAATAACTTAAAAAGTTTATAATGATCTTTCTCATGCATTTTATTATTTCAGAGCTAAGCTTAATAATAAGTGGAGTGCTCCCAAGCAATGAAACATAATTATGAAAGCATTTATAATTAAATAACATATGGCATGTCAACAGTGCATGCATGCCCTGATATATATATGTTTCAGGTTTCATTTGTGCATCGAATCCAGTCCTGATTAAGATAAAATGCTGGTGATGTGCCTACAGTCAGCCTAATCCGTTCCTACTCTCAAGTACAGGAACCGAAATATATATCTTCGTGAGCTCAACTGTAGGTGTCGATCGATGCCTAATGGTTGATGGAAATCAATGGCCAAGACTGACAGCCAGCTGCCCAGCTGCATACTAGCGTGGAGGGCGACCACACCTGCAGACCTGCTCCCTGCATCTGCACCTGCTGCTGATGTAGTAAAAACGAGAGAGATGCAGCAATCGTTACGCGTACTGGAATGCTGATGAGTTGGGAGTTGGGACTATGAATTGGGACGATGCAGTGCAGACAAACACTAGAACTGAACCGTCCTCGCTCAGCACGCTCGCTCTCAATGAGCAGTCATGCAGCGACGATCAGTCAACAGCACGCCTGCTGTATCTGTATCATCGATCCCAAGATGACAAGGATTAAACTCGCCCAACAACTCTCACGTCGAGTATATTCAATTCAATGCCCACCACCAGCTCCACGTCCAGCTCCAGCATGGGCTGTCCACTGGGATCCTGACCGAGCTCACCCACCTGACTTCATCAGCTAGCCCAACCTGTTTGTCATGTCTGCTACCTGTTTGTCATGTCTGCTTGGATTGCATGCTCATGCCACAAACAACATTAGCCTAGCTCATCAGTCAGCAACAACTCCATCAGCATTAATCTCTTTCTGTCACTAGCTCAACTGCAGCGCGCGCGATCGTTACGCGTATACACCCTCTGTCCACAAATAACTCGTCATGTTGACTTTTTAAGACATCATATTTGACCGCTCGTCTTATTTAAAATATTTATATAAACATCATCCATTTTGATATGACTTATTTTATCATTAAATATACTTTAGTAATAATTTATTTATTTTATAAATTGTATAAAGAATTTGAATAAGGCGAGAGGTCAAAACATGATGTCTCAAAGTCAAAAAAAAAAAAAGTTATTTATGGACGGAGGAGGGTGTACGTACCGAACTGCTTTGCTGAGCTGCTGACCGTTCTATGACATTTTTAAAATCAGGAAACAACAGTCTGAACAGGGCAACTGGAAAGGTGTTGACAGTTGACTCAAGAGTTGCATTCTATGAAGCAATATTATATATTTATATATATAATAGTTGATGAATATTCGGTGAAATCACTGTACAAGAACTGCTCGATCATATAGGTGCTTACTACCTAGTACCTACTCCCATAATAATAATACTTACTAGAATATAACCTAATTATTAATGTACAAGAACATCATGGAATCTGGAATCTGGTCTCATGCATCTCATCCAATCAAACAGAAAAAAAAATAGATAATGGATAATAATATCCGGCCTCTACATCCGAAAATGTACACGGCCAATTATTACAAAATTTCAGAAAACAAAAATTAGAAAAGCCTTGATCATACAACGACCGGGAAGCTAGTTCAAACAATATAAATGTTTCCATCCTTTATTGGATATCTCTAAAGCAATAAACTCTAATTTCTTGCTTATCGTTGAGAGTGCTTGCTTGGCTGTCTCGTTACGCTGCAGTTGGGCCCAGTAACGTAACCAATACGCACCCCTGAAAATTACCTGCAAAATAGAATTAGATTTCTTTTGATTAAAAACCACATCATTTCGGCATCTCCAGAGAGCCCAGCTTATGGCAGCCACCCCAACCCAAATCAAATTTCTAGTCCTTTTATTTTGATTAGTCAGCCAATTCCCGAACATATGGCTAATTGATCTAGGTTGGGTAAGTCCAGTAGCAAAAAAGATAATCCTCCAGATCATTTTGGTAAGGGGACAGTCTAGGAATAAGTGTTGGATAGTTTCATTCGCATTACAGCATACACACTTCTGACTTCCTTTCCAATTTTTCTTTGCGAGATTGTCTTTTGTCAAGACAACCCCCCTCTGTAAAAACCAGAGAAAGATTTTAATTTTTAGAGGAATCTTTATCTTCCAAATCTTCTTACGTCGAAAAGGTGTTTGCGTATCAATAAGGTCAAGATACATCGATCGGACAGAGAAAAGTCCTGATTTGGTTAGGCCCCATCTAAAGTAATCTGGTCAAGATACATCGATCAGACAGAGAAAAGTCCTGATTTGGTTAGGCCCCATCTTAAGTAATCCGGCCCTTCCACCAATTCGACATTTGAGATTCGTGATACTAGACTAAGCCATTTTGTAAGTTTGTTATCCACCAGAGCCTTCCTAAAAGAGATGTTTAGAGGGCTGAAATTCATCACTTTTGCGATAGTTGCGTGAGGATCCCGCACTATATTATATAAAGATGGATAAGTATCTTTCAGAGGCTTATCTCCTACCCATATATCGTCCCAAAATCTAGTGGAGGCTCCATCTTTGATTTCGAAGGAACCTTTAGCCAACACCTCATCTTTGATATGCATGAGGCCTCTCCGAAATGAGAGTCATTGGGTTTGGCTGTCACTTAAGTTAGGGATTTAGATTGTAGGTATTTATTCCTTAAAAGAGATTGTCATATGCCCTCCGTATTCAATAAGTTAACCAACCATTTGGCTAGAAGGCATTTATTTTGCATATCTAAATTAAGAATATCTAATCCCCTTAATCTTTAGTACGACTTACCAAACAGAAAATGTACGTACAATGCAGCGTGATGATCTAGCAGCTAATCGATCTACTACTACTATATACAACACTCTGCTACATATATCACCCAGCAGAATAGTAGATAGTGGCTACTTTTACTCTACTACTCAAGAGTTCTTGATCGTTACTGGTTGCCGACAACGTTCAATCCTCGCTTTCTTGTTTCTTGGTGCCGGCCCTACGACGACGACGAGCAGACGATGTCGACGACGACGACGAAGAAGTGGAGGATGCCCGAGCAGACGACGTCGCCGACGACGACGACGAAGTGGAGGATGCTGATGAAGAAGAACGAGGAGCACCGTGGATGATCCCTCCGCCGCCGCCTGGCCCTTGCCTGGGAGGACCCGGCGGCCGTGGAGGCCCGCGTCGTCCTCCACTCCCCTGTGGCTTCGCCGTGCGCCCGCGCTGCCTCGGACTCGGAGAGGAGCCGGCGCCGGCGGCGGAACGGCCTTTTCTCCCCGCCGCCACAGCCGCCCGTGCGGTCTCCTTATGCTTACGAGCGCCGTTGCTGCCGCTGTCCTCCTGCTGCGCGCCTGCGGCCCTCCTCACCGCCGCCGCACGCCGCTTCTCCATCTCTCTCCTCCTCATCCTGCTTTCTGTCGCGGGGAGGACGAGGAGGAGCACCAAGAGCGGCGGCGATGGATGCTCGCGGATCCTCCGCGCAAGAGCTGGCGGATGAATCAGCAGCAGCAGCAGCTCTCGTCCAACGACAGCGGCGCGGCTGCTGCTGTTGCAGAACCATCATCAAGAGGTAGCTGCGCGCCGCGGTCGACCGGGACGACGGCGGCGGCGCGAGTGCCGAACGACGTAGAGGCGTGGTAAGCTGGCGTGGCAGGTGGTGGAGGAGGACGCGGGCGGTCATGGTCATGGTCATGGTCATGGCTGCGCCGCGCTGCAGCTAGGTAGCTGCAGCTTGTAGGCTTGGTCGAGAGCGAGCGAGGGAGGCAGGCAGAGGCAGGTCCCCGGTGCAGTAATGAAAATTCAGCTGCAGAGTTTTGCAGTGCACGAAGATTTATGCAACAACTGCGCGCAGATGGATGGATGGATGGTTTGGTGAGGTTCATTGATGAGGGGAGACGCCGATCGACGACACTTGTTTTTTTTTATTTCATTTTCGTTGACGAGAGTATTCGCCGCTCGTGAATCGTGATCCGACCACTTCTAATTTGTCTCTTCAACTACTTCCTCCATGCTTATAATTAAACTCGTTTCGGACAAGATTTGAGTCAAACATTAAGAATCTAAATGATAAATAATATTTAAGCCGTTGACTTTGGAAATGTAGAAAACCATATAGATAGATTTGTTTTAAAAATATTTTTTTATAAAATGTACATATATCACTTTCCAATAATTATTTTTAGAAAAATAATAAGTCAATGTAAACCTTCGAAGACCGCATCAATATACTGAACGGCTTGCTGTATAGGTATGGAGGGAGTATCTCATTTCCTATTTACATGTTGATATCCTAAACAACTTGCTTTATAGGTATGAAGGGAGTATCTCATTTCCTATTTTACTTACTATATTCTGTAAAGTTTGCATATAAAACCAAACAAAATTTTATTTAAAAACAGATCGGTGCCGGTGTATGTTTCTCGACGATTTTTTTTCATATTGTTTTCATTATTTGTGCCCATTTTCATCCGAGGTGCTAGGCGCCTCCTACTCCTAGGCGGCAGTGCTAGTTTGAAGTTTCTGCTTGTGCCGTCAGCTGGAGAATAATGTGCCCGCGTCTGTACGTGTGGGAATGCACAACTTTGATGTGGTCTACTGTTCTCAGTTTAATGTGCTCGTGACGTTTGTTTGCAAATAAAATGGAAGTAACTTGCATTGGTTGTAGTCCACGTCAATCACTACTTACCTAACAAACTCAGTCAGTTCGAGAGGAAACAATGTTTTTCTCACAGAATCAGCAGCAGAAACCACCAGCTGAACAGGGTAAAATCGTGTACTTACCTAACATGCTCAGTCAGTTCGAGAGGAAACAATGTTATTTCTCACAGAATCAGCAGCAGAAACCATCAGCTGAGCAGGGTAAAATCATGTAACCGTGTAAGAGTAGTACGAGGTTATGCAAAGTAAAATCGGCTGGCCGTCTCGGTCTCCATTGCCAAGTATGAGATTATACATGTCAACTATCTCGAAAATGCTGTGGAAAAAAAAAAAACTATCTCGAAATGCCATTAGCCAAATATAAAAAAGAAACAGAAAAAGAATCAAAATCAAAATCGTTTAGGGGATGTTTGGTTCGTGACCCTGGCCGCCCGGTGATCAAACCGATCGATGCCCTTGCGTTGTTTGCCTGGCACGCAAATCTGTCTAAACGTAGAACCAAAGACACCCTTAATACCTAGACTAGACTTGCAGCTTGGATAGCCCACATTAAAAAAAAAGCTTGTGGCTATGTTCCTCAATGACTTTTTATTGTTTTCAATATCTGTGCCATGCATTATTGTTCATCCGAGGTTCTATCTACGCTAGGCGGCAATACAATTTGCCTATTGTCAACTTTCTGCTGCTTACTAGATTCTCATTTTCTAACATTAGGCTATATAGGTAAGCGAAATTCGTTTCCAGGGCTGATAGGTAAATTCAGAAAAAAAAAGTTCGGAAAACCAAACTAGGTTCTCATTTTCTGACACAACAGACCTCTCTTGTTACCCCTACTTGTAACATCTGCCAGCTAAACACCCTACGACAGATGGCCAAAAATTTCAGCGAGTAGTGCTTTAAGCTTAATATTAGTGATAGAAATACAATTAAGGTGGCAGCTATACATTTTCTATCTCCGGAAGTGAATATTGACGACAGTTGGCTGCATGTAAGTCTGTTGAATCGAGAGTGCAAGCGGGAAAAATGGGTGAAATAAGAAGGATGAGATTCTTTTCGCTCTGCTGTCAGAAGCACCAGAATCTGAACCTACAGAATAGAAGGAAAAGTATGTAATTATGTTGCTTAAAAGAAACACTGAAACAAAGTTCCATGACAAAATAAATTTTATACTTTCTTACTTGCGGTGCCCTAAAAACTGGTGATATATTACCCAAATTATGTCACAAAGGTGAGTTAACCTACAGCTTAGGTATGGGGTATGGGATTCACGAATGTACTACTGTGATGTTGCTTCATGAATTATTTGACATCATACCGGTTTATGCTTATAAACTAAGCATACACTGCCACACAATCTAGCTCTAGAATCTCAGCACATGACCACACCAAAGACCAAGGATTTACCTGGCTTGATCTTAAATTTGACAACATTTGGTTGCCTCACCGATATAAATTTTATTGGATGCTCTGTGCAATGCCTATGCCGATCAATTGCAGAAATCAGCTGGAAAAAAAAAGGGAGAATAGAACGAAACATTACGACAGATCACATAATAGCGAAAGAAAATTAATATCAGACACTTCCATTTCTCTGGCAAACCAAGAAGATCAGTAACAGTCTCATGAAAGTAAGAAACTGCGTTAATAAAAAAAAACAACAAAACGGTGTAAAGTGCAAAGTTTCTTCAATGTTTGCTCCTACTCCCCTCGTGCTGAACTGATTAGAGATTTGCGTGACATTGAAGAAATATATAATTTGAAGAAACAAGGTAGCTCTCCCCATGGTTCGGGAAAAATGCAAACTGCAGGATATATAGCTACTAAATTTCCAGAAAGTACCACACATACAAACAATCATGCACTAAATGTATACTTAATGCTACCCTGATGAGTCACACCATAAGATACATTTATATAGCACTAGATATTGATGTCAAAAACTTTAGACTAACCCTTTTATAGAATGGTGAAGTTATATTTTCCTACAAGCTCTTCATGTTAGATTTCTATTTTGAATTTCTTATTTCTATTCACATAGGTCAATATAAGCAAATACTCAACTCTACTATAAAAACAGTGCTCATAAAAAGTTTTCAGACTAGCATTCAGGAGTTACAAGGTGCATGGAATCTTCAAGATCAGACTACAAACAAAGCAAATAAAAACAAGCCTACATGACATACATTTTCAGTTTTTAACATTCAGTATGGCTGTAAGGCCTAATGTACAAGTGACAATCAACCAATAAAAAGCCCAAGCTGTGTTATACATTGCTTATAGTTTATGATTCCAACAAGTCATCGAACATACCTTCTCATCATACCTAAAAAGGGATAGGTCAAAGTATGGTGAAGGGCTCTGTGATTGGCAGGTGCACGTAATGATGCCATCATCTTCTTCACAAACTGCAAATGTAACACAAGAAGCATTTAGTTATTTACAAGCAGCTCCAGCATAACACCTTCAGAACAAGATAAGTAACCAGAAAATATCTATAAGATTAAGTGCCTAACAAAATGAATAATAAGAAACAATAAAAAAAAAGCATAAGTAATCACAAAATATCTATAAGACTAAGTGCCTAACAAAATGAATAATAAGAAACAATAATAAAATAAACACCCACAAGCACCAATTGAATACTAAGCAGATAAATATGAGGGGACTCCAGTTGAAGATTAAATTTGCAAGTTCACATCTTGTGAAACCAAGAGCTAAAATGGTCTCTGAAAAAAAATGTATCAGACTTCTTGTTCTATCAATATTACCTGTGAAGAGCTGCTTGCTTTATTTCTCATAGTCTGCGAAGTTGGCCAAGAGCATGAACATCATTGGAGTATGATGAGATAAATTTTCCATGTGATGAATCTTGTGGATTTGGATGGAAATGTTCATAAAATTGTTCAACTAAACAATAGAGATCCTCCGATGAATTCTGTCAACAATTTATAATAGACTGAGAATGAAAAAATATGATGCAATGCATATCTGATTCCCTGCTAATAGGTACCTCGTACAGTGAAACAATATCTGTTGTCTCCATGTTGTACACAGCAAAGAATGCTAAATTTTGATCAGTGCTTCGAGAAACCTAGAGATATACAAATCGTATCTGCAGTTAGATAGCATCCATATATGCACTACTCAGGATGATGGGAAAAATGACTTACCCCTCCATCCACACTACCAAACTTGATAAATAGGTGATGGCGATCCAAAAACTGTACCTGTTCAAATATCATTTCTTAGGCACCTCTTGCAAATAATCATTAACAGTGAATCATGTGTTCAGAAAACAGCACAGGCCATGACATCAAGGCCCTGCTATTACTAAAAGCTAAGTAGCTATCAAAAATTACTGAACCGCAATAATTGCCTGTAAGAATTGAAAAAATATTCAACGAAACAGAAAAAGGGGAGATAGAACAAAGTGAAAACAAAATACAGCAAAAATATTTTATGGGTACCTTCCATATAATAAGATCAACATAGTCTTGGAAGTGAAAATAGAACTTCTTCTTCAGATGCTGGACCCTCTGCCAAAAACAAGAAAATTCCTTTAATAAATCGTATTATAATGAAAGAATAAGAAAAATAATATTTTGATTTCAACATCCCAAAATAAGCATTAATCTCTACGTGTAAGTAAAGTAGAAACCTTTACTTAATGATAAATAGGGGATAAATTATATAGGATATATAGCATTCTTAATTTGTTTAAATAATAATTTTAATCACAGATTATATGTCCATGTCCTACAATGAAATTGAAACAAATATTCAAATAACATAACTAACCAAAGTCTGATCTGGAACCTCACTCCAAGTCTTACGAAATATATATGACAGCAAACGTTGCTTGATGCCAGGAAGAAAAGAACCCCCACAACCAGTCTGCATGCATCAAATCCATTAAAAAGATCATACATCTCTCTTTTCCCTCATTTATAATATCATGCGTAGGTTAAGGATCAGAAAATAAGCAATCAAATATTCCGAGTACATAGACACATCTGAACAGATGCAATCCTATTTATTTTCTTCAATGACGAATCATATCATACAGTGTCACATAATTTTTTTCCTCGCCAAATTCTACATATAGCACTGTTTTGAAGCTGGTTTGCAAACATACCGCTCCTTTATCTCAGATTACTAGTTTAGCACTACTTTGTCACCTCAGTTAACTCTATCGCACATCTGACCTTGCATGAATAGCCTTGATCAGTATAAAATCCTCACCATCATTAACTCTGTTATCTCCCCTGATGCCCATGGTAACCCCCAACCCCTTTCTCACCTAAGTACACCAGTGGCCAGACAAAGTCCCTTGCCATCCAGTGCATTGCTGCCACGATTCTTTCCCCAATCTCAAGGTGCTCCTCCACCGAGGCGTTTCCATCTCGTCACCCACTTTAATCGAGCTCCAAACCATGCTCGATTTGGCTGCAACTAAACCCCACTGGGTTCATGTAACTGAGCTTGCCAGCCAATGAAGAGTGAGCTATGAGTGCTAGATGCAGCAGCAGATGCTAGATGCAAGAGGAGAAGCTAGACAGCACAAGAATCATCTTCTCTGGTGCTGTAGCAGGGAAGTGGGCTCTAGATTGTCGGGTTTGTCCCCTAATCTAATCGTAGCACTGCCCAAGGGTGGTAAGTTTGCAAAAACGTTTCACAGGGAGTGCTACATGAGAACCATCAACACTCAGATTGCAAAATTGAAGTTTTTCAGCTTCTTTTGTCCTGAAAATCAATCATCTCCTAATGCGTTATTAACTTGTTCTGTTTCTAGCAACAACTACATTTCTCACACAAACATCTACATCAGAAGGAGACGCTTGGAGTTCTTTTCCTAATCGGGTAACATGAAAGTTACTTCCTCCAATCATAAATATATGTCCATCTAGGCTTATCCAAGACTCCTAGTCCTAGTCAAACTTAACTTTGACGGTTTGACCACAAATACCTAAAATTTATATTATATAGGTTGATAACAAAAAATTAACACTAATAGATTGATTATGAGAAATTTCATAAATATATAATTCATTCAATTTAACATAATATGCCTTCTTCACGATATTACCATGTTTGACTAGGACAAACTTAGATGTACTAATATTGGAGATTGGAGGAAGTAACACAAACACCTACATTTCTAATTTCCTATTATCTCATCACACTGTTACTGCTAGAAGTACAGGATCCTCTTCATCCTTTATGATGAGTGAACAAATGAATTTGAGTTTATAACGTACATGAACAAATACAGCTCTAGTTTTTCTTTTTATTATCAAATATCTCTAATATATTGTAAAATTCAAACTTAGTGTCTTTGCAATACTTCAATCATAGTTAAACGTTACCAGCAGACAATCCCAGGGCATCTATTTGGTTAATAAATAGACAGACTCGGGCAGGTAATAACAGATGGATCTCCTCCATGTAACAGATATTGATAATGTAGGATGCTTAGCTCTATAAATACATCAGTATTATGACAATATATGATACTTTCTGATAGATTGCTGGTTGTTTCATGAGTGATGACCATACACAACGCTTTAGACATGTCCTAATTGATATATTAACAAGAATATGCACAGATCTTTCAAATGTAAATTGCAATCCTATACCAAATAAGAATAAATGATGTAAAGTACTTAAAAATCCAACAAAGTTGCAATATAACATCTGCAGATACCTGGGCATGTGAATGAAGAAATAGTTCATCATCTTCCCGCAGAACGCACCAATTCTGCGTACCTCAACAAGGTTGCCTGAATCTCGGATCTGTAGGATATGTACTGTTTGGTACCGCAGAGAAACAATACAAAGCAGATCCTCATACAAGTAAGCGCCAATACTATGTGCCAGATTGATAAAATCATTGCAGAACGCCTTTTCATCCAGTATCACGCCATCTTCTAGCCTGGTAGCACAAATAGAGATGTCTAATCCACCCAAACGATGAAAGCAATTGTTACAAAATATATTGTAACTTGGATCCCCAGCAAATGCATTCCTCCTGAGACAAAAAATATTACCTCACAAGATAAAAAGTTATTTTCTCAATCGATGGCACCCGTGTATTGCGCCCTCAGTGGCAGGCGAATCATTACTTTGTGCAGTTGATGTTGCAAATAAGCCAAATTGATTGCATTCCATGTACAGGAAAAAGTCCTTGCAAATGTACTCGTTGCTGGATGCAAGTGGAATCGAGTAGAGCTGCTTAAAGTAACTATCAAACCTCTTTTGCTTTTGCTGGAAGATCATGAGAATCGCAGTCTTCATTACATGAATACGTCAACCAGATGGGACGGTATACAATCAAATCCTGGTGATTTCGCTAAAAGCCACGAGATACTTCCCATCGTCAGTGAACTTGCGAAATGAATAGTCTGGGCAATCTATGTCACATATAGTGTAGCTTGGGACCAAATTCTCGTAGAACTGTCTAACGGTGTTAACCTGCCAACAGTATGTAAAGAACCAAAAGGAACTTAGAAGATTTTACTAGGTCTGAGAACAGCTGGACTTTAATTTGAACACTAAAGAGCATGCACCACCCTTTGTTAATAATTATGCATTATTACAACATTCACCAAAACAAACGACTTTACAAAACCATTTCCCAACCATATATGCAGAAATGAGTGTGAATTTGCATACATAGCACAACTACATGTAAAAACATCATGTGGATCCAGATGAGGAGGAGGAAGCGTACTGCGGCGCCGGGGCGCGGGGAGAGGAGCTGCCGGTCGAAGACCCTGGACGCGAGGTTGCCGCTGCGGAAGAAGCGCACCATCCTCACCTCACCGCGCGGCGGGAGGTAGCCTCAGCGGCAGCATAGCACGCGTACGTGGGGGTAGGGGGATCGGTCGATCCGAGGGCGGGGAGCCGCACCGCGACGAGCAGTGGCCGTGGCGCGCCTGGCAGGGGCTGGGTCGCGGTGGGGGAGCTCGTCGGTTTCTTCTCTCCTCTTCCCCCTCAGCGGCAGAAGAGTTTGTGGCGGTGGTGATCGGAGACGGGATGGGTGCGGCGTGGGGAAGTGTGGGCCGGAGGAGCGGCGGCAGTGACGCGCTAGTCAGTGTCAGTGGGGGCCGTGCTTGCCTGGGGATAGAATAGAATCGCTTGAAAATGTGAAGAAAATTATTCGGAAATGGATTTTTAGGACAAAGAAAATTTAATTAATACTAAAATAAATTACATCATCTCATTCTGAAAATAAAACCAAACTACTCCAACTCCATTAACGGAGAGAAAAGAAACTTTAAAAAAACCATAAATTCCACCTTCTGGATCATCGTCCCCAAACGGATATCCACGGACGTAAACTAAGATCTGAACGAACATGGCCATCTCACCATCCACAACCGTCATCCTCATACCCATCACTTTTGCAAAAGAGAAATAAACCGTTAAAACTCCACATGCAAACAAGATGAAATTGGCCCCGATTCGTCATCGACCTCATCGTCGACACCTTCACAAGATTCGTCATGAGAGAAGACAAGTCCAACCGACATCCGGATAGATATCGTTGGAAAACTAACTCTCACCGCCCCTACCACGTTTGCCTAGAATCATAGCGAGACAAAAAGAAGGGCCGGAGTATCTTATTCTCCATAAATGATGATGTCTTCGTCTTTGCCATCACCACCGGTGAGGAACGACATGCTTTCATCGCCAATTGATGATCTTGACGACGCTTTACGCCAAAGCTGGCAATCCCTTTGATTGGATCTCCTGGAGAAACCTTGAATTTTGAAAACTCAATCTACTAGGGAAAACTAAATGAGACTAAATATTTGAATTATGGAGAATAAGATACTCCCGATCGTATGTCCGGTTTATACAAAGATAATGAGGAATTATGTCCAATTTTTCTAGGAAAAATAGACTGAAAACGTTGCCGCGAAGACGTGGCTCAGCATCGTCCTGAGCTCGTGTGGACGTGTGGGCCCATCAACGAACCAGAGCAACCTAATCCCGTTCGGCGGCCTCTGCAGTCTGATTGGCTCCCGTCGCCGGTCGTCCTCCGTCGTGCTTCGCTCCATGGCACCACCGCTCCTCCACTTCCGCCGCCTCCATCCACAATGCCTCCCTCGCCGCTCCGTCCCCGCCCGCCTCGTCCTCCGCCTCCGCCTCAAAACCCTCTGCTGCTCCTCCACATCCTCGGATTACTTCCCCCCGCCGCCCCTCCACGGCCCCTCGCTCCGCCGCGGCCGCGCCCCCGCCGGACCACCCGGACCCCTTCGCTCGCTCCTTCGACCTCGCCGCGCTCCGCGTCCCCGCCGCCGCCTGCGCGCCACTCGAGCGCCGCCTCCGGGGCCACCTCCTCAACTGGCCCCGCGTCCCCAACGTCGCCCGCCAACCCAACGACCAGGGCCTCCTCGCCCTCGGCCTCGGCCTCTCCGCCGAGGAATTGGGCACCCCGACGGCCCCACCGACCACCGCTGTCTCGCGGCGGGAGAAGCTGGCACGCGACTTCAACGCCCGGGGCTTCGTGCGTTTCCCCAACCTCGCCCGCCTCTCGCGGCCCGGTCCCAGTCCCAGTCCGCCGCGCGGAAGCAGCGGAGGGAGAGGGAGGCTGGAGGTGAGAGCGGCGAGGAGGCGACGCGTCGGCGTGACAGAGATAAGGCGTATGTGGTGGAGGTGGTGGGGGATGGAAGGGAGGGCGACCAAGACGATTTCAAGGGGTTGATCGGGGAAGAGGGCCTCGGCGGGGGCGCGTGGCGAACTGGCCCCACCCGGCTGCTGCTGCTGGACGAGAAATACGCCGGCAGGGGAGTTGATGAGCTCCCAGAGGCCGTCAAGGTGCTGCTCTTCCCATTTCTGCTTGCTGCTGGTTCACTTTAGCATGCTAGTTTATTAGTAGTTTCTCACTTTGTAGTTTTAATTAGAAGTAGTGCATATCAAGTATGATGTTCATAATTTGGTACCCTACATCTATGCCAAACTTTGGCGAGCATGATTGTGAATCTTTGATGGTCAACTAGAAATTCAGCAACATTTTTTAAGTTTCATTTACTAACATGTTTATTTACACATTTACTTTCATAATCTGTTCTCACTTAGTTAATGTGTGTCTTATCTTGTTGTAGTGGATATTTCTTTACTGGTTTTAGTTGCTTATTTTTCAGGTTGTTTTAGACCATGAAAGTCACCAGAATGGATCATCTGACTATGAACTTGTACATTGTCAGCTAACCTTGTTCTACAGCTACTGGGCCGATGCATGAGGTATCTTAATACTTGTTTACACTTGAATCCCTGAGCACCATTTGCTTTCAAATTTGGTTTGCTGATAAATATTTTTATTGTTTTGCATATGAATTTTCTGTTGAGGATTACCCAAATTGCTTTTTTTTCCTAGTGGGTTTTTGGTTTAGGCTTCCTGGTTATCATATATCTCATTGTTTATCCAAGCCTTTGTTAGTTGTAATGCATATTTTTTATATGATATACTTGAGTGCTCATTATAGGTGACAAGTGAACTCTGCAGTGGTGACTATACAGCTTGTTAGAAGCTCTAAATAGTTATTCTTTAGTTTTCTCTAGTTTTTATTAGTCAATCAGCTGCATTTACATTCTAATAACAATGTTGAGAGAGATCTAATGCCAATCTAATTTCTGGAGACTTTTTGGAATGGGATGTTTTTTGTTCCATTTAACAGCTTCAGATAAGTATTGCATCCCACTAATAAACAAATTTCTAAGGTTCAGCAAAACTGTCATGCTTGCTCCAGTGGCAAACAAATGTACGGTTATCAAATTGGTTCATGCATGCAGTGTTACCTAGACTTGGCAATGACACTGTCTTATTTGACACGTGTCAGAAGCGTTGACACTGTTAGGGCCTCTATTTTAGTTACGGAGTAAAGTATTTCTAATTGAAACATGAGAATATGCAAAGGGCTCCTGCATGTTAGAGAAAAGAACATGCAAAGAGAACTACATATCTTTAATTTGTCTTAAGACATCTAATTTGTGTTGGTGTCTAACACTTGCATATTATCCAGGTAACACTGCCTTTGCAAATTCAGGATCAGGCAAAAAATTCAGTCCTTCTAGGTTAGATTGAGTTATCTCAACATCTGGTGGTCTGTTTCTTGTTTTCTCATAAACAAAGTCGGTCAGCTCTTTGCTTCAAAGACTAGCCAGAGAGAGTATAGCATTTGAAATATAATTGCTATATCAATGCATTGACAGGCGACATCTATAAATTGTACAATTTTTTTTTGTTTCCAAAATTTGATGTGATGGATTGATTTAGAAAATCACATACTAGAAGTTAGGAGATGCAAGTCTATTTTCTGGAGCATGAGGGGCTATAATAAGTTGCGCCAGTTTGCCACACCGTTACTATTTCATTAGTCCATTAAATATGCTAACTACATCAGTGCAAAAATTCAATGAACAGCTTATGCATTCGGTAGTTTGCTTTTTTGGATATTTCAGGAATTCAGGTTATGGCACCCTCCCCTATCCCCAACATCTCGGCAACTCATAGTATCAAATCCTGAATTACCACTACATTGAGGGTCGTATCTAAATTTCCTTATTTCTGTATGTCTTCCATTTTTTTGGAGCATTACAGGATATGACACCATTGGATTGCTGATGTGTGGGGTAGAGTGTCATATCCTGAAATACCTCTCTATTGAGTATCATATCTCAGATGATTCCTTTTACTTTGTACATTTCATGTTGTTTAACTATTTTGACCTTTAGATTATATTGTGTAGGTATTAGAGGTACTACTCCCTGAAGGTGTAATAATTCCAACAGGCTTTAAAACAGTGGGCATATTGTGCACTTGAACTTGCAGGGTGAGCATTCACCTTATAAGAAACTTACTTATTGCTCAGGTAATATCTGATTACTTGGTATGTTGGCTCCGAAACTTAGTTTGAGATTCTTTTTGCTGCATATGCAGGTGGTCTTCTTTTTGCTCCGAAACTTAGTTTGAGATTCTTTTTGCTGCATATGCAGGTGGTCTTCTTTTTGCTCGAAACTTAGTTTGAGATACTTTGGTTTCATATGCAGGTGGTACTGGACAAAAACAAGCCAAAAATCCAAACCGCCACGATTGATTCTATTCAAAATGATTACAGAACTATGCAACTTGAAGTCTTAGCTGGTAATGATTTGTTCCGCATAACAGTCATTGAGAGTGGTCTTTGTTTTCAAGTTGATCTTGGTAGTGTATGTTCTTACTCTTACCTGACTGATATTTGTCTGAATCAAAAAGCAACAAATATGTTTCTTCATGGGATGAACTTTCCCGCTGCTTCCTTCCACAGGGCGGCCTGGAGTTTGCCGATGTCTTGACGTCGCTGGATGTCTGCACGGGGAATGGAAGGAAGGCAAGCTGCACCGCTAGCTTTATATAAATATAGTAACCCATCGACGATGGGCAGAGCAGGCAAGTATCTTCCGATGTAGTTTGTCGTTTTTGACTTTTGAATTTCATGTTTGACCATCCGCCTTATTCAAAATATTTATACAAACTATAAAATAAATTAATCAATATTCAAGTATCTTCATTGATAAAATAAATCAGAATAAAATAAATTATATTTGTGCAAAAAAATTTGAATAAGGCGAAAAACATTAAAAAATGATGGCGCGGAATCTAGGGTGACAAACTCGATGGGACGGAGGGAGTAGGCAGCCTGTTCTTCAGACACTGCCAACACGTACAGTAGTCAAGTCAACCTCAATTATGGGCGTATTTTACCAGTTGAAATTCAAAGCTACGTACAGTACTACTGAATTTAATTTTGACCCGGTCAAGCGTGCTGCCGCACGTACGTACAGCTCCAACAACCGTAGCAGTCGTCACTCATCAGGACCCGGTCAGAATCCGTATGTCCACTCATGACTGGGGTGGCTCTGAAGTTGATGTACACGTATACGTACAGGCCGCTGCATATACACGTACTTATCTTGTTTTAGTCACTTTTAGTTACTTTACTTCCAAACATGACGATTAAAATTCAAGAGATGATTAAAATTAAGAAGTCAGAGTATCCCTAATTTTTATATTTTAGTCAGTTGACTAAAGTTTAGTGACCAAACTAAAAATCCAAACAGGCCCTTAGGCAAGTTCAACATAGAACCATATTAAAATGATTTACAATTTAAAACTAAATGAGTGAGCTCCTAACGCGAGGAAGGACATGTGGTCCATGTATTCCTTACATAGATCTACTTACCCTTTCCAAGCTGATTACTCCATTTACCTCTCAATAAATACATTATAAAGTTGTTTTAATTCAAACTTTTTAAATTTTGAACGAAAACAGTCAAAGATTTATGTAATCAAATTAATATTATTAAATATATAATAGAATATGTTTTTTATAATATGCTCGTTTATGTTGTTACTCTTTTTATAAAAATTAGCCAAACTTAATATAATTTTGACTTGCATGTATTCTAGGAATCGAGTTATTAATTTGAGGACAGGGGGAGTATCTCAATAGTCCATTTTGAAAGTTTCATAATGAACACTTGTGCATGGCTTTTTCGAATTACAATGCCCACATGCATACAGTACCTGTAAACGAAATTTTGGTTTGATTTACTGTCAAAAACTCAACCAGGTTCAGACAATTGAGTCTGTTTAATACCAAAAAATGAAAGGAAAAGCTGCAGCCTTCCTATATATATATATAGTACGTTTCAAGAATCAAGAAGCAATAGCATGGATGATTCCACCACGGCCGCCGGCTCCTTGTGCCGGTGTACCAGGCTGCGCAGGCCGTCGCATAAGCACGGTCGCCGTCGCCGCCGCCCGGTGACACGGCATGAACTTTTCCACCGCTGCCTTGTGCAGGGGACCAGGCGGGGGCCCTCGCAGCACGACACTACCGACCTTCGCCGCCGCCGGCGACACGGCATGAACTTTACCGCCGCTGCCTTGCGCTGGGGACCTGGCGAGCCGGGTCCTCGCATGACCACGTCTTGGCGGCCGCCGCCGTCGCCACGGCGTTCGTTTTGCCGCCACTGCCCTGCGCCGGGGACCAGGCGGCGTGGGCCGTCGAACCACGCGAGCTATCGCCGCCACCGCCGGGCGGCATGGACATGTCCGCCGCCGCCTTTGCCTCGGCGCGCGTCGGCGCGAAGGAGCGGCTCTGCTCGCTGCCTGGAGCCGCTGGGACGCCGCCACAGACGCAGCCGAATCCACTCCCCGCAACGCACTCGGTAGAGTGATGGTTGGAGCTGGGCGGTGGAGGGCGGCGACGAGCTGGAGCTGGGACGACACGTACCGCAGTAGCTGCCGCGGGATTGGGCTAGTTGGCGTAGAGGGCGACAACGACGCCATGGCTGGCTGTACGTGCGGTCGTTTGTGATCGATCGGCAGCGGCTTCGGATCGAGCACAGGGGATCGATCGATCTCGGTGTACGTGCGATCTTCCTAGCGCTGGTGGATGAACCGGAGCTGCCGATGGATGCGTTGGGGCGGCTGGATGTCTGCACTGGGAATGGAAGGACCGCTGCTTTATAGTGACTGCCTCGTTGGTGGCATCTGACTTTGACTAGTTCAGACATTGCCAATACGAAGTCAAGTCAAGCCTAATCTTATATCCGCGTATTTTACCAGTTCAAAGACAATCCAACCATAGCAGTCGTCAGGAATCTGGATCCGGTCAGGACCCATGCATGCATATGCCAAATTGCCAATGGGGCTGGCTGGATCAAAACTGAACTTTATTTACATATGTAACATATCATACGTTTATATATACGTACTGCGTGTCAAATAATTACCTAGTTATTTCTCAAGACGAATTCCTCCGTTGAGATAGTACTTGTATATATAAATATTTTTTATTGTATTTCAATTCGTTCCATATTGTAAGCTAGCAGCACAAACCCGACAAACAAACCCCTCTAGATAACTAAAAGGATTCTTCTAAAAAAAAAAAACTAATAGGATATATCACTCTCTTGAAACAACTAAATGGACCTCGAGTTCTAAGAGAATTGCTAGTGGTGAGCCGGTTCATGTGAGGTAAAAATTGCGAAACAACTAAAAGGATCTTGAGTTCTAAGAGCATTCACTACTACACTTTTCATTTTAGGTGGCGGGCAAAAAAATTTAGGTGGCGGTTTTCACGTCCGCCACCGCCGTGGGTCACGGTAAATCACGGATTTACCGTGGCGGTTTTTAATACCCGCGTTAATCAAATAAAAATAAAAATCAAAGCCCAAATCCGCTGCCGGGCCGCCGGACCGCCGGCGCCGCCGCCCTCGTGGATCCGGCCGCCCGGGTCGAACCGGCCGCCGTAAGCGTGGATCCGGCCCGCCGGGTCCAGCCGGCCGCCCTCAGCGGATCCGGCCGCCGGCCGTCAGCCGGACGCCGCAGCGTGGATCCGACGCCGCCCGAGGTCAGCCGACGCCGCGCGTGGATCCCGCCGCCTTGGCCGGAGGAGGAGGAGATCCCGCGATCCGCGCGAGGGAGGGCGCCGGATCCGCGGCGGAGGAGGGCACCCGCGGGATCCCGCGACTGCCGGAGGAGGGACCGCGGATCCGCACCGAGAGGAAATCCCGGATCTCGCACCACAGCCGGACGGACCGCTGGATCCGCGGCGGAGGAGGGAGCCCGCGCCCGAGCCGTCGCCGAGAGCCCTTGCCCGGATCCCGCCGCCGCCGAGCCGCGGCCGCCCGGCTCCGGTTGGAAGGCATGGTCGCCGGGTTGCGGAGGCGGGAGGAGGGGACGGTCGCGGTGCCACGCCAGGGGAAGGGGACGGTCGCCGTCCGTCGCCTTTTGTGAGAGAGAGAGAGACCGAGTCCGTGGTGAGAGAGAGAGAGAAAAGAAAGAGAACGAAGTCCGGTGAGACAGAGTGAGAGAGACCGAAATCCGAGGTCGAAACCCCTAGCTCCCCTCTCCATATATATATATGAGCCCGATTTCGATTGGATTTGGGCTTTTCTTCGGGCTCTTTGGGCTGGCTAGTTGGGCCACATTAACCATGGCGGGTTTTTAATAAAACCGCCACGGTTATCGATTTACCGTGGCGGGCATTATAACCACCACGGTTAATCAAAAATAACCGTCCACGGTTAATTAGGGTATTTTTCGTGGGCGGTTTCTCAAATGCTCGCCACGGAAAATAAAATCCGAACACCATGTAAAATCAATTTTGTAGTAGTGATTGCCAATGGTGAGCCGGTTCATGTGAGGTAAAAATGCTGACATGAGTACTATTGTATGGTTTGACTCATGCTTTTGTCCCGTGAAGTCCAATAGTGAGTCGATTTTTTTCTAACATTTCGCCGCAGATGTACAAATAAAATAGTCCAAACCTCTCATGTTCTCTCTCCTAGTACCAGCTTTACATGCAAACTTCTTTTATAATTGCGACAAGTCAATTCAAGAATACGAGTCACAATTCTATTCGAATGATTCGGTTGCTGCAATTGTATGGGTCGACTCACCACGATCTAGCTAGCACTGTGAGTCGCTTTTTTCAACCATTGGAGATGGCCTAAAAAATTTTCAAGTTGCTAAAAACAATGAAAATATTTGTAAACTTTCTCCGCCCATTTCAAGTAACTTTCTTTTAGAAGATATATAAGGCAATTTTGTCAATTTTCTCATACTTTTTTGAATCATTAGTCTCTTTTATGCTTTCTTTCCTCTTATATATATTTATATAAGAACCCTATCCTTTCTCGTTTTTTCTCACACTCTAACATATAATTCCGCCTCTAGATATAATTGGCCAATTGGATAGGTGTGTTTATTTCTCCACTCGTGATTTTCCCCAGTGCGGAAAGATTGTGGTGAATTGTTTGCGAAGAGGCTCATTTTACAATTTTTTTTGTGCAAAAACGAAGATTAAGAGTGGGTTTTGAAAACTCTTGAAGATGCTCTAGCTAGCTAGGATCTGAATCACAATGCAGTCCGATCTCCGATCAATCATTTGGTGGTTGATTTCGATCTGATGATGGCTACTACCCGTGTGTTCTCACACAGGAATGGTACAACTAGCTCGATCAGCACGATCGTATATACAAAGTCAATTTGTCAAGACTGTGCTTGGATTCTACGTGCCACTCTAACCAATTCAAAAACATGGGCTAGCAGACCTAGACCTAGTACCGAACGGACTGGGCAACATATTTTGATCCGTTCACTAATGTGCACGCATGCCGGCCGGCCAGTCTCCTTGGTCGCATCGTAATTGATTTTTGTTAGGGCACTCACGGTGCAGTATCTTCATATTTATTGTATTTCGATGATGCGGTGATGTGCCAGTGTATTTGTGGGAAAAAAACCCAAGACTCAAGTATTATTTAGACTTCAAATTCATAATACCCGATAATAAATGGTCCTTATACTCTATGATATAGTCTGCATTGTGAGTGCCCCCTTGTCATACTTAAGCTGTAGGTTGATATAGTCAGCATCTGTGCATGCATGCACTCGATCCGCAGCAGTTAGTAGTACGACTAGTTGTCGATCAGTATACTTTTCCTCGGGATGGTATTAGAAGTCGTTTTGGACAAGGTTTGGGTCAAACATCGGAACATAAATCATCAATAACTTTTAAATTGTTGAGTTTATAAATATAAAAATTATATGAGTAAATTTGTCTTAAAAAAATACTTTAATAAAAGTATACATATATCACATCTCCGTAAATATTTTTATAATAATAAAATGTCAAAGTTGTGTTTTGGAGATCGTGTCGCTGTCCTAAACGACTTCTAATATCATCCCGGAGGAGTACTTTATCTTGTTTGATTGAGGTAGCGGCCGGTAGGATTAGCACGACAGACCGTTAGCTATGACCGGACAACCCAACGTCATTATAATTTGGGAAGGTTATTAGTGGAGGCGGTCATACACTACGGAGTATACCTTTATTTATAAAGGGCTCGATTTTTTTTTGGGCTACTGCAATTTCATACCAAGAACACCATCACCAAGCTGACGGTGGTGCACGGCGGACGTGCTGGACAACGGGCGATGGGTGCGGCTCATAACTGGTGGCGTCTGCATCCTGCTGGACTGACTGAAGGATCCAGTAAATGAGTTATGCCGACCAACCGTCCCAACGCTAAACAAAAATAAAAATAATGACCAACCTTGAACCGCAATAGTAAAGATATACCGACCGACCGTCCAACGTTATTTTGATATTTTTACCGACCATTGGTCAGACATGTAATTGGGTTCTGGTATAGTGCAGGCCACGGCCGAATACTTACAAGTCTGGCATACAGTTCGTGATCTCGTACTGACTGCCGGATCAATTGATCTGGCGTTGGCAATCGGATGAAAAATTCTCCGTACAATCGGCCTACCTTGCGCTTCACCAAGGATCACATCCAATCCTAGGCTGTGTATTGGTTTGGGAAATCTAGGCCCCGCCGAGAGTTAAGCTGTTCCTATGGCTTGCGCTCCGGCATCGCCACTGGACATTAGATAGAAAAAGCCGTCACAGTGTGGACACACACCAACTGCTTCCTCTATGACCATATGCCGGAGGACTATGGACCATATCATCGTCGAATGCCTGTTCACAAGACAACACTTGTTCGGGGCATCATCAACACTCGGATGACAACAAATGGATTTGGCCTCAGGCCACTTCCTTGGCTGGTGGCAGCGTTGGCGATCACACTAGGCAGGGGAGCTCAGGCAGATGGCCGACTCCATGTTCGCGATCATCGTGTGGGAAGTGTGGAAGGAGCGGAACCCCCATGTTTTCGCGGCACCGAGACAGATATGTCGTCATGGCAACGATCAAGCATCAGGCGGGCCTTTGGGTGCTGTTTGGTGCAAAGCACCTCCGATGTTTAGTTCATCATGTAATAGGTTAACATGTTGGCTTATCGCGGTGCCAGCCCCACCTGTAATGTAAAAGAACTCATTTTCTCTTAATACAAAGATGCACAAAGCTTTTGCGTGATTGAGAAAAAAGAAGAACTGAGCAAATTTCTGCGTGAAAACTTTCTTGCACCGAGGAATTGAGGCTTTGAAGATTTTCTCGTTATGCGTCGTCTAGATGGATCAATATATATAGATTATGATTTCCATGGAAAAAGGAAGCCGTAGCTAATCTTTAAGGGAAGCCAAGGTGACAAAAATGTCCCCGTACTTAAAGTTAAATTTCCTCCTAGGAGCATATACTCTCATGCTATGAACCACTTTGGACACACATTGTAATCCGTGCTCGTACAGATCGTAAATACTGAATCTGCACTGAGATGTCTGTGTGTATAGATCACAATACGTATTCAGTGGTGCACATGCTCAAATTGAGGTAGCACCAAAAGAAAGAACATAAAAGTGGACTCGTGCATGGCTTTTGCGAATTTACAAAAGCAAAATGCTCAACATTCATTAAAACTGCTAATGGATGTTTCCACCACGACCACCGGAGCCTTCTACCGGAGTTCCTGGCGGTTTGGGCCGCCGCACAGCATCCAGGCTCGCCGCCACCAGTTGAGCGCGCGCGTCAACTTTCTCCCCACCGCTGAATAAAACGGTGCTGCCCGGCCCTCGGCGCGCCGGGCGCCCTTTTCGGGGAAGGAGCGGCGGCTCTGCTCACCGGCCGCACCACCCGCTGCGACGCCGCCGCGTCCACTCCCACTCCCCGCGGTGAACTCGGCAGACTGATGGTTGGAGCTGGGCGGTTGAAGGCGGCGACCAGCTGGGACGACACGTAGCGCAGCAGCTGCCGCGGGAGCGGGCTGGTCGGCGCAGATGGCGACATGGCCGTGCGACTTGCTGCTGGCGATGGCGATCGGCTTCGAGTCGAGCAAGCTAGACGGGGGCTCAAGGTGTCGGTGGCTGATGCGATGCGTCGCTGGACGTCTGCCGCCGGTGATGGAATGAAACTGGAAGCGCTGCTCGACTTTATATATAGTGAACGATCGATGAGACTGAAGCAGCCGGCACGATCGGGCGCACGAGGTTGTGCAAGACTTTGACTAGTCTCGTTGTTCAGACACAGATAGCTATGAGTCAAGTCAACATATATTGTGCGAGTATTTTACCAGTTCGAAGCTACAGTGTGTATAGCTAGTTTTTTTTTTTTTTTTTTTTTGACCGAAGTCAGGAAGGCAAACCCCACCCTTATATTTTTAGGTTTTTTTTTAATAAGTGTATAGCTAGTTTTGGACTGACATGTATGTTTTTACCTGGTCAAGCGTGTGGCCGTTGCAGCCACAATTCGTCCCTCGGTCGCATGGATTCTGGACAGTACAACTCCTGTTTCGATAATGTGTAGAGTGATCTAGGTTCTGAAAAGGGAACTTACTTCCACAGCTCTTAACGGTAACCGAAAGGATAGCAGTACCAAAAATTTCGGTCCGAAAATCTGAATTTTTAGAAATTTTTCGGTTTATTGGTCGGGTCGAAATTTTCCATCTATCGTTCGAAGTTTTCAAAATTTTAGAATTTGTCTATACAAATAGACCCTAAATCCCCACCCAGTTAATCCGTGCTTCATTTTTCTCTCCTCTTCTCAGGTTCAAGTTTCCACCGCCATTGTCCTCAAAAAAAAAAAAAAAAAAGTTTCCACCGCCATAACACACTCACGCTCCTCACCGTGTCGTTGTCTTCTCATTGAATAAACAATTGAGAATATATTTTTATTTAGTTTTTCATGTTAAATGGTTTAGATATGATTTATCTATGTGTTTTCCTGAATAAAATGAGTTATTTTTTTGTCTAAATTTTGTCCAAAATTTTATTTCTATTGCCGATAAATTTTCAATATATTCGATATTCCTGTTTATTGGTGACCACCGAGATTTTAAAATACTGGTAGAGAAAACACAACCGTACACTTGACGACTTCTCTACCCACAACTACTCCAAATGGAATGCGAGCGATGCTAGGGCGATTCAAGAATTCTATCGATCTCAATTCAGACCACACTAAAAAACAATAAACTAGTCTAGCGTGATGTGAACTTACGTTTTCTCCATATTCTTTAATTTAGATCCACAAAGATTTTTACAAATTATTAAGCCAAATCTACCAGCTAGTCATACCTAAGGATAGATATCACATACTCAAGGGAAAACATAAATCCAGGAAAACTAGTACAGAGATCAAGTATATGAAGGTAAACTCTAATACAAGTCATGTACCTTATGGTATTGGTTCCTAAACTACAACCCTTTAGCCATGTTGACCCCCACAAAAGATATGCTTCTAGCCACTAAGCCTTCCTCTAAGCACAATGTTGGGCCAGCAACGCCCCAGGGAAGTCGACTGACAACCTAGATGACCAGAATGTGTCTTAGTGGACTTGTACAAGTGTTGTAAACCACTAAGTTTTTTCTATAGTATTTTCACAGCCAGCTCTATTAAGATCGACGGTCATAACTACTATCAATTCTAAATATATCTCAAGGTGAAAATGGTTTTCACTGACGCATCATGGCTTCAGCCGGCGATGAAAACTAGTTTGGTTATGATGAAAACTAAACTTGGTATATATCTCAATTCCTAACTCCATCACATTTTCAATCCCACCCTAGTCTCACCGCGCCCCCCCTTTTCTCTCCCCACACGTGTCTCCCTCACCTTGTGATGACAGTGGATCCGGGCAACAAGGGCCAAACCTCCTTCTCTAGGCTCGACAATGGCGCACATGGTCAGTGGCATGAATGGTAGCACATGATATATTGTTGATGGCGGCACGGGACACCTAATATATAGTTTTTAAATCTTTTATAACCGTCTATTACTATCGGTTTTGTAAACTGACGGTGAACTCTATGTTCACTATCGGCTAGCGAAATCTGCGATGATTGGGGGCTACATACAGTGGGCGTGTTCTGGCTCGGTGGTGATAGATTTAATGTAGTAGTGTAGGCGGCATTCACTATGGCGTTTCTTCTTCAAAGAATGGTCTTACCATCCTCTACACGCCAAGTGGTTGCCACCCCACAGAAAGCATGTAGGATCGTCGACGTCATCTCATAGTCTTAAAGCTGATCAAACAACAGAGATGCACAAGTTCAGCTAGCGAGGCTGAAGCATACATGATCTTTGAGTTTCTACACATAAATCAAAAGCTTGTTGAAGGTGTAACATATACACACACTACTGGACACCCCGACACTGATGAAAGCCCGCGAAATACACTCGACATTGTCTGCGCACCCGCCCATCTCCATCTTGGTAACACTTTTCCATAAATTTTCGTGGATATGCGGCCACCGGGATTGGAACCCGCGACCTCACCCTCAGCGTGTCTACCCCCTCTACCACTACACTACTCGATCACGTACCTGAGTATAGATTTCGTTTCAGTTCCCCAAATATTGTATTGAACCGAGTGTAAATTGCGTATTTGATGCTCTAAACGAATTCAAATAAAAAGTTATCAACTACAAAGTTTTATAACCTTTTGAGATCTACAATTTTCATTTAGGAAGTTTCTTCATCTAAGGAAGTTTGCAAAATTGAATTCAAATTTGAGATATTCAAACGTAGTTTTGCTTGATAAGATGATTTCAATCAAAAAGTTGTCAATTACAAAGTTTCATAAATTTACAAGATCTATAATGTTTATTTAGGAAGTTTTTTCCATTTGAGATCGTTTAAAAATTCATCTTTTTTTCAAATTCAAACATAGCTTTGCATCACAAGATGATTTCAAATAAAAAAAGTTATCAACTAGTCAATTACAAATTTTCATAACTTTGGATGAATTACTATCTATACTCCGCATAAGTGGAAAACAACGTCATAAAACGTTAAATACTAGTACACCATTGGGATATAGATATAGTTATTGTTCACACAAATCAATATATTATCGACTCACAAGCGCAGCATTCCATTTGGCATGGTTGGATGCAATACAAGAGTATGACAAGCGACTAACACAGATGCATACTGAATTACTACATCACAACATCGTCATCATCTGACAACAACAACAGAACAATAATAACAACTTGTTTTTGACCTGAAGTAATAACAACTTGTTCAGAGAAAGGATGTAAATTATGCAGTGGCATCATCTATCCTGATGTTGGGTTGGCTCCTGCCTGTGGCGACTCAGGATACCTGCGTGCGTGAGGAGAGCCCAGAGGTGCGTGAGAAACTCGCCGCCTTGTGCGAGGCACTCCATGTGTGCCTTGGCGTTCTCTGACGGTGCGATGTAGAGGATGGTTTCTGCCCAGAATTGGGCCACCATCTTCCAGCGCCGAAAGTCATCTTCTATGCTCTCTAGCTCAGCTCCAAGCTTGAGCCCTTTGGTGAAGATGCTACCTTCATCTTGGTTGCTGGTGAGGGCGACGGCGGCGGCATTCCGCAATCCAGCTCCATCTCGCTTCTTGGCTCCCAATACTTCTCTGGCTTGGTGCATAGCTTGGTCGAACACAAATTTGGTATCCACAGAATTCCCAGGAAGCAACTGTGGGACATTAGACATGAGGTACGCACAGTAGCATGATAATTGGGTTGCCACTTCACGGTACTGATGATAGCTCGAAATCTGACTGCTGCTTCCCTCGTCCGACAAGACGATTCTGCAGTAGTCCGTCGCAATGTGCCAAATGAGCATGGTCTCAGTCTGAGTCTCATTCTGGAATGTCCATGACAAGTTTCCATGAGCATGGTTGCGCTGCAACGATGCCTCCCCGTTAGTCAGGTAGCCATCACTGGATTTCAGTGAGGATACGATCTGGCTCTTGATCATGTCAGGTAACTTGACAAAATGCAGACCTTGGCTTGAAAACAAACTGCCCACAGATCGACCCAGATAAGCAATGGCTTTGGAAAGGATGAATGTCGTCAGGGTGCTAGACTGGAAAGCAAATTCGATCCTAGAGCTGAAGAATCTGGAGCCTTGTATGACAGAGTACTGGCCTAGTTTATTCTGCCAATACCCGAATAGTGGGAGCCTCTGCCTACTGATAAGAAACCCAAATAGCTTGCGAAATGATAGTGGGATAAATCCATGGGGTCTTCCGGCGGTGTTATGAACATGGCAGCAAGCAAGTGATACCATGGCCCAATCCGATCCCAGATACAGTATGGATTGCAATGCTTCTACTGTAAGGAATATCCCGATAATTGCGACTGTGATTTTGACACTAATCAGGCTTGGTCTGATAACAACGTCACCGTACCAGGAGGAGGGGAAACCTTGTGCAAATGGCTTGTACAGCAGAATTACTCCGATGGCGGATGCACATATAATCTTCACTAGGACCATGAGGAAGAAGAAGCCCTCCATCCCGAAGATCAAGGCATACTTGGTGTAGAAGAAATCGTAAAGGAATGCTAGCTCCACCTCGATCACCCTGAATGCCTCCGTGTACTCGTCGGTGTTGCTCTCTGACAGCAGCTCTTGGAGGACGAAGTGGCGTGTCTCCGGAAGGCTTGGCTCGGCACAATCCATCCCGAAGAAGCGGCGCATCAGCAGGTGAGACAGGGAATATGCAAGGCAGGCACCTTTGATCCGCGAGACACTCACGCCGCGTGACGTGAACATATCATGGTTGCTGCGGAAGCTGTCCCAGATCATCTCCACAGTGATGAACCCTTGGTCTTCTGGCACCGCTTGGCATCTCAAGACGGAGGAGTTGCTCCTTCTGCCACTTGGTGG